>CM053789.1:210790997-212068497 GCA_028749045.1 Cupressus sempervirens
CACCATCAAACACACAAAAAAATTTGATTTATGACTAATGCAATTTAAATTGTGCCTAATCAAAGGTAGTGGATTAATACTGATGAAAAGTGAAACAAAAGTCATCACATATGATACCAAAAATTCTCTTTTAAGGAACTCAATAATATTAAATGTCAAAGATTTTTCTTAAATAGAAAATATGATATGAATCACAATGATATATATGTTCATACTTATCAAAATATGATCTATATCCATGACAAAAGCATGAACCAAATGAAGGAAATATTTTCATATTAAATTAAAAAGGGGAACATTTATATTTGGTTTGATAAATTCATTGTGTCATTAGAAGCATGTTAATTTAAGAAAAGAAATTCATTAAAATGGAAAGTTGTGAAAGGTTAAGATTATTACAATAAAAAGATATAACTTTCTTTTAAGTCTCAAAAAGATGTATCTTTTAATTGAAATGAAAATATATAAATAGTCAATCCACTATTTGCAAAAAAAAGAGAGCAATGGATAAATAAGTAAAAAGAATTTGCAATGAATAAAGGAAAAATGATAGAGATAGAAAAGGATAGATGTTTTATGCAGTTTTTGGTAGCTATGACATTGTATCTAAAGCACAAATTTATTGTACTTATTTTGGAAATTAATGCAAGAGCCTTATTTTTCTTATTCATCTTGAAAAATGAAGTTCAAAGTATTTCATTCAGATTTATCCCCCATGATTATTCATTTTAAAATTAATTGCTACTAATGATGAAGAAGTTGATTTTAATACAAATCTTTGATTATTAGAATTTGCATATAAAATGTTGTCTATGGGAATTTTGTCTAATTAGTTTTTCTAAAGAAATTAAACTCAATTACACTAGGGATTGTGTTTCCAATTGAAGCTTTAGTTATAAAGTAGTGGATGGTAGAATATTGTCTCTTAGGGTTGTGTATAAAGATCTAGAGAAATTTTGACTCTATTTACCCAAGGTTGATAAGAGACTAACTAGTTCACAAACTATTTTGTGAAATTGGGTTGATGTTTGAGGCCTTGAAGTTCAATATTTTTCCATATCCATAACTCATAAACACTATTACTTTCATTTACATAATATTCATTTCACAACTAAATATCTCAAAGCATTCATATAACTTCTATTTTGATCAAGTTTAAGGATTTGCTAATTTTCTTGGATTGCTACAAATGTATTTGCACTGCCATGTTTGGTATGTTTACCAAGTATTAACTTCTTTTAAGGAGGTATTTATGACCCACAAACTGGGATTGAAGCTGACTCCTCATGATGTTACCTTTGCATAATATTTGGTTTTGCTTCATGTCTTCTACACTCTATATGCTTAAGTGGTAGGTTGTATGGGCACAACTATTGTACAAGGTCAAAACATGACATTGTTCTCCTTTTAATGTCTTTCTTTTAACATATTGTTAAGGGGGAAATGTGAATCAAGGATTTAAAATTCCAAGTTCATCACAGTACCACACTTACACAACTCAAAGAGGGAGTTAAAGAGATTGATCTTCTCAATCCCAACTCTAAGGTAACTAGATCCAGGAAGATTAATGCTAACCGAGTGATATAGGAGTACTAATGAAATCAAAGATATAATGGTCAAAGAGTTGGAGATATGATGCAAAGGTCCTTAAAACCCTAATTTAGCAAGAGCTACGAAAAATATAAGTAGATGTACAATGTAGAACTAGGATATATAAAACAATGATGAAAAGTATTAAAATGAAAGAGGGAAAAAATATACCTTGTGAAAAACTTAAAAAATGGGCTATCAAAAAACCTCTAAAAGGGTTGATTACAACAAAATAAATTGAAACTACATTGCAGACAAAATCCAAAAAATTTTCAATGAGAAATCAAGAGTGACCTAGTCAAATTAGGGGCACATTGTGACCCTAATTAGCTCATCAGGGACACATTGGATCTTCAGTGGAAAACTGTTAGGGGTGAGCCAGTTTTTCAAGAGTGAACTAGGTCATTAGGGGTGCAATGCACCCCACATGAAAATGTCTAACACTCATTCTAATTTCATAGTTTCAAATAAAGCTGAAAAGGGTACTTATATATGTAATATATTCATCAATCCTAGATCCGCAACCTGTAATAAGAAAGGTTTGATTGTTGTTGATAGGTGGGTTTTCCCTAGTCGAACCCTAGTTTAGGACTTAACCTTGAATTGAAATAACATGTAAAGTATATGTATGAATTTACCTTACAATAGTATTATATCTCAAATTGGATGTAGTGTGCTTACTTCACCGATTGATTTGGATCAAGAAGATGAAGATGAATATTGGATGTAGAAGATGCAACAAAGGATCTTGAAGAAGATCTTGCTAGATAAACTACTTCAAATTTTTGATGCTTGAATCTTTGATCTTCAATGGAGGAATTTATTAAATGATGCTTGAAGACTTGAATGCTTGAGTTCTTGAGTGCGAGTGCTTGGCTTCCTTAATGTGAGACATGCTTGATATTGTGAAAGCTTGATGTGAAAATGAAATGAGAAGAATCCCTTTTATAGAGATCTCAAAGTGGACAATGCCTTGAACTTTAAAATGAGGTGAGACCCATCTTAAAGTGGAGTAATAAATGAGATTCCATAGGTGAGTAAATTAAGGATTATTAATTTGAATTAATAAAGGTCTACCCTAATTTATAAAATAACAAGAGACGCATAATATTAATTTATAGGGGAGATAAAATATTATCTAAGATAGGATAAATTTTAGGTGTTAATTTAAATAAATAAATAAACAAGGACACAATATTTAAGAGAAATAAAGATAAAACATATTTATGTTAATTCTAAATTATTAAAAGGTTCAATGAGATGAAATAAATTATTTAAATAGAGGAAAAATAGAAGATAATTGCAAATAAATGATAGAATCACATTAAATGGGTGCTTAACCTTCATTAAATTAGAGTGCTTCCAATTTAAGATGGTACATTTAGACCCCACTTTAATGAGCGTATGAACTCGATCCAAACTCTTGGTAAAGTAGAGCACAAGACATACGATAACCTTATTATGATCAAGGAAACCAAGAATCACCCTGGCCCCCAAGGGATTAAGCCATTGATAACTCCAAGATTATAATAAGAGAGAAATTACTGACTAGAAAGAAGAAGAGATAGAAGGGGAGTTATTATCTCACCCAGTAGAGTTCCCACCCTACTATGACTCACTAAAAAGAGTTGTTTCTAAAGATGACATTGAAATAGTTCAACAAGGTGATAAGCTACTAGTCAACCCATCAGAAGGCCCACCCATAGATCAACATTCTACGTATCACCATGGTAAGGTTTAGTAAGGATGTGTTACTCATGTATACTAGCAAATTTTTATGCATAGCCTATAGACAAAATTTAGCATTTGTGTGTACAAAGGAGAAAGAGAGAGAGACCCAGTGTCAAAGATGCTCTCTTCCCACAAAGAATCCATTCTTTAGGATTATGCCTAATCCATAAAGGGAAAAGATGTGCAAAACCAAAGGATGAAGTAACAATGCATAGATTTGAGAACAACCTAGGCAACATATCAAGAACACAAGGCTAAATTACCCTAAGAAATACTCATAATTCATATTTACTACCCCATGAGAATGATTTGAGAATGCACAAGGATAGTTAAAATGTTCAAGAAAGTATGCATATCATGCTAGTCAATCAAATCCAAGACATATGAAAAGAAGGGGAACATGTATGCTCCCCTTGCCCCCCCCCGGTCCCCCTTAATATGATATTTTTCTTTTCTTATTTTGGCTTCTCAAGGAAGCAATGAAGAAGGATAAAGCAATTTCAACATTAATATAGCTTCCACAAGAAAAACTTAGTCCAAATGAAAAAGGTCATAGCTCCTATGAGGTCATGATAGGGTAGAATGTGATGAGACATTATAGAAGAAGTGAAAAAGTAAATCCTTGAAAAGGATAACACATTATTATGAGTCTCCAAGGTAAGTGATCTATCTACCATGAAAATCCACTTTCTAATAATAAGATTGGATGTGACATGATAAAAAAATAACCCTCAACCAAAGGAAATAATGGATCCTTGAATGAATAAAAAATATGAATAAAGTTCTCTTTCCCCCAAGTGTAGGAACAAAGAAAAGATGACCTATTATTCTTCTCACAAAGTGTACCATGCATGAAAATGATCCCTCAAGAGAGAGGCTAACAATGTTACATGACAAAGAAACATAATAGGGACCTAAATGTTATTTAATGAAATGTAGATTAACATAGATCTCATCATAAGGAGATATACAAATAACCTTATTATCAACAAGTTTCTAAATCTTAAAATACAAAGCTTGACAATCATTAGTAGAGTGATCATGGAAATGATGATAGATGCAAAATGGAAGGTTCATAATTTTTTGACTATGTTTCTTGTGACATTTAGGTCTAGTAATCACCTTAGCATGAAGAAGCATAGGAAACACAAGTTCTTGATTAGTAGAAGATTATAAAGGAGATGATTTGGACAAAGGATCAAATTTTTGTACACATCCTAATGTATAAGTGGGAATGGTGTTGAAAGAATGTTTATGCCCCCCATCACCTAAGGGCATACTAGGTTTAATAGGTTCCCCATGACAAGAAGTAGAAACAAAGTTAGTAAATAGAGGAGTAACTCGATTTCTCATGAATGAAAGATCATTAATTCTACACTCTCAAATAAAAATCGGATTAAAATTTAAGGTTTCTGAATCATCTTTGGATAAAGAGGAAGAAGAAGGGTCTTCTATAGGTTTAAGTTTCCTCACTTATTGTATAAGAGGAGAAACCTATGCATAGTCTACATTTAAACAAGGATTAGTTGCATCATCAACATGAAGAGTATTTATACGATTTTCATAAATGAATCTAACATTCCAACATGCATGGAATGTAGCCAAGGTCTTTCTAAGAGAAGGTTATAATTGAGAGGTCTAGGCAAAACATGTATATGAATCTCCAATATCGCCAGACCAACTTTCACAGGCAATGTTGGGTAAGTGCACCAAGTTGTGGTGCCAAAAGGGGGGTATAAGTGGACACCTTTTTCCTGAAATCACCAATTTTTGGACTTCAACAAGAATTTGAAGATAGTTACGCTCAAAATTTTAAGATATGACTAAAAAAAAAGTCATAGTCCTCTGAATCTAGTTTCTAAACTACTTATTTTTTTTCAAAATGGTTTAGTTTTAGGTCCTCAAAAAAAGGGGCCACAAAAAGTGGTACTGTTTATTCCAGAAAAACATAACATAGTACAAAGTGTGGCTCCCCTAAAATTTTAACTTTTTTTTTGAAAATATTTAATCGCTTCGGTCAAAAGTTACCTAACACTATGTAGTTTATCCCAATTTTTTTGGGTAATTTTTTGATGTGTATTTTTTTTTAATGAATTTTTTAATCAGACACATCCCAAAAATGTGAAATATCTGTGTGCTCCCCCTAGAAATGATTGAAAGCTAATCTAAAATCAAAACTTCTTTTTTTCAAAGTGTGTAGAATGGAGTCTAGTTTCTAAAAAACTAAGTTTTTGCAAAATTTGATGAATGAGGTAAAATCTACAGCCCAATTAGTACATGTTGGTTTTTGACAAAAAATGGACATACATTCAAAATAAATTATAAATGAAAGGATTGAAATAGTTCAAATAAAAAACAAATTATATGGTTGTGTAGCTAACACAGAGACCTACAATGTCATGTAACCTGATTTTATCGATGCTCAACCACGAGGAAACTGGAAGGAGAGCACACAAGAAAAATCAATCATTTTTTGTATGTTTGCAGAAAAACACGTCTTAGACCAGTTTATAGACTCAATGAGATTTGTTCTCTTGTTTTTGAGATGTGTCTATGTATAGATTGGGGATGTATGCTCAAATGCTCAAAATGGCTTCAATGGAGATGGGTAATGGCAAATTGGTAGCTTTGTGAGCTCTCAATTTGGCATTATAAGGGTGTGGGTATGGATTTTGGCTCTCAAAAGGGCATGATAACTTTACTCAAATGGTTGTGATTAAATGGCTTGGGAGGGGATTCAATTTATAGGCTAAGAGATTGAGGGATGGAGGGCTAAGATGCAAGGAGAGATGAAGGCTTAAGGAGGGCTAGGATGCACTCAAAAGAGAGCACATAAATTGTGCTTGTTTAGCACCAATGGGAAGGTGACACTTGTCACAAGGAGGATGAGTGTGAGAGGGTAGGGTAAAGGGTTGGTTAAAGGCATGATGAGTGGGGTTGAGTATGTAAGAGAGATGTAAGAGGAATGAGTGTGGAAGAGGGAAGAGTGTGGAAGAT
This sequence comes from Cupressus sempervirens, assembly GCA_028749045.1. NCBI lineage: Eukaryota > Viridiplantae > Streptophyta > Pinopsida > Cupressales > Cupressaceae > Cupressus > Cupressus sempervirens. Next base: position 210,797,316 of record CM053789.1, read on the forward strand.
AGATGTAAGAGTCATGAGTGGGCTTGTAAGAGTCTTTTATGGTTTGTAAGAGCACTCATGACTTGGTAGTTGGGATTTTTGAGGGAAGACTTTGATTTGGTTTAGGAAAATCTTAAACTTGCTTAGGGAATGTGACAACATTAGGGGGTGGATTAGGCTTGGGTTTAGGATTAGATTAAGGATGTTAGAGATGTGCAAGTGGATGGCATTAATGAGGGTGGGTGAGTTAGTGGCTAAGCTATGTTAGTATGGGTGGATGGGATGGATTAGGCTAAATGGAGGATTAGGGATAAGTTAGGGGTTTTTAGATTTGAGGATTTTATTTATCAAATAGATTTATTTAATAAATGGGGATTTTTGGAATTAGATAGAAGAATAGGATTTAATTGAATTAGGACTATAGATGATTAATTAAATTAATCAGCTAGGGGATGGCAAAGGATTAATTAAATAGGAATTTAATTAATGATGCCTTTAGAGATAACTAAATAGGATTACTAAAGCGGTGTAATCAAATTTAGGTGTCTACATTTTGATCCTCTTTAACATAGTGTTGAGACAACACTATTTCAAAGAAGTTCGAATGAAGACGACACGAGAAAGATGTTTTAGCAACAAGGTTTCCCTAGTCTCGGATAAGAAGAGGAGAGACTAGACTTAGATGATGCCCCCTCAAGAAGGCAACGAGGAGAGAAATGAGGCTCGACGACTTCTTGAAAAGTACAAGAAATTGAGATGAGCTAAGACACAGGTTGGCGAAGAGAAGGGGCTAAATTAGCTCAAACTCTCACTACAAGAGAATGATAAAGGGAAATCAGAGGCACAATAGTAAAGCAAGCTTAAGACTTTCCAGGATTGGGGGAGGGATGGAGGAGCGGAGCGATATAAAAGGAATCCAGGATAGGGAGATGGATGAGGGGATTATAAAGCTGATGCAATAGGATTTCAAAGAGTCAGATTGGTGGAAGATGGGTTTCAGAGATCCCTAGGACTAGGATTGTGGATCTCGAAAGATGAGGCTTGGTGGATTGATTTGATTGGTGGATCCCTAAGACTAGGATTGTGGATCCCTAAAGCTAAGCGTGAGGAGTGATTCAAAGAGATACTAATGCATAAGCTGGGGTAGGAGTGATAGATGCTGGGGATGGATGGGGGATAATGGAGATGAAGGGAATCCATTGAAGTCTTTTGAGTAGGGGGGTACTTCAAAGAGAAGTACCACCATGTAGTTGAGCACTAGATTTGCTATAGGATTGTTGGTTAATTGCCAAGGTTACCAAGAACATCAAGGCCTTTTCACCAACCATCCAGAGGACTTAAAAACTAACCCAAAAAAAATGCAAGGATTGCCCCAGTATCACACATGAATCCCAGAGGAAGCAGCGTGGAAACGACACTGGGTAACCCACAAGCAAAAAAAGAAAACAAGCAAAAGACATGATCAAGACCTTACGCTCTGATTGCCCCATTCGCAGCATACCATGATATGGAAGATCGAGATTGCTTGGAAAAGATATTTCAAAACCCAAAAGGGAAGATCCCAAATCAAAAGAAAGCAAAAATCCAAAAGAGAACTGTTTGCCAACGAGATGGGTAGGACGAGGTACTAACAGACCAAGATCAGACATGAGGAAGGCTATATCTTGCAAGGATTTATCAGAGAGCACCTAAGCTGATGGATCTAGATGAGTGATGTGTCTGGCAAGTTGAACTAAGAAAGATAACACTTTGGTGATAGGAGATCTAGCTAAAGGATGCATTGGAATAGCTAACCAAGGTTTGTGCGATGTGTGCAAGATGTTGATCAAGGATGAACTGACACGAACGCTGGATAGATACAATGGTACCAAGCTAAAGAGGATGTACAAGCTGACGGACCAACACATTTACAAGTTGAAGCTGACCAAGATAGTTACAAGCAGGAAAAAGCTCAGGATGATAGGATAGTGGGATGGCTCAAGTTGGTGCAAGGTGTAGAAACTAAGGATGAGGGGATAGCGGAAGATATGGATTTGAGGAGGATGCATCGTAATGATTATGAGAGATTTTGTGACCAAGGATAGCTAGAGGAGCAGGATGAGATGGTTGGATAGGATGGTAGATAGCTAGGATTATAATGGATATAAAGAGTTGACATTGGGTTTGCATGAGGATAGCCTAGAGCTAGATACCAATGTCAAGGGAAGATGGACAAGACAAGATCTCCAAGGAATACAATGCCCCCAGTTAGAAGATGACATGTGGAAGGAGGTCTTATGATGCATGTGATAGGGTTGAAGCTAGGATGAAAAAGCTGAAGGCGCTAGGGAGATGGATGATAGTTGTGATGGTTGGCTGAAGCTGCAGGAGATAAGTGGATGGTGTGAGATGGAAGCTGGAGGGTGGAGGATAGGTGGATAGATTGGAAGATGGAGTTGGATGTCAAGAGATGACCAAAAGCATGAGGGTGATAGGCTAAGTTGGGGAAGGCTGGATTATGCATGACACTTGTTTGCCAAGTTTTCATCATGGTACTTGTCCAAGGTGGTTGAATTGCCAAGTTTTCACCAGTGGACGCTTTATTTTTCTTATTATTTTTTTGTTTTTGACTTTTTGACTTTGGACTTAGCTAGAATGATTTTGGCTTTCTTCAGCTATTTTTTGCTTTTTTGGGATTTTTCACTAGCTGTTGGAATGTTCAATTTTGTTGCTAGCTGTTGGTACACCGGATGTGTGATTTATGCAATAGATTGGATTAGATGGGATTGATGGTAGGAGATGGAGGGATGAAAAGGTTGGAAAGGAGCATGAGATGGGGATGCTTGCAGGATCAACATCAGCACATGTTGGGACAGGTGTGAAAAGAGCATATGGGGGATAGATGGTAGATGTGAGCTTGATGGAGGATTTGTGGAAGTGCGCTTAGGGATATAGGCACCGAAGATGGAGTTAGGAGATGGGGGACATGAGTCACTGGATGGAGGATTAGCAATGGTGGATGCCATTATGCATTGGGTTTCAACTTTTTTCTTTGGGATCCACATGGTTTTGGATTTTCGTTTCATAGGCTTTTGCATTGTTTTGCATTCTTTGATTGGATTTTTCCTTTTTGGAGTATGGCTTTTAAAATAGACATATGATTGCCTAGGATGTGGATTTTTAGCTTTATGCATTTTGAAGTTGGCATTCACATTACTATGGTAAGCTTTGAAAAGATGGTTAGGAGAAGCTTTGTGAGATGGAAAGGATATGGAAGAGCATGTAGGGGGATGATGATGGATGATGTGCCCTGATATGTGCCTTTGTTGATCTTGTGTAGGAATGGAGGGAATATGATTTTTATGATGGCTGATAGGAGGATGGATGATGGTAGATTTTGGGACATAGGGACCCAAAATGGATTTAGCGGATGAAGGGGGGATATGGTAGGTTGTTTTGGGTTGCAAGGATGGTGGAGGGGGGATGACATAAGATTTCTTGAAGGAATGATGGGAGGTTGGCATGGTGGGTTTGGAGATAGGCTTGTTTTGGGGGTGTGGTGTACCAACACCTTTAGATGGTGAGCCTTTGGATACATATCCAAGACCATGAAATCCTGGATTCTTTTGCACAATAATAGGCGTTCTGATTCCTTTCTCTTCTAGTCCTAAACCTTGACCTTGATAATGCCATCGATTGAGCATTTGAACTAGCTGAGGATACTTTTTGTTTGCAAAAAATGGTGGAAGTGCTTTATCAGATGTACTGCAACAGGGAGATACTATTCTTAATTCTTCTGCTGAGAGGAGGCCACCATGGATGAATGTAAGTGAACCAAGAGGGTAGATTATAGATGGTGGAATAGCTTGGATAGGTGGTAAGATGGAAGCATGGAGCGGAGGAGATGGTAGGATAGGATCTTGATTTAGCTGATGGGATGAAAAGATATCCTGTAGTAGAGGAGGTATGGCTTGAGGTTTTGGAGATGGAGGGCATGGTGACTGCACTATGGATGGAAGACATGGTACGAGGATATCTTCGTTTATGCTTTGGGGGATGTCAACATGCTTTTGGGCAGGATCTTGATAGGATTGGTTTGGAGTGGATGGTGCGATAGGAGGTGAAGGGATGGATTCTTCAAAGGCAGCGAAGGTATAGAGGGGAGATTCGGTAGTGGAGATGGGTGAGTAGAGGATGGATGCATAAGGGTCATTTTGGGAAATGCTTGGAGGTGATGTGGATAGGATTTGAAGGGATTTGACAGGTGTTGGGATTTTGATGCTTGCGGGAAGTGGACGAATTTTAAGCAATTTGATGGATGGTATGGGGATGATAGCTATGGGAGATGGAGACAACATTATGGATAGGGAAGCTTCATTACTAACTGCTTCACATGGTTGGATTAGATGACATGGCTTATCGACTGCTAGAGGCGACTTTTCTTGTATTTTCTCTGGGAGATTCCTTGGAGACTTGTGTGTCAGAGGTGGAGGTGAATTGATAGGAATAGCTAGTGTGATGGGGGTGGAAGATTGGAAGCTTGGTTGATTGGGTGATGGAAAAGCTGGGATATCAGATGGCATGACTAGATAGTTTGGAATAACTCTTGGATTTTGGGGGATGGTTGGTGGAATGTTTCTAAGGCTCTCAAGATACCCTTCATAGTCAACAAGATTTTCATCATCATTGGAATAGGAGGTGGCAAGAGCAAGGAAAATATGATCGAACACATCATGATAGGATTGGTACTTCATACTTTGACGATGAGTTTGATGGCGATGGGGTCTTGCATATGGATGAACATGGAAGCTCATGGTTGGATTTGGATTAAGCTCAGATTTTGGATTGGCTGATGAAGGATTTCCTAGGGAGAGTCAAAGCTATATGACAGACCTAAGGAGGATTGGATAGAGATTTTTGGCTTTCCTGTGGATGGAAGACTTCAAGGGAATGCTGTCAAAAAGTGAGAGTTTTGCTTTCCTATGTGCAGGATTGGTGGAGATTGTGTCGACTTAAGGATAGACTGATGATCCTTTGGGCATGACACGAGATTGACCACTTGTGGATCCCAACCTTTAGCTCAAGGTGATGAGGGATACAAGTGACAAAGCTGGGTTACCCTAGACAATGCTCTGTCAGAGGGATAAACTTGGTGAGATTGGTTGATTGGTAGGATTGATTGGATAGCAAAATCTGGCAAAGTGACAACAACTCTTTAAAGCCTTGGGTGTGATTTTGGATTGGGTTTCTAGTTGGCTGGGGGGGGGGGGGGGGGTGATTTGGATGGAATTTGGATTTGAGATTATTCTAAAGCAAAGAACTAGGTAGATTCGATTGCGGCAGGGGAGCTTGGATGATTTTCTCATGAGGCAGTGACTACACTAAGTATGCCTTGAGCTAGGAGATTTTTGCTTTTCTAGGATTTTGACCAAAGTTGGCAAACATTCTTTCAAAAGCTATGAACAAACAAGCAGACAAAATTTTGGAGCAAGCACATCAAACACACCAACATCCTTGGAAGCTTTCTACAAGGATGAAATTTGTTTTAGCTAGGGAGTCCTCGATATACACAAGGTACGTGAGGCCCACATCCGTAGATGAAACCAAAAAGATGTCACACAGCTGAGAGGAGTGGTAACCCACTTCTCCTCTTTCACTTCTCAAGGGTATAAAGTTCCTTGAGGCTTAGCTCGAGTGAAAAAATCTTGATCCCAAGAGAGGTGTCTTTCGATTCACCTCCCGGTTCTTATACTTCGTGAAACGCTGGAGTTGAGGTCGTCCAAGGGGTGATGAAATCCCCAAGAAGGCCTCCTAAAAAAAAACAAGGTTTTGGATCCTAATCTTATGCACCCAAGATGGCCTCAAAAGATGACAAAGGGAGAGAAGACTTGGATGACCTTGGGCTAAAAAGCAGAGTTCTTTTCCAATTGATGATTTAGATTTTGTAAGCTATGATTGAAGACACTCGTGATTATGGCATACAATGTTCATTCCAACTTGACAATGTCGTCAACATAATGGAAATCGAGAATTCGTCAACGTAAGAAATGCGAGCGTCATTGAGATGCGTCAAAACCATGCAATGTTCATTGACTGCTAGGCATTCAAGATTGTGTTAGAGTGTTTTAAGCCCAAATTGGAAGTGTTAGATATTGCAATGATTAGTTGATTTTTGGCATTCAAGATTGTGTTCATTTGTTTTAAGCATGCATTCCAATAAAAGGTTGATTTTTATCCATGACATTCAAGAGTTTGTTTTTGAACAACATTCATTCAAAGAAAAATGCTTAAACATTCAAGTTCATTCCAAGGAAAACCTAAGAAACATGATTAAGTTCATTGCTCCAACCTGCAATAAGACAAAAAAAAAATTTGATTAGTTACCCAAAATCTTCTAAAATGAAAGCTTAACTATGAGAAATTTTTTTAAACTTTTTTTGTTCTTTTTGATATGCGTAAAAATGCTTAGAATGGTCTATTTCCTACGAAACTACTAAAAGTCAAATTTTGATTTATACTCTTTTTTTTTTTCCCTTTTTTTTTTTAAAAGTATTTTTTGGTGTTCTTAAACATACAGGTTCATTTGTTAGAGTTTTGAAAGCATGCAAAGACAATGACTTGGACAAGACAGCCAAAAAGCAGGGGACAAATTCGAGAAAATATTACAACAGGCAGAGACGATAGTCCATAGGCAGAGACGTCAATCCACAGAGACACTGAACTACAGAGACGACAATAAACGGAGATGCTGAACTACAGAGACGCTAGTTAGCGGAGATGACAGAGAAGATAAGCGAAGACAACAATTTGAGTTTACCGACACAGGCTGCCGAAAAACAGGCGAAGATGTCAAAATTTGCAGATGACAGTTTGGGCTTTCGGAGATGGCGGTTGAGCTCGTGCAGACGATGGTTTATCTTTCACAGACGATGGTTGAGCTTGCGGAGACGACGATTGAGTTTGCGCAGACGACAGTTGAGATGGCAGAGACGATGGTAGAGCTTTCGTAGACGACGTTCTGCGCAGACGACAAGCAGAGATGCTAGTTTGTGGAGACGACACTACGCGTAATGAACCGACGGGTCATGAGTTTTTTTCAAATTTTTTTGTTTTCTTGATTATTTTTGAATTTTAAAGGGTGTTTCCTTCTCTTTAATGCAAATTCCAACCTGCAAAAACAAGAAAAAACACCTTGCAACAACTCAAATGACAAGAAATCATTAGATTGTTAGTTCTTAAAAGCAAAGTGTAGATTGAAATGGATAAAAAAATGACCCATAGCGGGGTCCCACTGGGCGTGCCAAAATGTATACACTAATATAATATGCTAGAAATACTAATTTAATGAAAGCATTTACACATTAAACTAACATAACATATAAGAGAGACAAAGAGAAGACAAACTCAAATGAGAATGTGAGCCATGGATAGGCTCTCTCAATGAGATTTGTTCTCTTGTTTTTGAGATGTGTCTATGTATAGATTGGGGATGTATGCTCAAATGCTCAAAATGGCTTCAATGGAGATGGGTAATGGCAAATTGGTAGCTTTGTGAGCTCTCAATATGGCATTATAAGGGTGTGGGTATGGATTTTGGCTCTCAAAAGGGCATGATAACTTTACTCAAATGGTTGTGATTAAATGGCTTGGGAGGGGATTCAATTTATAGGCTAAGGGCTTGAGGGATGGAGGGCTAAGATGCAAGGAGAGATGAAGGCTTAAGGAGGGCTAGGATGCACTCAAAAGAGAGCACATAGATTGTGCTTGTTTAGCACCAATGGGAAGGTGACACTTGTCACAAGGAGGATGAGTGTGAGAGGGTAGGGTAAAGGGTTGGTTAAAGACATGATGAGTGGGGTTGAGTATGTAAGAGAGATGTAAGAGGAATGAGTGTGGAAGAGGGAAGAGTGTGGAAGATGGATGTAAGAGTCATGAGTGGGCTTGTAAGAGTATTTTATGGTTTGTAAGAGCACTCATGACTTGGTGGTTGGGATTTTTGAGGGGAGACTTTGATTTAGTTTAGGAAAATCTTAAACTTTCTTAGGGAATGTGACAACATTAGGGGGTGAATTAGGCTTGGGTTTAGGATTAGATTAAGGATGTTAGAGATGTGCAAGTGGATGGCATTAATGAGGGTGGGTGAGTTAGTGGCTAAGCTAGGTTAGTATGGGTGGATGGGGTGGATTAGGCTAAATGGAGGATTAGGGATAAGTTAGGTGTTTTTAGATTTGAGGATTTTATTTATCAAATAGATTTATTTAATAAATGGGAATTTTTGGAATTAGATAGAAGAATAGGATTTAATTGATAAATGATAGGTTATTTGATTTATCAATTAGGACTATAGATGATTAATTAAATTAATCAGCTAGGGGATGACAAAGGATTAATTAAATAGAAATTTAATTAATGATGCCTTTAGAGATAACTAAATAGGATTACTAAAGCGGTGTAATCAAATTTAGGTGTCTACAGGTATTACTAGGGTACTACTCCTTGCCCAACTAAGAGATCATTTACAAGATCCCTATCTCCTTTAGAACTCTCCACCAATTTCAAACATCCACCATACTTCAAACTCTACTATGCACTCATGGGCTCAACTTAGCCATTTTTCTCCCCAAACTTCTCCTAGGAATAGGAATAGGGGTTCTTGCTATTCCTGACTTGTCTTCATCCAATTAGATCCATATTGTTGAATTCTTTCTTGGTTTTCCTATTGAGTCCTAAGTTTTTAGGGATTTAGGCCTTATAGGCTTTTTGCCCCAATTAGGCCTCCTCAGACCCAATTTCTTGGAATATCTCTAAATTCCTCCAAACAACCCCTTGAATAAATTGTATTTTCTTCCTACCATCAATCAAGACTGAAATATTTCTTGGGCCTTAGGTCCTGAGACTATCGGTACATTGGCTTCTTTAGAAACCCCTATTTTCTAGGGATTCAAGAGCATGTATGTCAGTCTATCTTCTATGCTTCCAATGGTTTCTCAATAAAAATCTACTACTCTAATCCTTGCATACACAAAACAAGGACATACCCCTCTACATGCTTCCACCATTGATTGGTTTAGCCCAATCCATTTAACAATTTTCCTTGGTACTATTTTGTGTAAGCTCCTAGCCAAAATGCCTTAACAGTCACCTAGGGCTCGATGGAAAAATTTCCTTCCTTACAAACCATGAATCCAAAATCCATATTTACACTATTTGAAAAGTCTCCTACTTATTTCAAAGAGGCCATGGAAGTTCAACCATGAGAACTCAAGTATGAGGCATATTTACACAACTAGCTCTAAACTCGACAGGGAATCAACAAGACATAAGAAATTTAAAAAAATGATTAAGAACACAAAATATATAAGAAAAATCTCAAACTATTAAGAAAAAAATATTTAAATGTCACCCTAACCCCAAATTTTAATTGCCCATCCCAAATGTTAAACCCTAATCTTGAATGCTACACCCCAGTTGCTAAAACCACCATCACATCTCAATATGGAATGTACATCTTATATGATAAACACTCCCTCATGCAGAGATACTTAATGTAGCTTGCAATTTTATCCCAATTTTTTAATTTCTATAATAGGTAAGAACAAAAAATATATTTAAGTCTCAATGCATTAGTTCAGTCCTTTGAATCCATATATGATTGGATGAAGGCTCTATCACATAATTACAATCTTTTCTTGCTCTTCACTATCCTTAATCCGTATAGTTTGTTCATTAATTGTCAGATTAGGGTTTGATTAGTTTTATATATACCACTCCCACATTTTTGGACCCTTAGGTTAGTATTTGGTCACCATAAAATCCCTTTCCTAGTTTTTAGGAAATGTTGTCATGATAACTTTGCAAAGTTGCAAAGTTGTCATGAGCAACTTTTACATCTTTTACAATTTTGTCAAATCAATAAACTCAATGGTTCAACTTGACTTCAAAGCATTACACATGACCTTAAAAGAACTATAACCATCAAATTTTCAAAAGCCACTCCATTTTGGGGTCTTGGGAAAATTTTGACCCTTTGTTGACTTTCTAAGACTTAAACACCTAGATTCTAAATGAACACTCAAAATACTTGACTCAACTCAACCCTATAGATATCCACACCCACAAAAAACTTGGGAATTCATAACTTAATCCTTATTATCTGGTAATTGGCTAAACCAACCCACAAGCCAAAATGTTTTAAAGATCTTCAAAAGACTTTAAGGTGCTCCTGCACCATTCCCCCAACAACAAACAAGTTAGGGAACCTATGGTGTTAAGAACTCTTCACTAATGCCATCCAAATAGCCTCTAACTCTAGTTGATGTCTCCATTTCACTAAGTGTTCCATGTATGTCTCATGCCTAGTCTTCTTCTTCACCCTCGAATCCAAAATCTTTTCAACTTGTGGCTTGATGTGATTAGGTACCTTGAGTTCTTCCACATCCCTATTTACCTCAATACTATACTATTCATGATCCATCTGTGGTCCTTTGTATTTGATCAAGTCCTTCACATTAAATGTACAAGAGATGAACACATCCTTGCATAATTCCACCTTGTAGTCATTTGATCCCTATTTAGCCAACACTTTACATAGTCCAACCCTTTTCATCTATAGTTTACCTTGTATGCTCTTTTTTAATCTAGCCTTTTTCAAGAATACCATCACCAAATCACCTACCTCAAATTGTAGATCTATTCTCCCTTCATCTCTCTTATCTTTAAAATTTTGGTTTTCCTCCATTAGGGTCTACTTTAATTGCTCATGTACCTCTTTCATTGACTCAAAAAAATCATCAACATGACCACTGATTCCTTCATAACCCTTCAAGTCTTTGAGCTCAAGAACTCCTCTTAGATGTAGCCCATATATGACTTCAAATGGACTGCTACCAGTAGTCATCTTTATACTATCATTATAAGGAATTTTTTCTTGAGGAATGACATGTTCCCATCCTTGTCCATACTTCTTATTCAAACACCTCAACAAGTTAAAAGTACCCTATTGACTTCCTCTTTTTGACGATCTATTTGGGGTTGATAGGTAAAGCTATGAGACAAGTTGGTTCCTAATATCTTCCAAAAATGGCCCATGAACTTCACATCTATATCTACCACTATGCTCATGGGTAAGCCATGTATCTTGACCATATCTTTGAAGAAAAGGTGGGCAATGTGACTAGCATCATGTGTTCTATTGCATTGAATAAAATGAGCCATCTTACTAAACCTGTCCACCACCACAAACACACTATCCAAGCTAGTTGGTGTTCTAGGTAGTCCTACTATAATGTCCATGTTGATGTTCCAAGTCCTATTTTGGATGTGTAATGGCTGGTAGAGACTTACATTTGATAATGTCCTCTTTTCCTTTTGATATACTCCACACTGTGCCGCATATTTCCTTACATCTTTCTGCATCTTAGGTCAATACTAGAACCTTTCTACTAAGTCTAGGGTCTTTTTCAACCCAAAGTGTCCACTCAAACTCCCATTGTGTTTATCTTGAATAAGATTCTCCCTCATAGAGCCTATTGGGATACAAAAATACGCTCCCTTGAATAGTATCCCATTCTACAATGCATAGTCAACATATTCACTATGAAAATGATTTATCAAATTTAGTACATACCTTGTGGATCTCTGAGAAGTTTGCATCTCCTTTGTAGAGGCCTTTGAATTCCTCAACTCCAATGCTTTATAACTTGATCTCCTAAATAGTTAGCAACCTCCTACTAAGGGCATCTACAACCTTATTATTAACTCCTTTCTTGTGCTTGATTGTGAAGGTGAAGATGTAGGACTGCAATAGTTCCATCCAATTGATATTCCTCAAACTCAGTTTATCTTGAGTTTTGATGTAACTTAGGGCCTAGTTATCAATGTAAACCATAAATTTCTTAGGCAATAGGTAATGCCTCCACTTTTTAAGGGCTTTTACAAAGCATATAGTTCTAAGTCATAGGATAAATACCTAGACTTGACCTCATTTAACCTTTCACTAAAGAATTCCATTGGTTGGCATTCTTGGCTTAGGACTACACCCACTGCAATGTTACTTTCATCACATTATATTATGAATGACTTATCAAAACTTGGAAACACTAGTATAGGTTGGGTAGCCACTTCCTTCTTTACTCTCTCAAAGCTTGCATTGGCTTTCTTGGTCCACACAAACTTTTTCTTATGTCCTCCTTTTATGGTGTCAAGAACCCGTGCACAAATTTTATCAAATCTTCTTATAAAATTCCTATAGAACTGAGGCAACCGATTAAAAATTCTGACTTTAGTCCCTATCTTGTGATTAGACTAAATTAAAATGGCCTAAATCTTTCTCTTGTCCATCTTCAAGTTGCCTTGTGATACTAAAAATTCTAGGTAGACTAGTTCATGTTTCATGAACTCACTCTTTTTAGGGTTTATGGTGAGCTTTTCCTCTTGGAGTTTCTTCAACACAAGTTGTAGGTGCTTCATGTGTTATTCTTTTGTTTTAGAAAAGATGAGGATATCATCTTATAGACTACCATAAATACTCCTACGTAGTCCTTTAGAACCTCATTCATCACCCTCATAAAGGTACTAGGTGCATTTGTATGCTCAAATGGAATTACTAGCCACTCATATAATCCCTATGTAGTCTTAAAGGTTGACTTTCACTCATCACCCTCTTTCATTCTAATCTAATAGTATCCACTTTTTAAATAAATCATGGAGAAGTATTTATTACTCCCTAAGGAATCTATCAAATCTTCTATTCTAGGAATAAGAAACCTATATCTAATAGTTATAATATTTATTGCCCTAGAATTAGTACACATTCTCCACTTATCTCCTTTCTTAGGAGCCAACAACACTAGAATAACACATGGGCTATACTTTTCCTAATTAGATCTTGAACCAAAATCTCTTGGACTTGCCTTTCTATCTCCTTATTTTGTTTTGGTGTCATCTTTTATGTAGCCTTGTTAGGTAATGATGCCCCTGGAACAAAATCAATTTGATAGCTGATTACTCTCTTTAGGGGTAATGTAGCTAGTGTAGCTTCATAGATCATGTCCTTAAAGTGATCTAGTAGTTGTTTCACCTCTTTTGGCATAGGTGATTGTTTAGATATTTCCTCCTCCCTTGGTTTCACCAATATGGCATAGCCAACTCCTTCATCCTTCTTCAAATCCTTTAGGAATTCCTTCCTACTCATTAATAGTGCATTATATTTTTCCTTCTCCACTATGTCTTCCTATATCAAAGATTTAAACTTATGTAGGAAATGTAATATAGACTAAGTGACTGAGAGGCGGGGGGGTTGGGGGGGGGGGAGTGGGGTGGTGGTGGTGGTGAATCAGGAACTAACGAAACTTATTTTTTAATTCACCAATTAAACATTCACTGTGTAATTTGCTCTAATTGCATGTATGAAAGAATGAAAACAATAAAAAATTCATAACACTTTGACACAATATTGGTAACCTAGAAACCTTCCAAATAGAAAGTAAAACTAGGGTGGGGATACCCACAAGCTTTATTACTGTAGTATAAATTTAGCCTGTTAAAGCTTGCAATTGACCACTTCTAGTGATCTGCCCTACTAGGAGCAATAAGGACTATTAGGTCCACCTTGTGAAAGGATTTACAACATAAAATGAAGTATGCACTTTTTCAAGAGATTTGGAATGAGACTATTAAGTCTACCTTGTGAAAGGATTTGACTGATGCACCTATTAGGATGAATTAGTGGCTGATCTCTGATCTGTAACTCAATTTGCTAAATGAGATTCCTTTGAATAACAATGATCACCTAACTATGATAGATAAGTCTCTACTTTTCTATTGGTGTAAATACATATTTACTATTTACACTTACTTAAGTTTACTTAGGTCAATGCATTATTTTATTATTTTATTTTGTGAGACACTTAGGAATTTGCACACCTTTTTGAGTTATCATGTTGAGTTTGCATCATTCACTAAGTTTTCATGTAGATAACACAATTATTCACACTCCCTTTTTAGCACATGTTGTCTACAACATCGATTTCTGTGTTACACCCTTGTAGGCTTATCTTCTCATCATTGCACTTACTTCTGTGCTTAATGGAGGATAACCCATATCTGGTGGACATGTGCCTAATTGTATGACTTATCATATAGCTAATTTTGAGGCATTCTAGATGCATCTCAGAGGCCTTTATATATAGGCACTCCTAGTGTACTTTCATAACACATATTGAATGAATATATCATCATTTTGATCATACTCTCTCTTTTTGGTCTACAGTTGTGCTTGTGTTTGAGTTCAAGGTTCCTGGGTGAATTTTTCCTTAAGAAAAATTCTTACATGATATCAGAGCTTGGATATTTTCTCATCACATAGCTATTCAAGACCATTATTTCTTCAACACCTCAGCTTGAATCTAGAGTACTATAGAAATTGAGAGCATCTAGAGCTAGATTTGACCTTGCCATCACATCCAGAACATTGATTCGATAAAGATCGACTATAAACTCAACTAACTTAGTCCCAAGTTGATCGTAAGGCAATTTTTTTTTGCAAATTGGCACCCAAAGGCCCTAATTTAGTTTAACTCAGGTCTACGTTTTTAATTCTCTGCAATTATTTTGAATTTTTTAGCCCTACTGCAAAGTTGTAGAGAATTTTTTTTGTAAGTACTGGGCTGATAGATCCTAGCCCTACTTAGAGGAATATTCCTCTACTATTTTTTGGCATTGGTTTAAACACATTTGAACAACACAACAGGCAGTGGATCAAATTTTTGGCAAAGTTATCCAAGAATGACAAACATTTTTGGCCCCCTCAACAACATATACTAGCAACCTCACCGGCCAGTGCGACGTGCATCAGCTGGCAGCTCTTTTATTAAACAGTGGCAAGTGTTTGTTTTTAAAACATAGTACAAACCCTCACTACAACAATGTGGGATTAATCCCAACAAAGCTGACGACCATTTTTAAAACTTTGGTCGCATTGTTGTTTTTCGGCCAACTAAAGTCTATCCACTTGTAATCTCAACTCTTCCTTTTGGCTAGAAATTTGACCATCGCGTTTCCAAATTTGGTGCCTTTTACATTTTTTAGCCCCTCATGTGTTGAAAACTCTCAATATCTAACAGTTGTATATGGCGCCCACTATTTTTAAAAATTTGGTAGGTTGGATTGCACAACGTCCACGCAGCAAGCCTAATACCTGCCATGCGACACGCTGAGAGTTGCCCACATCTTCTCTAGACTACACACACACGGTGTCCAAAAATAGTGACATGCAACATCATCGCTTTGCACCACACAGATTGTGAACGTTAGCATTCCCTCACTGAGCCACCTCTACATGGACCTGTTTAAACTACCACATCATATTCAACTAGCAACATAGGTTTGACATCACCCAACCTAGTTAGCAGTATAGTCAGCTGTCCGTACGGCCTAGTCAGTGCATACATAGGTCTCTATATATTTCCACATCATCCACCATGTGCCCAGTCCATATGAGTGATGTCAACAGTTGTGCTGCCACATCAATAGGGGGTTTTTTTTGCTGATGTCATCTTTTTACGAGGTTAAAATTGATGGCCATCTAACCATCAAAACTAGGCTCTTTTTTAACTATTGCAATGGCCATTTGATCATCAAATTTAAGCACACGGTTTTCCTACCAGACCCCTCTCCAAATTACTTTTTGATTTGGCAGCCTAACTTTGTGAGCCCATAACTTGGTCATTCAGATTCTGATTCAGGTGCAATTTTTTTTGAAATTGGGTAGAATTTCCTGAGTTTTCTAGTGGTGGTGTTCTTTTCTAGTTTTGGTGCAAGGAGTTTTTAAAAATTGCATTTTTTGGTGATTGTACCTACATAACCCTACATTTTGCAACTTCAAATGCTCGGTACGAGCTCATCTTGTCACTTTTTCAGGTTTAATTTTTTTGAAAGTACATTTTTTTGTCTACTTTCTAGATCTGCAGTCAGATTCTAGGGCTGTGTGGACAAAATTCTCACTTTTAGAACTAAGGTTTTTTCTAGATTGTAAAGCTTTGATTTCTTTTCAAAATTGTTGTACAATTGAGCTACAGTGCTTAGTTACAGATTTGAGCCTCAAAAGGAAGTTGTAAAAGAAAACTTAGAAAGTATACTTTTTTTATTTTGACAAGTGGCCCACTATACATGTACTACTCATAAAGTGCCAAAAACATTTTTTTTTTCAAGGGTCTTTTGATTGAGTGAAGGGGGGGTGTGTACTATGTTTTTGTGTCTCTCTTTTGTGCTCTTTTCATTTTTTGCATCATGGGTTCATTTAAATGTCCACCTCTAACTTCATGCAGTTATTCTACATGGAAAGATATTGCATGGAGTAGATTAATGGAAAAAGGTTACAATCTTTATGTTGATGGTACAATTACCAAACCTACTGATGCTAAAAAACTCATTGAATGGAAAAAACAAGACCAACAAGCTTTAGGAATTATCAAGATTTTTGTACATCGAGATCTCTTCTTTCACATTGCCAGTTGTATAGAATCTAAATCATCTTGGGACAAACTTGAATCATTGTATGGTAAGGTGGATGAAGAAAAGGGATTTCAGATTGAGGATGAACTACTTCTCTTGGATCCAAAGAACTTTGACACAATTCAGGATTACATCAACAAAGCTAATGAGTATAGGGCACTACTTAAAGATTGTGTAAATTCCATGAAGGATGAAAAGTTGATTCATCACATCTTGAAGAGGCTACCTTTAGAGTATGCTTCCTTTGTTTCGAGTTTTAATACTCACAGGTTGAACATGGGAACTGCTTACTAGAAGCCTTCATTTGATGCATTTATAGAGATGTTGATTGTTGAACAATCTCACTTGGATGGATTTAGGACTTCTCAAGTCATCAAAGACCAAAGCCTTGGTGGCTAGTGATGAGCACCAATCAAGTCAAGGAGGGAAAATTTCTAGCAACAAGAAGAAGAAGTAGTGGAAGTAGAAATCACAATCTAAGAAACAACAATCCTCCTCACAGCAAGACAATTCTTCTTCCAACAAGAAGGGAAGTAATGAAAATAAGGACAAAATTTTTTGTGCATATTACAAAAAGCCAAATCATGATGAACATCATTGTAAGACTAAAAGAATCGATTAGATGGAAACCCTACTCAGGAAGAACAAGATTCAAGTGCTAGCTACTTCCAAGGACACAACTCCAAACTCTTGAAAGGAAAAAGGGCAAGGACTTATGGCAAATAGAAGTTCTTTTTCAGAAGGGATACTTGACTTAGGTGCCTCCTACAATATGGGTTCATCAAAGGGAGACTTTTCTTCATTGAAGTAGTCAAAGGTACTACACATCTTCGTGGGAGATGATACTAAAATGGAAGCTGAAGGAAAAGGACATGTGGAAATTGAAAATGGGAAATTCAAAGATGTTCTCTACATTCCAAGTCTTAGCTCCAATCTCCTATCAATTTACCAAATCACTTACCTTGGAAATGGTCACAAAGTTGAGTTCCTTCTAGATTCAATGATGGTGCACAGCCTTAGAGATGATTCATTGGTTACAGTGGGGAAAGTCAATGATGACAAGAGGCTTAATTAATTCTCCCACTTTGTGCCTAAGACTCCTTCTCAAGTCTTGTTGAATCACTCTACTTCACAAACCAAACTGTGGCATGAGCAGTTTGGTCATCTTTCCTTCTGCTATCTTCAGCAACTTTGCTCAAAATAGATGGTCAAATGTCTACCTAGCATCAACTTTTCTAAGGGTAAGTGTTCATGTTTAGTGGATATGCATCTTGAGGATAAGTATGATAAAGGAAAGTATTCCAAAGCACCAATTGTTCTCTAGTTGGTTCACATGGTTTTAACATGACCTTTTGCAGTGACTTCAGTCAACCAAGGCTGCTACATCCTTACTTTTGTTGATGACTTTTCAAGATTCACATGGGTCTACTTCTTTCATCATAAGAATGAAGTGGTTCATAAGCTTCAAGCCTTTAAGACTCATGTTGAACACAAATCCAAGAAAGCCATCAAGGTACTATGAGTGGACAATGAGAACAGATATGTGGATAGAAGACTTAGGGACTTTTGTAAACATGAGGAAATTGATCTTCAGAATCCACCAGCATTTAGTCTACACAAGACATATGTTGTAGCACTGAGGATTAGAACACTCAAGACCATGGCAAGTTGCATGGAAAAAGCCAAGTCTCTTGATCCTACACTTGAAGTTGAAGCCATTAGCAGTGCCACTCACGTACCTAATAGGTCTCCTCATAATGTGTTATGTTTCTCGGATCGTTGTTGCAAATGTACTAGCATTGCCTTGTAATCAGGTATATGTTTTCCATATGCAACATCCTCTCATTTATATTGAGCATGGGTAAATGAATAGACATGTCTAATAAATAGATAATTAATAATAAAAACTTAATTATATTATCTATATATATAATAATAATAATAATAATAATAAGCTTATATCTCATGAATAACCATAAAGTTATCTGACAGAAGCTACCAAACATTAACACTCCCTCTTAGCAAGGGAGGATAAACACAAGACAAATATTACACCATTGGTAACATCTCAAAAATTTTCCACCATTAATATCACATATGATATCAAGAGTATTGATCTTCGGAATATCAACATATAATTCATCAATTATTCAAACTTACAATAAGATATCACATTTGATATCAAGAGTCTTGATCTCCTAGAATATCAACATCTGATATTCATCAAGTACTCAAAAACAAGGTTTGATATCACATTTGATATCAAGAGTATTGGTCTCCTAGAATATTGACATCCGATATTCGCCAAGTACTCAAAATCATTTAGATATCACATTTGATATCAAGAGTATTGGCCTCCCATAATATTAACAATATTCTACATTTACTCAAAATGTTTAGATATCACATTTGATATTAAGAGTATTGGCCTCCTAGAATATCAATGATATTCACCAAGTACTCTAAGAGTAATGGCCTCCTAGAATGTTGAGATACAAGACATTCACCATTTACTCAATGTATTTTATCTCATAATACAAGTTATTGTAAGATCGTCACCTTACAACAAAATCTCCAAATACAAGTGATGATCATTTAGAAATTGTCACTTCCTCATGATTTACATAGGGGTAAGCCCATTGTCACAAATTATGAACCATAGTCCTCATGACTATCATAATTTATAGATCACTAGGGAATCCATATCAATATGGTTTACTCCCTCTCAATAAGACCAAGATAATAGAGGTTAACTAAATAGCATTCACAATCTTCTCCCTCTCTTTCCAAGGTCACTTCTAATAAATAGTTAGGCTCCCTTTGAATCTTAATCTCCTTCTTCCTGCATAAAAAATTCTCGAAAGAAAAGATCAAGGCAAATGCTCATAAGAAGGAGACTACTATTATACTGAAGAATAGTTTTGCATAATGATATAAGATCATTTCAATGTAATAAAGATAAAGATCTAATATTAATATATACTTTGAACATATACACATATATATTCAATCTTTTAAGTATATATATTTATTTTAATATCAAATATGATTATATTTTTCATATTTTAAATACCTATCATTAACATATTGATAGTGCAAGAGGGCTACAATTTGAAAATATAAAAAGTATAGTATATTACCAAATTACCTTTGTAGAATGGGGTGATTGGTATATCTGCCATCTTAAAACCTTATACCAATATAATAACAATAATATATGTAATATTTGGAATGACCCTTAGCTTCCCTTACCTTAAAGGTGGGTCCCTTCATGTCTCACTTGATGCTTGTCTTAAGAATTCTTTTTATTATTTATTTAGATATTTAAAATCACTTTGTTCTTCAAAATGGTGTCCCTACAATAATTCATATATAGATGAAAGTGGTCCCCATATACATCCAAACTTGAACTAGATGGATGTCCTTTGGGTTTGGATAGTCAGCCACCCAATCACATTCACCGTTGCACAATATAATGTTCCTTGCATGTAGAGTCATTGAGAGCTTCTTTCTGTGTGGGGTTTGACAAAAAATTATTACAAGTCACCATAGTCAATTCAATAACAAGTTCATGCATAGAAGAAAAAAATTCTCCTAAAGTGCTTGGTAAATTGATCGCTATCGACTGAAGTTGTATTTTTTTCATCCATATTTATACGAGGTTGCTTCTCCCTTGTATTCTAGATAATCTTCAGACAAAAGTTAGAATCATGTCTTTTTGCCAAGTCTCGTGAGGCTATCCCTAGAGTGATCTTACTTGTCATGGTCCCAAATGGAGTGGAATACTGTCCTCTTCTTCAAGACTCATATTGCTCCCCAAATTTCCCATTTCCTACAATGAACAATGTCATTGAAGAATTGATGAAGGCCTTCTCTTGAATCAGGTCAAAACAAGATGCTTCTGAGAATGCCACTAAAACACTAGCAACAGAGCCCACCATGTCCTCGTCTAACTTGTAGCGTGATGACAAACATAGATCCAAGAAAACCAAGATGCCCATCAATTAGATCCTTGACATTAATGCACAAGTTTTAGGTGGAAATTGTTAAGTTTCAATCATTTGATTTGCAGCAGGTCTCCTTTCCTAAATGCTGATTGGATACATAAAACACTACCTTCGATAGTAAATTCCAATGCATTCCACCCAACCGATAACTTCCTACCATTGTGGCTATCTAAGAAACTGATCTCTCATAACATTTGCAATCTGCAAGACCTTGGCTCTGATACCATGTTAAGTTTCTTAGATCGTTACTGTAAATGTACTAGCATTGCCTTGTAATCAGGTATATGTTTTCCATATGCAACATCCTCTCATTTATATTGAGCATGGGTAAATGAATAGACATGTCTATTCAATAAACAGATAATTAATAGTAAAAACTTTATTTTATGTATATATACATATATATACATATATGTATGTATATATACATATATGTATGTATATATACATACATACATACATACATATATATATGTATGTATATATGTATATATATATACATACATACATACATACATATATATATGTATGTATATATGTATATATATATACATACATACATACATATATATATGTATACATATATATATGTATGTATGTATATATGTATTATATATACATACATATATATATATGTATGTATATATGTATGTATACATATATACATACATATATACATATATATATACATACATATATATATATATATACGTATATATATGTATATATATGCATATATATGTATGTATGTATATATATATGTATATATATGTGTATATATATATATACATATATATATATGTATATATATATGCATATATATGTATGTATGTATATATATGTATATATATATGTATATATATGTATGTATGTATATATATATATATATATGTATATATATATATATATGTATATATATATATATATGTATATATATATATATATATATATATATATATATATATATATATATATATATATCTCAACTAATAAGCTTAAATCTCACATAATATTATATCTCATGAATTACCATAAAGTTATCCGATGGAAGCTACCAAACATTAACATAATGCCTTAGATGGGAAAACTCCTTTTGTGGCATGGTACAATAGAAAACCAATTGTGAGTCACTTCAAAATCTTCGGTTGTCCAACATGGGCTAACCTATCTTCTAGGGGGTGCAAGGCACCAACACCTAGGCCTTGTACTTTCATAGGATATGAAGATGAAATGAAGGCTTATAAAATAATGGATCCAGAGACTCATGAGATCTTTGTGGAGAAGGATGTTCACTTTGAGGAAAGTTCACCCAGCTTATCCTCTACTCCCCTCTGTACATCATACACTATGGAAACTGATAGTGACACCAGTGATAGTGCTTCAACAGATTTAGACACATGGGGTTCAATCGATAGTTTTAGTGAGAGGTCACATCATTAGTCTAGTCCACATGCTTATATTGCCACAGTGAAAGGTCTAGCACTTCATGGTACATCTCATCTTCCAGCTCCAACATTAGATGATGACTTCTTGATAGACATTGCAGGTTTGTTTATGGAGTCACACACCACAAATTTGGGAGACAACCTTGAGAACTTACATCTTCTCATTGATGATGATGATCCTTCTACAATTGTTGCGAGGGTTCACTTTAACCCTCATGTCCATTCTCTACATGATCAATCTTTATAGGTTGGCATGATTATGGATCCTTATGAGCAATAGTTGTTGGAGGTCTCTTTTTCATTTGGGAAGACAATTGGTTCATTGGAACAGGTTCAACAGACATCCTTTCCAAATTTGCATTTGTTCTTTTTAGCATAGTTGGAAGGGGCAACCACCAGCATCAACACAGGGATACTTGAGTAGGTTTTAGGGCCACCATACACCTTTAGGATTTTACCTTTGCCTTTGTTTCTTCCAAAGGAGAGGAACACCATTCTGCACTCTTGGACCATCTTCTTCCTTGGAGTAGCTTTCATTGACATGCATTCTTCATTTGGGGGGGGGGGGGGACTATCTTGTCTCTCTTCCCCTACCTTCTTATGGGGGGGGGACTTTTTCCTCTTATGAGGTTTTTTCTCTCTCCTTCTTCACTTATGTATATACTAGATGTATATCATAATGGGGGGGTCTTGATTACTCCATCCATCCATGCATCCCTTTTCATCTCTCTTTTTGGGGGAGGGTTTTTCCCATGAGGTTTTCCCTCTTTCTCTACTTTATGAGAGATTGCATATCATTATGTACATGGGTACCTAACATGGCCTAGTAGTCGAGACTCATCTTGCATTTCATCCTAGTTTATGTAAGCTTGAGGGCATTCCCCTAAGTTGCACTTAAGGGGGGGTGTTGGTGTAAATACGTATTTACTATTTAGACTTACTTAAGTTTACTTAGGTTAATGCATTATTTTATTATTTTACATTATTCTATTATTTTATTTTGTGAGACACTTAGGAGTTTGAGCACCTATTTGAGTTGTCATGTTGACAACACAGAATTACACAACTCTATTTCAACACATGGTGTCTACAACACTGGAGTTTGCATCATTCACTAAGTTATCATGTAGACAACATAATTATTCACACTAATTTTTTAGCACATGTTGTCTATAGTACTGATTTGCATGTTACACCCTTGTAGGCTTATCCTCTCATCATCACACTTACTTTTTTGCTTAATTTAGAATAACCCATATCTAGTGGACATGTGCCTAGTTGTATGACTTATCAAATAGCTAATTCTAAGGCATTCTAGATGCATCTTAGAGGCCTTTATATAAAGGCACTCCTAGTGTACTTTTGTAACGCATATTGAATGAATATATCATCATTCTGATCATACTCTCTCTTTCTAGTCTACAATTGTGCTTGTGTTTGAGTTCATAGTTCCTGGGTGAATTTTTTCCTAAGGAAAATTCTTACATTTTCCTTATACTACTTGTAGCCTTCTTCAATTCAAACTCATTTACTTCTTACTTGTTCAGATACATATCTATATATAGATATGATACAATACATTACATATATACCAATGCATTTAATGACCTTCTGGAGTTGGCTACAATATCAAATTTATCATAATTCACTAAGTCAACCCACTACTATTGTATACACTAATCTAATATGCTAGAACTACTAATTCAATGAAAGCATTTACACATTAAACTAACATAACATATAAGAGAGACAAAGAGAAGACAAACTCAAATGAGAATGTGAGCCATGGATAGGCTCTCTCAATGAGTTTGTTCTCTTGTTTTTGGGATGTGTCTATTTATAGATTGGGGATGTATGCTCAAGTGCTCAAAATGGCTTCAATGGAGATGGGTAATAGAAAATTGGTAGCCTTGTGAGCTCTCAATTTGGCATTATAAGGGTATGGGTATGGCTTTTGGCTCTCAAAAGGGCATGATAACTTTACTCAAAATGATTGTTGTTGAAATGGCCTAGGATGGGATTCAATTTATAGGCTAAGGGCTTGAGGGATGGAGGGCTAAGATGCAAGGTGAGATGAAGGCTTAAGGATGGCTAGGATGCACTCAAAGGAGAGCACATGGATTGTGCTTGTTTAACACCAATGGGAAGGTGACACTTTTCACAAGGAGGATGAGTGTGAGAGGGTAGGGTAAAGGGTTGGTTAAAGACATGATGAGCGGGGTTGAGTATGTAAGAGGAATGTAAGAGGAATGAGTGTGGAAGAGGGAAGAGTGTGGAAGATGGATGTAAGAGTTATGAGTGGGCTTGTAAGAGTCTTTTATGGTTTGTAAGAGCACTCATGACTTGGTGGTTGGGATTTTTGAGGGGAGACTTTGATTTGGTTTAGGAAAGTCTTAAACTTGTTTAGGGAATGTGATAAAATTAGGGGGTGGATAAGGCTTGGGTTTAGGATTAGATTAAGGATGTTAGAGATGTGCAAGTGGATGGCATTAATAAGGGTGGGTGAGTTAGTGGCTAAGCTTGGTTAGTATGGGTGGATGGGGTGGATTAGGCTAAATGGAGGATTAGGGATAAGTTAGGGGTTTTTAGATTTGAGGATTTTATTTATCAAATAGATTTATTTAATAAATGGGGAATTTTGGAATTAGATAGGAGAAAAGGATTTAATTGATAAATAATAGGTTATTTGATTTATCAATTAGGACTATAGATGATTAATTAAATTAATCAGCTAGGGATGGCAAAGGATTAATTAAATAAGAATTTAATTAATGATGCCTTTAGAGATGGCTAAATTAGATTACCAAAGTGGTGTAATCAAATTTAGTTGTCTACAACTATAACTCAGGTTTTGAAGATAACTTAGTGATGTTCTATCACTTGGAAAACACTATCAACGCTTGATAGACTTTGGCACTCAGTTGACATTAAAGCTCAGTCCATACCAATCAATTTGAATAGTAGAAACTTTTATAGCACTGTATGACTCGGTGAACACTTAGAAACTTAGCAGATACTAAATTACTTAGTTGACACTACATGGCTTAGTCAACACTAACTTCACTTTGTTAACACTATGAGCTTGATAGACACTACAGAGCTTGGTTAACATTGTACTCTATCTTAGATTCTTGGTACATACAATGAAGCTCATCATGAACTATAGTCTAACTGATTAGCTTGGTAGTAATTGAAACACTTGGTTAAGATTGCTAGAAGTATGGCAATGTTGGTACCATTTGTAGAGCTCAGTAGCAATGAAACCAATTGACTAAGTGTTAACTCACTAATAGACAAATTATTTGACCATAACGTCAAAAATCTCCCCCTTTAGCATTAGTGACCAAAAAAATTATCATACCACAAATCTAAATGCTCAAAATACAAGTCAAAACTCCCTCTGTTCATAATCTAGGTCTTCAACTCAGTTTTGACTGCTGTTTGTTGCTGTTGCTCAGTAACCTCTTACTATGTTTTTATTTTATTTTTCAAAATTGCTTTTGTAAACATTATTTTTGTTATCTATACATGTGTTTCCTTTCTTATTGTAACTCCCCCATACATATATCTCTCCCTCATACATATATATGGAGTATAATATTCTCCCCCTTTATCAATAATATTCTTCCCTGTTTTGACATAAATGCCAAAGGTACAAAATATTTACAAGTTAATACCTAAATGTGATAAGAAATCACTATGTACCTTCAAAATTATTGTCATAGTCTTTTCCCAATTCTCTTGCAATACCTTGGATGCATGCAAGGCTATTTGCACTTCTATTGGAAGTTCCATCATATGATCAACAATGGAGAAATTATTGTCATGGATTAATCTCTTTGCATGTGCAATATGTTTTTGCATTGCATCCATGTTGGGAAGAATCATGTCTTGAATATCTACAAGTGTGGCCCTTATCCTAGCTTCTTCCCTTAATAATTTTGCCTGAAGATCTAATAAGTACCTGATCTTTACAAAATGTGCAAAGCTATGACTAGGATCAAGTGACAATTATTGTGCACTTGTCTCGATGTCCTCATCTATCTTGGAGAGTTTATCCTTTACCTAGAAAAGTTAGATACATTGCTAAGATTAACATATAGATAAACAAAATTATTTAAAAATGTTTGAAGTGCAACAAGAATAGTAGATAGTTCTACTTGGTCAATAGCTACCCTCTGTGCTACCTTCTCCAAAACTTTTTTTTCAAATTATCTTTCTTCCCTCTGTAGATATTTTTCTTGTCCATTCTTTTCCTCATTATACTTGTGAACAATAATAATAAGTTGATCCAAAATTGGTTGTTTCATCAACCTCAATGCTCAGTGCATCAACAAATATGCCTTTTATATCATCAAGTACTTGATTCATCTATTTTCTTTTAGCTCTTAGTTTTTTATGCCTTGCTCTTTTCTTCCAGAGCTCACCAAAGGTATCCATCTCTTCAAGGGTGAGGTTAGAGGTATCCCAATTTGGAATAACAATATCTTCATGCAGATCAATCTCTTCCTCTTTACCCTTTTCTATATGAATAGTAAAAGGAACAATTTCCTTTCCTTTGTTCTTGACTTTTGTACTCAGTTGAGGCTTGACCTTAATTGTCATTATACTTATTGTGAATACACTCAATATAGAAATAATAGTTGAATCAATAGAAACAAAAATAGATGTAGAAGAAATAATACTAATAGAAAGAATACCTTGCAGTTGCTTAGTAATTCCTAATGTTGGAATGATTAGAGCCTATTGCTCGGTAGATGAGGTGAAAATAACTTCACTCATTTTAACACTCAGTAATGTTGCTCTAAAGATTGGTTGGGTACTTGGTGATGCTATTGTTACCACAACCAACTTGGTAGAAGCCTTCTCAGAGATGGGTTGTACTAAGGCTTTGCTCAAAGAATTGGGAAGAGATGTCATTACCTCTGTTGCTATCTTCTTAGGATCTGAGTTTTCAATACTCTGAATCTCAAGAAGATCACCTCCTGTAGTTTTTTTCTCTTCTTCATTTTCAACATCATTTCCTTCTACATGATCAATGTCATCAATTTATTCATCATCTATTTCTTCATTGTCTTTCTCAACACCTTCTTCATCATCAATTTGCACAACTTGATCATTGGGTTTGTGTAGACCATAGATATTCTTCCATGCTATGATGTTGGAGTTTAGAACTAACTCAATATCTTTGACATGATCAATAATGCATTGAATTTTGGTGTTAGCTTTATTTCATTCTTCTTTAATGATTTCTTTACCTAATTATCACTAAGACTTGGCATGAATTGTTTCAAGGTTTATTCTTTGATGCCTTTTGTAACAATTACTAAATTTTCCCATACTGGTACAACTACTTTCAAAATTACATTAGGAATTTGTGCTTTTAGCTCATCAGGAGAGTATTTCAATTTTTCCATTTTTGCCACTAGGGAATCCTCTATTTGTTTCTTCTCCTCTAGACTCCTAGTGTCATACCTAAGAGACTTGAAATATGCTATGCCTCCTCCTCCTTCTAATTTTTTTAGTCTTTCTAAAAAGGTAGGGGTAGACTTCTAAAATATTATCTATTTAGCTTCATCTTCAACCTCTCCAAGCTTTAGCTTCTTCTTGGATTTTGATGACCTTCTTGTGAATACAATAGGGGAAGACATTGAAGGCTTGGTTATAATTACCTTCCCTTTTTCTTGGAAGGCTCCTCCTCTTTAGGTTCTTCTTCATCGAGATCATCTCCTTGTCCTTTAGTCAACATGAGAAGAGAACTAGATGATTTGGTGTTCTTCTATAACTTCTCCACTTTCTTCCTTCCTTCTTCACTACTTGGGGAAGCTTGATTTCTAGTTCAATTCTAGCCTTTTCTTCCTCATACGTTCCAAAATATGGAGCCTTGTGATCTATTGGATCATTAAAGATAGCCTCAATTATGTCTTTAGTGCCATCAATATTGACCTCATATCCTAGAGGTTTGACCCATGCCACTCTAGGCCTGACTACTTGGATATGAACCTTGTCATAGTTAATAAGAAAACAAATATCCTGCTCATAATATCTACCAACTTCCTTGGTATTCTGAATCTGGCTTACATTTTCTCTTTGAAGGACTCAAAATACTTATCCATTATAATTTCAAAATATTCTCCCATCTCTATTATAAATTCATTTATCTGATATAATATTGGTGTATCCTTCCTCCACACCATAGTTCCTTTTGAAGGGAAATTTTTTTGCACATAGAAAAATAAACAAGTCAATAGAGAACCAAATTTACATGGCTTATTCTTTGAAACTCAGATGATTTCCATGTGCTTGTTGAATTGACTCAACTGCAGCTCAGCAAGGTTGAAGGATAGATTGTTCTTCACCACCTTGCAAGACAAGTCAATAGCTTCGTAGGAAACATTGTTCAGAAAACTTGAGATGTATATCTTGTGTGTAATAACATGTATGCAAAACTTAATTTCCATGTCAATTACTCCATTCAACTTCATGTCTTTTCCATCCAACTTGGCAAGAGTTCTCTTAACCATTTCAACCCGACCTAGGGTTTTTGTGATCTTTACCTTGTTCAACATTGACAACTTGATAATTCTATGTATCATCTTCTTCATTATCAAAATAGGATGATCCAAACAAAAATTCATGTCATGGACTTAGCTCAAGATGAACCTAATCTATTTTCCTTAGAAATCCCTTGGCATATGTAGAATATGCATTAAAACTTTAATCTCTAGATTCTTGTGCTCAGGTTCCAAAACACCATCCACGCACAACTCATTGAACACCTAGTTCATTTCTAGGGTTCCTAATTCTTTAATTAAATAGTGGTAAAATGACAAGATATCATGAATAAGGTGTATCTTTGGAGGAATCTTTGATTACACACCAGTATGATCAAGTGATTCTATAA
Organism: Cupressus sempervirens; assembly: GCA_028749045.1. Taxonomy (NCBI): domain Eukaryota; kingdom Viridiplantae; phylum Streptophyta; class Pinopsida; order Cupressales; family Cupressaceae; genus Cupressus; species Cupressus sempervirens. Next base: position 210,826,142 of record CM053789.1, read on the forward strand.
TTGTTGGATTTAGTTTGAACATGGAAGCCTTGCAATCTACTCCTTGAATCAAAACATTTGAACCCTCTTTCACCTTGCTGATGGAAGATTCCATTTGCTTGGTTAAACTTTGAACAAACAAGTAAACTTCAAAAATTACTGCTTCAAATTGCTCGGGGGCTCTGAAATTTCTCTCTACTCTTAGCTTTGAAAATTTGTAGTAAAATGATTCAAGTGATTTCCTCCTTTTTAACAAAATTCTATCTTTATGATTTCCATTAATGATTTCTATAAATGATCTCTTGGTGACAATCTGTCCTCGACTTGGTTTTGTCTTTAATGCTTGGAAGAAACTTTCAACTCAGTAAGGTCTCTTGACTTGGTAAGAGATACCAACTCAGAGAGAACTTTCAACTCAGTAAATTTACCACTACTCATTTTGAACTTAGTATTCGGTAGAGTCACCAACTTTTCATATGCATCCAAAAGTTTGTTAGGTTATGCATCACCACCTTGCTCGATAAGGTCTTGCAAGTTGACCTTTCTTAGTAAGGTCTTTAGCTTCCATCTTCACTTGGTGATCCTTGTACATCTTGAATGTTGATATGGATCTTCTTCTTGCTGACTAGAACTAATGTTAGATGTCCTCTAAGAATCACAATTCTAGAAAATCCCATACAAAACTAGGTTGAAATGGTTGAGTCACCCAATCCATTGAATTGGGTGTCAACAATTTCATTACTCTGATTTTCATCCTTAGGAGATTTCCTTACCCATTGCTGCATCATTTTTTTTCTAATTTTGTTATATTTATCTTTCTTGGTCTTGTGCTCTAAATATTTGCATCCTTGTTTGTTACAATTGTAACACTTACCCTCAAACTTAGGTTTCTTTGTGCATTCACTTGATCCATGTCCTAGTTTGTTGCAACTATAACACTTTCCATTGAAATTTGATTTATAATTTCTCCAACACTTGTTTGATGTATGACCTATTTTTCCACAATGGCTGCATATAGGCCTTTTGTTCTTTTGAGCTCCTTGTTGAAAAGATTCACCTTCTATTGTATATCCTAATCCAACTTTGCCTTTGTGTCTAAATTGAGTTTTCTTATCTAGCTAATTCATGCTTTCTTGTGAATTCATTATCCTCTCATTGGTTTGCTTCTCTATGCTGAGATTATTCTTCAATCTTTCATTTTTTGTCCTCAAGTTGATAAGGTCTTGATTTGCATCATTGAATTGATCAATAGATCTGATTGTTGAAGAGATAGTTGATTAATTTCATTGTCCTATTCTTCTATTTCTTCATGACTTCACATAATGTGAATGATTAAATTTCTTGTTCTCTTTTCAAATTTTTGGCTTCTTCATGAAGAGTAAGATTCTTTTCAAGTAGATCTGTGATTGCTACATCAACTTCATATGAACTTCTTTCTTGACAAATGTCTTCAATTCTTTTTTCAGTGTAGAGACTGTCATTCATTTGTGCTGCAAGATCTTTTCTTCTTTTTAGGGATTGAGAGAGTCACTCCTTCACTTTCTTAAGTTGATCAATGGCTAATTTTAGATCCAGCATTTCATTTTCAATAGCTTTCTCTAGTATATAGATTTCCATTATCTCTGATCTTTTCGCAAGCTGCTAAACTTTTGATGTGAGAACTAATGCTCTAATACCAATTGTAGGAAATGTACTATAGACTAGGTGAATGAGAGGGGGGGCTAAATCAGGAATCAATAAAACTTATATGTTAATTCACCAATTAAACATTCACCATGTAATATGATCTAATTGCATGCATGAAATACTGAAAGAAATAATACATTCATAACTCATTGACACGATATTGGTAACCCATAAATATTCCAAATAGAAAGTAAAACTAGGGTGGGGATGATATCCACAAGATTTATTACTATATTATAAAGTTATTTTGTTAAAGCTTACACTTGACCATTTTTGGTGATCTATCCTATTAGGAGCAATAAGGACTATCAGGTCCACCTTGTGAAATGATTTACAACATACAATGAAGTATGCACTTTGTTAGGAGATTTGGAATGAGACTATTAAGTCCACCTTGTGAAAGGATTTGATTGATGCACTTGTTAGGATGAATTAGTGACTGATCTCTAATTTGCAACTCAGTTTGCTGAATGAGATTCCTTTGATAACAATGATCACTTGATTATGATAGATAAGTCTATGCTCTTGCTTATATTTCTTGTATCCTTATTTAATTCACACTCATATGCTTGTTACTTGTTCACATACATATCTACATATGGATATGATAAAATACATTTCATATATACTGATCCACTTAATTACCTTATGGAGTTGGCTACAATACCAAATTTATCATAATTCACTAAGTCAGCCCATTGATGTAACTTGTGTTTTTTCAGACAACTCAGTAATGTTTGACCCTCAAAAAATATTATCAACACTCATCAAACTCTAGCATTCATTTGATGTTGAAGCTTGGTCCATACTGATCACTTCAACTAGTAGGAACTCAATTAGCACTATATGAATTAGTGAACACTATGAAACTTAGTAGATAATGAATTACTCGGTTGATACTACATTGCTCGGTTAGCATTGACTTCACTTTGTCAACACTAAGAGTTCAATAGACACTAAAAAGCTTGATTAACACTATAATTTGTCTTAGATGGTTGATAAATACTATGAAGCTCATCATGAATTGTAGGATGACTAATTAGCTCAGTAGCAACTAAAACACTTAGTTAACACTACTAGAAGTATGGTAAGCTTGGTAGCAACTATATAGCTTAGTAGAAATGAAACTAATGGAATAAGTATTAGGTTACTAATAAAAAAATGATTTTACCATAAGGTTATAATCTTATAAGGTACTCCGTTGTTCTTGAATGAGTACTTATTCTCCTTTCCATGATGTATTGCATCCCTGTCATATTGCCATGTTCTACCAAGCAACAAGTGACATCTATTGGTAGAACATCACAAAGTAGCCTATCTTGATACTTACCTATGGTGATATCAACCCACACTTTCTCATTGACCAATATGTTTTTCCCCTTATTCAACCAGGTGACTTTGTATGGACATTCATGGGGATCTTGGTGAGATTCAACTTTTGTACTACCTCTCCTAACATAACATTAGTAGTGAATCCTAAATCAATGATGAGTTTGCACTCTTTCCATAATATTTTACACTTGACTCAAAAAATATCCCTTCTCTATTTATGTTCATCTTGAGTGGGTGTCTTCATCAAGATTCTCCTTAACATGAGATTCTCTCCTTTCTTTGAATCTAGGCTCTCCTCTGATTGTTTCAAATAGTCCTCATCTTGGACATAAGAAATTTTTTTCTCACCTTGTGAAGATGATGGTTTATTAGGACACCTATAAGTTTTGTGACCCAACTACCCACAACTATAACACTTCATGGAAGAAAAGTATGAACTCCTTCCAAATACCCCTGATCTTCCTCTACCACTATTGTAAGAACTTCTACCTTTGCTATATCCACCTTTTTTATTTGGCTCATGTCATATCTTTGAAAACTTGGAGTTATCTTGGCTCCTATTGTAATTATCTCTTCCACTTGAACTGCCTCTATGACCACCTTTGGTGTCTTTGCCTCTTCCTCTACCCCTAGTATTCAATTCTTTCTTTTACTTGAGTTTTTACTCCACTTTAATAGCCATGTGATAATAGCTATGAAGTGTAGTAATTCTAAAGAGACTAAACTCTTCTTGAATGTTCCATCCAAGTTCATTTAGGTACCTTGCCACTTTAATGCTTTCAAGTTCTATGGATTCTAGACCTTAGAATTAGTTTTTGGAACTCTTCTATGTAGGCACCTACATCTAGGTCTCTCTATTTGAGATTTTGTCTCTTCTTGTGTAATTGGATGTTATAATCCTTAGGTAGATAGTTCTCCTTCACTTTAGCTACTATTGCCTTCCAATTTGTTATTGGATTCTTGTATTTCTTCTCTCTTTCTTCATGCAAGAATTTCCACTAGGTTAGGGCTTGTCCTCTTAGCCTTACTGTGGCTATTTAAAATTTTTGTGCATCTATTATTCCATCACATTCAAAGTGATTTTTCATACCTTGAATCCACTCCATAACTAACTCAACATCCATTCTTCCAGTAAAGATAGGAGTGCCTTCTAGTTCTTTTCCACTTAGTGACATTAAAGCCTTAAGGGTAGTTTCCTCTACCATTAAAGGATCTAGTTTAGGTTCTATTTCCTCTTCAACCTAATTCTTTTTCTTGTCCTTTTCCACTTCTAATTGCTCTTTCATCTTACTTGCAGTTTCAACAACTTCCTCTAGTTTTTTCTTCATCTCTTCGAAAACTTCCTCAAGAAGCCTATTCTTCTCTTGCTATTTAGTCTAATCCCTTTCCAACCCTACATTGGTCACCATGGTGCTTTCTCCTATGGATTCACTTACAAATGACATGCACTTTGCACTGCCCAAGCCTTTTAATGGCTTTGATACCACTTTGATGGGGAGTCCTAACTAACTCTCAAGAACCCTTTTAGATCTTCCTAAGACTTGATCCTTGGGATTACTAAGGTAATACTCCTTATCCTAGTAAGAGATCACTTCCAAGATCCCTATCTCCTTTAAAACTCTCCACCAACTTCAAACATCCACCATACCTCAAACTCTGCTATGCACTCATGGGCTCAACTAAGCCACTTATGTCCGCAAACTAATCCTAGGGCTAATAATGGGGGATTTTTCTATTCCTAACTTGTCTTTATTCCAATATGGTCCATCTTGTTGGATTATTTCTTGGTTTTCTTACCAAGTCCTAAGTTTTTGGGATTTAGGCCTTGTAGCCTTTTTGCCCCAATTAGGCCTCCTCAGACCTAATTTCTTGGATTGTATATGAATTCCTCCAAAAAAACCCCTTAATAAACTATTTATTTTTCCTACCATCAATAAAGACTCAAATATTTTTTGGGTCTTAGGTCCTAAAATTGTTCGTACACTGGCTTCCTTAGAAACCCCTATTTTTAAGGGTTTTAGGAGCATGTATGTTTGTATGTCTTCTATGCTTCCAATGGTTGCTACAAAAAACTCCAATAATCCTCTCCTTTAATACAAACAATAAGAACACATCCCTCTACATGATCCCACCATTTATTAGTTTATCCCAATGCATCTAGCAAGTTTCCTTGCTACTATTCTATGCAAGCTCCTAGCCAGAAGCCTCAACCCTTTCCTAGGGCTTGATGGAAAAATTGACTTCCTAGAAAACCATGACTAAAAAATCCATATTTATACTATTTAAAAATTCTACTATGTTTCTCCAAGAGGCCATAGAAGTTCAACCACAAGAAATCAAGTAGGAGGCATATTTACAGAATTGGCTCTGAACCAGGTAGTGAATCAACAAGACACAAAACATTAACAAAATGATAACCAGTATGAAAAAAAAAACCCAATGCTATAGTAGGTAATAAAATAAAATACTAAAGTCTCAATGCATTAGTTCATTCCTTTCAATCCATATAATTGGATGAAGGCTTTGTCACATAATTACAGTCTTTTCTTGCTCTTCCCAATCCTCAATCCATACAATATGTTCACTAATTATCAGATTATGATTTTATTGGTCTTATATGATATTACCACATTTTTGGACCCTTAGGTCAATATTTAGGCACCATTAAAGGCCTTTGCTAGTTTTTAGGAAATGTTGTTATGACAACTTTGGAAAGTTGCAAAGTTGTCATGATCAACTTTTCCATCTTTTGCAATTTTGTCAAACCACTAACCTCAATTGTTAAAATTGACTTCAAACCATTACATATGACCTTAAAACAACTAAAAACATAAAATTCTCAAAAACCACTCCATTTTGGGGCCTTGGTCAAATTTTGACCCTTTGTTGACTTTTTAGGACTTAAACACCTAGATCCAAAATGACCACTCAAAACACTTGACTCAACTCAACCCTGTAGCTATCCACACCCACAAAAAACTTGGGACTTCATAACTTAGTCCTTATTATCTGGTGGTTGGATAAACCAACCCATAAGCCAAATTTTTTTAAAGATCTTCAAAAGACCTTAAGGTGCTCCCGCACCACTTTTAAGGAGGAAACATGAATAAATGATATAAAATCCCAAGTTCATCATGTTATCACACTTACACAACTCAAAGAGGGATTTAAAGAGATTGATCCTCTCAATCCCAACTCTAAGGTAATTATATCTAAGAAGATTAGTTTCAACCAAGTGGTAAAGGATCACTAATAAAAATAAAGATATAATGGTTATTAAGTTGGAAAAAAGATGGAAAGGTCTTTGAAATGCCAATTTAGCAAGAGCTATGAAAATAAGCTAAGTAAATATGCAAATAAGAACTAAGACATATAAAGAAATGTTGAAGTGTATTGAAATAAAAGAGGGGAAAATATATTCCTTTGAAAAACCTAAAAAGTGGGATATCAAATGACCTTTGAAAGGATCAATTCTAAATGTATTTTTTGAAGCTATGCAGTGAACAAAACCCAAAAATCATTTGGTGAGAAATCAAGGGAGACTTGGTAAAATTAGGGTTGTATTACAACCCTAGTTAGCCCATCAGAGGAAAAAAAGATCTTCAGGGGTGAACTGTCAAGGGTGAGCTAGATCATTAGGGATGCAGGACCCCTATGATGACAATGTCTAATGCTCATTATGATTTTGTTGTTTCAAGGAAAACCAAAAAGGGTACTCAGATATGTAACCTATTTGTCAATCCAAGGTCTACAACCTATAATAAAAAAGTGTTGTTTTTGATAGGGGGTTTTCCTTGGTTAAACTCTAGCTTAGGAATCAACCTTTAATTAAAATAATCAAAATAAGATATAAAATAAATGTATGAATTCACCTTACAATAATAGGATCTCTTGATTCGAATGTAATGTGGTTACTTCACCAATTGATTTGGATCAAGAAGATGAAGATGAATAGACATGTAGAAGATGTAAGAAAGGATCTTGAAGAAGATCTTGTTCGATAAACTCCTTCAATGGCTTGATGCTTGAATCTTTGATCTTCAATGGGGGAATTTCTTCAATGATGCTTGAAGACTTGAATGCTTGAGTTCTTGAGTATGAGTGCTTGGGTGTCTTGGTGTGATATATTCTTAGTATTGTGAAATCTTGATGTGAAAATGAAATGAGCAGGCTCCCTTTTATAGAGATTTCAAAGTGCAAACTTTAAAATGAGGTGAGACGCATCTTAAAATGGAACAATAAATGAGATTCCTTAGGGAAGTAAATCAAGGATTATTTCAATTTAAATTAATAAAGGTCTACCCCAATTTATAAAACAAGAGGAGGAACATAACATTGATTTATAGGGAAGGTAAAATATTATTTAAGATACGAAAAAAAATTAGATATTAATTTAAATTAATTAATAAATGAGGAGACAATATTTAACAAAAATAAAGGTCCAACCCATTTATTTTAATTCTCAATTAATAAAAGGTCCAATGAGATGAAATAAATTATTTAAATGGAGAAAAAATAGAAGATAATTGAAAATAAATTATAGAATTGCATTAATTGGGAGCTAAAACTTCATTAAATTGGAGTTTTGCCAATTTAAGATCGTACATATATATTTTGTCCTATCATCCATTTGGTTCCCATTATGCTTGGCCTGTAGTGGGACTAACCAAAACCATATCTTTCTATTTTCTTTTTAATCAATAACCAATGCCATGTGTACAACTAGAATTCGATTCATGTACTTTTATGTATACTTCCATATGGTCATTCCCTTTAAAATATATCTTTTATTGTATAGTCAGCTTAGCGATCTTGTTGAAAATCTAATAGGGTTTGTTAAAATTTAACACTTCAAACATGAACTGCATTTGATATATCCATCATAAGCCTTGGTTAATCATTAACCTCATATCCATGCAATCATGTACTTAAACATAAAATTATATCTAATATCTAATTGTATGAATAAAACTCATAAACACATAACCTATTTGACACAAAGATTTGGTAATGAAGAAACCCTCAAAGATGAAGGTAAAAATATGGTGAGGATGACACCCAAAATTTTTTCATTACTATAGTAGTAAAGTTTTTCTACTAGGACTACAACTTTGACCACTTTTGATGATCTACCCTATGAAGGGTCTTCCCTATCAAGAGCTTACAAGACTATTAAGCCCTACCTTGATTAAAGGATTTAAACATCACAAGTGAGTATTCAATTAGGAGATATAAAAAGGTTCTATTAGGACCACATTGTTAAGAGATTTAGACCCTAAAATGTCTATTAAAATGTATTAGTACACGATCCTTCACTTTTACTTGAATGCTGATAACATATATTTTCTATCCAATCCACTGATCACCTTTTTAATCTAATATGCTAGTAGCTCTACAATTCATTGCTCAATCACCTCTACCTCTAACACTCTGATCCACTATCAACTTTGTATCCAAAACTGATAGTAATCACAACTTCTCTCTATTACACTCATAATTAGTGTTTTAATCCTTCCTTTATAACCATCTTAATGTTTCTAGATCAAAATCAATGATCTAGAATTATCCCTTTTTTCGCTTGGTCTTTCCAATTTTCAAATTGGATAAACACATTACATAGGGATGAATAATCCATAATTATAGGTGTGATTAACTCCTTAACTAACTCCTTTATCATAGAATCATCATTACAACTTTGCAACAATGGTGCACATCAAAGTTTATGCTATTCCAAACAATTATGCAAAACTGTGTTACTCAACTTCAATAACTTCCTGATGCTCAACCTTAATTGTTCTTCCTTGCTGATCCTAGACTCATACTAAGCTTGAAATGAACTAAATTTCTTTCATTATACTCTATTTTCTTCTATCTAGCTCATATCCTATATCACTCAACATATACTATTTTTTTGGTGATGCTAGTGTGTACTTAGCTCTAATTATTACTCAGTCATAATTGAATAAGCACACAAATCCATATATTATCTTGTCCCATTATGGTGGCTCAGTCATAGTGATGACTTGCAAAATCTACCTAGAAATTTTTTAGTGTAAATAAGTATTTACTATTTACACTTTACTTAAGTTTACTTAGGATAATGCATATTCATATTAGTTGTCATGTAGACAACTAGGGGTTTGCATATTCATATGAGTTGTCATGTAGACAACATAGTAGTTTGCACTCTAATTGAGCACACGTTGCTACTGCATCTCTTTATAAGATACACCTTTGCATTCTTATCCTCCAATTTTTGCACATCCATTCATGCATAATAGAAGATAATCCACTCTCGGTGGACATGTTCTTAGTTGTTATGCTTATCTCTTTGCTGACTCCTAGTCATATTAGTTGCCTTTATATATAAGGTACTTCTTTGATGTATTCATCCAATTATCTGATATCCAATCATCTAATATCCATTCTCATTTGATCATCATTTGTCTCTCTTGTTCTATCTGCTGAGCTTCTTGATCTTAGCATTGAATTATTTCCTTAGGAAAATTCTTACATGGTATTAGAGCTATACCAAATTCTTACAAAAATGACTAAGTATTTAACACTAATAGGAAACATTTCCTTAGGGATCAAAAATCTCCCCTTTTGACATTACTAGAAAAAACACTTGGTCATGATCAACATTGTAAAAATTACAAAATAATAAAACTTCAAAATACTCCGCCTTTAGGTGAACTCCATACCTTGACTTGGTAAACACTATACACATGTTCTGAGTTTGCTCTCAATATATACATGTTCAAAAATCAATCTCCCCTTGACTTGATCATCATCATATTTACCACTTTTTTTTGTCACTCAATCAAGCCATACTTATCAAAAAAATGGTTTGTGGACTTGGAAAATTATACATAATGTACTGTCTCAATTGTTTTGTATGGATTCAAGAGCTTGAATCTCAATCACCAACTCTTCTGCTAGATCCACCAAACTATCTACAATTGATAGATTTGGATATCAATAAATTAACTCTTTTAAAATTTTAAAATGTATTTGCATAACCTCTAAACGAGGTGTCATCATAGCTTAAATTCATATAAGTTTAGCTCTTATTCTACTATATTCTGCAGTCAATTCAGTGAGCCTCCCTTGGTGAAAATTTAACTTGGATAAGTATATTGAACTATAACTTGCATCCATTATTAGTTCATTAGCATTATTCTACAAATCTTCCTCTAGCTTATCCATTCTCTCCCTTATATCCTTTGTAAGTGTGGAAGCATCACATAACTTCCCAAATAATGTATGTACATTTTGAGAAACTTTTTCCAAATTATTTACAAGATTTGACAACTCTACCTGTCTAAAAAAAATCTCTGCTCCAACCTTCTCCATAACTTTATTTTTAACCATTGATCGATCTTTCATTTTCATATATGTTTGGGTCAATTACTTTCTCCACAATTTTAATCAACTGCTAAAAAATGGGAGCATTCCCATTCAAATCATCAACAACAAATGACTCAAGGATTATGTCCTTCATATCATAGAGTGCCCATTTCTATGTTTTGTTTTGTTGATGTTCCCTCCTCAACTCAACTTTCTTAGCCTTTCTTGCAAATAACTCACTTTATACCTTCATTTTCCCCTTTGTCAAATTTAATTTGTCCCAATCAGGTATAAAAATGTCTTCATCAAGCATAATATGTTTAGCTTGAAATGCAATAGAGGACTACACTATTTTCTTCTTGGTTTTTCTCCCCTTCGGAATCAGGAGTACTTTTGCTTGGCATTGATAACTATAAACTTTATGTTTGTCCTTCTTTAGCACTATACTTGACTTATTTTCATCTATGGGTTTGAGTTCAATTCTAGAACTTTGGTATCACATCTCCTTTTTTCCCTCAATGCGAGGTCTTGAGGCTTGTGGCCTTACTTCACCAGCAGTAGATTACTCTACTCGAATATTCTTACCCTCATCTTTCTATTTTCCTTCAATATTTATTGCAACATTTCCCTCTGTGACCTATTGAGTTGATATAGGTACTTGTGTTGCTTCAAATGTATTGACCAACACACCTAGTTTCTCAATCTAACTTACTTGTGCACCAATTGAACTATCAATTTAAATATTCTTAATATTAACTAGTTGAGATGATTCCTATGTGTCAATCTTAGGAAATTCCATAACTTGTACTAATATAAGATTTGTGTTCATCAACACGTCTTTTATTGACTTATTTGTAGGAGTTTTATCCTTTTGGTCTAGCTTGGTCAATGTTGTCTTCTCTAGTTCTTCCTTTGCATCAGCCACATGTTTATGTTGACCTTCTACGACTTCATCCTCTATGGTGACTATTTCACTATCTTGAGCTATCAGATGTATAGTCCCAACAACTTTCTTTGCATCTTCATAGATGTCTTCTTTATTATTTAACTCAACTTGGCTAGCCTCTTTCTCTTCCTCTTTTTCATTCTCATTATCAAGAATCAAACCATAAATCTTCTTCCATGTTAATTTTCTCTCCTATACCACTTCATGTACTTTATTCTTTAGGAACAAGTAGGCTCTTCTTTTAGGAATAAATCTATTTGTATTATTCCTCATTGCTAAGCTGATTTATTTCTCAATAAGTTCAGACACAGTTTGGGCTAATGAATCTTCCTTTTAGTAACTAGTTCCCATTTCCATTTAGCATCAATTTTATTGTATAACTTTCTAGGAATCAATTTTCCTAGCTCTATAGTTGGATATTTTAAATTCATCATCATATTTATCAAAACCTCTTCTACTTTCATCTTATCTTATTTACTCAATTTTTTATTCTTAATATAATGAAAACTTGATAGACCTATAGTATTTTAGAGATTGTCATATATATTCTCAATGTTTTGTCGATTATGTGAGAGAATCCTAAAATGAATTAAGTCATCTGAATTTGTACTCTTTGTATCATCTTCTTCTTCATCCTTTGTGATTATGAGCCACCTTCTTGGTTTCTTCTTTAGCTTCCTTGATTCAGCTTCTACAATGATTTTCTTTCTCCTTGATGGGATTTTTCCTTGTGTAGACTTGGTTATTTTATTAGTACCCTTTTTCAGTTGCTCAACAACTACAATTTTATTTGCTCTAGACCTTTTTCTTATGACTCTTGATGTGGGTGAAGGATTAGTAACCATATTCTTCTATTCTTTCTTCACCTTGGGGACTACCACAATAGTTTTCTTACCCTTGGTTTCCTTAGGCTCATCAACCACTAACTCTTTTTCTTTACCTTCTTTTCCTTCTTCATTCTCACTACTTAGATCTTCTCCTTTTCCTTTAGAAAACATTAGTGGGGCTTCACCAAATGTGTCTTCTAGGTTCTTTATAATTTTCTTCCTTTTCCTAGCTAGCTTTGGAACCTTTATTTGCATCAACATCTTTATCTTTGTAGTCACATAAGTACCAAATCATTCAACACCTTTATCAATCTCCTTAGCCAATAACATAGTAATTATTGTTGAAACCTCACAAATGTTCACCTCATAGTGAAGAGTTCTCAACCATACAACTCTTTGTATGGAAGCTTGAACATAGGTTTAATTAGTATCCACTTAAAAAAATATATCATTATAATATTGATCTACTACTGACTTAGGGATCTTGATCCTATTTTTCATCTTTTTTCTTAAATTCCTCAAAATACCCATCCATAATTGTCACAAAGTTCTCACCCATTTGATCGATAAACTCATTAATTTGCTAGCTATTAGGTTTCTTCTTATCCCAAACTACATTTCCCATCGTAGGGAATTAATTATGTACATAAAAGAATATGAAAATAATGAGAGAACTAAACTTATATGATATGTTCTTGGTTTTTCTTATGGCTCCTAGGTTCTCTGTTAATTGTGTGAGTTGGAGCTTGGCTAGGTCATAACTATGATCCTTCTTAACAATTTTATATCCTATATCCATAGAAACAAATGACACAATGTTAAGTCAACTAGATTGGTAGATTTTGTGTGCTATAAATCTAACAACAAATTTAATCTCATAATCCTGAATGGTTGATGTTGACATTCCTATGCCATTCCATTTTGCCAAAGTGTTGTTTTCAATCACATGTTTTCCTTGGTAGTGAATGGTCTTTACCTTATCTAGAACATGCTAAGCCATGACATGATGGGCGATAGGATTTGTAATTTTCACTAATCTATTGTCTAACTAGAGTTTCATGTCATGGTTTCAACTTAATACAACTTTGATCCATTCCACCTTGAAAACCTTTAGGGAGTTTAGGGCATGAGTTAACCCTTTCTTGACTACCACCTTGTGCTCATCCTTCAATATGTCATTCTCACACAATTTTTCATACACATTCCTCAACTCAAAGTCTCCAATCTCTCTAATCTTGCACATGTGACATGATCTAACATTGTGAACCATAACGACCCTTAGTGGAATTATTGATAATTCTCTAGAAGAGTCACTAGTTAATGCAATATTATGGGTTTCACCAAATTTTGGTGGGGGGATGCTTCATTTCAAACTAATTGAGCATTACTAACCTTCAATACAACCTTTTTCTCACTTGTAAATTCAGTCGATGCCATTTCTTTAGATTAGAGTTTGATTTGCAAAATACTTCATAAATCAATCCCAACTCAACTACACACAACTTGATTGAGATGTTGATGACACACAATAGATCTTCATAAACTTTGCAAAAAAATTCTCTACAATCACCTTCTCTATTTGTTCTTGTAAATTCTTGAAAGATCAATGAGTAAAATGAGCTTCAAAATCCTCTTTATAAGTTTAAATGGTCAAATTAAGTCTCTATAAATGCTCTATACATGTATTAGGTGCTCAACAATTGTCTTGGCCAACTCAGTAAAAATCAGTAAAAAAATCTACTTTGCTTGGTCAATACCACTATTTGGTTCATACTGGAACTTGGTCTTTACCATCTTTTTAACTCAAAACTGATGATCATTGTTCTTTTCAAACCTTATATTTTTCCTTGCACATCTACTATTATGCTGATTTGGACTTACATATATATAATACTAGGAACTAATGTATGATTGATCAATTTGAAACATAGTTCCATAAATACCACATCATTTAGTTTGAGGTGGGGAATCACCTAATCCATTGGATTGGGTGATCATGATTTCATCATTTGCAATATTGCTTTCATCCTGATTTCCTCTTCCAAGTTTGATTCATCGGGGTTCTTATTTATTCAATATTGACTTTTTCTTTTCCATTGTTCTCTTTAACATTAGGCAGTGAAGCTCAGTTCATACAATTCTTTCTTAGGTGATTGACCTTCTAGAAATTGAAACATATTCATTTAAGAGTACAAAGATATGATACTGTTTGTTAGAAATCTAATAGGGAAAGTAAGATATTTGGTGGGGGAAGGGGTGAATCAAGATATGTAAATCTTTAACACTTCAAACATGAACACATTTGATATCTACATCATAAACCCTCATTAAACATTAACCTCATATCAATACAATTATGTACTTAAAACATAACATTAGATCTAATCTTAGATTGCATGAATAAAAATCATAAACACATAACACATTTGACACAAATATTTGGTAATGCAGAAACCCTCCAAGGTGAAGGTAAAATTTTGGTGGAGATGACAGCCACATAATCTTCACTATTACAGAAACAAAGTTCTCTTGTTAAGGCTACAAATTTGACCACTTTTGATGATCTACCTTGTGAGGGGTCATCCATGTTAAGAGATTACAAGAATATAAAGTCCTACCTTGATTAAAGGATTTAAACATCACCACTAAGTGTGTGCTTTATTAGGAGATTTACAAAAGGTTTATTAGGACCACTTTGTTAAGAGATTTGCACCCTAAAATACTTGTTAAAATATATCAATACACGATCCTTTGGTTTTTGCTTAAATTTTTATAATAAATCATCTCTATCAATCCAGTGATCACCTTTCTAATCTAATATGTCACTAACTCTACAATTCACTTTTCAATCACCTCTTCCTTTAACACTCTAATCCACTATCAACTTCACATCCAAAATTGATAGCAATCACAACTTCTCTCTCTCTCTCTCTCTCTCTCTCTCTCTCTCTCTCTCTCTCTCTCTCTCTCTCTCTCTCTCTCTCTCTCTCTCTCTCTCTCTCTCTCTCTCTCTCTCTCTCTCTCTCTCTCTCTCATACTTAGAATTAGGGTTGGAATCCTTCCTTTATAATCATTGTAAGATGTTTCTAGATCAAAATTGATGATCCCGAATTATCCCTTTTGCAACTTGATCTTTCCAATTTTCTGATTGGCTAAACACATTACATATGGATCAATGATCTGTAATTACAAGCATGATTACCTCCTTAACCAACTCCTCTATCATAGAATCATCATTACAACTTGGAAAAAATGGTTTACCTCAAATATTTTTCTATTCCAAAAAATTATGCAAAAGTATGTTACTCAATTTCAATAGCTTCCTAATGCTTGACCTTAACTGTTCTTCCTTTCCCATCCTTGGTTCATACTAAGCTCAACATGAATTGAAATTCTTGACTTATAATTTGTTTACTTATGTCTGGACCATCTTCTATATCACTTGACCTATACTCTTTTTCTTGGTGACACTAATGTGTAGTTAGCTCTAATTATTACTCAGTCATAACTTAATAAGTACACAATTCTACATATTTTCCTTGCCCATTATGATGGTTCAGTTATAGTGATGACCAACCAACTCTTCCTAGAAAATGACTATGTGTTTAACACTAATAGGAAACTTTTCCTTAGGGATCAACATATCTTTACTACTGATTATTTTCTTGCAAGTCAATGCTGACATATATTTGTTGTTTACTTCAAACATAGTCCATATATCAAATATATATAATTTGAAAGTATTGTCTTAGTCAATGTGGCTTAGACCAACTTTTATATGTGAATTCTACCTTCTATATTATCACTCAAACCTTCTTTCTTATGGGCTAAAATCCAAGCCTCTAAAAAATATGACTCTTTCTTTGTTTGACTTTATTACCCTTCTATTATTTAGAATATTTGGCGATGTGTACCATTTACCACCCTATTTTTCCTATCTTATATTTGTAAACCCTTCCATATTACAAGATGTAAACAAAAATAGAGAGAAAGTCACAATCCATGTCAAAGCCTTATCATTTATGTTGTGATTCTATTGAAGATATTTGAGAAACAACCAAGTGTCAATAGTTCAATAGTTCATTAGAAGGAGCATTTAACTATGTGATTTTTGAGTCAAACTCATTGACCCATGTTTCATGAGTAGTGATTCAACATGAATCCATCTCTCATGAGAATAAATGGAACACTTAGCACTCTTTGGATCTAGGTGATGCTCATAGGGGTGAAGCACCGAGACTTTTTGGGAGGTCACCCATCTCATTACTACTCTAGCTTTAGCGTGCTTAACTATGGAGTTTCATCCATGGTTAAACCCAAAGCTTGCAACCCCATTTTCTAGTAGTATTGGGCTCAGGCTGGAGTAGTACTAGGATGGGTGACCTCCTAGGAAGTCCTAGTGTTTCACCCCTATGAGCATCACCTAGATCCAATGAGTGCTGAGTGTTCCATTTATTCTCATGAGAGATGGATTCATGTTGAATCACTACTCATGAAAAATGGGTCAATGAGTTTGACTCAAAAATCACATAGTTAAATCCCGATAGCAATATCACAATTTGACTTGATGTGGAAATTATCTCCTACTAGACAATGTAATATAGACTGGGTGACTTGTGGGGGGGTGAATTAGGAACCAATAAAACCTGTACTTTAATCCACCAATTAAACCTTCACAATATAATCTAATCTAATTGCATGCATGAAAGACTGGAAGCAACAAAACATTCATAACACATGACACAATATTTGGTAACCCATAAACATTCCAAATAGAAAGTAAAACTAGGGTGGGGATGATACCCAGAAGCTTTATTATTGTAGTATAAAGTTAGCCTATTAAAGCTTACAATTGATCAATTCTGGTGATCTACCCTATTAGGAACAATAAGGACTATTAGGTCCACCTTGTGATTTGGAAAAGTCTATTAAGTCCACCTTGTTAGAGGATTTGACTAATGCAACTATTAGGATGAATCAATGGTTGATATCTGATCTATAACTCAATTTTCTAGATGAGATTACTTTTAAATACAATGATCACCTTGCTATGATAGATAAGACTATGCTTTTCCTTATATTGCTTGTAGCCTTCTTAATTCATGCTCATACTACTTCTTCCTTGATTCAATTTGATGCTTTGGATATGATAAGATATTACATATATATCAATCTAATAAATTACCCTTTGGAGTTGGCTATAGTACCTAATTCAAACAATCTTCACTAAGTTGGCATATTGCTATAACTCAGGCTCCGAAGTCCGCTCGAGTGATATTTTGGTACTTGGAAACACTATCAACTTGAAAAACTCTGGCATTCATTTGACATTGGTGCTTGGTCCACATTGATCATTCTAGAGTAGCAGGAACTTAGTTAACATTGGGTGACTCGGTGAATACTGAAGAACTCAATAGACACTAAAGAGCTTGGTTGAGACTACAGATTTGTCAAAACTGCCTTCATTTTGGTTCATTAACACATTATAGATTGATAGTCATTGATAAACTTGGTAGACACTATAGAGCTCAATTAAAACTAAAACCTTCATTAATTACATTTATGAGCTCAGTAGGCTCTATAAAGTTTAGTAGAAAGTGATATCTTCTTTTGGAGCTCAGTAGACTCTATTAATCTTGGTTTACACTATACACTGCCTATGATGCTCAATAGCAACTATGAACAAATGACTAAGTGTTTAGTCACTAATTGAAAAATTATTTGACCTTAATGTCAAAAATATCCCCCTTGGCTTTAGTGACAAAAATACTTATCATACCAAAAATTTGAATACTCAAAATATAAGTCAAAACTCCCCCTGTCAACATGTTTGGGTATGTAACTCAATTTTGACTGTTGTTTGCTACTCGGTAAACTTTGACTATTTTTCTTATTTTTAAAAATTGTTTTTGTATACATATTTTTTTCTATGCATATGCATTTCTCTTACTGTACATATATTTCCTTCTTGTATATATAAATTCCCCTTGATTTTATTTATGATATACATATGATATACATTCCCCCTTGATTTTGACACAAATGCCAAAATTGCATAACTAAAAGGTAACACCAAAATGTGAAAGGAAATCACTATGTACCTTCAAAAGTATGGCCATGTATCATCCCAATTCTCTTCCAAAAATTTTAAACTATGCAAAGCTATCTACACCTCTGTTGATAGTTTCATCATGTGATCAAAAAATAAGAAATCGTCGTCATGGATCAATGTTTGGGCATCTGCAATATGTTTTTTCATTGCATCTATGTTAGGAAGTATCATGCCTTGAATTTCTAATATTTTTTCCCTTATCCTAGCTTCTTCCCTCAATAATTTTTCCTATAGATCTATTAGGTATTTGATTTTCACAAAATATGTAGAACTACTACTAGGATCAAGTGGCAACTGATGTGCACTTGCCTTCATGTTAGCATCTATCTTAGATAACTTATATTTTATTTCCTAAGTAAATTTGATGTGTCACCCAACTTCACCAATAAAGTAACAACATTATTTACAAAATTTTCAAAAGAAACAAGAATTTGGACAATTCCACTTGATCAATGGCTATTTTCTAAGCCACTTTCTCCAAAACTTTATTTTTAAATTTCCTTTCTACCCTCTGCAAAAGTTTTTCTTGTCCACTCAATTTCTCATTAAACTTATGAACTACTTAAAAAAGTTGATCCAAAATTGGTTTCTTTTCATCAACCTCAATATTTAGTGCATCAAAAAATATGCCCTTAATATCTTCAAGAACTTGAATTTTCTTTTTCTTCTCTTCTTTGAGATTTTTTGTTTGGCCCTTCTCGTCCATAGCTCACCTAGGGTATCCATTTGATTAGGGGTTAGATTGGAGAGATACTAATTTGGTCTAACAATATCTTCCTCTAGATCAATTTCCTTGATAGAGGCTTCTACCTCTTTACCCTATTCTTTATGTATAGTAGAAGGAATAATTTCATTTCCTTTTCTCAAGACTTCAGTGCTCAGTTGAGGCTTAACCTCAACTATCATTGTAATTTCCAAAAATAAACAATAGTAGAAACAATATAAATTGCAAGAGAAACAACACTAATAGTAGGAATGCTTGCAATAGCTTATTGAGACTTAGTTTGTCTTGTTGCTAAGATGATTGGAGCCTACTTCTCAATAGATGAAGTGATAGAAACAAAAATCATCATTGCACTCAATAGAGTTGTTCCAACAACCAATTGGATGTTTGGTACAACAATTTTTTTACCTCAATTGACTCAGCAGTAGCCTTCTTTGAGCTAGATTTCACTAAGGCTTTGCTTGAAGAGA
Organism: Cupressus sempervirens; assembly: GCA_028749045.1. NCBI lineage: Eukaryota > Viridiplantae > Streptophyta > Pinopsida > Cupressales > Cupressaceae > Cupressus > Cupressus sempervirens. The sequence continues at coordinate 210,845,568 of CM053789.1, forward strand.
GTGGAAGGGAAGCCATTATCTCTGCTTCTATCTTCTCTAGATCCAAGTTTTCAATACTCTAAATTTAGGAAGATATCCTTTTGTTTCTTGATCCTCTTGATCCTCTTCATCATCTCCTTCTACATTTTTCATCTCCACATCTTCTATCTCAATATCCTCTTTCTCCTCATCAACCTTGTTATCTATTTGAACAACCTCTTCAGTAGGATTGTATATTCCATAGATGTTCTTCCATGCAATTCTATTTGATTTCACAACTAATACAATATCCTTTGACAAAATTAGGAATGCATTGAATCTGGGCGTCAGCTTTTGTTCATTCTTCTTCAATGATTCCTTCACTTCCCTATCAGAAATATTTGGCATAAGTCATCTCGAGGTTTTTTCTCTGATGTCCTTGATAATATTTAATTCATTATCCTAATTATGTGTAATAAACTTCAGTAGGATATTATGAACTTTCTTTGTTAGTTCCTTTAGAGAGTACTTCCACTTAGCCATTTTAGCACTAAGGCTTCTTCAACTAGTTTTTGTTGTTCCTTAGTTCTTGTTTCATACTTCAAAAACTTGGATTAGAAATACCTCCACTATCTTGTAGTCTTTTCAATCTTTGTTCAAATGTGAGGGGAGACCTTTTGAATGTCACTTGCTGATCTTCATCATCATCATCATCATCACCCAATTTGAGCTTCTTCCTAGATTTTGCAGGTCACATAGTTGCCAATGCAAAATATTCCACTAAAATTAATGTGAAGATTCCTCCCAAATTTCAGGTTTAGGGTGTGACTACCCAGTTCTATAAAAAAAATAAAAATCTTTGCTAGCCTAGCCGACCTAGGCATAAAGAAAATTTGAAAAAATGTAGATTTTGAAAAAAATGCAGATAATTAAAAATGCAGATCTAAATAAAATTAAATTATAGATCTAGAAAATGACCATCACCAAATTGCAAATCGGGGCCTCTAGGTGCTAATTTGCAATTTTTTTTTCCTCATGATCGACTTTGGCTTAGGGTAGCCAAATTTATAGCTAATTTTCACCGAATCAACATTCCAGACACAATGGCAAAGTTAGATCTAGCTTTAGATGCTCCCAATTTCTTTAGTACTCTAGATTCAAGCCAAGGTGCTGAAGCAACAATGGTCTTGAATGACTAGGTGAAGAGAAAATCTCCAAGCTCTGATACCATGTAAGAATTTTTCTTAGAGAAAAATTCACCCAAGAACTAAGAACTCAAACACAAGCACAACTATAGACCAGAAAGGAGTATGATTAGAATAACAATGTATTCAATTCAATATGCATTAAAGTACACTAGGAGTGCCTATATATAAAGGCCTCTAAGATGCATCTAGAATGCATAAGAATCAACATCATGATAAGCCATACAACTAGGCACATGTCCACCAGATATGGATTATCCTCCATTAAGCATGGAAGTAAGTGTGATGATGAGAGGATAAGCCTATAATGGTGTGACATGCAAATCAATGTTGTAGACAACATGTGCTAAAAAAGGAGTGAAAATAACTGTGTTGTCTACATGACAACTCAGTGAATGATGAAAAATCTAGTGTTGTAGACACGATGTGCTAAATTAGAGTTACATACTTTTGTGTTGTCAATATGGCAACTCAAAAGGTACACAAACTCCTAAGTGTCTCACAAAGTAAAATAATAAAATAATGCAATAAAAAAAAATAATGCATTAACCCAAGTAAACTTAAGTAAGTGTAAATAGTAAATACTTATTTACACCAAAAGATATAATCTTTAAGAGGCTTCCACCCACCTTCCAAGAAATGATGAAAGAATTAAAATTAGGAGCTGGCATAACAAACTTCAAGGCACTAAAGTATGAAACTAGGACTGAAGAGGAACATAAGCAAATAAAAGACTTGGTAATATCTAAAATGGAAAAATGGAAATATTACCCAGATCAGCTTGCTCATTAGGTTCCTAATGTTTTAATGGAAAAAATTAAGCCAAGATAGGAGAATGCCATGAAAATTAAAAAAGACATATATGAGAAAACCATGAGGTAACTCATGCTAAGTTTGAATGACAAGGAGGTAAAGGAATCTCCAAAGAAAAATGAAGAAAAGTTTACTCTGAGATTCAACACTTGTCTTATGTTGTTGAATGAAATTGAAAATATAGTAAAGAATGCTACAAACGCTTGGAAGAACATTTATCTTCTTCACAAGCTAAGTGATTTTGTAGTGCATGTTAGTGATAAGGAGGATGATGAACAAGAAAAAGATGAGGAAAATGATGATGAGGAAGTTACACATTTTGACAATGTAGATGATGAAGAGGATAGGAAGCTACCGAGGAGGACTTGCTAGATGTTAGAGATATTGAGGAGACTGGCCCATAGAAATTTTTTGCAGTAGTCATAGCCTAACTTCCTCATTCTTTGAGCCAAATAGTGACAACATCAAGTCTAGAGAAAGCTTTAGTAGGATTGACTATGACAAATATAGTTAGCACAAGTGCTCAATCAATCTTTGCACCTGTCCAGCTTAGTACTTCATTGATTGAAATGACAAGCACTTCAACCACCAAGTAGCAAGCACTTCCCTCTACATCAATTTTGGTAACTCCAGGTATTTCTACTATTGGTATTTAAAAAATAAGTATAGTATCTACCTTTTCAGTGAGCCCTACTATTTCCACAATTGTTTCCATTCCTGGCATGAAATCAATAAGTGCAAGGACAGTTGAGACCAAGCCTCAATATAGGGAAAAAAAATTTGGGTAAAGGAAAAAAAATGGAAGAATACATTGATCTTGATGAAGAGATTGTTATTCCTAACTAGGATATCTCCAATCTCAATCTTGATCAAATGAAAACATTTGGAGAAATTCTACAAAAGAAAGCCAAGCAACAAAGGCTTAGAGAAGAAAGAAACAAGGAATTTCAAATAATAGAAGATGCAAAGAATATCCTCACCAAGGCTCTAAATATAGAGGTTGACACTTCTCAACCAATTTTGACTCAACTAGCAAAGGCTTTTTAGAAATTTAACAAAGATACGAATGGTCAAGAAAAATTGTTGTAGAGAGTTGAGAAGAAATTTGAGAACAAAGATTTGGAACATATTGCTTACAAAATTGTTATCCATCAAGTAGAATTATCTCCTATTCTAGGCTCACTAGAGACCTCTTGCAACAATGTGTCTTTACTGTTTGGTAAACTTTGTGATATTTCAATTTTAACCAAGGAAATAAAAGATAAACTATCAAAGATTGATAAGGATCCAAGTGAAAGTGTGCAATAGTTGCAACTTGACCCAAGCTATGACTCTGCCCATTACAACAAGATCAAATTTCTAACTAATATGTAGGCAAAATTGCTGAGAGAAGAAGCCATAATAAGATCTACATTGATAAATATTAGGGCATGATTCTCCCAAAAATGGATGCATTGTAGTAACATATTGCACACGCAAAAACACTCATCCATGAAAACTTCTCAATTGCATACCACATGATAGAACTGACAACAAAAATGCAAATTATATTGCACACATGCAAGGTGTTGCAAGAGAATTCAGACAAGACAATGGTGTTAATTTTGAAGGTACATTCAAATTTCTTGTCTAATTTTGGCATTACTTTATAGTGTATATATATAGCATACATCTTTGACATTAATGTCAAAAAGGGGGAGAAGATTGTAGAAAAGATGTTTATTAAAATATATATTGTAAAGGGGAGAAGATGTGCAAAAAAGAAGAGAAAATAAGCATGAAAATATGTATAGTATACTTAATATTATGTATGGGGGAGCATTATAAATCTAATTTTGAAAAATCTCAAAAATAGTATACTCTACCAAGTTAGAGACATAAGGTGATGGATAAAAAGTGTTGTTACACTTTTGAATTTAATTTTGACTGATAAGTGTTTTTTGTCACTAATGCCAAAGGGGGAGATTGTTGAAATTACAATCATGTTTTTTATTAATGACATACACTTATTTAGGTTGTAAGCATCTATTGAGCATATTGTATAGTTAACAGTATTAACCAAGCATTTTAACATCTACCGAGTTTTATAATTGCTATAAAGTCCAAGGGACAATTTTTAGAGTGCGTCAAGCAGTTACTACTATGGTAATGATCAACAGTATAAATTGAGTATACTAGTGTATATCAAGTTTATCAGTATAAACTAAGCCATGTAGTGCTTATCAAGTTCCTAGTTACAACAGTGAGAATCCAATGTTGACCGAGCCACTCAATTTTAACCAAGTGATTCAGTTTATATGTTGAGTTTCACAATATTCACTAAGTCACTAGTGCAAATGGAGTTCAAGACTACTTGGAACTAATTAGTATGGACTGAGCCTCTACATCTTCCAAGTGCATGATGATGCTGAGAATTGATAGTAAAGGCTGAGTATTAGAACCTCATCGAGCCAATCTTCAAAACCTAAGTTCCTATAGTATGGGCTGACTATGTGCATTTTGTGTAAGCTTCTATTGTGGTGACTTTGTCATTTGTTAATTAGATTGGTATATATGTAATGTATTGTATCACATCCAATGTAAGTAAGAAAGTAAAAATTAAAAATAGAAGTGACATAACAAGTGGAAAAGAGTAGACAAGTGAATAAGGCTACGAGCAATATAAGGAGCAACAAAGATTTATCTATCATAGCAAGATAATTTTATACTTAGAGAAATCTCATTCAATAAGCCAAGTTGTAGATCAAAGATCAACTATTATTTCATCCTAATAGGTGGATCAGTCAAATCCTTTAACAAGGTAGACCTAATAGTCTTATGTAAATTTCTTTATCAAAAGCATACTTCATCGTATGTTTATAAATCCTTTAGCAAGGTGGACCTAGCAGTCCTTATTGTTCCTAATGGGGAAGATCATTAGAAATAATCATTGTAAGCCTTAATGGGCCAACTTTATACTGCGGTACTAAAGCTTATGGGTATCATCCTCACCCTACTTTTACTTTCTATTTGGAAGGTTTTTGGGTCACCAAATTGTGTGTCAAAAGTGTTATGTGTGCTTTAATGTTTTCAATTTCTCATACATTCAATTAGGTCAGAATACACATTTCTAATTAAGGATTAAATGTTATAAGTTATTGATTCACCCCTCCCCTCTTAGTAACTTAGCCTATCATAATATTTTTGATAGGAAATGCTGAAATAAATCTATAGATGGTTAAAAGATCTAATCCACCATTAAGAAATTCTTTCTTCCTCGCTATCAGCATGCGAAGTTAGATGTATCAGCAAGTTAATAATATTCAAGATTTATCCTATACCTTTCTTACAATCTTATTGGTTGAAGACCCCTCTCTTTTCCAACTTGGATGAGTGAACACCTTTTTTGTGGTCAACTCAAGGTTCTACGATCCTACGATCATCAACCTATCTTAATATTGGGCCTCCCTTGAAGTCTCTTAACAATCTTACAATCACCACAATGCTACAACAAACCCTTTGTTTTTGTACCATCAAAAGACCTCTTTAGCTACATCTATGATCTTATGACAACCACATATCATAAGATCATAACCCTTCTTAGCATCTCTTGCAACCATACACTTCTACGATGCTATGATAGATGAATATTGTAACATTAGTGCCTTTGATAATTAACTTCATGATCTTACACTAGATCATAAGATCATAGCATGGGAACATGGTCATATTATTGTAGCTCTAACCTTTTGCCTCTTGTGATCTAATGCATTGGGGCCCATTAGGGACACGTGTTAGGACCTCACCATGTCACTATAACTAAAGGTCAATCATTTTCTCATAGTAAAATAATGAGAGACTTCTATATTCCTCCATTTGAGATCCTAGAAGCATGCAACAAATTTACTAACCATGACAGAATCCAAACTAATTAGAACTCATTTATATGCAAACCAATCTGATAAGTCTTTGCTTTTGTGGCTCGCCAAAGGAATGATATCACTAGATCCATGCATCATAATATCACTTAGTCACCTTCCATAAGACCCTTGTAACTTTATAAGGTGACAAGGTGACAACCATAGATCCAAGAAGATTTGATGGTAGGGAAAGTTGTGGCCCTGTAGAAATATTAAAACATGACTAAAATTTGAGACCTAGGATATAACGTGCATAAACAAAGCATTCTCTGTGCCCTAATATTTGAACTTTCAAATATGTGAATGTTAGGTTATGCTTAAGCTTTTGAATTCAATTTTAGGTGAGACAAAATTTTTGGTCAATAATTCTAGTGACCCAAACGGGATGCAAGCCCACTATGCATATGACTAGTGATCTAAAGCATCCATTGGTCTATAGAGTCAAAAAAATGAAAATCTACCCAGCTAAAAACCATAATATAGAAAATTGTGACCTTTTATGATCTCAAAACTCAAGAAAACTACCTCTGCAATAAAACATGTGGTTGGCACTTCTTGGAAAATAGGAACAAATGGGAAGAAAACTATTCTAACTATGTATAGGAAATATCACTTTTCCTCATAAATAGGATTTGAGATACATCCCATCAATTGGAATAGGCAAAATTTCACCATCAGGCTTGCTTAACTAGAAAGCATTGGCCTACTTATATAACCACATAGGGACGACTCCACAATGTATCAAATTTTGAGTGCCTCCTTTGTTTTTCCCTATCTATATACCATTTTAATACAAGATCACCCTCTCTCAAGATTCTGACCCTAACCTTCCTATAAAAGGACTTCTTGACATGTTGTTGATGTGCTTCTAGGGTCTATATTGCCTAATTTCTTTCCTCTTCCAAATCCTATTAGTTCTACCATTTGTATAGACATAGCATCATTTTCAGTTAGCAGTTAGCTCCAATTGATGAGCCAACTCAAGAGTAGGAAGTTCTAGTGAAATAGGGAGTCTAGCTTCTCTGCCATATACCAACATGAAAGGAGAATTTCCTATGGCTCTCTTAGGTGTAATTTTGTTAGACCATAGTGTTGCTTTCAATTTTGGAAGCCAAAAGCTTGAGTTATCCTCAATAGTCCTCTTCATAATCCTGATTAGATTCTTGTTAGATGACTCAACCAATCCATTGCCTTGAGGATATTAGTTTGAGGATGTGCTCAAGTAGATCTTTTGATCAACCACCCATGAACAAATTTGATCTCCTAGAAAACATTTTACATCATCTAAAATAATGGTTGAAGGGGCACCAAACCTTGTTATAATTTCATTAAGGAATTCAACAACTAAAGACTCTATGGCATCCTGCAATACAATTTCCTCTGTCCACTTGGTAAAGTAATCTGTAGTAGGTTGAATCCATTTGTGACCAAAATTGGAAGGTGGATTGATAGGGCCTATGAAATCCAATCCCCATTGGGAAAAAGGTTGATCTACTTGACTGGGATAAAGAGGAAGAGTTGCAAGTCTTTATTTACTAGAGAAGAAAGTACATTTTTCACACTTTCTTACATGTCTATGACAATCATGGAACAAGGATGGCTTGTAGTAATCAACCCTCATAATCTTCATTGTAGTTGTCCTTGCTAAAAAATGGCCACCATCAGGACCATCATGAAGCTCCTCAACCACTCCATCATTTTGATCCGTATTAATACATCTTAGAAATGTTCCATTGAAGTCTCTCCTAAATAGAGTACCATTACCTATAGCATAGGGGATTGACTATAATCTGAATTATCTTCTTTTTCCCTTATCCAACCCTTGAGGATATCCATTTCTTGTTAAGAATGCCTTCATGTCATTTACCCAACTCCTTGTATTATCATTTCTTGCTTCTTGACATTTTTTCAGTACCATAGTGACTTCCTCATTTGATTCTTGAGATGAGATCATTTGCTTGCATAATCCTTTTCCCCTTACCATCTTAGTAATCTGAACATCCACATCATACTCCATTAGCTTAGTGATCCATTCCAGTCTCTTCTCACCCACTCTCTTCTCACCAATATCTTTACTCAAAAGAAAGTCCTTCACACTAGCATGGGTACTAACAAATGGATCTTGTTATGACACAGATGGTGTTTGAATTTCTTCTAATCTCTTATGATTGTAAGGGCTTGCTTTTCTACATAATTGTACTTTTCTTCATATTTCTTAAGCCATTCACTAAAGAAGGCAATAGTTTTCTCTTCATTCTTATCATTTTTTTGAGTCAAGATAGTGAAAATACTTGATTCACCACCTAAGGTATAAAGAATGAAATCCTTCTCAAAATTTGGATTGATGAGAGTAGGGGCTAAGGCTATGGCTTCTTTGATATCTTCAAAACTTACCTTCCCTTCCTTGATCTGTGAAAAGACCATATTATTCTTAAGAATGGTTGTAAGAGATTTCACCATGGTAGCTAAATTAGGGATAAGTCTCCTCCCAAATTTATTCAACTAAGAAAAATTTGCAGACCTTTCTAATGACTAGAAAGGGAGAGAGAAAGTATTGCCTTTGTTCTTTCTGGATCAATGGTTAAACCATCCTTAGATATAATGTGTCATAAAAATTTTCCTTGATTAGTAGCAAAGACACACTTGCTTAGATTGAAAGATACTCCAAAATCTCCACATCTTATGAACACTTGTCTGAGATGACCACAATAATCTGCTATATTCTTTGAATACACTGTGATATCATCAAGTTAGACCAACACAAACCTTTCAATCATGTTTTTGAAGGTCATATCCATCACCTTTGAAATTTGGCACTTGCATTTGTTATCCCAAAGGACATTTTACTATAAGCATGGGTGCCCCACTTTGTTGTAAATGTAGTCTTATATCTTTCAACCTCTTTGACTAGCACTTGGTTATAACCCAAGAATGCACCCAAGAAAGAGAATCTCTTTGAACCATTAACCTTAGACAATATTTGTTCCATGGAAGGGAGAGGATGATGGTCTTAAAGAGAGGCTTGGCTGAGGTGCCTAAAGTCTACACATAATCTAATTTCTTCATTCTTTTTCCCTAATAGGGACAAGGTTTGATACCCATCATGAGTGCTTTATAGGGAAAATTATATTTGCCTCAATTAGTTTGGATATCTCTTTTCTCATTAATGGTTCAATCTTACAATTCACTGGCCTCTATTTCTACATTATAGGTTTGACATTATCAATTAAATTAATAGTATGCTAAAACAAACTAGGGTCAAAACCCTTCAAATCATTGTACATCCAAGAAAACACATCATTAAATTCTTGACATATATGAATGAAATTTTCTTGCTCATTTCTAGAACATACCTTCCCATGTTTAAAGTCTTTCCATTAGCAATCATAATTGGTGTATAATCATCTTTGTTAGTAGCTAGGTTCATGCTTCTATTTCTTGCTTCATCATCAAGGTTGAAGACACTCTCTAAAGTAATGAGACCACTAGGCAACTTATTAGAACTGAGATCCTTGACTGATTTCTATCTAAGAATTTTTCCTCATTTTGCAAGAAACTTACAATTTGTGCATCAGATTCAAACACTTGCCAATTTGTATTATTATCAAGAATAGTAGGCCTAACTACCACTTTAATCAGCTTCAAGGTTCTTTAGGATATCATAAGATGCAGGAATTGCTACAATTCTATCAGCATGACTTTTTTGTTGTGTAGGGATGCTTTGAATTTTAAATGCATTGAAACTTTCAAGAAAATCCCATACTCTATGTTTATAAGACTTCAACAAACCATTCTTAGTGATATTCTAATTTCTGACCTAATTGACCACTTATTAGAAATAGATAATACTGAGAGGGGGGGTGAATCAATATTTTCAATCTTTTAACTTGCAATTGAATATTAACAATTACTTTATGATGTGCATACTAAAATAAACCAATAGTGCAGGGCAATGTAAACAACCATACAAAAATAAAGATCCTAACACCATATTTTGTTAACTAGGGAAACCCTGGCCAAGGGAAAACCCTGGTAGGGATGAAACCTACTAGATGATTCACTATATATAGAGATCTAGTTAAGGATATTGACCCTGTTAGGAGTCTATGAAGCATGTGTAGTGTCTTGAGTCCTTGTTAGGAGACCAGGCCTTGTTAGAAGCCTCAACCCTATTAAGAGTTTCTTCAACCATGTTAGGAGTTGGTGGATCATATACAAATGTGTGCAAGAAGAGCCCACTGCCCTAACATACAACTATACAATAAGTTCTTCAAGAAATAAGTATACATACAATATTGACTTGTTTGTTGTACTTCACAAACGTTCTGATTGATGATTCTTCACACAATAATGATTGTGCACATATCACATTAGATATTTGCATCACATATCAAAATGTTGCATTCACTTTTTACTCTCATTTCAGAAGATCATATCGACTTCACATCACTAAATTCTTCACTTTTTCTTTTTCACAACTCACTACACACTTCACAAATAAAATAATTTACTTATATGGAACGCCTTAGTGAATTCTTCTTTAGTCAGCTCATATAACATTAATAGAGTCGAATCAACAAAAAAATATAACTTAAAACAATAAATCAAATCGTTAACCATATTCTACTAACATGCTTTGTTCTGCACTATGTTAGTACTACATCACTATTTTCATCATAGTTGGAGTTTGGTTGATTATAAAGATATGCACACTATTATACACCATCCTTATGTTGTCATGCATCTTTGGTCAACTATGCAAGAGAATATTCCAAGAGAATATTATTTTATCATCAAAGCTTCCCTGCTATTATAACACTGTCTAATAGTTAGACAATTTTCTTCTCCAACTCGATGGGGTTAATCTACAAAACAAGTATGTTGCCATAAATGATAACCATGCCTTACTTTATCTAATTGATTGGAAAATTTTCCAACAATCTCCCCCTTTGGCATTGATGGCAACATTTTTGAAAAATTGGCTAAGTCTCAAAACATGTTGTCATGCCAAAAAAAACAAGTAATCATAACATAAAGCATAAAAGACATTTGTATTCATGTTGTGATAGATTACATTTCCTATCACTTCCTATTACAACTTATTGTCCCCTCTTTCATATAATACAATTCACAATTTTCCATACTTCTCCCCCTTTGACATCAATGACAAAGGTAACAAGAGGTGTCAAAAATTGGTAACTGCATATCAAAATTTGGAAAAACAATCGCTGAAACTGGTCTTCAATTGCTCAAATTGTTTCTTCCAATTGTCCTTTAGTGTATTAGATACACTGACAAGTGCACATAGAGCATATGCTGCCAATTCTATTACATTCAAGTCTATAGTCACAAACTTGTCATATCAAGATTTTTTAGATAAGCACTCTTTCAATTGGTTTTCCAATAATATTAGCCGAGGGAATAAATGTGCTCTTAAAAGAGTGAAACTTTTTAGGATTTTCTCCTTCACCTCTTGTATTTCCCTTATATTATCATGAAGTAACTATACTATAGGCTCAATGGTGTCTATTTGTTGATTTAGCTTCAAAAAGTTGTCAGTGACTATTTGAAGCTCAGTTACTTTATCCTTGATTTGGTCATCATATTTTTTTAGATGAACATGTGCTAAGTTACACTTAGTGTATGCATGTTTTCCTTCCTCTATACACTGCCTTAATGCCTTAATACATATGTTTAGGGTTTCTATGTCATTTCTCATATTAGTGCACATGGTGTTTAGGAGTTTACCATCATGCTTAGTTTCTGCTTGTATGGTAGCCACATTCATAAGTGTTGAGAACTCATCATCAGAGGCCTTGCACAAAATTTTTGTGCATTGTTGGATGTCTATTGGGGTGTAAACAGGGCTCACTACCTGCTCCATTTTGTTTAAAATTATTGTCAAATCCTTCTCAAGTGACTTGACTAACTTCTTCTTTTCAAGAAGTTTTCTTAGAGATGATATAAGATTCTTCACCTCTTCTTTTTCATCAGATTGAGCTAAAACTACTACTATTGCTATCAGAGTAGGAGTGGAAGTTCCCACTACTACTGCCACTATTGAAGGCACACTTGAGGTACCTACTTTAGTACTAGTTTCCATCTTCTATGTAATCTCTTTAGTAGTCTTTTGATCCTCTTCATTGTTAGAGCTACTGTAATCTACAATATTACCAACAATGTTGGCACCATAATTCTTAAATGGGTCCTCTGATTTGTCAATAGTCACTTTGGTGTTATCTACTTGCATAGAGTCACTACCAATAGTGATGTGAAGAGGAAATCTTGGTGTAGCTATAGGTTTAGTATTGTGAGGAGGGCTATAAGCTATTGGATTATCCTCCTTTGTCTATGCACTCTCCCTAGCTTCTACTAATTGTGCACTCACTTTAGGCATTTGTGCACTTCCTCCAAGCATCTAGCTTGCCTCTACTAACTGCACATTATCTCCAGTCATCTGCACACTTACTCTAGGCATCTGTCTTACCTCTACTATCTATGCACTATCCTTAGGCATAGTAGGCATGAAAGAAACTATGGCTTCTTGAGTTTCTTTGTTGATTTCCTCTTAATTACCTCCCATAATTAGGATGGATCTTCTCTTATGCCTTAGGATTGGTGCTATACCTTTCAAAATTTCATTTATGTCTTCTTCATTTTTATAGTACATAACTTTCTTATCATGTTTACTCATATCTATTTGTCCTCTTCTATAACTCTATTTTTCCTATTCAATAGTCTATTGTACAAGTCTTTGGGTATTTGCCCCTTTATAGTATCAAACCTTTTATCTTTCAAAATCATATTTGTAACTACAACATTTTCTAGCTATCTCCTATCCATGTTATTATACAAGTCATAATATTTATTCAACTATACAAAATTGTTATCATTAATAATTTTCATGTTAAGGTTTTCTACCTTTGGTTTCCATGCTCTACGTCCTACTGATGTTTTGACTTCTTGATTAGCTACTTCAACTATTCTATCATGAGTTTCTTCCCTAGACTCAGATGAGCTAATCTAAAGAGTTTTCCTCCTTTTGCTTGGTGCACTAATTATTTTCTTTGTTCTCTTAGTAGACTTTCTTGTTGCAAATCTTTCCTTTGTCTTCACTAGTTTCCTTGGTGGTTTTTGTTGTGCAACTTCTGCATAGGGCACAAAAGGAGTCTACACACTTGTTTGGGCAACTATGACCTCTTTTGTAGGTCCTTCCACTGCAATAGGTTTAGGGGTTAGGAGCTCAGTTTGACCACTAGCTTTTATCTCCATGGCTATTCCCTTTACCTCATCAAACTCTTTCCTTGACATTCCAAATTCCTTTAGGATGAAATCAATAAATTTCTCTACCTTCTTCTTGGAGTCCTTCATGACTTGACTAATTTTCACTTCCCTCATTTTCTCTGTATATGTTCCTCATCTAGGATAGTTAGAATCAACTTCAGAGTGAAGGATTATTTGCACATACCCTTCAATTAGGTCCTCACTCATTTCATAACCCGAAGGTTTAATGAATTTCACTCGAGGAACTACTACCTCCATGCATGTAAAGTTAATTTCAACCATAAAAAATATTTCATACTTGTACTTTTCTACAAGTGCTAAAGGTATTCTATACCTCTTCTTCATTTCCATCTAAAATGACTTCATGATTCTATCCAATTCATTGTCTTTGATTGCTTTAGGTCTAGATCTATAGGCTTGAGTGATCTGCTACATTGCACACTCATTCTCATTCCAAATTGTAATACCAAGAAACTTCTTGGTAGCATAGAAGAATATATGTGTTAGAAGGGATTCAAATCTGAATATTTCACTTCTTTACTTCTTGATTCTTGAGATATTGTCCAATAATTGAGTTCTAACAATATCACACATGTTTACTTCTTCACCTCTTATAGCTAGGTAAGCTGCATGTAGAAATCTTGCAAGGATTAAATCAATTCTTGATCCATGGTTATACTTGTAACCCAAAATTTTTGCAAATAAGTCTATACTCCATCATCTTGGATTGAGTTGACCTTCATATTCTTTCCATCAAAATATGTGTTGAGATTTTCCTCAACAAGCTTGTGCACATTCTTGATATTTACTGGATTTCTACCCTGATTGCTTAATCTTGTGACCTTGTGAATTAGGTCATTATCAATGCTAATGATAGAGTCTCCCAACCATAGAAGATCATCATGAACTTTGCTAAGAATTATTCTTGTCCAATCATTATTATCAAATTTCATATAGAACATATGCTTAACTAGGCTAAGACATTCTAGAAACTTATGTTCGGATTTCAATGAAAAATCATTGTTACATATCTTTTCCAATTCCTTGTGAATCTCAGAGTCACCTATACTTTTAATCTTGCAATGAATTTAACCTCTAACGTCTTCCACATGAAGAACATTTTTTGAAGTTTGCAAAAATGCTAATTATACTAGGTCTATTGCTTACATTATAAACTTCTTGCCTTGTCATTCTTGAAGGATTTTTGCTCAACAATTTAGAAAAATACATTAATTATGCATGCTAAGGTTTCTACTGACTTCACATGCTTGCAGTGTACTTTAATTCTCCAAATCTTGCTTCAATCTTGCTCATAAAATTCACACAAGAAAATGATATGTGCACGTTAGTTCATGTCCTTTAAATCTTCTGCAATCTGTACTTGCTAAATAAATGCATATCTACGACTAGTTTAGTATACTCTCTGTGTAACAAAGAGTTTGATGATTTCATATCTCCTCATCTTGATCATATTAGGTAATGTGCACTTTACTGTAGATTCCTCTCAATGTCTACTACCATTTGTCAACTGCACAACTCTTAATACCTTTTCTAGCATCAGTTATCAATAATTGATACTTTGTTCCATTGGGAATGCTTAATTCTGGTGAGAAGAGTCACTGACAATAAGTAACTTCATTGTCCTATTAGGTACATCTTCTAAAACTATATAAGCACTTTCTAGTTCCTTTGCTTTCACAAATGATTCCTTTAATTCATTTGTCTGCTCTTTTGCTTCTTTTCTTCCATTGTTCCTTCTGTAATTCTAATTCCTATTTAGATCTCTTATGTCCATTTTGCAAAACCTTGTTATGTTTCCAAAGTTATTATATAACTAACATAAAGGTACATCCTTTTTGTGTTCATTCAACTTGTCATCAGCTATTCTAAAATTTCTTGCAATGTGTCTAGGGTTGTTGAATCTATAGCAAACAATCTGTCTTCTTTCTCCACCTTCATTACTATGAGATCTTCTCCTATTTCTAGCATGGTTAGTGTTCTTATGCATCCTACTATTTGCATTATCACTGTCAAATTTAGGTTTCTTACAATCTACTACATAAATTTTGAAATAGGTTTGAAAGATTTACCTTCGCAATTGGCTTTAGTGTCTTTAGGTTCATCACACTAGGCAACAGATTCCTTTCTAAACATATCTTGATTAGATTCTTTGTCCTTCTCTGAGTGAGCAACATTTACTTTGTCCTTAGATGTATCATCTATCTTACTTAGGTCCTTATTGACTTTAGGAGTAACAAGTTCTTTTCTTTCAATAGGTTTCTTGGTGGATTGACCAAGAAAGAATACAAGTCTAGTCTTATCATAACTAGGTCTTTGTACACATGTTTGCTCTTCAATTTTATCACTACTAGTATATAATTTCTCAAGTTGCTTCTTGGTTTGTACAAACTCACCTTTCATAATAGTATTGTATTTTTCTAATTCTACACGTTCTAACTTAATAGATTCTAGTTCTAATGTTACCTTGCTTAACTAGGACCTTAGATCTACATTTTTAGCTTTTAATTCAGAGTCAATCTTACCTCCATTTTTCTTAAGTTCAGCTATCTTCAACTCATGTTTTAGGATCTTATTTTCTTTTTTCAGGTCTTCAATGTCATCATCACTGGTCTTATTAGTAGGTCCTTCCCTTTTTAGGTTATCTATCTTGTCCTTCAATTCACTAGTGTAGGCTTGTGCATCCTTGTATCCATCTTTGAGACCATCTCTTTCATTAGTAAGAAGATCAATCTATTCAAGTGCTTCTTCAAGATTTTTCTTCAGTTGTTCCATATCCATAGGGATCTAATTCAAGCTATTAAGCCTCTTTTGAATAACTAGGCTCTAATACCAATTATTAGAAATAGATAATACTGAGAAGGTGGGGGGGTGTGAATTAGTATTCTCAATCTTTTAACCCACAATTGAATATTAATAATTACTGTATGATGTGCATAATAAAATAAACCAATAGTGCAGAGCAATGTAAACAACCATACACAAAGATAGATCATAGCACCATATTTTTGTCAACTAGGGAAACCTTGGCCAAGGGAAAACCTTATTGGGGATGGAACTCACTAGATGATTCACTATATATAAAGATCTGGTTAAGGATATTAACACTGTTAGGAGTCTATAAAGCATGTATAGTGTCTTGACTCCATGTTAGAAGACTAAGCCTTGTTAGAAGCCTCAACCCTATTAGGATTTAGTGGATCATATACAAATGTGTGCAAGAAGAGCCCACTGCCCTAACATGCAACTATACAATTTAAGTTCTTCAAGGAATAAGTATACATACAATATTGACTTGTTTGTTGTACTTCACAAACCTTCTAATTGATGATTCTTCACACAATAGCAATTGTGGACATATCAGTCTACATTAGATCTTTGCATCACATATCAAAGTGTCATATTCACTTATTACTCTCATTTCACAAGATCATATCGACTTCAAATCACTGAATTCTTCACTTTCTCTTTTTCACAACTCACTACACACTTCACAAATAAAATACTTTACTTATATGGAACATCTTAGTGAATTATTCTTTATTCAGATCATATAACATTATTAGAGTTGGCTCAACAAGAAAATATAACTTAAAACAATAAATCAAATCATTAATTATATTCTATTGATATGCTCTATTCTGCACTGTGTCAGTACTGCATCACTATTTTTGTCATAACTGAAGTTTGGTTGACTGTATGGATATGCGCATTGGTATATGTCATCCTTATGTTGTCATGCATCTTTGGTCAACTATGCAAGAGAATATTCCAAGGGAATATTCTATTATCATCAAAATTTTCTTGAAACTATAATACTGTCTAATACTTAGACAATTTTCTTCTACAACTGAATGGGGTTAAAATGCAAAACAAATATGTTTCCATAAATGACAACCATGACTTACTTTATTTGATTGATTGGACATATTTCCAACACCACTAACTAGCTATCCTCATAAACACTTAATGCTTGAATTCCTCTTTTTTGAGCAAGTAGAAGACCTTGAATCAAGGATTCATTCTCGACTACATTATTCATACAATTGAATTGGTGCCTAAAGGAGAAGTGGTACCTCACTTGTGTAGGAGAAATCAACATCACACCCACCCTTGATCCATTCATATTCCTTGATCCAATACATACTCCATAGTCCATTGGTATCTAATTTGGTTTTCATAAGGTTAGGGATAAGAGCATCCTTTTCTAACACAATATTTACCAAGGTCTGTCTTAAGGGTTTCTGATATATGATCAAACTGATATGCATTAGCCCATTTATCTAAGAGAAAATTAGGCATCTTTGCTAGAGAAGTGGTAGGCTCATTTACCATGTCATTCTCATCCATCTCTATGATAGTGCAATTCATATTGATGAGATGAGGGGTGTAGGGCTCAATATGATGGAGGGCTAGAGGATCTACTTTGATTAATGCCTTGGTTCCATATCTTGTTCTAAAAAACATATACAACCAATCAAAAGATACGTAACCACCTATTTGGGTAGTGAAGTATCTTGATAGAGAGATGGAAAAGTGTGGCTTGACCTCAACAACTAATATATCTTGAGTTAAAGTACAACTAGGGCATGCATGTAGGGCCATTTCAACATTCCTAAGGATCCCTATAGTCTTGATAGTACTACTATCCAACTAGAATACATCCTTAACAATGGGCTCATATTTCATTTCTAAAGCATCAATGATACACCTAGGCATCACTAAACTACTAGCTCCTAAATCAGTCATATAGTTGTGGACTAGTTTATTCCCTATAACTAGAGAAACATAATATGGAGGAGGTCTATCATTTTTACTTGTTTCTACCTCCCTAGATGGTTGTACTAGACTTGTGGCACTTTCCATGCTAAGTGGCTGATCCTTTTGTTCAATACTCTCCAATTCATTTTGCAACAACCTCTTTTGCATGGGTATAGTAGCAAAAATATCCCACATGGAAATATTATGATTCTCCTTCTTCATCTACTTTACCACACTAAATTAGGTAGTAGGTGCTCTAGTAGAATCCTTGGGAGTTATATGTGTAGGGGGTTGAGTTGAAATAACTTGGGGGCCATTCATATCTCCTCTTCTTTTAGTTTTCTTTTTTTGTTGAGGGGCATTGGATTGATTATTCATCACTTGTACATGAGCTACTAAATTTTATGTTGAAGCTTTATTAGGAGGAGGAGGGGTAGCATCTTCAACATCTCTTCTTTTCCTCTTAGTATTGTGAGTAATCAATTCCTAGTTTACATTAAAATATTCTTCAACTTGATTATAAAGGAGAAATCACCCTGTCTTTGCATATGCGAGGCATCTTTGGGTTGGATTTCATCATATGAATATCTTTTTGTAGGTCCTTGGGTGGTCAAACCAAAATAATATTTGTCCTTTTGACACATACAATAGGAATAGGAGTAATTGCAGGAGGAGCAAAAATCTTGGGCTTGAGCCATATTGTTTTAAGGAACTATGGCCCTACTTTGATTTTCACTTGAAGTAGAGGCATGATTATTTTACCTACTCTAATAAAAAGAAGTATTCCCATAATTATGATTTGGGGGCCTACAATTATTCAAAGTTTTATTTTGCAATTGAGGAGCCTTATTACCCTAAGCTTGCTGTCTCTCCAAAGTCACCACTGTGTTGCTCACTTTCTGCATCACATAGAAGCTATCTTCTAATTTATTTTCTTGACCTTACAATATCTTATCTATTTTCAACATCATAAGCTGAATCACCTCCTTAATTTTATCCATTTCATTCAAAGATGTGGAAGCAAGGGGTTGTGATGTGAAAATGATGGGAATAAGGGACATTGTTAGTTGGTGATTTGGGATATCAAGGAAGAAAGGCGTTAGAGGCCTTGGAGATAACTTTCCTCTATATGTTCTTTTTCCTTTATTATTATTTCATAAGCATCACATAAGGTATCTTTTCCCATAGTTTGGATTGTAGTGGCAATATCACTATCAAAAGCTCTAAGGTAATGCAAGAAGGGATTATTGGGGGTAGGCTTCACTAAAGTAGGTATTCTGACCCATGTCTTTTGAAATCTATAGTTGAAATCAGTCATACATTCATGGGGGCTCTTTTTATGGTAGTTAGTTATTCTAAAAGTGACAAATAGTCACTTTTGTCCTCAAAATTTTTACATAGTCCTACTCCTAACACATCCCAATCCATTATAGAACCATGTGATAGACCCATGTACCATTGTAGGGCTTTCCCTTTTAAATATGAAGCTAAGAATCTAATGGCCACATCATCTTTTGTAATATTGTGGATATTGTAGACATTTTCAACCTCTTGAATGTGTTCTAAGGGAGAGATAGAAGTTTTACCAATAAAATCAGGTATACTTTTAAGTGAAACTATGGGTATGTCACATCTTTGGGCCAATAAAAAAGGACTTCCACCATTAAAGGTGGAAAAAGCATGAACTTTGGCCATATAAGAAAGTGGTATATTAATATGAGTTGATGGCTTTCTAGGTTGAGATTTCACAACAAGAGGAGTGGAAATTGATCTTATAGGGGTATGTATTTGCTCTATACTCCTAACTGGTGATAAAGATACTCTAGTATTTCTTCTTCCAGGATTTAGAAATGAAAGCTCTTGGTACTAAAATTTACCTTTAGAAGATGCCCTTGTTTCAACTTTTGGAATGAATCACAACAAATTTGGTCTAGAACTAGATATGAAGGGCATAGAGCTTCCAAGTGCTTTGTAGAAATGAGCCTCTTAATGACCTAGAATACTGAGAGCAACACTATCTTCTCAGCATCAACCTTAAAATTCTTCTCTTTTTAAACTAGTAGGCTTTCAAATCTTCTAGATATTGTCCCATTGGGAATGCCAAAAATTGTTGTCACAAAATTTTGTACCCTTGTCCAAAGTTTTTTCCTAAGGACAGCCTTGTGAAACAAGGAAACAACCTCCAAGCTGTGGGAGTTGAAATGTGAGGTTGAGTCTTTGAAGAAGGTCAACTTCTTTTACTATCAGGATGTACCTAACTACTCTTGAAGAGGAAAAGGGAGAAGGAATGCATATCATAAAATTAACTAATTTAATCTAAGGAGATGATGCACCAAAATAGAGTGTTTGATCTTATCTCTACTCATAAATGCATAGTTGACCAACTATAACCTCAAAGGATACAGATTCAAACTTTTCCTAATTCAACAACCACATGTAGATCAAAAAACAAAAGAATTCTATAGGATGAAACTTCACTTAATATCATTTGAATTCCAAAATAGATACAATCATGCAAATTAAAAAATATAGACAAGAACACTAACTAGAGGCAAAGTAATCTTACATAGTGTGTTAATAGCTGAAAGAGATACGATAAAGAATTAAAATAGCTTAGAGGTACAAGAAATTATAGTAGTATGCATGGAAATAAATACTAGAGAATCAAAGAAAGATCAACCCCTGGAAAGGGTACAAAACTTTCTTTTATAGTTGAAGCATAATTGAGAAACTTCTACTGGAAGCCAAGGCACAACTACCATCATTAAGATTTACAGGGGATACTCATAAAGATTGAGAAAATTTGATCATGGAATAGACCTAGATGTAAAATAATCTAATATTTGGCCAAAAGAATGACCCTAAGAAGATAGAAGTGGTGGTGGTCATTAATTCATAATTGGGTAGATGGATAACAAGATGATGAGTGCATGCTCCTTTTGCATTTACTAGGAATCAAAAATGCTGAAAGAAATCTACAAATGGTTGAAAGATCTGACCCACCATTAAGAATTTGTTTCTTCCTCGCTATTAGCACAACAAGTTAGATGTATTAGTAGGTGAATAATATTCAATGTTCATCCTATACCTTTCTTGAAATCTTATTGGTCAAAGACCCCTCTCATTTGCAACTTGGACAAGTGAACACCTTTATTGTGGTCAACTCAAGGTTCTACGATCCTATGATCATTAACCTATCATAACATCAGGCCTCCCTTGAAGTCCCTTTATGAGCTTTCAATCACCATGATGCTATAATAAACCCTTTGTCTTGGTATCATTGGAAGACTTCTTCAGCCACACCTATGATTTTATGACAACCATGTATCATAAGATTGTAGCCCTTCTTACCATCTCTTGTGACCATATGCTTCCATGATGCTATGATAGTTGAATATTGTAATATTATTGGCTTTGATAACTAACTTCAAAATCTTAAGATGGATTGTAAGATCGTAGCATAGGAATATGGTCATATTATCGTCGCTTTGATGTTTTACCTCTTGTTATCTGACAAAATGGAGCCTACTAGGGACAAATGTCAGGACCTCGTCATGTTGCTATAACTAAAGATTGATCATTTTCTCATAGCGACACAATGAGAGATTTTGATCTTCCTCCATCTAATGGCCTAAGAACATGCAACCAATTTACTGACCATACCATAATCCAAACCAATTAGAACTCGTTTGTATGGCAACCTATCTTATGAATCTTTTCTTTTGTGGCCCACCAAAGGAATGATGTCATTAGATCCATGTGTCACAATGTTGGTTTTTTTTCCTTCCATAAGACCCTTGTAACTTTATAAGGTGACAAGGTGATGACCGTAGATCTAAGAAGATCTGATAGTAGGGAAAGTTATGACCATGCAAAAATATTAAAACATGACTTAACCTTGGGACTTAGGATATAACATGCATAACCAAAGTATTCTTGTGTGCCCTAATATTTGAATTTTAAAATATATGATGGTAGGGTATGCTTAGGCTTTTGAATTTAATTTTTGGTGGGACAACATTTTTGGTTAACACTTACCTTGATGGCACTAAAAATCTTTTAATTGGTCATGCCTAGAGCCTCCTGCCCACAATTTTTCATGCAATATGAAATGAAGTTTCACTTTTTTTTGTTTATATCCCCAAAAAAATTGAATGTTTGATACCAAACTCAATTTTCATCAAAATTTTCATGTTATCAGGATCAATTTTTTTTAAAAAAGTGAATTTTAAAAGCCAAATTGGCCTGCCACCAAAAATTAATGTCAAAAATTACCCCAAATGTACTAGTGGCATAACATATCAACTTAGATTTTGAAAGCTCTCAATATTTTGATATTCATGAATTCTTCTTTTAAATTTTTATGATCATATGATAGTATGATCTTATAACTTCTTTGTAACTTCTTAACTCTTTGACCTTAGCCTTCTAATGATACGATGCACTTGACTGTTCATAATTTGATGATGATGCAATCTTACAACCATGCATAGCATCTCATCTTTTCAATTGAATACTTCTGATCTCTCAACTATGGAAAATTTGGCATACTATCATAAATCTTCACACTTTATGATCTTTCAATACTATGATCTGATGATCATTTGGAGCATCACTTGAAATGAAAGGAATGGGACTTAGCTGATAGGTAAGAATTTGACTTTCAACTGGCCAGTAGCATGAATTCTTTTGTCAATTTAACTTTTCATCAACCCACATAGCTTTTTATGATCACATATGAACCATCCATTCATTGAATTAACAATACACATTTGTTTATTTTCTATTAAAGATTTCTGGCCATTATCAATGGTGAAAATTTCTTTCTCTACATTCTAATCTTGACCATCTGCAATGTCTTCCTTGAAAAATTATTACACAACATGAATCCTTCTCTCTAACATGATTAGGAATAAAGAAAGATGAATCATTAAGATATCTAGACCTTCTTTCCATTAGAAGAATGCATAACAAACCCTCCAAAAACTAATTACCTAGCCTTGGACTAGTATATTGCTCATATAATTTCTTGCATCATGTTAGCTCAAAGGAATGATGAGAAGAGAGGCCAATGTAATGGGAATTCTAGAATTAGAGTCAAGACATTGACTCAAACCTTATCCTAGGATTTTTTTTTGAAAAATAGAGGACACTAGAATTATGGAAACAACTAGCTCTAACTAGAGAATTAGGCATGTTAATGCCTAGGCAGGAACCTAGCCATCACTAGTTTCACAAAATTTTTGGAAAAAACACACATAGAAACAGCCTACCTACTTCCTTTATTATAGAAAACACCAAATAGAAAATATTGGTGCCTAGTCCATTGGGTTACAAAGTATTAAATAGCATGGGGAGATGCTATGCATTTGGGTAGTGGGGAAATAGGACAATTGACACAAAAGAAAAACAAACACATAGAAAGAGGGAAAGAAAGGAAAGACAACTACACTAAAAACACACCTAACCTAACATATTTATAGAGGTGAGATGAATTTCACCTTATAAACCAACAAAAAAATATACTCTTACTAATTTACTGAAGCAAGATCCTCTCCTCCACAAATTATTTTGATCTCTAAGTAGGATCCCTAATTGTAGCAACAACAACAACATGGAAAATCCATATATATCTTTGATTACATGCACTAGCTAGCTATACATCTATTCAAGTCCAAACAATTATGCCTAGTCATATACTTCATTATATCCCTTTGCATTCTTCATGTCATTCTTCTGAAGGTCTTTTGTTGTGCCAAAGACATACACCTCTTTTAAGAAAATGAACTCATTCTTGTAGTGGTTTGAACATTCTTTATGAGCTTGACTATAGGAAGATGTCACCTTCACCATGGAATCCACTAGGTGATTAGTCACCTCATTTCTTTGAAGAACTAATTCAATTTCATTCCTTCCCTCTTTCAATGCATGATCACCGCCTTCATAAGTTTAATGTACAAAAAGAAAATCACAAGCCAATGACCCTTCTTCAAGTTTTAGTTTCATAGTTGGGTCATCCTGAGAGGGTTCATCCATTTGGATGGGTGACAAGAACTCATAGACAATCTCCTCTTCCTTATTACAAGAAATAATTGTGTCTACCAATGGAACTTATTCTTCTTTAGACTGACAGTTGACCTCAAGGCTTTTTTCTTCAATCACATCCTTTTCATGAATAAGAGTCTTACCAATGGGTTCATGAAGTTCCTTCTCATGATAACATAAACATTCTTTAGGCTGAACTTCATTGCTTCTTTCTTCAACTAGAGCCAAATTTGTAGCTATTGGAAAATTATAAGTGGAATGTTCTAGTGTAGGTGGATGATCATCAAAAGATTCTTCTTTAGAGGACTTTGATGGAGTATTTTCACCTTGATCTATAGCATTGTAAATTGCCTCTTTTCTACCAAAGATGGAAATAATATGAGAACTAGAATCAGGTGACATTACCATGGGAGTTTCATAATCAAGTGTAGATTCTATCTTCAGCTTTAGCTCCTTTCTCTTGTCCTTTTGATGGTCCTTTAAATTGTGGAATTGGTTGTAGAGGTGGTCCCATATCTTCTTTTATTTTGGTTCCTCTCCTCTATTGAGGCACTCTGCAAGATTCAATAAGATCTTCTAAAAGATCTTGTCCTTAGTTTTATGGAGTTCTTCAAGAGTAGGTTCAGACCTTGGCCTCTCCTTGGTGCTCCCATTAGGAATATTCACCTGCTCTTTAAACATCTAAAAACCATAAGGAATAGAGTCAGGTGACCTTACCAAAGGTTTTTTATGTTCAAATATCTATACTTGTTTCAGCTTCCTTCTTTCACTTTCTTGTAGGTCCTTGAATCTTCTAAAATGAACATATATGTGATTCCAAAACATCTTTTCCATATGAACATATTCTATGCTGATGTTTTCTCAAAGTGCATAGGAGATACTCTCTCTATACCGATCAAAAAGCTCATGAAGCACCTTGTCATTTGTGGCATAAAGCTCCTCAAGAGTAGGAATGAGCCTCAACCTTGCTTGCTTCAACCCTAGTTGCTCTCTTTGTGTGTCTTTCAATTTGTAGAATCTAAAGCATACACATTTCCATAGGGATGCAAAGACTTGATCATCTTCAATGTTGATATTCTTTTGGATGGCATGGGAGATGTTTTATTTATATAGAAGAATAAGCTTTTGTAGCAACTTATTAGTAATCTCATTAAGTTCTTGAAGAGTGGGTTTAGGATTTGGCCTTCTCCATGGCCATTGAGTTACACTAAAACTTCTTAGACCATAGGGAATGGGTCCTTCATATAGAGTCACTAGCCTTCATCCTATGGAAGACACCTTTAGATTTCTAAGAATGAGAAACCAAACACTAGGCTTAGATCCTTAAATCCCCATCATAGTTGCCAAAAATTGTAGGATAACAGTTTGTCCCTCTTTCTAACTTGGCTTTACCTTGACTCTAGATACCCAGAATGTGAGAAAAAAAAAAGAATGTTACCAACAAATGGGTCAGTGTATGTGTTATGTCATTGCCCTCTAAATTATAAGGTACAAATCCCTTATACAAAATATATGCAATGAATTGTGTTTTTTAACAGATCTTTGGGATGGAGGGTATGCTCTTAACCTAAGAGTAGAAGAGGATAAACAAGGATTCTCATAATACAAACACCCCATGCAAAAATAGATTTTGGAAAACTATAATACCCAATGGAATGGATATCAGAAGCTACTTTGAAGTTCTTCTAACACCTACTCCTACTTCTAAGTGTAGATTAGTCCTATTGAAATGTAATCTAGAGATAGAGTAGAGATGCATATGAAAGATGAAATGGAATCCACCTTGACTAATAAGTTTCCACTGAAATGGAATCTAGTAAGATATCACTAGCTTCAAATACATCTATCCTAAAATCCCATAGAAACTATTCTAAAATGCAAGGTTAGCTTGGCTGAAGGAAACAATGAAAGAAACCTAGGCCTAACAGTCCTAAATGGAATCAGAACATCACATTACCTAACTTAAATATCATAAAAATCATTCCTTCCATCTAACTCTTTGATTATTGCTCAACATCTAGAAATGCAAGGTGAATAGTAGGATATAATTGTTTATCCTTTCTATTAACTTAGAAAATTACATATATAGGCCCCTCTTAGGGTTCTTGGCTAGTTACAGATTAAGCAGTTATATTAACAGAGAACTTGAATCGCTCAAAAACCCAATAGTCATTGATTACAATCTAATAATTAGATAAAGAAAATAGAAATGGTTAGAAACACCAAAAATGATTCATATTCCTCTCTAATTTGCAATAGTCACCTTGGTTCTAAAACCATATAATTTGTATCTCAATAGTCACAATAGGTTTGAATTCTAGCCATAGATCTTGAATCAAAAATCACAATTAAAATAAAATAAGCTTCCTTATTTCTCTTTATGATTTCCTCTATGGGTCCCTCTACATATACATTTCTAGCACTCACTTTCTTGCATTAGTTATCTCTTATGCATCTTTGAAAAGTGGGTAAGTGAGCATCGTTGATCTTTCAAAATTTGAGAGCTGAACGACATCTCTCTTTTTATGTTGCATCATCATTGTAGTTTCAAGATTTAACATTTTTTTTGATTGTGAAATAGTATGGTTAAAGGGACTAACTACATTTTAACATCACAACTATGATTTAATACAATGTCTTCATTCAATGAAATATTGTAATATTTACTTCCCGATTGACTTTGACTTCCTTTGCAAGCTCACAACTTGGAAATCCTAACTCATCTTTAACCTTGTGATAATGCAATATTTAGTCTTTTGCAATGTGGATCCACCTATTCCACTTGTGTGATGATCATTTTACCACATTGGTTATTTCTTGTACATTTTCAAAAATTGGAGAAATTCCAAGTGTAGATCTACTGAGATCTAATGTTCACCATAAAACTAAAAAACCCTTTTTTATTATGCCTACAATCCCACAATCCTACAATCTAACGATCTAGCAATTTTACAATAACTTTTCTATCATATAGTCAAGACTCTACATTTTTAATTTCATAATTTTAAGGTAACATTTAACACTTACGATATGATGATGATATGACCATGCAATACCTGTGTAACATTTGAACTTAGATTTTTAAAGCTCTCAATCTATCAATAGTCATGACTTCTTCTTTTCAAGTTTTACAATCATACGATAGTATGATCTTATGACCTCTTTGTAACTTCTTAACTCTTTGACCTTAGCCTTTTGATGATATAATGCACTTGATTGTTCATGATTTGACAATGATGTGATCTTATGACTAGGTGTAGCATCTCATCTTTTTCAATTAAAGACTTCAAATCTCTCGACTAGAGTATCTTTGGCATACTCTCGTAACTCTTCACACTTTATGAGCTTATGATAATATGATCTAATGATCATTTGGAGCATCACTTAAAATGAAAGGAATGGGACTTAGTTGATAGGCAAGAGTTTGACTTTCAACTAGCCAATGGCATGCATTCTTTTGTCAATTTGATTTTCCAGCAACTCACCTAGCTTGTTATTATCACATCTGAACCATCCATTCATTAAATCAACAAAACACATTTGCTTATTTTCTACTAAAGGTTTCTAACCATTATCAATAGAAAAAATTGCTTTCTCTACATTTTGATCTTGATTATCTACAATGTCTTCCATGAATCCTTGTCTCCAACATGATTAGAAATAAATAAAGATGAATCATTAAGATATTCAGACCTTCTTCTCATTAGAGGAATGCATAACAAACCCTCCAAAACCTAATCACTTAGCCTTGGATAATGCATTTCTTATATGATTTCGCACATTGGTTTAGCTCAAAAGATTGATGAGAAGAGAGGCCATCCTAATGGGCATTCTAGACTTAGACTCAACCCTAATCCTAGGAGTTTTTTTGAAAAATATAAGAGACTAGAATCATGGTAACAGGATGTAACATAACATATGGCTATGGAACAATACTTGTAAGTATTTAACTTAAAGACATAGTGTTATGCTTTCTGATTGTGTTTAATCAATTGACATATTTTATTGGCTTATCATAGGTTACTAGAGTAGGATTAAATACTAAGTGGGGTGTTTTAATGGAAAATATATCAGAGGATAATGGGTAAGAAAATCCACTATAGGTTTTGTCCTAGAGCCTTCCCAACTTATTAAATTATCCATTATTTCTATTCACTACTATTAGTTTCACACTCAAATTTTGAACACATAAAAATGGTTCATGTTACAACAAGTTTTCCTGAATGGTGTTGCCACATTTATTGGCAAGGTTGGACTCATAGTTACAAATTTTCTACAAATTGTCCTTTTGATAAGGTAAGTAAAAGTACCTTAAATTGTTCTATTATAAATTATTTCTCTTTGTCACTTTCATGCATTTTATATATTCACCATTTTTTTCTTCTTCAGTTACTTTACTGGACATACAAAAGATATTGCAGGAACCAACAAGTTTCAGGTAGACGAGACCAAGTTTGGAGATGCAATGAATGGGGTTGTTGAAATATTTTCAATTGTAGTGAGGTAACATTTTATAATTTCAAAGTAACTTTGTCATTTTATATTTTAATGGATAAATCTTTCTATAGCAATAGATATGATAGTTTACAAAATTATGAAAAACTTAAATGCCTTATTTTCCCCTAATCATATTTTTTGATGCCTTCTTTTCCACTAATGATATTTTTTGATGCATTCTTTACTATTAATAATTTTAAACCTTTATTCTAATCCTTTGTTAAGACTATTTTTGGTTGTGGATTCTTGGAGATTAGTGGATGATAGAGTTGCTTCTTTGGGCAACGGCTAATGAGGCCTAGTTGAAGGATTGGGGGTGAAGGAAGTGTTGACTAGTAAGGCCATGAAAGTATAAGAATGATATGGACTTAGTAACTCTGAAACGAGTATTTGAAATTGTTAAAACTTTGATAGGTTGTTTGGGAGGTTTTGGGAGAGAATTGTTAATTTCAGTGTGGGAAGGGCTACTAGATAGGCCTAGAAAGGCTATAGAAGAGAAAGGGTTGAAGATGAGTGGGTAAGAGTGAATGTGAAGTTGTAACATGGAAAATGTACCATATTGAGATGATTTAAGGTGTTAGGATCATGATGTGAAGCCCAGTTGAAGTTTTTGTATGGTGGAGGCACTAGGTGCATTAGGTGGCCTAGGAGGGTATTGGTGCTTGGAGATATGTGAACAAAGAAAAGTGTTAGTAAACTCATGATAATGATTATGGGAGTGACTTACAAAGTCAGAGAATTTCATTTGATCTTTGAGTATGACTAATTCCTTAAATTGATTCTAAGATCTTGTTGAATCCTCAAGTTGAATTAGTTTACTTAAGGTGACAATAGAGGATTCTGCATCACAGATGGACGTTCAAAAGGAAATCATTTGGGGTACAATTATTCAGTGGTTTTTTGGGCTAAATATGGCCCCTTCTAGAGAATTTTGGAGATTAGTGGATGATAGAGTTGCTTCTTTGGGCAAGGGCTAATGAGACCTAGTTGAAGGGTTAGGAGGTGAAGGAAGTGTTCACTAGGAAGGCAATGGAAGTCTAATAATGATATGAACTTAGTAAATCTAAAAAGGGTATTTGAAACTATTAAATCTTGATACATTGTTTGGGGGTTTTTGGGAGGGAATTGCTAATTTAAGTGTGGGAAGAGCTATTAGACAGGCCTAGAAAGCTATAGAAGAGAAAGGGTTGAAGATGAGTGGATAGGAGTGAATGGGAAGTTATAACAAGGAAAATGTACCATGTTGTGATGATTTAAGGTGTTAGGATCAAGGTGTGAAGCTCGGTTGGAGTTTTGGTATGGTGGAGGTACTAGGTGCACTAGGTGGCCTAGGAAGGTATTGGTGCTTGGAGAGATGGGAACAAAGAGAAGTGTTAGTAAACTCATGAGCATGGTTATGGGAGTGACTTAAAAAGTTAGAGAATTCCATCTAATATTTGAGTATGACTAATTCTTTAAATTGATTTTAAGTTTCTTGTTGAATCCTCAAGTTAAATTAGTTTACTTAATGTGACAATAGAGGGTTCTATATCACATATGGAATTTCACAAGGGAATCATTTGGGGTAAAGTTATTCAATGATTTTTTGGGCTAAATACGGCCCTTTCTAGAGAATTGGTTAAAGGATTTGTGTTCTTGAGCTTCTCTCTCCCAAGAGAACCTAGTCTTTTGCTCCCAAGAGATCCCAACAACTTTAAAGGAGTTGCTTCTCTGTTTGAGCAGACTCAACTAAAGAATAGTGTTAACATGAAGTGGTTCTTCTTCTTCTTGAACTTCAAGATGCTCATGTCTCTGAGGAGATTATTTCCAAGGTGATTGAGAAGTCTTTTGTGTAACATGGGTGTGTTAATATTAGGGATTATATTCCCTAGTTGAAGGGCAATGATCAAGGTACAATCACATTTGGACTTGTATATGTAGACAATATCAGAACCTCATCAATTTGTAGCCACTTGTAGTGCCATCAATATAGGTTTGTAAAAACTCATCTCAAGGTGGTGGTAGACCCCCTAATTATTTTTTAAAACTAATCATATTGATCAAAATTTTGACCAAATTTTGGTCAAACTTTCAACCAATTATTTGGTCATGGGTTTGGCATGTTGGTCAATCAAAGACCAGAATTGGTTGAATATTTGACCAAACTTTAGTCAAAATTTTGACCAATGGTTTGGTCATGGGTCTATCATGCTAGTTGATGAAGGCCCAACATTGGTCAAAATTTCAACCAATGCTTGGTGGTCATTTCAATCAAGCTTGGTCAAAATTTTCACCAATTATATGACCAGTGTTTGGTGAAACTTTTGACCAATACTTGTCAAAATTGTGACCAATAGTCCCCACATGAAAGGAAATCTATATTTACCAAATGTTTGGTCAAAATTATTACCAATATAGGAATCTATCAAAAATTTAATGAAAAAAAAGCCACAAAGCCATTGGTTGAAAATCTGACCAAGATTCATCAAAAAATGGGTCAAAATATAATAGTGTTGAGTTATATGGTGTATAAAAGGAGCACTAAGACCAAGACACTAATGATATAGTGTATTGTTTATATACTTAAGGTTATAATGGAAGGATACTTGAGCTAAGAATAGAAGAAGGCTAAGCAAAGAAATGTGCCTACCAAGTTTGATCGAGTAAATAATGGAAGCCGAGCAAGTTAGTGCAGGTCAAGCAGAAAGCTAGTTGAAGTCAAGCGAAGTAAGTTCAGTATGTGCCAAGAAAAGAGAAATTTGGTAGATTTCAAGTGAAGAAATTTTAATGTTTACTGAGCACCAATATAAATTTAGTTTATGCCAAGTAACCTAGTGTTGACCGAGCATTAGAAGACAATGATTGTTGAGAAAACAACATGTTATTGCTGAGTGCTAGTAAAATTAATTTGATCAAAGATTTGAGGAATATCATTTGACAAAGTTGATTTCTTTAATTGTGTAAGTGTGGAAGATAAGCATGATAAGCTGGTGGTACAGAATTCAAGATAAACTATTTGAAGAAATATTTGGAGAAGATAATAGATGAAGTTTCTAGAAGGGAATAGAATGGAAAAGAGGGTCAATTTAATGAATGTGACCTAACCCTAAGATGGATGATTGTGATTAAGCATAAAAAGATCTAAATTCTCTATTTAAGGAGATAATAGACTAGAAGAAAAGTGTCTTGTGGTGTTGCTTCATTTGGTGGCTGAAGGGATGAATTTGTAGATGGTATACTAAGAAAGAAAGCTTAAGGAGGTGAAGGCTTGAAGGGTGAATAAGATATCAAGGAGAAATAAGATTGAATTCAAAGAAGAATGGAGTACTAAATAAGTGATATCTAATCTACAAGTGAGTTTTTGTGTTATCAGATCAAGTCCTATTGTTACTTTCTAACAATTGTATCAGTTTGGATGAATCCTTTGGATTAAGGTTGACCTAATAGTCATGAGTAAATCCTTTAATAGGGTGAAATTCTAATGGAATGTTCTAAAGTCCTCTAACAAGGATCACTCCTAACATGGTGATTGAAATCGTTTAATCAAGATCACATTTAACAATGTGTATTGTAACCATTAATAGGGTTGGCTCCTTAGAGAGCTCACTTCATAAGAGTGAAAATTGGCAGCATTTTACTTGTGGTTTTTCTCAAATTAGGTATCCACATAAAATCCTTGTGTCAAAATATGTGAATGATTTTTTGGTATTTCATGTTTACATTTCTGCAAAGTTCATTTGATGTAGGACAATAATATAATATGGTTTGAGATATTGAATGATCAATGCATGCACAAGTATTTGTTAAGTACTAATTTTTTTAATATGTGCATTTGTGTTGGAAGATTGGGAATAATATTTAAATATTTATTTGAAGCATGAATGTTGATGATATTCCTACGGGGGAGTACTACTATGATGATATGTTACATTCATGACTGAGTTTGTCATTGATGTCAACATAGCAGTTTTCAGTGGTATCTGATAGAAAAATAGCAAAAAGATCAAGTTGGTACAAATGACTAGTTGAGCATTATAACCACCCAAGGTTATGGGAGATACTTTTGAGTATCTAGTATATGAAGTTAACATTGAAAGAAGAAAGTTTAAGTCTAGAAGAAGTTATGTAAGTTTTGGTGATGTTTATTTAGAGTTAGAGTTTACAAAGGAATGTCCTAGTAAACTTGTTATATCTCTTAGCAAAATTGATATCTTGAGGATTGAGATTGAAGACATGGAGAAGAAATGTTGAGGATGATGTGGCTAAGCTTTCTCTTCATAATATTTCATGTATAGAAAGTTATTCAAGTTACAAGGTAGAAGATTAATGTTATGACTAAGTGTAATGTGTTCTTAATGAGGTCCTATAATAATTAATTGAGAAGGACTAACAACCAAATTAGACAATTGTTTTATGTACTCGATATAAAGGAAGGACATTCTCTTTTATCAAGATGTATGTGATGATGTGAATGTGAATGTTCAAGAAGCAGCAAAGAGTGTGGAATGCAAAGTTGAGCAGAGCAGTGCAAAAGTGAAGAAAACTTCATTACCGAGGTTTTGCTGAGTGATCTAGGGTTTGGTATTTGGATCTAAGGTTTGTGACCTAGTCTACAAGGTTTGGCAGTGATTGGTCTAGTTGACAAGATAGAGGAAAGAGCAAAGGAAAGAGAAACATAATAGTAAATTACTTGTTTGAGTAGTGAGATCTTCTTGTAGTTGAAATTGCATGCTTGGGCAGTGGGCTCTTCTTGCATACATTGTATCAAAACTCCTAATAGGGTTGGAAAAACTCCTAACAAGATTGGAATCTCCTAATAGGGATTCAAAGTCTCCTAATAGGGTCCATCCTCTAACAAGAAATATTTATATTAGTACATCATCTTGTGGGCATCATTCCTACCAGGGTTTTCCCTCTGATCAAGGGTTTCCCTAGTCAACATATCTGGTGTAATTATCTATGAGCATTTTATTATGGTTGTTGTTTACTTTGGTTGAATGGTTAAGTTTTTTTAAAGAAGATAAATGTTTTAATTGTTGGATAAGTAATCCCCCCTCCCTCAGTTATCTTGGTGGACTATTGCTTCTAACAATTAGTATCAGAGCATCAAGTCCTTGAAGATAAAGTTTAACAACTTTGGGAGATCCATGGTGATCATGTTCAAGAAAGATAGTCCAAAGTTTGACAGAACAAACTATGATAGCTGGAAGGAAAAGATGAAGACACATTTTTTGTGTATGGGTCTGAGATATTGGATCTTGACAAAATTAGCAAAGACAATCATTGCTAAAAGGATTTAGAAATTTGCATCAAGGTAGAAAGAGATCTTTTCATGTGTGACATGAGAGCTAGAGAAGCACTATTGACTGCACTTCTTGAAATTGAGTACAATTAGGTAAAATCATTTGCTACTTCACATTTGATTTGGAAAGCTTTGGAAAATAGTTTTGAAGGTGATGCACATTCTAAGAAGTTGAGGCTACAAAGTTGGATTTGTAAATTTCAAGATTCTAAAATGATGGAAGATGAATCTATAAGAACATTATAGGCAAGCTATTAGAAAATATTGCAAGTATTAAAGCCCAAGGAGGAACCAAAGAAGATGATGCGGTTATATGAAAGATATTGAAGAATCTAACACCACCATTTAAGTTAGCAGTTCAGATGATACAATTGTTGATATCTTGTACCAAAGATTTCACAAAGGAGACATTGCTTGGAAGACTTGACATAGTTAAAAATGAACTTAGAAAGTCCAAAGAATTGACCAGAATAGGGATAACTTTCAGTACCTTGAATTTGACCTAACTTATCAAGGAGCACAAGTTCTAGAGGAGATTTTTCTACTAGTAGCAGATCTAAGGAAGACAACAAGATTGAAAGAGTATCTCTTTTAGTAAGAAGAGAAAAAGGAGGTAAGAAAATATTTAAGTGTTGGACTTGTGATGAATATGGTCATTATAAATCTAAGTATCTTAAAAGGAAGAAAAAGTATAAAGGAAATAATAAGCCTAGAAAATATAGAGAATGTTTTTATGTATATGAAGATAATGATTCTGATGAACAAGAATTAAGTGCTAGTGATGATGAAATTGGATTTGTGGCAATTAAAAAAGAAAGTCCAAAGAAGGTAGCTTGGGTGTCATAGATTGAGAAGAAATATAATTGGATAATTGATAGTGGTTGTTCAAATCATATGACTTGTGACATGAACAAGTTTGTTGACTTCAAAATTCAAGATGCTGGAATTGTCAAAGTTGGAAACAATGTAGCATGCCAAGTTAAAGGTATTGGATCTATAACTCTTGATGGTAAAACTAACACTGAGGATGTGTACTTTGTTGATGGTTTAAAGAACAATCTTTTGAGTGTTGCACAACTAGTAGACAAAGATTATCAATTGTAGCTCATAGAAAAGACATGCATGATCAAAGATAAAGATGGAAAGGTAATTGGAAAAGGAACTAGATCTAGAGGTAATGTATTTTAGTTGAATCCTACTAAAATGACATGTTTGGTTGCAAAGGTAGATGATAGTTGGTTATGGCATAAGATATTTTTTCATATAAACTTTGATAGTATTGTGAGGACTAGTAGAATGTTTGTAGTGAGATATTTTCCTATGATTGTAAAGTTTTCTAACACAATTTGCAAGGAGTATGTTTTGGCAAAGTATTACAGAACTACTTTTCCCAACAAGAAGTTTACCACTATAGTGAAGTTGGAGATTGTACACATAGATCTTAGCAGTCCTTTAAAGACTAAAGGATTCTATGGTGAAAGGTATTTTATGATTCTAGTTGATGATTTTTCTAGAATGATGTGGGTTGCATTTCTTAAAGAGAACTATGAGGCATTTGACAAGTGTAAGATATTCAAGAATATAGTTGAGAATGAATTTGGTATGGAGATTAAATGCTTAAAATTAGATAGAGGAGGAGAATTTACTTCAAATGAGTTTAACATGTTTTGTGAAGAAAATGGAATTAAAAGGAAACTATCAGGTCCAAGAACCCTTGAACAAAATGGCATTGCAAAGAGAAGGAAAAAGTTAATTATAGAAGATGCAAGAGCTATGTTAGCTGAGGATGATGTAACCAAGACATTTTGGAGAGAAGTTATGAATATAGTAGTCTACACTATGAATAAAGTGGAAGTTAGGAAAGACACAAACAAGACACCTTATGAACTGTGGTTTGGTCACTCACCTATGGTTAAGTATTTCAAAATATTTAGAAGTAAGTGTTATATCAAAAGAGATGATGATATTGGTAAGTTTGATGCCTGAAGTGATGAAGGTGTGTTTCTTGGTTGTTCATTGAAAAGCAAGGCTTATAGATGTTATAATTAGAGAACTAAGAATATTATGGAAAGTGAAGTAGTTGAGAATGAACTTAGAAAGTTCAAAGAATTGACCATAATAGAGACAACTTTCAGTTGCTTGAATTCAACCTAACTTATCAAGGAGCACAAGTGCTAGATGAGATTTTGCTAGTAGTAGTAGATCTGAGGAAGACAAAAAGATTGAAGGAGTAGCTCTTCTGGTAAGAAGAGAAAAAGGAGGTAAGAAAATATTTAAGTTTTGGATTTGTGATGAATATGGTCATTATGCATCTAAGTGTCCTAAAAGGGAGAAAAAGTATAAAGGAAATCATAAGCCTAGAAAATATAGAGAATGTTTGTATATAAATGAAGATAATGATTCTGATGAACAAGCATTAAGTGTGATTGATGATAAAATTGGATTTGTGACAATTAAAGAAGAAATTCCAAAGAAGGTAGCTTTGGTGTCATAGGTTGACAAGAAATATAATTGGATAATTGACAATGGTTTTTCACATCATATGACTAGTGACATGAACAAGTTTGTTGACTTCAAATGTTAGGATGGAGTAATTTTCAAAGTTGGAAATAATGCAGCATGCCAATTTAAAGGTATTGGATCTATAAATATTGATGGTAAAACTAATAGCAATGATGTATACTTTGTTGATGGTTTAAAGCATAATCTTTTGACTGTTGCACAACTAGTGGACAAAGATTATTAGTTGCAGCTCACAAAAAACACATGCATGATCAAAGATAAAGATGGAAAGGTAATTGGAATAGGAACCAGATCTAGAGGTAATGTATTTTAGTTTAATTCTTCTGAAATAACATGTTTGGTTGCCTAGGTAGATAATAGTTGGTTATGGCATAAGAGATTTTGTCTTCTAAACTTTGATAGTATTGTGAGGACTAGTAGAATGTTTGCAATGAGAGATTTTCCTATGATTGTAAAGCCTTGTAACACAATTTGCAAGGAGTATGTTTTGGCAAAGCATTACAGAACTTATTTTTCCAGCAAGAAGTCTACCACTACAGTGAAGTTGGAGATTGTACATGTAGATCTTAGCAGTCCTTCAAACACTAAAGGATTCTATCATGAAAGGTGTTTTATGATTCTAGTTGATGATTTTTCTAGAATGATGTTGGTTGCATTTCTTAAAGAGAAATATGAGGCATTTGACAAGTGTAAGATATTCAAGAATAGAGTTGAGAATGAATCTAGTATGAAGATTAAATACTTAAGATCAAATAGAGGAGCAAAATTTACTTCAAATGAGTTTAACATGTTTTGTGAAGAAAATGGAATTAAAAGGAAACTATCAATTCCAAGAACCCTTGAACAAAATGGCATTGCAAAGAGAAGGAAAAATTTAGTTATAGAAGATGCAAGAGCTATGTTAGTTGACGATGAGCTAAACAAGATAGTTTGGAGAGAAGTTGTGAATATAATAGTCTACACTATGAATAGAGTGCAAGTCAGGAAAGACACAAACAAGACATCTTATGAACTATGGTTTGGTCACTCACCTATGGTTAAGTATTTCAAAATATTTGGAAGTAAGTGTTATATCAAAAGAGATGATGATATTGGTAAGTTTGATGCTAGAAGTGATGAAGGTATGTTTCTTGGTTATTCATTGAAAAGCAAGCCTTATAGATGTTATAATCAGAGAATTTAATTTCACCATCCAATGTAACAATTGCTATAATAATAAATAACGACCATTGATGTTACCCCCACTAAAAAGAAACTAATCGGGGCATCCCACACAAGTAAAAAAGGGGCGTGTGGAACAAGGAAGTAGAGTAAAAGTGATAATAAAACTTGTGAAATATAATTTCTTCATCTAGACTAACATCTCCATAGGCTATTACTTCTTTTGCCTTGGATGAACTAGGATGTGACACTAAGATTTACAAAGATGTTTTATCTATGCTTAGCCTTTGAAGAGTTTGACTAGAAGGAATGCTAGATTATAGGAAGCTACAAGAGATATGTTAGTTGAGGATGATGTGTCCAAGACATTTTGGAGAGAAGCTATGAATAAAATAGTCTACACTATGAATAGAGTGCAAATTAGGAAAGACACAAACAAGACACCTTATGAACTATAGTTTGGTCACTCACCTACAATTAAGTATTTCAAAATATTTGGAAATAAGTTTTATATCAAAAGAGATGATGATATTGGTAAGTTGGATGCTAGAAGTGATGAAGGTATGTTTCTTGGTTATTCATTGAAAAACAAGGCTTATAGATGTTATAATCAGAGAACTAAGACTATTATGGAAAGTAAAAATGTAAGATTGATGAGAAATTCATAATACAATAGAGAATAGTTATTATAATTCAGATGATGATGTTGTTACTAAGCCAAGGAATTATGAGGTATTTATTGAGACTAACAATGATTTATAGAGTGAAGGAGAGCCAAGATAGGAACAAATATGATCAAATAGAAAAGAATGAGACATGGGAATTGGTCCCTAGACCAGCAGACAAGAATGTGATAGGAACTAAATGGGTATTCAGGAACAAGATGAATGAGAAAGAATAAGTTGTAAGAAACAAAGCAAGATTGGTATGTAAAGGTTACTCACAAAAAGAAGGAATAGACTATGATGAGGCCTATGCTCCAATGGAAAGAATAGAAGTAGTAAGATTATTCTTACCCTATGCAGAATATAATAAATTCAAATTATATTAGATGGATATCGAGTTAGCATTTCTAAATGGAGAACTTGAAGAAGAGGTATACATTGAGCAACTTGAAGGATGTCCTTTGACATATGAGAAGGACATAGTATGCAAAGTAAGGAAAGCATTGTATGGATTGAAGTACGCAACTAGAACTTGGTATGCAAGGTTGGATAAAAATTTAATAAAACATGGATATAGCAAAGGTATGGTAGATAGTAATCTATATTAGAAAGAAACTGATGATGGTTTGATGATTTTGGTAATATTTGTAGATGACATCATATTTGGAGGAAATGATGAAGAAAGTAAGAAGTTTGTAGAAGAGATGAAGCAAGAATTTGAAATGATTATGATAGGAGAGATGAAATATTTCCTAGGATTATAGATTATGTAGAATAAAGAAGGAATCTTTATTTCTCAGACTAAGTACTTGAATGATTTACTAATTATGTTTTGTTTGGAAACATGCAAACCCATTGGAACACCTATGGTAACTAAATACAAGTCATCTACTAAGGATGAGATGCCTACTATTGAGTAGAAGTACAAATCTATGATCAAACAATTGTAATATCTGACTCACACAAGGTTAGATATAGCAAATGTTGTTGGAATTATTGCAAGATTCTAGGATAATCCCAGAGAAGCACATTATGTAGCAATAAAAGGGATATTTAGAAATCTAAAAGGAACTTCATAATTTTGATTATGGTATGACAAATCCAATGATTTCACTCTAAGTGCTTATACTGATGCAGATTGGGCAGGTAGTATGGATGATAGAAGGAGCACTAATGGAGGAGCTTTCTTTCTTGGTGGAAAATTGGTTTCTTAGTTAAGAAAGAAGCATAATTGTAGATCTAAAAGTACAATAGAAGTAGAGTATGTTGCAACAAAAAAAATTGCAATCATGTCATTTGGATGAAGTAGATGTTGAAGGATATAAGAATAGAGATCAATGAACATATTGTTATACATTGTGACAACACAAGCATGATAAATATGTCTAAGAATCTAGTGTTGCATTTGAGGACTAAGCACATTTCTATTAAGTATCATATCTTGAGAGAAAAGGTTGTAGAAAAGGAAATCAAGTTGGAATATGTGAGCACTAAAGAGAAGATTGTAGATATATTCACTAAGCCTCTTCCCAAAGATACTTTTGAGTATTTGTGAGGTATGATTGGGGTTATACACCTTCCTACATTAGAGTAGAAGATGCAAGAGTGCATTAGTCTAGGGTAATAGGGCACCATTGTTTGTCTAGACTGAACGTTGATGTTTCCTATATAGGGGAGTATTTATGATGAACAGAGTCATCTAGAACTCTTGTTGATATTGTTTTGAATAGCATCTTTTGACACTCAAGCTAGTAAGTATCAATTTTTGTAGAGTTTGTTGTAGAGATGTTTCTTGCAGAAACCTTTGACATTGATGTTGATGGGGGAGAAGTTCGGCATGAAAAAAATTATGTTGAGGAAGATGTTTGGCATAATCATAGTATGTGGAATAACAGTTTGGAATAGAAAAAATTGAGTTATATCAATGGGGGAATATGATTGATGAAAATGATTTGAAGATGAATAGTATTTTGTTGGTATTCTTAGAATTAGACGTTTTTCATCTATGTTGCCATCAATGCCAAAGGGGGAGATTGTTGGAAGATTGGGAAGATTATTGGAAGATTGATTGGAAGCATGAATGCTGATGATATTCCTATGGGGGAAGTACAACTATGATGATATGTTACATTCATGATTGAGTTTTTCATTGATGTCAACATAATAGTTTTATTTGGTATCTAACAGAAGAACAACAAAAAGATCAAGTTGGTACAGACAGCTAGTTCAATATTATAACCACCTAAGGTTTTGGGAGATACTTCTAAGTATCTAGTATATGTAGTTAACATTAGATGAAAAAAGGATAAGTCTAGAAGAAGTTATGTAAGTTTTGGTGATGGCTATTCTAAGATAGAGTTTACAGAGGCATGTTTTGGTAACATTGTTATATCTCTTAGTAGAGTTGATATCCTCAAGATCGAGGTTGAGGAAATGGAGAAGACTTGTTGAGGATGACGTGGCTTAGCTTGGTCATCATAAATTGTGTGTATATAAATTTATTCAATTTGAAAGGTGGAAGATTAATGTTATCACTAAGTGTAATGTGTTCTTAATGTGGTCCTATATTTATTAATTGAGAAGGACTAATAGTCGACTCAAAGAATTATTTTATGGAATTGATATAAAGGAAGGAAATTTTCCTTTATCATGATGTATGTGATGATGTGAATGTCAATGTTTGAGAAGCAGTAGAGAGTGTGGAATGCAAAGATGAGCAGAGAAGTGTGGGGTGAAGGAAACTTCACTGCCAAGGTTTTGTTGAGTGATCTGAGGTTTTCTATTTGGATATGAGGTTTGTGTCCTAGGCTAGAAGGTTTGATAGTGATTGGTTTGGTTGATAGGATAGAGGAAAGATCAAAGGAAAGAGAAACATAATAGTAAATTACTTGTTTGAGCAATGACCTCTTCTTGTAGTTTAAATTTCATGTTCGGGCAGTGGGCTCTTCTTGTATACATCGTACCACAACTCCTAATAGGACTCTATGTACTAAATGTTGTAATAGACTCCTAATAGGGCCCATCCTCTAACAAGGAATATTTATATTAGTACATCATCTTGTGGGCATCATTACCACTGGGTTTTTCCTTCTGATCAAGGGTTTCCCTAGTCAACATATCTGGTGTAATTGTCTATGAGCATTTTATTATGGTTGGTGTTTACTTTTGTTGAATAGTTATCTTTGTTTAAATAAGATAATTTTTTTAATTATTAGATAACTAATTCATCCCCTCGCCCCCTTCTTAGTTATTTTGGTGGACTATTGTTTCTAACACATTTGGACCTTGGACAACTAATTCACCCACCTCTTAGTTATTTTAAAGCATTCCAGCAATTGGTATCAGAGTGTTTGGTGCTTGTGAAGGAAATTTTTTGAACGTACTTGAAGCTAAAGATCAAGATGTACAGAAAGGAGGTGTCCAACTTAAACAAGGAAAAATTTCATGCATGGAAAAGTTTAATGAAGTTGCATCTATGAGAACTTGGAGATTATGCAAAAGCAACTATCACCACTAAACATGTTGAGTAATTGGAGCCCTAACTACTAAACAACTAAAATAGAAGAAAGAACACAATTAGGCAACATTGGAGATTGCATCTTCCCTAAGCTATTCAAAGTTTGAGGACATAAAAAATTTTACCACTTCAAAAGGAATATGGGATGCCCTATAGGAGATATATGGAGGAGACAAGAATGTGCTAAGAGCCAAAGAAGAAAGTCTAAGAGGAAAACTTTATGAAATGAGAATGCAAGAAGGTGAGACTATAGTCTAGTATTCTACAAGAATCAAAGATATTGTAAATGGAATCAAAGGAGGAAATGAAATTATTGAAGATGAGACTATGATCATCAAGGTGTTAAGAACCCTATTTCCTATCTATGGTATTAAAATCTTTGCTATACAAGAACTGAGGCATACTCATGGTAGTGATCTAACTCATGAAGGACTGGTTGGTAGACTTGCTACTTTTGAACTATCAAATTTTGATAATTTAAAATATGAGAATATTGATTATACTTTCAAAGCTAAGATGATAATAAAATAACCTAAATGAAATAAAAAGGTCAAGCATGTTGCTAGTGACAGGGACACAAATGAAGAAGATCTAGAAGAAATGGAAGAACTATTAGCAAGAGGCAAAGGAAAATACAAAGGTAAATTACCCATCATATTTTTTAATTGTAATGAAGTTGGTCATATTGTAGCAAGGTGTACTGAGAAGGAGAACAACTAAAATGAAGACAAATTCAGAGGTAGAAAACATGAGAGCAACAAAGGCTATCAAGACAAGGGAAAGAAAGCTTGTTACATTGTTGAAGAAGAATATAATAAAGAATCAGATGGACATGATGATAAAGTTGTGTATGTTTCTATGAAAGATGATTTAGATGAAGATGAGGCAACTGCATTAGCATCCTATGTAACCAAAGGTGAAAGATGGATCATTCAG
The DNA here is from genome assembly GCA_028749045.1 of Cupressus sempervirens. Lineage (NCBI taxonomy): Eukaryota > Viridiplantae > Streptophyta > Pinopsida > Cupressales > Cupressaceae > Cupressus > Cupressus sempervirens. The sequence continues at coordinate 210,888,131 of CM053789.1, forward strand.
AGTGGATGTTCTCATCACATGACTGGTGACAAAAGTAAGTTCATTTCCCTTGAGAATTATAGTGGAAATAGTATTAGGTTCAAGGTAATGATGCACCCTATCTAGTGAAAGGTGAGGGATCAATAAAATTGACAAATAATATCATGTGTGAAAATGCTTACTATGTAGAAGGACTTAACTATAATTTGTTAAGCATATCAAAATTGAATAGTTCAAGATATAAGATTGAATTTGAACACAAGAAAGCTAAGATCTATTATGTTAATGGAGAAATCATTGGGAGTGGAGATTAAAAATAGGTAATATGTTTTATCTTAACATGAATGAAGCTACTTGTCTTGTTAAACAATTTGATGATGTGTGGCTATGGCACAACAGATTATGTCATGTAAATTTTGACAACTTGGTTAGTATCAGTAAGATAAAGAAAGTTAGAGGTTCACCAAAATTGAAGAAACTTGGTAATGTGACTTACAAAAAATGTCATTTAGGCAAGATGATAATGTCTAGTTTTAAGAGTAAGACTCATACTTTAAAAGAAATTTTGGAATTAGTTCATATTGACATATGTAGACCAATTGATGTGCAAAGCTACAAAGGTGACATGTATTTTATTCTATTTTTTGATGGTTACTCAAGAATGATGAATTTTTTAAGAGAGAAATATGATGATTTTTAAATGTTTAAGTGGTATCTGGCTAAAGTTGAAAAGGAAACTAGTAAAAGATTGAAATGGCTAAGATTTAATAGAGGTGGAGAGTTTACATCTACTGAATTCAATAAATTTTGTACCTAGGACCCCTCCAAAAAATAAGATAGCTAAAAGGAGGAACATAGCTTTTATTGGTTGTGATAGAACATTGATGATGGAGAAGAATGTTTCTTTAAAATACTGGAGAGAATTTGTTAGTATAGTTGTCTATACCTTGAACCAATTACAAGTCAAGAAAGGTACAAATTTTAAACCTTATGAATTATGGTATGGATACTCACCCAATGTCAAATATTTTAAGGTATTTGGAAGCAAGTGTTACATTCTTAAGGACAACAAAAATGATAAACCTAATGCTAAAAGTGAAGAAGGTATATTCCTAGGTTAATCCACAAGAAGAAAATCCTATATTTGTTTAAATACTAACACTAATGTAAAGTTATAGAAAGTGAAAATGCAAAGTTTGATGAATATACATAAATACATGAAGATGAACAAAAGAAGGAACCTAAGAATTACAAAACCTTTATGTACTAATATAAAGACATGTATGTTGGTTCTCATGATACTGTAGATGCTAATCAACAAGAGTTAGTGATTGTCAAGTCACATACAATGGATGTCAAGTTATATTGAGGAGCCAAGTTACAATCAAAAGTTGAGGTACATTATAATGTCAATATCAATTTACAAGAGAGGAATGTTGAGTTACCTGACAGAGAAGTACACATTGAACCTAAGATTGAATTTCATGAATGACCTATTATTGAAAGAATAATTGAGCAAAGATTATAAAAATATGTCAAGAAACATGATCCTACTAAGAAAATCATTGGAGAAAAAATGGTTGGACCAATGAAAAGGAATATATTAAGGAATGATACATGTTTTTTAAGCTTACATGAACCTAGATGAGTGAAGGATGCATTAGAGAATGAATACTTGAGTAAACCCATGAAAGAAGAAATTGATCAGATTGAGAAGAATAGAACATGGACACTAGTATCCAGATAAGAGAACAAGAATGTTATTGGAACCAAGTGGCTGTATAGAAAAAAACTGAATCAGAATGGTGAAGTGGCAAGGAATAATGAAAGGTTAGTTTCCAAAGGTTATGCACAAGAAGAGGGAATTGACTATGGAGAGACATTTTCCCTAGTTGCAAGATTAGGAGTAAGAACTTTTCTTTCTTATTCTACCTATAAAGGATTCAAATTTTATCAAATGGATGTTAAGTTAGCATTTCTAAATGGTATACTAGAAGAGGAGGTTTACATTGAACAACCTGAAGGATTTGTTGATCCTAACAATAAGAACATGGTGTGTAGATTGCACAAAGCTTTATATGATTTGAAGCAAGTTCCCAAAGCATGGTGTGAAAGATTGCACAACTATCTTGTGAAGATTGGTTTTGAGAAGATTGATGACAACAATAATCTATACCTAAATTCAGAAGGAGGTAAAGGAATTTTACTTGCTGAAATATTTGTTGATGGTATCATATTTGGAAGACAAAATGCATTGTGTAAGACATTTCCAAATGAAATGATGAAAGAATTTGAGATGTCGATGTTTGGAGAAATAAAGTCCTTTGTTGGATTATAAGTTTATCAGATGAAATATGGTATCTACATCACTTAAGCCAAGTATGTAAAGGAAATCTTGAAAACTTTTGGTATGAAAGATTCAACACCACTTAGTACTCCTATGGTAACAAAACATAAACTATCCAAAATTGATGATTCTACTAAAGTAAATAAAATATTGTATAGGTCTATGATTGGAAAATTACAATATATAGTTCATAGAAGACCTAACATTGTACCACTTGTTGGGATTGTTGCAAGATTTTTTGCAAATCCTATGGAGAATCACTTAATGGTTGTTAAAAGGAGTATGAGATACTTGAAAGGTACATAAAACTATGGTCTATACTACAAGAAAAATAACAAGTTTGAATTGAGAGGCTATACAGATGCTAATTGGGCTAGAAAAATTGATAAAAAAGGTATAAGTGGGGGAGCATTTTTGTTAGGAAAAATATTAGTTACTTTGACCAAAAAGAAATAGAATTATATTTCACAATCTATTTCTCAAGCTGAATATGTGGCTATTGTTGTAAATTGCACAAATGTAGTGTGGATCAAATAGTTGCTCAAAGGAATGAAGGAAGAAATTACTAAACCTGTGATCGTGTATTGTGACATTACAAGTTCTATAAACATATCTAAGAACCCTGTGGTTTATAAAAAGACAAAACACATTGTAATCAAGTATCATTAGTTGAGAGAGTTGGTTCTAGACAACGAAGTGAGAATGGAATATGTGAATACAAAGGAACATATAGCTGATATATTCACAAAGGCTTTACCTAAGGATGCACATGAATATCTTAGAGGTAAACTAAGGGTGATACCCCTATCCAAAGCTACTTAACAAGAAAGAGTAGTGCCCTCAATCAACTAAGCTGAATGGCATATTCTACAACTTGATGTAGTAGATCCTACTTTAGGACCTACTTGAAGTAAGGAAGGAGTTGAAATAGAATTTGTATAGTCACATATAAGGTCACAAAGGGAGAATCTAAATTGATGATATATGCATGAGAAGATGTCAAGTCTTTGGCATTGTTGTCAAAGAGGGAGAATATATTGAGGGAGAGTTTATTACAAGTATGAGGGGGTTAGTACCTGAAAAGAGAATAAGATCAAAGAGAAGAAGAGTTATATTGATTATCTAAAGAAGAAGAGAGTTTATAGCCTATAAAGAAGGACATATACTGACAGAGGGAGAGATTTCAATATAAGGTATTAAGTTTCTTTTTGGTATTGTTGTTGGTATTGGTTTGTCATCAATTCTAAAGAGGGGGATTTTTGAAGAAGATTGTTAAAGTATAGAAATGAGGGAGATTGATGAAACCTGTCATGGAATAATCATTATTTTTTCATTTATGTCAAACTTGTGACTTGCTGGTGAGACAATTGCTAATTTTTTCTAAATAATATCATTTGATTGATTGGTGAAGAGGATTTGAAAAGAAAGGATAACAAGAGTACCTAGAGAAAAGTTGAGTTATATGGTGTATAAAAGGAGCACTAGGACCAAGTAAGACATTGATCATATAGTGTATTTTTTATCTACTTAAGGTTATAATGAAAGGATACTTGAGCTAAGAATAGACGAAGGTCAGGCAAATAAATGTGCCTACCAAGCATGACTGTGGAAGCCAAGAAAGTTAGTGTAGGCCAAGTAGAAAGTTAGTTGAAGCTAAGTGAAGTTCAATATGTGTCATGTAAAGAGAAATCCAATTGAAGTGAAGAAAAGAAAGCTCAATATGTGTCAAGAAAAGAGAAATATAGCAGGTATCAAGTGAAGAAAGTTTAATGTGTATCGAGTACTAGTAAAGATTTAGTGTTTTTCAACCAACCTAGTGTTGACTGAGCATCAAAATACAATGATTGCCGAGAAAATAACATGTTATTTTCAAGTTCTAGCAAAATAAATTTGATCAAAGATTTGACAAATATAAGCTAAAAATGTTGATTTCTTGAATTGCATGAAGTGTGTGAAAGATAAGTATGATGAGCTAGTGGCACAAAATTCAAGATAAACCATTTGAAGATGAATTTGGAGAGGATTGTAGAGGAATTTTATAGAAGGGAATAAAATGGATGATTGTGATTAAAAGATAAAATATCTAAATTCTCTATTTAAGGAGATAATAGGTGAGAAGAAAAGTGTCATAGTGCAAACCAAAGATAGACAAGGTATCTTGTGGTGTTGCTTCATTAGACAAGGTGTCTTGTGATGTTACTTCATTTGGTGGCCAAAGGGATGAATCTATAGATGGCATACTAAGACAAAAGGCGTAAGGAGGTGAAGGCTTGTAGGGAGATTGAATGCCAAGAAGAATGGAGGACTAAATAAGTGATCTATAATCTGCAAGTGAATTGTTTTCTTATTAGATCCAATCCAATTGTTACTTTCTAACAACTATATCAGTCTAGATAAATCCTTTAGATTAAGGTTGATCTAATAGTCATGAGTAAACCCTTTAATAGGGTGACATTATAATTTGTTCAACTCTAACAATACCTTGTACCTCAGGTTTAATCCTGATAGCTGAGGCTTTTGTAATAATCTTGTAACAAGTGTTTAAAAGTGTCACTGGTCTCTAACAAACAACTATAACTTCATTTTTTAACTTTATTAATAAATTTGATTAGAACTCTATTAATGATTGATCCTAAGGAACCATAATTTAGTGTCTTCAATATTTTAGAAATCCTTCATCATATTATCGCACATGGTTTGATAAACTTTAACTGGTAGACCATCAATGTATAGGCTCTTCTATTACTGCATAGAAAAAAGAGAAAATTCAATATCCTCAATTGATAGTGCATGATCAAGTTGTTATATCCAAGATAAATTAGCTAGGAATATAAACTCTAATAATATCTTCTAATGGTTGTTGCACATCTTCCCAACTCTTCTCCTCTCTAAATAGGTTTTTGTAAAAATAATTAAAAACCATAACAATTTCAAACAAGATTAGTTTGAAGTCCCTTATAATCCAATATGGAACCAATCTTCTCATTTTTATGTTTGTACTAGAGATTTGAAAAAAAAAAACTTAGATCTTTTATTTCCTTCTTTGGTCTAATGTATTCTAGCTCTTATTTTAGCACCTTGGCCTTTATGATTATCCAATTTTCTAAGTTTTGTTTCAAGGACAAACATACAAGTTTGAATTCTTTCATCATGTGGATCATGGTTTAGCTATTTCCCACCATGCTCAAGATTCCCATGAAGATATTTTTCTTTATGCTTCCTTCTCCAAGACAATATTCACCCAAAGGATTGAAGGAACTCAATACATTATTTCAATAAAATACACCACCAATCAATCTAATAACCCCCTCTTCTAACTTGGGGATCAAGCTCCAAATTTCTTTTAATTCAAAAACACATTTAAGATTCTTTATGTTTTTATGGGAATTGAGAAGGCATATTAGTTTTAGTAGTTGAAATATAAAATATTATAGAGAAATGGCCAAAGAGACTGATGGAGTAATCCATTAACACAAAAACCCCTGACTAATGATTCTGCAATTGAAGATTATGAAAGAGATAAAATCTATCCAATTTTCTCAACTTCCTCTCATCCCCAAATCTATAGTTGGACCATGCAAACCAATTACTTATATTACTATAGAACCTATTTTGGATGGATCAAACACTCCAACTCTATTAAAATAGAGAATCCATCATTAGCATTGCTTATTATAAATCTTGACATAATTATACCATCTACAATCCTCGTGATGCTTTGCCATGTTATAAAACTCCCCTCTCAACACCCAATCAACATTTGGAAGGGTTTTTATCCATTCAATCCCAAAGAGTAGAATGAGATTCATACTCATTAGGCACATAGATATAATAAATTCCTATAGGTAGTCCATTGATAGAAGAGAGGATCCAAAAACTGTTAGAATTCTTTAGAATAATTGAGAGGGGGGGTGAATTAGTTATCCAAGGTCCAATGATGTCCAATACAACTTTTTCTACAAATCCTTAATGGCACTTAATTGAAATTATCATGCATGCAATTGAACATTAAACAATCATGAAAAGTAAACATGCATCACACCATAACACTAAGAATTTGATGACCCATAAACCCTCTAGGAATAAGAAGGTAAAATTGGAGTGGGGATGATACCCACAAAATAACTGTGCAATTGATTTCAACCACTTCTAATGGTCTGGCTTGTTAAAGGCTACAACACATTGTTAAATGTGACCTTGTTAAAGGATTTAAGAACATTCAACTTGGAATGTCACCCTATTAAATGATTTACATAGAGCTATTAGGCTCACCCAAGTCCATGGGATTTACAATCACCTTCTCAAAAAAATCTTTCATCCCTCTCTAAGGATCTCCTATCCTCCTCCTAAGGATCTCCTATCCTTCTCCTAAGGATTTCTTTATCCTTCTCTTGAGGATCTCTTTATCCTTCTCTTGGGGATCTCTTTATCCTTTTCTTGAGGCTTATCCACCTAGCTGTTAAGCTAACCTAGCAATGTAGGGTTTCAATATCTAATACAATGGTAAGAAAGTATTAGAAGGGTTTTGACCTAATATAGATTGCAACCCTAACTGTGCAAATTTTAGATCGCTATTCAGTCCTTTTCTTTACTTGGATTTCCTCCCTTGCAGTGCTAACAGCTTGTTCACCCTTCAAGATCTATCTCCTTGAGTTCTTCCACTTGTTACGCCAAAGCACTCTATGGTTGCTTGATCAACTTAGAGTCTTGATACTCTATTCTTACTCCTCTTGGCTTCTTCACATGATCACACTTATGACCAACTCCCTCTCATGCATGCACACTTGATCTCTTACTTATAACTCCTTATAAAGAAGTTATGTTTTTTATTTCCTGCTTAAATCTCCCTCTCCAACTTTAGGGTTTCAATGGATTAGGTAGGATACAATGTATCTCTCCCATATCTTGTTTCTATTTAGAAACTTCATGATAAATCCATTAGCATTTGCCAAATATGTTTAACATAGTGTTCTGTGTCACCAGCTCATTATTCTTATCTTCTATCTAGTTCACAAAATTCTAGATAACTACCATGTCAGCTCAAATTTGGTGAATCTTTGACTTTTCAAAATAATGCAGCAACTCAGCATCATTGGTTTACTGATGCTCGACACCTTCTATGTTACTCATCTTCTTAATGTTATTTACTGGTGCTCGACACCTGAAGCATTTTGGCTTGGCACTTGTATCTTGCTCGACACCTATATCTTGCTCAGCACATGTATCTTCACTCGACACCTATATCTTGCTCGACACTTGTATCTTGCTCAGCACTTGAAGACTGCTTGGCACCTAAAGATCACTCGACACACACTAAGTTGAACTTGCTCAGCTTCAACTGAGAATTTTTATAGCACTAACTAGAACTTATTTAATCCTTACATCGTGTGTCTTAGTGTGTCCATCCTCTATGTCTTAGAGTATGTCATCAATGCACTATTTCATCAATGGCTTAGCTGATCCTTATACTTCATTACAATATCATAACTTCAACCTTTTTCTAGGTACTCTAGTTACATCTTATTGATTGCCACCTCCTTGTCAATCAACCAATTGATAGTATTTGGATCACTTAAGAAATTTTCATTCCTACAAATAGCAAGTTTGACATCAATGACAAAACAATGATTGAAATATTCTTTACCAGTTCCATTTCTCTTCATTCATGATCTTTTCAATCATTTCCAACAAACACAACTATGTGAGGGGTACACATCCTTATCAATGACATATTTAGATAACCAATGAGCTAAACCAATCTCTTCCCCACCACTTACATACATTGAAAAAAGAAATATCAAGACAAATATTACTTAAGTTAACTTCTTCAAAAAATAAAACATTTGGTTTCCATATATCTATCATCTCCTTAAGTTTTAACTCTAAATTTGCACTAAGGGAGAGACACCCCTCTCACATTCCATTATAATAATTTGTAATTCATAATGAAAAAAAATATTATTATCATCTTTTTGTGGAAATAATCCAATTTTTTTAGAAATAGCAACATACTAATTCTAATTGAAGGAATAATCAACACTTGAAGAAGGTGATCTTGACCTTTGGTGTGAGTTAGGAGGGGGAGAAGGGAAAGGCCTAATGGGACACTTCAGGGAGCTTGGGGAATGATGGTAGAGGGAATTTAATTTGCCTAGGGAATGATGGGATGAGGAATTTGATGAGATTCATGAATGATAGGATGGGAAAGGAGTGTAATAATATCAAAGAGTCTTGGTGCTAGAAAAGGGGTGTTATTCTATATTCCTCATAATTTTTTTACTTATTTGACATAACAACATTAGTAGAAGGAAAAACATTATTAGATGCTCCTTCAAGATAGTGGGGACTAGTAGGGTAAGGGAAATTTTGTGAGGGAGAAATAAAAGAATTATTTTGAACTAGAAAAAGGGAAATGCCCTATTGTATTTCCTTAGTACCAAGATTTGTAAAAGATTTGATAGAAATGATCTATTATTTCTTAGTGGATAATCATGAATAATATGGCTATATTGTAGGAAAAAGAATAACACATTATAATTTTCAAATAAATAATAGACTATTCTAACTCAAATCCTCATCCAAAAAAATTGATGTGTTCTAGGAAAGTCTTGTTCAAATCAACCTCTACATAAACTCTTGGGTGGACGGGTAGGTTAGAAATATTTTTAGTAGGATATTTTCACCATATTACTTTACAATTTGTGATATGATATCTTTAAGGAATGGTTTGAAATATAGATTCAAATAAACATTGGGTAGTGAGAATGGGAGAGACCTTCTAGGTGAAAATCAAAGGTCCAAGCTTGGAGATAACATACTTGGCCATAAATAATATAGGGTATGTATTTTTTTTGTTGGTAATAAAGATTTGATTATTGATATAGCTAGAAGGATCTTGACCAAAAGCAAGAGTGGAAACAAAGGTTCTACCATAGCAAACAATAATAAAATAGCATAATAGAGAACCATACAACTAGAAAAATAGAACTATAAGAACAAACTAACCCCTACATTTTTCGTGAGATCTAAGAGCTATATAAAGTTTCTTTGAAAAACTAACCTTCTTTATTTTAACTAATTGTCATCCCTCTTTAACTTTGATAGTCTCCACCTATCTCAGCACCTCAACTACACTGAGGTCATTCCCAGAATCATTCACCCTAGACTCCTCCCTACCCATGAAAGCCTTGTCACATAATCCTCCATCAAGTTCTCCCTGATCCATCACATTTTTATTCTCCCTTCCAACTGGTGTATCCACCTCCAATTGAATACCTTTCCCAACATTGGTAGAGGTATCCATCTTCCCTCTTACGGTATGGTCCTGCACCAGGGAAACCTCTAGAGAACTATCTTTTGTCACTACCTAAGAAAAAAATTGATGTTTCTCCATGTTTTTCTACACTCCATAGTGATAATGAAAATAATCCTTCCACCATGTAGCAATACTTTTGGCTTCCCCTAAACACATTCTTCTTCATATGACTAGCTTGAAACACTCAATTTATATTGACAAATATAGTCAATAAATTAAAGAAATCCTCTAGATCAATTGATTCTATCGATAATGGAAAGGAAACCCAATAATATGATCTGATTCAAGAACATCGAAAGATGGCATCTTGTATTTTTACATTGCACTAATCCATCAAAATGAAAATCTTATATTTGTGTAATACTGATATGTATCAAATACTTTAGTCTACAGTAAATGTCATTGAGACAAACCCAAAAAAAATCATTTGTATTAAAACAATTACTAGAATAATTCTAAGAACAATATTTTTTTAATGGATATAGGGAAGGTAATATGGTGGTGGATGCTGCTACTACCATGGGGTTTGATTTAAAGGAAAGGATGTGCTAGAGAAGCATGGATATCATAAAGGAGGAAATTAAGATCCTGATTTGCAAGGAAAGGGGGGGCAAACAAAAACTAAGCATGGCTAGACAAATAATGATCGATGCCAAATTTGGCAATATCATAATTAGGAAGGCAAAGCTTGCCAATTTTAATAATAATTGTAAAAGAAAGATGACAAAACACTATAGTACAAGTAAAATAGTAAATGGATGCAATTTGAGGCAAGAGTTACTTCACAATTATGGTAACATAATTATAAAGTTAAAAAAAATTCTTTTTGAAAGTATGAATAATATCATTATAGATACTATCAAAGATTTTAGGGACATTTTAGTTATGATGCAAAGTAAGCATGAATCCCATAATGAGAAGGGATGGGATTTCGAAGCGCCTCAAAAAATTGGTTATATGATGATTAAAAGCCCTAGAGATGTTATTTTCAAAATTGTTGAGCTGCTATTGATGAAAAATATCTCCACTATTAGCGAGCTTGAGGGTAGGAAGTTTTAGATGCAAATTATTGAGGTTGGGAGGATAGGAGATAGTGAGGAAGAAATGGGTGGAGACTTGAATCAACTTGAGCCAACAAAGATTAAAAATTTTAAGGATAGAATGGCGACTTGGTTCCTATTGAAAGAAGGGGGATTTAAGCCATATATGTAGGCAATGGTGGGTCACCATGAAAATTGTGCTCTTCAATTTATGAATGGATGGAATGACTGCAGAGTTATTGTAAATGATATCACATTTTAAGTCAATTAGGAGGTTATTGAGATGGTCATTGGGTTGTCCCTAAAATTGAAAAAATGGAAGAAGGTCACAAAAATGGTGGATGAAGCTAGCACGAATAGCTTTTTTGTTGAGGATGAGGACCCTGTCTGCTACAGGGGAGGCTTCGAGAGGGATAAACTACCAGCTCCTTGGGATGATTTTTTCCTGGTGATCATGAAATACCTCACACTCAAAGGCAAGTTTTGAGTTTACTATTATTATCATCTCCCCATATTGATACATTTTAGAAATAGAGATTTTATTTCTATCCCATTCTTTCTATTACACTCTCTTGAGGACATGATAAATGATGTGAGGGAGAAAACAAGCAAGGGTCATAATTTCACTATCATTCACTAGGGTCTGATCTTTCAAATTTACCAATTTCATCTTTCCCTCTATCCCCCTAGGGTTGTTGTTGTTGATAATCAATGCCACCACCAAAATTCCCCTCTGAGTACTAGCACTAGAACCAGAATTCATACATCACACCCTTCCCCTAGTAGAGATAATAAGAAAAAGAAAAACCTAGACCTAGTAGTTGAACAAAAGGGTAGTAAAAAAATCAAAATTGAAAAGCCAGGTAAAGTGGACATTGGGGAGTCGAAGGAGGAGGGAGGAAGTGGTAGGAGAAGGTCAAGAAGGCTAGCCAAAACAAAAGCAAGATATAAAAAAAGGCTAAGAGATTTAGGGTTGAGGAGGTGAAAGAGGAGAATTTTGAAAATAATAAAAGAGAACTAGAGAAGGAGAAACCCTCAGACTCCAAGAGAGAAAAGGGGAATGAGGAGAAGGAAAAAAGTGAAAACTCTATAGATAACACTTGGGTGTCTGCTGGTAATGCCAATACCATTGAGATGACACATGTGTTGGCTAGGTTTACCTTACAACCTATCACCTTCTATGAAGATAGAAATAAAGTGGATACCTCCCCCATTACCATCTCTTCCCCAACAAAGGAAAAAACCAATTTTTTTACTAACCCCCAAGTTTTGCAAGATGAAAACCAACCATTGGCAAAGACCAAGGAGGCACATCAGAATGTTGAAAAAGGAAACATAGAGAAAGAGGAGGAGTAGAATGAGAGGAATGCACAAATTGAGAGAAGGGTCAAATCCTTAGAGGAGGGGTTTTACTCCTTCTCTAAATTTTCTTTGAAGGTTATCCATGCTGCTACTACCACCCTTCAATTATTGGTGTAGGAGAAGGACAAGTTGGGGCTAGACATTGAGGACAATAAGCTCTTGTATAAGTTCCTGGCTGAGGATTGAGCAAGAATACTTCTAGCTGGGAAGGGAAAAGATAAAGATGAAAAATAATGTGGTGGTTCCTAGGGGTTTTTTAAGCCCTGGTTGTTTATTGGTTTCTAATGTTGGCCGGTTTGATGGTTTACAACTTATTCACTAACTTGGGTTGGCTTGTTTATGCCAAGAAATTTAAAAATTTGAAATTTAATAGTATGTTTAGTACTTTAGCCTTTAGATTTAGTATAGATATTATGTTGATAGATGTAAATGATAGTGTGATGGTTTTGGACTGGGTTGGTTTTGTTTATGCCAACAGTTCATGTTTTGAACAATCATGGTATGCTCAGTACTATAGTTTATGTTCTAGTTAGTAGTTTCTTTGTTAGTGGTGTTTTTGGTTAATAGTTATAGTCTATAGTTTCTTGTAACTGCTATTTGCTATTGTTGGTAATGTGCTAGTTAACAACTTTTTGATTGCAAGGGTTGACCCCCTTATTTTGGTCGCTTTTATTTCAAAAACATTTTTTTAATGGGTACCAAAGACAAAGGAATGCGAAGACAAAAGATTGCTTCTAGCATAAGATATGATCACATCATTAGATAATGCAACCTAATTCACAGTAATAGAAATTCTTGCATACAATTCTTCAAATATACCCATTGTAAATATACATCCAAGTTTTAGTTTCAAATATTATTTTTGTAGCATCATGATCAAAACACATCGACGAAAGTCTCTCTCAAACCAAATAAATAATTTTTTAGCATTTCTTAAATAATTGGTTACTTTTTCATTTTCTAAACCAATTTTCTTATTGCTTAGTTATTGAGAGAGACATTGTTGAACCTATCAATATAGTTATTAGATAATTTATTTCAACCTAGGGTTGTATCTAAAGGTCATACACAATAGATATCGATGAGAATCTTGTCTAAAAGAGATTTCCTAATTCTTAAAAATAAAACTTATGGACACTAAATCAAGTCTAATGAAAAGTACTGTGAAACTATAATTAAAATTTACAAGAAAGCTCCTTTTTTGGAAGGAAATATTTATAATAAAAAAAATCATATTATTTGTTCAAAAGAATTATTCTAAAAACTAAAATCTTTTATGACCAATATGATATTTCAACATCAATTAAAGGTTTCATTCCAAAAACTTATGTAAAACCTAATATAGAGAGAGCAAAATAATTCACAACCATTCAACTAATTAAATATGTCATACTAGCAATTCAACAATAGATGATGAACTATTATTGGAATAATCTCTCTCCCCTTTAAGTGTACATTCAAACAAGCACATATATCCTTACAAATTACCATATCTTTTTGTATAATATGTTGAATAGTTCCTTGCAATTTATATAAATTTATGGAACACATATGCATGTATGTATGCATGCATGTTTCTATATGTATCTATGTATGTGCATGTGCATAGACAAACTATAATGTTAAGAAATGTTTTCTAAAATTTATATATTTCAACATTTTGATATCTTATTATCAATTTTATTATTATTTTTCATTATAATTTTTTATAATTATATGTTTCTAATTGATTTGTTTAAATACAAAGAGTCCAAGTTATAATTTTCTCATAAAAAGACCACAAAAAAGTCCACCAAAAATCTCAAAATAAATAGTAAGTGAAGAATTTATAAGAAACTAGTATAAAAATATACCAAAATCTCCCCATTGTCATTGAAGTTAAAAAAATGTTATTATAGATATATGATAATTTTCATATCACACTCTCATTTTTTAGTATTCATATGTTTTAATGTATCCATAGTTTACCATAGAAAATAGTAAGAAGAAATCTGAACAAGAAGCAAAGAATGAGCAGACCACCAAATAGTAGTCAGGAAAGAAAAAAAAGAGAAAAGGCAAAAAAAAAAACTAGATACAAGATGTAGACTAAGGGTTCTTCCTAGGCTGGAAGAAGTCTAGCACTAAAGGATACAGACCTATGTGAGGGGAAGCATGTAGTCATCTATGAGATTTGTTGGGGGGTTGATGTTGATGAAGATGAGGATGAAGATAAGCCTTGTGGGGTCGCATGGATCTAGAGTGAACATTGGTGGAGGTATCTAAGGTCGCTTCACACCCTACCCAAAAGACAGGGGTAAGAAGAAGTCTATAATGAGTTTCCTTACAACATACTTCATGTGGAATAGAAGCTTTAGGGTGTGATCACAAAGCTACATCACCTCCTAGAGATAAAGTGCCAAAAATCTCTAATATGTATACCTAAAGAAGGAGGTCAATGAGCTGCACTCTCCGAATAAACAATAAAATCTCCCTCTAATCTCATAATAGTAGGGTAATGGAAAATGAAGTGTAACTTAGTCTTGGTCTCAGCCAATGTGCATAGCCTCCAAATATGGTCCTCTCTATCAATGTGGTGGCCTGGTCGGGCCTCTAGACAATGGGAACCAACCCTAAAAGGTCCTAACATGAACCAAAGAGCATGACACCACATCTAAGATGAATATCTAGGTCAAGCAATAATCCCATCCTACATGTCTAGAAAGTGCTCAATTTAGAAAGCCATCCTCAAACTTAACCCCCCAGGTGGGCTAGACCAAATCATAACAAAGTATTGTCTATAGATGTCAAGTTTGTCCTACTTGTTCAACTCCTATCTAGAAGGGAGAAGATGAGCACGAGAATCTAACAAGAACCAAAAGGGGGGTAGGCGATCAATTTCTATCCTAATGGAGCTTAGAAGGGATGTGGCCTAGGCATACTAGCAACAGGCTCTCAAAGAGGTGTTAGATCTAGCAAGTGTAACTAAGGAGCAATATGCAAGGTAAGAGTATCTGTCTTGGCCATTAGTGGAGTCTACAAAGCAACAAAGACAATGGAGAAACCATACTAGGTCAAAAATAGCCCCCAACCTAATGGGATGAGCTTTGAACTTAGCTAGAATGATACTATCGGAGATGGAGTGATGACATTTGATGATTTGCCAAAGGAAGAGAGTCTGTGTTAAAGTATCAGACTATAAGACTTGTATTACTCAAAGCAACTTATTTAAGATATAGGTAGAATATAATATGGAACAAAGTTTTCTAAATGGTGATTAAGGTTACTGAGATGTTTTAGATGAAATCGCTAAACTAAAAAGCATCCACTTGAAGAATTATGCAATTATGTGTTTGTTGTGTGTTTGAAGATCCATGGAGGTAAAAGGCATAAGTATGCGGGAAGAAAAATAGAGAGTCACAACCGATAGGCATGACTCATGCTTGAGTCACATCTATCATGCGTGACTTACTATTACTCGATACATTAGTTTATTTTAGTTGGAATATATTAAATTGCTATGTTAAACTCAATATACATTAAACTGCTAATACAAGTTAGTAGGGTTAACAATCTCATTCACTTTAATTATTATATATTATTTTGTTCACTTTATTAAAATATATATGTAAGTTGAATCTGCATATATATATATATATATATATATATATATATATATATATATATATATATATATATATATATATATATATATATATATATATATATATCTAAACATAAATAATAATAATAACATAAGTACTCACAAGATTCATAATTAAATCTTTATAACTAATCTATACATTAACACTCTCTCTTAGATTAGTAATAAAAAATACACAGAAGAAGTCTTTGTTCAAAAGACTTCTTAATTTTAGATAAGGTTGATTCATCAATGAAATGATATTCGTCAACTTATATTTGACATCATATAACATGAGAGTTGGTCTATTAGAATATCTACAATATGATATTCACCAAGCTCTCAAGAGTAATGACTTATCAGAAACATCAATTTAATGATGATCACCAAGTACTCAAAGTGGTATACGCCTATTAGAATGAATATCAGGGCAAGATATACACCTAGTCCCAAAAAATATATCTATACAAGAAACTTATAGATAATCAAATTAATGATATAAAACACCTAGTTGTTGATTTATAAGATAAAGCCTTTACATGAAACAACTTCACAAAATGAATCATGCTACAAGTTATTGTAAAGACATCACTTTACAACAACTTCTCTTGATACAAGTGAAATCATTTTATGTTAGAATCTGATAAGATTAATAACCCAAAAAACTAGTGCAAAGAATAAATATCTAAACTATGAATGCAAATGATACAAAATCAAAATAGCATCATAGAGTTAGTCTCCAAGAGAGTAATGCAAATGCTGGAAGCAAAATAGCATTAAGAGGATGCAAAAACAAGAGATGCAAATACAAGCCAGGTAGCATGCTTATATAGGCTAGGAAGAGGGAGGAGGTGACAACACCAACCTATGAGGAGCAACCATCTATCAGACTAAAGATAGAAAAGTATCTTCCCAAGATAGCTAATGGATGCTCACATGTAGGAAGGTGACACCTCACAACCATTCACCTAATAAGAAATGCTTTATTAACCTAAGCGAGATTACTAAAAGTGTAGGAAAAACCTAGCAAAATAGGAAAAATAAGAAACTACACTAACACCCCCCCATAAGCGAAGCTTAGGTGGATGTAGAAATGGGTCCTGACAAGTCAAGCCTGATGAGGTACCCATGTACATAAAATTCCCCCAAAAGAGAGAGAAGAGAGACTCCCCAAAGAAAATTAGGACTCCAAGTGAGAGGAAGAGGCCCGCCCAAAAGATGAAGCATCCCACACCTCCAGCAAAGCTTGCAAATTTTGTCCGGTAGATCCACTTACATCGAACAAATTTTCTTCCCTTAGGAAAAGGGACAAGATCCCAAGTGTGGTTCCTCATCAAGGAACTATACTCTTCTTGAATAGTTGTATCCCACTCAAAAATACTCGAAGCCTCATCAAAGGACTGTGGATTTGAGGTAGTAGCAATGAAGATATGTAGAGCATCCTAGAATTGTGAACGAGTTTGCTTGGTGTCTGATGGATCCCCAACCCAATCACCTGCAAACTGCAAGGTTTGTCTAGCCCAAAGTGGACCAGAAGATGGAGAATCTAGAGAAGAATCATCAACCTGTAAATGATGACTAGGAGAGGAAGGAGGTGAGTCCTCTGAATCACTCTCTGCATTAGAAGTGGAGGTAGAAGACTGCTCAAGTGAATCTGACCCATTAGAAGATCTATCATGTATTCCAAGTGACTCCAATGTCAAAGTAGAAGGCAACCCTGTGACCATGCTCTGCTGGTTAAGTTGATGCAAGTAGTGGAAGTTAAGATGGACAAACTGCTCATGCCATAATCTTCTCACATCATTAGAGTGAGTGAGTGAAATAGTCAAAGGAGGATCAGGAACAAAGTGAGAAAACATATAGAGTTGTGACTGATGATCTGCTCTCCCAACTGCAACTGTAGAATCATTGTGCAAATCACGTATCTCCACTGAACTAGGAGTGAACTCAACCTACTTGCCTAAACCTGTGTGAGTGATCTGGTGTACCGACTGGAGATTAGTTGACAATGAGGGTACACAAGGAACATCATGGAATGTGCCATCCCCCACATCAACAGACCCTCTCCCACACACCTTAACAAGAGTGTTATCACCCATCAATATAGAAGGCATAGTACATGGCTCCAAGGATGTAAGTTCTTCCTTAGATGAAGCCATGTGGTGCAAAGCACCCGAATCAAGAACCCAAGTGGATGGTGAGGAAGCAACTGCAACAAGAGCCTTGCCCTTTCCTTTCCCCTTGTTTTTTTTCTTTTGCCTTGTTAGACTCTTCATTAGAACTTTGTTTGATAGACTCAGGAGCACTAATATTATTCTTCTCAAGAATGTATGTCAAGTGATCAATTTGTTTCTTCAAACATTTATGTTCATCATGACCGGGTCTTTTACAATAGGCATGTTTAACCTTTTCTTTCTTAGGCTTATCGCCCTTGGAAGATGGTGTATCAATAGTTTCTTTCGAAGAAATTGATATCTGATCCTTCTTCTCCTCGCTATTCTTTTGTTTCTTGTCCTTACTATTGTTGTTACTACTTTGTCCTTGTTGTTCTTTTGTGCCTTGGTTGGCAGCCAAGGCATGTGACTTAGAGGACTTAAGACTGCCCATCTGGATCAGCTTATCCTGTTCTCGAGTGAGATTGACAGCAAAATCATCTAAAGATGGCATGGTGAATTGAGTACCAAGTGCAACCTTAGTAGCATAGAAGGTAGAGACAAACACAGAATATTCTGAACTTAGCTTAGAGAGGATACTAAGAATCAGTTGTTCATCTTTCTTTTCAATTCCACATTGTTTTAACTTCAGCCTTAGTGATTTTAATTTGGTGAAGAAATCTTGGATTGTGTTGAAATTTTTAGGACTTAAACTAATTAATTCATTTTCCAACATATGACACCTCATTGAATCTTGTGTGCCAAATAGTGTTTCTAGCTTTGTCCATACTTCATTTGGTGTATCCAAAGACTCATGTGAAATAGCAAGTGAGGAGAAATAGACAAACAAAATGTTCCATATGCCTCATCACATTTGTTAAACCACTTAGGCTTGTCTTCATCTTTAGCAGGTTCAGTTTCAAGTCCCATAGTTATCCTATTTAATCCAGCTTTCTTTAGGTGAATTGTCATGCATGATTTCCACTCAAAGTAATTGTATGGAGTTAGGACGGGTATATTTGTTTGATCCATGATGAAGAAATGTAAAGAAGAAATGCTAAAAAGAAGAGAACCCAGCCACAACAATGCCCCCCCCCCCACTTTTTACTCAATCAAAGAACCCCCCCAAAGAAATATGATTTGGCACTTTATTTTAGTGCATTTACAACTACCACTAGAAAGAAATACTTAGTGGTCTTGATTTCAATGCATTACAAACTCTCATGAAGAGCATATGTTGAAAGTAAAATTTAGGCACAATAATTGAGGAAAAAAATAGCACCACTGTGATCTACTAAAAAAATATGCACTTTCAAAAAAAGAATCGTCTCGATACGAGGTTGTATTGGAAAGTTATGATCCTCCGAAGTTTCCAAAATGAGAACTGTACACTGTTACGATCAAGAATCTGCAATTTTTGAAAATTTTATGCATGAAAATCAAAAGTCAACTCCACTAGTGGATAGAGCACAAAAAAATAGCCAAGGTCATAAAAAGAATCATCAAAATTGGAGTCCATATGATCAAGAATGAGACATTTGAAAACTGCGTTCAAATTTGCGACTGCCAATAGAGAGGGGTATGGTTGTAGCCTTTCATGCTCGATTTTGCAAAATATACGGCTTGCATGCAAAATCTAAAAGATACCCAGATGGTTTTTCAGGGCTGCGAACAAAACCTAGAAAGAATTTTTCTTGTTGATGTATAGAAGATGTTGCTGTAGTGTAAATTAGATGCCTTTAATAGTAAAAAATGGCTCCAAAAATAAAAAACTAACCCTAGTAACCAAAATATGACATCCAAATGTTGGATCAGCTTCCTAAGTCCATGAATGGCATGCTGGAACCTGCAATACTGATTGAAAACTCCAAATATGCAAGTTGATTGTTAGATTTGAGATTGAAACCCCAGAGAAAAAGCATTTTTGTCAAAACTTTTCTAATTCTCAAGATCATCCAAAGATGCAAGAGAAGAGCATACTTCATTTTTCAAAAAACTACAATAAATTTTATTAGCCCCCCCCCCCGAATCTCTCAAATAAGGAAACTAAAATCTACTCTTGCACATAGAAAAGCTCTGATACCATGTTAGAATCTGATAAGATTAATAACCCAGAAAACTAGTGCAAAGAATAAATATCTAAACTATGAATGCAAATGATACAAAATCAAAATAGCATCATAGAGTTAGTCTCCAAGAGAGTTATGCAAATGCTGGAAGCAAAATAGCATTAAGAGGATGCAAAAATAAGAGATGCAAATACAAGCTAGGTAGCATGCTTATATAGGCTAGGAAGAGGGAGGAGGTGACAACACCAACCTATGAGGAGCAACCATCTATCAGACTAAAGATAGAAAAGTATCTTCCCAAGATAGCTAATGGATGCTCACATGTAGGAAGGTGACACCTCACAACCATTCACCTAATAAGACATGCTTTATTAACCTAAGCGAGATTACTAAAAGTGTAGGAAAAACCTAGCAAAATAGAAAAAATAAAAAACTACACTAACATTTTAAAGTTGTAACTCCTTAATGATTAACATAGGTTTTATAAATTTATAATCTATAAAATGTACAATAATCAATTTTTCTAAGACATTCCCTCATATTTTACAATCATACCAAGTTCTTTATGAAAATTCTCCACTTTTTGTTTCAACAAGTGGTTTGGTAAGAGTGTCTGCAATTTGATCCTCTGTACTAACATATTCCAACTTGATTACATCCTTCTCAATCATGTCTCAAACATAGTGGTATGGTATCTTGATGTGCTTTGATCTGTTATGAAACACTGGATTAAGAGATAGCTTGATGTAGCTCTTGTTATCACAATAAATAGTAGTAGGTGGAAGTGGCTTCCCAAATAATCCAAATAGAAGTTTCCTCAACTATACAAATTCTCTTGCTCCCATAGATGCAACTATGTACTTGGCTTCTATAGAGCTCTATGCTACTGAAGACTACTTCTAACTAAACCAAGATATCATTGTTGAACCCAAGGTAAAACAACATCCTAAAGTGCTCTTACAATTCTCTGAATTTTATGCCCAATCAGAATTTGTATATCCTTTTAGATTTAGTTCAATGTTAGTGTATTTGAGACCATCAAAATTGTACCACTGAGATACCTGAGAATGTGTTTTTCTGCTACTAAATGAGTTTGTTTAGGTTTGCACATGAATTGACTGAGACCATTTACAACATAATAGATGTTAGGTCTTGTGCCTACTAAATACATTAAAGAACCAATTATCTATTGATATAGAGTGGGATCAACACTTTCAAAATATTCAGTTGCTTCTTTTAGTTTCTGGAGGTTTGTTTCCATAGGAGTTTTCATTGCCTTACTGTCCAACATGCCAAATCTATTGAGAAGATCCAGAGTATACTTCCCTTGATGTAAGAAGATTTCTTTTGAATGTTGCCATAATTGTAGTCTCAAGAAGTAGTGTAGTATTCCTAGGTCTTTCATTTCAAATTCAGATATGAGATCTTGTTTACATTTTTCAATTAAATGACCTTCTCCTGTAATCAAGAGATCATCAACATATAGAACCATAATTAACATATCCCCCTGTATTACCTTGTAATATAAATTTGGATCTGCAATGTTTTTAGAGAAATAAAGTTTAGTTAGATGTTGATCTATCTATTTATACCAAGCTCAAGGAGCTTGTTTCAATCCATATAAAGCCTTTTTAAATTTGCATACATTATATTGTTTATTGTGTACTTCAAATCCTTTTGGTTGTTCAAGATAAACTTCCTCTTCTATAACACCATTCAAAAATGCAGTCATTACATCAATTTGATGAGTTTTCCATCCCTTGGATGCAACAATGGCTAAAATAGTTTTGACTGAAGTATATCTAGCTACTAGAGAAAAAGTTTCCTCATAGTCTATTCATTCCTTTTGTGAAAATCCTCTTGCTACAAACCTTGCTTTGTGCTTGTCAATACTTCCATCTGCAGTATGTTTAATTTTAAATAACCATTTTTAGGAGACGACTGATTTATTTTTGGGTTCAGAAATAATATCCCAAACATCATTTTTAATTATGAAGTTATATTATTTTGTCATAGCATCTTTCCAATGTGGATGTTTTATAGCTTCTTTTACATCAAATGGTTCAGATTTGGAGATTTCACTCATTAATGCAATGTAACTTGAGTATATATTAGGATGTTTTCTTTCTCTAATGAAATCTGAGGGAATAGAATTGTTTTCTTCAATTAGTTTTCTAGCCCACAGTGGTCTTTTCTTTTCCTCAAAGGTGTGAGTGATGTCCATAGGTTCAATTGAGTTATCTTCCTCCAGCAGAGACTCCCTCTCATTATCAGAGTTTTGTTCTTCTAGAGTTTCTTTTGAATTTGATTCATTTTCATCTTTAGATCATTTGTAGGTCAAATCTTCATCAAATATTACATCTCAACTTAGTTCAATATTTCTTTGTCTAGGGATATAGATACGATAAGCTTTGGAAGTTTCACTATAACCTACAAAGATTCCTTTCTTTCCCAAGGGTTCTAGTTTGGTTCTCTTCTCTTTAGGAATATGTACATGGACAGGGCAACCAAAAATTCTTAGGTATTTAAGATTGGGTTTCTTCCTAGTAAATACCTCTTCAGGGGTCTTGAATTCAAGATGGGAGTCAGGACATCTATTTTGAAGGAAAACAACATTATTTGAAGCTTCTCCCCAAAGAAAAGTTTCAAGATTTTGGTCATGAAGCATTTCTTTAGTAGAATGAACTATTGATCTATTATTTCTCTCATCTATTCCATTTTGTTGAGGATTATAAGGAATATAACACTCCCTCTTTATCCAAAAAGTTTTACATTAATTTATAAAGATATTAGAAATGTACTTTTTACCATTTTCTATTCTTACGACTTTTATTTTCTTTCCTGAAAGGTTTTCTACAAGGGCTTTAAACTCTTTAAATTTTGTCAGGATTTCTTTAGATTCTTTACTTTTAAGAAAATAGATTTAGGTCTTCCTAGATAAATCATCCACAAATATGATGTAGTATAGAGAACCTCCTAGAGAGGGAACTGACATATGACCACATAAGTCTGAGTGAATAAGTTCTAGAACTTTTTTGGATTTGGTTTGACTATTTTGGAATGTAGTTTTAATATTCTTCCCTAGAGCACAACCTTTATAGGTTCTTTCATGGTATGAATCAAGTTTAGGTGTACTTGTTACCATTTTTCCCAAAGAAGGTGATCCTCAAAAATGAAGATGACCTAGTCTTCTATGCCAAATTTTATTTTCTTTGAAAGAATCATGAATTAGAGTTGAATGTGTGTGTGTGTGTGTGTGAGAGAGAGAGAGAGAGAGAGAGAGAGAGAGAGAGAGAGAGAGAGAGAGAGAGAGAGAGAGAGAGAGTTAATCTAATAAAGACATCCATGTCTGGAGCCAATTTTTTATGTTAGAATTCTTAGGCCAAGCTAAGACCTTTCATTCCATAAATGTAACTATGACTCCTTGATCTTCAAAAGAAGAGATAGAAAGCAAGTTTATTTTTATACCAGGTACATATAGTACCTTAGTAAGTTTAATTGTTTTCCCTAATTTTAGATGAATAGTACATGTTCCTATTCCCATTATGGGATAGCTTGTATCATCTCCAATGGTTACTTTATCAACATAGTATTCTTTTATAAAGTCTAAGTGTCCTTTAAAACTTTGAATATGTCAAGAGGCTCTGCTATCAATCACCCAAGTACTTGATTCTGTTGATGCTTCACTAGAGAGAGCTGAATAGAAAGAATTGTGCTTAGAATTTCCATTTGAGTTTTGAGTAGATGCAAATGAAGCTTGTGGCTTAATTCCATCAAGACATCTAGATGCTAGATGTCCAATTTTATCACACCTAAAACATTGCATTTTGGAGAAGTTAGGTGGCTTCCTTTTTCCTTTGAATTTTATTTTCTTCTTATTTACGTGAGTTGAGAGAACTTGTAAATCTTCTTTTGAGGAGAAATCATTTTAGCCTCAGGCTACTTGCATACACTCTTCTTGCATACAATCAGCTTTGAGTCTTTCAAATTTAGTTAGTTTTGACCAAGAGCATACCCCTTGTCTGAAGTTATCCCATGATGATGGAAGGCCTTTAAGAGCCATTATCGTTAACTCCTTTCCATCACAGCTGTGTCCTATGGATGAGAGTTGATTCCAAAGTTCAGTTATTCTCATAAAGTAAAAGGAAAATTTCTCTCCTTTATTCATTTTAATATTTGACATTTTGTCCTTTAATATAATGATCTAAACAACATTATTTATCTCAAACATATTTTCAAGAGCATTGTACATCTCATGTGTAGTGTCTAGTTCTGAGATTATAGGAAGTAGATGAGTTTTAGCACCATCCACAATAATTTTCATGGCTTTATTGTTGTCACTCTCCCATTTTTCTAGTTCATCCTTTCCTTTAGGTGATGAGTCAAATTTCTCAATAAAATTATTTAGGCCATGTTCTTTAAGGAAATGTTTCAGTCATAACTTCAAGCCTACAAAATCTGAATCAACTTCTAATTTGTCTTCCAGCCTCATGTCGTTCACCATTTTGAATAATATTTGTCTAAAGTCTGATTTCAGGATATCTTCTTTAAGCTTGCTTTGATACCATGTTAAAGTATTAGATTGTAAGACTTGTATTACTTAGAGTAACTTCTTTAAGATACAAGTAGAATATAATATGGAACAAAGTTTTCTAAATGGTGATTAAGGTTACTGAGATGTTTTAGATGAAACCACTGATCTACAAAGCATCCACTTGAAGACTTATGCAATTCTCTATTTGTTGTGTTTGAAGATCCATGGAGGTAAAAGGTATAAGTATGAGGGAAGACAAATAGAGAGTCACGATCGATAGGCATGACTCATGCTTGAGTCACGTCGATCGAGCATGACTTACTATTACCCGACACGTTAGTTTATTTTAGTCATAATTTATTAAACCACCAATACAAGTTAAAAAGGTTCACAATCTCATTCACTTTAATTATTATATATTATTCTGTTCACTTTATTAAAAAATATATATAAGTTGAATCTGCATATATATATATATATATATATAAACATAAATAATAATAACATAAGTATTCATAGGATTCATAATTAAATCTTTATAACTAATCTATACATTAATAGTTTGAATATGCTCAATGGATGCCCAATCTGAATTATGCAATGATGGTCCCTGAATGATCGAACCATATAGAATAGTAGGTTTGACTAGAGAGTCCAAGAGGGATAGCTTGGATAAGGTGTCTTGGAAATGGTGTCTAAAGCATTGTCTCTCAATTATGGCAAGGGAATCCATCCCTTTACTGATCCTGGGCTAAATGGAAAGTCTCAAACTAAAATGAGGACTAGAGAACTTGACCCTGAGGTAAATGAATGAGGAGATGATCTCAATCTCCTAACTTGGAAGTAGAAAATTAAGTATGAGGTTTTCAAGCAATTGAAAATCATGACCCGAGTCTTCCCCAAGTTAACCACAAGCTGTCTCAAGTCACAAAAGGAGGCTAAGCTATCAAGAGTTCTCTAAAGGCTCTTGGATGAGGAGGCAAGAAGAATCACATCATCTACAAAAGGAAGGATGTAGACTAAAACCTAATGTAAGTAGCAACCATCACCTGGAAGGGACAAGCCTCTAATAAATTTCTCAATCTCATTGATGTAGATGCCAAAAAGAGTGGGGGAGAGGGGGAACCCCTACTTCACCCCAATAGTGCTTCAAATAGGATTAGAGAGCCCCACTGTAGTCTTGAATCTATGCTTGACCTACTCATAGAGTCTCATAATGGTCATCAAAATAATCTATGATATCCCAATGTCTTTGAGCCTCTAAAAAAGGGCTACTCTAGGTATAGAATTAAACGCCTCACAAAAGTCCACAAAATAATAGTAGAATTTCATAGATCGATGACAACTCTCCTCAAAGATCATCTATAAGGTCAAGATATGATCCATAATTTGATAATCTACTCTGAAACTAGCTTGACCTCTAGCCCTACAATTCATCTTGTCCAGTTCCAGCAAAAGAATAATATTTAGTTTTGTGGCATAAAGTTTGGCAAATGTATGCCCAATCATGATGGTCCTATAATTATTGGGGTCAAAAATTGGCCCTGTCTTATGAAACAGATGGATTACGTTTCTCGACCAAGACTCTGGAAATCCAGTACAAACCACTCTATTAAAGAGTGTGGTGAGATAGGAACCAATCACTGAGCTACCAAGCTTGAGTACTTTCGCTTGGAAGCCATACTAATCAGCAGCTCTACTGCATCTCATAGTTCTAACAACCTTGTGGATGATGGAAGCAGAAACAATGTGACATTGAGGGGGTGAGATGAGGTGGACAGGCAACTGACCAAGGATGTCATAAAGGGTGTTGGTGTGGGAGATGAGGGAGCACAAGTGGATGGAGCAAGGGGAGGGAAAATACCACTGGAACAAGGTGCTCCAAAAGAGCTTCAGGTTCCAACTAAGTTTATCATAAAAGGATCTGCACTGTGAAGCAATGTAAGCGTGTTTCTTTTCATGAAGAAATTGGCAATAGGAATGTTGAAAATTGATGATAGCTAAAGGGGAGGTCTCAAAGGTTAAAGTCAAGTGGCAATGAAAGGCTTTATAGTCGGCATCGAACTAGCAATTCGTAGGACACATGTTCTAGCACTTGGATCTAAGGATAGGGTGGTGGGGGATGGAAAGGAAAGTTGACTCCTAGATGGCTTTGGTCAAGAGATCAAACATGGAGGAAACATGGCTACACTTAGAGAAACACATAGGAAAGAGGAGTCAATGTAGGTGGAAAATGAAGAGGTCCCCATCACTCTCAATTAAGCAGAAGTGAAAATAGCTAGGGGTGTGATCCAAAGTAGTCATGGGGTGGGGATGTGGGTAAAGGTGTGGAGCAACCTTCACCATATAGGGAAAGTGTGACTTGCAAGAGGGGCGGGGGGGAGAAGTGAAGCACAAGGCACAAAAGAGCATGGTTAGCAAGTAGGAGATAGGTGATGGTGAAGTTGTGGATGGAAGAGATGAAAGAGGCACCAGTGATAACATTGTCAACCACACTAGTGCCCCAACAGTGTGGTCAAAAAAAAAAAAGCTTAGATCTAGGAAAATAAAGAAGGTTGTTCAAAATAACTAGATTAGAAGACTCACATAGTTGGAGGAGGTGATGACCATAGATAGATAAAGGTCCATTGCGATCCACGAAAATAGACTTGAGTCCCAAACTGACATGATCAAGTTCTATAATATTGGTCCAGCCCATGCCTCAGTCATGTATACGGGTCTGCCATTCCCTAGCCCATGCATTGAAGCCACCTAAGATAATGATATCACCCAAGGCATTGAATCTAGAAATGCACTTAATTAGATCATCAAATGGATCCCTGTCCTCAGTACTATGAATGGTGTAGGGTGAAGAGGTTTGTGGAAAGTAACAAACCGTGATGAAGATATTTCACTAATGGAGTTTATCATGACATATGCGGATCCACATAAATCTGGCATGTGTGTCAAAATAGACCATAGAAGTAGCACTGAAGAGGTTGTCTCTAATTAGGCAGGCAACACCTCCAGACACCCACACCCCATCGGAGGAGCGAACCTCATCCTTGAAGACCGACAACCACTGATAACCATCGAGACCTAGAAGGGGACAAACAAGACTCTCATGGGTCTTAACGACAACTAAAATATCGACCAACCCTATAGCATCCTAAAAAAGATTTGGCAACAACCAAATAGATCCATTACTATTCCAATAGTTAACAAGGAGGGAGCCAGAGGGGGGGCTCTTGTCAAAATCCTAGTGTGGTTGTCATTTGGCCTTTGTGGCCTTATCGACCTAGCTCGATTCCCACCATCTAGGTGATGAATCCTATATGAATGCCCTTATATTTCTAATTATTGTCCATTTACCACTGCATCTAGCCTCCACTACAAGGTTCCTAGCCTATTTCAATTCAATCACTTGTGCTCTAGTGAGATCCTCATCTAAATAAATCTTAGACAGAAGAGAAAATAGTTTTCTTTTCATTCTAAGAACCCATAGCCTATCATGCAAAGAGAGAAATCTGATAATGAGAGTTCCATCAGGGCATGTCCAACATCTATCAAGTGAAATATCATGAATATCGAGTTGATCTTTGAGGAAAGAATTTCTTGCAGAGGAGGGATCAATGGTGGGGGGAGACCACGAATACATAAATTCAACTCCTGTGTCTGTCTCAAATGCTCATCATTCATCTTAACCTGAACTAGCTTTCCAATCCCTAGGAGAGGTGCAATATTGATTGTGTTGTCACAAATGGAAGCCCAAGATTTGATTTTTTCCTTTGTCTATGACATTAAGATTGAATGTTCAGCCACTATATCAGCTTGTGCATTTTTGTAGATGTCTAGACCTTCAAAACTCACAATACCAGATTCCATATTGAATTTGATACTTGTTGTTCCTACATTGAAGATTGATGAAAAAGTGTGTAAAAGTTGCTTAAGTTCTGACATCGAGGTGGATAGACTAAGCACAGTACTGTGGAGCTGGGAGTTTTTTATCCTCAAGCTTGATGAGGTGGTCATGCAACCTCTGGTAAGCAAGTCTTGGAGCCTCCCCATTATCTGCATCCATGGAGTTTCCTCCATGTGAAATGACATTATTCCTAGCATCGCTTTTGAGTCCCATAACTACCTGTAGTTAGAGTTTAAAGAAGCCTCACACAAAACTAAAGTTTGTTGTCTTCAAGTCCATTAGACATTATGTCAAACAATTTGTGGTCATTCACAATACACCAGTTTTGCCCCCAAATTTCACTGCAATATTGTCAAACAATTTGCGCACACTCCCATTTATTCCTCAAATCAACAAAAGTATTCTGTCAAACAATTCATCAATAATGAACAAATTCTTGATAAACTTTTATATTTTAAAAATTTATTTAATATTTATTAGTCTTCATTATAGTGTCGACTGAAATTAAAGACTTAAAAGTTATAATTTTTGCAAACTAAAAGAATGGCCAACTAAATATCTATTTATGACAAATGAAAGTCACCTTCAAAAACGAAACATACTTTCTCATAATACTATAATTTACTATATAAAAACAAGATGTCATTATCTATATAATCGAATTTAAAAAGCAATATAGTTCTCCTCTACAATTAAAACTACTTTTCCTCATCATACATATGGATAGAAAGTAACAAAAAGGCATGGTTGCAAGAAAGTTGATATGTAAAAATAATTATATATGATTACATTTTCTACCATATATCATTTTAAAATTAGAACTTTATGTAAAATACAAGTTATCCTAATAAAAAAAAAGGTGGTTCAATATTATAATGTTGCAAGAGAAAAGATGTTGTGGATCCCTTATGTCATTTGGATTTGATTTGCATGTCCAACTAATTCAAAGACATTCTAGTCCATTGTTGTATGTTATTTCCAAGGGATAAGTTAGGATATATACATAAAGTTAAGGCATCTTAAATTCATCAACTCGTCCATAGAATATAGCAAGTAATGTTTAACAATAAGAAATTAAAGAAAGGTGAGGAATAAGTATACTTACTTTAGAGATAAGACGCTTGGTATCTCCTCTTACATTTGTTTATGCAAGCTTATAGTTTTGATGTGCTTTCCATGTCATTCTACAATAATATTTATTATCTTTATAAAAAATTTTTTTTTATTGATTCGATTTTAGTTTTGCTATTAACATAATTTTTTAAAAATAATTAATTATATATAATAAAGTTAATATATTATTTGTAATAAAAGAATAATATAGTCACAAGCAAATTAAACATGGTATTTTTATAATAGATTTATAAATCTTATATTTTTTAATAATATCATTAAATAAATGACTAGTTAAATTAAGGATGAATGAGGCAATATGATTAATATTATTGTGAATAGCAAAACTAAATAAATATAGAATATATATATTAAAGATCTAACAACCATTTTAACTTTTTATAATGACTCTTGTAATCGACATCCACAACAATTCTCAAACTCAAAGTCCATCTTTTTTCCAAAGGTCCAGAGGGTGCATTATAGGTCCTTTTGCATAGTGTTTTCAAGAATTGTGTGTTCCTTCCTTTATCAAGGGTAAGATCTTTGTACACCCATGCTCCATTATTGGGCATTTGGTATTTACATGCTCTTATAAGCTTTGTCTATGGAATTTTGTTGGAGTCTTTGGTGTAGGTGTCACCTCGGTACATCCTAGTCCTATTATTTCTAATAGTCTTCTTGAATTTTTTGAGGAAGTTGTTCATCTTAATGAGGGCACAACCTAGGAGAAAATGAACACAAGAGGAAAAGGGGAATATTATTAGCAGAAGTGATATGCTATTACATTCAATACAATAAAAATAGACTCAATGATGTGCCCTAGGGGCTTACAATGTTGTCTAATTTTGGAGAAAAACACTCCTCACAGTACCTTCTCCCAAACTCCATAAAAAAAACTACATTTACAATGCTAAAATTAGGTTTAGGGTTAGGAATAGATTTTATAATATGTCATTTGGAATCCACTACCAAAACAAAAGGTTCTAGAAAACACGTCAGAAGTCGGTGCAAAATTAGAAGAATCCAAAAATGGTAGTCCAGCTTCTAGGAGGCATAACTTTTAATCTGGGACTCTGATTGATGAACCATTTATATTTTTAGAAATTTATCCAAGTGCTTTATAACCTTATGCACCAGCTTCACTTGTCCCCCATTTTTCAGGCCTGTATAAGGTCATTAAGTGCCTCAAATTTGACTTTGAACCACTCTTAGGGGGTCTCCAAGCAACTTAAAACTGTAATAACTTTCGAACCATAAAGCCTTTTGACCTAATTCTTTTTTTGGAGTACTTTAAATTATAGGTGTAATCATCCCTCTAACTTACACCCTATAACTCATCATAATTATGGCTCAATTACAAAATAACCTATTTTCTACATTGGCACATATCCCAAGGTGCTAAAAAACACTAACCTAGAAAATCAATTGTGGAACTATGGGAGTTGGAATCTCTATTTGACCCAAATGGATATCTAGAAATTAAAAAACACATTAAACAAAAACTAACACTAAGCATATTTTTGGGTGATAGAGGATTACCCTTACACCATTGGATGCTCCTACATCAAACACCCAAGGTAAATTGAAAAGTAACCCTGTCACTTTATAGTTGGTAGAGGAAAACCCAAATGGGAAAACTCTGCCACAAATATCCAAGTTGAATCTTCTACTAGTTGTGCTTTCCATTTCACAAGGTATTCTTCATTCTGCATGTTTCTAGTACTCTGAGCAACATGGCTATCCAAAATTTCTTCAATCTCTTCCCTCTCATAAGTAGAAATCAGGCATGGCTCCAACATCAACTCCTCCTCTACACCATCATCATGATATTTTGTTAAGTCTGCAATATTGAAAAGAGGAGAAATGTGAATCCCATCTGGCAACTCCACCTCATATGCATTTCCTAAATCATGTTTGTTCAAAATTTTATAGAGACCAAATTTCTTCATCTTTAGCTTGTTATAGGTACCCACTAGAAATCATTCCTTCCTCAACTATACCATAACTAGATCCCCAACTTGGAACTCCTTATGTCTCTTATTTTGATCTTCTCTAGCCTTATACTATAGGTTCATCTTGGCAATATGACATGTTTAACAAAGTCTTATGCCTCAACACTTGTTCTCTCTCCTTGCTCCATCTTCCTCAGCTTTGGTGTAGTCCTTGGATTACTCTCATACACAATTTGGAATGGTGATCTATGAGTACTCCTATTCTTAGAATTATTGTAAGAAAATTATGCTTGTGGTAGAATCAAATCCCATCCCTTGGGCTTATCTCCTACTAAGTACCTTAGCAGATTGCCCAGACTTCTATTCACTACTTCTATTTGTCCATCAGTTTGCAGATGATGTGCAGAACTAAACTTCAATTCTATCTTCAACTTCTTCTACAAAGTCCTCCAAAAATACCCAACAAATTTAGTATCTCCATCAGAAACAATACTTTTTGGGAGACTATGTAGCCTCACCACCTCTCTAAAAAAAAATTTGCAATATGCACTGCATCATGAGTCTTGTGGCATGGAATAAAATGTGCCATCTTAGAGAACATATCAACCACCACAAATACTGACCCATTACCCCTTTATGTCCTCGGCAATCCAAGAACAAAATCCATACTTATGTCCTCCCAAGGCTTCAATGGAATAGGAAATGGCTAATAGAGTCTAGTATTTTGACTAAATCCTTTGGTTGTTTGACATACTTGATAACTCTGCACAAACTTCTTCACATCCTATGACAATTGAGGCCAAAAATAATGTTCACTAATAATGGCAATGGTCTTATCTTGACCAAAGTGTCCTACCATCCCTCCATTGCGTTTCTCTTTGATCAAGTCCTCCCTCATGGAACTCCTTGGAATACACAATTGACTACCCTTGAACAATATATCATCCTGAATCATGTAACCTAGCCACCTAGTCCTGTCTAGAGTAACAAGTTATTTACAAGCCTTCCAAGCCTCTGTAAAGTCAAGGTCCTTAGCATACAAATTCTTGAGTTTATCAAACCCAACCACTTCAACCTACATTTCTATCAACAAAAATTTTCTTCTACTTAATGAATCTGCAAGCCTGTTAGACATTTTGCTTCTATGTTTCAATAGAAATTTTTAGCTTTGCATGAACTCTACCAATTTCAAATGTCTCTGATTCAATTTACCTTGGTTATTTAGATACTACAATGCCTGATGATCAGTATACAAGACAATTTCTTTTGGAAAAAAATAATGCCTCGTTTTCTTTAAGGCTTGAACTATTGCATAGAACTCCTAATCATAAACATAATACTTCTTCTTTGCATCATTCTATTTTTCACTAAAATAGGCAATTGGTTTACTTTTTTTGGCTCAACATAGCCCTAATAGCACTACCACTAGCATCGCAATCCACCTAGAACACTTTGTTGGAATTAGGAAATGCCAACATAGGTTGCTTTGTCACCTTCTTCTTCAATAATTTAAAACTCCTTGCAGCTCATGTAATCCACTTGAACTCTTTTCTATCCCCCCTCATTGTTTGAGTTAGGGGTGCACATATACTACTGAAATTTCTAATGAACTTCCTATAAAAAATAGTCAAACCATGGAATGACCTCACTTCTATGGAAAACCTTAGAGTAGGCCATTCCAAGATGACCTTCAGCTAATAGAATAAACCCCAAATAGATGAACTCCCTTTTGACAAAGCTACACTTCTTCAAATTAATCAATAATTTCTCTTCCCTCAACCTTTCAAGGACACTATGAATGTGCAATAAATGTTCATCCAAAGACTTACTAAAAATCAAAATATCATCCAAATAGACAATAACAAATTTTCCCAAAATTTTCTTTAGTACCTCATTCATAAGCCGCATGAAGCTGCTTGGTGCATTGGTCAGTCCAAAGGGCATGACTAACCACTCATATATACCATCCTTGGTCTTGAATGTAGTCTTCTACTCATCTCCCTCTTGTATTTGTATCTAGTGATAGCCACTCTTGAGATCTATTTTTGTGAAGTACTGAGCTCCACTCAAGCAGTCCATAAGATCATCCATCATTGGCAAAGGAAATTAATACTTGATGGTTATTTTCTTTATAGCCTGATAGTCTATACACATTCTCTACTTTCCATCCTTCTTTTGTACCAATACTATAGGTACTGCACATGGACTTAGGCTCTCTCAAACCAAACCTTTCCCTCAACAGCTCCTAAACTTGTTTATTTAGCTCCTCAGTCTCAATAGGAGTCATCCTATGAGAAGCCTTGTTAGGAAAACTAGCTCTAGTGAATAAATCTATTTGATGACTAATTTGCCTTATTAGCAGAAACCCTTCTAGAATATTATCAAAGATGACATCTGCATACTCACTTAATAGACCCAAAACTTCAATTGCAACTTCACTACTACCATCCTTATCCTTTCTAGGAATTAACACATAGCACATATGCTGATTTTTCATGCCATCTAGAAATTTTCTTCCATAAAAAGACATACCCTTTCACTACTACATAACTTTTACCCTCCTTTATCAAGGGCTTCAATTTGTGATGAACTCCATCCTTTGTCAGAGAGTATGTATTTGCATGACCATTATGTATAACATTCCTATCAAACTTTCGTGACCTTCCCAATAATAAATGATAGAAATCTATTGGGATGATGTCACAGAGAGCCTTGTCTTGGTAACTCCCAATCCTAAACTTTACAAAACATTTCTCAATAACTAGGACCTTATGATCATCCTACACCCAAGCAATCTGATAGGGATGGGGATGTTTCTCCCTCTTGAGCTTTAGCTTTCAGACCATTTCTTCTGATACCAAGTTTTTAGTGCTCCCGCCATCAACAATCACATCATAATATTTACCCTCACAATTGTACCTTATATGAAAAAAACTCCTCATTTTTCCAAGTTTAGTCTCACTGCTTAGTAAGACCCTTTCATTAACTAGAACCTCTCCTCTTTTTGCATCCTTTGAATGCGATGATTATGCATCATCATCCACATGAGCAACCCTTTCTTGACCATTAGCTCTCCTCTTTGTCCTTCCTTGGCATTGAGGGCATTTGTAGGCATGATGACCTTCTTTATTCCTAAACCTTGTCCACATCCTCTACCTCTTTCTCTCTAATATCCAATTTTTGATATTTTTCTTCTCTTTGTTAAGATGAATACTTCATCTATTACCACAATGATAGTTCTAGCACAGCAGGGTACACCTTGTCTTCCAGTTCAAACATCAGCGGATGACTTCTTGATAGATATTTTAGGTTTGTTTGTTGGGTCACACATAGCAGATTTGGGAGACTTCATTGATGATATACATCTTCACTTTGATGAAGCACATCCTTCTTCATTTGTTGCAAGGACTCACTCTAACCCTCTTGTCCATACTCTACATGATCAGTCTGCACAGGTTGATGTGATTGTGGATTCTTATGTACAACAGTTGCAAGAGGTCTCTTTATCATTTGAGAAGACAATTTGTTCTTTGGGACATGTTCTACATCCATCCATGCTAGATCTGCACTCATTCTTTTTCCTAGTATTGGAAGGGGCGACCATCAACATCAATGCAAGGACACTTGAGTAGGTTTCAGTGACATCATTCATCTTCGTGATTCTTTCTACACATAGGGGAAGCATCTCACCTATACCTCTACCATTGTTTCTTCCAAAGGGGAGGAACATTATTCAACACTCATGGATTAGCTTCTACATTGGAGCAGCTATCACTGATCGACACACTACATTTGGGCAAGGGGGTGGACTACCTTGTCTCCTTCTTCTCTTTTATTGGGGGGGATACTTTTTCCTTGTATGGGGTTTTGTCATTCTTCGATTCCCCTTTTGTATATACTTGATGTATGTTGTAATGGGGGGGTCTTGATTTCTCCATCCATCCATGCATCTTGTCTTTTCATCTATCTTTTTTGGGGAGGGTTTTTCCCATGAGTTTTTTCCTCTTTCTCCACTTTATGAGAGATTGCATTACACTTTTGTACATGGGTACCTAACATGGCCTAATAGCCAAGACCCATCATGCATTTCATCCTATCTTTTGAAAGCATAAGTGGATTCCCCTAAGTTTCACTTAAGGGTGGTGTTGGTGTAAATAATTATTCACAATTTACACTTTACTTAAGATTACTTAGGTCAATGCATTATTTTATTATTTCTTATGTGAGACAATTAGGAGTTTGTGTACTCTTATTAGTTGTCATGTTGACAACACTAGAGTAAGAAAATCTAATTCAGCACATGGTGTCTACAACACTGGAGTTTTCACAATTAACTCAATTGTCATGTAGACAACACAATTATTCACACTCCTATTTTAGCACATGGTGTCTACAAAATAATTTTCTATGCTACACCTTTGTAGGCTTATCCTCTCATCATCACACTTACTCCTGTGCTTAATGGAGGGTAATCCACTTCTGATGGACATGTGCTTGGTTGTAAGACTTATCAGTGTGATGACTCCTAGGCATTCTAGAGGCCTTTATATATAGCCACTCCTAGTGTACTTTGAGATAATGAATTGAATCTCATATCGTTATTCTAATCATACTCTTTTGGTCTACTATTGTGCTTGTGCTTGTGCTTGAGTTCCTTGATCTTGGGTAAATTTTGCCCCATGGAAAATTATTACAAAAATGATTAAAGCATATTGGTCATATGTGTATGTTCTCAACAATCTCCCTCTTTTTTTAACTTCTTCAATCCATTGTCAACATCGGTCTAAACCAATGTGAATAGCCTACAAATATAGTCATCTCTATCAATGTGGTTCTAAGTCTGTACATAGTGATAACCAACCTTGAAAGATCCTAATGTGAAGTGAAGAGCATGGCACCAACTCTAAGATAAATATTTGGGTCAAGCAATAATCCCATCCTACATGTCTAGAAAGTGTTTAGAATAGAAAGCCATCCTTGAACATAACCCCCCAAGTGCGTTAGACCAAGTTGTAATGAGGTACTGTCCATAGATGTCAAGTCTAACCTACTCATTCAACTCATGTCTAGAAGAGAGAAGATGAGCAAGAGTGTCTAATGAGAACTAAAAGTGGGGCAGGTGACCAATATCTATCCTAATGGAGCTTAGAAGGGATGTGGCTTGGACATACTAGCAATAGGCTCTCAAAGAGGTGTCAAATCTGGCAACAACAACTGAGCAGTAGTATGCAAGGTAAGAGTATCTATCTTAGCCATTAGTGGAGTTTCTAAAGCAATGAAGATGGTGGAGAAACCATATTAGGTCAAAAATAGCCCCCAACCTAAAGGGATGAGTTCCAAACTTAGCTAGAATGATACTATGGGAGATGGAGCAATGACATCTGATGATCCACCAAAGGAAGAGAGTCTGAATATGCTCAGTGGAGGCCCAATCTAAATTAAGCAACAATGGTCCCCAAATGACCAAACCATATAGAACAATAGGTCTAACCAGAGATTCCAAGAGGGAAAGCTTTGACAAGGTGTCCTAGAAATGGTGTCTAAAGAACTGTCTCTTAATCATGGCAAGGGAAACCATCCCTTTGTTGATTCTGGGCTGAACAGTGGGTCTCAAACTAAAATGAGGACTGAAGAACTTAACCCCAAGGTAAATTTATGAGGAGGTGATCTCAATCTCCTAACCTTGGAAGTATAAATGTAAGTGTGAGGTTTTCAAGCAATTGAAGACCATGACCTGAGTCTTTCCCAAGTTAACCACAAGCTATCTTGAGTCACAGAAGGAGGTTAAGCTATTAAAATTTCTTTGGAGGCTCTTAGGTGAGGAGGCAAGAAGAATCACATCATCTGTAAAAAGAAGGATGGAGACTAAAACCTAATGTAAGTAGAAACCATCACCTAGAAGGGATGATTCTCTGATAAATGCCTCAAGCTCATCAATGTATATGCTAAAAAGAGTGGGAGGGAGGGAGCACCCCTGCTTCACCCCAACAATGCTCTAAATAGGATCATAGAGCCCCATTGGATTCCTAAGTTTTCCCTCAACCCACTCATAGAGTCTCATAATTATCATCAAAAGAATCTCTAATATCCCTAATGAGGCTAATTATTGCCTCTATTTCATGATAGTTTTAAAACACTTTGTTAATGCTCTGTTTCATTTTCATCAAGACATTTTTGGATCTATGCTTACCTAAACCAATGATTAAATGGGTAGATAGTATGTCATCTTTTGTCAATATCATATATATGATGTAGTATTTCATATAATTATTAACATGTGTGTTCTTATATTTTAATTTAATTTGAAAATGCTTATTTGAAATTATCTTTACATTATAACTAACCTGTTAGCAATGAAGCTAAAGATGATTGGAAGAATTCAAAGATGAGCATTAAGACAACCAATAGCATTCAAAGAGAAAAGAATGATGAGGTGTAACCATGGTGGAGAAAAGTCATAATGGTACCAAAGTACATGGCAATGAGTATGGAGGAGCTATGAAGACTTACTACATTCTTTGCATTTATTCCTATGGAAAGTGGATGTTTAGACTTTATTATTCCCACCTTAAGCTATTATCTCTTCTTCCCACCTTGAGTTGTTATTTTCCTTCTTTCTCTCCTGCAGAATTATAGCTGGGTTGTTTACTTTTCTATTTTGGAATAAGTATCGATCTCCTATATATATATAGGAATCAGACCAAGTGTGTTAGTTTTAGTTAGAAGGAAAAAGTTTATGAGAATAGACTGTTAACTTTTGTAGTGAGTTGTATTTTCACAGTTCTATGTGTTGTTTCTATGTAATGAATTTCTGAAATGTAATGAAATAGTTTTTGGCTTCTATCCAGTGTTAGTAGTTTAGTTGAAGCCAACTAGGGGGCCCACTTGGAAGGTGGATTAGATTAGGATAGTATATATTTATTTCCAAGCATTTTTAGTATTGTAAGTAGAAGTTGTAAGTTCCTTCCTGTAGCATCAAACTTCATGAATGTTCTTGCAGTATCTGTGAGAACAATTATAGTGGATGAACTGAGTTGGAATAATTTTTAACCTTTCATTGTATTTCTAGTATTCATAGAGTTAAGTGCGTTAGTTTCCTATAGCAATAGTGTAAGTTCTTTTCCTTGCATTTTACTTTCCTGCATCCTAAGCATAGTGACTCATTATGAGAACTAGTGCACATACTGTGCCAAACATTTCAAGTATAGGTCCCTAGGTTGACAAGATTAAATGCACCTCATTGCGTGAAAAATAGTCCTTAGATTGAATACATTATTCCTAAGCATGGCTTAAAGCATGACTATGATACACCTATTGTGAGGTAGACCATTTTTGGTGCCACTGTCGGGGATGGTGTCAAGCTAGGAGCATTTTTAAGTCATAGTTATTAGACAATGTTTGTTTTTTAAATTTCTAGTTTTGAAGCTTCCTTCACCAGTCTGAAGAGTTTAATTGCATGCATCAAAGAGGAAGATGACAAGATGAATATGGAATATTTCTTCCATGGGAGTCTATTAATTTGAATGAAGAAATTGAGGAAGAAGAAGTTGAGTTTCCTTTTGAGGATGCAAGCCCTATTTTTCCTATAGCATCATCTTCAAGAGAAGAATCAATAGATACAAGTGGTCTTCAACCTTTTACTGAAGTTTTGGCTAGTTTTCTTGATAATACTACTTTGAATCCATCAGTTATTAATCATCCAATACCCAATGTCCCTTTTCAACAGCAACCTAATAATCTAATACCTCCAATAGTGACACAACCTACTTTTCCATTGCCTCTACCAAGCCTTATAAATACTGATAATCTCAAGAATATACTTGCAATTGCCCTTCCAAAGTTCTATGGCCTTCCAACCAAAGACCCTGATACTTTCTTGTTTAAATTTGACATACTTTGTGATAGATTTGACTACAACACTGATGCCAATAAGCTCAAATTTTTTCTAGCAACAATAAAAGAATCAACACTATGATGGCTCATAGGCTTAGGAGCCAATGCAGCAAGAACTTGGGATGAAATGCAAACTCTATTTCTAGATAAGTACAAAGAGTATTGCAAAGCATTTGGTTCAAGAGGAGATGATGTCTTCAGAATATCACAGAAGGAAGAAGAAACATTGGAAGACTATGTTTCGTGTTTCTTATATACACTGTAGAAGAACCCTCAACATGTGTTGTCCAAGGATTCACAAAAGCTAGTCTTTCAAAGAGGTGTGAATGATAACTGTCTAAAAGCACTAGACTTGATGGCTAGTGGTGATGTATATCAAGCTTCCTGGGAGGACCTCCAGAAGATCTGTCACAACTATTCAAGGTCAACCATGAAGAAAGGTCGAAGACCTCATTCCATAGTCACTAAAGGAATCAGCCAAGGTATTTCAAAGCTTGAGATATCTAACCTATTATTAGATTTAAAATAGGACATCATCAATGATGTCACTACAAATCTTGACACAATGACTACAAAGAAGAAGTATGCATAAGCTAAGTTACAACTAGTTGAATACTGCCCTCATTGTCAGAAGCAAAAGAAGGATTGCTAATGTAAACTGGTTGCAAGCATGGAGAAACAACATCTTCAACTAAGTACCTCAAGATAGATGGAGATGATGAGCAAGTATTTTTTGTTCCTCAATGCTGGCCATGGGCCCAACATCAAGGTATGCCTCAAGACCCTTTGAAAAATTCAAATTCATATGGTAATCAATGGAAAAATTGTAATCCCCAAGGTCCTCCACAATATCAACCTAATTGGAATAATGCTATGAAAAACAACCTGTAACAATTCCAATGGCCTCTGAATTCCCAACCATCTTGGCCTAACCAATAGTGTAACCAATGGCAGAACCGATAGAACTATTGGCAAAACCATCAAAACCAATGAAAACCACCCCAAGGGAATTGGCAGTCTACAAACCAATGGAGGGGATCTCAACAATGGCCTAATCAAAATACCATTACTCCACAATTACCACCTCCAGTTCAACAACTTGCTCTAATGCCACCACCTGCAAATCCTAGACCTCAAAAGAAGACATAGTTACCTACACAACCTCATCCAAATCCAAATAGCCAATAGCCACAATAGCCCATATATAGTGATGATGCTCAACAATATCCTGCTTCCGCTCTAAGTGTTGTAGATATACATTTGAGATCTGGTACAACTTTACCAGTGCCTAAACCACCTCTTATAACTGAAATACCAGATCCTCCTACAACATCAAAACCCTCAGTTGCTGAAATAGTTGACCCAACCAATGTCACCATGTCAATCCAAGTTCAAGTGGTGGAACCTCCTTTTCTAGAAAATTTTATACAAAGCAAACCTATACAAGAAGAGGAATGACCTTTTGATATTGTTGATTAGTTGAAGAACATACATGTCCAAATACCCCTATTCCAAGCAATTAAAGATGTTCCAATCTATGGAAAAGCCATTAGAGATGTTTTCTTGAAGAAGCCTAGAAGGAAGAAAAAGGACCCCACCATAGTTCATGTTGTGGGACAATTGGTTGACATTATGTCAGGAAAATTGATCACACCAAAATATTCTGATCAAGGAAGTCCAGTAGTGAATGTCAGTATAAATGGTCAGTTTGTTAAAAATTATTTAATCGATCTTGGTGCTACTATAAATGTCATGACCAAAGACACTATGAAGAAGTTGAAAATAGAAGGACTAAGGGCTACTCCAACAATTCTGCAACTTGCAGATAGTTCTACCATCACCCCTGATGGGATGATAGAAAACATAGTTGTAACCTTAGATTCTCTAAAGTATTCTACAGACTTCTTGATTTTATTCCCTAAAATTAATCTATTTGGTTACCTTGTCATCCTAGGTCGACCATGGTTAGCCATAGCTGATGCAAATATAAGTTGTAGATAAGGGAATATGACCATATCCAATGGCCAAGTAACAAAGAAATTTGATTTATATCCTCCAGCACAACCATTACCAAATTTGAGCACATCTATTTGGCTAGATTTAGGGGATGAAGAAGAAGAGTTAAATTCTATAGTGCAACTCATGATGTTGCATAGACAATCCTTTCTAAAGCTACAAGAGGAAGATTTAGTACTTCAGAGCATCCTTACTAACAGTTGTGTGGTAGAAAAAGATGTATCTGAAACTTCTATGTTGGAATTAATCAAATATGAAGAATGTGATGAGAATTGTACTTTTCTTAAAGAACCTGACATTCTTCATCCACTCTTACCATGTGAATTAGAAGCAAGTCCAATCTCTAAAGTTGCTATGATAGAGTCCACCACTACTGTTGAACTGTCTAAAGGTTATAATCTCCATGTTAATAAAAAATTAACACCAATATAGATGAAACAGTTAAAAGAGTTGCTCCAAAGACATGAAAAGGCCTTTGCATGGGACTATAGTAATATGAAAGGGTTGAGTCCTACATTGTGCACCCATAGGATATACATCAATGAAGCGTGTTTACCACTCCATCAACCACAAAGAAGGATAAATACAAGCCTTAGAGAGATAGTTAAAACTGAATTGCAAAAAATGCTTGATGTGGGTTTTATTTATCCTATATTTGATAGTAGATGGGTGTCACCCCTGGTCATAGTGCCTAAAAAGGGAGGAAAATGGAGAATTTGTGTAGATTATAGAGAATTGATCAAGGCCACCAAAAAGGATCACTTTCCTTTACCATTTATAGACCTATTTCTGGACACTCTAGCTGGAAAGAAGTATTTCTCTTTTCTAGATGGGTATAGTGGTTATAACCAAATCAGTATTGCTCCTGAAGATCAAGAAAAAACCACATTTACATGCCCATGGGGTACTTTTTCATACTCTTTTTTACCATTTGGTCTATGTAATGCTCCTACAAAATTCCAATGAGTTGTTATTAACATCTTGTTGATATATCACATGATTGTATGGAAATATATATGGATGATTTCACAACATTTAGAGTCACTTTTGAGGAAGCAATGATGAATCTTGAAAAGGTTTTCGTAAGATGTCAAGAACATAATTTGGCACTTAATAGTGAAAAATGTTTCATACTCATGCAAGAAGGTGTTGTACTTGGTCATTTCATATCAGTTGCAGGAATACAAGTGGATCCAACTAAGATAGCCGTAATTCAAACATTTCCCATACCTACAAAATCGAAAGATGTAAGATATTTTCTAGGTCATGTTGGATATTACAGATGTTTTATAAGAGATTTCAGCAAAATATCTAGTCCCTTATATACGTTACTCACAGAAGAAGCTGAATTTAGTTGGACATCCAAATGTGATGAAGCCTTCCTACAGCTTAAGAAACTTCTAACTACAACCCCAGTTTTACAAGGCCTTGATTGGAATTTACCTTTTCATATATATAAAAATGCTTTTGATTATACCATAGGTGCAGTTCTAGCAAAACAATCTCAAAATCTTGAAAATGCAATCTATTATATTAGCAAGAGCCTTCATGGACTAGAATTAAACTAAATAGTGATAGAAAAAGAATTTCTAGTAGTAGTTTATGCCCTGAAAAAATTTCAGCATTACATGACTGGCTATTCCATATTTATTCGTAGTAATCATGTAGTAATTAAATATCTCATGAATAAGCCTACTATAACAGATAGGTTAGCAAGGTGGTTACTATTGTTGCAAGAATTTGATATGACTATTGTTGATAAGCCTAGAAAAGCCAATGTTGTAGCTAATTATTTATCAAGAATCCATCATGATGATATTGACACTACTTTGGTAGATGATGCATTTTTAGATGAGCATTTATTTCATATTGTTGTTCAAACTCCATGGTATGCAAACATTGCTAATTATATTGTAGCCAATAAAACATCATAACATTTTTCTTACAAGGAAAATAAGTTGCTTGTAGAGAAAAGTTTTTGTTTCTCTTGGGTAGATAATCTCTTGTTTTA
This sequence comes from Cupressus sempervirens, assembly GCA_028749045.1. Lineage (NCBI taxonomy): Eukaryota > Viridiplantae > Streptophyta > Pinopsida > Cupressales > Cupressaceae > Cupressus > Cupressus sempervirens. The sequence goes on from CM053789.1 coordinate 210,931,441, forward strand.
CACTAGACCTAATCAAGTTATGAGATGTGTGAGAAAGGATGAGACATATGACATTCTACATGCATGTCATAATGAACCATATGGAGGACACTTTGCAGCAAAAAGAATAACCATGAAAATCTTGACAACTGGTTATTATTGGCCTACACTTCACAAAGATGCAAGTAGCTATACATAGAAGTGTGATAAGTGTCAAAGGATGGGATGACCAACAAGAATAGATGAAATGCCTCTTAACCCATAGATGGCATTAACACCATTTGAAAAATGGGGCATGGATTTCATTGCTCCAATTGATCCTCCATCTAATGGGAAATCCTATATTCTTATGTGTACTGATTACCTACAAAATGGGTTGAAATCAAAGCCATGAAGCATGCTTGTGATGAAAAAGTTGTAGAATTTCTATATAAAGAAATTTTTACTCACTATGGTGTACCCAAAGAGCTAGTCACTGACCAAGGTGCATAATTTACTTTTAATCTGATCTCAATACTGATGAAATAGTATAACATTAGGCACCATAAATCCAATCCTTATCACCCTCAAGCTAATGGGCAAGTAGAGGTCACAAACTGTGAGCTGGAGAACATCCTAACAAAAATAGTTCAACTACATCGTAGGGATTGGGCCAATAGATTACAAGAAGTTTTTTGGGCTTATAGAACAACATGGAAGACTACTATAGGATTCACACCATTTGAGCTCCTATATGGAAAGGTAGCAATGCTTCCCATTGAATTTGAACATAAAACTTTGAGAACTACACTGGAGCTAGACATTGAACTTCCTATAGTATAAAGAGAACATCTTCTGCGTCTTAACTCTGTGGATGAAATGTGCAAAACTGCTTTGAAACATACTAAAATTATATGAAAACAAAGAAAACAATGGCATGACTCTCATATTATTAGTAAACAATTTCAAGTTGGTGATTGGGCACTACTATATGATTCTAGATTTAAAGATATGTCAAGCAAGCTATAGACAAGATGGCTGGGTCCATATGAAATTAGTCATGTCTTTGATAATGGAGTTATTCATTTAACTACCATTGATCCAGTGCCTTTCAAATTATTAGTCAATGGTCATAGACTCAAGTTATATAAATGGCCCCAAACAAAAGAGGACTTCTTGCAGTAGTTCCAATGGCCAAATTCAAATACAAACAAGGTAACTCTTCCTACAGCCGAAGGTGTCAACCTTCCGCCTACCACTTTTCAACACTAATTTCTTTGTGCATGCTCATAATAAAAACTTTATGCCCACATAAAGTTTCAAATTTCTCCATTCACTTTCTCATTCCATCTCATTTCTTTACCTTCCACCCATCCACCTCATCTCATTTCTTTACCTTCCATTCACCCACTTTCCATGTCATCTATTTCTAATTCTTTCAATAAACCTCGTGAGATGCTAACGGATGTTGTCACTATTGATATCACTTCTACCACCTTTTGGTATTTGCAATGATCAATTAACAAGTATAAGGTTTTCAAATTATAATTCATTTATAATTCGCAGATTTTGTCAATTATATTTAATACTATGTTCTTTATATTATGGCAGTGTTATGCTAGTTTTCTACCCCGTACTAAGTCTGACAAGTGTGGACACTTGTCCTTATTTTTTAGGGGGTAGGGAAGGTTACTAAAATCCAATGACTGCATTTATTTATAAATATTTTTCCAAACCTTCATATTTCCTTAAGTATACAAGTGGCTAGGCGTTGTGCCCCTTATTTTTGAATGATTTTATTGTTAGGTTGTGATGTGACTTGTGTTTAAATTTTAAGTGATCTGAACCCCATTTGTGGATGATTTTCACACACTTCCATGATTTACTCTCATTAAATCCATATTATTGCTCATAAGGAATCGTTATGACATTAATTACCCATTAAATGAAATGCAAAAATGGTCTATAAAACAACAAAAGAAGCCTATATTTGTAAGGGGGAAATAGCGAAGTAGTGTAGACAGTGAAAGTGTTAAAGAAGAATTGGTGGAAAATTGTATAGGTGAGAACCAGTGGAGCATACCATTTTTCTCTTAGATGTAGAAGCTGTGAGGAGATTTAATGCATGCAGCTGGTTAGGGTACTTTTTAAGTTTGACTACATATGATGAAGAAGGAGCCACAAAATTAAAAAGGATGTTTAATGAAGGGGAAGCTTCTATATGGGGCTTAACAGTGGTTGCTACAGAGGAATGTATAGCAGAAGTTACTCGATTATTGGCGATAGGAGAACATTATCCCAACACTCATGATGCAAGATCAGCTAGAGCTCTATTTGTCATACCAACCGACCCTCAGATGGATATTACCAAGAAAGGTTGTAAAAGAATGTCTCTTCTACCACCATACAACAAACTAGCCATGCACATTATCAAGTACCTCACATGCAAAGGAAAATTTTCATATTTACATGCACATCATTTTAAATTGTTCAGTTGTATAAGGCATAATCATCTAGTTAATGTTCCCAATTTCTTGTACAATATGTTGTGTATTAGCGTAGAAGAAACTCAAAAAGGAAAAGACAATTCCATCACCCATCATGCCTTAATTAAATTACTCATAGAAAGGTCACTTAAGGATATTTCTTCCCTATCATGGGTAGCATTTGTCCAAGCTAAAACCTTACAACTCCAAGCTGCCCTTCATGAACAAACTAGTGAGGAGAATGTAGTTCCTACTAATGAACTTGTTGAACAAAGCACTCAAGAGGCTAAAACTAAAAATGTGCAAAGCAATGTATAAGAAAATGTGCAAGAAAATGTGCAAGAGACTGTGCCTTCACCTGTTCAAGAAACCCAAAAGCCTACCTCTAGCCGAACAAAGAGAAAACAAAAATTGCAAGAAGAAATCTCTGTTCCAGTAAAAGAAGAGCCAAACCCTATAGTCATTAGGCAAAAGAGAACTAAGGAGGGTCCTACAACAAAGACACCAAAAGGAAGAGGTAGGCAGAAGACTATGATACTAGAAGAAACCCTTGTAAGAAGAAGTCTTAGAATGAGAGGACAAATTTCCAAAGAATCCCCCTCATCCAAGCTATCTACTAAAGAATCCCCTGTACAGATTGTTCCTGGTCACTCTCCTCCTCACGTTGAAATTGAAAACATTCCTAAAAACCCTAACAAGGAATGTAGGGTTGAGGTTAATGAAAATCCAGATGATACCCCAACAGGCCAACCAGGTACTTCGAGTTGTATGGATGAAATAATTCCTTAACAAATTTATCCAAACATTGCCCTAGTTCCCTATACATCAACATGGTTTATTGATATTGTAGAACAATTATGGATGGAATAGAGAAAGAGAAAAAAAAACCATGAGGAAGAAAACGGTTCCATTACCCTACAGAAACTCCTTTTTTAGTTGTTTGGACAACATATGTTTGCTAAGGCCTTATGGGAAGAGGAGAGGAAAAGAATGAAGAAAGACATAGTGTCTATGAATTTAGAAATTACAGATTTGAAAGAGCAATTGGTGAATCAAAAACAAAGGATGGATCATGCCCTCAAATTGGTTGATTAAGCACTTGCCTGTAGACCCCCGCCACAAATTTATGCTCTCTGTTTAAAAGAACAATTTCTCTTATTTCAACTCATGCTAACCCTTAAGAATATAAATGTAGAGTTTAAATCAGCCCAAGAATTTTATGGTTTATATCTAACTATACCATCCTGGTAGCAAAATTTTCTCTTTGAATTACAATTGCATAATTTTGTTATCCCTTCATAAACCCAATGGAACCCTTTACTTTATATAGGGGATATACATTTAAGAGCTTTGATGTCCTAGATGTCTAATGAAGAAAACTATGACAGGAAGCTGAATAATTACATAGACGAGGAAAGGACAAAACCCTTGCCATTAAGAGCCAAAGGTAGAAAACTAGAAGTTCTTAGGGGCTGGTTCAAGTTAACTTATGGGGATAAGAACAAAGGAGTAAGGTATAGAATCTTCACTACTACAGCCAAGGCCTATGCTGATTATGAGAACTTTCCCTACTTTGCTTTCCAGAGAGCTATGGTTAGTGCTAAAACTAGATGGGCCAGATTACCTGAGTCACTTAAAAGGTCAAGACACATAGTCCCGTAAACCTAGAAGCTACCCTTCACTAAGCTCCAAAGTATCTAGAGCTAGGAAAATAGGCTAGACCTGAATTATGGTGCCCACTCACTATGTAACCTCCAATGCTCATGTGGCCTTTATATGACATTAATGCTGATAGACTTGACAAGATGTAGGAGGAAAATGGAAGGGAGGTTTGGGAAAGAACACGAAGATTGTATTACACCTTCAAGAGCAGCAAGACAAGAAGGGAAAAAGTGGAGGAATTCGGGTCACTGACTAGGAAATTCCATGCTTGAGGACAAGCATTAGTTTACTAGGGGGTAGATGATGAGGCTAATTATTGCCTCTATTTCATGATTTTTTTAAGCACTTTGTTAATACTCTATTTCATTTTCATCAAGACATTTGTGAATCTATGTTTACCTAAACCAATGATTAACCTATGGGTGGATAGTATGTCATCTTTTGCCAATATCATATATATGATGCAGTATTTCATATAATTATCAAAATGTGTGTTCTTATATTTGAATTTAATTTGAAAATGCTTATTTGCAATTATCTTTGCATTATAACTAACCTGTTAGCAATGAAGCTGAAGATGATTTGAAGAATTAAAAGATGAGTGTGAAGACAACCAATAGCATTCAAGGAGAAAAGAATGTTGAGGTGTAACCATGGTGGAGTAAAGTCATAATGGTACCAAAGGAAATGGTAGCAAGTATGGAGGAACTATGAAGACTTACTACGTTATTTACATTTATTCTTATGGCAAGCGGATGTTTAGACTTTATTATTCCCACCTTAAACCATTATCTCTTCTTCCCACCTTGAGTTGTTATTTTACTTCTTTCTCTCTTGCGGATTTATAGCTAGGTTGTTTACTTTTCTGTTTCAAAATAAGCATCGATCTCCTATATATATAAGAATCAGACCAAGTGTGTTAGTTTTAGTTAGAAGGAAAAAGTTTATGAGAATAGACTGTTAACTTTTACAGTGAGTTGTGTTTTTACAGTTCTATGTTTTGTTTCCATGTAATGAATTTCTAAAATGTAATGAAATAGTTTTTGGCTTCTATCCTATGTTAGTAGTTTAGTTGAAGCCGACCAAGGGGGCCCACTTAGAAGGTGGATTAGATTAGGATAGTATAGATTTATTTTCAAGCATTTTAAGTATTGTAAGTAGAAGTTGTAAGTTCCTTCCTGTAGCATCATGCTTTGTGAATGTTCCTGCAGCATCTGTGAGAACAGTTATAGTGGATGAACTGAGTTGGAATATTTGTTAATCTTTCATTGTAATTATAGTATTCATAGAGTTAAGTGTGTTAGTTTCTTGCAGCAATAGTTTAAGCTCTTTTCCTTGCATTTTACTTTCCTACGACATAAGCATAGTGACTCATTAAGAGGCCTAGTGCACATATTGTGCCAACCATTTTAGGTATACGTCCCTAGGTTGAAAAGATTAAATGCACCTCATAGTAGGAAAAATAGTCCTTAGATTGAATATATCATTCCTAAGCATGGCCTAGAGCATGACTATGATACACCTATTGTGAGGTGGACCAATCATAATGTCTTTGAGCCTCTAAAAAAAGGCTACTCTAGATACAAAATCAAAGACGTTACGAAAGTCCACAAAACAATAGTAGACTTCCGTTGATCGATGATGAGCCTCCTCAATTATCACTTGTAAGGTCAAGATATGACCCATAGTATAATAATCTATTCTAGAACCAACTTGACCTCTAGCCCTAAAGTTCATCCTATCCAGTTCCCCTAAAATAATATCATTCAGTGTTGTGGCATAAAGTTTGGCAAAGTTATGCCCAATCATGATTGTCCTATAATTGTTGGGGTCATAAATTGACCCTGTCTTATGAATTGGATGGATCACATGCCTTGACCAAGCCTCCAAAAATCTTGTACAAACCACTATATTAAAGTGTGGTGAGATACAAGCCAATCACTGGGCTACCAAGCTTGAGTAGTTCTACCTAGAAGCCATACAACTCTACTACATCTCATAGTTCTAATGGCCTCGTGGATAATGGAAGAGAAAAAGATATGATAGTGAGGGGGTGAGATGAGGTGGAGAGGCGGCTAACCTGGGATGTCATAAAGGGTGGTGATTTGGGAGATGAGGTAGCATGGGTTGATGGAGGAAGGTAGGGGTAGATACCACAAGAACATGGTGTGCCAAAAGAGCTTTGGGTCCTAGCTAAGTGTATCATAAAAGGATCTGCACTGTGAAGCAGTGTAAGCATGTTTCTTCGCACAAAGAAACTAGCGATAGGAATGTCAAAAATTGACAATAGCTGAAGGGGAGGTCTCAAAGGTTAAAGTCAAGTGGCAGTGAAAGGCTTTATAGTCAATATTAGACTAGGGGTTCATTGGACACGTGTTCTGGCATGTGGATCTAAGGATAGGGTGGTGGGGGATGGAACAAAAAATTGACTCCTAGATGGCTATGGTCAAGAGATCAAACGTGGAGGAAGCATGGCTACACTCAAAGAAACACATAGGTGAGAGGAGTCAACACAAGTGGAAAATGAAGAGGTCCCCATCACTCTCAGCAAAGTGGAAGTGAAAATGGCTAGGGGTGTGATCCAAAGTAGTTGGGAGTTGGGGGTGTGGTTAAAGGTGTGGAGAAATCTTTGCCATATAGGGAAGGTGTGATTGGCAAGAGTGGGGAATTAGTGGAGCTCAAGGCACAAAAGAGCATGGTCAACAAATAGGACAGGGGTGATGGTGAAGCTGAGGATGGGAGAGATGAAGGAAGCACCAATGATGACATAGTCAACCACACTAGTGTCCCTGCAATGTGGCCAACAAGTTAAAAGCTCATAGAAGGTCATTCAAAATAAATAGACCAAAAGACTCACATAGTTGGAGGAGGCAATGACCATAGATAGATAAATGTCCATTGTGATCCTCAAAATATGTTGGAGTCCCAAATTGACATGAACATGTTTTGTAATATAGGTCCATTTTGTGCCTTAGTCATGTATAGGGGTGTACCATTCACTAGTTCATGCATTGAAGTTCTCTAAGATAATGATGTCACCAAAGCCATTGAATCTAGAAATGCACTCAATCAAATTAGTAAATGGATCCCCATCCTTGGTACTAACAACGATGAAGATATCTTGATGATGGTGTCTATCATGACATATGTGTATCCACATAAATCTAGCATGTGTGTTAGAATAGACCACAAAAGTAGCACTGAAGAGGTTGTCTCTAATCAGGCAGACAACACCTCCGAACCCTCGCGCCCCACTAAGTAGTGAACCTCATCCCTAAAGAGTGACAATCACTGATAACCATTGAGACTCAGAAGGGGATGAATAGGACTCTCATGGGTCTCAATGGTAGCTAAAATATTGGCCGACCCTACAACATCCTAGAAAAGACCTGGCAATGACCAGAAAGATTTGTTACCATTCCAATAGTTAACAAGGAGAGAGTCAGGGGGGTGCTCTTGTCAAATTGTTTGCATGATCATCATTTGGCCTTTGGGGCCTTATCGGCCTGGCTCGATTCCCTCCAGCTAGGTGGAGAATCATGTATCACTGCCCTAAGATTTCTGATGACTGCCCACTTACCACTACGTCTAGCCTCCACTACAAGGTTCCTAGCCTGTTTTAGTTTAGTCATCTAAATAAATCTTAAATGGAAGAGAAAATAGTTTTCTTTTCCCTCTAAGAACCCATAGTTTGTCACATAAAGAGAGAAATCTGATAATGAGAGTTTCATTGGGGCATGTCCAACATCCATCAAGTGAAATATTGTGAATATCGAGCTGATCTTTAAGGAAGAAATTTCTTATAGAGGAGGGATTAGCGGTGGGGGGAGACCACAAACACATAAATTCAACTTATGTGTCTCTCTCACCCGCTCATCATGCATCTTACCCTAAACAAGCTTTTCAATCCCTAGGATAGGTGCAGTATTGATTGTGTTTTTGCAAATGGAAGCCCAAGATTTGACTTTTTCCTCTATTTTTGACATTAAGATAGAATGTTTAGCCACTATATCGACTTGTGCATTTTTTTAGCTGTCTAGACCTTCCAAACTCACAATAACAGATTATAAATCAGATTCGGTATCTATTGTTCCCATATTGAAGATTGATGAAAAACTGTGTAAAAGTTGCTTAGGTTCTGACACTGAGGTGGATAGACTAAGCACAATATTGTGGAGCTAGGAGTTTTCAGCCTCAAGCTTGATGAGGTGGTTGTGCAACCTCTGGTAAGCAAGCATTGGAGCCTCCCCATTATCTTCATTCATGGAGTTTCCTCCATGTAAAATGACACTATTCCTAGTGTCATTTTTGAGTCCCATAACTAACTAGAGTTAGAGGTCAAAGAAGCCTCCCACCAAACTAAAGTTTGTTGTCTTCAAGTCCATTAGACATTATGTCAAATAGTTTATGGTCATTTGCAATACACCAGTTCTGCCCCAAATTTCACTGCAATATTGTCAAATGGTTTGTCCACACTCCCATTTATTCCTCAAATCAGCAGAGGTATTTTGTCAAACAGTTTACCAATAACAACAAATTGTTGTTGAGGTCTTTGGGTATTGTCAAACAATTCATCAATAATGAACAAATTCTTGATAAACTTTTATATTTTAAAAATTTATTTAATATGTATTAGTCTTCATTATAGTGTCGACTGAAATTAAAGACTCAAAAGTTATAATTTTTGCAAACTTAAAAACCGATCAACTAAATATCTATTTATGACAACTTAAATGAAAGTCACCTTCAAAACGAAATATACTTTCTTATAATATTATAATTTACTATATAAAAACAAGATGTCATTATCTATATAATCGAATTTAAAAAGCAATATCGTTCTCTACAATTAAAACCACTCTTCCTCATCATACATATGGATAGAAAGTAACGAAAAGGCATGGTAGCAAGAAAGTTGATATGTAAAATTATTATATATGATTACATTCTCTAACATATGTCATTTTAAAATTAGAACTATATGTAAAATACAAGTTATCCTAATAATAAAAAAACGTGGTTCAATATTATAATGTTGCAAGAGAAAAGATGTTGTGGACCCCTTATGTCATTTGGATTTGATTTGATGTCCAACTAATTAAAAGTTATTCTAGTCCATTGTTGTATGTTATTTCCAAAGGAAAAGTTAGGATATATATAAGGTTAAGGCATCTTAAATTCATGAACTCGTCCATAGAATATAGCAAGTAATGTTTAAAATAAGAAATTAGAGAAAGGTTTGGAATAAGTTGACTTACTTTAGAGATAAGAGGCTTGGTATCTCCTCTTACATTGTTTATGCAAGCTTATAGTTTTGATGTGCTTTCCATGTCATTCTACAATAATATTTATTATCTTTATAAATTTTAATTTTTTTATTGATTCAATTTTAGTATTACTATTAACACAATTTTTTTTAAATAATTAATTATATATAATAAAGTCAATATATTATTTGTAATAAAAGAATAATATAGTCACAAGCAAATTAAACATGGTATTTTTATAATAGAATTTATAAATCTTATATTTTAAGAAAAATGTCATTAAACAAACAACTAATTAAATTAAGGATGAATGAGTCAATATGATCAAAATTATTGAATGAATAGTAAAAACTATATAAATATATAGAATATATATTTTAAAGATCGAACAACCATTTTAACTTTTTATAATGATTCTTTAATCGACTTCCATAATAATTCTCACACTCAAAGTCCTTTCTTTTTTCAAAGGTCTAGAGGGTGCATCATAGGTCCCTTTGCATAGCATTTTCAAGAATTTTGTGTTCCTTCCTTTATCAAGGGTAAGATTTATTGGTTTTTTGAAACGTCACTGTCTCAAATTACCTTGATGAGAACATAATACATCTAGGGGAAGCTACTTCCCATTTTCAACATACCCTTTCAGACACTAGGCCAACTATAAGGCTAACCCCTTCTGCTTTAGGCTCTGCAAAACCTAGGTGAGTGGACCTGTTAGATTCTTCATATGATACCAGTTGTCAAAAGCATAGACTGAATCTAAACAAAGTAGATAAAAACCCTTAATCTTCTAACACTTATGTGAAGATCTCAGAAATGGAATAGCTAATAACATGGCCAAAGAAATTGATAGGCTAAGTGGGGGCATCCTTTTTAGTTCCTTCAACATTAAAGGGAACGACATTTGATTAATGCCATTGATTTCAACAAAATCCCAAATATGCAGCTGTAAGAACAAGTTGATCCTGTAGCTGATCAATGCCTTATCTATTGGGCAATTCCACAAATTAAACACATACATCTATGATACCAGTGACATATTCCATACATCAAGATATCAGATCTATCTTATCACTTTGTGAATCAGACATCGGTGTTCATAAAGACCCACTAGTACATTTGAGGTTATTTTGCGACCATTTATTAAAATGTTTTAGATTGGTCGCAATATGGAAGGAAAAATTTCTTTTTTTAAAAATCCATGTCCGTGTTGGTTGAAATTTTGACCAACACTTAGTTGAACATGACAAAATGAAAAAGGGCATTGTGCCCACCCATTTCATTGTTTTGTTAAATAAGGGTTTAACACCCGCCCATTTCATTGTTCTGTTAAGTTGGGAGGTGGTAGATTAGCGCAGAGGGTGGGAGGTATATCGCTCGTAGGGCATGTGCATGTTGATTTGGATGTGAATACAATTGGGCAACGAGGTCAACAGAATCTTTCTCGTCTCTGCTAGTTTCAAAGATTCTACGGAGCGCGCGCGGGGGAGCTGCACAAGCAATTTAGGAGAAAATGAAAAAATCGAGGAAGAGGCAAGGAATCAAGGTGCTTATCACATTTTTCTGCCATTTTTTGCTCAATCTTAGACATGGCACCCATTAGGTCATTTTGAACAATGTTTTTCTTTGCAATCTCTTTAGCAATTTCTGCAACATGTATATCACGCTTCATTGCCAATTGATGCTTTCCTATATATGAGCACCCAATTCGCTTAATAAACCTGCTGCATAAACTTTACTAACTCTTCCAGGCTCATGTATGGTTGAGAAGAACAAAAATATCTCCTATATCATTTTGGACATTTATGGAGTCTTGGAGTTGTGACTATAGTATCTACAAAATTCTTCATAAAACACATAAATCCTTTTGTTTCCTAGATATTTCTATGAATGGGCACTGATTCTAGCTAAAAAGGAAAGGTTTGAAACCCATCGAGTCACTTTTTCAATCATCTGGGTTTCTGGCCTGAACAATTGAGATGCCCATTGGGCATTAATGTTTTGATAGTTATGGAACAAATGATAGTAGTTATGTTTGAAGGTTATGTTTTTAGTATTTAATTGTTAGATGGGTTAAACTATTCAAGTGAAGGGATGAATTTCCCTATACAACTAAATCTAGAAACTCTTGTATTAAATCTTTTAGTTATGTTTTGCTTTAGCGCCACATAGGCCACATAGCATCAACTCAATGAATAGGAAATATTATGAGTTAAATTTTTAAAATAGAAAATTTGGTACATGAAAAATGAAATGGCATTTCAAACACCTAAAAAATTGATGGCAAGGAGTCTATTCCATCCAACAATGAGCCTCCTCGGCATCAATTCTTTGATTGTTGATGCATTGCATGAATGGAAATAGCTAGATTTGATGATTATGTTTGCAGTGTCATAAAAGAAGGTGCAGGTGGAGCAGCACTCCTGCCTAGTGAGTGAACCTCTAATGAATGAAATAATAATGTATAAAGTCATTTGTGGTTCACATCTCTAAAAATAAACAAAATGTTTGATAGGTTCTTGAATCTTTATTAATGAAACAATTAAGTTATAACATATGTATGATAGCTTCGATGACTACACTTACTGTTCTTGGTGTCCCAATTAAAGGTTCATCACTGGATGAAATGGACTCCCTACTATCAATACTTCAGGTGTTTGAAATGATAATTCATATTTCATGTACCCAATTTTTAAATTTTATTATTTCTTTAAAAACTTCATATTCATTGAGTTGATGCTATGGAGCCTAAGTAGTGCTAAAGAAAAACATAGCAAAGAGATTTAACTTTTGAAATTTGAGTTTTTGGATTTAACAGTATACAAAAATTAATCTTTATAGTTGAATAGTGTACCCACCTAAGAATTAAATTGTGATTCCTTTTCCATGGGCCTCTTTAGCATATTCTATCATTCCATCAGGTGTTCAATGAGCAGATTCAATGGTTATCTGCAACACAACCAAAATTCAAATATCTTATCAAAATGTGTGGTACCAAATATTGTTTCATTCCATTCACTTAAGCATTTCTTAAAATTATTCTTTAGGAAATTGTGTGCAATTCGAATAGGCTTCACAAACCAACCTCATATGAGACACTAAATGATTTGAGAATTTCTGCAGCAGCTGTCATGATTGGCAGATTAGAATCTGAGCCCATTATAATACCCACTTCTGGGCTACCTGTAAGAAATAGACAAAAGGAAGAAATCTTAAGACAATAGTTTATGTATGTATTGAAACAAATCATAGAATGAAAAATAAGATAGAAAATAGTAATGCAAAAGAATAGAGATATTGGAACTACAAAATCAATTGGGACAGCAGCCTAAAAATATTGAATAAATAATAAATAGTCAATTCGCAAAACTGCAAGCATATGTCATGATCAATGAGTTGATATTGTTGTACATCAAGGGTCTAATACACCAAGATGATGTAAATGAACTTAAACATATTCATTTATCAATTGGAATTGCTCCATTTTGTTGATCTATGTGCTGCTAATCCTATGTATTCAAGGTATGATACATTGAGATGTTAGAAGGGAACTCAAGCTTGATGGATTGTGAAGTCTGATTTGCAGTCTCTGTGAGCTATTATCATCCAAAAAATATACCCCCTTTCATTCATCTATCCATGAGCTATTTCTTGTGATTGTGATTGTGATTGAGCTTGTAACTCAATGACCTACTTTGGTCGCTAGTGTAGTTTTAGTCTTTTGCTTACTTAGATTCACTCCTCTATCACAATGTAATGTCCCCAAATCTTATTTGATATACTAACAGAGCAAATATTATTCTAAATAGAATAGGAAAAGGTGGATTATAATTAACGAGGACTTTCATCAACATTTATTTTCCAAATATAATTTTCAAGCCTCTTGGAGCATGCAGGGGAAGAAGCTGACATAGCTTATGAAATTATGCTATGCTCTTATTCTACGGAACCAAGTTTTTTTGAGGTTGGACACCAAACATATTACCTCACAACCATGTTCATGGTTGATAAGGCACTATTGGAAAAGATTTCTCAACATATTCATTTTGTTAGAAAAGAGTCAATGCACAAAAAAATTCATCAATGCACATAAAAATTCAAAAATCATTCCTAATGGATATACAAAATTAATGAAATAAGGGGGATATGATCATATTGTGTGACTTATGAAGATAGATATTGGAACCCTTAACATGAACTAATATACTAATATAACCTTGTTAACATGTTTTTTTTTTACAGTAGATGATTTGTGATGTAGCCACATTGTTCTTCGGCATTGAGATCTCAGTCATGTTTGGAGGCTTCATAGATCAAAATTTACAATTATTTTTTACTGGTCTTTGAAGGATTCATAGATTAATTTAAAATATTTTTAGTAATCTTCAAGGGCTTCAAAAAAAAATTCACTTTGTGTGATCTGTGAAGGCATCAAAGATAAAGTCATGATATTTTCAGTTATCTTTGAAGACTTCATAGATAGATATGTCAAATTTTCCTAAGTTCAAAGATTTCATAATTTATGTATATCATAGAAGTATAAATCCCACGGCGTAATTATATTGTTAGTATCTATTTTCTCATAAACTAATTAGAGAGGAGTATATCATTGAATATATAGATTTTAGTGGCTTAAAATGAAATTCCATGTGGATGCATGGCCAGGATTGATATAATGCCTGGATATCTAAAACATCTAAGGGACAGGGGTATTGCAAAATGTAATGACACACAAAATGATTACCTAGAGATTCAATATTAATAAAGGAGTGAAAGTCTCAATTAACAAGAGTAACAAACCATGTCTAATAAGGATAAGATTGAAAACTAAGAAAAGATGACAACTAAAACAATAAAATAATTTTACAATCAACTAGAATGTTAAAAACTTTCAGTAAATCCAATCTAATTGGATAAAATGACTCACCTCTAGATTTTTGAAGCAATGCTGGAATAGAGAAATGCCGCCACCACCCATGAAACCCATTCAAAATGCAATTTGAACCTACCAAAACTGTAAACCTTACAGAAAATCCAATGCAAATGGATATTGGGTCCACCTCTAAACCTCATTTGAAGCTCAATTTTATGAGGAAGAAAAGAAATTATACATACCCCAATTCTCTCCCATTATACCTACATAATCAAAATACAAATTAAAACAAAACATTAAGATCAAGATTCATGGATATGGAAGTCAAATCACAAAAAAAGCATTTATAATAAAACCTAGCACTACAATCTTCTCTAATTTGGATATGTATCTACCAAAGGATTCAGTCCACAACATAGCTTTTTTTCTTTATAAACTATTATCCAAACCAAAACTACTCTCATAAGGAAGATAGGGCTCAACCTTTTAAACCAATAATTACATGGAAATGTATGTGAAATGTTTGATCCTATAACCCACTTCAATTTCATGATCATTTTTTTTTGTTCTCTCTCATAAGATTTGGCAGACATTTGTTGGTTTTGTGTTTGGGTGAACTAATTTTAGAAGTTTACATTACAATATTTGTGAAATTATCCTTCCAAAATTGAGGAGGAATTCCATATACAGGAGAGAATCTTGGGTGAATCTATCCACTTATTTACAGTAGCTATCTTTATCTAAAGGAATTTGGCAACAAAGAAAACTTGAGGAAATATCACCCTTTTACAAATGGCTTTATGTCTTTAATATGTTGATTTGATTGTACAAAAAGCTAAGTTATCAGTTTGGCACTCATAGTCCCTGGATATGGGTCTGATATAAAGGTTATTTGAGATCCAATTCGATGTAGTAATGCCTATGGGTTAAACCCAGCAAACTCAAAATGAACCGAGTTGGCCCCTCTCTGGAAGAATGCCTTCATATATCATCTTAAAATGAAAGGATGTTGTTTTGTTTGCCTAGAAAATCTTGTTTAACTCTCTGCTCATGCTTTTGTATAGACTATTTGTAAGGCATTCTTCCTTGGCCAGGCAAGAGCTAATAAAGCCCTACTGTATTCAATTGTCTACTATCAGAGAGTCTTCCCCAAATCAAGCCTTTTTCTGCTATGTGTCATCCAATTATTTTCATTGTCATTGTTTTTGTTTTTATATTTCAATGTGTAGATGGAATATATATAGACATGATGCAACATAAAGTACTGCAAGCAAGATCTTGGTAGGAATCAGTATAGTAGGGTGTCAAATAGTGTCTGACAGGTTGTGATGTGTGCTGGAGAGTTAGAAAGTGCTTAAAACACTTTATGACCTCTTGAACTTCTCAATCGAACCAAGAGCAGCTTTTTCAAAATTGGACCATTGAAAATAGGTAAATACAATGGGAGTTTGTATGAACCAATTTTAATTATATTTAGGATTATGAAACAAACAAAAAATGGTTGTGGGCATCATTTCTTAACCTTGTTATTAGAGTAGCAATAGTAGAGTTTTGTATCTTCCACTCACCATTAGGCTTTTAACTATCCAAGGGAAAATAGGCAAGAGAAGCCATTGATAAGGCATTGAAAGAGATCATTCAAAAGCCTTGTAGCATGGAAGGAGTAGATTGTGAAGACTTCTAGCAATTCGATTGGCTTACAAAATGGCATACGTTGTTATTATCAGACATACTTTTCTTCAGTGGATGAGCAGTAGAAATCCTTAGGACATATCCTAAAGTTGGATCTCATCTGCTAGATCCAATATGGATGAGAAAAAAGAGTTGGCTTCCCTTAGTAATGGCAATCCTCTCATCACTTAACCATATGCCCCTTGAGTTTTGTTTTCAAAGTGTTGCTTCTTAATAATTAGTAGGTAATTTTTCATGTTTTAATGGGAATTGTGCCATTTAACTAATAGTTCCAACATGGAGTAGTGCTTGCCAAACTACATGCAGGCTTTTTATTTTCATCTTTTGAATTTTTACCTATATGGGTGCATGTGTAGTTTTTAATGTGCATGAGAGTCCCTCATAGAAGACCTCAAGGGGATCATTTTTAAGTTTTTCAAGTTAGTAACTCTGAACTTTTGATCCTCTTTCTTCTCCTTATTATGTGACCATCTTATTCCATCAGCTTGTGTGTTGGTGTAGGTTACAAAAGCCTCGGGCTTATCAGCAAAGTAGTATTCTAAATCTCATATGAAGATTTTTTGTATTATAATCTAATATTATAAACTAGTTTAGGAGTAGTTATGCATATAATTTCATACATCTACACTGTAATTTTATTTTTATGCATGGTTAGAACACTAGCTATAGTTTCTTAGTTTAGGAATTGAAGCATTATATAAACAAGTATGTACAATGTAAATAATATTGACAATTTTTTTGCAATAAAGCTTTATGAAATTGTTGCTTCACTCATGGTGTGAGAATGCTTATATCTATGTCATTTGATTTTTTTCCACATCTTGTTCAAACCATATAATGCAATCTCATCTATGAAGCGTATTAAAAGCTAAGGGTTTGGAGTGACTCGTATACAATTCATTTTTTGTCATTTCATTATATAGTTTGAATAACTGTGGAAAAAAATCAGATTTTTATTACGAATTTTCTGTTCACCAATCTATGTTAAACTAATCTATCACTTTCCTAATACTTTATGAACGGGATGCTATTTGCAAGGTTAGTTTCCTAATACTCACTATAGTACTTGCTATTTAATTGAGATAGACAAGGCTCATTAGTTAATTTGTATTCTCTTTGGATTTTGTTAAAGAAGACAGTTGAATGCTATATGAACTAAAAGTTCTGTAGTGTCAACAGGCTTGTGCATCTCTTGAGCCAAATTACCAGCCCTAGTGACATTTTTTGTTGTTCAAAAGCGGCACCATACTAGACTATTTGCAAACAACCATGCAGATAGGCATTCTATAGATAGACTTGGGAACATCTTGCCAAGTCTTCAGTACATAATAAAGCAACTGAATTTCATAAATTGTTTTTTTGATAGTTGATTTGTTTAAATATTTATGATCAAAAATTACTTAGTACATCTCATCTTTTTTCTACGCAAGAGCTTGCAGTTCTGAAGAATCTGATAGCGAAGAATTTGAAGAAGATATTGTAGCAAGGTATATTTGGTGTTCTTTTTTAAGTGAAAATGTGATTGGAAATTTTGTATGTTGTCATATTTCACTTGCAGAAAGGTCATATTGTAAATAGAGGTGAAGTTGTATGGATTTAAGTTTCTTCTTCATTATTTATAATGCTCTCGATTCCTCCTTTGTAGCTATAAAAATACTTGTTTATTTTCACCTTTCCAGATACCCTTTACCAGGTTCTTCAAGATTCCAAAATATCTTGGGCTGACCCCACTCTAGCATCTCCTAACTCCTACTTGGTTCAGAGACCTAACTCCTTTTTATATGTGTCTTCCTCTTACTACTCCATCTGTAGGTTGCAAACAAATCATCCTTCTTCCATCAACGAGTCATTCCATTCAAGAAAGACCATGTCTGACGATATCAACACACAAAGAAATAGGGAGATAATTGCTAGACTATGGTCTAACTTAAAAAGAAAAGGTGATGGAAAATGTTATTGTCCTTGCAAAATGTGTAAGGGCTTAAAGACTCGAAGATATCTAATCACAATAGCTGAGCAATATTGTAGCCAACATGGTCACATTAAAGGGGGAAACGAGTATAACCCATTGGTATGTATTTTAATAGTTTATAAATTACATAAGACATGATTTGATGATGACATCGTGGTCATGGTTAATATAAGGTCATCATTTTCATATAGGTCAACATCCTTGAGTTTCATGTTATGGACCATGACAATTCAAAGAATGCAGATTTCCAAACAAGGGAACATGGAGGTGTGAATATTGAAGTAGAAGGTAATGATACCATGGAAGAAGACTAGGATGATGAAGATCACGATGATCAAAATGATCATGATGATCAAGATGATGATGATGACACAGAGCTTGATGTACCTTTACTTGAGAAGGCACAACAATCCCTATATGAAGGCTCCAAAATAACTTTTCTTGCCACTATATTTCTATTGGTGAACTTGAAGGTTATGAATGGTTTATCCAACGTAGCAATGACACATATGTTAAGGTATGCCATCATCTTTCATTATTTTACTTGTAGTTCCCTTACAATTAACATTGGGTTCGTGTAGTAATTAAAATTCTTTAAATTAAGAAATTATATTTTTGGTCGTAGGTTGATAGGTGAGTGTTTGTTACCACCATCAAACATTCTACCTCGCTCATATCAAGAATTATCTGCCATTATGAAAGATATTGGAATGGAGTATCAAACAATACATGCATGTTCAAACGATCATATTATATATCATAAACAACATGAATTTGCAACACAATGCCCTACTTATCATATCAGTAGATATCAATCAGATCGATTAACAAAAAAGGTGCCATACAAGGTTCTTCGGCATATTCCCATTATTCCATGTCTGCAACGATTATTCAAGTGCAATAGCTTGGCATAATTTATGGATTACCATGCATGCAATAGAAGTCAAGATGACATTATGTGAATGCCTATAGATGGTTCAACATTTAAGGAAATAGAGGAAAAATGGCCACACTTTAAAGAAGAACCTTGTAATCTCAAGCTTCCATTGGTGGAAGACAATGTCAATCCTTATGGAGAGATGAGATCTACTTACTCGGTGTGGCCTGTTTTTGTTATCAACAATAACATACCTCCTTGGTTGTCCATAAAGAGAGAGCACATAATGATGACACTGATTGTTCCAGGTATTTTTTTTATTTAGTGGTCATCTAAATTAATTTATTATTACTAATCCATCAAATGGTCAAAATAATTATGTAATGTTTTTGCTCATTCAACTAGGTAAGTACCAAGTTAAAGATATCAATGTATCTATTGAACCCCTTATCGAAGAGTTGGTGGTGTTATGGAATGGGGTTACTACGTATGACATTTGTATACCAATAGGACAAAGACAATTTCAATTTAATGCAATGCTTGTATGGACAATACATGATGCCCTTGGGCTAACACATTTTTGTGGTATGTTCTCTTCTTGACACCTCTTTTTTGGTATGTCAAAGTTAACACATTTAATCCAATTATACATGATCTTGTAGGTCTTCAGACAAACGGTAAATTTGCATGTCCATTTTGTGGTCCAAAGACGCTCGTCATTCAAAAAGTTTAAGAAAGCAGGTGTTTGATGAGAATAGACACTTTCTGCACAAAAATCATAAGTATCAAATTATCGAAAAAAATCTTTTCAATGGTCTAGAAGAGACTAAATCAAAGCCATAGAGAATGACACCTCGCCTATGGAAGTTGGTATACAATAAAATAAATCATCGAGGTAATGGCATTCCATTTGATGGTTTTTGTTTCAAATTTATATTTCGATATTGTGTTTTGTTTACTGATGATGTGATTGATGCTTTTGAAGGTTGTCAAGACATCAATGACCAACTTCCAAAAGGACTAAAAATTTATCCTACTCAATTTACTAGGTTGTCGTACTACGAGCAACTCCCAATTGTGCATTTGTTTGATCCTATGCATATTGGAAAGAATGTAGTAGAGACATTATGGAAAATCTTGGATGGAAGGCGTGACAAAGATCAAATTGTCAAAACTTGTAGTGACATTGAAGAATCCAACCATGCAATGAAAAATGGCATTTGATCAAATAATAATGGAGACTAGATTGATACAAGTTCCCTTAGTTGGTTATTGTCAGAGTAGCAGAGCAATCCTATAAAAGAAGTCACAAAAAAAATAACAATTCCCACAGGATTTGCTGCGAACATAAACAATGTCATATCAAATCAAAGTGAATTTGTGCTAGGGTTGAAAACACACGATTGGCATACATTTATTAAGGTAATTCATGCTATTTTGTATTCACTATATATTTATATACTGCATGTAGTTTCAATTGCATTCTTTTATAAAATATTGACAAGATCATTTTACAAATATTGCAGTACATTCTACCTCTATCTCTCCCACGCCACTTCGCTAACAATGTCAAACAGGTTATATATGATCTTGGAAAATACATGAGGTGGTTGTCATCTAAAGAAATCAATAAAGAAGATATAAAATATTGGAAGAGAAAAATTCCTCTTCTGATGTGTGAAATGCAAAAGTGTCTACCTCCAAGTTTTTTGAATGCACAAGAACACTACCTCATACATCAAGTTGAGGAGATTAAATTGTGTGGACCTGTACCAACCAGGTCAATATGGATGGTTGAGAGGCACTTGAAATTTTTGAAAGGCTTGGTTCAATAGAGAGCACATCTTGAGGGTTATATGGTGGAGGGATATATGGTATACCAAACCATGGTGTACATTAGTGAATATCTTCCTAAGTTTGCAGCAAAGATCCATGTAGATCATATTTGGGATCCCAACTCAATTAACAAATTTGAAGGGGAGTACTTGATGGGAAAAGGTAGATCGAGGAAAGTGAGAGGTAAATCTAAGATGTTATTGTAATTAATTAATTCTTATAAATCTTCAATATAAGTTATTTTTAATTGGTGTATTTTTTTGAAACAGGTGGTCGAGAGTGGGATGCAATACATTTGTATATTGCGAACAATCTTGATTGGATGATGGAATGGATTGAATGATGTCAACAAAATGGTTGCTCATTAACATGGGAAGGTGTTGCTTCATTGGTTATAGAATCTCATCGTAATGGAGATTCCAATGTTATGCCAATGGTAGTTGATCTAGTAAAGGGTTTAAGAGGTGGAGAGGTACGTAGAAATTTATTAATGATCATAACTCGACGTATGTTTCGTATCAACTCAGGATGCAAATAATTTACACACACTTCAAAAATTGTAGGTCAAGCACCACAAAGCTATATACTATCATGGCCACAGATTTTGCACAAAAAGGTTGGATGACACAAAGAAAACCTGTGATTTTGGGATAACTGCAGTTTTTGAGGTCACCAATATATCATCTAGAAACGACATACATCCTCAACAATCTCAAAATCAATACTATGGCATCTTGGATGATATAATTGAGTGTGAATTTAACACCTTCAAAGTAGTTTTATTTGTTGTCAAATGGTACAGGCTACGATTAAATCAAAATGATCCAGATAGAACGGTTATTCAACATGATAATGGATTTACAATGATCAATACAAGGTCATTTGAGCCAGTTGGAGATGAGCACTATGTTCTTCCAAGCCAATGTGAGCAAGTGTTTTATTCAGAGGTTCCACATAAATAGGGTTGGTTATTTGTTGTTAGACATGATCCAAGAGGAAGGCCGATAAAGTATAATGTTATGGAAGAAGAAGATATTGAAGATGATGAAGAAGCAAATGATGAAGATCAAGATGATGATGATGATGATGATGGTGATGGTGATGATGATGATGATGATGGTGATGATGATGATGATGATGGTGATGGTGATGATGGCGATGATGATGGTGATGATGGCGATGATGATGGCGATGATGGCATTGATGATGGCGATGATGATGGTGATGATGGCATTGATGATGATGATGATGATGATGAAGAAGAAGATAATCAATGACTACAAACGTCATCACCCCTTCTATTGATGATCTTGCATTCCATATATTAGGTAAATTTGTTCATGTTTATGATGTTACATATTATTTCTGTTGTCTTCTAAGTTATTTGTAGCATACACGTATAAATGATTAACATATGTAGGAAATTAGATTACATATTTATTGTGTTCATTTCTAATGATTACAACATATGTTATTTATAGTTACCAATGTTTATGTTGTGTCTGATTATGACCCTTTTTACAAATAGTCAATTCACTATAGGTACATCATCAACCCTTTTGTTGACGATCTCGCATTCCATATATAAGGGAAATTTCTTCATGTTTGCGATGTTTCCTATTGTTCATGTTGTCTTCTAAGTTATTTGTAGCAAACGTGTATCATGTAATTTTTAGCTAACTTAAAGTAAATGATTAACATATTCAAGAAATTTGATTACATATTTATTTTGTTCATTTCTAATTATTACAACATATGTTATTTATAATTACCAATGTTTATATTGTGTCTGATTGTCACCCTTTTTCCAAACAGTCAATTGACTATAGGAAATTTGACCCATTTGGTGTGAATTGTGCACAGTGACATGGATCAGCAGGTATAAGTCAATAAATACACATAATTTTCTTATATTCTTCTTGTTTATCATTGAGCACGTATGTTATAAATAGACATATTATATAATCATATAATGTATATATAGAGAAAGAAGGTCTGTATAGAAATATAATTGTATAATCACTTTCAACTTACTACATTTTATATTTGTCACTTTCACTTTCCATTTGATGGATTGCAGGACCCACCAAATAGGTACTTGTCAGATCTATCTACATTGAATGAGGGAAATGAGGAACTAGTAGATGAAAGCTCTACATGTAGTACGGCTAAAATAGGGAGATCAACTAGAGGTCAAAAGAATAGAAAAAAATTTGATAAACGCATGCAATTTTTTCTTGCTAATGGGGGGTCATGTTCTTATGATGATGAGACCAAAGGCGACATCAAGGTGCCCTTTCGGTACTCACACATTGAGAAAGAATGGGTACCCAATGAGCTACCTCCAATTAACACAGATTTTTGTGTTAATGAGAGGATATATCGCATTGCTCCATCCTCATTACATGGTTTGGGCCTATTTTCCATGGATGGGATAAAGGTAGGTTACAACAAAGTTGTCAAATTTTTGAAGTATGTCTGTCCATGTTACAATTACAATGATTGGATGCGGATTGTTCGGTATAAAAAAAGTATGTGTAGGTATGGGATATAAGCTAATTATATACAATGGAAAGAAAATGATCAAAGTAAAAGATTTGCTATGTACATTGATAGGAGACCAAAAGCAATAGGTAATATTGCAAGTTTTATAAATAGTACGCGACCTTCTTCAACTAGTAAGCAACCCAATTGCATATTTGAGGTGCATGAGGGGAATGAAGTTTTTGTTTGTGCAATAAAATCAATAAGTGCAGGGGAAGAATTGCTAATCGATTACAATTTAAATCACATAGATACAAACAAAGTTACTATCATGAGGGCTATAAGTACTCTTTACCATTTTTTTAATAAGTTTTTTTTTGCTGTCTATTGCTTTTAGTTAGCTGAATTTTTTATTTTTAATCTTTGTGATAGGACGATATGGATCTAACAGATGATAGAGGTCACCAAGATGCTACTCGCACCCCTTCTTCAGTGAGGGTAAACCTTTTTGAAATTGTACATATTAGATAGTTGAAAAATGTTATATTATTATGTTATTTTATTTACGGTGTAAGTACTATTTACCATTTTGTTAATAAGTTTTTTTTTGCTATCTATTGCTTTTAGTTAGCTAAATTTTTTATGTTTAATCTTTGTGACAGGACGATGTGGATCCGACAGATGATAGAGGTCACCAAGATGCTACTCCCACCCCTTCTTCAGTGAGGGTAAACCTTTTTGAAATTGTACAAATTAGATAGTTGAAAAATGTTATATTATTACATTATTTTATTTACAGTTTTTTAGTTTTTATGATAGTTTTACTGATATTTCTCTCACAATTTGATATTCAGGATAAGGGTAAAGTAGCATCAGTAAGTGCCGAGCCACTAGCTTTGCCTTCTGATGAGGATATTGCTGAAACTCTCGATTTCATAAAAATGTTGAAGAAAATTTTTAAAAAAATTAATTTAGAAGCAATGAAAATTTTGGATGAGGCAAATATGGAATCTGAGGAGATGATGAAGAGGCTATTAGGTTTGAGAGCGCAAGCTTGCCGTTATGAAGTAAGCTCCAATGAATATTTAATTATAAGAAAAGTTTAATAAAGATTTGTATTTTATAATCTTTTATGTTGTGAAGTAAAATATGTAATATTGGCAAAAATACTTTATTGATGCAATTTTTTTAAAGAGTTGTAAGAAACTTTAACTACTAAATTCTTGTTATACAGGATTTTTTGGCAACTGATCGACAACTTGGTCAAGGACAATGCGGTGAGGTCGATAGTAGTAGAGCTCCGACTACCACTGGTAAAATAATCTTTTAGTTGACAAGTTAGAAGGAATTTTTTATTTCAAACATTCAAAACTTCTTAACTCTTACTTTTATTATTTCAGAATGTCTTTGCTAACAATGTATTGTTCAAGTCATCTAGTTCAGGAGACTCCTAAGAAGTTGACGGACACCCGTACAAGATTGCCAAGTGCAATGTCGGCAACAAGGGGATGTCTAGCTGGTAAATCCTTATTTTTCTATATTTGGTTTTGTGTTAATTATGAGTTGATAATATGTACTTTAATCTTGGGTGCATCACATAGTATATTTTTTTTTTTGTGGTAGGAGATGCACCGTCTGGTACTCCGCCAAATGCGGATCATAGTACATGTATTGGTGATAATTCACCGTCATTTCTTGGAGCTACCCGTATTTCTAGCACAGGAGCTATGCAGAAATCATTGTTGATTGACGATGATGAATCAATGCCTTTGAAATGTCCTAAGATTCCAGGTACTTTAAATAATATTGTTTTATATTGTAATAAGGATTTTTTTGCAAGACGTAAACATGATAGGAAGTGGTTTGGTAGGATCATCTGAATTATCAATGACCTTTTGTCCATACCAGTAATTCTCTAGTTTAGTAATTCGATTCATTGCAATTCCATGCTTTCAGTAGAAGATACTAACCAATTTTTGTATAGAGAACCAAAAGTGGGAGTCTTCTTTCATATTCAATGTTCAGTTTTCAATGATTTCCCACATCATTGCTATTGCCTATTAGAGTTTTAGAGTGCTCACTTTTAGCTTCATTGTCTATTTTAGCAATATTTTGTTTCCATAATATCCCAGGTATGATCAGTGACAACATCAATTAAGAATGACAAAAAATGAAGGTCATGGCAAGTTATATGTATTATGCACTATTTTTTTTTTCAAGGTATACTGATTAATATAGTCACAGTACATTTTTTAGTTTTAGAACATCAGCAATAGAATCCTGGTAGAGTTTGACTAGTTTTAGACATTTTAAAATTTTTTCCAAACTTCTTTTTTGGTCAATTTTGGTCAAGTTGATCCTCCAACCCTAAAATAGATCACTAAAAAGATGAAATATATCTCATTTTATGTATTTTTTATTCAGTATAAAAATTATTCTTCGCATGATCCATTTTAATGGTTCTTACTATTAATTATCCCATGACATTTTTTGCAAGAAATGATAGATTTTATAGGAGGCTTTATGACCTCACGCTGCGAAGATTTGGCCCCACCATACGTAAAAGGTGGAACATCATAACTGAACTAGTTTTATCCCACTATTTTTTTTCATATCATTAATTGGTGCAACATTTTTCCTTTCATTCAGGTCTTTTCTTATACTAGCTATATCTAACAATTTTGTGTTTTTTCTTAAAAGGTGGAACTACCAAGATCAAAAATTAAAAGATGTGCTCATCAAAGATATAGAGCATGAGTTTGGTAGTAATATTTTTGATCATAAGAAATTGTTACAAAAAGCTTCCAGACATCTTAAGGTTGTGAGGGACACATATAGAAAGACCCTCATTCTAAACCCGAAGTATGAGTGTCCTCCCTTTGTTTCAGTGAGGGACTGGAATGAGTTCATTTTGAATGCAAAGGAGAAAAGGGAACGTCCAAAAGAAAGTACACCAGAAAATATGAAAAGGTATGCAATAATATTAGGGGAAAAGCACAAATCTGTGTCACCATTTGTGATACAAAAGCCTATTTTGGTCAAATCTCATTTCTCTATCAAAACTCAATTTTTTTCAAAAACTAAAAATACCCTTTTATAGTTCTCAGATTCAATATCATCATTATATAATTTTTTTAGTGATTTGATTAGTTATAATATGTTATAATCTCAAAATATTATAAGTCGATATTTCAACATTTCAGAAGATGCTCCCTCAAAGAAGCAAAAAAATAGTAAATCATATCAAAAAAATATAAAAATTATATTTATCTCTAGAGGAGAGAATCCTCTTCATGAATATGCAATTTCTTTTGAAGAAGGTATAGATTTGATAGGGAAGTTTTGACGGGAGGAAAAAGTTGTTGGATCCTGATAAGGTCGAACTTGAGTACTTATAAAAAAGAAAATATACATCAAAAATAATTATTTCTTTTTTTTTTCACTAGCTATACATGTCATCTATAAGATATTTTCAAATCAGAACAAAAAAAGATGATTTGCATACACTTGTTTGACAAGAACTACACCCTATATTTTTTACAGTTAAAAAAGGGACTTCAAAATAAAATAAAATGAATAAATTCTTACTCAAAAAAATTATAAAAATTATAGGCATAAAACTCATCCAATTCTACATATTTCATCAGTTTACATCATCTTCATATTTTAAACACAGATACCATTTTGTTGCCATTAATGTTGAATTGTCACATTTTGATATCACATTTCTTTATAAAAGGTGACATAGGTTTGTGCTTTTACCCATTAACTACTAGTACATTAATGAGCAAATTTAGGGTTCAACTTCAATATCAACAATTTCAAGTAGCTCAATTTAATCTATCTATTGATGAAAGGTATGTAATTCATATTCTGACACAATTGCTTATAAATCTCAATCTCAATCTGGGCATAAATCCTACATAAGATATAACTGACACAATTGCTTATAAATCCTAAATTCATATGCTAACACAATTGCTTATAAATCTCAATCTCAATGCTGACACAATTGTATATATCTCAATCTCGGCATAAATCCGACATAAGATATAAATAGTGCGCTTATAACTTCACATATAGCTATATTATGTCTTGAAAATATAGTAATGCTCAACTACATGTACCATAGTTGTATGTGTTAGTAGTATAGGTGATAAATGATATTCAGTAATTGTAATGACAAGTACAATTTTAAAAACAAACTTTGCAAGAATTTTACTAATGGTCAGTCTCTTAAAAGTAATAAGCATCACGTTTAATGCCAGAAACACAAGTTAATGACAACAATCATGTTCCTATCTTTGAGGACTGACAACAACCCTTGTAGATTTATATTTATTGGTATTGTGGAGAGATGATCCAGCCTACACTAGGTAAGACAAACTATTTGAGACTTCATTTGGATGACATGATGTATGTTACCTCAAGACCATGGCTATGCATAGAGCCATAAGATGATGTCTTCTCATAGCTAGGATTCATGTTGGTATCTTAGCCACTGAATGGCCATTATTCATTGAAGATAGAGAGGTTTCCACTAACCCATGTCTAGATACAGTTCAACTATCAATACAATATATCACAGGAGTACTGTAGTTACACCTGCTTCACCAAGGAGGTAAAGAAAGGTTGTTCTCCTAGATTGGACCCAATTAGATGTATGGAAGATGTTAGTGGCCTTATCATTTATAGGTGGGACTAATTTCTAGATGTGGTGAATGATGGTGTCACTCCCTAGTACATAGAGCATTTGGCCACACATTCATTTCCTCATATAACTGATCCTATAGGGGTAGTTAGTTAGGCACCACACCCTAATGTTCAGCAACCACAAGAACATCCTTTGAGGGAGGAGAGACCATTATAATGGCCACTGGTAGTTCTTGTTACAATTCCTTCTCATATTGTTAGATTGGATCTTAGATCGAGCAACAATGAATAAGCACATAGGCCTACTCATGTGAGAACTCACAGAGAGATGAGCACCATGGGTGTAGTAGGAGGTGATGCTAGGAGACATAGAGTAGAGGAGCCACCACAATAGGATGTGGGTGGAGGAGGGGATGATGACATGCCAAATTAGCCTCCACAAGTTTCACCCATAGGAGATGTATTAGCACAGACTCAAGATTCTCTATGACATGTGAGGGAGAGATTGAGGACTTCTCAGAGGCAGGTGGGCAAGTTATAGGTGCAAGTTATAGTTAGAGATGCATGACTAGCTAGAAGAGGGGAACTGTGAGATAGTAGATCTATGGTCTGAGACCATAGAGCTAAAGAGATAGATAGAGTTAGAGCGATATGAGACTTGTCATCATACCTCTCAGGCTGCTCATGTCAATGATATATATATGACACTGGATGTGAATTGTCAATGATATATAACTTCACATATAGCTATATTATGTCTTGAAAATATAGTAATGCTCAACTACATGTACCATAGTTGTATGTGTTAGCAGTATAGGTGATAAATGATATTCAGTAATTGTAATATATAATGATATATAAAAATTGTAATATAATATAGTAATCATACCTGAGACCTATAGTTAGAGCGAGATGAGACTTGTCATCATACCTCTTGGGCTGCTCATTATTATGTAGTATACGAAAATGTAGTACCTCTAGCTCAACATGTCTCAAGGTTCTTTGATTATGCTTGAGCTTTTGATGGTGTAATGCATCTTGCACATGCAGATGTTACTCATCCTCTTCCTCCTGGTGATGAGGGGGAAGGCTATAGTTAGGTCCATGCTATCTTTTGTTCCTTTTTGTATCTTTATATTGATCATGAGATTCATTGTATATTTGATGTATCATTTTGAGACTTGAGATATTGATAGTGCTTTGATTAGCACTTAGTTTTGATCTTTTAATCGTATCACCCCTCTGACATGTCAATGATATATATATGACACTGGATGTGAATTGTCCACTCTTAGAAAGCATTAGAATTATTGATTGCAGTTTGCCCAGTAAGATAATGGTGAGCTTCTATATACCTAAATGTCTCTATTTGGAAACTAACACTCAACTTCTGGAACATTTTGCAAAAGTGAAATGGATAAGGAAAATCATCTGTTCTGATGATGAAGATTTTGCTAATGTCAAAGTTCTACAATGCTTTCCTTATTTGGAGGAGTTGTGCATGCATTCTCCATTATTGGCCATGTCCCCTACAAGTGTAAGCATTTATGTTATTTTAATATGCATGAAAGCATTTGTTTGCAAGCATTTAGAGTTATGAATTTTTTTTTGGAAAACTCTAACCCAAATTTCATTCTTATAAATAATGCTAATAATTTTTTCTATTTCTTTCCACTCTATGAAATTTACTATTTCTTAAACTCTTATACCTTATTTATAGGATCAAAATTATGTGGCATTATTAAAGAGAATGGTTTAAACATGATCACATACTAATTTTCTTAATTTCTACAATAAACGTGTTAAAGTTGACTTTTTATTTTTTTCTATCCTTAATTCTTCTTTTACTGTGTGACTTTTAAGAATAGTTGAAGCTTATCTAAATAGTTTTTTATCCAAGTGTCAGCTTTGAAATTGTTTGTTATGGATGTAGACTATATGAAACATCCTCCAAACTATGATGTAACATTTTTGATCTTCTCAAACATTCTGAATGGTGCTCCACTGCTAGAAGCAATCAAAATAAACATAGATTAAGACAAGTCTAAAGTCATGAGTCTTCTGCTGGAACAATGCTAGGTAGTTCTTGTTAGTTGCTATTTATCTTAGCAAATCAGTGGGGATTTTGTTTCAGTTACAACCACCATTTATAAAATCAGTTCCATGTAGTGTGGAGGCTAAAGAAGAACTTGATGCACAAAGGTGATGTCTTTTAAATTGAAAACAAAAAAATACTTACTTTTCAGCTACGGGTAAAAAGGAATGCTACTAAAACAATCTGAAATCTAACATTTGCCCTCAAGTTTATACCTGTTGCAGCCTTGGGGATAAAAACACTTTGAGTGTGGAACATAGGGATAAAAATTTAATCTATAAAATCTATTAGTTGTTTCAACTTTTAGCTTATCATTTACTTTGTGTGACAATGGATAATATAGACTGTCGAAATTGATGTGTAATTTTATGGAGAGGCATGTCAGAATATGGATAAATACTTAGCATGAACTCCAAGGATAAATAGCATGATTACACATGTCAATTAAAGGTATGATGCTATAATTTCTTCCCTTTTTTCATATTTTTGGTGGACTTTATGCTAAAACCTTCATGCCATATAATAATCCACCATTTAGTAATGATCTTTATATCTATATCATCTAACATATTTCAAACTTTTGATAGGTTGCAGGACACATCAAAGGCAACAAAGATGAGGCTGGAAAAGGTTGGGTAGCACAGACTTGGCTCTAGGGGATATTCAAAAATCAAAGCACGCGTTGTAAGTAGCAATAAATGAATTGCAAAGAAAAATGATTTATAAAATGCAAATAATTTTGTTAATTAATAACAAAATGCAGGGCACTGATTTTAATCTGGAGGCCACAGAAGAACACAAAAAAATTGCCTTCAAGCAAGGCTATGCAGTGGTGGTTGAATGCCTATGGCAAACTTCCATTGCCCCAACCAAACAGTCTCCTGCATCATGTGCACAGGTAAATATGCCACCATATATATTAGAAATTGAATACTTGAGCAACAATTTATTTGATAATAATGTGCATGAGATTGCAATGCAGCCTGTTAATCGTGACACAGATCATACGCAGCATCATGAAGCCCCTGATGTGCATTGTACTATCAATGGAGGTGCTCATTTGTTATTTAAAACTAATTATATAATTATTAATAAAATTTAACATCTTTAATTGAACTTGGTGTAACCTTTTTGTGTTGAGAATATAGAATCATGTCGTGTTGAACAAGTGTTGGAGGATGTTCAGACTGATCAGTAGGTGGATCATGTCACACATTCAGGTGAAGAAAATCTATGTTTTTTTCTTTAAAATTAATTTATTGATTTATAGTTCTTTTACTTAAATAAAAACTCGTAATTCACTAATATAAAATGGTGCAAATTTAACTCACGGAGTACTTGTTATTGCAACGGACCCCCCTTGGGTGCAACGGCCTCATGATGTTTCTAAACGGATGAGGAGGAGAGATGTGTTAGAACTAGTACAGGAGGGGGATGACGAGGACATTGATATTCCTCTTAGAAATTTTATGAAAAAAAGAAACGGCAAGAGAAAAAAAAAAAAAATGATTATTCATGAATGACTTACTCTTGAATATTGTTAATAAATATTGTGTTAATGAATATTATTCATTAATTTTGGGTGTTAATGAATTATTTAGGAATGACTTACTCTTGAATGTTCATGAATGTTGTGTGTTTATGAATGTTATGTGTTAATGAATGTTATCATGTGATTATAATGATTTAATGTTATATTTCAAAAATGGATGAATTGAATGTTATTAAATGTTAATGGGGATGATGAGGACATTGATATTCCTCTTAGAAATTTTATGAAAAAAAGAAACGACAAGAAAGAAAAAAAGATATGATTATTCATGAATGACTTACTCTTGAATATTGTTAATGAATATTGTGTTAATGAATATTGTGTTAATAAATTATTCATGAATGACTTACTTTTGAATTATTCATGAATGTTGTGTGTTTATGAATTTTATGTGTTAATGAATGTTATCATGTGATTATAATGATTGAATGTTATATTTCAAAAATGGATGAATTGAATGTTATTAAATGTTAATAGGGAATTTAGAGTGATGTTTTGGGGGGGGGGGGGGGGAGGGGCCAAATGAGCTTCCACCTTCACATGGTTGGCCATGTTAAGTAGAGAATATTTAACTATTCTCGAAACCAAGTGAAGCTCAAACTTTAAAGATAAGCTTATAGTTAATAGTGACAACCAATTAGCAAGTCGAAATGAAGTTCTTCATTACAGGTACCTTTTTAGTTTTTAAAGCACAATATCATGTTTTAATATTGCATGGTTTTTTTTCTTAAGTTAAAGTATTCTTTTACTATAACAACATAATTTATGACCATTTTAGTAACTATTCTAACATCGCTTTATGAAAAATCC
Organism: Cupressus sempervirens; assembly: GCA_028749045.1. NCBI lineage: Eukaryota > Viridiplantae > Streptophyta > Pinopsida > Cupressales > Cupressaceae > Cupressus > Cupressus sempervirens. The sequence goes on from CM053789.1 coordinate 210,963,658, forward strand.
TATTTTGGCGAAGATGGCGATACATGGTGCTGTCTATTCCTTGGGAGATTGGATTGCACAGGTCTGTATCTCAACATCAACATGGAAAATGGTGTGAAATTGCACTTTTCTTAGTCGTGGTTGCATACCTACTACACTCTTTCATTTGCACTTTCCTTGTTTGTGTAAAGGTTAACAACCCCTTGTTTTGGCTGTTATAGAAAAACAACATATCAATATCATCCTTTCAGATTGAACAATACTAGACGAGTAATGATACTATCTTGAAAAATACAAGAAGCCAAGACTACAATATACACTCATTTGATGAAGCAAATAAAATCCTTCAAACAATAATTAGTCAGAACTATCAAAGTGAATTTTTAGGATTGTATAAACACAATTAGAAAATGGATCAAGAAGATTTCATGTCTTTCTCATGGCAACTTTGGTTATTATGTGTAAAATTGGCCTAATTCTTTTTAAAATTATTTTCATGTTATCCCTAGAATTTATCATTTAAGTTTCTTGTTCTTGCAAGATGAACTACGAGATGCAATGTTACTGGTGTTTGCAAATAAGTAGGATATTCCCAATGCAATGTATGCTACAGAGATCATGATAAACTTGGGTTGCATTCTCTTAGGTAGTGACACTTGTGAGTATTACATTCTTTATAATTTTCAGTAGTAAAAATTGTAGATACTAATCGTTTATTATGCTGCACTATTTCTACTTTGCATATAGTTTATCATCACTCTAGTAAACGAGAAAAAAATTGGAATGTTTAGTGTTGCTTGTGAAATAGCTTGTATCATGTCCTAAGGTATATACAAAGCATCTGTGGTAGTTTTTTAGAAATAAATCCTTTTATTTTAGTTCTTATGGCTTTTGTTTTATTTTGCAGGTTTGAAAGATTACAGTTGAATAGGGTTCAAGAATTTTGTATTACAAAAATGTCTTATTTCTTTATTGATATAGATAGATTGAGGAGGTAAAAATTCAGTTTTCATGCATACTCATATGTAGGATGCAAAATTATTATGATGTGACATTATGTGTGTTCTCTTTCACATTTTACTATCAATTTTCTATCCAATTTAATGACCCAAAACTACTGAGAAAAACTATGAAGGTCACAATTGCTATTACAATCTTGTACTACCTTTTTATGTTTATCGCTTACCTATCTGCAACTCCACAATTGATATTGATAGTCTATGAGTGCCTTTTGTGTTCTTGACAAATTGTAAGCTTTCAACTTTTGTGAAGCCATTACGGATGCAAATGAACAATTGGTGAGGTGTCAATTTTAAGGCAATTTTTTGTTTCTATATCTAGATTGTTAATTGCTATATTGTTAACTTTTCATGTCATTTTCTACTTTGGTTGGGTAGTTCTCCTTGCATTTGTAAACTGTAAATCTTGCTGCAGTATTTAGCCTAATGACAGTTTGGTATTACATCCAAGGCGATAACATAGTTGACTTAAAACTTTGCATTAAAGAAAACATCAAAGGATAATATTTGAATTGTGGATATTTGTAAATTATGTTGGTTTTAGACATAGTTATAGTTATATATTTTCTCTTATGATGATGTGATTGGGACTATAAGTTTTTTTGTCACGTTTATCTGTTTGAAAAATAGATGAAATTATTGGCTTTCATTCCTGATAAATAATTTTTTCCTAATTTTATTCTTCCTTGCAAGAACCAAAATTTAGACATGCTGTGCCAATTATTGCAAAGGCTTTGCTCTCATAGGAGCCTTTTAAACAACACAAAATTTGAGTTGTAAAGCGTAATTGCTCAGTGGAGACTCAGGATATCGTGCACATTTCTTCCTCCTTCCCATTGTTTTGTATGAAATAAATCATGTGACAAATGAAACAATGGTGTAGAGGTAGAAATTTGCACGATACCCTGACTCTCATGCATCAAGCAATTGCACTTTAGAATCAAGTTTTGTGTAGTTTAGAAGGCTCCTATGAGAGAAAAGCTTTTACAATAAATGGGATAGCTCGTCAAAATTTCTACATATCTTGGTCTCAATTTCGACACAAATGCAATATTTTTGTCAAAATTTTGACGCAAAACTGGTCCACTTTGGCATCGTTTGTATAGCACCGATGGAGAAATGTAAATTTCTTTCATCGCAATTTCGACACAAATGCAATATTTTGGCCAAAATTTTGATGCAAAATTATGAAAGTTTATGTCAAAATTTCAACGAGCACCACTGGAAAATGAGGAAATACCACTTCAGCTTGGACCAGGGAATCGATGAAATTCGCATCGGTAAGTCCACCTTTATGTAGTCAAAATTTCAACGTAGAATGTATGTGGCAAAAAACCAACCAAAAAAGACTGATAGCAAGCTTGGTCGCCTTATCGACCTACTCTTGTCAAAATTTTGACCCTTTTGCATCGAAATTTAAGCCTAAATTTACTAGTGACCTCATTCTCATGAAATATCCCTTTAAAATAACCAACAACCATGTCAAATATATCAAGCATTTACTTGGCCCTTTGTTCCAATAACAAAACATATCAGACATACAACCTTAAGGCGATGCAATTGGGTCTCAATTCTTTGTCCCTAAACCACATAAGATTGCAAATTATAGAGATAGGAGAAAATAATCAAAATTAAACTAAGAGATTCTTGTTCATTTGTATTCATTTCTTTGAAACTATACATTCAAATGCATGTAAAACAATTCATAAAACCACTAAATAGATCAAAACTAGCTATATTATCTGAACTACTATTGTTCATACAAGAGAAATATGCTGAAGAAAGTGTCATAGTGATGAAAACACATCAAAACTAAAACCTTGGTCTCACAAATCTAAGAAAACTCAAGATTGGAACCCACATGGTATCACAAAAACAAGAGATTTTTTCTAGAACTAGAACCAACCCCTACAATGAATCAGAAAGAGAAAGATATAGGAGAGGAATGAAATCCCAAATCTAATTTGGAAGTGACATGTGTCCACTTGAATCTTCATTCTATGTAGTTGTAAAACCTTTCTCATCTTTCTGCCCATGAAATTTGATATAATTTTTATCATTATTCTATAACAAACTTGGAAATACTCTTATGAATGATGAAAACCCTTGTGTCACTCAAATATCTGAAATGCATCATGAAATGCTAATAATATCTTGATTCAACTGACTTGGATGACAACAAAACTTGATCCTAACTATATTTTTACTGTCTTTACACACATTCAGTTCATCAGCTTGCTAGAAATCAAATTCGAACTTCAACACCTGAATGTGGTTACAAACTGAGTACCTAAGACAAAACCTTTTAGAACCTGAACAAATGACTTCTTGTGCAAAAACAAACTCCAAAAGTGGAAAGTTTGTTCTCTTTTGATTCTGACGATATATCATATTTCTATGTTTGCTTAATAGTAACACCTAGGAGATCAAAATGAAAAATAGGCACAGTCAAGGCTCTCTGGTCTGCACTTGACTTGTTAAATTTTATGCAAAAAATTTACATTTCCTAAATTCAAAACTTTAGGATATATCCATTTCAATTTAAAATTTCTACATGTGAACCTTTTGGAAAAACAATAATGATTTTTTGAAAATTTGCATTTTTCCTCATTTTTTCCATCTAGGTCAACAAGCTTTGACTTTTTGTGCCATGTGGTAGCATGCCATTGGTCGGCGTCTACCACATCAACTTCCACCCAGATGCCATGTGACACCATTAGACTAGTCCACATGTTAATGCCGCATGTCAATATATTATTGGGATTGAACTATTCAGTCATCATCACATCATCATCTGACTGTACCTACCATATCAGCATTGACTAGGGCCCATTGCCACATGGTAGCTAGGTGCTTCCTCACATGACTTAAACTTTGTGCATCTTCGTAATGCACCCTACTACCACATGTCCACTGTGCCATGGTGGTGCCTCATTTTTTGCACCAAGTTGGCTTGATCCTTTGATGCCACGTGTCAATTGTAGGTTGGTCCAAAGATTCCACATCATGTTGACATCACTGCACATGTTCAAAATTTAACCTCTTGTTGTCATCTGGTCAAGTTCCACACATGAGCTTTGTGCTTTAAAAGTACTTGTCTTTTTAGACAAGCAATAAGGTTATGCACGTGTATTTAAAATGTTTAGATACCTCAAACATGAGCAATATGGGATATTTACTTTCACCATTCCTCATCATTCCTCACACTTTCCTCCATATGTGCTCATGCTTTTCTCAAACCACAAGATATCCTCTATGCTTACTATAGGTGTGGCATCTATCATAGCAAAGAGAACTGAGTTTGACTACTCCCTATGCTATCGTGGACAACTCCTGAAACTATCCCTACATCCTCTTACATGGAACTCTAGCTTTTTCCTAAATGGAGTTCGATGCCATTCAAAAAGTGTGTGACATCTACATTATGTTCTAAAGTGGGCTTGGATGCATCTTATTTAGTGGCTACTTCTAATATTACCCCTGCCATCATGGATAATCTACAACTCCTGTGCTAGCTGCTTGGATTCAACCTGTAGTGCTCTTTATAATTCATTTATAGGCACTCAAGCTACATCATCTCTCCTATAGATTTGGGCATTTTCACTAGAGGCTTTTGTAATTCATTCTTTTCCAAATGGTGTTTCTCTAAATTTTGTGGTGTTCCTTCATTTAGCAAGGACCCTATATGTAATTGTGATTTTCCTTCTCCAATTCTCAAATAACTTTCGAAGATGTCTCTGTTATTTAGTCATGCTTGGCGCCAAGAAGATTTCCCCTTATTTTGTCGTTATTGCATGGACCTCCTTCAAATTTAAGACTTATGCCATTTTTCATTACCATCATGATTATTTGAAATCTAAGTTTGACATCTCCTTTTATCATGTCAATGAAGGTGTTCCTAGTGGTAGATATGGAATGCATTGTCCATACTTAAACAAAGTTCTCCACCTTTACTGATTGGGATGTGTAACTATATGTGGGAAACAAAATTTTGTCCAAGTAAAAAAACTCCAACCATGAGATCAAGTAGAAGCGGTATTGAGAAATGAAAATCTCGAGAGGTGGGACTCATTTGGAGGGAGAGGCAATTTGTGGCAAGCCTTCAAATGCAAATCTCTAAAGGTGTGATTGCAGCTCGACCATGATCTCTCTCTCTCTCTCTCTCTCTCTCTCTCTCTCTCTCTCTCTCTCTCTCTCTCTCTCTCTCTCTCTCTCTCTCCCCCCCCCCCTTTGATGACTTCATATCCCTTCTCAAACACTTAAAATTTATCCATTAACTTGATCGAAGAGGAGGAGAGGCTCTAAATCAGAGCCATTAACTTGGTCAAGAAACATTTGCGAAGTTTGGTTTGTAAAAAACCCTCTAATAACACAAAGTCAAAATAGAGGATGACATTAGATGTTAGACCTGCATCATGTTATAAAGAAAACTTTAGTTCACACTACCATCTCAAAAAAAAATGTAATATTCATCCATCTTTGGAAAATGTATACAATTTTTTTTTTTATGATTATGATCATTGTAACATCTCTTTCAACCAACTACAAAACCTATTTTTCAGATTGAAGTGAGGATGTGCATCTTGAAACAAGCATCTTCATGGCTAAATCAAGACAGGTTCATCCTCACTCCCCAATGATATCACCATCATCTATATTGGCATTGGATTATGATTTTTTAATAAGACAAATTTTCTCTAATCCATTTCTATCATCTTGAAATTCTCATATTGCCTTATCATTCTGATGGGATTAGTTAAGCCCCAAAGTGATTCCGGCTAAAAAAAAATCATTTTTGAATAACTAACATCTCAAAGTGACCTACTAAACATTTGGCATTGATTGAAAACCATTCAACCACTAAACCATCCATTAAAAACTCATTTTGACTCCCCTTTCTCGATTGCCAATTTCGTGCTAGGTGATCCTCTAACTAGGTTTAAAAACTAACAAAAACACCTGACTAAGCTCTAAAAAAGACAAATTGATTCTTTGTCCCACATTCTTGCACCCTATCAAATCTCATCTCATCACGAATTCTTAGTCATTAGATATTGACTATTAAAGTTTCATTCTCAGAACTGCTTGCAAGAAAACATGTCAGAAAACCACAAAACACATTCTAATTTGGCTTTGAAAATAGGGAAAACTTACACTTGGGAGCACAAAAATTGGGGCATTAGTTCACTGTCATGAGGAGAGTATAAATTTGGTATTTGGGCTTATGATGAACAACTGGGCACATTTGGTGAGCAGTCAAAGTGGGCTACTTGGATTTGCAAGACTAGAAGTAGTGGCAAAAAAGCATATTTTGCAAATGGAATGGACTTGGGAAAGTGTGCAAATGGATTCATCAAGATTTATAAACTAGCATACTTGAAGAATTTTTAGAAGAGAACACAATGATACTCCATTTGATCTCACCTATCATGGATTCTTAATTATGGCATCTCAAACAGGGGTATTGACCAATCTGCACTTTATGACACTAGTAAAACTTTACAAATTGCAAATGGAATCACGTTAAAAAATTGATCAAACTAATTTTTCATAAGCTCAAAATTGGAACATAACAAGTCTTTAACCTCTAAAATAGAATGCAAAAGGAAATTTCTCAATTTGGTCAACTGGGTCAAAGTTATAACTAGTCAAATAGGGCCTCCTAGAATTCTAAACAATTTGCATCAGCATGGCAACAATAAACAACTGACTTTGAGGGATTCAAAACTTAGTGAAAATATGAAAAAATGACTCAAACTATGAAACATAGGTTCTTTGATATGGATATAAAACACTTGAAAAGTGGCAAGTCATGAAACATTACTGGGTGGGAGATATTCAATTGCAAACAAGGCCTCCTATTGCTATTTAACACTTTGGCAAAAATGTTGATTTGAACATTGCTCAAAACAAAACTTCACAGGATGACTCTGAATGGAAATTTATAATCATAGGATGAGTGTATACGTTGAATATAAGGTGTTAGAAACATTAAACACCTCTTAGGCCTTAAACAGATAGCCAAGTAAACATGCATTAAATGTGCTTTAAAGGGCTCAAAAGCTTGGAATGGTACTCAAACTAGGAAGGCAATTTTGAGTGCCAACAAGATATTTTTACACCGATGCTCCATTATTGGGAATGTGGTCTTTACATTCTCTTATAAGCTTTTTCTATGCATATTTTGATGGAGTCTCTAGTGTAGGTGTCACCTAGATACATTCCAATCCTATTATTTCTAATAATCTTCTTGAATGTTTTGAGGAAGTTGTTGCTCATGTTGTTATGAATATTATTGTAGCTATAAGGATCCTTAATTCTAGGTTGTTTCTACTACTGGTGGGTGGACTTTTCTCATGTTGCTAAATTTGTTGTTGTTTGTCTTCTTCCTTCTGTCAAGACCTCCCCAAATTGTTTGTGGCCAAGATATGGTGGGAAATATGGATTTCTACCAACAATTTAGAGTTGTGTGTTGATTTATTAGTCTATAGATTTCTCTATCAAATCTTCATCACTAGGTAATTAATTCTTGGAATTCCTTGGTTGTGCAATCACCCAAAAATGGTCTAGTAAACTATAAGTCCCCTTTTCATCATTTTAAATCTCTATGCTAGGCTATATCTTATGTTTAATCAATTTTGTATAATTTATCAATCACTTAATCTTTGATCAAATCATCATTTTATCATTTATTTAATTATAATCTATGGTTTGACCACCTTATCCTAACTCTTTATTTAATTAGAATAATATGCCTCCTTTTAATTAAATAATTCCCCTTTATCCTATTGTACACATGAAAAATAAATTTCCTAATTTAAAAATAAAACAAAAGACATGCTTGTCTACACTTTGAATGCTCACTTTTCCAAGGAAATTGAAATTTATTTTTCATTTTATTCTTCTCCAAACATCTTCTACCTCTTTACTGCATCCATTTATTTCTCCTCTTGAGGATGTTGTGCACCAAATTCAAAATGAGAATATTTGCCCACCGTAGATTTTACCTCTTAACCTCTAACCTTACATTGTTCTTTAAAATGATACTCTTTCCTCACTCTCTCATACCTTATACTCTCATGCTATTGTTATGTGCATGGTTTTGTTCTAGAGCTATTGGAGCACTTGGGTACTCTTGTTTCATTCTCATTGAGTTCATACTTGCATACTAGTTTGTTTTCATTGTAGCTAAAGTCTTGCATAATAGTTTAGTTACCTTTTGCATTAGCTTACATCACCTATTCTAATTAGGAGGAAATTAATCTCACTCATCTTGTTAGTTTAGCTTTATTTCTTGTTCTTTCATTTATATCTTAGATTAGTTTTCACTTTCATTCTAGTTTACACACACTTGCATACTCTCTTGATTCTTGGATACTATCATTGTTTATCTTATCTTTGAATCTTTTATTCTACGGTGCACCTTGCAAGGCTCTACTATTGAGGTTCATTAGAGAGTCATACTCATTATTACTTTTTTCTTAGTTTTCCCTTGCACATCATAGATATGAAGCTCTAAGTCGCTATTCAAGGTTCCTAATCCATTAGATCCCTTGGATAGAATGTCTTAGAGAAATGTGTCACATTTTTTGCATACATTTTTTTTGCCCATCATGTGGCTAGACTCTAGGGTTTTGCATCATTTCTTATTTTTCTTGCATTTTCTTGCATTCTAGTGTCATAGGTTCATCTCAATTTTTTTTCTTGTAGGAATATCATACGAAACTTCCTAGTATCATGGGATGATATTTCATACAACTATCAGACAATCCTTACTAGTTTCTAGACTATCACTTGGGTTCATTGTAATATATCTCCTGGCTTCTCATAGAGTATCATCTGGTTTAACACACATAGTTTGCCAGACCTAAAGTAACATATGAATTCTGTGAGGTGTATCATACAACTTTTTTATAGTATTTGAAGTGTCATCCAACATTACTTTCTTGCATAGTTTAGGTCCTTTAGTTCAATTCTCTTGCATTTAGCTTTTATTTTTGTTTGTAAGGTTTTCTTATAGCTTCTATCAAGTGGTTTTGTAGGGTTTTTTCTTTCATTTGCATATTTTGATTCCATAAGTTGTGGTTTTATATGAAATTTGTTGTTAAAGGAGATTGCATCAAATAGGGATATAAACTTGTGGTTTTGTAGGGCTTCCCTAAAAATGAAAAAATAAAATTAGAACATTTTATTTGTTTGCATTTGATTATATTATTCTTTCTTGCATTATCTTTCATTTCCATATGCACTTACTAACTCACAAGCATGGGTTCATTTATGTAGGAGAGTATGTTCTTTGCCTCTTGAGGTGAATTAGAAATCTTGAGCCAATAGTGGATCATAGATAGTAAGTGGAGAGGTCACTCTTTAGGGGCCTTAATAAACTTGCTTGACATTTTTGGGAGATACATTTGGAGTAGGAGAGTATTCTCTTTTCCTCTTGAGGAAAATCATAAATCTTGACCTCCTTGTGTGGATCCGCTTTGTGTCTAATCTCTTATTGATATTTTTTATCTTTAGAGGGATTATTATTGGGGAAAATATCTCAATAGGAATGACCAAAGTGGTTAAAAGAAAACATGGCTCTTCCAACACACTATAGTAAAAAATCCCTAGACAAAGGCCAAATCCTTGGGGAAAATAGTATCTTCATTCTCTTTAGTGTGGAGGCTCATGGGATTACGACCATGGAGAAATTACTAGTTTGAATTCTCTTGTGACTGCAAGGTCTATGTTCTGTATTAGATGTAAAGGGATGCTATAAATGGAGACCCTCACAAGACACCTAATATTAGAGGCCACCTTAGTTAGTGACTCAATATCTTGGTACAAGGATTGATCCTAGTAGACTACCTAGATCACCCTAAGATTTGACTCATCATATGTATTCCTTTAGATGTGGGTAACCACTCTAGGAAAAACCCAATATCTATTGTGGGAAAGTACTTTGTGTGAGGCGAGGGAGCATCAAGTTGTGGGCCAAGGTATTGAGTAATGAACCATGACCTTAGGTAGAATGTGCTTGATGTGTCTTCAATTATGATAAGACCTATCAAAATTATTGAAACATACACATAATGGTAGTGTTCATAAGGTTTTTATTTCAAACTTCCCAAGTGTTTGTATCATGAAAGGTTTCTTTGTCCCTTTCTATATTGCTTGAAGACAATTATTTGTGTCATAATTTATTGCCAAAAATTTTCTTTTTAAACATAATCTTTTTCTCCAAACTTATATTGCTTGCTATAAAAATGATCAACATTATCAAAATTGGTAAAACAGTCCTTCGAACTAACTTTTTTTAGTCAAAATTTGATCTTTTAATATTTCTTGGTCTACTGTCACCTGTTCTAGTGAGAAAACATGTATGAAGTTTTAGAACCTACTAAACTATCATATACTTTTAGGGGAAGTGTCATCTTCCTTTACAATAATATATCAAATGTCTTCTTTCTAGAGTATCATTTGAACCTAAACTATTTCCAATTGCACTATGAATTATCATAATACCTTTTTAGTTGTCACACTATTGTTTATTTTGTTGAGATTGGTTGCCTAGTTGCTAATCTAAGTTGGCCTTGCCTCAATTTTTCTCTTAATTGGTTTAGGAAGCTCCTACTTGAACTTTTTAGTCTACTATTCTAAAATTTGCATGTTAGGGATTATTTTTGGCTAAAAGAGGATTTCTTCAATCTCTTGATTACATTCTTAACTAGTAGAATTATTCACTTGTCTATCTCATTTTTATCTCTTTATTTTCTTTGACTTTATTTCTTGAATCGAGTCATAGGTTGTTCAAAATTTAATAATGATTCAATGATTGGGGGAGAGGGGAGGGTGAATTAGGAACCACTAAAAAATATTCCTCTTAATCCCACTTTATTAGAATATCTAGTCTACTTGCATGCATGGAACATAAAGAAATAAAAGAAACAAAACCATAACACTTTGACACAATATTTGGTAACCCAAAAGCCCTCCAAGGAGAAGGTAAAACTGGGATGTGAATGACACCCACAATGCTTCACTACTGGAGTAATAAAGTTGGTTGCTTAGGGCTTACAATCAATCACTTTTTCTGATCTACTTAGTTAAGAGTAACTAGGACTGCAAGGTCCACCTTGTGAAAGGATTTATACAATACAATGAAGTATGCACTTGGTTAAGAGATTATGCAAAGATGGTTAGTTCAACCTAGTTAAAGGATTTGAGACTATTAGACCTATTAGGATGAATGAACAAGTTGATCTCTGCTTTGCAACTTTTTTTGCTGATGAAGATCCTTTGAATCATATAATGATCAACTGATAGTGATAGATGAGTCTCTTATTTTTCCTTTGTACTGCTCGATAACCTCCTAATTTCATGATGATTTGGATAAAACAAGATTTCTTCCATATATACAGATCCAAATAGTAACTTTCATTAGGTTCGCTACAATGGTTTCACAAAACATTGCCAAGTTAGCTCAATGCTGGTACTCGAGTCCAATAGCTTACTCGGGTGATATGGAGACACTCAGGCAATTCTTTCTACTTTTTTGACATTGGATGCTCAGTTCACATTGATCACTTAAAAAACTTTTATGGCTTATCTCATGCTACTTTTTCCTACTCGATTCTCATTCTAAACTGTGAGTGCTCGACTACTCAATTTATACTAGAGCTTGGTTGATACTGCTAACTTGGTTCATACTGGAGCATAGTTAACACTCATCTACTTGGTAGCTTGGGCTATACTGATGCTTTCTATTTGAGGGAAATCTCAGTTGCAATACTAATTGACCTTCCATTGGTGAATAAGTGTTTTGGTACTAATTGATAAATGTCTTGCCATAGGGTAAAAAATCTCCCCCTTTGGCATTAGTGACAAAAACACTTATCATGCTCAATTTGTTTCTTCAATTCAAAAAACTTTAGTCAAAACTTCCCATTTCCATATACTTGGTTCTACAACTCAATTTGGATTGAAACTCTGTAGCTCGGTAAAAGTTGATTGATTTTGATTTTTCAAAATTGTTTTTGTTTATCTTGTTCTACATGTATCTTCTATACAATTCTTATGATGTATATATTTCCTCCTTTCTAAAAATATTTCCCACTTATTTGAATATATATACATATATATATATATATATATACATATATATATATATATATACATATATATATATATATATATATATGTATATATATGTATATATATATATGTGTGTGTGTATATATATATTATATGTATATATATATATATATATATATATATGTATATATATACATGTATATATATACACACACATATATATCCTCCTTGTTTTTGTTACAAATACCAAAATTTATAAGGTAAAACCAAAATAAGAAAGGAAGTGTTCACACACTTCCAAAATTAAAGCCATAGTCTTATCCCAATTATCTTGCAATACCTTTAAGATGTGTAGCTCTATCTGAAGCTCAACTGATAACTCCATCATATGCTCTGCCATTGAAAGGTTTGTGTCTTTGACTAGTGTCTTTGCATGTTCAATTCTCTTCTACATAATATCCATATGGAGAAGCATCATACTCTAAATGTTTATCAAGGTTTCCCTTATTTTGGCCTCTTCCCTTAATAGTTATGCATAAAAATTTGTCAAAAATATGACTTTTTCAAAATGAATTGATTTGGAACTCAAGCTAAGTGCCAACTAAATAGCACTAGCCTTCAAGTCCATTTCAATCTTAGCCAATTTATTCTTTGCTTGGTCAAATTTGTTGACTCACTCAATTTTACAAATAAGGATACAACATGTTATTTACAAGATTCTTCGATGTAGCCATAAGAGTGCATAACTCTACTTGGTCAATGACAATTTTCTATGCTACATTTTTCTAGAACTTTACTTTCAAAATTATTTTTTGTATTTTCAATAATTTTTTCCTAAACATCTACATCTTCATTGAACTTATGTACAATTTCAACTAATCATTCAATGGAGGGGACTTTTTCATTTACCTCTATAGACAATGCATCAAAAAATACATCTTGAATCTCCTCAAGGACTTTCCTTCTGTCCCTTTCTACTCTCAGCTTCTATTGCTTGGCTCTTTTCTTCGAAAGTTCACCCATTATCTCCATTTGATCAATAGAGAGATTGGATAAATCCCAATTTGGAATCACAGTCTCTTCATCTAGGTAAATATCATCAATATTCTTTTCTTTTTCTTTGACCTTGACATCTGATTAAGGTATGATTTCTTTCCCTTTTCCTTCATCACTCTTTTCTTCATTTCTCTATAAATCAATTTGACATTTATGTACTCAGTCCATATTGCAATGCTCAATCAATATAGATAATTTTACTATCATTTGTCACTCATTATGCAAATGATTCATTTCCATTACTCTTTTCATAGATTTGTTCTCATGCATATTTACTTATGTAGATATTAATTTGAGCACATTTTATGTTAGGAACTAATGTAAGATATATCAATAAATATACAATTCATTATATTCCTTACTAGATCAGTTGGAGGTGGTGTAATCACCTTCTTCATTGGATAGGGTGACCTTGAATTTATTTATTCCACTTCCTCCAGCTTCCACCTTTTTCTCCTAGGTTTGATTCATCTCCTCTTTTTGTTCAACATCCACTTTTCCTTTACCCTTTTTGTGTTCATTGTTTGGCACTGGTGTTTGATTCTTGCAATTCTTATTCACATGTCCAATCTTGTGAAAATTAGAAAAAACTCTCTTAGGTGCACTCCTAATTGTCCAATGGAGTTTTGCCTATGATTTGCATTCATATGCTCTATGCCCAAACTTTTGACAATTGTAACAATAACCTTCAAATCTAGGTACATTATATGTATTCTTCATTCTTGATCTACACTCATGTATTTGATGTCCTTGCTTCTTGCAATAAAAACAATGACTAGTAAACTTAGATTTATGGTTTTTCATACCATTTTTACTTTTGCAAATGTTTTGAGTATGACCAAGTTTTCCACCATGATAACATGTAGGCTTTCCTTTTGACTCTACATTTTTCAATTCGCCATTGTTGAATGATTCTCCTTCTTCAGTGGATGAATGTTGCTTCCTATGTTGTTGTCCATAATTGTTGCTAGATGACTTGGGTGATTTCATAATTTCTTCAAGGTAATTTATTGCTTCATTAGGCCTATTCAACTTATCCACAAGTTATTTCTTAGTCTTGAATTCATTCCTCAGTAAGTCATTCTATGATCTTAGATTTTCTATTTCTATATCCTTCCAATTTAACTCTTGATTCATAAGAATCACTTAATTCATCATGTCTAGTTGGGTGTTAGTAAGATTTTGTACATTAGATGACCTTTCTTTATTTCTAGTAGCCAATTGTCTTTTTTCTTTCTTAGCCACAACCTTGTCTTCTTTATCTCTCTTTAATCCTGTAACTTCTTCATGTAAGATTCTATTCTTCTCAAGTAGATATGAAATTTTTGAATCACTCTCTTTTGAATCTCTAGAGCCAAATAGTCCTTGAGTATAAACTTCTTCATAATTTATGTCATTTAGTTGAATGGCCATTTCCTTTCTCTTTCTTAGATATTTTCTTAGTTCCTCTCTTGCTACTTCAAGTTGTTGTAGTGTGAGCTAGATGTCAATCACCTAATTGTCAATAGCCTTTCCCAATTTGTAAGCATCCATCTCTAGGATCTAAACTCCCAAGATATTATAATTTTCAAGAGAACCAAATTCTTGGATACCAATTGTTGGAAGTCTTGCTTGGGAAACAAGAGAGATACTGAGAGAGGAATGAATCAAGATCTATAAAAATTTTATCCCTTATAACAACTTTATTATATTCACCACAACTTCCATCTCATATCTAATTCATGCATAACATAACTTGTAAAATAATTTATGTTGTAACATGTACATCTAACTATCAATCATATGCATGAAATGTAAACACATAACACAAAATTTGGTTACCCAGAAACTCCCCAAGATTAAGGTTAAACTAGGGTGCAGATGAAACCCACAAATATTCACTGCTATAGTAATAAAGTTAACCTGATAGGGTTACAATTTTCATCACCTGTGATGATCTACCACGTGAGAGGTCTACCCTATTAAATATTGTTAAGACAATTAGGTCTTACCTTGTGAAAGGATTTTACACTTACAATGAAGTGAGGACTCAATTAAGAGATTTTAAAAAGGTCTATTAAAACCACTCTATTAAGAGATTATCCCCGAATCAATTATAATTCAGTACCCGATCCTTCGGTCTGCACTCTTTTGTTGATTATAGATCTCCTCTCCTCAATTCTAATATGATATTCAATCTAATATATCTATGTTCTATTCTTCACTACTTAATAAGGTCACTACCTTTGTTTTGTAATAAGAAAACTTCACTATATTGCCTTCTTTGCAATGCTTGTACTCTCACACTTGGATCTTCTTTTTGAATGCATGAATAGCTTTCTCACTCTTTCACCATATTAAAATATGGTTTTGATATGCTCTATTTGAAGATTTCTTAAAATATTTTTTGGATGCTTCTCTTTTTGCCTCTTCATTTGATTGGTTGACAACTACTCATAGGGATCTATGATCCATATCATAAACATGTAATAGCCTCAATAATTGATGAAGGGTGTTCCCCTTAATAACATAAACACATAATAGAATCAAAGAAATAACAATTATTTGGGAGAAAAAAATATGGGCTTCTTATTATCACCGCAAGTGCAAAATTACAGAATTCAAAATTGTAGTATGCTATCCCACATGGGTACCTTAATTACAATAATCTAAAAGACAAAGTTGTGAACTATCACCTAGAGTTGTCCTAGAAAATGTTCAAGCCTTTCTTAAATAGTAAATTTCATGCTACTTGACAAGGTTCTAGACAATCAAACTTAATAACTAGGACTGACAAACCCTAACAATACATATAGAGTTGGTCGAATACACCTTTGACATTTACTTTAGAAATATTGGGTAGCCCAACTTTGGAAGGCCATAACTCTCAAATTGTTGCTCTGATGGGCTATTATAGCCAGTTTTCAAAAACCAAAGCTCTTGATCTATAGGCTCAAATTTGTGCAAGCACTTATCTGTCGAGTTTTCAAACCTCATCCAAGGCCTTTATTTCCTTCAAAACTAAGCTTGAAGTTTTTTTTTCCAAATTACACACCAAAAATCTATAATAGCTTCACAAATACATATAATCTAGCCATGAAACTCCACTGACAAGTTGGTAAAACTAAAATGAACCTTCACCTATGAAATTAAAACATTTTTAGCTTTGTCAGAATGACTTACTAAGTAGCAAGCCTCCATAGATAAAAACTCTATTTTAAGACAACTTGTGTTGAAAAAACTAAATGGAAATACTTTTGGGTGATGCAAGATTGCTCTTACACCTAGGATGCTCCTACATCAAGCACCTGGGGTAATTTGAGAAGTGACCCTATCACATCTTAGCTATTCAGAGGAAAACCAAGACAATTAACCTCTTGCCTTGCTATGTATGATGAGCCTTCTACTAGCCTCCCTTTCCATTTGACCAAGTATTCTTCATAAGTTTTATTCCTTGTACTTTTTCTAACACGATTGTATAATATCTCCTCAATCTCTTTTATAGCTGAACTAGTTGTTGAAATACTCCATTGCACTTTTGCAACTTCATCCCCATCACCTCCTTCATGGTACTTTATCAAATTTGAAATATTATACTAGTGAAATATTCAATTCTATAGGCAACTCCAATTCATAGGCATTAATAGAATCATTCCTTTTCACTATCTTACATAGTCCAAACTTCTTCATTTTCAGCTTATTATACATACCCACTGGAAAATGCTCCTTTCAAAAATGAACCATAACATCATACCCAATCTAAAATTCCTTATACATAATTTTCATATCTTCCTTAACTTTATACTATGTATTCATCATGATGATGTCTTTCCTCACCTCCTCATCGATATTCTTAAAATGTTTAACAAATTCATCTACTTCAGCATTACTTATCTCTGCTTTATCCAACTACCTCAAATAAGAAGCATTTATAGGACTGTTGTCATATACAATCTAGAATGGTGATTGACCAGTACTCCTAATAGAATTATTATATGCAAATTATGCCTATGGTAAAATATGATCCCATCCTCTTGTCTTGTCTCCAACCAAACATCTCAGTGAATTTCCCAACCTGCGATTCATAATTGTTGTATGTCCATTAGTCTGTGGATGATGTGATGAACTAAAATTTAAATCTATCTTTAATTTCCTCCATAATATATGCTATAAATACACAACAAATTTTCTATCGCGATCTGAAATTATACTCTTTGGTAGACCATGTAGTCTCACCACTTCTTTGAAAAAGAACTTTGCCACATGAACAACATCACTTTTCTTCTTGCAAGGAATGAAATGTGCCATCTTTGAAAACTTGTCAACCACAACAAGAATAGAATAATGTCCTCACTAAGTCCTCGGTAATCCAAAAACAAAATCCATGCTAACATCATCCCATGACTTCTTTGGTATAGGTAATGGTTGATACAACCCAGTATTCTCCTTTACACCATTTTTCATCTAACATACTCTAAAACTCTACACAAACTTCTTAACATCTAGTTGCAACTATGGCCAGTAATAATTCTTAACAACCAAAGCAATGGTCTTATCTCTACCAAGGTATCTAGCCAATCCTACACTATGCTTCTCCTTGATGAGAATCTCTCTCATTGAACTTCTTAGAATGCACAACTGGCTCCCTTTGAAAAATATACCATCTTGGATTAAGAAATCCACCCACTTCATCTTGTCAAGAGTAACAGATTCTATACAAGCCTTCCATGCTTCACCAAAATTAGGATCCTCTGGATACAAATTACAAAGTTCCTTGAACCCAACCACCTCAATCTACATTTCTATCAGCAAAATTTGTCTTGTACTAAGAGCATTTGTAACTCTATTAGACTTCCCACTCCTATGTTTCAAAACAAATGTATAACTCTACAAAAACTCAACCCATTTCAAATGCCTTTGGTTCAATTTTCCTTGACTATTCAAATAATGCAAATCTTGATGATTAGTATACAAAACAAACTCCTTAGGAAGAAGATAGTGTCTCCACTTCTTCAATGCCTAAACTATAGCATAATATTCTTGATCATAAAAAGAATATTTTCTTTTGGTATCATGCAATTTTTCACTAAAGTAAGAAATAGGTCTACCTTCTTGGCTCAAAATAACTCTTATTGCAGTACCACTAGCATCACAATCTACTTGATACACCTTGTTAAAATTTGGAATTGCTAAAATAGTCTACTCTATAACTTTCTATTTCAACAGATTAATCTTATTTGCTCCTATAGACCACTCAAATTATTTCCTATCCCCTTTCATTGTTTTAGTCAAGGGTCCAAAAATACTACTAAAAACTTTGATGAACTTTTTGTAAAAAAATCCAATCCATGAAAGGATCTTACCTTTGTAGCATTCTTTGGATCAGCAGCTCATTCAAGGATAGCCTTCACTTTCTTTGGGTCCATTTTTAGACCTTCTTCTGAGACTACAAATCCCAGGTACACCAACTCCTTCTTCACAAAACCATACTTCTTCAGGCTTATCAATAACTTTTCTTCCCTCAATTTATCAAGCACCTTTCGAATATGCATCAAATGCTCCTTCAATGTTTTACTAAAGACAAAAAATTATCTCGATAAATAGTGGAAAATTTACCCATAAACTCCTTGAGTACCTCATTCATGAACCTCATGAAAGTGCTTAGTGTATTGGTTAGCCCAACATGCATGACTAACTATTCATACAGTCGTTCCCTTTTCGTGAAGGAATTCTTTCGCTCATTACCTTCTCTAATGCAAATATGATGGTATCCACTCTTTAGATCTATTGTTGTGAAATACATAGCTCTACTCAAATAGTCCATAATATCATCCATCCTTGGCAATGAAAATTTTTACTTGATTGTGATATTGTTAGTAGCATGAGAATCTATGTACATCATCCATTCTCCATTATTCTTTGGTGTTAATACTGGTGGTACAAAACATGGACTCAAAATCTCTTGAATCAACCCCTTCTACAAAAACTCATGAACTAGTGTGTTCATATCTTCACTTTCTACTAGTGTCATTTTGTGCACTGCCTTGTTTGGAAAATTGGATCCTAGAGTCAAATCCATCTAGTGATTGATCTGCCTCACTAGAGGGTAATCCATTAGGTACATTATATGATACAATATCATAAAACTCTCCCAACATATCTACAACTTTTGTAGGTACCTCCTTGGCTTCTTCTATACCATCTTTTGGAATTAAAGAAAAATACATATGCTCATGCTTCATACCTTGAAGAAGCTCCATTCCATCAATGAAACATATTTTGGCAGCACTAAATACATTTTCTTCTTTCTCCTTCAAAGGCTTCAACTTATGTATCACTCCATCCTTTGTCAAAGTGTATGTATTTTCTCACTCATCATGTATAACATGCTTGTCAAACTACCATGGCCTACCCAACAAAATATGACATATGTCATGTTGGCCTGTATTTTTGCCTAGCTTGAAATCCTAAAAATTTATTGTGAAAATCCAGTTTATTTTTCTTAAATGATTAGGGTTTTCTTTTTTTCATGTGTAAATTTTCCCTAGAAAAATCATAGTTCATTATCTATGCCCTAGTTTTTTCACAAATTTATGCAATAGTTTTGAGAAAATTTAACAACTGTACCCCTTGCTAGGGTGAGAAATTTGAATTTAAACCTAAGTACTAATGTGAAATTCTTTCAAAAACCCTATTACCATTTTAAGTTTTTATTGTGTAAGTTTTTTTCTTTGTTATTTTGAAATCTTTTGTGCAATTTAGTTGTTTCCCTAACTCGTGACTCTTTTCAACTTGTGGTTGTTATCATGGTCACCCTGTATCTTGCATAAATTAATTTTATAACCCAATTTGTGAGTTACTATGATGACCTTTTATCTTCCTCAAGATCAATGGTTGTCATTATGTCACTATGAAAATATTATGTGGTTTTAATCAAAGTGACATAATGATAAAGTGACATCTGTCATGTGGGACCACAAAAGGTGCATCAGTCATGCGTAATTTCTTAGCCATAAAATCTCTTTAGGATCTATGATCATTGTAGTGTCACCTTGGATAATTGTGTGATTTTTAAGTAAGGAAACATAATGACAGTGTGACATCTATCAATGGAGCCTAGTCATTGTTATGATGCTTGAAATCAATACCACCATAGATCTCCCAAAGATTGATGGTTATCGCTATATCGCTAATGAGAGTTGCTAGATTTTTAATCTTAGGGACATAATGATAGCACACCATGTGGAATAGGTGGGACTAGTTTGAGTGAGCCAAATTTAGTAATAATAAAGAGTAATATTAGTCATTGATTTAGATGGAGATCTACGAGTGTCATTATTTCACAATTAAAAGATTAAGGTCATTTAACCATAGCAACATAGTGACCTTCTAATGCATGTCTAAGGTGGGGCTAGTAAATTGGTAGATATCCAAAAGGGCTAAGGTCATTTTAAGTGATAGGTGTTCAATAATGGTTCACCTTTCTACCAAATTCAACCAATCTTTAGAGTTTTCTCTCAGTCATTGATTGGGCTAGAGATCAACGATCATTGCTATGTCATTATAAGAAGGTGCAAGTTGTTTAGCCAAGGTGATATAGAGATGAGTTGACATGTGTCCCTATGGGCTAGTGTAGTTTAGAAGGCATAATAATTTCTCAACCATTAGATCAAATATTAATCAAGTGTGGTCACTATGTCTTTGTTCCAAAATGCATGAGCTTTAATTAGAGTAGTGTAGCGACCAAATGACACATGGAGGGTGTGGCCCAGTTGAGGTAAGTGAAGTTTATTTATTTTTAGTTGTCAATTTGAGGATCAAAATCAAGATTTGTCATTATAACACTATGAAAAGATACATGATTTTTAATCTTAGCAACATAACTTCATGACAACATGTGTCCCATACATAATAACCATTATATAAGGGATGTTGATAAGACATGAGGTTTCCACATGTTGTGACATGATTGGTTTGACTTCTAGGTCATGAGATGAAAAATGAATCACCAACTAAGATAAGTAATGTCTATTAATTTTTTGTGGATCAGTGACCCCTTTTCAAATTTTGAAGCAAAATATATATCCCTACTTTCTATAAAACATTTATGAAAATTGAATGCCCCTCATGCAAATTGGTATAGAAACTACAATGGAAATTTGACAGTTCATTTTGAAAAGAGATTGTTGAAGAATTAGAGTATAGTGGTGGCTAAAAGAAATCTTTGTGTAAAGCTAAATCATGAGCTTCTACAAGAATGAGCTACCACAACAACCAACTGAAAATTTTGATCCCTGTAAGTGAATTTTTCTCTCTTGGAAGAATTTTGATAATTGTTTTTGTTTTCACAATGCCTCCAAAGAAGGGTTTCTCTAGGCAAAGTGATTACTAGCAAAGAAATATTAAAGATGATTTTCTAAAACAATTAAATGAGTCCATTAATGACATTTTACAGATGAAGAAATTGGTCCATGTTACTCCAAGAATGAAGGTGGTTGAGGGTTAGTATGATAGAGGAAACTAGACCTGAGATGCAATAACATCTAAAACTGGGTTAGAATGTTTTTTAAATGATTTTTAGAGAGAAAATTATTTTCCCCACACGGTAACATTTGGAAAATTGACCTTGGAAAATTAGTTGTTCTAGTAGTGTTCATGGATTAAGACCTTCTCACTTCAATAGCCAAGATATATGATCCAATAACTAGGTCTATAAGAGGGATAGATAGGGAATATTTAGTAAAAATAACACCTAAAGAGATTCAAGAAGTGTTCAAGATGGACCCTACTTCATAGTACCACGAGGCTATTGACTTTTAGGGATTACAAAAGGAATAATAGTCTCAAAAAGTGCAAATTAGGCAAGCGGTGTTAAGGGGACATCTTGCAACTATTGGAAAATTGGTCATAGCCTCAACCCATGAGCCTTATAAGAAATAATTTTTCAATTCCCATGCCCTATACAGAATGAAATCAACGATAAAATGATGCAGGAGTTTAACACAATAACTCCTGAAGAAGGAAGAAGAATGATTAAAGGAGCTGGAGTGCCACTTCTCCCTAATTGGGTGATCTAGGTGGATCTAGAAGGCTTAAAATTTTCATAGTCTTAGAATCTCATAGAATCAACATTGGTGACTAGAGCTTATTGATACAATCTTGATGCATTTTGAATCGCATCAAAAGGAGATCATGGTGAAAAGTTATGCTTAGTCAAAGTTTGGGTCAAATTGGCAAACCAAAGGTTGACTTAATAAAAAGAGGTGAAATTTGACTATCTCAAAAGTGGTAAAACAAAATGGGTCTTAAATTGAAGACCTTATTGAAAGCTTTCTAATGGCGCTGGTTTCATCAAAAATGGAGTCCGTATGTAGAAGTTATACTTGTTTGAAGTTAGAGGGAAAATGTTGAAAATGATGACATCAACATTGATGTCATAATCCCAATCAGCCCAATGACATGGAAAATCAGCCCATGCTCTTTTGAATGTGATGATTATATGTATTTTTTTTCTAAACCCCAAAATAAAATATGGATTAAACATAATCCCTAAAAATATGGGAATGGAATATATTCAAACCCTTTTTACCATACATTTCAAACAAATATTGTTATATGTTTGATTAATTAAAGGAGTGTTTTCATTTGTATGGCTTGTAATTATAAAGGCCAAAATATAGAGTTATTTGTTAGTTATTATTTTGGGAAAATGATTATTACGTTTGTTATTTGGTTTTAGACACAATAAGGAAAATATTTTGTATAAAAGGGGGTTATTTCCTTTTGTATGGACAATTAGTCCTTGAGAAAAAAATAGTCTTGGAGAATTTTTGTAGAGAGATTTTTTGTAAGCATGAAGTTGTTGTATAATGCTTTCAAGTGCATAGAAGAGATTGTAAATGTTCAAAGCTTGAATTCTATAACAAAGTGTTTTGCTTGGTAAAATTAATAGAATGGTCCCCCGATTGAGAAGTAGACCCAGAGATGTAGTCCTACTTGGATGAACTCCATATCAAATTGTTTGTGTCTCTTTATTCTCTTTCTTATTCTCTCAATTCTTTAAGTTTTTATTGTTATTAAACACATAGTTGATTAATTGTGTTTAAAGCATAATTTTTCTTGTAATTTCAACAATTTAAAATACATACCACACAATTATTGCTTGGATCGTGGATTAAATTTGTATTTTGGATTAAATTATAAAACTTGTGAATCCTAGTTTATAAATCAAGTTTGGTATCAGAGCCTATTTGGCAGAGATATTGTAGGTGGTGAATGTTAACCATGTTGAAGTTGAAACAAGGAGAAGGTGAACTTGTAGAGTTCAATCTAGATATTGGGAAAAGAAGAAATTTTTCATGAGTCATGGCATTTGAACAACATCTTTCTGAGTTTGAAGCGGAAGCCTTCCAAAGAGCTTTTGTGGAATTGAAAGCTTTGGTGGACATTCTTCTTCAAGAGAGGCATGAACACTAGTTGAGAAAGGTAGACAAGCCTAGGAAGAGGGAAGAAGCTAAATCTTCATCAAAAGATGACAAAATAAAAGGAGTAGGAGGTGGTAGTAACCCTCCTAAACCTCCATCCCCAGTTTCTTCATCTTCTTCATCATCTTCTTCTTCTCTATCTACTTCTTCTAAAAAGAAACATTCTTTGAAGACACCTTTCTTAAAGCCTGATGTAAATTTTGATTTGCCTATATATAATGGTGAATTGGATGCTGAAAAATTAGATAATTGGCTTAAGCAGATTGAAGTGTATTGCAAGGTTCAAAAGATTTTGGATGATTCTTCCAAAATCTAGCTAGCTACTCTTAGAATGGGAGGTATTGCATTAGTTTGGTGGGAGAGTAAGATCTAGGATGATCTTGCTACACATAGTAAAATCATTTCAACTTGGAATGAATTTACTTCTACTTTGAAGAAACAATTTTATCCTTTAGGTTATTTGCAACAAGCCATTATGGATTGGAAAAATCTCGGGCAAGGTAAAGGGCAATCTGCCAAGAGTATACATAGGTGTTTAGGAAGAAGGCTTTAACTCTTGGAATTCCTCTTTACATGCAAGATACTTTATTAAAGTATATAGGTGGAATGCATTCATATTTGAAGCATACAATATTGATGTTTAGTCCTTCTAACTTTGATGAAGTGTGTGTTCAAACAACACATATTGAAGCAAGTGGAGGAAACACAAGTTTCAGTTCAAAGAAATAATTTGTTACTCCTGAAAGTAACAAGAAGGGTAGGAAAGAAGTCACAATGAAGAAAGAGGAAGGTGACAAGACTACTTGTTCACATTGTTAGAAGAAATGACATGTAGAAGAAAAGTGTTGGAAATTGCATCTAGAATTGAAACCAAAGTGGTTTAAGGATCATAAAGGAAAGAAAAAGTCTATAGTTGTTGTTCAGGATCTTTGATTGGATTCTGGTGATGAAGCAACAATATCAGCTATGGGTTTGAAAGGTAAAGCTTTTTTTGATTCTACCACTGATGTTTCATATGCTTCCACTTCAAAAAGTCATGTTGTTCCTAAAGATAGTAAAAGGTGTGAACTTTTTCATATAAGGGTGATTTCTAAGAACAATAAAATTGATACATTGATAGATAGTGGATCCCAAGTTAATTTGATTTTAGAAGAAGTTGTTAAACAATTGGGATTTAAAACTATACCACATAAGAGACCTTATCCATTAGGTTTGGTATTCAATGGTAATAGATTGCGAGTCACTAAGAAATGCAATTTAAGATTTGCAATAACATCTAAGTTTGTAGATGAGGTTGAGTTTTATGTGGTTCCACTTGATATCTGTGGGATTATGTTGGGTAGCCCATACTTATATGATAGGAAAGTTGTCTTCTCTAGGAAACATAGCAAGTATCATTTGTTTAAAAATGGAATTGAATACATTATAAGAGCTCATCACATGAAGAATGAAGGATCAATTGTAAAAACGAGACATTTGAAAATGATAGTAAATGCAAGCAGTAAACTAGCTCTCATGCCTACAACAGCTAGTGACGATTAGGTGCAAGCAGAGTCAAGCCTTCAATTAGAGATGGTAAAAGAGGATTTGAATGATTCATTTTCTAATGGTGTTCCTATGCAAAGGATATAGAAAGTTGATATATTTTCCATTTCATCAGTTTATTCAATGTTGTTGCTTCTTTTTCTACTATTTGGTACTATGTGGATGGTGGATGCATCAATCAATATTGGTGAATGTATGGTTAATTGTGTCAACAATGCTATCTCATTTTTGTTTGTGTTTATGATGAGTCAAATATTCAGAATTCCAGTAGGTTGTACAAGTGATACTAGACAAGTGAGGCGAAAATGCTCTCACTTTCATTCTATGTAAAAATAGACTTCTGGAGGTCCAAAAGCTTCTTAGTGGGGAGGAATGATCTAGGTGGATCTAGAAGGCTTAAAATTTTCATAGTCTCAGAATCTCATGGAATCAACATTGGTGACTAGAGCTTCTTGATACAATCTTGACACATTTTGAATTGTGTCGAGAGGTCATGGTGAAAAGTTATGCTTGGTCAAAGTTTGGGTCAAATTGGCAAACCAAAGATTGACTTAATAAAAAGAGGTAAAATTTGAACATCTCAAAAGTGGTCAACAATGGGTCTTAAATTGAAGAACTCATTGAAAGCTTTCCAATGGCGCTTGTTTTATCAAAAACAGAGTCTGTATGTAGAAGTTATGCTTGTTTGAAGTTAGAGGGAAAAAGGTTGAAAATGATGACATCAACATTGATGTCATAATCCAAATCAGCCCCATGGTCTTTTGAACGTGATGATTACATGTATATTTTTTTCTAAACCCCAACATAAAATATAGATTAAACATAATCCCTAAAAATATGTGAATGGAATATATTCAAACCCTTTTTACCATACATTTCAAAAAAATATTGTTATTTGTTTGATTAATTAAGGGGTGTTTTCATTTGTATGGCTTATAATTATAAAGGCCAAAATAGGGAGTTATTTGTTAGTTCTTATTTGGGAAAAATGATTATTATGTTTTTTATTTGGTTTTAGACCAAATAAGGAAAATATTTTGTATAAAAGGGGGTTATTTCCTTTTGTAAGGACAATTAGTCTTTGAGAAAAAAAATCTCGGAGAATTTTTGTAGAGAGAGTTTTTGTAAAGGAATAGTTTTCCTTGTGAGAGAATTTGTAAGTACGAAGGTATTGTATAGTGCTTTCAAGTGCATAGAAGAGATTGTGAATGTTCAAAGCTTGGATTCTGTAACAAAGTATTTTGCTTGGAAGAATTAATAGAATGGTCCCTTGATTGAGAAGCATACCCAGAGATGTAGTCCTACTCGGATGAACTCCTTATCAAATTTTTTGTGTCTCTTTATTCTCTTTCTTATTCTCTCAATTCTTTAAGTTTTTATTGTTATTAAACACATAGTTGACCAATTATGTTTAAAGCATAAATTTTCTTGTAATTTCAACAATTTAAAATACATACCACACAATTACTGCCTAGATCGGGGATTAAATTTGTATTTTGGATAAATTATAAAACATGTAAATCCTAGTTTACAGATCATTGGGACACTTTTGATGCCATGGTGTTTGATTTAGTGATGAAAGGAATGAACACAAACCATTAGCTAGTGTGAAATATAGTGAAGATCATGATGCTTTGGTTATTTGTTCCTTACAAAGAGGAACCAAGACTCACTCGTCTAAGGCTAGTGACTCGAATATAACATGAAGCCTATTTGTAAAAGGGTAGAAGATACTCCCAATGAGGAGACAACTGAGATCAATATTGGGACTACAAATATTACACTAGCCATTGCAAGAAAAGAAAAGAAAGTCATGTAGGAATTACAAGTGAGGTATGAACAAGTCCTAATAGCCTATAATGAGGAGGTTAAGAAGAGGCTAAGACTTGAGAATTTAATTGCTAAATATAGAGTACAACCAATTAGAATATTAGAAATTGGGGAGTCATCTCAAAGACTTATTGCTTCCACACTTGCTCCTCCACCTCTTACCAACCCTATAATTGAGATCCCTAACACTCCTCTACATAAGGAAGATACCACTAAACATGACATGGAGGAAGAAAAGGCTAGGCTCAAAACTATACAAGAAGAAACATGCCAAAGGTATGAGAGAAAGGTAAGGGAGGCAATGTTACTCTATGTTTATGACATTGATACCAGAAGAATACATTACATGGTCAGTGAGTTACACTCTATTGATAAAACCCCTAGTACTAATGATAAAAAACTGAAAGAAATTCTAAATAAATGGGTAGCAAGAGAGGAGATGATGACATAAATATGTATTGAAATAATTAATAAGAGGAATGATGATTACCAAGCTAAAATAACATATGACCAATTAATTGGCTTATTAGATTTTGATATGAAAAGGGAGCCACTATAGAGAAATATTGGGCCATGCATCTCTAGGCATAAGAATAAAATTTTTTTTATCTTTCCTACATTGTTCATAAAAGGGCATGAGATAAAGACCTTAATAGATTGGGATGAAGAGTTTTTGGCTATGATGAATGATTAAGTAAACCATATAATAAGATATAATGCAAATGGTTTATTTGTAGATGTTGTAACAGACTTGGAAAAAACTAGAAGATTCTATAAACTTTGTATATCTGAAGCAAAGATGCTAAAAAATGAATGGAAGGGTACTGTTAAAAATGAGAAAGAAATTATCAGTAATGATTGGCCTGATGATGCAACATATGATGAATGGGTGGCCTGGTATGCATCAAAAACTAAACCTTCACAAGTAGCAATATATGACAAACTACAAAATAAATCAATGTCTACTAAAGAAGTGAATTTTTTTTATAATGTTATTCAGATAGTTGATAAGATAGCAAAGGTAAATGAGACTATTCCTCAACCAACCCAAGAAATTAAAACCATTATGCTAGAAGATGTTGAGGAATAGACTGATTTGCCACTTGCTATATATATTAAAATATCAGAGTTGAGCATAATAGAAGAAGAAAAGGTGGCCCCACAACTTGATGAAAAATAAGAAGAAAAAGACCAATCATTAGGTATTGTGGAGGAACAACAAACTAACAAAACATAATAGGCCCCACCTCGAAGCAATGAATCAAGAAGACATTATTTTGTTAAGAAAAAGGCTACAAATATTTTGTATTTCTCATGCAGTAGCAAAAGTGACATTTTTTTCCTATATGTAAATCTTTTAGTAAGGGTAGTTGTCCTTATCCTCTAGACCTGAAGGTTGTTGCAACTCACACTATATAAGTGAGTTTCCAAGGCTAGAGTGAGGTCCAAATTCAATTTTATTTTAGAGATAATGCTATTTAATAGCCAAACCAAATTTTGGTGTTGATTTTGATGTTGTTTCAATTTTGTAACTTAAGAACATATTGAATGAATGAAATACTTGTCATATCCTAAGTTATGGCTTGAGTTTTGTATCAGATGCATGTATCATTCTCAAGAAGATTAATACAAAAGGAAGTTACTAAATATCTATGTCTTATATTTTTATCTCCATTTTCATATGTTTGTCATTTTGAGATTAAATGAAAAAAGTTCATTTCATTTAATGTAGCTTGGATAGGTTGTATATCAGTTCATTTTTGCTTTTAATTCAAGCAATTAAGTAAATGCTTCTGTGAATTGATAGGGTTTCAAAGTGTATGGAAGGGATATCATATGAATGGGATTTAGGGTTATAACTGATATATTTAGTTGCAACTCAATTAAATAGATCAAAGAGATTATTGATATGACTCTTTGCCCAATGGATAAAGCATTGATCATCAATTAAAGTGCAAATTGAAGCAGTCCTGCAACAATAGAAATTATATTTCAAATCAAATTAATATCTAAAGTTGTGAAAATTGATTATATGTGGTCATTCACTTATTGTAATAGCTTTTGAGTATGTAGTTAGCTTCTATAATTCAATATTTGTTTTCAATTCAAGGAAGATTAAGAGACTGGTTGTGATGTGGAGGCTAATTAGACTTGAAGGTTTATTTAGTGCAATTTTTCCTCCCCATATTATTTCCAAGGTTTTTGGGAGTAGCACCCCTAAAGCCAAAAATGACCTTATATTGTAAAAGATATTGGCTACTATTTTTCTATTACTTTAGCCCTAATTTTGTAAGCGATAAAAAACTTGTATGAAAAGGCTTAGGGTTCGAGATTTTCATAATGTGTGATGTGAAAATCGGTTCTTGTGGCAATATTGAGATGCAAGGGATTATGGATTGTAATCAATTTGTAACCACTGGATAGTAATAATATTGGACTTGTTGTTGGTGGATGTAGCCTAGGGCTTGGGTGAACCACACTAAATCTTGGTGTCTTGTGTTCTCTTATGTGCGATCTATTTTTTTTCATATTGGTTATATTTGCATGTAACTGTTATTTTTGTTTAAGGTTAATCCTAACAAGTGCTATTAGAGCTAGATGGTTTTCATTTTTTTTTGGAGCTAGACCATTGTCATTTATTTTTAGCAATCCTCTACAAGAAGGTTTCATAGTTGAGAGGGAGTCTCATGATTGAGTGGGAGTGATGGAAGATGAGGGTAAGCTAAGGGTTGACAAGTTTAATGTGTAAAACTTTTAGTTATGGAAGATGCAAATGGAGGACTATCTTTATCAGAAGGATCTATGGAAGCTGTTGGAAGGAAAAACTAAAACTCGGGGAGCTATGACAAATGAGGAATGAGAGATTTTAGACAGAAAGGCACTTGGAAGCATTCAGTTATGACTAACACCATTAGTGATATTTAACATTATAAAAGTGAAGATGATGGAAGAATTGATAGAAACCCTAGCGAAATTGTACTAAAATCCCTCCACTTCAAATAAGTTATTTCTCATGAAGCATTTATTTAATATGAAAATGGAAGAAGATGGATCTATTATAGATCATTTAAATGAGTTTAATATTGTTACTAGTTAGTTATCTTCTATGGGTATTAAGTTTGATGAATAAATTAGGGCTCTCTTGATTTTGTGTTCTTTTCCTAAAAGATGGAATGGCTTGGTAATGGTTGTGAGTAATTCTGTTTCTGGATCTAATGCCCTAAAATACGATGATGTGATTGGTGTTATTTTTAGTGAGAAAACTCATAGGAAATACTCAGGTGGATCTACATTAGGAAGTGCTTTTAATGCACAAAGAAGAGGTAGAACAATTGAGAGATGAAATAATTCTAGAAATCATGAAAAATCAAGAGAAAAGTCAAAGGTGAAGAGGTCTCAATCAAGAGGAACAAGAGATTGTTGGTACTGTGGCAAACTAGCACATAACAAGAAAGATTGCTGGACTTGAAAGAGAAATGAATGAGATAAAATAGAAGGGAACAAGGAGGCAAATTTGGTAAGTAACAAATCCAAAGAGGATGCTTTGCTTCTATCTTTAGAAAGTGTTGATGATTCATGGGTTTTAGATTTTGGTGCTTCATTTCATGCTACACCTCATAGAGGTTATTTTATTGATTATGTCCAAGGGGATTTTGGGCTTGTTTGTTTGGGGATAATGAACCCTATCAAATTTTTGGAAAGGGAACAGTTAAGATTAAATTGCACAAAAAAAATCATTAGCTACTACATGAGGTAAGACATGTTCCAAGGCTAAGTAGGAATTTAATTTTAGCAGGGAAACTCAGTGATGAGGGTTGTGTAGTTGCTTTTAATGATAAAAATTGGAAGGTTTAAAAAGGTTCCCTTGTAGTAGAAAAAGGTGTGAAAGTAGGCACCTTTTATCTTTGTATAGGTCATATTGTTCCTTCTAGTTTGATTGTTTGAAAGAAAAATGAATTTTCAGAAACAATTGTTGCAGTTGAGTAGGGAGAACAAATAACTACTATAGATTCTGATACAAAGTTGTGGCACAATAGACTTCGGCACATGAGTGAGAAAGGTATGAAAGTACTTCATTCAAAGAAAGTTTTACTAGGTGTGAAATGTGTTAATATGGATTTTTGTGAAAGTTGTGTGTATGGAAAATAAAGGAGAGTGATTTTTGTGAAGACTAGGAAGGAAAAGAAAAGTGAGAGATTAGAGCTTGTGCATACAGATGTATGGGGATCGGCTCTAGTATCTTCCCTCGGTGGCTCTCATTATTATGTTACATTTATTGATGATGCAACTAGAAAAGTGTGGGTTTATTTCCTTAGACAAAAATATGATGTATTTCAAACTTTTAAGAAATGGAAATGCTTGGTTGAAAATGACACTAGAAAGAAATTAAAATTTCTCAGATCTGATAATGTTGGTAAGTATTACATTCATGAATTTGAAGATTATTTCTTTTCTAATGGTATTCATAGACATAAAATTGTTCCAAGGACTCCATACGAAAATGGAGTGATTAAAAGCATAAACAAGACTATAATGGAGCATGCAAGAAGCATGAGGTTACATGCAAGGTCTCCCTTAAACATGTGGGTAGAGGTTGTCAATACTATTGTATATTTGATTAATAGAGGTCCATCTACTCCTTTGGGTTGTGGTATTCTAGAGGAAGCATGGATTACTAAGAAGGTGAATTATTCTTTTCTCAAAATATTTGGTTGTCAAGAATTTGTTCATATAGGTTCTCAAAATAGAACCAAGCTAGAAGCTAAGTCAAAGAAATGTGTATTTGTTGGATACAACATTAATGAATTTGGTTATAGGCTTTGAGATTTTGAAAATCATAAAATTTTAAGAAGCAGGGATGTCATATTCAATGAGAAAGTGTTGTATAAAGATCTGTTGCAACAACAAGAGAAGAAAGAAGATGATTATGTAGTGCTAGATGATACTCCAAAAGCTAATGTTCCAATAATTTCTCATAATTTGCAATAACCACAACAATAAATACCACACACCATAGTGAATGTTAGATGCTCAACAAGGCTAAGTAGACCTCCAAAAAGATTATCTCCTTCCTTGTATTCTCTTTTACTTGCTAATGTTGGTGACCCTGAATGTTATGATGAAGTTATGTAGGTGGATACAAATATTTAGTGGGAGTCTACAATGAAAGAAGAAATGGACTCTTTGCTGAAAAATAAGACATGAGATTTATGCAAGTTTGTTGCAGGTAAACAAGATTTACAAAATAAGTGGGTTTACAAGTTGAAAGAAGAGGATGGAGGTAAGAAAAGAGTTAAAGCTAGGTTAGTGGTAAAAGGATTTGCATAGAAAAAGGGCATTGATTTTGATGAGATATTTTCTCTTGTTAAAATGACTTCAATTCGTACTATTTTTCAATATTGTGGCTATTGAATATTTGCATTTGGAGTAATTTGATGTTAAAACATCCTTCCTTCATGGTGATTTGGATGAAGAGTTATATATGGCACAACCACAGGTATTTGAATTCAAAGGTAAGGAGAACTTAGTGTACAAATTGAAGAAAAGTTTATATGGCTTGAATCAAGCACCTCAACAGTGGTATTTGAAATTTGACAAATTTATGCACAAGCATGGATACAATAGGTGTCACTCAAATCATTGTGTTTATTTTAAGAGGTTGGATGATAGAAGCTACAATATTTTGTGTTTATATGTTGATGATATGCTTGTAGCGAGGTCTAACATGGATTACATTAAGAGGTCAAAGGAACAATTAGCACATGCATTTTCTATGAAGGATTTGCAGCCAACAAAACAAATCCTTGGTATGAAGATTTGCAGAGATAGGAAGAATAGGAAATTTACATTATCTCAAGCTGATTATACTGTGGAGGTGTTGCAATATTTCTCTATGAAGAATGCTAAAGCTAACAACACACCTTTACCTAGTCATTTGGAGTTGACTAAGGAGATGTTTCCCAAGACACAAGAAGAGGAGGATAAGATATCCAAGGCACCTTATGCTTCAGCTACACAAAGCTTGATGTATGCCATGGTATGTATAAGGCCAGTTATTGCACATGTAGTGGGAGTTGTTAGTAGGTATATGATTCATCCAAGAATTGAGCATTGGAATGTAGTTAAATGGATTCTCAAATATTTGAGAGATACATCTAGTAAGTGTTTACACTTTGGGGCCTCTACTAATTTACAAGGCCCTGTGTTGACTTAGATCTAGCAGGAGATATTGATATGAGGTGGATTACTATAGCTTATGTATTTACAGTTGGTGGCGCAGTCATCAGTGGGGTTTCTAGGTTATAGAAGGTTAATGTTTTATCCATTATAGAGGCAAAGTATGTTGCTATTATAGAGGCAACCAAGGAAATGATATGGCTTCAATTCTTCTTAGAAGAATTGGGACACCCTCAGAAGGATAATTATTTGTTTATAGATATTCAGAGTGTCATTCATCTTGCAAAGAATTCAGCTATGCATTCAAAGACCAAACACATATAGTTGTGGTACCATTTCATTCATTCAGTTTTGGATGATGAATAGTTAAATCTAGAGAAAATAAATACAGATGATTATCTAGTAGATATGTTTACCAAGGTAGTAACAAGGGAGAAGTTGAAATCCTCTTCAACTTCTATTGGTCTTCTAGACTAAAAACATAAAAGAATAGTAGAGTCTGAGGTGGTTTGATATTCCAGTGGCAGCTCCATGTTTAGTAGTGCTTTGATTAGTCTCCAAGTGGGAGGTTATTGTTGTGGAGCCTGATTAGTCCCGAAGTGGGAGATTGTTGTGATGTAGAGCCTAATCAGACTTGGAGGTTTATTCAGCATAATTTTTTCTCCCCATATTATTGCCCCTAAAGCCAAAAATGACCTTATATTGTAAAAGGCATCAGCTAGTATTTTTCTATTATTCTAGCCCTAATTTTGTAAGTGGTAAAAAACTTGTATAAAAAGGCTTAACCTTAGGGACTTTCATAATGTGTGATGCAAAAATTGGTTCTTGTGATGGTATTGAGCTATAAGAGATTACAGATTGTAATCAAGTTATAATCATTGGATAATAATAATATTGGACTTGTTGTTGGTGGATGTAGCCCAGGGATTGGGTGAACCACGTTAAATCTTGGTGTCTTGTGTTCTCTTATGTGTGATCTATTATTTTTTGATATTGGTTATATTTGCATGTAACTATTATTTCTATCTGAGGTTAATCCTAACAAGACCAAATTTGCTTAAAGGGATGTGTAGTGTAAAAATATGCAGAGATTGGGAAGTCCCTAGGAAAGCCTGCCTTGGTTAGTAGAGCCTAAAGTGTAGGAAGCACTATTGCTTCATTTAGTTAGTTTAGATCTAAATAGGTTTTGATGCAAGTGGAAAGTAGCTAATCCCTAGGTATCTCCTTTTGTGGTATTCTGGTGTTTTTTTAAACTTGTAGTTTTAAAACTCCAACATTTCCATAGGTTTGATATCACAAAGCACCTTATCCTAGTAGCTTTCAATCTTGAACTTCACTGAGCACTTCTCACTGACCATGAACTTGTGGTCATATTTCACCCAATCAATACAATATGGGAGGGGGTGTTTTTGCCTCTTCAACTTCAATTTTGTGACCATCATTTATGACACTGGATTGTCTATACTTCCACCATAAATAATCACTTCACAACACTCATCTTTACATTTGCACCTTGTGCGAAACAAGTTTCTTCTTTGATCAGGTTCATTCTCACCACTTAGTCGAACTCTTCTAGTAACTAGGACTTCTCCTCTTTTAGCATCTTTAGAATGTAATGATCTAGCATCTTTATCAACATGGGAAACTCTGGCCTAACCTTCTATTCTTTGATCAGTCCTTCCTTGGCATTGGGATCATTTGAAAGTGCTATGCCCTTCTTCTCCATACTGAAAGCATTTTCCACAAAAAACTCCACTTCTAGATCCTTGCCCTCTTCCTCTTCCTTTTCCTCTTTGGTCTCTATTATTTTGGTCATGAAAATGATTGGAATGGTTTTCCCTCTAGTTTTGAATACTACTTCTAGCCTCATCCTTGTTCTTCTAATCATCATTTCAGCATCCATAAGACTGTATGCTAGATCTTCCACTAGGACCTCTACCACCATTTTTGTTATCAAAATTTTTGCTTAGCTTCTCCTCAACTCCTAGGGAAAATTGTTACATCTCCTAAATACTTTTCACTTGAACAAGAATCAAGTCCTCTTGAATGCTTGGCCTTAACCCATTAAGATAATGGACCACTTTCTCCTTATTAGCTTATGTATGGATGGTTCTAATGAGAACTTGGTAGAACTCTTCAGTATACCCTTAAATAGATTTTCCTGCTTGCTTCAACTATTACATTTTCTTCAACAAATCAAGCTCATAATCCATGGGAATGAACTATCACTTTATTTTAGCTACCATATGTTCCCATCTAGTGATTTTGTCTTTTCCTCTTTTATTTTGCTCCAACTAGATCTCCTGCTACTAGATCTTTGCATGACCCTTCAGTTTGGCCTTCACAAACTTGACCCTATTTGGATCTTCAATATATTCATATTCAAAGTACTCTTCTAATTCATTGATTCAGTCGATCAATTCCTCTAGGTTGGTATTTCCCAAAAATATGGGAACATCAAATTTAGGTTTTTTTCCAATACTGGAAATGGCCTTAAAATCTTTCACCTCCTCTAGATTAAGAACTTGCACTACTACAGCTTGGTCTGCATTTCCTTCTTTTTCTCTTTAATCCTCATTTTCATTATCTCCTATGGCAAGATTTATTCCTTTGGAGGGTTCTAAAATTCTTAGGTGTAACACCTTTGACTCTTCCACCATGCTCTCTTTATGGAGGCATTTTTGCACTTTTGTTGAAACCCTAGTGCAAACTACCTCACAATCAGTGATTTGTCTACATGCATAGCCCAAACCATGTGTTGGCATAAAGTTATTTTCCATTAGTGACAACACTCATCTCACAGTTCTAACCTAGTAATACAGTTCACACCGAGTAATATAGTTCACACCGAGTAATACAATTCATACCGAGTAATATAGTTCACACCAAGTAATATAGTTCACACTTGGTAATACAGTTCACACCAAGTAATACAGTTCACACCAAGTAATACAGTTCACACCGAGTAATACAGTTCAGACTGAGTGATGGCGACACAGTTCAAATTGAGCATCGCAAACACAGTTCTAACCGAGTGAAGATGCACTTAGTATTAATCGAGTGAGGAAGCACTCAGTGATGACTGAGTGAGGAAGGACTAAGTGATAACCAAGCTCAGAAGGTTAATGAAGAAAATAGTTTCTACCAAGTGACACTATATCTACCGAGTCACCAATGGTTACTGAGTTCTAGGCAACATTGTATGACTAGTATGAATCGAGCCCCTACCTCTACCGAGTGCATGATGATGCCGAGTAACGTAGTGGATGCCGCGTATCAGAAGGTCATCAAGTCTATCTGAAGAACCCAAGTTTATTTTACCATTTGGTCGACTTAGTTATATTTTGTTCACTTGTGTTTGGCCGACCTTGCATGAATAATTATTGGAATGGTATATATATAATGTATTATATCATTCAAGAGAGATATACAATTGACACATTCAAGAATACACAAGAGATAGAATATTGCAAAAAAGAAGGGACATAAGATATGATATGCGAATTCATCAGTAGAAAAGAATACTCAGCAAGGTCTACCAGGAGCGGAAATGATTTCATCAATCACCGAAGGTGATCTAAAATAAAGAACTCGGTCAAATTGTAAGTTGATCTGTTGGTTCATCCTAACAGGTGAATCATTTTTGTAAATCCTTTAACAGGGTAGACTTAACCATCTTTATTCAAATCTCCTAATAGAGTGCATACTTATAAAGTATGTTTGTAAATCCTCTAACAAGGTGGATCTAGCAATCCTCTGTGCTCCTAATAGGGAAGATCACCAAAAGTGATCATTGTAAGCCTTAACTGGCCAACTTCATACTGCAGTAATGAAGCTTTGTGGGTATCATCTCCACCCCAGTTTTACTTTCTATTTTTGGAAGGTTTCTGGGTCACCAAATCTCTGTGCATATATGGTTTAAATGTTTAATAGTTTTTTTATGCAACAGGATAGATGAGTAAATGTTGTGTATGATTGACTTAAAACTTTTATTGT
Source organism: Cupressus sempervirens (assembly GCA_028749045.1). NCBI lineage: Eukaryota > Viridiplantae > Streptophyta > Pinopsida > Cupressales > Cupressaceae > Cupressus > Cupressus sempervirens. The sequence continues at coordinate 211,000,802 of CM053789.1, forward strand.
TACTGATTCACCCCTCCCCTCTCAGTAACTTATTATATCTTGAATATTTCCAACAATTGGTATCAGAGCTTTTTGGTTCTCAAGACAAAGTTTGACAGCTTGAGCAAAGATCTAAGTTATGGAGATATTCAGACTGGAGAAAGTTATTGAAAATGAAAAGCTAGATCTAGAAATGGCCATGGTTCAACTCAAAGAAGCAAAGGAGCATCTTTCTCAATCCCTAAAAAGAAGAAAGGAACTTGCAAGACAAATGAATGACCATCACTATGTTGAAGAAAAGATTGAAGATTTGTTACCATCAAGTAGTTCAGAAGAAGCTGACAAGGCAATCAAAGAACTTCTAGAAAAGAATGGATCTCTCCAAGAAGAGGTAAGAAAACTCAAAAGAGAACAAGAAGTCCAGTCCATCAGGTTATGTGAAGTTTTGGAACAAAGAAACAAAGCAAATGAAGACTTAGAGGTAAGGAATAATCTATCCCTTCAGCATGAAGATCTTATAGGACAACTATCTAATGCAAATGAAGAAATTATGATTCTAAGATTAGAGAATGAAAGTTTGAGAAATGATTTAATCACTGAGAGACAAATCAATGTAAGTTTGCATAGTGATCTGAGAACTGAAAGAAAAATCAGTGAAAGCTTGGAAAATGATCTAATCTCTGAAAGGCAAGTCAATGAAAGAATGATGAAATCCCAAGCATATATGAATCAATTGAATTTGCAAAATGAGCAGAATTTTCATAGACAAAAAGGTAAATCTGGTCTTGGATACAATGAAGAAGGTGAATCTTCAAAAAAAAGTACCCAAAAGAATCAAAAACCTACTTGCAATCACTGTGGAAAGTTAGGTCATACATCAAAAAAATGTTGGAGCAATGGAAAAGCAAAATTCAATGGTAAATGTTTCAATTGCAATCAGCATGGTCACAAAGCAAATGAGTGCAAAGAAAAACCAAAATTTGAAGGCAACTATCACAAATGCAATAAACATGGTCACAAGGCATTCCAATGCAGATACAAATCATTCAATCTAGTTGAACAACTTGTCAAAGCCATATTTGGATGGGACTACAACACCTGGTGTAGATGTCACTATTGTGGAGAATATGGACATACTGGCATTAATTGTGCCAGACATCACCTAAGGAAGAAGGACACTACTGTAAGGTGCTATATATGTACAGAACTTGGTCATATAGCCAGAAATTGTATGAATATAGAAAGAATTGAAGATGAAAAGAAAATCAAAGCAGACAACATCCAAAAGCAAATGAAGCAAAAATGGATTCCTAAATCTACTGAACAAGATAAGTCAAGCAATGGCAATGTCACTCAAGAAATGAGTGACTCCATCATTTCCAATTAACATTCATAAAAGAAAGTATGGAACTGAATCCTCCAAGAATCATCCTAAGCAGTTCCAAAAGAAGAAAAATGATCAAATCAGTATGCAGATACACTTTGATCCCAAATCGGTTCAAGACTCAACCAAGTTCGGTCAGGTGCAACAAAGTTTCACTCACCGAGTTGTATCTACTGAGCAAGGTCAGTTCATGACCTTACCAAGTTAGGTTGGTAAATCAATGTTTTCTCTTGGTTACCGAGTTGATAGTATCTACCGAGAAAGTGGATGACAACCTGTCATTTCATCTACCATCCTACCAAGCATTTATGATGAATGTTTCGTCAATAAGGGAAAAATTTGATCTCATTCTTCACTACGAACTTTGAGCTAAGTTATCTTCTGCAATTCTAGAGCAAGCTTAAAGCAATTTCGAGCGAATTTTTTTTAAGAGCAAAGAATCTGTTCAAAATTTCTCTTCACTTACCAAGTAGCAATGGCATCCAGAAGCAGCAGCTCCAAGGCAAAGAGAGGCTCAGAAATGCTGGTTAAAGGTGTGGAATGGAAGGCGCCGAACTTCAAATTGGCACCAGCAATTGCAAAATCACTTGACCCTAACAGTGCTCAGTCTCGAATTCCTCCAAAGGTATTCCTTATAAATGACATTCACTCTCATTTCAAATGTTCCATTCAAGAACTTGGAAACCTAGAAATTGGTAATGCCCTAGGAGAAATGAGCATAGATGGAAATTTGAAACCCGAGCATAAGCATCTTGAAACAAAAGGGTTAACCCACATTTCACATTTGCCAAGAAATTTTCAAATTAAATGGGTTAGGTATGTACTTAGTCGGGTTCACAACTAGCAATTGTGGTTAGAGCAACCAGTGCTTATCACAAAGAAAATGATTAACAAGATTACTGGCCTTCCCATGTTGAGCAAAGCTAAGACTACCAAAACCCTAGGTTGGGAAAAATTGCAAAGACTAACCCAGGAAAAATGGGATGGTAGAGGACTTAAGCTCAGTATAGTAGCTGACACTGAGTTAAGATTTGGTATTCACATCATTGCTCATAAAATTTACAGTTCCAGCCATCCAAACAGTGTACATTGCGAAGCAGTAGATTTAGCATATAAGGTAGTAAAGAAGAATGTTGATTTTGATCTGTCTGAATTGCTTTTGTCTCAATTTAATAAAAATATGGAAAGCATAAGGACTTCAAAGAATAATTCCTGCAAATTTGGTTCACTTTTGATCTATTTGTTTTTCTATGTTCAAAAGTCTTTTCCATCAAAAGGATCAGTAGTATGGAGAAAAGATATTCCCATTCTCTATCAAATAAATGAGTTTATTGCAGAGTTAGGTGAAAATTTTGATAGTGTTTTGGATAATTACTTTGAAGATTTTAAGGAAAGAATGAACAATAGGTTCCAGATTCCACCTAAATTGGTTGAGGAATACAAAGAAGATGTATGCTTTATGGTAGATTGTGACAAGGTATACATACAGGCAGTCAGGCCCCGAGTTGCATGGGTGAAACCTCTTCCTTATGAGGTTAATATTGATGAAACCAAAGATATCATAGAAGCATTGGTGAATGAACCAGTAGACCCAAAGCAACCAGTCTTTGGAACTCATGATGAAGCTAAAGACAGAATTGAGCTTTCAATCAAAATCCCTCAGGTCATTAGCAAAGGAAAGAGGAAGATTGCAAAGCTAAAAATAGAACTTGGTCCTCTAATGATTACTAAAGGGAAAGGAGAAGATGATGAAGAAGAAGAGGAAACCAAGTCAGAAAAAGAAGAGGAGCCTCAACAGAAGAAAGGTAAGGTGATTATCACCAAACCTAAAACGCAAGCTACTGCAGTCTTCTCCAGGAGAACAAGATAGTGTTGGGCCCATTTGCCGTTGCACCAAAAGCCATGACTATTAGTGAACATGGAACACCACATAATTAACCACCTGTGGGCAGGGGAGCGCGTCGCATCACCCAACAATCTCCCCCTCGATGCGCATACCAGGTGCTTACGCGGGTCGGGAAGGCACCGGGGAGATTTGAACCCATGACCAGGCCAAAACCAGGCTCTGATACCAATTGTTGGGCCCATTTGCCGTTGCACCAAAAGCCATGACTATTAGTGAACATGGAACACCACATAATTAACCACCTGTGGGCAGGGGAGCGCGTCGCATCACCCAACAGATAAGGGAAGAAGGAACCTGTACTTATCAAGACTCCACTCACATTTGAGGCAAGGTTGAATCAATTAGAAGAAGGTACTCGCTTCACAAACTTCAAAGCATTGAAGTTTGAGACAAGAACAAAACAAGGAAAAATGCAGATTGAGGAGTTGGTATTAAATAAAATGGGAAGATGGAAATACTCTCCAGACGAGATTGCCTCTCAGATCCCTAAAGAGCTACTGGAGAGGTTGGAACCAAGATGGGAAATCGCAACCAAAACTATCAAGGATATCTTTGAACAAACCCTGAAAAATCTTCTGCCGAGTCTCACTGATGTAGAAGTGAAGAAATCACTGAAAGATCATGAAGGTAATATGATGATTAGATTTCACACTTGTTTGATACTTATCAAAGACATTGAGCATGTTGTCAATGATGCAACAAACATGTGGAAACATATCTATCATCTACATAAATCCAGTGAGGATATTGTTGAAATCAAGGACAATGACTACAGTGATGATGATATTGAAGATATTCCAGGGGATCTGCATTCACTGATGATAAATGCTGAGGAAGAATTCAAGGAAGATGAAATGGAGGAAGACGACAAGGAAATGGAAGAAGAAGAAGTTGATCAAGCTAAGGAGGAAGATGATCCTGTAAAAATTGCAGCCAAAGTCATTGCATCTCTTCCTCACTCTCCACCTAAAGCAACTACATCAACTGCAGAGATAGTCTCTACTAGTGAGATTGTGTTCACAACAGCTTCATCAATTGCTCAATCTTCACCTGTCTCCTCTCAGCTCCGAGTACCATCTATGCAAGTGTCTACCACTTCATTAACCGAGTTGCAGCCATCTTCATTGACCGAGGCATCATCAGCTGCAACAATAAGTTCATCAGGCATATCAACTTCTACTGTAGCATGTACAGTAAGTGTACCCACTAGTACTCCAATTTTGACAACTTCATCTGCTCCAATTTTTGCAACTGTTAGTTCTCCCATACCAACCTATACATCAATCTTGGGAAGAACATCAATTTTTGATACTATTAGCACTTCTCTCAGTTTTCCTCTAGCTAGTCCTATTCCAATTTTGTCAATCAGTCCAGCCTCATCAACTATTTTTTTAAATCCAAAGGGAAAAGGTGAAGTCACTCTAGGAAAAGCAAAAAGATACATGATTTCCAGCAAGGCAGTGGATGAGGAAATAGACTTGGATAAGGACATTATCATTCCTAAGATAGATTTGGATAATGCATCAGTTGATGAAATGAGAATGGTCAGTCAGCTATTAGATCAGAAGGCAAGACAAAAAAAACTAAGGCATGAGAGAGACCAGGAATATAGTATTATTGAAAATGCAAAGAATATTCTAACAGAGGCTATAGGTGTTGAAGTAGATTCTACTCAACACATTTTGATTCAGTTAGAAGAGGTTGTATATAAATTCAATGAGGATACCTCCAGCCAAGAAAAATTGATTGAAAAAGCAGAGAAGAAATTTGACAATAAGGTGCTTGAGCACATTGCTCAGCATATTGCATTAAAACAGGTAGAACTATCTACAATTTTGAGTAATTTTGAACATTCTTTTAATAATGTAACTTCACTTTTTTGCAAACTTTGTGATGTTACCGAGTATACTAAGGAAATCAAAGAAAAGTTGAATAAAATTGATGAGGATATGAAGATCAGTGCACAAATGTTGCAGCTTGACCACAATTCAAGTTCATCCCATCATCTCAGAATAAGGATTTTGTTAGAGAAACAGGCAGAATTGTTGAGAGAGGAAGCAAGGATCAGGTGTACTCTGATTGACATCCAAAATATGATCCTTCCTATCATGGACACAATGCAGAAGCATATTGCCCATTCCAAAACATTGATTCATGACAAAAACTTCTCAATTGCAGATCATATGATTGAACTCTCTGCAGAAGTTCAAATAGCACTCTCCACCAGCAAACTTTTGCAAGAAAATTGGGATAAGACATTGGCTCTTATTCTTAAGGTACATTCTAAGTTTATCTCTCATTTTGGACTCTCTGTGTAAATATATATTGTTTAATTTGGCATTATTGACAAAAAGGGGGAGATAGTACACTCCAAGAGATAATTGTGAAAGAGATATGTGTAATAACTTGTAAATACTATGCATATTGTATGGGGGAGAATACATGTAAGAAAGATATGTGTAATAAGGCTTGCAAAGATCAATTTTGAAAATTCAGAACTATATGTCAATTTTTGCACGTAATTGTTTTTGTCACTAATGCCAAAGGGGGAGATTGTTGGCATAAAGTTATTTTCCATTAGCAACAACACTCATCTCACAATTCACACTGAGTAATACAGTTCACACCAAGTAATACAGTTTAGACCGAGTGATGGTGACACAGTTCAAACCAAGCATCGCAAACACAGTTCTAATCAAGTGAAGATGCACTTAGTATTAACCGAGTGAGGAAGCACTCAATGATGACCGAGTGAGGAAGGACTAAGTGATAACCAAGCTGAGAAGGTTAACGAAGAAAATAGTTTCTATCGAGTGACACTATATCTACCGAGTCACCAATGGTTACCGAGTTCCAGGCAACATTGTATGACTAGTATGAACCGAGCCCCTACCTCTACCAAGTGCATGACAATGCCGAGTAACGTAGTGGATGCCGCATATCAGAAGGTCATCAAGTCTGTCTAAAGAACCCGAGTTTATTTTACCATTTGGCCAACTCAGTTATATTTTGTTCACTTGTGTTTGGCCGACCTTGCATGAATAATTATTGGAATCGTATATATATATATAATTTATTATATCATTCAAGAGAGATATACAATTGACACATTCAAGAATACACAAGAGATAGAATATTGCAAAAAAGGAGGGACATAAGATATGATATGCGAATTCATCAGTAGAAAAGAATACTTAGCAAGGTCTACCAGGAGCGGAAATGATTTCATCAATCACAGAAGGTGATCTACAATAAAGAACTCAGTCAAATTGTAAGTTGATCTGTTGGTTCATCCTAACAGGTGAATCATTTTTGTAAATCCTTTAACAGGGTAGACTTAACCGTCTTTATTCAAATCTCCTAACAGAGTGCATACTTATAAAGTATGTTTGTAAATCCTCTAACAAGGTGGATCTCGCAATCCTCTGTGCTCCTAACAGGGCAGGGCAGATCACTAGAAGTGATCATTGTAAGCCTTAACCAGCCAACTTCATACTGCAGTAATGAAGCTTTGTGGGTATCATCCCCACACCAATTTTACTTTCTATTTTTGGAAGGTTTCTGGGTCACCAAATCTCTGTGCATATATGGTTTAAATGTTTAATAGTTTTTTTATGCAGTAGGATAGATGAGTAAATGTTGTGTATGGTTGACTTAAAATTTTTATTATTATTGATTCACCCCTCCCCTCTTAGTAACCTATTATATCTTGAATATTTCTAACACCATGATCCTAGTGTGAACTGCCTCACAATCGACAATGTGCCCACACACTCAAGAGCTCCAGCTTTGATACCACTTGATGAAGGGTTGTCCCCTTAATACCATAAACACATAACAAAAAAAAGAAATAAAAAAAAATTGCAAGAATAAAATATGGGCTTCTTATTATCATAGCAAATGTAGAATTAAAAAATTCAAAATTACACTATGTTAATACATGTGCCCACCTTCATTACAATAATCTACAAGATAAAACTATAAACTATCACCCAGAGTTGTCCTAGACAATGTTCAGACATTTCTTAAATTGGAAATTGTATGCTTCCCAACAAGGTTCTAGATACTCAAACTTAATACCTAGGGCCAAAAGACCCTAACAATACATATAAAGTTGTCCACATACACTTTTGACATTTATTTTGGAAGTTTTTGTCAGCTTAGTTTTAAAAGGTCATAACTCTCAAATTGTTGCTCTGATTAGCTATTATCAAAAACCTTAGCTTCTAATCTATACACTCGGATCTATGCAAGAGCCTGTTAGTCAAATTTTTAGACCTTATTCAGGAATGTTTAGGCCTCTAATGGTGAGCCTAAAGTTTATATACCAAAATTGTAAACCAAAAATCCACAATAAATCCATGAATATGCATGATATGGCACCAAGCCTCAATTAGTAGGTTGATATATCCAAGATGAATATCCACCTCTGAAATTAGGATATTGTGAGCTCATATGACTGACTTACTAAGTAGAAAGCCTCCACAGAAAATAACTCTTCATTAAGACAACCCTTATTCAAAAAAATGAAATGAAATATTTTTGGTTGATGCAAAATTACTCTTATACCCAAGATGCTCCTGCATCACTAATAACCTCTACAAATATTAAAAGTCATGTATGTGTCAACCTAAAATAGTTTACCTCAAAGCTTGTATCATTTCTGACTTAAATGTCAATTTTGTGTTGCTTGACACTTACTATTTTTGATACTTAGCTTTCATTGTTCTTACTGTTGTAACTCAGTCTCAACTATAGTGGGAACCTTCTATGTAACTTGACATCAATATGCTCTAACTGCTAAGAAATCATTAGGCTTGGCTTATACTGAAAATAATCAACAACCAAAGACTTGCTCAACTCCTATGGAGCTCGACATATACATATTTATTTACATGTCTTTCACATGACTCAACCTATATAGAGTAGCTCAGTTGCAGTGATGACCTACTAACTCTACATTGTATATGACTAAGTGTTTGACACTAATAGACAATAAGATTTAGAGATACAAACACCCACAACCCTTTATAGCTCTTCTTGTTTTATAATTTCTCATTCATATTCTAAAAATGTTGTAGTTAGAGATGGGTCATACTTCTTTGAGACATTGTGTTAAATATTTTACTTGTTATGTCTATGCATCCATATTTTTCTTACACAACTAACAAATTAGATGTACATTATAATATTTGAATGGGACAATTACATCCAATAATGATAAATTCCATTTGATAAACTATCAATATGCTCCTACACCTTTTTAACAAATAATTACATGTCAACATGTTAAAAAATAAGGTTAAGACAACTTAATCACACTAGGAGTATGAGAGAATAATGAAGGTTCAAATGGTACATGGATGTCAAAGGGATGATTTTATCTTCTTCTTTTTTTAATATTATCATGATAATGTATGTTGTCAAGAGAAATGTTGCTAATATTATGGTGTTATCTAACTTATAATTTATATGACATGGCTCTGAAATTCTTAGTGTCTTGTGATACTTATGGTTTAGTGGAAAAGTATATTGTAATGTACATTCTCAACATTGTTTGTAGCACATTGATAAGGGGTATTGGGTTCCACTAGAAATGATACAAGTTAATTAATACAATTATTTAATATTGTCTTCCCCACATGGATGCCTAGAATTGGATATGTAGTAACCTTGGAAGTCAATATATGAGTGAGATTTAGGCTTCTTCAAGCAGGTCTTAGAAGATGCAACAAGAGTATCATGGTATTTTATCATTTTTTATATTTTATATAATTTTTATATTGCAATATCGTGTGTCCAAGTTGGAAAAAAAGTATTGTATCCAAAACTAGAGTCCTTTTAATTTTTGTGGAGGGAATTCAAAATTTGGGGTCATTTGGAATTAAGTGTCTTATTTGGACACATTTTGGTATTTTTTTAGCTCAATCCATTCTCTAAATCTAACTTTTTAGATGTACAATGCATAAAATGAGGAACATTTGAATATAGAGTGTATATGTAAGAGTACTTGGATAAGAAAGAGGCTTAAAGAGACTATTCATAGGTATATAGGTGTTGTAATGTTGGAGGAAAGAAGAAAAAAAAGTGAACATGTATTTAACCATATTTATTATTGATGTTGCATGTTTGGTCTTTCTTATTGGTGGAGTTTTGTTTACCACAAGATTTTCTCTAAGTAAATCATAGGATGTCTATATGTTGGTGATTTCTTCCTCTTTGTTGATATATAATATTGGTTTTATTCATTTTTTTTTCCCTTAAAGCCACATAAGATGTGATTATTAAAAATGATATGTATGTTAATTTTGGCATCATTAAGAAGAAGGATCTAACCATATTTTTCTACATTAAAAGACAACTTAATTTTTAAATTTTTGGAATTTGACATTGTATCTTTCAAGTCTTGTAGCTCATCATTTGGTTTCTTTATTGGATAGTCAAGCTTTTTTTTAACGCATTTATTTCCCAACACCTAAGATACTAATTGTTTCATCAAGGGAAAGACATGCAACCATTGAAGGTTTATTTAAGTAATAAAATAGAATATGTAATCAAAAGGAAGGAAATTGATGATCATGTGTTTATTCCCAATTTTTTGATGGTAACCATTTAACATTTTTTATATCTAGGAGAAATGTTCAAACAATGACTAAATGTATTAAAAAATTTGTAGATAAGATTTACCATACATTGATCCTGAGAAAATGGTTGATGATGGGAATCTATACAAATGATTTTCTATAAAAATAACTATGAACATATCAATATGTGAACATGTCGCATTTTTTAATTGGTTGAATATTTTATAAACCTAGAATTATAGTTACCATTGATAATGGCCAAATCCATAAGTTTTTATAATATATGAATGTTTTAGTAAACACAATACAATTATATCTTTCATTTTTCCTAAAAGAAATCCTTGTTTATGTATAATTAATCAACAAAGGATGAATTGATAAGAAAACCGAAATGATTATTTGCACGACAAATAGATTTTTGTGCTAAACTTATTATTATATTTAAATCATGTGTCCTTGTAAATAAATAATTTCAATATTATAAATCTAAGCACAATTAACAATAAGATCTACAATGTAACTAAAGGCACTACTTCCATTGAAAAAAAGAGAAATTTCCTAAAATTCAAATTAAGATGTTTGATTTGTGAAATGACTCGAGGATTTTTTTACTTTTTATTTTCCTCTATATCTAATAATTGAACCATATCTAAATGAACTACAAATCATGTTCTACCAAATTATCAAGATAAACACCACATACCAAAAAGGTCTTTTAATGCAGAAGCCTCAATTAAATTTCAAAGAAAACCAAAAAATAACTCATGATCATACTCTCAAGAGGCACTTAAATCTATTTAAGATAAGACTCAACATCAATATTGCTTTCAGGCATAACTTAATGATTTTAAATCATAGAAGGCAAAGACAAATTAAAACTTTTGGTTACAATAACAAGATACACCTAATACATGTAATATGTAATGGAATTTTTTTTTTAAAATATCGTAAATTTCTTTTTAAAATAAAATGTTTTGATATATATAGATATATTGAATAGCCACTTTTCATCACACACACACACACACACATTTTGAATTTATGAGATCAAGGTCTTTTTTTTAAAGTATCTTATCATTTAAACAAATATTCTAGATCATAGATAAACTATCTTTCTTTCTATGCCAAAAAACAAGAAAATTATGTAATTTAGGTAGTTTTTGGGTGTACCAAGAAAAGTGTTTGGCTCATAAAGAACCCACCATAGATTAATCTCTATTTTGAACATAAAGACTCAACAACATTAATAGTACAATAAAACTTGACATCAAGTGAATTATTAAGAATGTTTGATATTAAAAGAGCATATCTTAAATCAATTCTTATAAAGTGCAAAGACTCCACAATATAAGAAACACAATAAAAAATGACTATGTAAAAATGTTTGACTCAAGAATCGACCACAAATCAATCTTTACCAAATACAAATATTCAACAACACCAATCAAAATTAAACTTCAAATGACTTTGTAAGAACCTTTAACTCTTAAAAACTCACCACAAATAAGAATTTATCAAATGAAAAAACTAAGCACCATTAGAAAAACAATAAAATTTAAACTTCAAAAATGTATATCAAATACTAGTCCTAACATCTATGTATGATATTTTCTCAAGTGAAGCTTGATATCAAAATCTCAGAGTTTTCAAACTTTTATTTTTATATTGTAAAAGCCTTGCATTTTATCAAGCTGATATCAGCAAAGTGTGAGAAATGATAGGGACAAGCATATATTACACATTATCCTTAAGCTTTTCTTATACGACAAGGAAGAAAGAAATATCAGCAACAAAGTCAAGAAAAACATTGACAACGTTACACCAACTCATGTGCATTGTCATAGACTCATATATATTCATGGCCGGCTGTTATACGCTTCACCAATACACATACTTTACTCCAAAGCAAATTCTCTTCTGCTCTAATATCTAATATAGATATTCTTCAACATTTATGCTCAGATAAGAGCAACAATATATGTTTTTATATTGCTGTAATTCAGCTTTTATTACAGCAATTATTGTTACAGACTGTTGCACTCAGTTATTGTTACCTTAAATTGATACTGTAGCTATTTTTTAATGTATGTAATCTGAATGGGTGGGGGCCCTAGTTCTGTTGGCTAAATCTTCCTTGTTGCAAGGGGTTGGTCATAGGTTCTAGTCTCCCCTGTCCTCGTGGTACCGGTGGGCGTGTCACGCCAGCGCTACCGGTCACGTTAAAAAGTGGGGACCGTGTTGCACCGATTCCTGTAGTCTACAAAAAAATTAAAAAATGTATGTAATCTGGATGACATTTTTGTTGTTAAATAATTATATTTTTATAATTTTAGGTTTCCATTAAGATTTTATTGTATAATTCTTAATGAATTGTAGTTAAATTTAATAATTTAGATCGTGTATTTCTCTTAATCAATTATATTATTTTATTTTAAAGAGTATTGATATTATAATTTATAAATGTGATTATTGTCTATATATTATGAATTTTCTTTATAATTCTTTATTTTTATTGGAATAAGAAAAATTAATATTGCAAGGCTTCAAATGAAAATAAATAAATTGCAATAGCCGAGAATAGCAAATTACACCAAGCTAGTTTTAGTTATGTATGTTGGAGATGTTATAGTTATTACCAATTTGAATTCTTGGGTTTGTGGTCTTTTGATTTGCATAGTTATTTGAAAAGTTTTTAGATTGGTTTGTATGGAGGGCAAAAGTTTTGGTATTCAGGTTGAGATCTCACATTCACTTTGCTTCATATTTGCAACCTCACTGATTCATATTAGTAGTTTTTGAGTGAATATATATTTTAATTCACTTTACTTCAATGTTTATATTTTTTAATGAATATATATTTGAAACATTTTTCAGATAATATTTCTTTTCATGTTTTAGTAAGCCAATCCAAGGATAATTATTTTTACTCTCATTCATTAATTGCAATTGTGTAACAATTTTTACAAATGTATTATATGTATCCAGCAGGTCATCAAGTTGTTCGGGTTTGCAATAGGAATAAAAAAATAGGAATATGTATTCTATTTTCCGTTTCGTGTGTCAATTGGAATAGGGAATAGGAATACATATTTCCATTTTGCCCCTAAAGTGAATTTATATCCATTCAAAAAATTTGATGTTATTTGAATAGTCATTCATATTCCCAATATGCATTCCTATTCTCAATTCCTATTCCTACAACCAAACAGAATTTAACAAAGTGTGAACTTGTATTATATATGTACATTCATATACTTTTATGTTGGTGAACATATTTGGTTGCTCTTTTTTATTCAAATTATATTCTATTATTTAGAAAATTAAATAGTATGTTCCTTGGATGGTTAACATAACTAAGGTTAAATTCTATAAAATTAAGTTTAGGTAAAATATTTGTTATATATTTTATTTAATTAGTTTAGATTTACTTATATTTTGGGTAGTCTTAGTTCTTTGAAGAAGACATGATAAATTATTTGTTAAATTGATTTATTTAGGAAATTATAGTAAGACGATAATGTTCATCACAATAGGTATGCTTTATTTTATTGTATTTCCTAAAAGGTCTAAAGACTTGAATATATATTGATATTCATAATGGATGGAGTGCATATGGTTCAAAAACTTATTATTCAAAAGATTGTAACAAAGTCATATCTTTGCTTATCTAAAAAGAAATAAATTTCCTACACCAAATTGTAATATTTGCCACTATTATAAATAAAGTCAAATTTCAACTCCAAATGACTTTCCATAGAATAAGTTTTCTGCAATCTAAAAATTAAAGTACAATTTTCCACGCTAAATTATGTGTTTATTTACTCACTTTTCAAATCACATCCAATGATTCATCTCAAGAAACATTATTATTAAAGAAAAACATTAAAATTTCTTTGTAAAATCTTAGATTTTCCCAAATAAAATTATATTGTAAATCTATTTCATCTTATTAAAGTATGTGACAAATGATAGGAGCAAGCAAATATTACATAACATCCCTAACCTTTTTCCAATAAGACAAGGATCGCCACTCATACTTCACATGGCCAATCAAGGAAGAATGAAATATCACCAACAAAATCCAAAATAAAACAGTGCCAACGCTTCACCAACTCATGTGCATTGTGTCATATACGTTCATCATAAGTTTCCCCTACAAACACACTTTACTTCAAAGCAATTCTCTTCTACTCTGACTTTATAATATCTACAATAGATAGATATTTCCCATTTATGTTCAAAAAATAACAAAAATATATGTTTTTATATTGCTATAACTTAGCTTCTATCTCTTGTCTAGTTCTTTTATAGTTATTGCAAATGGACTGTTTTATTCAGTGTTTGTTACCTTAAATTGATGTTCTAACTACTTTTTAATGTGGACTATTTATTGTAAACTATTATAGTTTTGTTGTTTATTGTTTGATGAGTTTTTTTTGGTCTAAACTAGGTTGTTTTTGTTAAGATTTGGATGTATGCTTTTTAATCAGAAGGTAGTGAATGAGTTGGTTTTAAAATTATAGTTGAATTTTATATATATATATATATTATAATTTGGTATATTATAATAAAGATTTTCTATTTATTAAAATAGCTATTTATGTTTTCTATTTCTAAAATATTATAGTTTGATAAAATTCATTAAGATGGATATTAATATTTAATTTGATAAATAATTGTAATTGGATGCATTAGGAAAATAATATCTTTCACTTGTTAAAATGGAGATCAATTTTTTATTTAAAAAATATTTATAATTTAATATATTTAACTTGTAAAAATGGATATTTATTTCAATTAGGAAAATAACTACACATATCTCTTATTGAGCACTTTGGTTGACACTATGATTGTATTAGAACCAAGAATAGGGTTGCTCTTATTTACTATGGGTCAACACCTCTTCCAACTTTTCTTATCAAAACCATATGTCCTACTTATTAGTTCTCTAGCAGGTTGTTGGTGTAGACACCTAAAAACCTTTAGAAAATAAAATATTTTTATTTTCTGAAAAAGTCCTGATGACATCATCATTTATTAATTAATTAATTTTTATGCCATTAAATCCCTTTATCTTAATTAAAAATATTTAATTAAGGAATCCCTCCCAAAAATGTTTAAATCTTATTTAAACATTATTTCCTTATTTATTAATTATTTAATTAATAAATTGACCAAAAATCCTAAAATAAATAAATAAATTATTTTTTGCCCAAAACTTGGCCAATTTCCTTATGACCAATAACCTCTTCCAAAATCTTCTAATCCTTCTTTAATTTCGATTAAAGGCTAATCTCATCATTTCCTACCCCTACCCCTAACCCCAACTCAAAATATTTAATTAAGATTAAATATTAATCCTCATGTTTATTAAAAAAGTTTTAATAAATATCTCCTCAACCCAAACCCTTGAAATAAATAAAACTTTATTTATTTCCTAAAAATCTAATTTATCCTCATCCTAAGAAGTTCTAGACTCTTCTAGAAAGTCTTCATCCTCATCCTAGGAAATTCTAGACTATTCTAGAAAGTCTTTATCCTCATCCAAAGTCTAGACTCTTCTAGAAGATGTCTTTAAACCTAATCCTAATCCCCTCCTAACCTTGTCACATTCCCTAAACATGGGTTAAAACTTACTAACCCAAGCCAAAGTTAACAAATATCTCCTCCTTCACCCACCCTCATTAAATGCCATCCACTTGCCTATCCCTAAGCTAATCCTAAACCATCCTAATCCATCCTCTAATCATTTGCACAAGCCTAAGCAAGGTTAAAACCTTCCTAATCAAGTCCAAGTCGAATTTTCTCTCATCACCCTCAAAATATCTCAACCATAAAACTTTATGAAGTCCACTAGGTCATAAATGACTCTTACAAGCTCTTTTATTGCTCTTACAAGTCATTATGAGGGTCTTTATGAAGATTTTATCCCTTGAGCCTCCTTTGTTGACTCATCCTTCCCCTTTCCTCCATCCTCTCACCATGTGACATATGTCACTCCTTGATTGGCTATAAGGAAGCACAATCCATGTGCTCTCCTCTCATGCAATCTGAGCCCTCCATAAGCTTTTTCCCATCCTTGCATCTTAGCCCTCAAACCCTCAAGCCTCTTGCCTATAAATTGGATCCTTCCCCTTTGCAAAATAACACAATCCATGAAGTAAAGTTATAATGCTATTTTGAGATCCAAATCCATACTAAAGCCATCTATCCACACCAAAAATTCACAATCATCCATTGAAGCCTTTTTGAAGCATAAAGCTTAAGCATACATCTTATCTATTTAGACAAAGCTACTCAACAAGAGAGTTTCTTATTGAGAGAGCCCATTAATGGCTCATATTCTCAATTAAGAGCTCATCTTAGTCTATCTTGAAGTTTATGAATTTTGTTTAGTTTGTAGAAGCTTTATTTAAATTTGGTTTCTATTAGCATACTAACATTTTCTCATATACATTTTGGCACGCCCAGTGGGACCCCGCATGGGTCATCTTCATTAGCTTTTTTAGTCAAGTTTTGTATGTTATTTGCTGATTTTGGCTAATTTTTCTTGTTTTTGTGATTGGTAGGATTGTATAAATTGGTTTTGTAGGTCCACATGAGCATGAAGAAGACAAAGGAACTCATAATCTATCTCATAGTGTTTGCAGATTTTTCAAGCTTATAGGTGGACAAAGAACTTGAAATTCTTCTTCCTCTTCTTGTCTATATTCTTCTTATTCCATCTACTTCTTCTTCTTCTTCTTGTGGGAGATCTTGGCCATTTTTTTTTAAGGAAGAAAAATCATACACACTTCTTTTTAGTGCTTAAAATGAACCCCCAAATCATACTTAAATCCATTGAAAAATTAAAAATTTGCAAGAAAGAAAAAATCTTTTAACAAGTGAAACTAAACCAATCTAATCATTTGTATCCTTGCAACATCAAGGTTTTAGATGCATTCATGCAAAATTAGGAACACTTCATTTTTGGAAATTTAAAAAGAACTTCAAGTTTCCATTTCAAAAGGTTCAAAATCAACACTAAGTGCACACTAAAGTTCTTTTAAAAAATCTCATGAAAACTAAGAGTCCTAAATAGTTGCCAAAAATTGTCCTAAAAGCTTTGTTATTTGTTCCAAACAAATGTCTTATTGAAAAATCTTGAATGTTTCTTAGGATTTTCATGCATCAAAACAATCTAGGAATATCATTTTTGGGCTTAAAATATGCAAACTAGAACACAAAATCTTGAATGAAAACCAAAGTCCAAAGAGTCATTTTCACTTTTGAGTCCAAAACAATCTTGAATAATCTAAGGTTAAAACAAAGCACTTCAAAGTTCTTAAAACAACACACAAAATCTCAATCTTGAATGCTCAAAAGAAAACACTTGAATGTTTAACCACTTTTCTTTGAATGCATGTTGCTAAAATCACTCTTGAATGCCATGGATTAAAATCAAATTTTCCTTGAATGCATGATTAAAACAACAAATCCAATCTTGAATTCTAAGGATCAATTAACCATTGCAATATCAAACACTTCATTTGGAGCTTCTAAAAATTGAACAAAACAAATCTCTTTTCCACATGCAATCTAGGTAAAGCTTGATTTTTGGACATTTAAGAAACCTTGTTAAGTTAAAATACAAATTTGCAAAAATCAATTTGAGTAGTTCCTTGGACTCACCTCTTTTCTAATCACCCATCAAATATTAACCATTGGTTGCAATCTCAGCGCCATTTATGGGGATGGGTCTACTTGAAAAAGGTGTTAAATGTTCCACAATCTAACTCACTCACTTGGTCTTTGAATGTTTGCTTTAACTTTATCAAAATTCTTAAATGATCAAAACTCTAAATTAAATCGATCACACTTCAAGTTTGGGAACTAAAATTGAACAACAACTGACGTGGAGAGCCTCCGGGCCCGCGCTTGAAAATCGAATCTCACACACTTTTGTTTTGGGCTTAAAACAAACTCACACTCAATCTTGAATGCCTTAAAGAAAATTAATCGATACTTGACGTGGAGGGCCTCTGGGCGCGCGAGTTTTCTTTTGTTGACCCTAACTCTTCTTATTGTTTGCATTCTTCGATCGATTTACTTTTGTTGGCGCTTCAAGTTGGAATTGAACATTGTCTCTTAAACATGAGTGCTTGCAAAGTCTAGATTAGCACACATAAGAGTCAGTTGGTAAAAGAACAAGCGTGTTTTTTAGCCCAAGGTCATCCAAGTCTTCTCTCCCCTTGTCGTCTTTCGAGGCCATCTTGGGTGCATAAGATTAGGATCCAAAACCTTGTTTCTTTTTAGAAGGCCTGCTTGGGGATTTCATCACCCCTTGGATGACCTCAACTCCAGCGTTCTGGCGGAGTATAAGAATTGGGAGGTGAATCGAAAGACACCTCTCTTGGGATCAAGATTTTGTCACTCGGGCTAAGTCTCAAGGAACTTTATACCCTTGAGAAGTGAAAGAGGAGAAGTGGGTTACCGCTCCTCTCAACTGTGTGACATATTTTTGGTCTCATCTACGGATTTGGGCCTCACATACCTTGGGTATATCGAGGACTCCTTAGCTAAACCAACTGTCAACCTTGTAGACAACCATCTAGGATGTTAATGTGTTTGAGGTGACTGATCGAAACATTTGTAGAACATACACACTCCTTGGTGCAAGTATCGCTTTCTGAGAATCAAAAACTTCTATCTGGTTGTTTCTATCTATTGCTTGATCTTTTATTTGTTGAATGAATGTTTGCCAAACTTGGTCAATCCTAGCTTAGGGCATACTTAGTGTAGTCACTGCCTATTCTAGAAGTTGAACGAGTTGAAGCAAAACAACCACGATCTCTCAAAGCCAAGCAGATTCAGGAATTGATGTCAGAGCAACCCAAACCCAAACAGAAGTTCCACAAAGTTAAACTCAAACCATCTCTAGCATACCAAGAACTTTCAGCCAAGAGAAAAGAAATAACACCAAGCCCACAAATTGCCAAACTCCACAAAGTAGAAGACAAAGCTACCGACGAAGCACTTCAAGAGGCCTGGTTAGAGCGCACCATCAAATTTAGCCAAAATCTAGGAGTTAATCCTGCTTATGCCTTACCAACAAGGCATGATTTCTATGATTAGACCCCCTTGTTTCTCCACATCCTCTTGGATAAGCTTCACTTTAGAGTCATCTTTGTAGAAAAGCCATCCATCTTAGGTTATCCCCTTAAGCATTATCAGCTCATCCATCTCATTTAGAATCAAACCATCTAGCCAGCAATCCAAAATCTGCACATCTAAGCTTTCAAAATTGTTGTCACTTTTGCCAAAAGTTTGCCACTCCTAAAATCTTCCAAATCCATCAATCTCACAAAGGTTATCCCTTTGACAGAGCTTTGTCTAGGGTAATCCAGCTTTGTCACTTGTTATCCCTCATCACCTTGAGCTAAAGGTTGGGATCCACAAGTGGTCAATCTCGTGTTCTTCCTAAAGGATCATCAGTCTATCCTTAAGTTGACACAATCACCACCAAGCTTGCACATAGGAAAGTAGACCTTTTGTGCTTTGGCAACATATCTTTGAAGTTAGAATCTCCAACCCAATCCTCCTTAGGTTTTGTCATATAGCTTTGCCTTAACCTAGGAAATCATTTGCATAGAGAAGCCTTCCCCCTTTTGCATCCATCAGCATTATTGCATCTCATCCTTAGGAGCATTTTTCATGCCACCTGTCACTCGCTTAGCCAAGAAGAAAGAAACAATGGAGCCCTATCATTTGGATCGAATAGCCTCACCCCCCTTGAGCACTCATCCATCCTTTAGCCCAGAGAAAGCTATGCCATCATGTACTGACATTGAAGCTTTCATGAACCAACCAGGAAATGCAGTATTGGTAAATGCCATTATAGACAAGAACAAAGAGACAATCATGGCTAATTTTCGAAGGGAAAATGTAGGAACCTTTGACTTTGGAAGACCCCCTCCATTATCAGATCCATCTCACCCATTGTTTGGGCAGCTACCACCACCCATAGGCTCTTATGATCCAAATTATCCTCAATATATGCCAAAAGAAGAGCCTCCAGCCAATCCATATGATCCAACAGACCCAAACATACCATCATCCACCCAAGTTGAAATCTCCATGCCACAAGCCAACCCATCCACCACCACTCCATCCTTGGTTCATACCTCTCCGCTCCAAACCCCCTTTACCCAAAACAGCTCACCGTTCACCCCCTTCACTATTGTTGCTGCTGCTCCCCAACCCAACCTTCCAAATCCACCCATCTCCCAAATCAGTGCTAGCATCTTTGGCCAACCTCAGCAATATACAACATGGATTCCACCCATGGGGCCAAGTAATCAACCTTTTATCACCCCCAGCTTGTTCACTGCAGCCCAAAGCACAATCTCATCATTTCCATTAGATCTTGGGAGCTCAATACCATTAGCCACAAATCTACAAGCTACTACCCTCACTCCACAAAGCTATCAAATCCCACAAGCTACTACCAATTTTCTACCAAACTCCCAAGTGACCCCAGCCCCTGCCACCATTCTACCAAGCTTCCAAATCCAACCACAAAGCTATCAAACCCCATCAGTTCCATTCCCAAGCTTTCAATTCCCACCACCTCCACCACCAACTAATCCATTACCTCCAATTACCAACTACTTTTCAATGCCACTTCTAGGAGATAATCCACCACCCCAGCCAACCACCAATTATTTGCAGATACCATCCCAAATGGGGGCACAACCCACATATATTGGTCAAACCCCACAAGCCCCCCGATCCTTTCCCCAAGCCTCTCAACCATCTTATACCTTACCTCCACAAAGCAATCCATTTATCCCACAGCCAGCTTATGTTCCTCAATCCCAACCTCAAATCCCATATCAACAGCAAGCCTCACAGCACATGCAGCAATATGCGCCACCTCCCCCTCAGCAACCTGTCATCCACCATGCAGCTGCCCAAACAATGTACAATCCCTATCAGCAAATCCCTCATAGCCATCCATATTCAGTGGCCCCATCCAACACATACCTACCTCAAGGCATACTCACAATTGGGGGCACCAATGAGAACGGTCACGCTTTTTTAAACATTCACCGTAACCTTGTCGAAATCGAAGACATTCCTGAGGAAGTTGAAAAGAGAGCCTACGACGATATCCTAGACCAAATCTCCCTCGGAGACTCTGTTCTCCAAGAACTATCCATCCACCTCATTGACCTAACACTCACCCATCCACAACTCATAGATTGGGACCAACCAAGTGTCATACACATCGATGAGTTCACATCAGAGGAGGCACTTCTAAGATTCATGGGAGCTGAAACTCCTCACAAGAAAACAAAGCCAAATTTTGCCTATATCTACAAGCTAGATCCCAAGGGGTATTTTGGAGAAAATCCCCAACCTAGTTCCGATACACCCAAAACTGGAACTAAGGTGAATCTAAGACTAGCTAAGGCAACAAAGAGAACCCCTCAGCAAGAAAATCCAGAAGAACATGAGGATTTAGCATTGCCTCCTCAAGATAATCAACCAGAGGTGTCTTCTATTCTAATTGAGGATACTCGAGAAGTCAACATTGGTTCATTAGAGATCCCTAGACTTGTTCACATTGCTGCATCCCTATCACAAGACCAAGTTGACCTCCTCTTTGAGGTCTTAAGAGAGAACATTGGCCGATTTGCATGGTCATATCAGGACATGCCAGGACTTGATCCAAAGCTTGTAGTTCATCATCTTGCAGTTGATCCAAAGATCAAGCCCATCAGACAAAAGCTTTGAAAAATGCACCCCAAGGTGGCATTATTGGTCAAAGCTGAATTAGAAAGAATGTTAGCTGCTAAGGTTATCCGACCTATCGACTACTTAGAGTGGATCTCCAACATGGTCCCTGTCACTAAACCTTCCGGTGACTTCAGAATCTGCACTGATTTTAGAGATCTTAACAAAGCTTGTCCAAAAGATGATTTTCCCTTGCCCAACATAGATATGATTGTAGATCTTACAGCTGAACATGAAATTTTGTCCCTCATGGATGGATTTTCTGGGTATAATCAAATCAAGATTGCAGAAGAGGATCAGCATAAGACAACATTCACTATCCCTTGGGGAACCTTTTGCTACAACATGATGCCTTTTGGCCTAAAGAATGCTGGGGCTACCTATCAAAGAGCTATGACAGCCATTTTTCATTATCTCATCCATAGCATTTTGGAGGATTATGTGGATGATATCTTGGTCAAGTCTCATACCTTCATGGATCATCTTGCTGACCTGGAGAAAGTCTTTGATAGGTTAGCCAAATATCATCTCATGTTGAATCCCAAGAAATGTGTCTTTGGGGTCACATCTGGCAAGCTTCTAGGTTTCATAGTTTCTAAACGAGGTATAGGGATCGACCCCAAGAAGGTCAAGGCTATCTTAGACATGCCTCCTCCCCAGACACTGTGACAGCTTCACTCTCTTCAAGGAAAGCTCCAATCTGTTCGGCGCTTCATCTCCCAGCTTGCAGATAAGTGTACACCATTTTCACATTTACTGAAGAAGGATGAGAACTTCAAGTGGGATCCTTTATGTCAGCGCAGCTTCGACTATCTCAAGCAGTATCTCATCAATCCCCCTATCTTGGTTCCACTAGTTCCTGGTTGTCCCCTAATTTTGTACATATCAGCAACACCTACTGCTCTAGGGGCACTTCTAGCACAGCTTGATGACTACAACAGAGAAAGAGCCATCTACTACATCAGTAGAACCCTAGTTGGTTATGAACTCAATTACACTCCTATGGAAAAATCTTGTTTGGCATTTGTTTTCTCAACTCAAAAGCTTCGCCATTACATGCTAAGTCATACCATCCAACTAGTCTCCAAGATTGACCCTCTCAAGTATATGCTCTCTAGAACAGCACTTACAGGCCGTTTGGCCAAATGGGTTATGCTCCTTAGTGAATTTGACATCCAGTATGTGGATAGAAAGGCAATCAAAGGGCAAGCTATAGCAGATCACCTAGCTGATGCACCTCTAATAGATGCTTATCCATTGATCACAGAATTTCCAGATGAGCATATCTGTCTAATTGAAGAACAACCCCCATGGAAACTTTATTTTGATGACTCATACACATCTCATGGATCAGGGGCAGGAATATTGTTGGTCACACCTCAAGGAGATTACATTCCAAAAGCCTTCAAGCTACAATTCCCTAGCACCAACAATATAGCTGAATATGAGGCCCTCATAGCAGGATTAAAGATAGCTGCAGAATGGAACATTGTTGAGCTACAAATCTTTGGCGATTCTCAGCTCATCACCAAGCAAGCCCTAAATGAATATCAAACCAAAGATGAAAATCTATTACCCTACAAAGAGCTAGTTGATCAGCTAACCCAACATTTTACAAAGCTTTAGTTTACACAAGTGCCTCGAATACAGAACAAAGCAGCAGATGCTATGGCTACTATAGGCTCGCTCTTGGAAATTCCCCAAGCAGCTACACAGTATGAGTTTTTAGTGGAGCAGCTCCTCACACCCGCCTATGTGAATGAGGATTCAAACCGTGTTTGTATCTTGGTTGGTCCCCAATCCCCTTGGTACCATGAGATTCATGCTTACCTTAACAATGGTATCATATCCCCTCACCTCACACATACCCAACGCCAGAACCTCATCCAAAAATCATCCCGCTATGTTATCATAGCCAATACCCTATATCGTCGGGGTTATCACGATACTCTCTCTCGATGTTTAGACCAAAATGAGGCCGCGATGGTGTTAAAGGAAGTACACTCTGGACTTTGCGGTGCCCACACGAGTGGTATTTTCCTAGCGCGACAAATGCTTAGAGCAGGCTACTATTGGCCTACCATTGAAGAAGACTCCTGTGACTTTGTCAGAAAGTGTCTCCCATGTCAGCAGCATGCAAATCTTGTGCACGCTCCGGAACAGGATCTACAGCCTATTGCACCACCTTGGCCTTTTGCTTGTTGGGGCCTTGATCTAGTTGGAACTATCACACCCCTCTCATCTGATGGACATAAATGGATAATAACAGCTACAGACTATTTCACTAAATGGGTGGAAGCAGTCCCCCTAGTCTTAGCTACAGGAGTTCAGGTCTCCAAGTTCATCTTGTACCACATTGTTTGCCACTTCGGCATCCCATCCACCATCTTCACCGACCACGGAGGTAACTTTGAAAATATCAACATGGAAGAATTATGCACTTCCCTCCGCATCCATCATCGCTTTTCTAGCCCATATTTCCCACAAGATAACGGCCAGGCAGAGGCAACTAACAAAACCCTCCTCAAATTTCTAAAGAAAGTTGTCAATGATTCCGGCCATGATTGGCACCTACAAATAAATCCAGCCCTATGGGCCTATCGAACTTCCTTCCGTACATCCACAGGCACAACTCCATACTCCCTAGTCTATGGTACCGAAGCGGTACTACCTATAGAGGTTGAACTTCCCTCCTTGCACATATCTTTGCAAGGGCAAATATCAGATGAAGAATATAGAGTAGCTCGACTCACCCAGCTAGATCTCTTAGACGAGAAGCGGCAACAAGCCTATGATCATCTCACAGTCTATCAAACTCGTCTCAAAAGAAATTTCAACAAGAAGGTGCTTCCACGACACTTTCAGCCAGGTGACATGGTCCTCAAAGAAAACATGAAAGTCCAAGTAGATCGAGAAAAGAAAGGCAAGTTTGAACCTACATGGCTTGGTCTTTATGTTGTCACTGCTTCCTTTGGCTCTGGAGCTTATCAGCTATCTACACCAGAAGGAGAACTCTTGAATGATCCTACTAACATCATTCATCTCAAGAAGTTCTATGCTTGAAGATCCTTGGTATACCAGGCTTTTGAAAAATACAAAAGAAAAAAATAGTAAAGAGAAATAAGCGTCCAATGGTGAAAACTTGGCAATTCAAGCACCTTGGATAGGTACCTTGGTGAAAACCTGGTAATTCAGGAGCCTTGTGTACTAAAGACTAATCCATTATCTATCACTATCCTATCCCTCATCCATTTACCCACCATCCCATAAGACACACTTGCTTGTTCCCTTGGTGTTCCAACCAAATATCCAAAATCTGATGAAGCTTGTAAATACCTCCTCTACAGCTTGTAAATCTTGTACCAAAGCTTGTATTATACCTTGTAAATCTTGTACCATACCTTGTCTATCCGAATCTTGTCCAAGGTTTGTACCATATTCCAGCCTATAAATAATCTTGTATCCTAGCTTGTATACTATCACGTGCACACACAAAACCCCATTTTCACTTAAGCTTTTCGCAAACCATCTACCTATCCACCTATCACCAATTATAGACATCCCATCCTTCACAAACATTTCCATCTCACAAAAACCAAAACATGAAAAGACTTGTACATTTGTAACATATCTTGGTCCATCCGCTTGAACATCCTCTGTAGCTTAGTACCATTGTATCTATCCAGCGTTCGTGTTAGTTCATCCTTGATCAGCATCTTGCACCCATCACACATCTTGGTTAGCTATTCCAACGCATCCTTTAGCTAGATTTCCTATCACCAAAGTGTTATCTTTCTTAGTTCAGCTTGCCAGATGCATCACTCATCCAAATCCACTAGCTTCGGTGCTCTCCGATAGGTCCTTGCAGGATATAGCTTTCCTCATGTCTGATCTTGGTCCGTTAGTACCTCGTCCTACCCATCTCGTTGGCAAACTGTTCTCTTTTGGATTTTCACTTTCTTTTGATTTGGGATCTTCCCTTTTGGGTCTTGAAGTATCTTTTCCAAGCAATCTCCTTGTTCCCTCCTCAAGGTTGCCATGATCTTCCATATCATGGTATGCTGCGAATGGGGCAATTAGAGCGTAAGGTCTTGATCAGGTCTTTCGTTTGTTTTTCTTTTCTGCTTGTGGGTTCTCCAATGTCGTTTCCACGCTGCTTCCTCTAGGATTCATGTGTGATGTTGGGGCAATCCTTGCGTGTTTGTTTTGAGTTAGTTTGTCAATCCTTTGGACGGTTGGTGAAAAGGCCTTGATGTTCTTGGTAACCTTGGCAATTAACCAATAGTCCTATAGCAAATCTAGTGCTCAACTACATGGTGGTACTTCTCTTTGAAGTATCCCCCCGCTCAAAAAGCTTCAATGGGTTTCCTTCATCTCCATTATCCCCCATCCATATCCAGCATCCGTCTCTCCTACCCCAGCTGATGCATCAATATCTCTTTGAATCACTCATCACTCTTAGCTTTAGGGATCCACAATCCTAGTCTTAGGGATCCACCAATCCAAATCAACCCACCAAGCCTCATCTTTCAAGATCCACAATCCTAGTCCTAGGGATCTCCGAAACCCATCTTCCGCCAATCTAACTCTTTGAAATCCTGTTGCATCAGCTTTATAATCCCCTCATCCATCTCCCTATCTTGGATTCCTTTCTATAGCGCTCTGCTCCTTCATCCTCCACCTTCCCTAAGGTCTTAAGCTTGCTTCCTCTTGTGCATCTGATTCTCCTTTATCATTCTCCCATAGTGAGAGTTTGAGCTAATTCAGCCCCTTCTCTTTGCCAATCTGAGTCTCCTTGCTCATCTTGAATTCTTGTACTTTTCAAGAAGCCATCGAGCCTCGCTTTCTCTCCTCGCTACCTTCTTGAGGGGGCATCTCACAGTCCATTCTCTCCTCTTCTGCTCTAGCCTTGGGCATCTTATTTTCTTATCTTTGATGCCATTTCACTTGCGGCATCACATCAAAGAGGGGCAAAATGTAGACACCTAAAAACCTTTAGAAAATAAAGTATTTTTATTTTCTGAAAAAGTCCTGATGGCATCATCATTAATTAATTAATTAATTAATTAATTAATTAATTAATTTTTATGCCATTAAATCCCTTTATCTTAATTAAAAATATTTAATTAAGGAATCCCTCCCAAAAATGTTTAAATCTTATTTAAACATTATTTCCTTATTTATTAATTATTTAATTAATAAATTGACCAAAAATCCTAAAATAAATAAATAAATTATTTTTTGCCCAAAACTTGGCCAATTTCCTTATGACCAATAACCTCTTCCAAAATCTTCTAATCCTTCTTTAATTTCGATTAAAGGCTAATCTCATCATTTCCTACCCCTAACCCCAACTCAAAATATTTAATTAAGATTAAATATTAATCCTCATGTTTATTAAAAAAGTTTTAATAAATATCTCCTCAACCCAAACCCTTGAAATAAATAAAACTTTATTTATTTCCTAAAAATCTAATTTATCCTCATCCTAAGAAGTTCTAGACTCTTCTAGAAAGTCTTCATCCTCATCCTAGGAAATTCTAGACTATTCTAGAAAGTCTTTATCCTCATCCAAAGTCTAGACTCTTTTGGAAGATGTCTTTAAACCTAATCCTAATCCCCTCCTAACCTTGTCACATTCCCTAAACATGGGTTAAAACTTACTAACCCAAGCCAAAGTTAACAAATATCTCCTCCTTCACCCACCCTCATTAAATGCCATCCACTTGCCTATCCCTAAGCTAATCCTAAACCATCCTAATCCATCCTCTAATCATTTGCACAAGCCTAAGCAAGGTTAAAACCTTCCTAATCAAGTCCAAGTCAAATTTTCTCTCATCACCCTCAAAATATCTCAACCATAAAACTTTATGAAGTCCATTAGGTCATAAATGACTCTTACAAGCCCTTTTATTGCTCTTACAAGTCATTATGAGGGTCTTTATGAAGATTTTATCCCTTGAGCCTCCTTTGTTGACTCATCCTTCCCCTTTCCTCCATCCTCTCACCATGTGACATGTGTCACTCCTTGATTGGCTATAAGGAAGCACAATCCATGTGCTCTCCTCTCATGCAATCTGAACCCTCCATAAGCTTTTTCCCATCCTTGCATCTTAGCCCTCAAACCCTCAAGCCTCTTGCCTATAAATTGGATCCTTCCCCTTTGCAAAATAACACAATCCATGAAGTAAAGTTATAATGCTATTTTGAGATCCAAATCCATACTAAAGCCATCTATCCACACCAAAAATCCACAATCATCCATTGAAGCCTTTTTGAAGCATAAAGCTTGAGCATACATCCTATCTATTTAGACAAAGCTACTCAACAAGAGAGCTTCTTATTGAGAGAGCCCATTAATGGCTCATATTCTCAATTAAGAGCTCATCTTAGTCTATCTTGAAGTTTATGAATTTTGTTTAGTTTGTAGAAGATTTATTTAAATTTGGTTTCTATTAGCATACTAACATTTTCTCATATACAGTTGGAACTATAGGAATGGTTCTTAACAAGTGACTAATATATGCATTTTCATCCAATCAAATTTAATCATTTTTTGAAATTTGATCGGTTAAAATATTTTGGGGGAGATGAGCCCTTTTTGCATAAGCGTAAAAACTTTTAGAAACTAATATGCTAAATTGATGTACAAAATATTTAGATGAAAATTTGACTAAACTTATGTTATTTTTTCAAAAGATAAAATTTAAAATAACTATTATACATAGTACATTAGATATATATACTATTAGAACTATTATATAATAATAGAAATAAATAATATAAACAATGTATAGATTTTGAATTGATTTTAAATTTCATTATTTAAATTATATTTATATTAATTCTAATTCATATTAGAGTATAATTTATTTATATATATTATATTTATATCTATATTGTTTGAGAAATCGATTGTTTTATTTATTATATATTTTTTAAAACGTTATATTAATTATAATATTAATTTTGTAAATATTTATTTATCAACAATTTTATAAACATATATTGAAAATATTTATAAGGAAGAGATTAAATAATTTCTTTACTTTTAAATAAATGAAGATGAAATATGTTATTTAAACTTAAATTAATAATTATTAACTTTTAGTATTACCTACTTAGACATTTTTAAGTAATTACATATATATAATAAATTTGAAATTGTAAACATTCCTACCCAATTTTGGTGGGAACTTGGTTGCTATGCAACCTTGTAAAATGTACATCTAGTTCTTATTTAAAAACAAACTTATAATTTGTATTTTGTGGAATGAGATAAGTGAAGGGTACTATCCAATACTTATATGCAAATGTCTCACTAATCATACATAATAGTATATATATAAATTTCTAAAAGAGGGGTAAAATTTTATTAAGACAAAAAAAGAAACAAAAAGGAGAGCTCAATAAGGAGCTTTATCCTAAGCAACAATATCATATAACTCATGAGACAAATCCAAGGGTAACTGCCCCCTAACCACAATATTCCAATCTTGAACATGATTAAAGCTCATTTGGCCAAACATTCAGCAACGATGTTCTATTCTCGAGGAATGTAATTAAAACTAACATATTCTGGAGAAGTACAAAAGAGAAGAGTTTGATTAGTGACTGAAGCCAAATGCCAACTAACATCCTCAAGCAATGTCTATGAAGTGAGAAAATTCACCACCACTTGAGAGTTAGATTCACAGATAAGCTTGCACCATCCCTTCAAAAAACATTGTTCCATGGCATATAAAATGGTCAGGGGCTTCATCAGATTGTTAGAATGCCAAACCTTATGCATTGAGAAAAGAAAATGAGTTCTTCTCTAGAGCTACATTGAGCCACAATCCCAATGTCAGTAGGACCTAGATTTCCCTAAGAAGAACCATCAGTGTTGGCTTTAAGAACATTAGGTGGAGGAGGAAACCAATGACCCACATGATTCACTCACTACTTCCCTTGACATCTAGAATGGTTTGGAATATTATGATACCATTGACTTGCAGCCCCTGAGAACTCATCCTAAATATGAAAGTTAGGGCGACTGCAAATAGAAAGACCACCAAGATCCATACCTCCATCTAACTTAAACTTACCTTGAATAGTTTACTAAATAGATTAGGAAATCTTCCACCAAAGATGCATGACTCCAATCTAGACATCATGAAAGAATTGCTAGTTTCTCTCCCCAACCAGATATGCCAAAGAATAAAAGAGGGGCCAACAATCCATGGATTCTGAAGAGGTGAATCCTTGGAGGATGCACTCCCCAAGAAATCCCAAAACTTGAGCAAGGAGGAAGCATGTTGAAAAGAGAAACCCTAAGCACTCCACCAAAGATTCCATAAGTGGGTTGAAAAAGAACAATGGAAGAAGAGATGAGAGACAGACTCCTCTTCATTACCACATACCACACAAAATATGGGCCTTGAAATCCACGTTTACAAATATTATCCCACGTAAGGCATCGTTTGTGAGCCACCAGCCACATGAATAAATTACATTTGGACCAAGAAAACTTATTCCAAACTTGTTTCCACAAAGGGACCTTAGCACCCCCTAACAATTGTCTAATAATCTCCTAGTTCCTAGTAGAAACAAAATATTTACAAGATAAGGTGCCACCTCAAGCCAAAACATTTGGCCCTTGAAGAGTAAGTGCCCCCTAGAAGCCAAAATCCTAGAAAGCTCATGGCAGTCTTCCTTTGAGCCCCTAGGAGGCCAATCCAAAGAGTGCTTCCATCTATATTTGACAACAAGACCCAGCTGATAAAGAGTCTTAAAGTGAACCACTTTATCCCATCCAATAGCAAGAAAGGAATCACATAAATTTTGAAGACAAGGCTAGATGGATAATATGGGAGGGTTTCCATACAAGCATCAGACCAAAATGAAGCCTCAAAGCCTTCCTTACATATCTAGAAAAGGCCTCTCTTAACCAATTGAGCACCAATCTTGAGAGTATCCCACACCATTGAGCCATGAACTTCAAGACGAAGCATGGAAATAGACCAAGGATCAACACCTCTAAAAAAATTATGAGTAATTATACAAGCCTAGAGTTGATTTTGTCCAAAGTAGCAGATCACTAGTCTAGCTTAGCAGCCAAAGCTTGGTTACTCAAGATAGTAGATCGAAGGACAAGTCCACCCTCCTTCTCAAGCCTGCAAACATTCTCCCAACTGATCAAACTTCATTTAGAGTTATGCAAATTACCACTTCAAAGTAATTGCTAAGAAAGAGCATCAAATTCCATGAGAAAGTAAATAGGAGAAGCTTGAACCATGCTTATTTAAATAGGGAGTGCTTCAATAACATATTGAATAAGGGTAACATGAAAAGTAGTAGAGAGCCATCTATGGGTCCAATTATTTACCTTCTCCCAAAGCTTGTTAATCAAATTCTGCTAGAAGAGTCATGGCTACCTAGAAACAATGATAGGAATGCCAAGATATGTCAAAGGGAGTGAACCAATCCAAAACCTAAGGATATTAGCAATCCTCTACTAAATAGGTTCAAGAGTGTTAAATAAATGAATATAGAATATTTGTGTTCATTAACTTTTTGGCCTGTCACTGCCTAATAAATATCCAAGATGTCAAAAAGCTTTAGCTTCCTTGACTCAAATAGTTCCCACAAGAGCAAAGTCATCAACAAATTGAAGATGAGAAAGAGAAGGTAAACCATTGCCCCAACGCCACCCCTATATAGAATTCTAGGACACTTGATGCTTAATGAATCTACACAAACCCTCAACTATAATAATAAAAAGATAGGGGGAAAGAGGATCACCTTGGTAGAGAGCCCTAGAAGCACCAAATAAGTGGGAAGGTTGGCCATAAAGAAGAACAAAGAAAGAGGAAGAAGTGACACAACTCATAGTCCAACTCACCCACTCTAAGCTAAGGCCAAAGGTAAGAAGAATATTATTAGAAATCTCCATTTGACTCTATCATAGGCCTTAGCCACATCTAGCTTAATAAACATAGATCGCTCCCTTGAGCTAGCCATAGAGTGGATAGCTTTAGTAGCAATAACCAACCCATCTAAGATTTTTTTCCAATAGAAAAACCTCCTTGTTCTTTTGAGATAATAGAAGGAAACCAATTTTTAATTCACTTTGCAATCAACTTAGTAATAACTTTGTAAGCCACATTACATAGAGCAATATGTCTAAAAAAACTCCAATTGATTAGCCCCATCTTTTTTTGGAAGAAACAATCAAGAAAGTAGAATTTAGTGCCTGAAGCATCTACTTGCTAGAATAAGATTCCTTAACAACTTCTAACAAATCCTGATTAATGATGTCCCAAAAGTCATGAAAGAATTCAATAGGAAAGTCATCAAGGCTAGGAGATTTTCCTTAGGCACATCGAAGACCACCTCCTCCAACTCAGCTAAAGAGATCGGGTGCATAAGATAATCATTCATTTTTTGAGAAATAAGGGAGGTAATACAAGATAAAATAATATGCTCTTCATTATCAATAGGGAGAATCCTTAGAGAAGAGGCTAGAAAAGAAATGAGTAGCCTCATGAAACAAAGATAGTAAGGAATATAATTGGATACCTTCATAACTAACCAAAGAAGAAATATAGCTCCGATTTTGATGAAATTGCATATTCTTGTGGAAAAAGGAAGTGTTCCTATTGCCTTCCTAGAGCCAATAAACTCTATATTTTTGCTTCTATAATATTTCCTCCCAGAGTTTCCATTCTTCCACATCTCTAGAAGCAAAGGATTTAGCATTACCCAGATCCTCTGAGAAACCAAGATCCCTAATTTGTCTAGAACTATGACTTCCAAACACTCTTGAGTGAGCCTCTTCATGAAATGAAGGTTCCCAAAACAATCTTTGTTTCATCTCTTCAGTTTCCTTTTGAAGTTTTTTAGAAAAAGAAAACATAGTAGTACCAAAAGTAGGGGACCATCCCTCCACTAGCAAGAAATAAGATCATGAAGAGAGGAGTCCTGAAACCACATGAGCTGAAACTTAAAAGGAGGATTCTTAGGAATAATCACTCTAGTAGCAAAAATTTAATTTTCCAATGATAAGAACCCCTCTAGTCTAGAATTTTGGAAGATAGAGTGCGGGTACCACTAACCCAGAAGTAGGAAACTAAAACTCTATCCAAACATTTTGAGATAGCGTTAGCTATAGTCCTTCTATTATTCCAAGCAAAGAGGCCATTAGTGGGATTATTATCAGAAAGATGCAAAAGATCTATATTTTTATGAAGAAGATCAGAGGAAGGCCCTAATTGAGGCAATCCACCCTGCTTCTCTTCTAGACTTAAAACTAAATTAACATGTTCTGCTAACACCCAAGGATGGTAAGGATGAAATTTTCTAACATGTTGAATATGCGTCCAAAGTTCCACCTTACCCACAAAATTGACAGGTGCATACACATTAGTAATCATGATCACCTCACCAAAACCCAAAGAAGAAGTCACCATAGAAAGAGATGAATGAGAAGGAACCCAAATAAGGCGAACAATTTTATGAGGGTCCCAATAGATAGCCAAACCACTAGTAGTCCCCATAGCCTCAACACACTAGCATTTCCCATGAAGCCAAATACTAGAGGCAAATCAAACCAATGACACCACTAAAAGCTTACTCTCCTAGACATAAAAAAAAATGTCAAGAGAATGATCAATCACCAAACCATGAATAGCCTTTTGTCTAGGGATGTTATTCAACCTCCCAAGATTCCATGAGAGAATGATCATCACTAAGTAAAAAATGAGCATCCAAGGGTTTCATAGCCCCAGACTCTATCAACATATCTCCTACAAATTTGAGCTTCTCTTGGTCTTTTTTGCACCCACTCTTTAGAGGAGTAAATAAAACCCTCTTAAAAGGTATTTGCAGCAAACCCAAAGGGAGGGGAGACCCCTTACCCTTACTAGATGCCAGCAGATCCTTAACTAAGTCTGCCAGAACACTATCATTATCTTGAAGCACCACAGGAATCACCAAAGCTCTAGACTTAGGAGTAATAGGGAGCTCATTTATCTATCAAACTACAACTTGAGATGCTTCATAGGAATCATAAGGTGGAGCTTCCCTAATAGAAACTAGATCAAATGAGATACTAAGAGGGATACCCTCTAAAACTATACTTTCCAGCACCTCAAATTGATTAAAACTAAAATTTGATTGTCAGTCTATAAGAGGCCTTTTTTGACCACACTCCTTAGCTCATGGGAAACTAGGAATAAAGCCATCCTTATCTGGGCTAATATCATTCAATTGATTTTTCCCTTTTCCTACATTATCTTCTTGTGCATTCCCCTTAGCTATGTTATCCATCTGAGCTTTACCTTTTCCCATAGTGTTCATCTAACCACCACTATTGGTAGTAGTACAACCACCTATCCCTTTAGAAGCTAAGACATGAGGGAATTGTTGTTGCAAATGACCATACTCATGACATATCCGGCATTGGAAAGGAAGAGATTCATAATTCAATTATTACACCCAGGAAGAAGACCTAAGAAAAATTTCTATAGAATCTAGTAATGGGTTTATTCAAGTCAATTTCAACACATATTCTGGCATAAGTGAGAACCTTTTTTTATTGAGGGATTGATGTGCAATCACAATCAACTTTCCAAGAAAAGAAACATTTGATGAAGAATTTCTTCTCGATAGAATTTGGGAGGAAGGCTTGTTAGGCAAACCCACATTGGCACATTTTAGGGGAGATCTTCAAAAAAATTAAATCCTAAATGCCAAGGTTTAACAAATAACCCCACATGGTTGTAAAAATAAGGACCCCCTTCGAAAACACAGTCCTAATCAAACATGTAAGAGTGAACAACATAGAAATAACTATTCCTAGCTAGCATGATCTCCATATCTCCTTCCACTTGCTAGGAATGACAAATCCATGCCTCAAGAGCCAATAAGGATATCTGAATACCAAGAAACTTACATATCAAAGCATGCTTAGTCTAGTACTTAATGTCCTCCATCATTGCTTCTGAAGGAATAACCAAAACAACCTGTAATCTTGGGATCATGGAAGAGAACCATTAAATTTTTTAAGCCTAAAGCTCCCCCCCCCCCCCCCACATAAAATGAATCAGTTCCCATTGCATGCATCTTTGGAAAGGAACCATTCATGTTCGCAAAAGGGCCATGTATGTTAAAAAAAGAACCATCTATTACCACTAGTGCAGAAGAAATTCTAGACCCATAATTCTAATTAGATTGTTGATCATTGTTGTTTGGGAGAGTTGCAACTACCACTATATCTTTGACACCATCAGATTCCATAGATTTTCCCAATGCCTTTGTTTGATTAGTCAATTCTCCTTGACTGGCTGAATCTGACTTAGAATTACCTCGTTCTCTGACTTGTTAAGTTATTCGAACCTGCAAAAATTAATCCAATTATTCATTATTTTTCCTAACTATTAGATAACATATTATATTATTTTTAATAAATTTTAATTAAATAAATTTAATAAACTAAAATTAAAATTAAAATTAAACATTTCCTTATCTACTTTTTATTTATAAAATAACTTATTTACCATCAAAATATATCCTATTTATAGAGAATTGATTTATAAACTTAATTTAAAATTCTACTTTATGTACTATTCTTTGACTTTACCATTTGATTTTATAAATTCTCTATCAAAATTAATAGCACCCTTGTACTCTATATTTTTTTCAAGTTATTTTATTTAAATTATTTCACTTCCATTATATTAATTTACTATATTGAAATAATGCATCTACTAATACTTGTATTAATCACCACCTATAAGCTTAAGTTGATATTCACACTATCAAAATGAATTTTAGCAATCAATTTGCAGTCCTTGTCTATCAGTCTTAAAATGGCCTTAGAAATTGTCAATGTTATTGTCATTATTAGATTTAATTCTGTCAATTCATTTTAGGAAACATTTACTAGTTCATATTGTATATTTTTATTGCTAGTCATTGTCCTATGTTTAATGGTCACCTTTGTCACATCACTAATGTCACTATAATTTTCATTCATCCACCTAATGTATTACTCCCTTTTCAATTCCTTTCCCATGCCCATTATAATGAAAATGCATGCTTAAGGCTTAGGTTATTATAGTTTTTTTTCTTTTAAAGTTATTAAAGCTCTTTTTAAATGGTTATTATGGCTGCCTCTTAGAGTGCATCTCATAATTTATGTTATATTTTTATTTTAATAAAATATTAATTGTTTTTTAACAATAGTTTTATATTATATAGAAATTATTGATGGGATATATAATTTATTTGAATAAGTTATTTTATCATTTGAATGTTATTTATTACTTTGTTTAGATTATTAGAGTGCTTATATTCAAGGAGGCAATAACATCTTTTTGTGATAAAAGTTAACCTCAGTATTCCATTTAGGCACAACTCAAATGCTATAATGTAAAGAAGGTCAAGATAAATTCAAAGCTTTGGTTACAATGATATGAGACACATAATACATAAACATTGCCTTGAAATGAAAAAAATACTTGGATTTTGAATTTCACTTTGATGAAAATGTAATAAAAGATTTAATGGTTAATTATTGATAGAATTAATGGGACCAACATGTTCTCGCTTATTTAATAAAAAACAATATTTAATCATTCAAAGCAATATTTCTTCTACACTAAAAGTAAGAAAAATTGTAATTGATGTGATTTTGGAGTACATTAGGAAGAGTGTTTGGCTCATAAAGAGACATCACAAAATATTTATTATTGAGTGCAAAGATTGAACATGATTGAAATAAAGTCAATTTTGAATTTCAAATAACTATAGATAGAATAATTTTTTTATAGTCCACAAACTAGAATACATTTTGTTGAGTTAAACTATGTGTTCTTATTTAATTGACATTTCAAATCACACCTAATGATTTGATGTGGGGAAGAAGAATTGTGAGAAAATAAATTATAAAAAATGTCTCATAAGGGAAACAGTCACTTAAAGTTATGTTTTTTAGTGGATCATCTCCCTTATAATGTTCTTTCCACAATTCATTCTCATAATTCCTCTTCCTCATGATAATATGTTTGATAAGAGAAACAATCACTTAAAGTTATGTTTCTTAGTGGATCATCTCCCTTATAATGTTCTCTCCACAATTCATTCTCATAATTCATTGTCTTAATGATAATATATTCAATATAATTGAAAACGTCAATCAAATAATAACACACAATTTAACACAAAATTTACATTCTAACTCAAAACAATTGTTTAAAATGAATACCCCAGTCCTTAAAACCTTACCAAAATGAAAGCAAATACATTAATTAGTTGTAAATATTAGTCCTAACCAATATATAAGATATTTTCAAAGTGAAGCCTAACATCAAAATCTTAGATTTTCCACAACAACATGTTGTAAAATCATTACATCTTATCATAGTAGGATCTATTGAAGTGTGTGAGAAATCATAGGAGCAAGCAAATATGACACAACATTGTGACCTTTTCCCATAAGACAAGGATTGCCAATTTGCCACTCATACTCCACATGGTCAATGAAGGAAGAGTGAACACACAACAAAATGACAACTTTGCACCAACTCATGTGCATTGTCATATATATTCATGGCGGTTGTCATAAGTTTCCCCAATACACATACTTTCAAAGCAAATTATCTTATTCTCTAAATTTCTAACATAGTTCATATTCTACATTTATGTTCATAAAAGAGCAAAAATATTTGTTTTTATATTGCTGGAATCTAGCTTTTATAGTGTTGTCTTGGCTCTTTTATAGCCATATTTGTCCCCTTTCACATTGTAATTATTGTTAGGGACTGTTGCATTCAGTTATAGTTACCTTAAATTGATGTTCTAATTGTTGTTAACGTAGACTATTGTACACTATTGTAAATTTAAGTTGTTTAGAAATTAGTAGTGATATAGTATATGTATGTAAAAATAAATTGTTGTTTGATGAATTATTTGTTATTTTCTTTTGCTAGAATAATAGTTGAATTTTAACTAAAAATATTGTAAATGCATATATTATAGATATGAAAAATATTATCAAAATAAATATTCTATTTTTTTGTAATTTTTAAATAATTATAATTGATACAATTAATATTCTATTTTTTGTAATTTTTAAATAATTATAATTGATACAATTCATAAAAATATTTATATTTATCAAGATAAATATGAATATTTTATTTAAAATAATTTTAATATGATACAGTAGGAAAAAAATGTCTTCTACTTATTATTAAAATGGTGATCATTTTTTTATTTGAAAAATATCTATAATTTGATATATTTCAAATTGTCAAAATGGATATCTTGTAGAATATAGAAAATAAGTACAATTTGATACACAATTAAACATACTTCCTGTTTTTTGGTATAGTGAAGGTTTTTGAAAATATTTGCACAACTCATCTAATACTTATACATTGATGCCCCACTAATTATGCATATTGTACATATAAAGTTGTACAATTAATCTAATTATTAATTATTTTTTAGCTATTTGGTAACTTACTAGATTATTATTTTTAGTGACTTTTAATTAACTAAATCTAATGAAATAAAATTGAATCCTTTCCCTATGTATTTTTTTGAGAAAACAACTTATTTATCATCAAAATACTTCCTATTTATATAAATTAATTTCTAATCTTTATTTAAATTTTGCTATTCATTAACTTCACAATTTTTAATTTAAAAAATTATATTTCAAAGTAGTATTTTAAGTCACTTTGTTTGAATTTCCATAATATTAGTTTACAACATTGAAATACCCATAAACTTAAACTAATATTCATATTATTCAAATTGAATGTTAACAATCATTTTTTAATAGTTTTTTTGAGATTTGAAGTCCTTATCTAAGCCTTGAAATGACCTTAAAATTGTCAATTTTATTTCGTCAATATGCCAATTCATTTTGAGAAGCTTGCTAGTTATACTGTGTGTTTTAATTGCTCATCATTGTCTTATGTTTAATGGCACCTTTATCACATCACTCATCTTACCATGATTTTCATTCAACTACCTAATATTACTCCTATTTTCACCAATATCCACGACACGATCATGCTAGCTATCATGAAAATACATGCTTAGGGCTTAGCTTATTATAGTTTTTAAAAGAAAGTTATTCATGCTTTTTTATTATAGGTTCATCTTAGAGTGCATCTAATAATTTTTGTTGGGTATACATTTATAATATATATTTATATTTTTATAAAATATTGATTAATTTTTAACAATGTTTTATATTATATAGTAATTATTGATGGGATACTATGGTTTTTATTACAAATTATTTCATGGGTTTGCAGTTCAATTGTTGGCATTTCTTATATATAAACAAACTTAATGATCTTAAATTATGTTATTAGTCCATTTCATTTATAGATAGACTGCTAGTGTTGTATTAATTATCACAAAAATAAATGAAATGATGAATAACACATTAATTGTTTGTAATTAATTATAGCAATCATCTAATTGGAAATACTTTTATATCTAATTTTTAAATCTTTTTCTCTACTTCTGATTTAATTTACTTCTAGAAAATTATTTTGTGTGATTGTTAAATATGAAACGTGGTAACATTAATGAATTAATAATAATTATAATTATAATAATGCATTCTACGTAGCCTTTCGAAAAGGATTTTAAAAATGGTATAATCAAGTATTCTAAATTTAATTAGAAAATGTTCATTTTATAGAATTTGCAACTAATTGTATATATAACACTATAGGATATGAGCAAATTAAACCATTCTTTGCCCCATCAAATTTCACTATGCATCAACATATTTAAATAAGAAAGAATTGTACAAATCTAAAATATAACCATTTTCTTTTATATTGATAAAAGTATATTGATTGATTCCTTGCCTTAAAATACATTAAATTTTAGTTGTCAAAATGTAAGTGTAACTAAAAGTGTGAGGTCAAGCTACACAAAGTAGAGAATAAAATCTCAACCATTTCTAGGTATAGTGGGGGCTTTATATATCAATTTGATTCCATCAAAACTACAAAAGATGGAGAATAAAATTTCAACTCTTTCTTATCAATATACAAATATTGTCATCTACATTGTTGAAATTATACCTTTTTTGTTGGCTCAAAGTTGATTTAGGCACTAGTGGTTTAAATGTAAGTATACTCTAAAAAGCATGGGGTCCTTACAAATTACAAATCAAAGAACAAACTTATTTTTTGTATTAAACAATCGATTTAACAATTAGTTGTCAAATATAAAGTCTCATCTAAAAGTGTAAAAGTGTAAAGTCTTTATATATAAATTTGATTTCATGAAAACTACATAAAGATTATAATTGCATCCATTTCTTGATAGCACATAGGTTTGAGTGACACTTTCTAAAATGGAAATTCCATATATATACTTCACAATAACAAAATTCTACATGTCATATATGATACCACTATTGAGTTGAGCATTATGAAGTATAGAATAATACTACAAATGATAAATCACTAAATTTCAACATCATTCAATTTAGTAATAGAAAGAACAAAAGAATTTTCTATGGTCCAAAATATTGAACAATCTATAATATAAAACTATCTTACACTTCTTACAAGTTAAAACATGGGAAGTGACTATCCTCCCTGCAAAATGCACCTTTGACCAAAAATCAAAAAATTGAAAACATAACAGATTTTTCTTAATTTTTCAACATTTGTTCTTCATAACCTGCATATGTTGTGATAAAAAAACAACAAAAAAATTGAGAACAAATCACTATATTCTAGACGATGTGAAAAAAATTAAAAATTAAAAAAAATTTGAATCTTAATATGTTTTGTAGGAGGATAGCCAACACCATTTTACATTTCATCAACATAAATAAATAATTATAAACTATTTTTTTTATAAAATTGGCTTCTACCATTAGGAAATGGCATTGACCAAAGCACCAAGCCACCCTTTAAATGTGCTTAGCTTGGAGGATGATTATACTTGAGACAAGCACAAGATGTGGATTTTTTTGTTTTTGTTTTGTATTCTTAAATTATAAATTTAAAACACCCCATTCCGAATGCTTTGCTTTGGTGGCAAAGGAAGGATGTGCACATGGGTGCTTGTACAATATGACCACCAGCCAAAGTATATGGGAAACTTGGATTCTTGTGTATTGGTGGGGCTTAAAGCTTGGTGTGATCTGATCACGGGTTTTAAGAAACACGCGGCCATGTAACCAACCGCTTTAGTGGACCCGCTCTACCTCATGTTTAAACATATTGTTACTAATAAACATTACTTTTTGGTTGGATAACGAAAATAAATCAATACAAGAGTTAGCATTCATTAGCATTACTGATTGGCTTCTTTATATTTTGTTCTGAAGTTTTATTTGTTTGCATTCCTTGATTTAATTCATTTGGCACATGGATGACTTCATTTGTTACTAATGTTATTGTGTAGTTATATATTCTTCATAACCTTTTGGTATAGGGGCGTAGGTTGGATTAATCAATTACTATAGATTATATTATTATTAGTATTTTGTATTGACTTTTTTATTAAAAAACTTGTGTTGGAATATTAGTTAATGTTGTAAAATTTTAAAGTTTTTATTTTAGATTATGTAGTCATTTTTAAAAAGGTTAATATTGTTAGTTGTAGGTAGTTGACATGGAGATGAATTTTATGGTTATAATAGGGCTAGAATTTGATCTTATCAAGGATCTCATTTATTTTAGCATTACATAATCAACAATATTGTTAATTCATTGTTAGTTTTTTTTTTTGTGAATAAGTCGTGAAAATATTATATGGTCATAATTAGGTCACAATATGATCTTATAAATGATCTCAATCAGTATAAGCTCGACACATAACCAACCCTATCAAATAGAATTTAATTATTGACCCACACATCAAATAGTGTAAATTAACAATCATGGTCATGTACCTAATGAAATACCTTAATTGATCTAGGGTAACAATTATTACTTTTAGAATTACATATTGATTACAAATATCTAACTCATTTGATCAACAACATGAGACCAAAACAAGATTCTTAAAAGAAGACTCACTAGAAATTACCATAGAAGACCAAGAGGCACCACTTAGAAATTCACTTTTATTTAGAAACCACCTCTACGTTAGAAGCCAACTGCAGAATTTCAATAGTCACAAATTATAATTCAACTATAGATGTCCCCATGGGAATTGAACTTGGGTCTTCATTATGAAAATCTAACTTTTTAACTAATTAAAATTAATCCCTTGAACTATAACAATTAATTTTAATTTAACATTGATAGTTCAATTTATTTAAGTAAATCTTCTAGGTCAATTGATTCAAGAGAAAGAAAACAAACCATGCCAATATGGTTTGGTTAGAGAGCATTCAAAGCTTGCACTTTGTATTCAAGCATTACTCTAATCCACCAAAACCTCAATTTTATATTTGCATAAAATTGGCATGTATGAGATTGCTTATTCTTTAGTAAATCTCATTAAGGAAAATTAAGAACTTTTCCTTTGTACAAAAAATACTCTTATCATGATTCTAAGAGAAACCAAAACTTAGAAATAGGACCAATAGATAAAGCAATGTGAAAATAAAGAGATTTTTTATGTATGCAATAGAAAATAGTATGCAAAGAATATAAAGAAAAAGGCCAAATATTCATAGACTTAGATCAAAGAAAATAAATGTCATAAACCAAAAAGAAACCCAAAACAAAGGAATTCAAACCTAGATATCTCTGTAGCTTTCTTGATGTGTAGATGTGGTCATCATCATGGATGTGTTCTCAATAGTATGTTCGATGCTTCAACAATGGATGATTGTGAATGGATGTATGGAAAACTTGAGTATTGTAGTAATGCTTTGATAGTAATTAGTTCTCAAAATACTACAGTAATTCTACTCAAAAGGTGGATGATTTGTGAAGGATTGAGGGTTCATTTTATAGGCAATTCGACAAGAAGGAGAGGAGAAATCATGATGTATAGTTAACTCAGTGAGGTGTGAGATAGGCTTCAATTCACTAGGATATGTGTAGGAGATGGAATTCTATGTTTAGAGGTAGGAGAGGGAGATGTTGCATGAGACTGGACTTGGACTTGAGTCAACAAGAATAAATTATGCCTTGATTCATGCAAGTGATCTAGAGAGGGACTTTAGACATGTATGAGGGGTGATGTGTCTTAGTTAAGGTGGGTGAGGTGGACTAGTTGATTGGATGATGTGGCTAGTGGGTGGATTTGTTAAAGAAAATGTAGGTGGATAAGTTCAATTGAATAAACAAATTGTTTAATTAAAATGGGAATTAAGCGTGCATGGGTTGAGTTTGGCTAACTGTTTGTTTGAAGGGTTAGATTATGATTGAGGGATTTAATTGATTCCATTAATTAAATGGAGAGGATATTTGGGATAAAATTAAATGGGTTGTGCATTTATTTGATTTAATAGAGGAAGGGGGTTTTGATTAATAAATTAGACTCTTGGTTGTCGTTTAATTGATTAAATTGACTATAATTAATTAATTAAATTAAATAATTAGAGGGTAACATCAAATTAATTAAATATTTAATTAAAATCTATCTTTGAAGATGACTAAATATGATTACATATTTACATGATCAAATTTG
This sequence comes from Cupressus sempervirens, assembly GCA_028749045.1. Classification (NCBI taxonomy): domain Eukaryota; kingdom Viridiplantae; phylum Streptophyta; class Pinopsida; order Cupressales; family Cupressaceae; genus Cupressus; species Cupressus sempervirens. The sequence continues at coordinate 211,044,054 of CM053789.1, forward strand.
GGTGTCTACACCCAAAACTATTTCGAAGAGATTTTTAAATAATAGAGGACGCGAATAAGATGTTTAAAGAAACTAGGTTTTCCCAATTGGAGTAGAGACCCTTATATTTAACTAAAATCTATCTTTGAAGATGACTAAATATGATTACATATTTACATGATCAAATTTTGGTGTCCACACCCAAAACTATTTCGAAGAAATTTTTAAATAATAGAGGATTCGAATAAGATGTTTAAAGAAACTAGGTTTCCCTAATTGGAGTAGAGACCCTTATCTTATCAAAAATAGGTTACTTGTGAGTACACAAGCCACTCTAGACAACAATACAACCTAGGGCTCCACAATATGATTCCCAGTACCCACACTATCTAGACTATATCAATTTCAAAGTGTAGGACACCTCCTTGAGGCCTAAAATGACAAAAACTTAAGCCAAAGGTTTTAGAGATGAAATATGCCTTCCTTCAACCTTAGATCTAGTTCCCAAATGTTTACAAACACAAAATCCACAATACTTTCTTAGGAAATCAAACTACACACCTAAAACTCTAAATAGGGCTACAAGGAGAAAATTAGGCTATGTGAAGGAAACTTGATGGGAAATCCACCACAGTAAGTCCTAAACACCTTTAGATACTCCAAATTCTTAATCAAGAACCCTTACCAAGTTAGGATCCTTGATCAATCTCCCAACTCAAGTTGTTTACAAAGCTCTCCTAGGCCTAATAGGGTTAATTAGGTCTCTTTCCAAAGAAAGTATAAGAAATTCAACAACCCTTACAAATAAACCTATTGGAATACTTCAGGGACATGCCAAAACATCTAAGTCCAAGTTCCTATGATTCTATTCCACCCCTAGCCAAGTTGTGCCTAAAGAACCCAAAACTAGACAGTCACATTTAGATGCTTGTCCAGAGGGTTTAGTGATTTCTCCCAACATCTCCTACCTCCTAATCTAAGACCCTTAAAGTACATCCCCCCACCTTCTTTCCACAAATTCTTATCTTTTCCCCATGGTGAAATCTCTAGGAAAGAGATTTTTTCACTCAAACCCTAGTTAGGGCCTTCTTGCGACTAACAAGCAATCAAAATTCATTTTCTCTTAACCAGTATGAATTGAAGACCTCAAATCACTTGAAAAAACTTTATAATAAAATTATTCAACTTTTCCACTATCTCATGTGAATCTATACAATTTTGTACAAACAATGTTTTAGGCAAAATTGATAGGAAAAAAATAAATTTTATTGATTTCAATGCAATGAGTACATTAGATTCTTCTCTACTCTTTTGAGAAAGGTTTGTTGGACTTATTTATGCCATTCCCATTCAATTCCAACCAATAAAGGTGGTTGTGAATATTGGGATTCAAAAAGTTGCATTATGCAACATTAACAACTTTGACAACTTTTTTGCAAAAGTTGTCAAATGCCTCCACAATCTACCAAACTTTAATCCTAGACTCTACCTAGGAACTTAGGAAGTTTTTGATCATAAAATAACCATTGTTCAACCTTCTATACTAATTTATCCCAATTCTACTTAGAAATTGCCCATAAAATGACTAAGGTAGACAATTAGGTTTATAACACACCTAATGCCTCCTTTCCTTACAACTTGGACATTATTTCTAGCATTGGATTCTAGATCCAATTTTTACCCTAACCATTTTCCTTTGATCCTCTAGATGTGCTTGCAATGAATGGAATTGAAGGCACTCCTACACCATACTCCCAGGGTGCACTGATTTCAATTCCTCTTATGATAAGCTCTTGCAAACTTAGGCCATGTTTTTGGATCTCTTATTCATCCATCCATGTAGACTCTTTTTCAGGACATCCTTGTCACTAAACCAAATACTTCTTGTATGCATTCTTCCTAGTTTATTTGATGACCTTGGTATCCAAGATCTTGTCAACTCTCCTTGATTCATGGGCTGATATCCTCAAGACATCTTCTTCAAGATCTTCAAGCTACACTTCTGAACCTGCATTCACATCACCTTTATATGGGGTTAGATCACAAATATTAAAAAGGGGAGAGATACCAAGGTGTGAAGGCAACTCTATTTCAAAAGCATTCATTCCATGCTTCTTCAATATCTGACAAGGTCCTACTTTCTTCATGAGTAGTTTGGTATGCTTTCCCTATGGTAACCTCTCCTTTTTCAAGTATACCTAGACCAAGTCTCCAACGTACAACTTAACATCTCTTCTATGCTTGTCTTTAGCCTTCTTATACTTCTTTGCACTCTTCTCAAGTGCCAATCACTGAGTCATGAATCTCCTTCATGCTTTCTGCAAACTCCTCTCCATGAGCACTGACTAGAGTGTTGGAAGGTAGTTCCCTAAGTTCTAAGATACCTCTTGGATTCTTCCCATACACTATTTGAAAAGGGCTCTTCCCTATACTCCTATTGACTGAGTCATTAAAAGGAAACTCCACTTGTGGTAGGACTGACTCCCACTTGTCTCCATACTGCTTTGTCAAGCATCTAAGTAGGTTTCCAAGAGAATTGTTGACCACCTCTGTCTACCCATTTATTTGTGGATGGTAGGCAGAGCTAAAATTTAGATTAGTTCCCAATTTCTTCCACAAAGTCCTCCAAAAGTGACCTATAAAATTCACATTTTTGTCTGATAGTATGGTTAGAGGAAAACCATGTATGCTTACAATCTCCTTGAAGAATAGACTTGCAATTGCTGATGCATCATTGGTTCTTTTACAAGGGATGAAGTGGGCCATTTTACTGAATCTATCCACTACAACATATATTCTATCATTTCCTTTCTGTGATCTAGACAATCCCATCACAAAGTCCATGTTGCAACTCTCCCAAGGCCTTGTAGGAATAGGCAACGGTTAGTATAGTCTTGCATTAGTGAATGTACCCTTGGCCCTTTGACAGATTGTACATGTCTCCACAATCTTCCTCACTTTAGCCTGAAGTCTTGGCCAATAGTAGAACCCTCTAACATGTTCTAAGGTCTTTTCCAATCCACAATGTCCTCCCATGTTGCCTGTGTGCTTTTCCCTAATGATGTTCTCCCTCATTGAACATTATGGAATGCATAGTTGACGCCCCTTGAACAATAGCCCATTTTTGAATTAAGTAGTTAGCATATTTAGTGTGATATGTTTTAGAGAAGTAATAACACACCTTATAGATGTCTTTGAAATCATTATCATCTTTATACACACATTTCAAAGAATTGATCCCTACACTCTGGAGTTGGATTTCTTGCACAATTATGTTCCTCTTGCTTAATGCATCTGCCACTTTATTGCCAACTCCTTTCTTGTGTTTTATTGAAAAAGTGTAGGCTTGAATGGATTCTACGCATTACATGTGCTTGTGGCTTAGTTTCTCCTGGCTATTCAAGAAAATTAAGGCTTCATTGTCTATGAAAACAACAAATTATTTTGGAAGGAGTTAGTCGCTCCATTTCTTCAATGACTAGACTAAGGAATACATTTCAAAGTAATAAGAGGAGTGTTTCCTCTTGGCTTCATTAATATTCTCATTGAAAAAGGCTATTGGCCTCCCTTCTTGACTCAAGACAACCCTTATAGCCAAGTTAGAAGCATCACATTCAATAGTAAAAATCTTCTGAAAATTAGGGAACACTAGGATAGGTTTCTCCATTACCTTCTTCTTGAGCATTTGGAAGGCCTCCTCTCCATCCTTTTTCTACACAAATTTACTCTTCTTCTCACCCTTGATGGTCTCAAGGATAGTAGCACACAACTAACTGAAGCCCCTGATGAACGTTCTATAGAAGGAAGCAAGCCCATGGAAGCTTTTGACTTCAGTCATGGTCCTAGGGGAAGGACAACTCAAGATGACTTCCACCTTCTCAGGATCCATTTTTATGTTACCTTCTGAGATCACAAATCCCAAATAAACAAGTTCTCCCTACATAAAAACACACTTGTCCAAGTTTATGAAGATATCTTCTTAATGCAATCTTTTTAGCACCAAGCTTAGATGTTCTAAATGTTCCTCCTTATTCCTAATAAAAATAAGGATGTCAACAAGGTATACTATGACAAATTTTCCAATGAATGCCTTGAGCACTTCATTCATTAGTCTCATGAATGTTCTTGGAGAATTTGACAAGCCAAAAGGCATCACCGTTCATTCATACAATCCCTCATCATTTTAAATGTTGTCTTCCACTCATCACTATCCCTAATCTTTATTTGGTGATAGTCACTTTTCAACTCTATCTTGGAATAGTACCTTTCTCCTCCTAGTTGGTATAATAGGTCTTCTATCCTAGGCATAAGGAACCTATACCTAATGGTGATTCTATTTATTGCTCTAGAATTAGTGCACAATCTCCATATGCTTTCCTTCTTAGGGGCTAATAGGGCAGGTACTGCACAAGGAATTAGGCTTTTTGAAATAAATGCTTTATTGAGGAGTTTTTGTATTTGTCTTGCCCTTTCTCAATTTTTCTCCGGGGTTAGTTTATATGATGCCTTATTAGGCAATGTTGCTCCTAGGATCAAATCTATGTTATGGCTAATGTCTATGATTGGGGACAACTCACTTGGAAATTCCTTGGTGACAATATCTTTATACTGGTCTAATAGGTTTGCAACCTCCTTAGGACATACATATCTAAAGGGCTTCACTTCTTACATATACATGTATTAGTTAATTGTAACAAAGCATTAAGGCTTTCTTCATCATCCATGACTATGAGGTTTTTTTTAAATTTCTCTTTCCCTTCTTATTCATTGTGCCATATATTTTCTGTAAGATTATTAAAAATTACCCTCAATCTCTGCTCCAAAATCTTGCAATTTGAGAGAGAGTCATAGCTGGGGTGTTCTTCATGGATTTCACTTAGCATATCCTGATAAATATTTCATCCAATCTTCTTCCTTTTATGTGATTCCAAATCTTCATCATTTATGATAATATCTTTAGGAAAATCAAATTCATGGGCACCCCTAGGGTTCAATTTTATCTTTCTTATCAATCTAGCATAAAATCCCTCAATATCATTCAACATTTTTGAACTAACATCTATATTGTATGGCCTTAATATATGAACTAGTTGATCCCTACCTTCCTTCATTATTGCAAAGTGATGGAATAAGGTGGGAAGAAAGTTTCTTTTCTTGTCTTTTTCAGTGGGAAATCAATTTCTTACAACATTGAAATCTCCTTGATGACTTCCAAGAATCCTATCCTCAAAGGGACATACCCAGGAAACACATTTGGTCTTCCTAGGAAATCATATATTGTAATAACTATTTTGTGCTTGTAGAAGTAAATATCTCCCCACTGATGACACATCTGTCGTCTGACACCATAATTGATTGGCCTCAAAAATGTCTTTAAAGATTGAGGGAAATTGCTCACATTATGAAATAATCTCTTTCTCAGCATTGATCCAAACTCATTTTCAAAAAGGATAACATTTGATCCCTCCCAATCAAAAGAAAAGGTAATGTTTAACCATTACCTTGCAATGGTTCACCATCTCTTTCAAAATCTAAGTCCATATATTATGTAAAATAATCCTTATTATGAAAGATATTTTTTGTCACAAAAGTTTGCACCCTTGTCCAAAGTTTTTACCTAAGGACAACTTTGTTAAACATGGAAACAATCTCCAAGTTGTGGGACTTGAACTATGATGTTGAGTCTCTAGAGAAGGTTAGCTTCCTTTGCCATCAGGATGCACCTAACTATTCTTAGAGAGGAAAAGGCAGAAGGAATGCATGAAGGCAAATCCACCTATTCTAACCTAAGGGGTGATACACTAAAATAGAGTGTTCAAACCAATCTCTGCCCATACATGCACACTTGAACCATCATGAAACTAAAAGATATACACATCCAACCTTTTTTTAATCTAACAATCACATGTAGATCAGAAAAATCAAATAAATGACACAAGGAAGAAGATAATTCACTTATATATCATTCATAGGCCAAAAGGAGATACAGTCATTAAAGATTGTAGATATCCACAATACACTAATGAGAGGCAAATAGGTCTTGCACAATACATCAATGTATGGAGGAGATAAAGTAGAATGTCATATAGGTTCGGAGGCAAAGGGAATTTGTAGTGAACTTGCAAAGCACTATCAAGAAAATAGAGAAGAGTTGGCCCTTACAAAGATTACAAAATATGTCTTTATAGCTTAGGCATAACTGAGATATTTTATTTCTTAAACCAAACTCAACCACTACCATTTAAGATTGTAGAGAACAATCATACAGATCTGAAGAAAATCTAATCTTGGCACATATTCAGATGCAAAGAAATCCAATTTTTTCAAAACATAGAGCCTTGAGAAGATAGAAACAATGCCATTTAATAATTCTGATCAAGTAGATGGATAAAACTAGAGGTGGTGGAGTGTTTCCTTCATTTACTAGGCATGAAATTCATTTGAGAGTGGTTGGAATTGATCATCAAGATTAGATCATGTAAGAAACCCTATCTTTCTCATTTCTAGCTTTACAAATGAGCGAGGTCAACAGGTCAAACCAAACCCTACAACCAAGATGAGCCACATGGGCCAATAGTTCTATTTATTTTTTCCACCTCACAAGGTCTTCATAATTTTGACTATCTCATCCATCGTAATTATGCCACCTTTTCAACTTAATCATGATGTCACATAACTGTTAGCCTTAACTGTGATTGCCTTTCTTTCAAACTAGGTCCATGAGGACATGTGGCAATTAGGCACATTCCTACATTTTCTAAAATCCTCGTAGCTTCAAAATGTGGAAAAGAATTGATTATTGATCTCTACAAGATCAACAATTGTGGAAGTTCCCTATTATCACAAAATTTTCTTTTAAAACTTTCGGGCCCACTAGACACCCAACATCCAACTCAGCAACACATTAGCCCTTGGAAAATCAAAATGAAACAATTAGAACAAAATTCCACCTTAGCACTTATCTAAAAATTGTCTACCATTGCCTTTTCAACCTGGTAGTCCACACTAGAAATGGGTTCTACATGCCATGCATCGCATTGTTGCTTTTTTGCAATGTTTAAACATTGCATCTTCAGGAAGCTTGGAAGTGCCTATCATTGACCCATTTGAGATTGGACAACCTAGAAACATGCAACCAAAAAATTATACATCAATGAAATAACACTAAACTACCTCCGTATGCAAACATGCTCTGACAGTTTGTCCACCTTGTCTATTGCAATCCACTAAAGAACCTGAACCCACAAATCCACATGGTGGAAAATCACTATCCCACATTGTTAGAAATACTAACAAAACAAAAAATGTGAGAAAGTGATGGCCAATCAAAATGCCAACTCAACTGAGAGCTTTTCCTTTTTTATGGCCCACAAAGAGAAAATGAATTCACATGCCACGTGACAATAAGGTGCTCACCTATATTTCTTAAAGTTTGAGCAATTTCATAATGTGGGAAAGCACCCACCCTGGACTTATGAAAGATCTAAGTGTCTGGAAAGTTGTGGGAGCTGAAAAGTAAACTTAGGAAAATAGGAAATAAAATAAAGTTCATTTCATTTATTTATCTTGTATTCCCATGGCATTTGAATATTTAAATATGGAAAGTGACCGTTAGGTGGGCTTTGGTATTAAAATTCAATTTTTTGGCAGGAGCCAATTTTGGTTAACAAGAATCAAATGCATTAATAATTAGGACCTTCTAAAATTTGAAGATTTCCTTGTCTTCAGAACTGCCAATGCTTCATTGATATTATTGTTTAAACACCCTAGGAAATAAAAAATTACTGCTTCTCCATCCTTATGAAGTCCAAAACACATCCATAATGTGGTCTTACTAATTTTCATGTTAATAAGCAACCCTATAACCTGATATGGTTGCATGTGTATTAACAAAAGCATCATTGTAATGCTCACATTTTCATATAGTTTGTGAAATAGCCAAATATGACAACTATTAGAGTAAAGTGTTAATTTGATTTCATTTATTAAATTCACTTTATTCCCTTCTTAATATTTTACTTTATGCACCTTTTGCATCTCTATTTAATAATGAATTAGTAATTATTAAATAGATTTTCCCTTTTTAGGATACCCTTTCGGGTTTCAATCTCCTCTTATAAGGATTGATCTTTTGTAATTGTTTATTATGTCTTTCATTTCTAAGAATACATTTGCATAATTTTTAGAGCAAAACCCTTGCCTCCTCTCATCTTTTTCTTCTATGACAAGTTTTTTACATGTAGTTGTTCAAAGGCTTTATGGATTTGTATTGATCAAATCCTTTATGGTATCAGAGCTAAATCTACTATAGCTTGTTTGTTATTTGGAAAAAAAGGAGAATGAGGGTTTGATAGAATAGATCAGGAGTTTTTAAAGTATTTTTTGTGAAAAGAGTTGAGGGGGGTGGGGGGGTGGGTGGGGGGTCACTAATTTTTGAAGTAGCTTGAGGCCAAACGGATGCCACAGATGAATCCAGAAGGCATCAAAACCCCAATTTCCATATAAAGCTTGTCCATTTTGGACAATGTTGATCTGAAAGGAAAAAAAAAAAAATTCCCTGAATGCCATTCAGCCTCCTACACATGTTATGAGGTGATTTAAAAAATAAAAAATAATTTTTTTTAAAAAAAGTGCTTAGTAGTGTTTTGGCCCATAGGCCCTTACTAGCATCAAAAAACCTTTTTCAGGGCCATCCTAGCCCCAGCCCCAACAATGGCACTGACATTCAAATCTCGGTGTTGGCTTTTTTATTTCTCTAGGCTGCCACTCGCCTATGGCTACTATGCTACCATAGCCCTGCTCCACCGGCTCCTCCCCTCTTAGCTTTGCCCAAGCACCACCTGAGCTCAACTTTGCCATGACGCCACCCAAACGGCACCTAGTTGCCACCATTACTCAGCTAGTGGTGGTTTATTTTATTTTTATTTTTTTTGAAAAAAAATCTTTTTAAAGCTTTTGAGGGCCTTGTCACTTTTTTTTGCAATAACTCAAGAATACGAAGGTCTTTTTTCGATCTAAAAAAATTGCTAGAAAGCTGGTTCTAAGATGGAGATGATGGAGAAGGAATTTTTGGAATTTTTTCTAGATTGATACCTATTTTGGTGCTTGAAGTCTATTGATTACTTCTATCTTTTGGGGGGCATAACTTCTTAGTTATAGCTTCATTTTCCATTCTAAAAAGAGCATTGGAAATCTCTTCTGAAGAACATTCTAGATTCTCTATCTTTTCATTAGTACTTGGTAATAGGTATTTTTGTTTCATATCTGAAGATTTTTTTGCTCTTATCTCATTTACACAATCTATTTGTAAGTTGGGGTTTAGTTTATTGCATTGTGGGGGGCATTTTTTTAATTTTATTTTTTGTTATTATATCATCATATCATAAAACATTAAAAAATCCTTCTAAATAATGGTTGAGACCTCTTCTTGTCTATAAATTTTGACCCCTCATTATTATCACACATGGAAGACTTGATGGCATGGCTTCTTCGATCAAAAGGGTTGTGGTCTTGTTTAGATGTAGTGTAGCTAGTTTTACAGAGGCCTTTTGAGGTCATGCAACATAGGAACAAGATGGATGAGGCAATAGGATTAATTGCTTAATAGGTCTTAGATAGTCTATAGTTTCATCTAGATGGGTGCAATGCTCCTCTAGATATGTGGACCAAGCTTGAAGGCTTGTTTGGTATAGTGAATGAGTTCAGGACATTTTAGATAAAGATAAAGCTTACATCACTTGTGCCAGATTCCTTTCTGACTATTGATGACTTATTGATAAAGTTTACTCCATAAAGATCCTTGTTGTAGGGTTGTGGAAAGACAAAGAGTGATGTTGAGTGCATCTATTTGATTCTCTCTAAGCTTTGAGGGAATTTTCAAATATTTTCTTCCACATTCTATTCCACTAAATATGCTTTGCGAAATAGATTTGTTTTTCCTACTTTTGAGGTCTTTTGTGATCACTTGACTAGAGAGAAATCAAATCTCACATAGTTGGATACTATGACTAGTTCTAAGAAAAAGGCATTGGTAGCTTAGACATCTATAGGAAATCCAAAGAAAAAATTGAAGCATAAAATAGATTCAGTAGGCAGTGAGAGTTCCTCCAAGCCTCCTCCCAAATCAGATGCTCAGAAGCCCTCTCAAAAGGGTAATACATCTAAGTATAGTGAATCTTCCTTCAAGACTAAGAAGTATACACATGAACCTTGCAATTTTGTTGGCAAGAAAGGACATCTAGTTTCTAGGTGTTGGAAAGTCTTGAGGCAATAGAGGAGGCCATGCAACATTCCAGTATTGCTTCTTTGAAGTCTCCACCTCCACCTATAGGGAAAGGACATGCTCTTTCTACATGAACATTATTTTCTATAGCTTCTTCGATTCTTGATCCTAGAGCTTCCCATCATATGACACACTCACCTAATTTGGTTACCTTACTTGCTTAGAGTGCTACTACATAGATTATAGTTGGTGATTCTTCTCAACTTTCAATTACAAGTTCAGGAACTATCTCTTTAGAAGGTGGTTCACTATAGGATGTTCTCTTGGTTCCAACCATTTCTACAAACCTCTTCTCTATATTTTAGATTTTTCATTTAGGCTCTAGAAAGATAGTTTAGTTCTCACCACATGATGTGGTTATTTGAGAGCTCCATGATCCTGACTTGGTTATTGTTACAAGGAGTATTGATCTTCAGTCTCACTTATAACAGTTCGATGGCTTTGAGAGCTTTGATTCTATTGGTGTTTCTCTCATTGCTCATGTAGACAGTGAGAAAGCTTTAGCATGAGTGTTTTGGCCATGTCAACTATAGATATCCACACTAGATGAGTGCGCAGGAGCTAGTGATTGGGTTACCTCAGATCTCACATACTGATGATGTGTGTCAAGGTTGTGCACTTGAAAAACATCATAGAGATCCTTTTCTAGAAAGTAGATCCACATGTGCTAAGGCACAATTGGAGTTGATACATAGTTATCTTATGTCATTTCCCACTCTAGCTTTTTCAAGTTCTCTATATGTGCTCACTTTTATTGATGACTTTTCTAGATGCACATGGGTGTACTTTTTGAAGTACAAATCTGATTCATTTTTAATCTTTAAGACTTTTATGGAGAAGTAGTTTAATCTTTCAGTCAGGCATATATGCAGAAAAAATGGGGGGAATATGTGAATCATTCTTTAAGAGATTTTTGCACTGAGCATGGTTTACAACATTAATTCTTAGTTCCCCATACACCTCAATAGAATGGGGTTGCAAAGAGAAAGAATAGGACATTACAGGAGATGGCCAATTGTATGATACAATCTCATGCTATGAGTTCTTCATTTTGGGCTAAGGCTATCAATTGTGCCAACTATATTCAAAATAAAATTCCTTACAAGGTATTGTGAAACTTGACTCTTGAGGAGGCTTGGACTCATGTCAAGCTCAATGTTTCTACTTTCCACATTTTTGGTAGTGAAGATTGTGTTAGTCTTAGATTCATTTTGATAATTGAGTGTCAATGCACTTAACCGATTTCTAAGTTGATGTCGAGTATGATATAGATGTTGAGCTATAATACGTGCCAAGCCAGAGATTCAACAGGTGTCGAGTAAGTTTCAAGTGCCAAGTCACTATAGATTCCAATTCACTATAGGTGCCAAGAAAAGTATACATGCGAAGTGAGACAGAGTTACTATAGGAGCCGAGCAAGAAAAAATTCCTATATGTGTCGATCATCAACAATCAGTAAGTGCCAAGTAACACAAGATCAACATATGAGTTTGCGCCTTCACAAACTCAGATGTAAACCATTTTTTGAGCCCACTCAAGATGAATCTTGAAGGATCTAAAAGATAAGATCAAATCTTTTACATTCCCTATGTAATTAGCATGTAGCCAATCGAAAAAATGGAGAAAGAAACCAATAGGAAAAGTGTAAATATTTGAGTGGGAAAAATGCATGAATATCATTCGTGGATTCATACCTAACCCTAAGTCTTTAAAGCCTTTATAAGGAGGTCAAAACCCCATAATTCATGGATGGAAGAGAGTTGTATGGGAGAATGCTAGTGAAATTTAGAGGGATGTAAGGACTTAGAGGAAGAGTAGCACTATAGAATCAAGTTGTTTAGAATAGAGTATCAGCAATATGAGTAGAGAATTATTAGACCAGATTGAGTAGAAAAAGGATCTAGAACTAGTAATTAAAAGATCATAAGTCATCAGGTCAACACATTCTAATACCTTCTAGCCATTATATTAGGAATGGAAATCCTATGATGATAGGTTGGCTTAACAACCATGTTGTAAACCTTTAACAAGGTGCTAAATCCTTTAATAGGGTAACATTCCAAGTGAGTGTTTGTAAATCCTTTAGACAGGTCACTTTTAACAGGGTGTAAAGCCTTTAATAAGGTAGGCCTTTCATAGGGTAGACCATTGGAAGTGGTCAAACTTTGTAACCTTAACCAGTTACATGTTGCTACAGTGATAATTTGTGGGTGTCATCCCCACCCTAGTTTTACCTTCTCATTTTGGAGGGTTTTCAGGCAACCAAATCTTGTGTTATCTATTTTCATGCATGTCTTTATTTTCATGTTAAGTGGATGTGTTAGATGTATGTGAATGATATCAGTTAAAAGTTTTATAGGTTAAAGTTAGTTACTTCTGATTCACCCCCCTCTCAAAAGTAAATCTTCCCACTTGTAAATTCCAACAATTGGTATTAGAGCCTAGTTCTCACAAGGAGAAGCCTTACAACTTAGAGAAAAGATATAGAAGTGGAAGTTTAAAAACTTGGGAAGGTCATAGAAAACTAGGTGATTGATATACAACTCACTCTACATATTTTGGAAGAAGCCAGGGAAGAACTGAGGAAATCTTTAAAGAGAAGAAGAGAGATTGCCATAGCTAAGAATGATACATAGTACAAGGATATTGACACCTCAAAAGTGTTTGAAAATGGAGATTCGAAAGAGTTCGATGCAGCAATTGTAGAGCTGATGGAGAAGAATAGAGCTCAAGCAGAAGAGATCAAAACTCTCAAGCTTGAACAAGAATCACAAGCCATGATGCTTTGTGAAGTAACTGAATAGAAGAAAAGAGCCATTGAAGGTAAGGATATGCTAGAAGAGGACAAAATAAACCTTTCTAATAGATTGGAAGAAAAGTCAAACGAGCTTGCAAGAATTTCCAACATGCAGCTAGACACCCTAAGTGAGATGATGAATGCACATCATCAGCTGAATGTCAAGGATATTGAGATCTCCACACTAAAGATGCAAAATGAACAACTGAAAAATGACTTGAAGAGAGAGAAGGAGATTGCAAAAAATTTCAACAAACCTAATGAAGCCATCAAGTACTTTGAACAGCTATTGAAATCACCAAGAGCCAGCAATGATACTTAAGGACTAGGATACACCAGCACTAAAAAAGGAGAGTCACCCAAGACTTTAAAAGAAAAAAGTGACAAAGGTAAGAACACTAAACCTACTTGTCATTTTTGTGGTAAAAAGGGACATACCTCTAATGTGTACATGAGCAAGAATTCCCATCAGCATAACAAACCTAAGAACATGGGTCACTGTCATAAGTGCAAAAAGCAAGGACATCAAGCACATGACTACAGGACAAGAACCATTAGAACATCAAGATTTGAAGGTCACTACTACAATTGCAAGAAGTATGAACATAGAGCTTTTAAGTCCAGATCAAAGCCTATGTGGTCACCTGATCAACTAGCAAGGGGAAACAATCATGGACATCACTACAATTGGGACTACAACACTAGGCATAGCTATCACTACTGTCAAGAATATGGACACTTCCCTAAAATTTGCATAAGAACACATTTCAGTGGAAATTATAGTAGATGGTTGAGCCAAACTACATGCTTTAGTTATTTGAAGACTAGAAATATCAACAAAAATTTCCCAACAAGGTCAAAGGCACCTAACTTAGAGTTCAACAAAGGAAAAGGAAAGGTAGATGTTGAACACATTAGAGGAGAAATGAATAAGACATGGAGGAAGAAAGATGGAGCCAACACATCCAATGAAAGGATCACTTCATCTAAAAGGTTAAGTGGTCACACTTCATCTAACTAAGCAAGAAAAAGGTATGTGGGACTGATATACAAAGCTTTATCATACATTAGTTCCAAGACAAGAAAATACTAGAAAAGGAAAGATTAGCATGAATAGAGATGCAAAGTTAAAATTTTCAAGTTTTTACAAGTGTTGTTGAGTTGCCTTTAGATGCCAAGTAAAATCCCAGTACATGCTGAGTTGTTTTCTAAAATCAGTAGAAGCTGAATGGTTAGTTGTAGCCAAGTTGGTAGTGGATGCCAAGTGAAGAGAAACTCTAGTTGAAGCCAAGTAAGGGAAACTCTAGTGTATGTCAAGTGGTGGAGAGGCAATGGATGCTGAGTAAAGCATAAATGCTTAAGAAGCTGAGTGGATAGTTGTAAACACACTAAGCATTAAATGCTATGAGATTAGGGTATATGTTCACATTTTGAATCATTTTTCCACATCGCAAAAAAAGAGAAAAGACAAAGAAGAGTGCAAAATGATTTCCAAGAAAAATTTTGAGCATTTGAGCGTATTTCTACAAGGATTCAACATAGATTCTTCAATTCCAAGGCATTTATACTAGTGTCAAGCTACTTAGTTTCAAAATTTCTTGGTGTTTAAACCCTAGTTTGAAGAAATGGCCTCCAGTTCTAGGAAAATTTAGGAGAAAGAGCTGTTTGAGGTCCAATTAGTGTCAAATGAAGTCAAGCAACCTGATTTTTGACCTATCCCTAAAGTTGCCTACGAAAATAACCTAGCCAATGCCCTATTCATAATTCCTCCTAAGGTAGTAATGGTGCAAGATGTTAGGAGATGGTATAACTGCAAGATAGGAGCCATAGGATATATTTAGATTAGGGAAGCATATGATAGATTGTGTGAGAATGAAGTCTTAAAGGAAGAGTTTCAAATTGTTGAAAGGAAGGGTTTAACCCATGCCCTAGAATTCCCTACTATTTTCAAAACTAAATGGATTAGAATTGTGTTGAGTAGGATTCATGATGGAAGTTTGTGGTTAGAAGATTGCCCAGTTAAGATATGAAAGAGATTTTTTCATAGGGTAACAGGGTATCCAACCCAAAATCAGCCCAAAACCCTAAGGAGTGACTCAAAGGAAGCTTTTGAGAATGGAACAAGAGAGGAATGACCATAGATAGCATTCACAATCCTCTTGTTGATTTTTCTATTAGAGTCATTTCCTACAAGTTTTATCAATCTAGTAGACTTAATAGTGTTCCATGCACTACAGTAAATTTTGGCTACAAACTTGTCAAAAAGGAGCATACCTATGACTTAACAGAATTGTAACTACAACAAATCAATGAGAACTTAGGAGCTATAAGGAGAACTAAGGGAGCCCAATGTAAATTTGGTACAATTTTAATTTGTATATTTTTCTATGTATAAAATGAATTTCCATCTTTTGGAAAAGTTAACTGGAAAACTAATAGGTCCATTGTAGCCTAGGTGAATGAATATATTGAACAAATGGGGGCAAATTTTGAGACACTTATGACAATTTATTTTGAAGATTTCAAGAAATCCATGAAACAGAGACTAAGGATACCTATTTTATTAGTGGAGTAGCATGTAAATGGCATTTTCTTTCTTGTGGATATTGATTATACTTACATTCAAGTAGCCATACCAAGGGTTAGATGGCTTATACCTCTTGGTTATGAAATTAACATTGATGAGGCATCTATAGCCATAATAGCTCTACTAGTAGAGAAAGTGGATAACAGTGCACGACATTTTGGCACATATGATGTGCTAAGATCAAAGGTAGATATGGAGTTGAAAACTACTTCCACATTAAAGAAAAAGGATAAATTGGTGAAAAATCTCAAGGCCAAATTTGGAGAAGGAGCTATAGAGGAAGAAGAAGATGAAGAAGATGATGAAGAAGAATAGGGACAAGGACCATTAGCATTGACCCAAGGCATGGGTGAGGATGTTGAGGAAGCAGAAGGTGCCAAGCAAGAAGCACCTAAGCTAGAACCAAAGAAGATGAAAGCACATGAACAACTTGCTACACAACCAAAAGGAAAGAAGAAAATGGCCAAGCCAAGCCAAGTAAAGCCTACCACAAGGGTAGATACAAGGGCTAAAAAAAAGGTAGCCAAAGAATAGGAGAAAAAGAAAGCTATAGAATAGGGAGGGCCAGAAGAGAAAAAGAGAAGAAAATATGTGGCACCTCTAGAGTTATATGAGGAGAGGACAGAACCTGATAATAAACAATTCAAAGTGGTAAGTCACACCACTAAATCTAACCTAGAAAATGTTTGTGACAATATTAGGGATAATGCAGATTTATCTGGGTTAAAAGACATTAATTATAATAAGCTAGCAAGAGAAGAGCAGAACATAGTGGAAGAATCAATTTACACTATGATGACCAATTTCAAGACTACTCCACTTGAACTAGATAATACTATGCCTAAGGAGGTATATTCCATTGTTGAAAATAAATGGCATTATTGCCTAAACATGGAGAAAGAAACAAGAGAGTCAATATTGGCTCATGTAATGCTTGATGTCACTAAAGGTCAAATAAGCAAGGCTAGCAAGAAACATGGGAGAAAATTTACACCCAAATAAAGAGCCTTCAATATACTACAAAATAAAATTGAAGATTTTGTAAAGAAGTCTACTCTCATGTGGAAAGTGATTTATGGCCTTCAAATAGTAAAGGAAGGACAAGAAGATCCCTTTGAGGGAAGAAATAATGATGAATAAGAAGAGGAAAATGAAAAGGAGGAAGAAGGAGAGAAGGAAAAAGAAGAAGGTATAGTGGAGAAGGAGAAACAAAAAGGTGATGTGTCAATAGCTGAGAAGTAGCAACAGGAACAGAGTTTCCAAGGCACACAATTGCCACCACCTAGTCCTCCACATGCTACACCTACATCTGTGGAAACAATAATTGTGAAGGATGTTCCTAACACCACTAGTCAAAAAATCAATCCATTAACTATAGAGGATCTCAAGAAGATCCTTCACCAGGAAACACTTCAAGCACAATTATGTATTAATCCATTTCTGGTGAGTGTAGAAGAACTACAAAAGGTAGTAGTTGAGATTACCAAAGAGAAGGTGAATCCATGAGAACCACCTTCATAAACTCCAGTAGCTACAAATGGTCAACCACAAGAGCAAGTAGCACAAGACACATTTGGTAAGGTTGACACTACAATCATAGTAATTGCTAAGGATCAAGCTAAGGAGAAGACATGATAAAAGGATACCTCTAATCCTACAACACAGAGTCAAGTTGTACCTCCTCTGATCACTATAATTGGTGAAGGTAGAGCTAAAGAAGACAAGGAAGAGGAGAAGACCCCTAAGGAGAAATAACAAGAGGCAATACACATGTTAGTTAATTTTCCTACTACAGGGACTCCTACTAAGCAATTGAGCACTAATGTAGTACCATTACAAATTTCAGCACTAGGCTCAAGCTCTACCAAGGTAGCAAGGGTACTTCATTATGGAGACCCTACACTTGATGAGGAGATAGTCATACCAAGCTATGACTATAAAACAATGAACATATCATAGATCAATGAAGTACAAGAGGCATTGGAGAAGAAGAAGCAAGAAATACTCAAGAATGAGTATAGACAAAGGCATGCATTAATAGAAATCAAAGACATCTTTCTTGATGCATTTAGCTTGCCAATACCTGATGAGACAAAGCCCATCATCAAGCAACTATCCAATATAGTGGACTAGGTACAAAATTAAGATCTAGATACTAATGTTAAATAACTTGAATGGTTTGAGAAGAAATTTCAAATGAAGGTAAACGAGAAAATATCTGGTGAGATAGCACTATCATAGGTGGAACTGGCTAAAATGGTAGAGAAGGTGAAAAAAATACTTGAAAATATACTCTCATTGTACTCCAAATTGTTTGATTCCTCATCTTTCACACAAGAGACTAGCTAGAGGATATTGAGCTTGGAGAGGAACCTCAAGGTATCAAGCACACAACTACCAAACAATCCAACTCAAAGTAAGAAGCATTTTGCTACAACGCTTCACACCCAAAAGGAATTAGTTGTACTCACACTAGATGAGGCTAACATCAAGGCCAAGTTGATACATATATAGTCTACAATAACCCCACACTTGGAAGTTTTGCATAAAGAGATGGCCTATGTAGAAAATGTTTTGAAAAAAGATCCCAATCTTTCTAAATTAGAAGGCCTAGTACACCTTGCAATAGAGACAACCATCTAGCTTAAAGCAATAGAAATTGCATTAGAAAATTGGGATGCTACTTTAACAATTATCATGGAGGTAAATAAATCTTTTTTGGCTAAGTATTTAATTCATTCTTAGGACCCTTTGACATAAGTGTAAAAAAGGGGGAGATATAATAAATTTGATATAAAAAAGGAGACCCAAAGGGGGAGATATACCCAAAGGGGGAGATAATTGATAAAATTTTGAGTTTTAAGGAGTGATAAGGAGATACAACCAAAAGGATGCAAAAAGTGCAAGGGAAATGTGTGAAAGGGGAGGGATAGAAACAAAGTAGACAAGGGAAAAATGACAAGGAAAAGATAAAGAGTGTCATAAACAATAGCATGAGACCAATCCAGCATAAGGAATTTTGGATACAAAAATGGCAGATCAGCTCAAGGCGAGTTACAAGTTTTTGAGGTATATAGACTTCTCCAAAAAATTTGAACAAGTTTTTGAAGTTTTGTATATATGCCAACAAGATGTATATTATACTCATAGTGATCAGATTCATAATGTTTAGTTAAGTGTTTTTGACACTCATGTCAAAGGTGGAGATTGTTGGTCTTAGATTAGTTTTGACAATTGAGTGTCAACACACTTAACCAATTTCTAAGTTGATGCTAAGCATGATATAGATGCTGAGCTATAGTATGTGTTGAGCCAAAGATGCAATAGGTGCCAAGTGAACTTTAGGTGCTAAGCAAGTTTCAAGTGATGAGTCACTGTAGATGCCAAATCACTATAGGTGCTGAGTGAGACATAGTTACTATAGAAGCTGAGTGAGATAGAATTCCTATATTTGTTGAGCATTAGTAATTAGTAAGTGCCAAGCAACACATGATCAACATATGAGTTTGTGCCTTCAAAAAATTAGATGTAAACCATTTTTTGAGCTAACACAAGATGAATCTTGAAGGATCTAAAATATAAGATCAAATATTTTACATTCCCTATGTAATCAACATGTAGCCAATAGGAATAGTGTAAAGATTTGAGCAGGAAAAATGGATGAATATCATTTGTCAATTCATACCTAACCGTAAGTCTTCAGAGCCTTTATAAGGAGATCGAAACCCCATAATTCATGGATGGAAGAGAGTTGTATGGGAGAATGCTAGCAAAACTTAGAGGGGTGTAAAGACTTAGAGGAAGAGCAACACTATAGAATCAAGTTGTTTAGAATAGAGCATTAGTAATATGAGCACAAAATTATCAGATCAAGAAGGATTAGATTAGATTGAATAGAACAAGGATCTAGAATCAGCAATTAAAAGATTGTAAGTCATCAGGTCAACACATTCTAATACTTTCTAGCCATGTTGTAAACCTTTAACAAGGTGCTAAATCCTTTAACAGGGCAACATTCCAAGTGAGTGTTTGTAAATCCTTTAGACAAGTCACGTTTAATAGGGTGTAAAGCCTTTAACAAGGTAGGCCTTTTACAGGGAAAACCATTGGAATTGGTCAAAATTTTTAACCTTAACCAGTTACATATTGTTGTAGTGATAATTTGTGGGTGTCATCCCCACCCTAGTTTTACCTTCTCATTTTGGAAGGTTTCTAGGTGACCAAATCTTGTGTTATCTATTTTCATGCATGTCTTTACTTTCATGTTAAGTAGATGTGTTAGAAGTATGTGAATGATCTTAGTTAAAAGTTTTAAAAGTTAAAGTTAGTTACTTCTGATTCACACCCCGCCCCCTGTCCCCTTAGAAGTAAATCTTCCCACTTGTAAATTCCAATAGATTGGGCATTTATTCTAGATGCTCAGCGAAAGGCCATTGGAGAAGAAGATTTGACCTCTCATTTTTGTTGGCTACTGTGAGGATGTGAAGGCATACAAGTTGTTTAATCCTAATTCCAAAGATGTCTTGTTTCAGTGAGATGTTTAGTTTGATGAGTGTTATCCTCTAATGGATCCTCCATCTTTAGCTTCTTCTTCATTGCCCAATACTTCCTTTACTCCTCTACAAGATTATGCATCCTCTAAGGAGGATCTTGATATTAATCCCCCTTCACTACGTTCACTAGATGTTCCATGAGTACCCAAGTGGGCTCGTGATATTATTGATGTAGTTGGACCTTTGGCAAGTGATCCTATAGATGCTCATCTCACTCTTTCTCAGACTGTAGGTAGTGGCCTTTTGAGTCATGCCATTTTAGATGATACTTAGAGTTTTTCATAGGCAATAGGATAGTCAAAGTGGGATATGGCTATAGATGAGGAGTACTCTTCTTTGATGAAGAACCACACATGGGATCTTTGTCCTCTTTCTAAAGGAAGAAAGTGTGTTCGATGTCGTTGGGTGTACTAGACCAAGTATGCTATAGATGGTTCTATTGATAGGTAGAAAGCACATCTTGTTGCAAAGGGTTTTTCACAAGTTGAGGGTGTTGATTACTTTGAGATCTTTTCCCCTGTCACCAAGATGAATTCTATTTTCCTTGTACTCTCTCTAGCAGCTTCACAGGGATGGACAATTTTTTAGATAGACATGAATAGTGCTTTTCTACATGGAGACATTCATGAGAAGATCTATATGGAGTAGCCTCATGGTTTTGTGCAGGACTCTTCATTAATATGCCAACTTTGGAGGTCTTTATATGGTCTCAAATGGGCCCCTAGGGCCTTGTATGAGAAGATGAATTCCTTCTTACTTGCTTCACAGTTCACTTGGTGTCATTCTAACCCTACAATTTACATTCAACATCATGGGGCTGACTTATTGATACTTGTGCTTTATGTTGATGACCTCATCATCATAGGAGGCTCAATCTCCATGATACAGGGTGTTCAACAAGCATTGAGAGAGTAGTTTGAGGTGACAAATCTTGGACTTCTACACTATTTTTTGGGCTTATAGGTTGTTTAGTCTTAGATAGGATAGTCATACTCCAGTAGAAGTATGCTCTTGATATGCTTTAGAGATTTAACATGCTTGATTACAAGCCTGCCCCCACACCTTTTTAGTCATGTTTTTTTTCATCTACCACTTTCTCTACTCATATAGTGGATTCCACTCTATACAAACAACTTGGGGGTAGTTTTTTGTACCTAACACACACATGTCCTAATATTTCCCTTGCAGTTGGACTTATCTCTCAATTCTCCCATGATCCTCATGAGAGTCATTGGCAAGTATCCAAATGTATCTTGAGGTATATTAGAGGTACAACATGTTATGACATTCACCACACATTAGGAGATCCTCACATTGTTGGTTTCATAGATTCAGATTGGGCTGTGATATTGATGATCACAAGTCTACTTTTGGTTTTGTATTTTGTCTTGGTTTTGGTCCTATCACATGGTATTGCAAGAAGCAACATGCTCACACATTATCATCTATAGAGGCAAAATGTAGGCTAGCTGTATTATCTAGTCAGGAGGTTTTGTGGCTTTGACAATTGATGATAGAGTTTTAATTTTCTCTTGATAGTCCCACCTTTCTATAGTGTGATAGTTAGAGTGCTGTACACATTTTACACAACCTAATTGAGCATCAACAAACCAAGAACATCAAGCTTCACATGCACTTCATTAGGCATCTCATTCAGGATGGTGCCTTGAGCTTGGAGTATATTCCTACTACTAAGTAGGTTGCAAACATCTTCACTAAACCTTTTGCATCCCTATAGTATCTTTAGCTACATTCTATGCTTGGGGTGAAGGAAGTTTTCCTTGGGGGGGTCTTAGTGATGAGTGCTTCCTTCTTTCTTCCTTCTTTTTACTACTATCTCTTTTTGTAGTAGAGTTTTTCCCACTAGGTTTTCTCTATTTCTCCATTTCATAGGGATTTAGTTGTGATTGGGTACCTCATTAGGCCTTGTTTCTAGGACCCAAGTTTGTTTTCAACATTGCATTGTAGTTTTCTTGCTCTTTCTACATTGTTTGTAGTTGCTTTGTTGCTCATCTTAAGGGGGGTGTTTTAGTAAAGCATGAATTTAATTTCATTTATTAAATTTTCTTTATTCCCTTCTTATGATTTTACTTTATGCACCTTTTGCATCTCTATTTAATAATTAATTAGTAATTATTAAATAGTTTTCCCCTTTTTAGGTTTTGATCTCCTCTTATAAGGATTGATCTTTTGTAATTGTTTATTATCTCGTTCATTTTTGATAATACATTTCCATAATTTTCAAAGAAAAACCATTGCCTCCTTTCATCTTTTTCTCCTATGACAAGTTTTCTACATGCAGGTGTTCAAAGGCTTTATGGATTTGTATTGATCAAATCCTTCAATAACTTTACACAATATGCCTCCTTGGGAAAGGACATAACTAATTCATGATGTCTATCAGCCCCTGCATGGGCAAATGCTTCATCAATAATTTTGAATTCAACTTTGTTAGTTAATTCATTAGTTTAATGCAAATTGAAATCTTTCCTAATGGACTCTGGATCAATTTTGAGAAGAACATTTCCATCTATATCTCTGATCTTGTGTATTATGGGGTCATATCTTTCAACCAATTCAAGAAGATCGTCAATGTCTAAGAACATAGTAGGGAACACCAATTTCCCTCAATCATGTTTCCATACATTATTGAGTTGACTCCCTATATTTTCCTAGCCATACCACCATCTAAAAATCCCTTGGTTGGCATATACATGTAAACAATGCTCCTGAACCTATCCTTCAAACAATAGGTTTCAATTCCTAAGGTTTTCTAGAATTTAGTTGCCTCTTTACCCTCCTTAGAGTATGATAACTTCTCAAGGAATTCTTCTTGCAATCTCTAATCCTCATATCCAAATTTATTGGAGTATTTTCTATATAATTTGTTTTATCGCAAGACTTAGGGTCTTTCCTTACAATTTTTTCTAAGCTAGGGCTCCAAAAAATTTTAGATGATTGCTTGTGATTTTACTTAGTTCTTTCTTTGTAGAGAAAGGAAGCAATAGAGTCAATTTTACTTGTGATTTCTTTTCATGTGTCTTTTTCAAGCCTTTTTCCAATCGATAGCTACATCCAACTCGATCACTCTATAGACTAAATTTTTTGTGTTTGATGTCTGAATTTGAAGAGTTTATTCATTTATTAGGGGTGGCCTTCTTTACTACAACATTTATACCATGAATTCATGCAATACGACATTTGAAAATTTTGAAATAACAAGCTTCTCCATCATATTTATCTAATTTTGAATCTCAACCATGGATGAAGTCTTGGTAGCATATCTAATGATCAAAATCTCTTTTTGAATTTCATTGACATTCTACATCTCCTCTTAGGTCTTGAAATGTCTATGAAGTTGAGATGAGTAGGGCCTGTGCCAACATCTCACTCAATCACCATATAACTACCCTTTCCTTGAGATGACACACAATCCATTGATCTTCTAATCTTGTGATGAGCTTATGGGAAACCATGATTTATTCAAGATTAAATCTTGGCCATAGAAAAATCCTCATGTTTAAATCATCACTTGAAAATCCTCCAATGTTGAGTGGAACATGTGGCACCACCACACTGTATCTCAAAGAAAATCCTATAGGCTTGTGAGATAATGATGATCATAGATTCATCACATGCTAGATCCCTTTCTTTCTACTTATGGTCTCATTTGATATTTTTTATACATTGACCAATTAGCACTCAAGTCTTGTCGATTCATCAGGTCCCACTACCAGTGTCGACCTTCAAAGAATGACATGCATCATCATCTCACTCAATCTCAAACTTTATGTGTCAGTCAAGAAAAGCAATGTGAGGTGTAGATCTTGTTTTAAAAGAAAATATCAACCAATAGTTTGCATGGAGAATGAGATTAAATTATGTCCATTGATTTAAATCATGTTCTCAACCTCTTAATTGAACAAAGTGAGAAATCTTTTTCAGAGATGAGACATGTGGCACAATCTCATTTAATCTCTATGAATTCAAGATCTTCTGTGAGAGCACATGAGTCATCTGATCATCCTTAGCATTTTCCTCTATAATCAAAATATGTCACCAAAATCTATTAGTAGCTACATGGCCTAATCATATCTCAGGTCCCTACTGACAATGCCTAGGTTCTACTGAAGACTAGACTCCATTAGATTCTATGTTTCATCATCACACACAATTGCCATAATAAATATTAGGATTGTTACTAAACACACATCATTGATCTTCTTTGTTTTTGTTGGAAAACATGGGGCCATTTTGTGACACATGTCAGGATCCCACTTCTTCACTATGAGCAAATTAGCAAATGCACATGGACCATTAATTTTTATTTCTTCACTTCTTCCCTTGGTCCTACCTTCCTCCATGTGTTCACATCGCACATATTTGCCATGGTAAGTAACAAAGATGAGATGTAGCACAAGTCGTCAGATCTTTAGTCTTTAAAAGCATAAAAGGGGGCCTATTGAAAATGCTTAGACTTAGGATAATGCAAGAAAATCAACGAACAAAAAACAAAGGAAAATGTGGGGTCTTGACTTAAAGTGATTAATTCTAACCAAAGGGGCATAACTTAAAGGAAAATGGGGACTTGTGTGGCTAAGAAAAATTTAATGAAGAAATAGGAGAGACCTAGGAAAATATATAACAAGGGTTTTTTTCTCTCCTACCTAGTGCTCACAATTATGGGTTTCTAATAAAGGAGAAGATCTCAAAGCCATAATTAAGGAAAACCTGCTAGTTTTTCTTCAAAACTAAAGACTTACCAATAGGTCAGTGAATGAAGAACCATAATATTAATTGAGATACTATAGTTGTCACCAAGCACAAAATAAGGAAGTGAAGATGCATAGTGTTAACCAAGTAATTAGAGTTTTAAGAAAATGTAGTATTGACCACACAAGATTTAGTATTCACCAAGCATGAATATGAAGAATAAGTTTAGAAAGATTTAATCTAAGGCCAACATTTGATAAAAATTAATATTATTCAAGAATTTTCAAAGATAAGGATGAAGCTAGTTATAAAATTAGTGAGTTGATAAATTCAAAGAAGATATGATGAATAAGATTTAACAAAATGAAGGGGAGTACAGAGTTCAAGGTGGAAGTATATTTCCTAAGAATCTAGGTTTAATGAATTTGAACTTGATGAAGATATAATGATTGTGATAAAGTGGAAAAACTTGGAAGATTCTAGAGGAGTGAAAATTATTTTATATTCAAGGGATGAACAAAATGTTTATTATTGTTGATCAAGTTAGAGAAGAAGAAGAGAGTTAGAAGATGAATTGAGAAAAATAGTATTGTGAAAAATCAAGAAAAGAAAGTGCTAGGTTGATTTGTGAAGTGTGTGAATCAAGTAGATCAAAAGAAAGTGTTTGAGTGACACAAAGATATGAACTAGAAAGGTAATGGTAAACCTAACACATCATTTCACTATTACTTTCTTACCATCATAGTAGAAAAATATCTAAACGAAGTGGACCTAATAGTCTTTTAAAATCCTATATGGTAATATTCTTCTGAGTCTTTTGTAAGTCTTTTAGACTAGGCCACTCCTTATACATGTAAAGGAGTGATAAGGTCTAGATGACCTTTGGTATAATTCCTCTAACAAGGTGTTATGCCTTGCATGCACATGCCTAGTTTTGTTCACAAAAATTTGGGTCCCCTCTTTTGTTTTTTGGCTTACCTTGTTCTTGATAAGTCCCTTTGGTTGGTTTGTTTTTAGTCTTCAAGTTTCTTTAGATTTTCTAGGATACATGACCCCCCTTTTGTGTGGAAGAAGTAGGATTCTTGGTTTTGGGGCCAAAAGTTTTTGGTCTTTGCAAAAGGTACTCTTGATCAAGAAGAAACTTATTCTCACATGTCTTTGATGGCAAGGCGGGATTTCTATGGTCTTAAGGCTAGATGCATGGTAATCTTCATTAATGGAAGGAAAGTACAATTAATGTACCCTTTTAGCTATCATGATCAATATATTTAAGAAATCTACATGAATTAATTTTCACTTTGCTCAATAATCAAAATTGTGCTTTGTAAGGGAAGCTTTTGTCATCATCTGACCTAGAAGCTATTTTGTTATTCAAAGTTCATGAAGTTTGCTACTTAGGGTCAAGCTAGTTCTAGTTTTCTTATAGATAAGGACTAGTTTTGACATTGTGATAGTCTTCATTTTACTGCCCCAACTTGGTAGTTTTGTTTTGACCTTTAATGTATTTCATTGCGTTCATAGGTCATGTTCCATAGTTTCTTTTTGCACGGTCCTCTTTTCTTTTTCTTGTTTTTTTCCCTTTCTTATTTTTCTCTTTTGCCACTTTGGCATGGTTTAATTTTCTTTTACGAGTGCCTAGGTATTCTTTTGGTTTAGTCCACATGGGTGTTCATCCTTGTGCTAGTTGTCATTGGGAAGAACTACTTTGGCTCCACCTCTAGTGCATCATTCAATTTGGTGGTGTGAGGTCCATTCCTCCTAGTTTTTTTGGGTGCTTTCTCTAGCATAGGATGGTCTCCACCATTTGGGTACTCTCTAGTGCCTTTTTTTGGTCCTAGTTTGTTTTTGAGTGAGGAATGTTATCATTGGGTGATTTTTCTTTATACTCAGCAAAGGAAGTTTTTAGGCATGTCTCCACAAGTGCCTAAGTGGTGGTTTTTTTACTCTAAAAGATTTTTAAAAAGAGAGTTTAGTGTTATTACATGGACAAGTGCAACCTTGACCTTGGTAGGATGAGTTAAATCTTGCTTTGCATCACACCATTGAATCTACAACATTTGGATGACACTAGGTAATGTCTTTTTTCTTCTCTCTCGCTTATCTAGATGCAACATTCTTCCTCATGCCAAGCACCTTCCATTGTTCACAATGTATTTTCTAGTATTTTAAAATTAAATGATTATCATATCAAAATTACTTAGAATTTAATAATCCCATGTGTAACATGAGTTGATGTTGAATAGTGGTCATGCAACCTTGTAAGGACAACTCAATCTCATGAGCCACATTGCAAAAAGTCTTTCTTGGGTGACGTGTATTTTTGGGTTTTTGGTACAAGAAAAAGATGTGATTTTGGGTCCAAAAACAATATACAAAATATTTTTACATTTATAACATTGCATGTTCTCAAGATTCTGGGAGTTTTTTGCCTCATTACTAGTGAGATACAATTTTCATGTTCCCAAGGTATGTCTTTTAACTACCCTTTTTCTTTGTTATTTCTTAGTTTCTTTAATTGTTAAAAATTGTAGGTTCTACTTGCCTTCCCCATGTGGCATAGTTATCCTTTGACAAGGATGGGAAGGAAAAGAACCTCTAAAATCCTAGAGATCCTAAAGTTAGATAAATGGATAAATTGTAGGAAAGATGATCAGAGTACTAACAAATGTCTGATCTCCATAGGAACTAAATGGATAAAAGCATATAAAAAGTATTCTTACTTCTTCCATTCTATCCTAGGTCTATCATCCTTAGGAAAAATGACTAGGGCATAGCATGGAGCCTTTTCCTACTTCACAACTTTTAGAAATTCTTTTCCATCTAAAAATAAAAATTTAAGATCCTTTTGTTCTTCTATAGAATCTGGTAAGGATAAGAGAGTTACCTTTTCACCTTTGTGATTGATGGTATATGTGTTAAACTTTCCATCATGGTGTGCATCCACATCATATTTCCATGGTCTCCCTAATAGAAAATGACAAGCTTCCATTGGTACAATATCACAGAGAACTTTGTCTTAGTACTTTCCAATCTGGAATTCTACCCAAACTTGCTCCTCTATGATAGTTTGCTATGTATTTGTGAGCCAAGAAACCTTATAGGGTTTTAGATGTGGCACCCTCCTCAATTTCAACTTCTTTACTACCACTTCAAATACCAAGTTGTCAGTAGACCCACTATCAATCAACATCTTGCAAACTTTTTCTCCACACTTGCATGCAGTTATGAATAATTTTTTTCTCTAAGGTGGTTCATGAGTGCTTGGGGAATTCAATAGTGTCCTCCTCATCATAAGGGCTTCTCCATTTTTAGGTGCTACATAAGATCCTTAGGCTTCCTCTTCTTGACTGTCCTCTTCCCTAACCAAGTTTTCTCTCATATTAGTCTAGTTCTTTGACTTTCTAGGACACTTAGATGCCAAGTGCCCTAGTTGGTTACATCTATAACACCTTGGAGGTCATGATGATCTCCCTCTAAATCTCCCCATTGAGTCTCCTCTTCTTCTGCTATGGGATCCTCTAGAATTTCTCTCATTAAAGGAATTGTCCTAACTAGTTGATGAGGCCAAATATTGCTTTTATTTCATGATAGTTTTTAAAACACTTTGATGATATTCTATTTTATTTTTGTCAAAACATTTGTGGACCTATGTTTACCAAGCCTATGATAAACCTATGAGTAGATACCATGCCATATTTTTCTAGTATTATATATATATATATATATATATATATATATGTATATATATATATATATATATGTATATATATATATATATATATATATATATATGTATATATATATATATATATATATGTATATATATATATGTATATATATATATAAATATATATATATATGTATATATATATATATGTATATATATATATATGTATATATATATATATATGTATATATATATATATATGTATATATGTATATATATATATAATGCAATATTTCATATAGTTATCAAAATGTGTGTCCTTATATATGAATTTAATTTGATAAATATTTATTTGCAAACATGTCTTTGTATTATAACTAACCTATTAGCAATGAGGCTAGAAGATGATTGGAAGAATTCAAAGATGAGTGCCAACAACATTTAAGGAGAAGAGAATGCTAAGGAATAGCCACAGTGGAGGAAAGTTGTAATGGTTCCAAAAGACATGGTAGCAAGTATGGAGGAGCTATGAAGACTTATTGTATTCTCTACAATGTATTCCATGGAGAGTGGATGTTCAGACTTTATTATTCCCACCTTAAGCTATTATTTCTTCTTCCCACCTTGAGTTGTTATTCTCCTTCTTTCTCTCCTACATATTTAAAGCTAGGATATTTACTTTTTTGTTATGAGAATAAGTGTCAATCTCCTATATATAGGAATTATCCTAAGTTTGTTAGTTTAGCCAATTAGAAGAAAGAGTTTATGAGAACAGCCTATAAACTTTTATAGTGATTTGTGTTTTTACAGTTCTGTGTTATGTAATAAATTTTTGAAATGTAATGAAATGGTTTTTGGCTTCTATTTTGTGTTAGTAGTTTAGTGAAGGTGGATTAGATTAGGACAAAATAGATTTATTTCCAAGCATTCTTAGTATTGTAAGTAGAAGTTGTAAGTTCCTTCCTATAACATCGCACTTCATGAATGTTCCTGCAACATATGTGAGAACAGTTGTAGTTGATGAATTGAGTTTGAATATTTGTTAGCCTTTCATTGTATTTCCAGTATTCATAGAGTTAAGTGTTTTATTTTCCTACAGCAATAGTGTAAGTTCTTTTCCTTGCATTTTACTTTCTGCACATAAGCTTAGTGACTCATTGAGAGACCTAGTTCATATATTGTGCCAACCATTTCAAGTATATGTCCCTGGGTTGACAACATTAAATGCACCTCATAGTGGGAAAAATAGTCCTTAGTTTGAATACATTATTTTTAATAATGGTCTAGAGCATGACTATGATACAACTATTATGAGGTGGACCATTTTTGGCACCATTGCTAGGGATGGTGTCAAGGTAGGAGAATTTTTGAGTCATAGTTCTTAGATAAAGTTTTTTTTAGAAATCTCTAGTTTTGAAGCTTCTTTCACCAAGTGTAAAAAGTTTAATTGCATGCATTGAAGAGGAAGACGACGAGATGAATATGGTAGATTTCTTCCATGGGAGTCTGTTAATTTGGACGAAGAAATTGAAGAAGAAGTTGAGTTACCTTTTGAAGATGTGAACCCCGTTTTTGCCACAACATCATTATCAAGAGTTGAACCAATAGATTCAAGTGGTCTTCAACATTTTACTGAAGTTTTGGCTAGTTTTCTGGATAACACTACTCTGAATCCATGAATTGCTAATCATCCAGTACCTAATGTCCCTTTTCAGCAGTAACCCCATAATCTAATACCTTGAGTCATGGCACAACCTACTTTTCCATTTCCTCTCCCAAGCCTTGTAAATACTAATAATCTTAAGAATATACCTATAGCTGCCCTTCCAAAGTTCTATGACCTTGCAACCAAAGACCTTGATGCTTTCTTGTTTGAATTTGACACACTTTTTCATAGTTTTAATTGCAACACTGATGCTCATAATCTTAAATTGTTTCCAACAACATTGAAAGAATCAACTCTATGATGGTTCATGGGCTTAGGAGCCAATACGGAAAGAAGTTAGGATGAAATGCAAAATTTGTTTTTGGATAAGTATAAAGAGTATTGCAAAGCATTTGGTTCAAGAGGAGATGATGTCTTTAGGATATCTCAAAAGGAGGAAGAAACATTGAAAGACTATGTTTTGTGTTTCTTATATACACTATAGAAGAACCCTTAGCATGTGTTGTCTGAGGATTCACAAGAGTTAGTCTTTCTAAGAGGTGTGAATGATGACTATCTAGAAGCACTAGACTTGATGGCTAGAGGTGATGTATATCAAGCTTCTTGGGAAGACCTCAAGAAGATCTGTCAGAACAATTCAAGGTCAACCATGAAGAAAGGCCAAGGACCTTGTTCCACTATCACTAAATGAATCAGTCAAGGCATTTCAAAGGTTGAGATATCTAACCTATTGTTAGATTTCAAACAAGACATCATCAATGATGTCGCTACACATCTTGACATAATGACTTCAAAGAAGAAGTATGTAGAAGTTGAGCTACAACTAGCTGAATACTGCCCTCATTATCGAAAGCAAAAGAAGGATTGCCAATGTAAACTAGTTGCAACCATGGAGAACCAACATCTTCCAACTGAGTACATTAATATAGATGGAGATGATGAGCAAGTATTCTTTATTGCTCAATGTCGACCATGGGCCCAACGTTAAGGTATGCCTTAGGACCCTTTGCAAAATTCAAATTCATATGTTAATCAATGGCAAAACTATAAACCCCAAAGTCCTCCATAATATCAACCTAATTGGAACAATTCTAGGCAAAACAATCCACAACAATCCCAATGGCCTCAGAATTCCCAACCACCCTAGCCTAACCAATAGAATAACCAATGGAAAAATGAATAGAACTACTGGTAGAACTAGTAGAGCCAATGGAAACCACCCCAAGGGTATTGGAAGTCTACAAACCAATGGAGGGGATCTCAACAATGACCTAACCAAAATACTAGTACTCCATAATTGCCACCTCTAGTTCAACAACTTTCTCTAATGCCACCACCTACAACAAAGAAATTTTGATTTACATCCTCTAGCCAAACCATTACTATATTTGACCACATTTGTTTGGCCAAATTTAGGGGATGAAGAAGAAGAGTTAAATTCTATAGTTGCTACATAGACAATCTTTTCTAAAACTATAAGAGGAAGATTTAGTACTTGAGAGTATCCTCACTAACAGTTGTGTGGTAGAAAAAGATGTATCTGAAAGTTTTGTGTTGGAATTAATCATGTATGAAGAATGTGATAAGAATTGTACTTTTCTCAAAGAACCTAATATTCTTTATCCACTCTTACTGTCTGAATTAGAGGCAAGTCCAATCTTTGAAGCTACTATGATAGAGTCCACCACTACTATTGAACTGACTAAAGGTCATAATCTCCATGTTAATCCCAAATTAACATCCACACAGATGGAACAATTAAAAGAATTGCTTCAAAGTTGTGAAAATGCCTTTGCATTAGACTATAGTGATATGAAAGGGTTGAGTCCTACACTGTGCACCCATAGGATATACATTAATGAAGACTACCTACCACTCCATCAACCCCAGAGAAGGATAAATCCAAGCTATAGAGAGATAGTTAAAATATAATTGCAAAAATTGCTTGACGTTGGTTTTATTTATCCTATATTTGATAGTAGATGGGTGTCAACCCTGGTCATAGTGCCTAAAAAAGGATGAAAATGGAGAATTTTTGTAGACTATAGAGAATTGAACAAGGCCACCAAAAAGGATCACTTTCTTTTACCATTTATAGACCAAGTTCTAGATACTCTATTTGGAAAGAAGTATTTTTCTTTTCTAGATAGGTATAGTGGTTATAACCAAATCAGTATTGCTCTTGAAGATCAAGACAAAACCACATGTACATGTCAATAGGGTACTTTTGCATACTCTGTTTTACCTTTTGGTCTATGTAATGCTCCTGCAACATTCCAACGAGTAGTTATTAGCATCTTTGTTGATATATCACATGATTGTATGGAAATATACATGGATGACTTCACAACATTTGGAGTCACTTTTGAGGAAGCAATGGTGAATCTTGAAAAGGAATTGATAAGGTGTCAAGAACATAATTTGGCACTTAATAGTGAAAAGTGTTTCATACTCATGCAAGAAGGTGTGGTACTTGGTCATTTCATATTAGTTGTAGGAATACAAGTGGATCCAACTAAGATAGACATAATTCAAACATTGCCCATACCTACAAAATTGAAAGATGGAAGATATTTTGTAGGTCATTTTGGATATTACAAATGTTTTATAAAAGATTTAAGAAAAATAGCTAGTCCCTTGTATACATTACTCAAAAAAGATGCTAAATTTAGTTGGACATCCAAATGTGATGAAGCCTTCCTATAGCTTAAGAAACTTTTGACTACAGGCCCAATTTTACAAGGTGTTGATTGGAATTTACCTTTTCACACACACACACACACACACACACACACACACAAACATATATATATATATATATGCCTTTGATTATGCCATAGGTGTAGTCCTAGCACAACAATCCCAAAATCTTGAAAATGCAATCTATTATATTAGCAAGAGCCTTCTGTTGGATACAATTTTTCAATTGTGTGTTTTCTTTAATGTTACACAAATATCATATCAATTATTCGATAGTCTACCAAGTTCAGAAGGTCAGAAAAGTGAATTACAATTTCTACTGAGCTAACTGGGGCATCAAAGGATTCTATGACAAAAGTTAGTGTTAACCGAGCTCCCAAGGTTAACAAAAGAAGTTTAGTTCTTACTGAGTTCACTTAGTCTCCAAAGGATTTTGCAGAGTTCATAGTGTTTACCGAGCTTCACTTGGTTAACACTGAAAATCATTTCTGGAGCAGTGTTTACCGAGTTGGGTTGGCCAATGAAGCATTTCATTATTTTGGAAAATAAAATTTATTTGTTTCATGTAATGTTTTTAGCTGACTGATGTATTATTTATTGGTAAATGTAACTTGTAAATAAGCTGACTTGATAATTTTTAATGTATAAATAAAAGGTCAAGTTATAGATTCTAATTATAATGAGCTAGTATGCAAGTGAGTTGATTGTGTGAAGAGGAAGGTGTGAGTGAATGTTGAAGATGAATCAAATATCCTTGAGGAGCAACAAATTTGTATTCGATCAAAGAGGATCTAGTGAAGTAAAGAAAAGATATGTATAAGCAAATTTTAGTTGCATCTCATTTAGGTCACTTATTGTTACTTTCTCACCATTGTAGTAGTAATTCCTAAATCTCTTAAAAGAGTTGGTCTAACAACCATTTTGTAAATCCTTTAACAATGTAGAAAATTCTACTAAATTATTCTAAAGTCTTCTAGCAAGGCCACTCCTAGTAGGGTGATTAAATCCTCTAACCAAGTCCCACCTAACAGTGTATTTTGTAACTTTTAACAGGGTTGGCTCCTAACAGGACTCACTTTAGAAGAGTGAAAATTGGTAGCTAGTTGCTTGGTGGTTTTTTCCATATTGGGTCTCCACATTAAATCTGGTGTCTCTTGTGTTCAAATTATTTTCTTTTGCATGCATGTTTATAACTATGAATGCTTAAAGATTAGTAATAAATTAATACATAGTTTATCTACCAAGTTACAACATTTTTCTGTGTGGCTACCGAGTGACAGTAGTAATTAAGTTTTTTAAGACATCTAACAGATCTATGGATTTATTTTTGGAGTAACTAATTCAGCCCCCCCAATTACTCCATCTATATTTCCAACAATTTGTATTAGAGCTTTTGGTGCTTGCAGGAAAGATTTCAAGGATCTAAGCCAAAGATCAGGATGTCTTATAAGAGGAAAATTCCAAGGCTTAATAGGGATAAATTTTTAGCATGGCAAGGTCTCATGAGACTCCATCTGGCTTCCATTGGAGACACAAGATTGAAATATCTTGATGAAGTATGAAGTATATGTAACTCCTTCTAGTGTATTATTTTCCAATAACATTACTGAGAAGAAGACTCACAACACCATGATGATAAACATTGCATCTCCCCTAAGCTATGAAGAATTTAATGATGTCAAGGACTACAAAACTACCTTTGAAATGTGGAACAAGTTGAAAGATATCTATGGAAGAGATGATAATGTGAGAAGAGCCAAAGTAGAAAGTTTAAGAGGACAATTTGATCAGTTGAGGATGAGAGAAGATGAAAACATTGCAAAATATGTTCAAAGAGGCAAAGCAAGTGTTAGTGTAATTAAAGCTTCTAGAGGAGACATCAAGGAGGAAATAGTTATAAGTAAAGTTCTTAGAACATTACTTCTCATTTATGTAATTAGAGTTTCTGCAATTCAAGAAAGAAGATGTGAAGCAAATCATAAGATAAATTTAGAGGCCATAGTTGGAAGATTGACTACCTTTGAGCTAGATAACTATGATAACTATGTTCCAGCTACCAAGAACATTGAATCAACATTTGAAGCCAAGCTTTCACTCAAAGAAAAAGGCAAGAAGATAAAGGATTCTCAGTCAAAAAGTTAAGAAGAATTAGAACAAATATCTGACAGTGATCTTGAGGTGGTTGAAGCTCTACTTGCAAGGAAGTATTCTAGAGGTAGAGGAAAATACAAAGGTAAGGTTCCTCTAATCTATTTTTCATATGAGAAAATTAGACATATTGCTACTAGGTGCCCAAATAAGTAGAACAAGGATGAGAAGAAAGGTCACAAGTGCAATGGCAAGAAAGACTTCAAAACATTCAAGGACAAAGGTAGGAAAACATGTTTCATGGCTAAAGATTCTAATGATTCTGATGAAGAAGAAGATGAGATTGTTTACATTAATGTAAAAGATGAATTTGATAATGATGAGGAAATGGCACTAATCTCTCATGTGAGAAAAAATGATACATGGATCATAGATAGTGGTTGCTCTCATCATATTACGGGTGATAAAAATAAGTTTGAATATTTTGAAGACTATGATGGTGGTAGTGTGAGGTTTGGTAATAATGAACCTTGATGCATAAAAGGAAGAGGAAGAATCTCACTAACCAAAGAACTTGTATGTGATAATGCATATTGGGTAGAAGGACTAAAACACAATCTGTTGAGTGTGGCACAACTACTCAATAATGGATTCAAAGTGGAATTCATGCATGGAAAAGCAAGAATGCTGAATAAAAAAGGAAAGCTGATTGGATTAAGCACACAAACAAGAGGTAACTTGTTCTATCTTGAACTTGGTGAATGTTCATGTTTTATTGCTCAAGTTGAAGAAAGTTGGTTATGGCATAGAAGGTTGTGTCATGTGAACTTTGATAACCTTGTGAAAATAAGAATATTTAGAAAAGTAAGAGGCATTCCTAATATAAAGAAACATGAGGTTGGTCTATGCAAGAATTCTCAAATTAGTAAGATGGGAAAGACTAGCTTTAAAAGTAAGAACTATTAGTCTGAAGAAGTTTTAGAACCTGTGCATAATTATTTGTGTGGACCTATTGGAATTGAAAGCTATACTGGAGAAAAGTTCTTCATTCCTTTTGTTGATGATTACTCAAGAATGATGGTTGTCATGTATCTAAGAGAGAAATTAGAAACATTTGAGAAGCTCAAATGGTATTTGGCTAGAGTTGAGAAGGAAATAGGCAAAAGACTAAAATGTTTGAGGTCAAACAAATGTGGTGAATACATCTCCCATGAGTTTAATAACTATTTCATTGAAAGAGGGATCAAAAGATAGGTATCAGCCCTTGGGACTCCTAAGAAAAATGGAATAGCTAGAAAGAGGAATGGATTTATCATGGAATGTGCAAGAACCTTAATGATTGGAAAGAGCATTGCTATCAAATACTAGAAGGAAGCTATCAGCACTGCAGCTCATACCTTGAATTAAGTACATCTAAAGAAAGACTCATTCAAAACCCCCTATGAGTTATGGTATGGCTATAAACCCAATGTAAGTTACCTAAAAGTATTTGGAAGCAAATGTTACATTTTGAACAAATCTAGAAAAGGAAAATTTGATGCAAGAGTAAAGCATATAGATGTTTGAATTTTTCTACTCACAAAGTCATAGAAAGTGCACATGTGAAAGTTGATGAGTTTATAGAAAGAACTGAAGAAGAAAGAAAAAGGGAACCAAAAGACTACAAGAGATTTATTTTCATTGAACCTGATATAGTGCTAGATACACCTGTCAATCAGGAATCTTCTACTCTCAAGTCTTCAGTAACCGAGTTGTAGGAAGTTTAAATTGAGTTGAAGGAAACCAAGTCACATTATGATGCTACTGAGCCAATGCCTACTACGTCTAAAGAACTCGAGCAGTAGAAAGAACAACCAAAACCTAAAGTTGAAGAGCAAAAGGATGAGAATACAATTCATTCAAAAGGTAAGGAACTTGTATTAGCCAAATATGTCAGGAGACATCATGCACTAGATCAGATCATTGGAGAAAAAATTGAAGCTATTGTGACAAGAAGTAAATTGAAAGGTACTTGTTTACTTGCTAATTTTGAATGTAGAAGTGTTAAAGATGCATTAGAAAATGAAATTTGGGTTGAGGGTATGAATGAAGAGATAGAGAAGATAGAGAAAAACAAAATATGGACTCTTGTACCTAGGCCTAAAGATAAAAATGTGATTGGAACTAAGTGGGTATTTAGAAATAAGTTGAATGAAGATGGTAAGGTGTTAAGGAACAAAGCTAGACTGGTGTGCAAAGGATACGCTCAAGAAGAAGGAATAGATTATGGAAAGACTTGTTCTCCTATTGCAAAATTGGAAGGTGTTAGGACTTTACTTTCATATGCTACATATAAAGGATTTAAGGTTTATCAGATGGATGTCAAGTCAGCATTTCTAAATGGTATACTAGATGAAGAAGTTTACATTGAGCAACCTGAAGGTTTTGTTGATCCAGAAAGGAAGGACATGGTATGCAAATTACACAAAGCATTATATGGTCTAAAACAAGCCCCTAGAGCATGGTATGAAAGATTGCATAACTATCTTATTCAGATTGTTTTTTAGAGAACTAATGATAATAGTAGCTTGTATATCAAGGAAGGACCAAATAATAAGATTGTTTTGGAAAAAAAAATTTGTGGATGATACTTTGTTCACAGGAAATGATGATCTTTGCAAAGAATTTTTAGAACAAATGAACAAGGAATTTGAGATGTCAATGTTTGTTGAGATCAAATTCTTTATTGGTCTTCAATTTCAGTAGAGTAAGAATGGCATCTACATAAATCAATCTAAATACATCAAGGAGATACTTAAAAAGTTTGGTATGGAAGACTATAAATCAGTTGGAACTCCTAAGTGTACTAGACTAGAACTTACAAAGGATGATGAATCAAAGGAGGTAGATCAAGCACTGTATAGATCTATGATTGGAAAGTTGCAGTATGTGGTTCATACAAGGCCAGATAGTTCTCTACCAGTTGGTATTGTAGCAAGATTTTTAGCAAAAGTAAGAGAAAACCACATGATGGCAATCAAAAGGATCATGAGATACTTGAAAGGCACTGAAGATTATGGATTATGGTATAGATTTGGAAGGAATCTAGATTTAAAAGTGTTTACTGATGCAGATTGGGTAGGAAACATTGATGACAAAAAGAGTACAAGTGGAGGAGCTTTCTTTCTTAGAAAGAGGTTGGTTTCTTGGACTAGTAAAAAGTAAAATTGTACATTCCAATCTATAGCAGAAGAAAAGTACATTGTAGCAGTAGTAAACTGTTCTAATATTGTTTGGTTCAAACAATTATTGGAAGGTATGAAGGAAGAAATCAAAGAACCTACTGTTATATTTTGTGATAATACAAGTTCAATTAACATATCTAAAAATCTAGTGATGCATTAAAAAATGAAGCACATTGCAATAAAGTATCACTTTGTTAGAGAATTGGTGCAGGATAAGGAGATCAGATTGGAATATGTCCATACAAAAGAATAAATTGCTGACATACTCACCAAGCCTTTACCTAAGGATGCATTCTTGTATCTAAGAGGTAAGTTAGGGGTCATTCCCCTATCTGAAGCTCACTAAAATGAAGCTTTAGTGATGAATCAATAGGTATCAAGTTGAAGATCTTTTAGTTGATGCGGAATAAGTCATGGAAATATTGCATATGAATTAGTACATAAGGGACATTGTTAATCATTTGGTTTGTGTTGTCTTTGGCATGTGTTGTCAAAGAGGGAGAGTATACTATCATATCTTTCTAAAATTTGAATTTATTTGTGAAGGAGTTTGATGTTTGAATAGAAGCTATTTAATTCCTTCATAGAGGGAGATTACTGTATTTGAGGAGTTTGTGGAATGAAATGTAAGAGGGTGATATATTCTGTCAAGAAAAGACTTGTTTTCAAATTTCATTCTGCTATGACATGTTGTGTTGCCATCAATGCCAAAGAGAGAGATTGTTGGATACAATTGTCCAATTATGTGTTGTCTTTGATGTTACAAAAATGTCATATCAATTATCAAATAGAGTCTACCAAGGTCAAAAGATCAACAAAGTGAATAACAATTCTACTGAGCTAACTTGGGCGTCAAAGGATTCTGTGACAGAAGTTAGTGTTAACGGAGCTCCTAAGGTTAACAAAGGAAAGTTAGTTCTTACCAAGTTCACTCGATCTCCAAATTTTTTTGTAGAGTTCACAGTGTTTACTGAGCTTCACTTGGTTAACATTGGTAATCATTTCTAGAGCAGTGTTTACTGAGCTAGGTCAGCCAATGAAGGATTTCATTGTTTTGGGAAATAAAGATGATTTGTTTCATGTAACGTTTGTAACCGAGTGATGTATTATTTATTCGTAAATGTAACTTGTAAATGGGCCAACTTGACAATTTGTAATGTATAAATAAAATGTTAAGTTGTGGATTCTAATTTTAATGAGTGAGTATGCAAGTGAGTTGATTGTGTGAAGAGGAAGTTATGAGAAAATTTTGAAGAAGGATCAAATATCCTTGAGGAGTAGAAAAGTTGTATTCAATCAGAGAGGATCTAGTGAAGCAAAGTAGAGATCTATATCAACAAAGTTTAGTTGCATCTCATTTAGGTCACTTATTGTTACTTTCTCACCATTGTAGCAGTAATTCCTGAATCTCTTAATAGACTTGTTCTAATAGCCATTTTGTAAATCCTCTAACAAGGTGGATAGTTTTACTAAATTATTCTAAAGTCCTCTAGCAAGGCCACTCCTAGCAAGGTAATTAAATCTTCTAACCAGGTCACACCTAACAGTGTGTTTTTTTAACCTTTAACAAGGTTGGCTCCTAAT
The DNA here is from genome assembly GCA_028749045.1 of Cupressus sempervirens. Classification (NCBI taxonomy): domain Eukaryota; kingdom Viridiplantae; phylum Streptophyta; class Pinopsida; order Cupressales; family Cupressaceae; genus Cupressus; species Cupressus sempervirens. Next base: position 211,083,894 of record CM053789.1, read on the forward strand.
AGGGCTCACTTTAGAAGAGTGAAAATTGGTAGCTAGTTACTTGGTGGTTTTTCCCATATTGGGTTTCCACGTTAAATCTGGTGTCTCTTGTGTTCATATTATTTTCTTTTGCATGCATGTTTATAATTGTGAATGCTTAAAGATTAGTAATAAGTTAATACACAGTTCATCTAATGAGTTACAACATTTTTAGGTGTGGCTACCAAGTGATAGCAATAATTAAGTTTTTTAAGACATCTAATGGATCTGTGGATTTATTTTTGGAGTAATTGATTCACCCCTCCTCTTAGTTACTCCATCTATATGTCCAACACCTTCATGAATGAAAATTAAAGTACACAATAATAGAAAAAGAATTGCTAGCAGTAGTTTATGCCCTGAACAAATTTTGGCATTACATAATTGGCTATTCCATATTTGTTCATACTGATCATGCAGCAATTAAATATCTCATGAATAAACCTTCTATAACTGGTAGATTAGCAAGATGGTTATTGTTGTTTCAAGAATTTGATATAACTATTGTTGATAAGCTTGGAAAAGCCACTATTGTAGCTGATTATTTATCAAGAATCTATCATGATGATACTAACACTACTTTGGTAGATGATGCATTTCTAGATGCACATTTATTTCATATTGCTGTTCAAAATCCAAGGTATGTATACATTGCTAACTACATTGTAGCCAATAAAATACCAAAACATTTTTCTTACAAGGAAAAGAAGTTGCTTGTAGAGAAAAGCTTTTGTTTCTCCTGGATAGATAATCTCTTGTTTTACACTTGACCTGATCAAGTTATGTGAAGATGTGTGAGAGAAGATGAGACATATGATATTCTACATGCATGTCATAATGAACCATGTGGAGGACACTTTGCAACAAAAAGAATAGCCTTGAAAATCTTGACAACTGGTTATTATTGGCCTACACTTCACAAAGATGTAGCCAACTACACAAGGAAGTGTGACAAGTGTCAAAGGATGGGCCAACCAACAAGAAAAGATGAAATGCCTCTTAATCCTTAGATGATTTTAACACCATTTGACAAATGGGGCATGGACTTCATTGGTCCAATTGATCCTCCATCTAACGGGAAATCCTATATTCTTGTGTGCATTGATTACTTGACAAAATGGGTTGAAGTCAAGGCCATGAAGCATGCTCATGATGAAAAAGTTGCTAAATTTCTATATAAAGAAATTTTTACTCACTATGGTGTACCCAAAGAGCTAGTCACTGACCATTGTGTGCAATTTACCTCTAATTTGATCTCAGAGTTGATGAAATAGTATAACATTAGGCACCAAAAATCTAGTCCTTATCACCCTCAAGCTAATGGACAAGCAAAGGTCACAAACCATGAACTAGAGAACATCCTAACAAAAATAATTCATCTACATTGTAGGGATTGGACCAATAGATTACAAGAAGTTATTTGAGCCTATGTAACAACTTGGAAGATTGCTACAAGATTTACACCATTTGAGCTCTTGTATGGAAAGGTAGCAATGCTTTCAATTGAATTTGAACATAAAACTTTAAGGACAATATTGGCATTGGATATTGAACTTCTTGTAGCACAAAGAGCACATCTTCTACATCTTAACTCTCTGGATGAAATGCGTAAAGCCACTTTGGAATGCATTGAACTAATACAGAAAAAAAGGAAACAATGGCATGAATCTCATATTATCAGTAAGTAATTTCAAGTAGGTGACTGGGCACTACTATATGATTCCAGTTTTAAAGATATGCTAGGAAAGCTACAGACAAGATGGCTGAGACCATATGAAATTAGTCATGTCTTTGAAAATGGAGCTATTCAATTAACTACCATTGATCCAATACCTTTCAAATTATTAGCCAATGGTCATAGACTCAAATTATATAAATGACCCCAAACCAAAGAAGACTTCTTGCAGCAATTTCAATAGCCAGATTCAAATACACATCAAGTAACTCTTCCTGCAGTCGAAGGTGTCAACCTTCTGCCTGTTACTCTTCAACATTAATTACTTTGTGCATGTTCATAATAAAGAATTTATGTCCACATAAAGTTCACTTTTCCATTCACTTTCTCATTCCATGTCATCTGTTCACCTTCCACCCATCCACCTCATCTCATTTCTCTATCTTCCATCCACCCACTTTCCACGCCATCAATTTCTCATGTTTCCAATAAACCCTGCAAGATGCTGACAGATGCTACCAATACTAATATCACTTCCACCACCTTTTTTTTAGTACATATGATGATAAGTTGATAGGTATAACATTTTCAAATTATTATTCACTTATAGTTCATAGATTACATTAATTATATTTAATACTACATAGTTTATATAATGGAGGCATTATGCCAGTTCCATACCTATACTAGGTCTAACAACTGCAGACACTTGTCCATATTTAGCAGGGGGTAGGGAAGGTCACTAATATCTAATGACATTGATATTTATCTTTAACATTTTTGCCAAAGCTTTGTATTTCCTTCATTGATGGAATTAAATTGCCATAAGTACATGAGTGAGGTGTCATAGCTCTTATTTTTGAATGATTTTCTATGTCAAGCTGTGATGTGACTTTTGTTTAAATTTTATGTGATCTGAACCCCATTTTTGGATGATTCTCACACATATATTCATGATTTACCTTCATTAAAAGTCATATTATTGTGAATAACAATTTGTTATGATATTAATTTCCTGTTAGAACAAAGAAATGTGAGTTAAGTCTATAAAAAAATGAAACAACTTGAATTCAAAATGGGGGAAATAGAGAAAATAGAGAAAGTGTAAATAGGTGGACAGTTGTAGAGGAGAGAACCAGTAGAACATACTATGTTGCTCTTAGATGTAGAAGTTGTAAGAAGGTTTAATTCATGCAGATGGCTAGGGTATTTCTTAAGTTTGACTGCATATGATGAAGAGGCAGCTGCAAAATTCACAAGGACATTTAATGAAGGTGAAGCTTTTGTTTGGGGTTTAATGGTGATTTTAATAGAGGAACACATTGTTGAAGTAACTGGGTTGCTTGTAGTTGGATAACATTATCCCAACACACATGATGCAAGGTCAGCAAGAGCTCAATTTACTAGACCAACTAATCCTCAAATGGACATTACAAAGTAGGGTTGCAAGAGAATGTCGCTGGCATCGCCATACAATGAATTAGCCATGCATATTATTAGGTATCTTACATGCGAAGGCAGATTCTCATACCTGCATGCACATCATTTCAAATTACTTAGTTGTATAAGGCATAATCTTTCAGTAAACATTCTAAATTTCTTGTATAATATGCTCTATATTAGTGTGGAAGAAACTTAGAAAGGAAAAGATAATTTTGTTACCCATCATGCCGTAATTAAGTTACTAATAGAGAGGTCACTTAGGGATGTGTCTCCCATGGCATTGGATGAATTTGTACAAGCCAAAACTCTACAACCCCAAGCTGCCCCTAGTGAACACCCTAGTGAGGAAAATTTCCCCACCAATGAGCCTACTGAACAAAATACCCAAGAAAATATGCAAGAAACTATTCCTATTCAAGAGACTATGCCTTCACTTGTGTAAGAAACCTCGAAACCTACTTTTAGCAGAGTAAAGAGGAAATGAAAACTGCAAGAAGAAATCTCTATTCAAGAAAAGGAAGAGCCAAATCCTATAGTTGTAAGACAAAAGAGAACAAAGAAAAGTCCTGCAGCAACTACTCTTGCAACAAAGACACCAAAAGGGAAAGGTACGGAAAAGGCTATGATACAAGAAGAAACCCATGTAAGGAGAAGCTCTAGGATAAGAGGGAAAGTTTCTAAAGATTCTACTTTTTCCAAAGCATCTACTAAGGAATCCCTTGTGCAAATTGTCTCTGACCACTCTCCTCCCCATCCTAAGATTACAAGCATTCCCAAAAATCCTAATGAGGAATGTAGGGATGAAATCAAAGAAAGTCTAGATGATACCCCAATAGACCAACCAAGTACTTCAAGCTATAGGGATGAAACAATTCTTGAGCAAGTTGATTTGAATACTACCCTAGTTCCCCATAAATCAACATGGATTATTGGTTTTGTAGAACATTTATGGAAGGAACAAAGAAAAAGGAAAAGAAATCATGAAGAAGATAACAGTTTTGTTACACTATAGAAACTTCTTTTTTAGTTTTTTGGACAACATCTATTTGCTAAGGTCTTCTGGGAGAGAACGAGAGGATTTTACTGCACCTTCAAGAGTAGCAAGAAAGCAAGGACTAAGATTGGAGAGTTTAGGTCAATAACAAGAAAGTACAATGCTTGAGGACAAGCATTAGTTTAGCAAGGGGCAGATGATGAGGCCAAATATTGCTTTTATTTCATGATAGTTTTTAAAACACTTTGATGATACTCTATTTTATTTTTGTCAAAAAATTTGTGGACCTATGTTTACTGAACCTATGATAAACCTATGGGTAGATACCATGCCATCTTTTGCTAGTATTATATATATTATGTAGTATTTCATACAGTTATCAAAATTTTGTCCTTATATTTGAATTTAATTTGATAAATGTTTATTTGCAAACATGCCTCTATATTATAACTAACCTATTAGCAATGAAGCTAGAAGATGATTGGAAGAATTCAAAGATGAGTGCCAACATCATCTAAGGAGAAGATAACACTAAGGAATAGCCATGATGGAGGAAAGTTATAATGGTTCCAAAAGACATGGCAATGAGTATAGAGGAGCTATGAAGACTTATTGTATTATCTACATTTATTCCATGGTGAGCCGGATGTTTAGACTTTATTATTCCCACCTTAAGCTGTTATTTCTTCTTCCCGCCTTGAGTTGTTATTCTCCTTCTTTCTCTCTTGTGGATTTAAAGCTAGGATATTTACTTTTCTATTATGAGAATAAGTGTCAATCTCCTATATATAGGAATCGACCTAACTGTGTTAGTTTAGCTAGTTAGAAGAAAGAGTTTATGAGAACAAACTATTAACTTTTATAGTGAGATGTGTTTTTATAGTTCTGTGTTATGTAATGAATTTTTGAAATGTAATGAAATAGTTTTTGGTTTCTATTTTGTGTTAGTAGTTTAGTGAAGCCAACCAAGGGGGCCCACTTGGAAGGTGGATTAGATTAGGATAGAATAGATTTATTTCCAAGCATTCTTAGTATTGTAAGTAGAAGTTGTAAGATCCTTCCTGTAGCATCACACTACATGAATTTTCCTACAACATATGTGAAAATAGTTATAGTGGATGAACTGAGTTGGAATATTTGTTAGCCTTTCATTTGTATTTCTAGTATTTTAAGAGTTAAGTGTGTTAGTTTCTTGCAACAATAGTGTAAGTTCTTTTCCTTGCATTTTACTTTCCTGCAACATAAGCTTAGTGACTCATTAAGAGACCTAGTGCACATATTGTGCCGACCATTTCAAGTATATGTCCCTAGGTTGACAAGATTAAATGCACCTCATAGTGGGAAAAATAGCCCTTAGTTTGAATATAGTATTCCTAAGGATGACCCAAAGCATGACTATGATACACCTATTGTGAGGTAGACCACTAGTCTCCCCATAGTCTCTAGGAGTTTTTCCCCCTACCATCACTTGTTCCTCTTCCTCTATTTCAAAAATCTCTCTAGCTTCTTCCTTTTCCTCCTTGGTCTTGTTTCCTTTAAAGTTTTTTGTCCACTTTCAATGCAAATTGAAAGAATTTCTAGACTATGTTAGGAGAACATGGACTTATTTCATCTTGGATATTCATCATCAACGCTTGGATATACGTAGCAAGTTTGACACATTCTTGTTCCACCAATTTTAACTTCATAGTGAGTTTGTGGAACTCCTTAGTGTAACTAGAGACATCCATCTCCTTTTTCCTTAGACTCTACCTCTTTTTATGAAGTGGAATCTCATAGTCCTCAGGTACATAGACTTACTTTATCAAGGTTTCCATCTTCTTCCATGTACTTATCTATTTTTTTTCCATCTTCACCGTCTCTTTTTGAGTGAAATTCCACCAAGTTAAGGTAGATCCCTTCAACTTGGATTTTTCTATCTCTACCTTCTGATGCTCTGGTATCTCCTTATAGTCAAAGAAACTAGTGAGTGCATCAATCCAATCCATTAATTCTTTTGGATCCATCTTCCCATTGTAGATAGGAAGATCAATTTTAGTGTCCATGGTCCTTTCTATGGATTTTAAAGTCTTTAGGAACAACCTCAATTCTATAAGGATCTCTTCTTAGTCCTCCTACCAAGGGGTTTCCTCATCACTCCCCTTCTTATCATTCTTAGAGTTACCACATAATTGTTTCCTAACTAGTTCTTTTAGCTTTTCCATATATCTCTTCATTTTCTTCCTCTTAGCATCACGCTCTTTCACCACCCTCAGTAGTTCACCATTTCTCATTCTATTAGGAAGTTCATTTTCATTTTCTTCTCCACCTTCTTACATGGTTGTAGCATGTCTTTCTCCAAAGATATACTAAGTTTCTCTAATACCACTTGGAATAGAGATTCTTACTATATTAAAAATATTTTAATTGTGAGTACACAAGCCACTCTCCAAAAATACAAATGAGGGCTCCCCAATATGATTCCCAATACCCACACTATCTAGATTAGATCAATTTGAAAGTCTAGTACACCTCCTTGAGGCCTAAAAAGACACAAAATTAACCCAAATTTTTCAGGGATAAAATATGACTTCCTTCAATCTTAGATGTAGTTCACAAATGTTTTCAAACACAAACTCCATAATACTTTCTTAGGAAATCAAACCACATACCTAAAACTATAAATAGGGCTACAAAGAGAAAATTAGGATGTGTGAAGGGAACTTGGTGGGAAATCCATCATAGAAATTATTAAACACATTCAAACAATCTAATCCATTAATCAACAACCCCTACCAAGATGGGACCCTTGACCAATCTCCCAACTCAAGTTGTTTATAAAATCTCCTAGGCCTAATAGGGCTAATTAGGTATCTTTTCCAAAGAAAGTATTAGAAATTCAACACCCCTTCAAACCAAAACTTTTTGAATACTTCAAGAACATGCCAAAACATCTAAGTCCAAGTTCCTATGATTCTATTCCACGCCTAGCCAAGTTTTGCCTCAAAAACCCAAAATTGGATAGTCACTGTCGAGAGAGTTTAGTGATTTATCCCAACATCTCCTACCTCCTAATCTGAGACCCAAAGATTCTTAAATTACATCCTCCCCCAATTTTTTTCATCGAGGCTTATCTTTTTCCCATGGTGGAAGAGAATTTTTCACTCAAACCCTAGTTAGGGCCTTCCTATGACCAACAAGGAATCAAAATTCATTTTCTCTTAACTAGTATAACTTGAAGACCTAAAACCACTTGAAAAACATTAATAAGAAAATTCTTCAACTTTTCCACTCCTTTAGAGTCTCATGTTGATCCATAAAATTCCATACAAACATTTTTTCAGGCAGAATTGATAGAAAAACAACAAATTTTATTGATTTCAATGCAATGAGTACACTAGATTCTTATCTTCTATTTTGAGAAAGATTTCTCAACCTTATTTATGTCATTCCCAATTAGTTCCAACTGATAAAGGTAGTTGTGAACATTGGGACTCAAAAAGTTATATTTTGCAGAAAAGTTGCACAACATTGACAATGTTTTGCAAAAGTTTTGAAATGTCTCCAAACTCTACCAAAATTTAATCCTAGACTCTACCTAGAAAGTTGGAAGGTTTTGATCATGAAATAGCAATTATTCAACCTTCTATACTACTTTATCCCATTTCTACCTAGAAATTGCCCATAAAATGACTAAGGGAGACAATTAGATTTATAACACATGTAATGCCTCCTTACCTTACAACTTGGACATTATTTATAGCATTGGATTCTAGATCCAATTATCACCCTAACCTTTTCCTTTGATCCTCTAGATATGCTTTCAATGAATGGAATTGAAGGTGCTCCTGCACCACCAATCTTAGAAAAGAGTATACTTTGTAATGCTCCCTCGAAAGCGTGACAAGGAGAGAAAATTAGGCTAGATGGCATCTCAAAATGTTTGAAAGGCATGGAAAGAAGAAGGATGCAGAAGGGCTATGAAAGCATCAATTGTGTGTGCAAGATGAAAAATGATGTAGAATGGGGTGAGAGAGGGGCATTAGGAGAAAATGTAGAGAAAAGGGGCTCAGAAGGGATCCTATATGAGGGCTTGTGAGGTCTATAATGTTGTAATTGCACTCATTTGACTTTTGGAAATAGTGTTGATTCATGCTCTAAATTTCTCTAGTGAGATGGTGGATCAAGGATGACTGGCTCATAAATTAGTAATGGTGCAATGTGTATAGGTTTAGAGAGCATAAAATATATTGATAGCCCTAAAAGCTCCTCCATGTTTTATTTTTTAAAAATATTTTTTCAAGTTCTTAATGTGTTGGAAAACTTGTTTCCATAGACATGGGTCTAATAAAATTGCAAGCGGGATTGCAGTCCTACAAAAAGGTTGAATGGGGGTAGGAAATGAGGAGTCTAGAGCATTTTTGGTAGGACCAAATTCTTGGTTGTGGGAATGCATTATTAATTATAATGATGCATTCATGGCCATGGGATGTGTGCTTGACCATGAGGCTATGTTTCTTATTATAGGAATGCACTTCCACCAAAAAATTCAAGTTCATCGTAGGATCAAGGTTAGAGTTTTGACCAAGGGTGGAAACTGAGCTTTACATTATTGCTAGAGTATGCTTTGATGGGATTGATAGATGAATTAGGGTACTACAAGAATGCAAATTTTGATTATAGGAAAGCAAGTTCTTGCTGGTATAAATATGGGATTTATTTTTGGAGAAAGTAGGGTAGAGGGGGGGGGCAAGGGAGGATGGGTTTAACATGTAGGGTTGGGGAATAAATAATTGTGTGTAGAACTTTGGTAGGACAAGGATTGCCTCATGTGGTGGTTTATGGATATAGTGGTCTCTTAAAATGATTGTGTCTTACAAGATGCATGTGTTAGTACTGCAAGTTATGGACTCATTTGGAGTGGTTGAGTGGGCTTGAGTGGAGGTGCTTGGTCTTGGGTATTTTATATAGATGCCCCATCGATGAAAAAATATTGGGATGATTTCATCTTTGTGTGAGAGGTGATATTCTAAGACTATTTCCTTTCATCTCCTGATAGGGGAGATGATAATGATGTTAGAGGAGATGTACATGATTTCATGATTACCTATTTGGGGTATAGAGGTTTTGGCAACAAAAGCTATTATTGGTGAGAAGGTAGTGTTGTAGTTATTGGTCCTTGGTGTCCCTTTAAGAACTCAACAAGGATAGTCTACACTAGATCAATGTTTGGATGGGGCACCACTATCTAGGCATGTGCATTTCTATGTGTGTGGGTTGGTGTCTAAGCATCTTTCGCTAGACATGGGAGGTACAAGTGTTACTCTAGGATTAATCCCTACCATAATGAGGATCATAGCTGTAAGAGCACTAGCTTCTTGGGGATCTTTGATGTTAGTGAATTTGTACAAGGACATTCACTAGATTGTGTATTATGGTGATTCTTTGACTATGGGGAGGAGTATCAATTTTTTGATGTCCCTAAAGTTTTGGGCTTGGAAGTACATTATTTTGATCAGGCTTGTTAGATGATGAGACTAGTAGGAAGATGATTTGGTGGTATATATTGGGGTATAGCCCCTTAAATATCACCATATGGATGATTTAGATTATTGGCATATGATTTTTAATGACATCAAAGTGGTTGTGAGGAGGACTTATATGGGATTACAACACTAGGAAGAGTAGCAAGCACAATTACCTTACACTATCACTCCAAAGTTTATTTTTTGCAAATGAGACTATATTGTGGAGTGGTACCAACTAGATAGGTTACAATGATAGTTTGGGTGGCTACAAGGTATACTAACAAAACCAGTATCATATCAGTGGGTTACACATGAGCCTACTACTACTTTTGAGCTGAAGCTACACAAATATGGATTATTTGACACATGACAAGACTTCCAACCAAATGATTATGACTAGTTTGGCGGGTTTTCTAATGTAGGGATAACTCAAGATTACATGACATAGAGGGAGGCACCTTGACAAGTTGGAAGAGCTTAGGTAACACCAATTTTGGGGAGCAAGGAGGAGGCATATTTAGCAAAGATAGGCTGATATGAGGCCAAAGAATCTAGGAAAGTCGAGGGCCCAATTAGAGAGAGAGAGAGAGAGAGAGAGAGAGAGAGAGAGAGAGAGAGAGAGAGAGAGATGTAAATGATGATGACATGCAATAATAGAAATGCATGGTTAATAGGGACTATAGGTGCTTGTGGGGAAATTAGGAGGAGGATCATCAATAGGGGAGAGGATAGTAGGTTAGTAGCTAGGCATGACTCTTCAGAATATATAAATGCAACAATTAACTAGATGTTGAAGGATACTTAGAGGGAGAGAGATGGATTATAGGCTAAGTGTGACTACTTTTAGATTGAGCATGATGTTCTTTAGGGCCATTTCTTATAGACTGCAATTGGAGAGGGATGGATTGATGGAAGAAAGGAATGGGCTTTGACTAAAGAAGGGTAGATTAGAGGGGAGGTTGGAGGATTTAGAGGTGAATAGGGGGAGACTCTAGGACAACATGGACACTCTACATGTTGAGTGGGATTGACTATTGGTAGAGGTAGCCACAGTCAAGGCACATGAAAAGATTGGGGGAGATTAGGCACATGATGACTTTGATGTGATTGTTGGAAATATAAGAGGCATAACTGAAAGGGGAGGGGTGAATCAGTTACCACAAAATAAATCCCAAATCCCTTAGATGTTAGTCCAAACTAAACTATAAAAATTGAACTCTATCTATGCTTGGTAAACACATAGAAAAATGCTTGACAAATACTTAACATGAAAATATTAAGATATTATTTATGATTATTGTTACTTTAACTTAGATGCATACACATAAGAGAAATAGCATGAACACATTTGACACAAGAATTTAATGTGGAAACCGAAGTTGGGAAAAACCACCAATTGCAACTAATAACTGATTTTAACTCTTCTAAAGTGAGCCCTGTTAGGAGCCAACCTCGTTAAAGGTTACAAAACACACTATTAGGTGTGACCCTTTTAGACGATTTAATCACCTTGTCAAGAGTGGCCTTGTTAGAGGTCTTTGGAAAATTCAATAGAAATGCCACCTTGTTTAGAGGATTTACAAATAGCTACTAAGCCAACTCTATTAAGAGATTTAGATCACTACTACAATGGTTAGAGAGTATCAATGAGATGAACTAATTTTAGATACAACTAAATTATTGATTATAGATCTCTTTTAGCTTGTATACTTGATCCTTCTTGATCAAATGTATCTTATCAGATCCACAAGGATATACTACTTTATCCTTCTATTTTTCTTCCTCTTAGCTTCATTAAATCTTCAATCATCTTCCATGCATTTACACTTTCTAAATCTCAACTTGACATTATATTTATATCTTTCATATTGTCAAGTATGCTAGAATATAACTTAGAATAATTAATATTCATCTCCTTAGTCAGCTAGAACCAACAAACAACACAATTGAACTTAATATGCCAAAACAAGAAAATCCTTTGTTAGCTGACCCTACTTGGTAGACACTAACTTAGGAATAGTTTTCCTATGTTAACCAAGTGTACTTGATTAACACTACATATTTGTAAAGTTTCTTTCATAATTGAGCAAGATCAATTAACACTGGTTCCATCCAACATTTCCTTTATTAACTGAGTGAGCTTGGTTAACTCCCATCTTTTGTAAACTTTCCTTTGTCTCTCGAGTGAACTTAGTAGACACTGTCTTCTAAACTTGGAAAACTTTGGAATTCTTGACAAACATAGAAAACTATCTTCAATCCCTGAGTGAGCTCAACATATACTAATTAGTGATGATGTGACATTTTGTGTGACATCAAGGACAATAAACAATTAATCAATTGTTCCAACAATCTCCCTCTTTGGCATTGATGGCAACACAACATTTCATAATGCAATGAATTTTTATTTTTATTTTTATAGAGCAAGAATAAAGTAAGGAATTATCCTTAGTTTCATTTTGATTCTTATCCATGAGAAATCCCTCTATCAGTGTGAACTCTTTCTACCTTCAGTTACTCCCTTAATGAGAAAACTTTTGTCTACTACAACTTCTTCTGATAAAAAACTCTACCTTTGATATCAGACCAAGTTCATTCTCCCTCTTTGACATCTCTCTCTCTCTTTTATTACAAAATTTCTATCAGATATGACAACAAAATTCTCCCTCTTTGAAATCTCATGCCAAAGATAGTATTTAGGGAATATTAATGTACCTCAAGTACTGATTCATTTGCAATATGCCCTTGTCAACATTGCACCAATTGATTGATCTTCAACATGCACTATTTGATGCATCACTAAACTTCATTTAGTGTGCTTCAGATAGGGGAATTACCCCTAGCTTACCTCTTAGGTACAAAAATTTATTCTTAGGTAATGGCTTACTAGATATGTCTACAATTTGTTCTTTAGTATTTACATATTCCAATCTGACTTCTTTATCTTGCACCAATTCTCTCAAGAAAAGATGTTTTATAGCAATGTGTTTTGTTTTAGTGTGCATTACTAGATTCTTTGATATATTGATTGCATTGGTGTTATCACAGTATATGACTAATGGATCCTTGATCTCTATCTTCATACCTGTCAATAATTGTTTGAACCAAATAATATGAGAACACTTGACTACTGCTACCACATATTTTGCCTTTGCTATGGACTGAGAGATACAATTCTATTTCTTGCTTGTCCAAGACACTAGTCTTTTACCAAGAAATAATTATCTACCACTGGTGCTCTTTCTATCATCAATACTTCCTACCCAGTCAACATCTGTGTATACTTTTAAATTCAAATTACCTCATATTTTGTACCATAAACCATATTCTTTAGTACTTTTCAGATATCTCATGATTTTTTTTATTGCCATCATGTGATTTTCTTTTGTATTTGTTGAGAATCTTGCCACCATATTGACTGCTAATGCAATACCATGCCTTATATGCACTACATACTACAATTTTCCAATCATTTATCTGTATGTGGTCTGATCTACTTCTTTGGAATCATCATTTTTGGAAGGCTTATGTCTAGTAGACATAGGAGTTCCAACTGGTCTTGAATCTTCCATTCAAAATTTCTTTAGTATTTCTTTTATATATTTAGATTGAGTAATGTATATACCATCTTTCTTCTCCTAGGTTTGCAATCCAACAAAGAATTTTATCTCTCCAAACATATATATCTCAAATTCTTTACTCATTTCTTCTAAAAATGCCTTACATAAGTCATCATTTCCTTTGAATAAAGTATCATCAATGAATATTTCTACCAACATAGTATTCTTGTCTGCTCCTACTTTGATATATAGATTATTGATATCATTTATTCTTTGAAAATCAATCTATAACAAGTAGTTATGAAGTCTTTCATACCAAGCTCTAGGAGCTTGCTTGAGACCATATAACTCCTTGTATAATTTGTAGACCATGTCTCTCTTTTTTGGATGTACAAACCCTTTAGGTTGTTCAATGTAGACTTCCTCATCAAGAATTCTAATCAAGAATGCATATTTTACATCCATTTGATAAAATTTAAATCCTCTATGGGTTGCATATGCTAGTAAAGTTCTAACACCTTGTAATATTCCAACAAGAGCAAAAGTTTCACCATAATCAATACCTTCTTCTTCAGAATAGCCTTTACATACTAACCTTGTTTTTTTTTTCAAACTTCTCCATCTTCATTTAACTTATTTCTAAATACACATTTTGTGCCAATTACATTTTTATCCTTGGGTCTAGGAATAAGAGTCCAGGTTTTGTTCTTCTCTATTTGTTCTATTTCTTCATTTATTGCCTCAATCCAACTTTCATTAGCCAAAACATCTTTAACATTTGTAGGTTCAAATTCAGCAAGTAAACATCTACTTTTCAATTTTTTTCTTGTTATTGTTCCATCTCATTTGTCTCCAATGATTTGATTAGGTGCATGATGCCTTTTGACATATCTTTCTAACATAGGTTATTTAGATTTGGAGTATGTTTCACTGATCTCATCATGAATTTCTATATTAAGCTTGAGTCCCACTATCTATGACTCAAGTCCATCAAACTCAGTTTTCTCTAGCTTAGTAGCCTTTGACTGTGACTTGGGTCCTTCAAACTATGACTTAGGTTGTACTCTCTACAACTTGGTAGCTTTTGGAGATTTTGGGTACTTGGGAGGTGAAGCCTTCTTTCTTCTAGATAGATTTGGTAGGGTATCAGGTTCATAGTAAACAAATCTTCTGTAATCTTTTAGCTCTTTGTTTCTTTCTTCTTCACTCTTATCTGTAAACTCATCAATTCTCATAAATAGATTCAAACATTTGTATGCTTTACTTCTGTAGGAGTATCCTAGAAATATGCCTTTATCACATTTGACATAAATTTACCTTTCCTAGATTCTTTCAAGATATAACATTCATTTCCAAATACTTTCAAGTAACTTACATTAGCTTTGTAGCCATACCATAGTTCATATGGAGTTTGATTTGTGTCTTTGTTTAGTTGTATTCTTTTCAAGATATGTCCGACAATGTTGATTACTTCCTTCTAGTGTTTGATTGCAACATTCTTTTCTATCATCAATGTTCTTGCACAATCCATGATGGATTTATTCCTTCATTCAGATATACCATTCTTCTGAGATGTACCAAGGGCTGATACTTGTCTTTTAATTCATTTTTCAATGTAGAATTCATTGAATTCATTGGAGATGAATTCACCACCTCTGCCTAATCTTAAACATTTCAACTTCTTTCTAGTCTCTTTTTCTACTCTTGCCAGATACCACTTGAATTTTTGAAAAGCTTCAGATTTTTCTTTTAGATACATTACGGACATCATTTTAGAATAGTCATCAACAAAAAGAATGAAAAAATTATCTTCACGGTAACTCTCTATTCCAATAGGTCCACATAAGTTTCTATGCACAAGCTCTAAGACTTCTTTAGAATGATAGTTCTTTCTTTTGAAACTAGTCTTTCCCATCTTACCAATTTGACAATTTTTGCATAGACCTATATCAAGTTTCCTCAAGCAAGGAATACTTCTTACTCTTCTATTTTTTCTTATTTTAACCAAATTATCAAATTTTACATGACATAACCTTTTGTTCCATAACCATATTTCTTCTACTTGAGCAATAAAACATGAACTTTCACTGAGATCTAGATAAAATAGATTACCTTTTGTTTGTTTTTCAAATCTAATCAGATTTCCTTTTCCATCTAGTAGTTTGGTCTTCCCATTCATAAATTCTACCTTGAATCCAATGTTATTCAATTGTGCCACACTTAGTAGATTATGTTTTAATCCTTCAACCTAATAATAATAATCACATATAAGTTCATTGGTCAAAGAGTTATATCCTTTTCCTTTTATACAATAAGGTTCATTGTTTCCAGATCTCACACTACCACCATCATAATATTCCATGTGCTCAAACTTTATTTTGTCTCTAGTCATATGATGTGGGCAGCCATTGTTAATAATCAATGTATCATTTTTTGCTAACATGACAGATAAGTGTCATCTCATCTCTTTCATCATCAGATTCATCTTTTACAGCAATATATATCATTTTATTTTCACTATTATTAGAATCTTTAGCCATAAAACAAGTTTTCTTACCTTTTTCCTTGCAGTCCTTGTAGTTTTTGAATTCCTTCTTGCCTTTATACTTATTACTTTTCTTTTCATCCTTGTTTTCTCTGTTTGGGCACCTAGTAGTGATGTGACCAACTTCTTCACAAGAAAAATAGATTAGAGGAATCTTACCTTTGAACTTTCCTCTTCCTTTGGAATATTTCCTTGCAAGTAGGGCTTCAACAATTTCAAGATCATTGTTACAAATTTCTTCTTCTTCTTCACTTCTTGATTAATTGGCCTTTAATTTCTTACTCTTTTTCTTGAGTGAGAGTTTGGCTTCAAATGCAGATTCAATACCTTTGGAACTAGGAAGATAGTTATCATAGTTATCCAACTCAAGAGTAGTCAATCTTCCAACTAGAACATCCAAAGTTATATTTCTATTTGGATCAAATCTCATTTCTTGAATAGTAGACACTCTAATTGTATAGATAGGAAGAAGGGTTTGGAGTACCTTTCTTACAACTATTTTATCATAAATTTCTCCTCCAGATGCTTTGATTGCACTCACACTTGCTTTGATTCTTTCAACATATTTTGCAATGTTCTCATCTTCTCTCATCTTCATCTAATCAAATTTTCCTCTGAGACTTTCAGCTTTGGCTCTTCTTACATTTTTGTCTCCTCCATAGATGTCTTTTAGTTTGATCTACATTTCATGAGTTGTAGTACAACTTTTGACTCCATCAAATTCAACATAATTAAGAGCAGATGCAATGTTAATCATCATGATGTTATGATTTTTCTTTTTAGAAATATCTTCAACTAATAATGTTCTAGTAGAAGTTTTATATTTAGTATCAAGATAATTACAACTTGAATCACTAATAGTTGATAGATGTAACCTCAGAAGTCCTTTCCATGCTACAAAGTTGTCATAGTTCAACTTGGGAATCTCTCTTCTGTAAGACATTTTGGTCTTTATCTTAGGTCCTTGAAACCTTCTCTGCAAGCACGAAAAGCTCTAATACCAATTATTGGAAATATAAGAGGATTAACTAAGAGTAGAGGGGTGAATCAATTGCAAGAAAATAAATCCCAAATCCCTTAGATGTCAGTACAAACTAAAATTTGAAAACTAAACTTTGTTGATGCTCGATAAACACACAGAAAAATGCTCGACAAATACTTAACATGAAAATCTTAAGATATTATCTGTGATTAATATTACTTTAACTTAGATGAAAACACATAATAGAAATATCATGAACACATTTGACACAAGTATTTATTGTGAAAACACAATTAGGGAAAAACCACCAATTGCAACTAGTTATTGATTTTCACTCTTCTAAAGTGAGCCCTATTAGGAGCCAACCTTGTTAAAGATTACAAAACACATTGTTAGGTGTGACCTTGTTGGAGGATTTGATTACCCTATTAGGAGTGACCTTGTTATATTTTTTTGGAGAACTCAATAGAAATGCCACCTTGTTTAGAGGATTTACAAATAGTTGTTAAGCCAACTCTATTAATAGATTTAGATCACTACTACAATGGTTAGAGAGTAACGATGAGATGAACTAATTTTATATGCAACTGAATTGTTTATTATAGATGTCAGTTTTGGCTTCTTTACTTGATCATTCTTGATCGAATATATCTTTTCAACTTCACAAGGATATACTACTTGATCCTTCTAATTTTCTTCCTCTTAGCTTCATTAAATCTTTTATTATCTGCCATGCATTCACACTTTCTAAATCTCAACTTGATCTTATATTTATATCTTTCATATTGTCAAGTTGGATAGAATATAAATTAGAATAATTAATATTCATCTCCTTAGTCAGCTAGAACCAATAGACAACACAATTGAACTTAATATGCCAAAACAAGAAAATCCTTTGTTACTCGACCTTGCTCAATAGACACTAACTTAGGAATAATTTTCCTATGTTAACTAAGTGTACCCAATTAACACTACATATTTGCAAAGTTCTTTTGGTAACTAAGTGAGCTCAGTTAACACTGGTTCCATCCAAGATTTCCTTTATTAACTGAGTAAGTTCATTTAACACTAATCTTCCACAAACTTTTCTTTTTCTCCCAAGTGAACTCGGTAGACACTATCTTCTAAACTAAACAAACTCTAGAATGCTTAGTAGACACATAAAACTATCTTCAATGTCTGAGTGATCTCAGAATATACTATCTGGTGATGATGTGACATTTTGTGTGACATCAAAACAATACACAATTAATAAATTGTTCCAACATGATAGTTTCTGACATAGATGGAGGACACGAGGGAGAGGGTTGACTTGTATAGAGGTAGATACCATGTTGTATTTTCAACCAACTAGATAGAGAACTATATGTGATTGATAGTTTTAGGGGTAGTAGGCTCCTATGGGATGCAAATAGGGATTAGTGGTGGTGCCAATAGTATTAGTTTTTGGGTTGGAGGTTCTCATCAGACAAGTGGCAATTCACATAGGTTAGGTTGAAGACATAGACATAGATATATGGATGAGGCTCAAAGTTATGGGATTTAGGGTAGAGCAATATAGGGTGCTCAAGGTGGAGAGGAGAGTAGGGGTGTCAGTGATGCCACCATGGCATCTAGATCCTTACTAGTAATACCTAGTCTAGATCCAGATCTAGATGATTTACCTCCATTAGATGATCAGTGATATGTCAATTTTTTTTATGCATTTGATACCATGATGTATATGTGTACATTTTTAGGGCAGCGACTTTGATGTACTATATAATGAGTTAATGGACCTTGGATGGACTCTTTATTCTTTTATGTGTGGGATGTATTCTTTTATTCCTTGTAGGATAATGATATATATTGAGCTTTGATTGGGTGGGATGCATATGTGTTGTGGATATGTGCCACTTTGTTTTTATGAGATGCTTGTGATTTTATGTGATGTAGATATGATGTAGATATGCTACCTATATGATGTGATTGATGTTGGTGATGCAAGATGTGATTCTTTATTCTATTATGCTTGGTATGATGGATTATGATACTACCATGTTTATGCAAGATGTGATGCTTTATTCTATTATGTAGGATGTGATGCAATGATGTACCTATATCTGATATTATTTATATGATGAAAAATTTTGATTAATGGTATGTTTTTATTTCTATATTGATGAAATGCAATGTATGTGTGTAAGATATTATATGCAAATGATTTTATGTCTATATGATTTACACTTATGTATGAGATAAAAAAAATGTTTTTGATTTATATGTAATGGAATGTAGAATATGATGATATGCTTGTGGACCTAAAATGAATGAACTCATGTAAATGAATGTTAATACACCTAATGGTATGAATGAAATCACAAATGGATGTAATGAAATGATAAAAAATATTTTAAAAAATTTAAGCGAATGCAATAGAATGATATATAAAAGAATGATTAATGAAATGAAAAGTGAATGTAATAAAATGACCTAAAAAGAATCAATGGTTATAATGTGATAATGCATATAAATGGATTGTAATGAAGGAAAATAAAGTGAGATGAATTTTAATAAAATGACACTAAATGATGTGAATGATAATGTATGTAGATGGATGGTAATGAAATGATACTAAAAGAAACAATGTAAATAGAATGCAATGAATATAATGATATGATACTAAAAGAAAAAATATAAATGGAACACAATTAATGTAATGATATTATAGTAGAAGAACTAATGTAAGGGAATGCAATGTAGATGAAAAGGTAATAAATATATGCTTTAAGTGGAGTTAATGAGAGATGCCATGAATCGAATGGGATGTGCTACAATATATCACTGGCCAACATTTTCTCCTTTGTAGGTATAGATCACTTAAGCACAATTTAGACAAGTTTGTGAGATAGGAAGGAGGACATGAGGGATGTATGTGGGATTTTTCCTCTAAATTGAACCCTTAATATGAGAGTGGACAAATGTGTGAAAATTTGGAAACTTGTAGGACTTTTCTAGAATTTTTGGATAGGATTAAAGATAGGATTGTTAATCTCGGATTGGTTTTAACAAAGTAGTGACAAAAAACTTAGTCATTATTCAAAAATGTAAAGTGCATGCCAAGCATAAATGGTCATATAGTACATGCCAAGTAATATGGCAGTTAGTGATGAGCACTAGTAGGTGCCAAGCCATCAATACATGTCGAGTCATTCAAGTGTCGAGTCAGTAGAGGGAGTCAAGTCAAGTAGTTTGCATTGAGTGATTTTGGTGTTGAGCAAACATAGTTTGCAAAGATATTTAGAAGTGGAGTTACAAAATTGAGATCACAGTGAAGGTCGAGCATTATATCCTTTGGATGTTGAGTGAATAGTTTTTGACATAGATGTTTATAATGGCACAAGCTTCTATGTAAATTATTTTTTAGACAACATAATCATATTTTATGATTTTAAAAGATATGTGTGGAGTCATTATAGTATCAATCCCTATGCAATACATGCAACCAATCAAATTGAGGGAAGCATTAGGTAGTAATAAGGATCAACCTCAACCATTGATTCTTACATAATCCATCACCACCAATGTTTATAAAAGAAGGAAAACCATCAAAGGTTTATGAGTATGCAAGGAGATGAATGCTAAGAGTTTAGAAGGAATTCATGGTGGCATAGATGACTATGATAGAGTTATGCATTACAGAATCAGTTTGAGAAGAAAAAAGTAAAGAAGTGAAAGGATAGAGGAGACATATCTAATCATGAGGTTCAAGGTTTAAATATTAAGGAGAAGATCTAACATCAAGTAGAAAGGTGCTAATTGAAGGATCATGATGTTGAATCATTTTAACATGTGATACAAAGAAAATCTCTTAACTGAGTGCTTTCTTTATTGTAAGTTTAAATCCTATAACAAGGTGAGACTTAACAATCTTTGTAAGCCTTTAACAAGGTAGACCTTTCATAGGATAGATCATAGATTATGATAAAGCACATCATAGTCATCATTGGCCACACTTTACAACTACAGTAATGAAGATTTGTGTGTGTCATCCCCACCCTAGCATTACCTTCTCATTGGAGGGTTTCTAGGTAACAAAATTTATTGTGCTATGTGTGATTTACTTTATGCTATGGATGTGATGCATGTTAAGTTATTTTAGTTTACTTGTTAAGTTATGAGATGGATGTTGGTGATATGTTTTAGAGGAAAAAAAATTGAAGTGTTGACTCAACCCCCCCCGGTGTCAAAACTTACTTTCTCATTATTATTTCCAACAATTGGTATCGGAGCTTTTGTTCTCTAGAAAGGAAAATTTTATAGCTTTGGAGGTAAGATCTTGAAGATGGAAGTGTACAAGTTGGGAAAGACTATCAAGAACTAGAAGATTGAAATATAGCTTGCCCTACATCAATTCAAGGAGGTAAGAGATGAATTGTAGCATTCATTGAAGAGAAGAAAAAATAGGCTATTTAGCTAAATGATACTCAATATCAAGAAGAAGACATTACTAGATTGTTTAAGGATGGAAACTCTAATGAATTTGATGTAGTAGTTGTAGATTTGATGGAAATGAACAATGCCCTAATTGAAGAAGTCAAAAATCTCAAAAGAGAACAAGAAGTACAACGAGGAAGACAAAGTTATGATTGAAGAAGAAAAAATAATACTACTTAATAGACTTGAAGAGAAGACATCAGATGTGCAAAAGCTTGCTAACGTGTAATTCGATACAATGAATCAATTAATGCTTGTAAAACATGAATTGAATGGAAGATACATTGAGATCACAACTCTAAAATCACAAAATGATCTACTACAAAATGAACTAAGAGAACAAAACGAATTCATTGAAAGATTCAAAAAACAAAGTGAAGGCATAAAATACTTTGAGAAATCGATGGAATCACCAAGACCTAATAATTTTATTGTTGGATTGGGAAACACTAATACTAAAGAAGGAGAATCATCTAAAAGTGGTGAGAAAAGGAATAAAAAAGGTAAGAACTATAAACCTACTTATCATAATTCTAGAAAATTGGGTCATGTAACAAATATTTGTAGGAGCAAAAATGTCAACTAGAACCCCATGAAGAAATATAAAGGATACTACTACAACTGCAACAAACAAGGACATCAGGCAAATGAATGCAGGAGCAAGCCCGTGAGCACTTAGAGATTTTAAGGATACTATTAAAATTGATAGAAGTATGGACACAGAGAATATGAATGCAGATTTAAGGCCAAGTGGAAATCAAACAAATAGACAAAGCTACACCAAAATGGAAACTCCTATAATTGGGATTACAACACAAGGTACAATTGTCACTATAGTCAAGAATATGGACATGTTCCTAAAAATTGCATAAGGAAACATTTTAGAGGCAAATACAATAGATGGTTGAGTGAGACTACATGCTTTCGTTGTCTCAAGACTGGTCATGTCAGCAGAAAATATCCAACTAGACCACTAGCACCGAGCAATGAATCTAGTAAAGGGAAAGAAAAGGTCAATTTTGAGAAAGTAAAGGTACAAATGAACAAGACATGGAGAAAGAAGGAAGATTGCAATACATCAAGTTCAGATGAGATCACTTCATCCAATGGATTAGGTGATCACATCACCCCTAACTAGGAAATAAAAGGTATGTGTGGAACTACCATTTGAAAAGTTATATTATGCCTTAGTTCTAATTATCAAAGATCTAAAAATAATAAATATGCATGAATCAAGATGCAATGAAGAAGTTAAGAGTAAGAGTTATTCTATAGATATATTGCTTTCTATGTTGTTGTTGAGCATGGAAGAGATTTTAGTTATTTCTGAGTGGTGGAGTCAAGGCTAGTATGAGCTGAGCTCACTACGTATGCTAAGCATACTAGTAATTCTATGCAAGTCTAAGTGTGTTGAGAATCCTTTATTGGCCAAGCTTACATATATGTAAGTATTGAGTAATTAATGCCAAATTTTAAGGGTCATATAGTCAATTTTTTACTTATTTGCATCCACCAAAGTTTGAAGAGCATGAAGAGCACAAAGGCAATTGGAGAAAAGAGATTCAAGTATTTGTAAACTAGATTCAACTACTACTCAACATCAATCATCATGCTTAAGAGGTATTCAACTAGTGTTGAGTTACATTGTTTGGTTTATGCAAACCCTAGGAGTGAAAAATAGTAGTTAGTTCTTTGTCAAATGCTAGAAAATAGGGTAAAGAGGTTTTCAACATTTAGTTGATAAGAAATGATGTTAGGCAACCCCCATTTCAAGCAATTCCTGAGATTGCATACAAGGACTATATATCTAGTGCACTATCTATGATACCACCAAAGGTTCTCATGATCTAAGATGTGAAATATTTCTATACTAGAAAGATTGGAGAGATAGGAGACATGGATATTAGAGATTCCTATAATAAGCTATATGAAAATGGAGTTTTGAGGGAAGAGAATAATATTGTTAAGTGAAAAGAGTTAATGTGTGCCATATATTTTCGTCAAATGTTTAAAATTGAATGGATTAGAATTGTTCTAAGCCATATACATGAAAAATAGATGTGGTTAGAGGGTGGACCAATCAAGATTTCTAAGAGGATTGTGCATAGGGTAATAGGGTATCCTACCCTTGACCAACCGAAGAGCATGTGGAGTGACACAAAGGAGGTTATTGAAAAGTATACAAGTGTCATGTAGAATAATAGAGGGATGTCAATAGATACTATTTTAGATCCCATTGTTGCCTTTGCAATCAGAGTCATTGCACATAAGTTCTTTTAGCCAAGATGACTAAACAATGTTTCATGTATGTTAGTGGACTTAGGTTATAAATTTGTGAAAAGAGATCCTTCCTATGACCCTATTGAGTTACAGCTACAATAGTTATCAAAAAACTTAGAAGCCATTAGGAAAGCCAAAGTGCATCTTGAAAGTTTGGTTCTTTGATTTTTTGCATATTTTTCTATGTGCAAAACATATACCCCACCTTTGGCAAAGTTTTTTATAAGACCAACAGGTTAATTACTTAGTAGATTTCAAAATTTATTGAGCAACCTGGAGATAAGTTTGAGTAAGTTATGACTAGTTATTTTGAGGACTTTAAGCAATCCATGAAAGAAAGATTGAGGATTCATGTGTCATTAGTGGAACACCAATACAATGATGTGTGTCTCCTAGTTGATGAAGATCATACATATGTCCAAGCAACCATACCCATGGTCAGATGGTTAAAACAATTTCCATATGAGATCAATGTGGGTGAAGCCTCTATAGTAATCACAACCTTACTAGAAGAGGAAATTGATAAAGATGATACATCTTTTGGAAACAATGATGAAGCCAAATCAAGAGTAACCATTGACTTGATAGTAATTATAGTTTTGAGAAAGAAGAATAAACTTGTCAAAAATCTTAAGGGGAGATTTGGTGAAGAAGAAGAAGAAGAATAGGGACAAGCACCATTGAAACTTACCCAAAGCCTAGGTGAATATATTGAAGGTGTCTAGGAAGAAGAAGTTGAGGAAGCACCTCAAGAAAAGAAGAAAAGGAAAGCAAATAGTCAAATGGTGGAGAAACCCAAGAAGACTATGAAGAAGTCACAACAAAAGCTATTTGTACCTATAACTAGGTCAAGCACAAGGGCAACCACTATACAAGCTAAGGAAATGACAAAGGCAAAAGGGAAGAGAGCTAGTACTACATCAGAGCTAAGCTAGCCTACTCCAAAGAGATTCAAGAGACTAAGGAAGAAGTACACATCTCAGAAGGATTCAAATTAGGAGAAGATAATGTCAGATGAATTGAGTCAATACAAAGTGTCAAACCACAATCCCTCTTCTTATCTTCACAACTTTTGTGAAAACATTACAACCAATGCAAATTTGTCTATTTTTACACATGTTAATTTTGATAAGATATGGAGTGTAGATAAAAATAAGGTTGAAGAGACCATATATGATATGATGGATACCTTAAAATCTACTCCTATAGAGATGGCCAACTCTCTACCCAAAAGTCTTTATTATAGATGTTGGAATGTTCAAAATGGGAAGATTACTTTTGAGAGGGGGAGTGAATTAGAAGTACCACACCTTTTTAACCTTTTTCAATCCTTTAAACATATAACAAAAAAAAAAATTGCATGCATATAAACATATAAAAGAACATAAAATCAATCACATGCAACAACACATAACACTAGAATTGATAACCCAAAAACCCTCCAAGAATAAGAAGGTAAAAATGGGGTGGGGACAATACCCACAAAAATTACTGCAGCAATCAATGTTCAACCACTTCTAATGGTCTACCCTGTGAAAGGCCTACCCTTTTAAAGGCTTTACACTAGTCAATAGTGACCTAGTTAGAGGATTTACAAACACTTACATGAAGTGTCACCCTATTAAAGGATTTACAATAGGTTGTTAAACCCACCTAATAGATAGGATTTTCAATTACCTTCTCCAAAGCTTCTCCTGCCTAGTTGTTAAGCTAACCTATCAACATTAGATTTTTAACCTCTAATACAATTGTGAGAGAGTATTAGAACATTTGACCTGATTGAATACAATCTCAAATTACTGGATTTAGGTACTAGGTTTGCTCTTCTCATTTTGATCCTTGCTTGATCTAATCTCTATATGTGCTCCTTGTCCCTTGTACTATTCTGATCAACTTGATATGAAATTGCTACTCTATTCCTCTAGGTATTTTCCTCTTCACACTAAAATTTTGCTATAATCTCCCTATACACTATTCTCTTCCACATATACAATGATGTATTCGACTTTCTTTATAAAGAATTTGAAGACTTAGGGTTAGGTATGGATCTATGATCCATATTGAATGTCAAATTCCTGGTCATACCTGCATTTTTCTCATTGGTTGCATGCATTTTCTATTTTTCTGATTGGCTACATGCTGATTTCATAGGTAACTGTAAGGATTCGATCTTATCTTCTCATCCCTTTGTGAGTCATTCAAAAACTATTTTACATCTTAGTTTGTGATGGCACAAACTCTTATGTTGATCTTGAGTTACTCGGCACATCTTGTATTCCTGATGCTCGGCATGAACTAATTCTTGTATTGCTTGGCATCTATTACTTTCCTAGTTTGCATAGCACCTACTAAACACTATATTTCTTGGCATCTAAATATTTCTAGATTACACGACATATGAACTTTGCTGAGTCACTCGGCACATACTACATTTTGACTTGCTTGGCACCAACTATGGCTTGACACCTATTGAAATTTTAGCTTAGCATCCATTGTGTACTTGGCATATATAGTGAAAATGGTTAAGTGTATTGACACTCAATTTTCAAGACTATTCTTTTGACCAACAATCTCCTCCCTTGACATGAGTATCAAAAACACTTAACTAAGCTTTTATGAACTTAACCTTATTGAGCACACTCCTTATGTGCTCGGTGTACATGCAAAAATTTAAAAATATTGTGAGTAATAATATATCTTATGACTCCCCCTAAATTGATTATTCCTTATCCAATCTTTAAACTAACATTATGTGCTTAAGTGCCTAATCCTCTCTATCCTTTATCTTGTTTCTGCATTATGAGCCTGTATGTTGTATCTATTCTATGTGAAGTTAAAAATTTTACATCTCCCCCTTTCTCCTTATTACTTGACTCCCCCTTTTTTAGCTATTTACAAAATTTCCACTCTATTCTCAAAATGAATGAAAGAATGAAATAAAAAATGGTTCAAATTTTGGTATTCTCCCATAGTATCTGCATATATACATGTCTCCCCTTATACATTTATCTTCCCCTTACTTTATCTTCCCCTTTTTGACACTGATATCAAAGGGTTCTATGGAGTAATACCATGCTTAGCCAAAAATGTGCTATTTACCTCCAGGAGTATTTTCAGAGCTACATCCCAATTTGCTAGTGCAATGTCCAATGACTTATGCTAGATGGCAATCTTTGCTATTAGATGTACAAGTCCATCTGAGGTAGAGAGATTTGAATCTTTCTTGAGGACTATTTCTGAATACATTTTCTCCTTATGGAGTACCTCCAAGTGAGGGGTTATAGAGGACTAGATTTGCATCAACTTATCTTTTGTATTAGCCTCCTCTATTGTTAATATAGCTAATTCTCTTTGAGTGTGAAGTGTTTGAGCAAAATGCTTCACTCTGAGTTGTATTAGTTGGGAGTTGCATACTAGAAATCTTTAGATTTCTCTCCAAGCTTAGTATACTCTGGTTAGTCTCTTATGTGAAGTTGGAAAAATCACACAACTTGTTGTACAGGGAAAATATATTTCCAAGTAGAATCTTTACTCTGTCCAATTTCTTAGCCAGCTCAACTTGAGATAGTGCTATATCACTAGATATATTCTCATTTACCTTTCCTTGGAACTTCCTTTCTAACCATTCCATTAATTTTGCATTTGTATCATGGTCTTCATTTCTCACCTAGTCAACTATGTCAGATAGTTGCTCTACTATTGGCCTTGACTCATCAGGTGTCTGTAAGCTAAAGGCATACATAAAAATGTCCTTTATCTCATTCAGTGCTTGCCTATATTTATATTATTTTCTCAATACCTCTTGTCTCCTTCTTCTATCCAATGCACTCTGTATCTCATTAATCTTTTCTTCAATGAGGGTGTTGGATTCATAGTAAGGTATTTTAATTTCTTCATCTAGCTTAGGAATTCCATAATGAAGTGTCCTAGCTGCCCTTTTTGAGTTCGAGTATGGTGTTCTAACTTGCAATTCTAGCATGTCAATGCTCGGCTTCTAAAGAGTTTGAGTGGGAGTACCTATTTTTGGTAATTCAACCAAAGTTTGTATTGTAGATTCCTCCTCATCTCTTGTCTCTTCCTTCTCTTTTGTTTGTCTCTCTTCTTCACTATCAATGGCTAGGGGTGTACCTACTAACTGTTCTAATTTTTCTTTGTCTTCTCATGTTGTTGTACTCAGCACTTGAAGTGCATCTGTGACTGCTTTTGGTGGAGATGGTGGAAGCAATAAGAGTCTAGTAGTTTGGGTGGTCGAAGGTGGTTCTTGTGTTTTCACCTAGACTTCCTTTGATTTTACTACTAATTTTTGCAACTCATCAACACTGACTAGTATAGAACTTGTGCATAGTCTAGCTGCTTGGGTTGATTAGTCAAGGATCTTTGCAAGATCCTCTTTAGTCAATGGATTGATTTTTTGACAAGAAGTGTCAATAACATCCTTTATTTTGATACTTTCTACAGGTGTGACAATAGCATGAGGAGGGCTAGGAGGTGATAGTTGTGTGTCTTGAACACTTTTTTCTTGCTTCTCATCTATACGCTTTTCTTTCTCTTTCTCCTCTTCATCTTTCTTTTCTTCTTCCACTTTCTTCTCTTCCTCAACCTTCTTCTCTTCTTCCTTCTTTTCTTCTCCCTTCTTTCTTGATGTTTTTATTTCCCTTATCTTGGCAGTTTCTTCTACCTTGTATTCCTCATCAAAAATATCATCAATTTTCTTATAAATTATTTTCCACAACTACATGCATTTGCTCACAACATGTTCAATTTTATTCTACAAAATACTAAATGCCCTATGCTTTGGAATAAATCTACTATTGTGCCTCTTGACTACATTAGTTATTTGACTCTTAGTCAAATTAGGCAATAATCTAGCTAAAGTAGATTCCCTTATTTCCTTTTCCATTTGTAGATAGAAATGCCATTTATCTTCAAAGATTTTATACAACTCCTTGGGCATTGAGCCATCTAGCTCTAGAGGTGTGTGCTTGTACTCGACCATCATAGCATAAATAGATTCCTCTATTTTATTTTCCTCTTCCTTAGCGAGCTTATTAAAATCTAAATTCTTTAAGTTTTTCAAGTCATCATTTCTAATCTTTGCACACAAGCTATCTATGGTAGACTTGGGTGGATGACTTACCACTTTGAACTGACTATTATCATCTGTCTCTATCTTTTCTTCATTTGAGTCAGGTTGAGCTATATATTTTTTTCTCTTCATTGGCTCCTCATCAGTCTTCCTAGTAGTTTTCTTCCTCTTCTCTACCTCTTCTTTGGCCTTTTGTTTTGTAGCTCTGGTGGTAGGCTTCTTTGGTGCAGGTTTTTCCACTTTCTTTGCTTTCGGTTGAGGAGTAGGTAGAGTTTTAGCCTTCCTCTTGGTGACTTTAGTCCTTATAGGTGCTTCCTTAGCTTCTTTTTCCTTGGCACCTTCCTCTTTATCCTCACCTAAGCCTTGTGTCAATTGTAGAGGCCCTTTCTTTGGCTCTTCCTCTTCATTCTCACTGTTATCTTCTTCTTCTCCTGCTTCCTCTTCTTCAGCGGTGCCTGCTGCTCCAACTCCAAATCTTTTCTTGATCTTCTTGATAAATTTGTCCTTCTTTTTCACTACTATGGCTATCTTAAGGTCTGTCACCACCCTTGATTTGACAATATCATAAGTTCCAAAATGTTTTGTAGCCTTGTCAATTTCCTTTGCAAGTAGAGTTGTTATTGCTACTGAAGCTTGATCAACATCAAGTTCATAGCCCAATATGACTGCTTGTATATAAGTGTAATCAATATCCATTAGGAAAAAAATGTCATGTACATGCTGCTCTACTAGTGAGACTAGTATCCTCATTCTCTGTTTCATGGACTTCTTGAAGTCCTCAAAGTAGGTAGTCATTTGGGCATCAAAATTCTCACCCATCTACTCAATGAATCCATTTATTTGCTCAACAATGGTCTTATTCTGATCCCATTTCACCTTGCCTACTAAAGGGAATTTTTTCATAATATAGAAAACCATACAAACCAAAACTGAGCCAAATTTGCATTGAGCTCCCTTAGACTTCCTTATAGCTCCCAGATTCTCATTGACTTGCTGTAACATGAGCTCTACAAGATCCTATGTGTGATCTTTCTTCACCAATTTATAGGCTACATCTACTGCAATGCATGGTACGTTGTTTAGTCTGCTTAACTGGTAGAATTTTTGGGATATGACTCTCTCAGCAAAATCTAGTAGGGGTTCTATAATAGTTTCTATTGTCATTCCCTTATTATTCCATTTTGTACCTATATTCTTCTCTATGGCTTCCCTTTTGTTGCTTCTCATGGTCTTTGGCTGATCTAGGGTTAGAATACTAGTAACCCTATGGACAGTTTTCTTTGTAAACTTCACTGGCCTTATCTCTAACCAAAAGGCTCCATCATGGATTCTGCTCAACACTATCTGTATCCATTCCATTTTGAAAATAGTAGGGAAAACTAGGGCTTTGGTTAGAAACTTCTTCTCAACTATGAAGAATTCATCTTTAAGTTTTCCATTATCACATAGTTTATCAAATGCATTGAAAATTTCTAAATCTACTATGGCTCCAACTTTACAGTTATAACACTTTTGAGCATCTTGAACCATAACAACTTTATCAAGTATTACGGATAGGGCACTTGTGGGATCATTCTTATAGGAAAGTTTATGAATGGGCCTAAACTCTAGCTATTTGACTTCATTACTAACTAGTTGAATCTCAAGACCTTCCTTTCCTTTGCTAGATTTTAACCTAGATGCCATCATTTACCGAACTAGGGTTTAAAATTAAATAAGATTTCAAACTCTGTGTAGCTTAGCACTTGAATGGAATACCTGTTGATCGATGAACTAGAGTTGAATCATGGTTGGAATCACTGCAAATCATTGCTAAATCATTGTGTGATCACCTATTCACTCTGCTTGACTTCACTCTTTGTTCGAATGGCTTGAAAATGAATGATTTTCACCTTTATTAGGTTCAAAAACCTAGCATTTATTGTATTTGTGATTACATCTATACACTCAACATCCACTATCACATCTTATTCAGCATCAACTAAAATTGTCAATTTCTTGGCAACCACTAACATGTCTTATTCAGCATCCACTAAACTATTCAACTTGGCATATACTAGAGTTTCAATCGACAACCAAAGGTAGCTCAGCATCATCTTCTAACTTTTAACTTGGCATCTTTTCTCGTGCATATTTCTTCTTTGTGGTACTTCTATGTTTTCTTGGGCTGATGTATGATACATCTTTATATGTATCAGCCCCATGTATCTGTCGTGTGCTTAATTGGATGAGGTGTGATCACTTGACCTCTTCGGTGAAGTGATCTCTCCATTTGATGTGCTACATTCACCTTTCTTCTTCCATGTCTTGTTCATTTCTCCTCTTATTTTTTCAACATCAATATTCGCTTTTCCTTTTTGACTTCAGTCTTTGGTGCTTTTGACTTTGTAGTTCAGTTTCTACTGATATTACTAGTCTTCAAACAACTAAAACATGTAGTTTAGTTTTACCACCTACTGTAACTTCCCTTGAAATGTGTCCTTATGAAATTTTTAGGAATGTGTCCATACTCTTGACAATATTGATAGCTATACTTGGTATTGTAATCCCAATTGTAGTGATGTGCATGATTGATTTCTCTTGTAGGCCAATTAGGTGTCCACATAGGCTTTGATCTACATTCAAATGCTCTATGTCCATACTTTTTGCAATTGTAGTAGTGACCTTCAAATCTTGGTGTCCTCATGGTCTTGGTTCCATAGTCTTGTGTTGAATGTCCTTGCTTTTTACACTTGTGAAAAAAGTTTTCATTTGTAGGCTTATCACGCTAATGACTATTCTTGCTTCTACACTTATTAGAGGTATGTCTCTTATTACCACAAAAATGACAAGTAGGTTTAGTGTTCTTACCTTTGTTGCTTCTTTCTTCTATAGTCTTAGATGATTCTCCTTGTTCAGTTTTGATGTAGCCAATTCCTGAAGTATCATTACTAGCGCTTGGTGATTTCAGCAATTGCTCAAAGTACTTGATGGCCACATTGGGTTTGTTGTAACTTTCTACTATTTCCTTTTCTCTGTTCAATTCATTCTGCAATTTTTCATTTTGCATCTTCAAGGTGGAGATCACAATGTCCTTCATGTTTAGCTCATTATGAAAATTCATCATCTAGCTTAAGGTGTCTAGCTGCATGTTTGAGATCTTTTCAAATTCAATTGTCTTCTCTTCCAGCCTATTGGTGAGATTTCTCTTCTCATATTCTATCATGACCTTCTCTTCAATAGCTCACTTCACAAATCATTATGGCTTGTGATTCTTGTTCAAGCTTAAGTAATCTAATTTCTTTAGCTTGTGCTCTATTTTTCTCCATTAATTATGCTATTGTTGCATCAAATTCCTTGGAATATCCATTGGAAAAAACTTGTGTGGTGTCAATCTCCTTGTAGTGTATGTCATTTTCAGCTATGGCTATCTCCTTTCTTCTTTTCAAGGATTTTCTTAGTTCCTCCCTGGCTTCCTCTACTTTTTGTAGAGCTAGCTGCACATCAATCACCTAATTGTCAATGATCTTCCCAAGTTTGAAGATTTCCATCTTCTAACCTTTTTCTCCAAGTTGTTAGGCTTCTCCTTGTGAGAACCAGTGCTCTGATACCAATTGTTGGAATGTTCAAAATGGGAAGAGTACTTCTAAGAGAGGGGGTGAATAAGAAGTACCACACCTTTTTAAACTTTTTCAATCCTTTAAACATATAACTGAAAAACAAATTTCATGCATATAAACATATAAAAGAACATAAAATCAGCCACATGCAACAACACATAACACCATAATTAATAACCCAGAAACCCTCTAGGAATAAGAAGGTAAAATTGGGGTGGGGATGATACCCACAAAAATTACTGCAGCAATCAATGTCTAACCACTTCTGATGGTTTGCCCTATGAAAGGCTTGCAATATTAAAGGCTTTACATTGTGTCAATAGTGACCTAGTTAGAGGATTTACAGACACATACATGAAGTGTAACCCTATTAAAGGATTTATAATAGGTTGTTAAACCCACCTAATACATAGGATTTTCAATCACCTTCTCCAAAGGTTCTTCTGCATAGCTATTAAGCTAACCTATCAACATAGGATTTTTAACCTCTAATACAATTGTGAGAGAGTATTAGAACATTTGACCTGATTGAATACAATCAAAAATTGCTAGATTTAGGTACTAGATCTACTCTTCTCATTTTAATCCTTTCTTGATCCAATCTCTGTATGTGCTCCTTGTCCCTTGTACTATTCTGATCAACTTGATATGAAATTGTTGGTCTGTTCCTCTAGGTCTTTTCCTCTTCACACTAAAATTTTGCTATAATCTCCCCATACACTATTCTCTTCCACATATAAAATGGTACATTCAACTTTCTTTATAAAGAATGCAAAGGCTTAGGGTTAGGTATGGATCTATGATCCACATTGAATCTCAAATTCCCACTCATACCATGCATTTTTCTCATTAGTTAATTGGCTTTTCTATTTTTCTGATTGGTTGCATGTTGATTTCATAGGTAATTGTAAGGATTCGATCTTATCTTCTTATCCCTTCGTGAGTCATGCAAAAACTATTTTACATCTTAGTTTGTGATGGCACAAACTCTTATGTTGATCCTAAGTTACTCAACACATGTTGTATTCTTGATGCTTGGCATGAACTAATTCCTGGATTGCTCGGCATCTATTACATTCTTGGTTTTCTTGAAACTTGTTAAACACTATATTGCTTGGCATCTAAACATTTTTGGATTACTCAACATATGAACTTTCCTGAGTCACTTGGCACATACTATGTTCTGACTTTCTTGGCACCAACTGTGACTCGACACCTATTGAAATTCTAGCTCGGCATCCATTGTGTACTTGGCATATATAGTGAAAATGGTTAAGTGTGTTGAAACTCAATTATCAAGACTATTCTTTTGACCAATAATAGAGTTGAGCAAAAGTGGCAATTTAGTTTAACCATTGTGAAAAAAAAAAAGAAACTACTCTTGCGCATGTTATGCCTAAATTAGATAAAAAGATGATTGTTAAAGCTATAGAGAAGCATAAAGAGAAATTTTCTCCCAAATATAGAGAATTTCATATATATTGAAGAACATAGAAGATGTGGTAACCAAAAGTACATCAATTTGGAAATCTATTAATGGGTTATCCACTCAAGCTATTACTGAGAAAGGTGATCAAGAAGAGGAACAACTTGAGAAGAATGAGGAATAGATAGAAAAAGAGGTGAACCCAATCAAAGAAGGTAATGTGGAGGGCTCTGAAGAAACAATAGCTGAAGAAGAGTATCATGATGTATAGGATACATAGATGTTGAGCTCTAGTCCCCCACATGATGACCAAGAGAGTTAGTAGGACTCAGTGAGCATCAAGGATTTTCCTAATAAAACAACATAGAATGTCAATCCTTTGATAGTATATGACTTGAAGAAATTTTTGCAAGACTCTACCAATGTAGCACTTTTATGTAGTAATCCTTTATTAGTGAGAGTAGATGAAATTAAACAAGTAGAAGTTGCATCTACAGGGAGAAGCCACAAGATACATCAAATATGCTCCCAACATCTACAGAGATAAAAGAAAAGGAATCATAGGATCTTCAAACAGATCAAAGTTTAAATTTTGAGCAACATGTTGTTACAACTAAGATACCATCTACAATGCCAACAGTTGTCATTCAAATGAAAGAGGTAGAAGCACAAACAATAGATACATCAATGCCATGCCTAAATAGTTTAGGTTTACAAGCTATATTAACTATTGAGAAAGATGGAACTGAAGTTCATAAGGGGTAGGAAGGAAGTCCTATACCTATTCCACCATCACAGGGTGAAGTAGAAAAGCAAAGAAACAAGACTGAAGAGTTGAAGCTAACTACTAGGCCTAAGGAGAAAATAAAATACATACTTTGGTTAAATTTCCAGTTTCTACTTCTCCTAATAGTAGTCATACTCTTCAGAGGCCAAGTACAAATGTCACACCATTACAAATATCAAGGCTAAGTTCCAACACACCCAAGAGTGATGAAGTTACATCATTTGAAGATGTAAATTTAGATGAAGTGATTAAGTTACCAAAGTTTGATCTTAACAAAATCACAATTGAAATGATGAGCATTATTCAAGAAGCTCTATAGAGAAAGAAGAAGCAAGAAATACTGAGGGAGCATAAGCAAAAGAAAATTTTGCATGAGATAAAAAAACATATTTTTTAATGCTTTTAGTCTTGCAAAAATGAATAAAGACAAGCCTATAATAGAGGAACTTATCACTATTGTGGACAAGATGAAAGATGAAGACCTAGATTCTAATGTCAAATTATTAGAATGGTCAGAAATAAAGTTTCATACAAAGATTTTAGAGAATATATCTAGTGCTATTTCAGTAAGATAGGTTGATCTTGGAATGAAAATTAATGTGTAAAGAAGGTGTTAGAGAACATTTTCACTCTCCACACAAAGCTATTCAATGTTGATCTATTCACTAAGTAAAATTAGTAGGCTATTGACCAACTACAAGGAGATCTACAACTGACATGTAGTAATTTAAAACCATCTCCTAGTAAAAGTCAAATATAGTTTCAGAGGTTAATAATGAGTCAAAGTAGGGTTGCCAAGTTGCAAGAAAAATATACTAATATCATATCTACTCTGATCAGTATCTAATCAATGTCAACACGCCGCATGTAAGTGTTGTTGGAAATATGGTCAAATAGATGTAGTGATGGTTTTCATTTATGGCAACATGTATTCAACATTTCATTAATTTATTTAGAGATAGAAAATTGTCTAAGTGTTAGACAGTTTACAATAGCACAGAGAACAGATGTGATGCGTATGGATGACTAATTGAGAGTTAGCTTATATGTAGTTAAGGAAGTCTCTATGACAATTTCATGATGATTTCTACCAGTGCACAAGTGTATACAAATAGTATGATGTGATATATGGTTAAAATACCAGTATGGTTATTTAATAGAATAAAATAGAGCATAGTAGTGAATTGCATTGTACAACTTGAGGAATCATTTTGGTTACAAAATAATTACTATGTCATGATGAGCCAACTATGTGGATATTATTTCATAAGTTATTTTATATTATGTCAAGCATGTGAAGTCATGAAGGCTGACTTAGCAAAGAATTATGAAGATGTCAGGTATAAGTAAAGATCTTATCTTGTGAAGACGAGTGAAAAAATGTGTGCAATATGTGATGAACTATTTGACATATGTATGATCTATGATTGATGTGAAGTCGATGACATGTGAACTACATGTAATATATGATCAGAGCAAGTGTGAAATATAGCAAACATAAAGTATTATATGTATATCTATTCTTGTGAAGAAATGAATTGTATTATTGCATGGTAGGGTAGTGGGCTCTTCTTGCATACATTGTATTTGTTCTACCAACTCCTAATAGGGTTGAATTAACTCCTAACAAGGTTGAGGCTTCTAACAAGGCCTAATCCTCTAGCAAGGACTCGAGACACTATATGTACTTCATAGACTCTTAACAAGGTCAGTATTCTTAACAAGATCCTATTGTTTAGTGAATCATCTAGTGGGTATCATCTCCACTAGGGTTTTCATTTGGAAATGGTTTCCATAGTTAACAAATAATTGTGTTATGGTTTCTCTATGTGCATGGTGATATTTACTATTCAACATTGTTGGTTCACTTTCATATGAAAGTTATAAAGTAATTACCAATATTCAATTGTGGAAAAAAGTTTGTAGAATATTGATTTACCCCCGCACCCTCCCCTCTTAGTATTATCTATTTCTAACAATTGGTATCAAATAATTGTTACTCAGAAGAAGTTTAATAGCTTGAGTAAGATCCTTGAAGATATGGAATAGTTGAAGAAAAACCTTGAAGAAGATTTTGAGTAGATTGACTTCCTCACTAAAGAAAGAGATAACCTAAAAGATAGGTATGAATATGATAAAAAAATTATTAGAAAGTTAAAAGACAAGATTGATGATGTAAAATCTAGAAAGGAATCAATTGCATAGACCAGTGACAATGATGAAGTAGGAAATCTCCAGAAAGAAAATGAGATTTTGAAACTTGAATTGAAAATTGTTGAACTTAAGTTGAGTCTTAAGAAAAATGGTGGCAAGAATGAACCTAAACTAAAAATTGAGAATGTAGACCTTGGATCCTAGTTAAGTGAAGTTACATCTAAACTAGATATTATTAAGATTGAGCATGCAAAATTAGAAAAGTAAACTATAATCATAAAAGGAGAATTTACACAAGCTAAGCAATAGTTAGAGAAACTTTATTCAAATAGTGAGAAGATAGATCAACAAATATTTCAACAAAAACCTTCTTTTGACAAGACAGGACTTGGATATTTGATTGGAGAGAAATCAACCAAAAAAGTTGAAATAAGAAGAGAACTAGATCTAGTTATTCAATCCTCTAAAGAATTTGATATAAGTAAGGTAGAATCAAGAACATCTACTAAATTATCAAAGGAAGTAGAATTGATTGATTTGTTGGAAAAACATGATGAACCTAAGAAAATAGAGCAAGTTGATAAACCTAAGAAAGATGAACCACCCAAGGAAGTAAGATGTGATTTTAGAGGTAGATGCTTCATGTGTAATGAAGTTGGACACATGAAAAGAGATTTAATAAGTAAGTCTTTTAAACCTATTACCAATTTCTATTATTATAATTGTCATGGTTATGGCCATAAGGAAGTGGAATGAAAGAAACCTAAGTTTGATGGTAATAATACAAATGGTAGAATGTTTAGGAATACTAACCCTACAAGTAATGAAAGAGGAAGATCATAGAATAGATCCAATGATGGAGAGAAATCTAATGGAGAGAAGAACTAGTTTGTATGTTACAAGTGTAACAAGCCTGGACACATTGCAATGAATTATAGATCACTTGAGAATCAGAATGGAACTAATCATAGAAGAAATTCACCTATATGTTAGTTATGTAATAACTTCAGACACATAATGAGATATTGTAGAATGGATAGAAGGAACTGCAATAGGAACAACAACATAAATAGCATAAGGAATGATAATGAAAATGACAATAGTTAGAAGAAATAAATTAAGGAACATGTTGATGAATTCAAAGAAGAATTTATGATAGCTAAGGGTCTAGAAAGCTCTTATATAGTCTTGGAGGAACAATTTTTTGATGCACTTGATAAGACATTTAAGTCACAGATTGTTTGTGACTCATCCTAACTAGATTGAGAAGTTTTAGTAGAGGTAGTGCATCAGTTGGTTACAACTAATTAGAGAGAGAGAGAGAGAGAGAGAGAGAGAGAGAGAGAGAGAGAGAGAGAGAGAGAGAGAGAGAGAGAGAGAGAGAGAGAGAGAGAGATATGGTTTGAAGCTATGTAGTTAATAGAAATAAGGCTATGGTCAAGTGTACAAGTCTAGATATGATCACAATGAGTAGAAATTGAGAAATAAAGCTTATTGGTAAATAGAGACAGTATTCTAATCTATGGTAGATACACATTTAATGAGCAATGTGATTTAAACCAATTTAAAGATTGCAAGAAAGATTGTATGTACCATGTATTCATGTGAAGTTCCTTGAGTGAATTGAAGAGCAATTTGATAGTGAAGTGAAGTGTAAAGTGAAGTTTGTGAAGTAGAAAGTTGTAAAAGCCCTAAATCAATATTTTAATGTATTTTATGGAGTTTGAATCCAGTTCTTTAGTATTTATAGTTACAATTCAATGGTAAGTCACAATGGGTATGATGTGAGTGATAGACCATAGTATGTATTCAATAAGAATCCATTTGTGTCATTATTGGATGACCCATTGGGCGCATTTTCACAAGTTCTAGAGGATGTGCTACAAGTTGAGGATGTCAAAAGCTACATTTACTATAAGAAAGAAATTATAGGTGATGATGATATTAATCAGGATTTGGGAAAAATGTGTAACAAAGAGCTAACCTTGAAGTCTGAGTATGTGCACCTAGATGTCTTAAATATAGCAAAGCATATGTTTTATACAAAATTTGACAATCATGATTAGATCTGAATAATTCTAAGTAGGGTACATGATAATTTGTTGTGGCTAGGTGATGTGTAGATTGATATTGACAATGACCTAATTCATAAGGTCACAGGATTAAGTAATGAAGGTTTCAATCTTGTTAATGAGAATAATTTTAGGAAGATGGTTGAGACGAATCTAAACACAAGGTTTGATGGAAGAAACATGAAGGTAGACTCCATTCAAGACAAAGGAGTAAAGCTACTAAGAAAGATATTAGGGTACAAGTTCAACCACGGATCAAGGGTTAACTCAGTACTAACCAAATTTTTACATGCAACTTATGTAATGATAGTACAAGGAAGAAAAGTTAATCTATGTGAGATTATCAAATTAAAATTGTTGGATAACATTGTAAAGTTAAAGAAGACAAAGAGCACAGTCTTTAGATTTGAGTCCCTACTAACTCATTTATTATTTTATGCTACAAAGAAGTCTCTTGGTATGAAAATTGGGATAGAAATGAGTGCACAATAAAAATGGTGACTCAATTCTATAGATCAGAGTTAGAAAATGTTAGAGATAATGACATTGACAGGATGATGAAGAACTTTTAGATTGAAATGAAATAAAGGTATAGGATACCTCCCTCCATGGTGAAGAAATATAAGGATGAAACATGCTTATTTGTGGAAAAGAATAACACCTATATGGAAGCTATGGTACCAAGGGTAAAGTTTATTGAACCTTTGGGATATGAGATGAGCATATAGCTCATAGAAGGGTATGCGCAGATCATACTCCAGTCAAAAAAGGACATAGAGTACCTTAGATTCATAACATATAAGGAGAAAATGAGAGTAGTTCACTCTGAATTACATAGAAAAGTGAGGAAGAAGAAAGTAGAGATAGTTATTGATTCTATCCTTAAGGAATCAAGAATGAAAAGAGAAGAGTTCAATGAGGTAAAAGGCATTACGATGGAAATGAGAGCAAGCAAATAGTCTAAAGTGATTGTAGCAACTTCTGTTGTTGTAGTAGGACCTTTAGAAGGTGTGAAGAGGTACAACCATCTGTGTAGGCTCCTATTGCACCTTATATAGTAGTTGTGCAAGTACAACCTATAAAGACAAGAAGTGACTAGTTAAGGAAATAGCCACAGCTGGAAACACCTACAACACAGAGAAAATCAAAGATATTGATCAAGGTGAAGCAAGAACATGTACCTTCACCAAAGAAAAGGGTTAAGAAGATCATTGGTAGACTAGGAAAGAGGAGGAAAATGATGCAAGTAAGGTATTCAGAGAGTTCCAAGGATGAAGCTAGAGATAGGCCAATAGTACAAGATGTGTAGGAAGGAAGAACTGTAGCTCAAAAAAGAGCATGGAAACCAAAGGTAGGTAACATTAACATGCATATAATAAATGATGATAATTTTGTTCAATTGACTAAGTGATGCAGGTAAAGAAATAATAACTAGGGCCACCTTTTGGGTTATGACCAAATGCAAATACATTCACCTTCAATGATCCAATAGAAAATTCACACTTTCTAGTTATGCTCTATTATCCTACATGTTTTTAGTTATTATCTTGCTGCTGAAACATGGTTCTATTGAAACTATATCTTCTAGTTTTTGGGTGCTTGTTGCAAACTATATAACTAATTTTCTATAATAAATGAAGGGTTGTGCACTTCAAGATTGAAGAGGGCATAGAGTACTATCTATTTTCTAGAGTGTAAGTTCTATCTCCTTATAGTTTGAGAGATATATCAATTCTCTCAGAACATCAATTTTTGGTAGTTCTGCGTGATAGTTTTATGTGCTCAACATTTTAGAATGGATGCACACTTTTTCTTGATGAATTAGTATTTGCACACTTAAGGAGTTTTAGAGGACCTAGATATCTACCCACAATTCAAAGCACAAGTTCTGACTCAATTAGAGCTAGAAGATATCATGATTTTTCTTAGACATCAATTTCAAGATAGTTAATTGTTGATGCAGGTTGACTTGTGCATTTGGTTTATTTTCATTTAATATTTGCTAAGAGCTGACTTATGGCTTTTCCAAGTTCTAGAATGATCTATAAGCTATTTTGGCTAGTATAAATAGAGTGTTTAGGCTTAGAGCTAGGATATTTTTTGGAAGTTAAGAGTTTTTAGGTAGTTTGGAAGAGGATTGTAGAGCACAACTGGAAAGTGAAAATTTGTTGTTGGATCTTTGAAGGTGAATGTATTGTATTTGGCTGTAACCCAAAAGGCCTTATAGCCACAAGATATTTTGATGAATCAATAAAATTATTTCACTCTTCTTCCTCCTTTGGTTTTTTTTCTTTGTGTTTGCTTCCGTTGTGTTGACTCTTGTAGGGTGGTTTGGATAGTTGGGTGAGCCTTTGGCCCTAATTATTCTTCCTTTACCTATGTCAATAAGTTAAACTAGCTTATATCAAAGACATTATATTCAATAATTTTAATGTGTTAGTTATCAGATGATAATCAACATTTAAGTACACAACTCAAAATGAATGAAATATAAATTAGAATAAAGATAAAAAATAACTTGTATAGTAATATGGATAGAAGGAAGTTAGAAAATTCCATAGTGAGAAATGTGAGTTTGAGGAATAAGAAATTTGAGATTATACAGAATAAGATTCTAGAAGATCTATATAATAGGCTTATAAAAAAAAAGAGATTATTGGAAGAAGATCTAAATATGAGGATCTCTATAATAAATAAATTGTGTGAGGTTGACTCTAAGGAGGACTCAAATAGAATTTTGAAGGGTAATGAACCCTTGTTGAGAAACAAAAGAAGAGAAATTCTTCTAATGGGAGACAATTATGAGGAGGTAAGGATAGAAATAGAGGATTTAATTGTGAAATTCATGACCTTAGTTCCAGAGGTGAGTGCAAGGTCAAATCCTAATAGCCGATTGTATGTGCAAGTTGTTACACCTTCTAGAAATGAGGAAGAAGTAGAGGAGACATAGAGAGAACTTTCACCACTGCATATTGTTATGGGTATTGAATCCATGCAAGTGGATAGTATGCACATAACTATGGACACAAAAGAAAACCTATTTGCAGCTTATGGCCAAACCAATGTTGGCAATAATATAGATTACTCTAGTCCAGATGATGATCTAGAAGAGGAGAAGAAGAATAAAGAAGTGGAGATGTAGAAGAAAAAGGATGATGATGAGCTGAGAAAGGAAGAAAAAAAGAAAAAGAAAGAAGAAGAGGAGAAGAAAAAGGAAGATTCTAAACTTAAGCACAAGTGGGAGATTGTAATGCAAGAATCAACATTCTTGTTCAATCTAAAATATGTGGAGTCATAAATTAGGAAGGTACTATTCCAACATGAGGCTAACATACCTTATGTAATCTAAGAAATTATATCTATTGCAGTACCAATAGTTAATCCATTAGCAGAAATATTAGATGATGAAGATCATAAAGGTTTCATGGGCTCACTAAGCAAGTTCTTTGAGAAGAACGAATTAGTAAAGTCTTTGGCGAAGACATTAACTAAAGTCTTGGAAAAAATGTAGAAGATAGTTACCACAACTGTAGAAAATGAAGACTTGCATTCAAAGGCCAAGGAGTTGGTGAAGATTTTTGATAAAGATTTCATAACTCTAGCAGAACTAGCTTTAATGCAAGCATGGGAGAAGCATGATGCATCACTATTTGATATAGTATGCACTAATGTGAGAAATGATTTGAAAGAACTTAATGGAAGTATCAAGGAACTAAGAAAGAAAAATGATGAAGGGAATAGATTTTATGGATAGTGTGTGATGTCATACAAGTACCTAACTAATTTTGAGATAAAGATAAAGGGTAAGTTGAGTGAACTTGAAACACTCACTACTAAGTTACAACTTCCAAAGACTAGTATTGAGGACTGTCAATAAGAAGTTGAGAAAATTAACTATGTAATTAGAGTCTTGGAATTTGATGAGTAGAAGGCATCAAAGATATTCTCTAGTCTTAGAGAAATTTTGTCAGCAAAGATCAACATTTTTCAAAGGCAATTGGAGGAATGTCTTGTAGCAAAGAATTCCTATGAAAAAATTGCCTATACTAACTTATGCATAGTTGAAGTGGCATCTTATGCACTATGTGTACTTATCAATATTTTAGATATAGTAAAGGAGAACTAGAAAAAGGAAGTGGAAAGACTAAAACTTGTAAATGTAGATTTCTTTTCTAGAATATCAAGTTGATTAGTAGTAGGCCACCCAATTTTTGTTAATACAAATTTGTTTTTTATTTTTATGATTATGAATTTTTGTTATTACAACCCAAATGAAATAAGTGTTAAAAAAGGGGGATTATGATTATGATTTTTTTGGGATATAAAGTCTTGAAGGAAATTTATCAAGGTAGAATATCTACTTAGTAGTAGTAATAAAAGAAGAAGCAAAGACAAAATTGAAGTATTTACTCAAGGGGAGTAATGGAGTAATAAGGTATGAAGGATATAAAACAATTTTGCAAATTTTGGAATTTTGAAGTTTTTTATTGAAGTCAAGAAAATAAGAAACATTATCTAACTTATACATTAGATTAGAATGTATATGCCATGACAAAGTGTTTTTGCCACTCATGTCAAAAGGGAAGATTGTTAATGTTAGATTGGTTTTTGACAAAGTAGCGACAAAACACTTATATTTAGAAAAGTAAAGTGCATACTAAGCATAATTGGTCAGGTAGTACATGTTGAGTAATATGATAGTTAGTGCCAAGCACTATTAGGTGTCAAGCAGTTAGTGTGTGCTGAGTCATTCAAGTACTGAGCCAACAGAGGGAGTAGAGTAAACTAGTATGTGTTGAGTGATTTTGGTGTCAAGAAAATAGAGTGTGCCGAGCTATTCAAAAATTGAGTTACATCATTAAGAGCATGGTAAAGGTTGAGCATCAGAGCCTTTGGATGTTGAGTGGACAGTTTTTGACATAGATGTTTGTAATGCCATAAACTTCTATATAAACCATTTTTGGGCCAACATAATCATATTTACATGTAAAAGATAAGTATGGATTCATAGTATGAATCCTTATGCAATACATGAAACCAATCAAATTGAGGGAAGTATTAGGTGGAAATAAGGATCAACCTTAGCCATTTATTCTTACCTAATCCATCACTACCAATGTTTATTAAAGAATGCAAAACCTAAAAGGTTTACGAGTGTGCAAGGAGA
The DNA here is from genome assembly GCA_028749045.1 of Cupressus sempervirens. Taxonomy (NCBI): domain Eukaryota; kingdom Viridiplantae; phylum Streptophyta; class Pinopsida; order Cupressales; family Cupressaceae; genus Cupressus; species Cupressus sempervirens. Next base: position 211,127,665 of record CM053789.1, read on the forward strand.
CAAATGCTAAGAGTTCAAAAGGCATTCATGGTGGCTTAGATGGTTGTGATAGAGTTATAGATTGCATAATCAATTTGAGAAAAATGGAAAAAAGAAGTGAAAGGACAGAGGAGACATATATGATTAGGAGGATCAAGGAGCTAATTGAAGGATAACGATGTTGAATCATTCTAACAGGTGATACAGAGAAAATCTCTTAACTGAGTTCTTGATTTATTGTAAGTTTAAATCCTCTAACAAGGTGAGACCTAATTTTTTTTCTAAGCCTTTAACAGGGCATACCTTTCATAGGGTAGATCATAGATTATGATCAAACACATTTTAGTCATAATTGGCCATGCTTTACAACTGTAATAGTGAAGATTGGTGGGTGTCATCCCCACCCTACTTTTACCTTCTCACTGGGGGGTTTTTGAGTAAAAAAAATTATTGTGTTATGTGCTATTTACTTTATGCTATGGATGTGATGCATGTTAAGTTATTTTAGTTTACATGTTAAGTTATGAGATGGATGTTTGTGATATTTTTAGAGGCAAAAGTTTCAAGTGTTGATTCACACCACCCCCACAAACCCCCCCCCCCCCCCCCCGCTTCGCCCCCACTCCCTCTCAGAACTTACTCTCCCATTGTTATTTCCAACAAGGATAAGGATGTAGGATTGATGATGACAGGATGATTTTAATATGAATAAAAAAAAACTATTTTTGTTGATTCCTTTTTGTGAATGGGGGATGAGATGTAATCCATCTATAGCTTGAGCATAGGATTCTCCATAAGGAGAACCACCATGTGGTTGAGTACTTAATTTAATATAGAAACACTGGGGACCTACCAAGGTTACCAAGAAAATAAAGGCCTTTTCTTTTTCATTACATAGGATTGACTAAAAATAGACATGCAAGAATTTCCCCAACATCACACATGAATCCCAAAGGGAGTTAGAGTGGAAACAATACTAGGTTATTCATAAGAAAGAAATATTTCCCAAGTGTACCATGTAACCATAAGTGATCACATGTTTGGATATACAAGGGTAATACCTAACTGAATCACATGCATAAAAAATAAACAAATGAAAGATTGATCAAGACCTTTCTCTTTGATTACCCCTTCATAACATAGCATGATATGAATGATCGTAGTGACCTCAAAGAAGGGATAACCAAATTTATTGGAAAAGATAATAAACAATGAAAATTGAAATCCCTAATAAAATGAAATTGAACTAAAGAGTAAATATAAAAAAAACAACAACAATTTTCTCAAAAGATTAGTAGGACTAGATACTAATTGAGAAAAATCAAACAATAGGAAAGTTTATCCTACAAAGAATTTTTGGTAGCACCTAGTGCCTAGATTAAATAGTAACTGGAAATCTTTAGGAAACCACTTTAATGACAAAGGATCTTGTATAAGGAATTTCTAGAGTGTAGAGAGGTGAGATCTAGAGGTCCTAACATGTGATTGAGCTATGTACAATGAGACTAATGATTAACAACTGATGATTGATGAATCAAGACCTTTCTCTTTGATTACCTCATTCAAAAAACACATGATATGAATGATCATGGTGACCTTGATGAGGGGATAAAATAATTTCTTAGAAAAGATAATCAAGAACCAAAATTAAAATCCCAAATTAAAAAAATTAAACTAAAGAGTAAATCTTTAAAAAAAATCATTTTCCAGAGAGGTTGGCAAGATTGGATGCTAATAGACCAAAATCATATGAGAAGAAATTTTATCCTACAATGTGTTTTTGGTAGCACCTAGTGCCTATAGATTAAATAGAAATTGGAAATCTTTAGGAAAATACTTGAATAACAAAGGATCTCACATAAGAACTTTCTAGATCAAAAAGTAGTGAGAACTAGAGGACCTAATCAGATGTGAACTGACACAATACTGGCTATATGCAGTGGAATTGGACTGAAGATGGATATGGGGATAGTATGTACAATGAAGCTAATTGAGATATTTGAAAGGATGAAATTATACTGAAGTTATTTATAGGGGTGTTAGTTTATGTGGAATGTATTGTATAGTATGTGTTTTAGATTTTAGGATAGTGTAATAGTGAGTTGTTGATATAGTACATGTGAGGATCTAGGATGGTATCATATATGGTAGAGCTATAGTACATTTGGATCTTGATAGAGTAAAATATATTGTTTGGATTTTCTACAAGGATGGTGATTGATATTAGAGCTTTGGTCTTGCAACTTTGGAACACCATGGGGATATGGATAAATGTATAGAGGAATGTTGTAGGGATCGAGGATGAGAATAGATAGATAATAGAAAGGTCCAAGTACATATGGTACCTATTGCTAGCTTATTGCTAGGTTTTCACCAAGGGAACTATACAAGGTGCTTGAATTGCTAATCTTTTACTATTGGGTGTTATTTTTGTGCTTGTTCTCTTTTCTATTTTTCTCCTTCCTTTTTTGATATTTTTTTATTTTATTATAAAAAAATTTCATCAGATTTTATGATGTTTTTGTAGTTTTTTTTAGGACAAGCAAGGTATACTGAGTCGCTTAGGAATAGAACTTCTTGAAGTGAATCATATTAGTGGGATCATTTAGAAGCTCACATTCTAGAGTAAATAACTAATATTCTCCTAAACCAAAATATGATGTGACAACATATGGACCTAGACATGTAGAATCAAATTTACTCTTCTTATCTCTATCTAATTGGACCTTCATGTTCTTTTTTAGGACCCTATCAACCACTTGAAATTGATGGGGATGAACCCTTTTATTGGTTTTTCTCTTGAGTCTATTTTGATAAACCACAAGTTGGTCATAGGCTTGTTTCCCCTTCTCATCAAGTAGATTAAGTTGGGTGAGACTAGAAACTTTGTAGTAATCATCATATCTTTCACCCATGAAATATATATGCAAGGGTCCAAATTCAACCTCTATAGGTAATATTTCTTTGACACCATAAACTAAAGAGTATGGGGTTGTGCCTGTAGATGTATGAAATGAAGTGCGATATGCCCAAGGGTAGGGTTGATTTGTAGATGACAATCACAACTAGAATCCTTGACAACCTTCTTCAATATTTTAGGTAGGGTTTAATTAGTTGCCTCTGCCTGATCATTTCCTTGTGGAACTAATACATTTCATACCAAATTGTGATGGTAGGTCTGTCACAATTTTGGAATCACAAACTATCACCATCACAAGTGTGGGAAGTATGGATCGGAAAAGTGATGATGGGTGTGTAAATAAGAGAAAATTCCTCTATTTTAAGGTTTTCAAATTTTCCCCCATGTTTTTTGAGGATAGCAGCCAGAATACCAAGGTGAAAAAAAATGTGGTAGATGATGAATTTCAAAACTTGTACTCATATGGTGTTGACAAAATAGTACTATTTTAACCCACTTGTTGAAATAAGAATTATCTATGATGATCCATTTATGTCCATCAAAAGATGGTGGTATGATCACCCTAACAAGGTCAAACCCCCAATATGCAAATGGCCATGGTGGTGTAATAGGTTAGAGATCATGTACTAGTGCATGTATCATATTAGCATGTTGTTGACATGGTAGGCACTTCTTGACAAAATCACAAGAATCATATTCTAATGTTGGCCAATAATATCAAGCCCTAAAGATTTCCCTAGCGAGGACTATCCCACTTGTCTAAGCATTGCAAAGTCTAGCATTTACTTCCTCTAGAGCCATAGCAACCTTGATTGAGTCTAGATATAGAGGGAGGATATTGTGATAACCTTGATGGTAAAAGGTGTTTTCTAATATAGTGTAGTAGGAAGCTTTGCGAATTAGGTTGATGTGTTGGTATTTTGTAAGATGGAGGAGATGATACCATCTTTTAGGTAAGCCTAGATTCATGGTAGCATGGGGATTAGGGACCAACCAAAATGCAAACCATCGTTGATTCATCATTTTTGTATGCATGATCATGTAATTTCTTAACTTAGAATTGATGTTGTGAAGCTTCTTGGGGAATGTGTAGAAGTGATCCAATTGTAGCCATTGTGTCAATAATTATATTTTGAAGATTTGTGATCTATGTGGAGTGGATCTTGATAAAGTTTTATTTCATCTTGTCTACCACTTATTTATACAACAACAACTTATCATCCTTTTCTTGATACTCATCTAGGTTATTTTTAGATGATGAGTTGGGAATCATCAAAAAGTTGTAATTATGTTATGTTATATGCAATGACATTTCTATGTCTTGCAATGAGAGCCTCATATTTTGATGTGTTGTTGGTACATAGAAATATTATATTGAAGGATATAGGGATGTAGTCACCTTGAGGGGTGACCAACAATATCCCTTCTCCTAATCCATTAGATATGTAAGATCCACCAAAGTAAAGTTTCTATGGAAGTTGTTCTTCTATCATACAGAGATATTCATCAATAAATTCTTTAACCTAAGGATGGTCATCTTCTAAAGGTGTATCTACTAGGTGAACTGCATTGGCTTTCCCTTTTACTTCTTTCCAATCTACATTCTAGATGTCAAAATCACAAAGAAGCATGATCCACTTTGCTAGACACTTTGTTAGAGATATTTGTAAAAGTGTGTATCTCAATGGATCAATCTTAGAGATAAAATTTATTGTGTAGATAAGCATGTAGTGGCAAAGTTTTTGAGTGGTGAAGATGACTACCAAGCATGTTTTTTCCATGGGTGAATATTTAATTTCATAGCCAACAAGAGTATAAATTATGTATTATATGGCTCTCTCTTTTCCATCATTTTTGGTTGAGCTAATATCACCCCTAATGTTGATGGTGAAGCTATTAGTACATAATCAATGGTCTAATGATAATTGGTGATACTAATATTGGTATATTTTCTACATATTTCTTGAGTGTTTCAAAGCTACATTAACAAATAGTGTCTTATTTAAATCTTTGGTCCCTTTTTAGAATATTTGTGAATGGATGAAATTTTTTTGCAAGTTGTGAGATGAATTTGCATACTGATTGCACCTTTCCTTGTAGGCTATGAAGTTGTCTTAGTGTCCTAGGAGGAGGCATGTCCATTATAGCTTTTACCTTCTTGGAGTCCATCTCTATACCTCTACTCAAAATGTTGAATCCTAGAAGTTTCCCTGATGTGACACCAAAGAAATACTTTTTTGGATTCAACATGGTATGATATATTTCTAGATGGTTGAAGGTCTCTTCTAAGTGATGCAAATGATCTAAGTTTTCCAATAATTTTACCAAGATATCATCTACATAATCCTCAAGAGTTTTGTGGATTAAATCATGGAAGATAATTTTCATTTCTCTCTGATATGTGGCCCATGTATTCTTTAATCCTAATGGCATCATGTTATAATAGAAGGACACCCATGGGAATGTGATTATTGTCTTATGTTGATCTTCTTCTACAATGTGTATCTAGGTATATCCTAAAAATCCATCCATGAGTGACAACATCTCATGTCTGGTTGTGAGGTGTACAATCATGTTCGTATTTGGTAAATAAAATTCATCTTTAGGATAAGATTTGTTGAGATCCCTAAAGTTGGTGATGATTTTGATGTCACTTGATAGTTTTGTGGTACATACCATGTTGGAAATCCATTCTAACTAATCAATAAGTCTAATGAATTTTGCAGTGAGCATTTTCTCAAGCTCTTCTTTGACTAAAAAAGCTATCTTAGGATGCCTCTCTCACAACTTTTATTTGATTAACATTGACATTTTTTTTATAATCGAATGATGTAAAACTATCTCTAGATCTAATCCTAGCAAGTCTTGATATGACCATGTAAATCTACGAATGTTTTTCTGAAGTACTTCAATAAGTGATTCCTCTCGGGATACTAGCAAAGATGTTGAGATATGAACAATTCTTGGGATCTCTATTGTACTAATATTGATCGACTTTGTTTATTGAGTTATGATAGATGATTGATGAGCCTATAAATTGTCATATTTATATCCATTTATCTTAATACTATATTCCATGATTTCAATATATTTCCAAGCCATTTCTATACATTAACTTGATTTATGAAACATTAACTATGACAAATGATTTATTGATTAGGATTTGTATGTGTAGCTAGTTAATGCTAAATTGTGATGAATTATTATGATAAGTGGTTATTATTGAATAATAATTATCTTGAGATGATTAAAATCTTTCTTGTGAGATATTTGAAGCATTCATGTAGCTAGGAAGAAGGAGAAGCAAGTTGACACTTATCAATATTTAGTAGTTGTAGGAAATGCAAAAAAAGTCAAAAGCTAGCTTCAATAAAATAAGAATATCTCACTCAATTCATAATGAAATTAAAAATGAATTATGGATTTGGAAATATGAAAAAAAGATGCACAAACCCTTTTGAGCATTTGATTATTTTCAGAATAGTTAATGAACACCATATATTAGAAGTTGACTAAGTAAAAGGTGGCACATTTTTAGGCAGTAGAAAACCACTTTCAATTAAATGATCATAGCTTCCATGTTTCTTAATAGAATTTAGATTTGAAAAATTATTTGGAAAGATGAAAAGGAGAAAAATAACTTGGTAAAAGGGATTGATCTAATTCATAATAATAAAGGATCATCATATGTTTGAGTGGAATGCTAAAAAGGTAGAACAAAAAATCAGCACACTTAGTGATTAGTTTTGTAATAAATCACTTCCTTGTTTAAAGTAATGATGGGAAACTTGTTAGAAGGTTGTTAGAGAGTCAATAAGCTTATATATTTGAAATTGTAATCAAGCATTAAAAATGGAAGTATATGGAGATAGATAAATATAAAGAAACTTGTAGTTTGTAATATACATTTCCTACAGCCATTATTGTGTACTTAGATTTATTTCTAGCATTTTTATAGTTTTATGTTTTTCAATGATAGAATAGCTAAGAGAGTTTCATGGTTCATATAATTTGCAGACTTGTTTCAAGTATACATCTTCAGGTTGACAATTTAAATGATTCTTCTCCATAAGAAAGATAACTACTCATTTTGGATGTCCAATCCATGAGTTGTGTTTTTACAACCAAGTTACTAATCTAATTGGGAAGCCACCATTTTTGGCACCGTTACCAAGGATGGGTCAATCTATGAGATTCTCTAAGTTTTTAGTAGCTATAATCTTAGTTTCTTTTCAAAGAACTTAGGATCATAGAAGTTCATAGTAGCACAATATGAATTTTAGATCCATAAAGAATAAGAATGAAGAGCCACTATCATTTGCAACAAATTTGGAAATCAATGAAGACATGTTCTCTAGCATCATAGAGGAATTTTGTCCACATATTGATGATAAAGTGTTGATTTATGAAGAAGAAAATGAAGGGGTTTTCAAAATCAAGAAATCACCATACACAAGGTTGTTACTAAAGATGAATGTGATGTCAAATCAGAACTCTTGCTTCAAGAAGAGAGTTGTAATAAAATAAAAATTAGTCCTCCCATGCATAAAAGTAAAGAAATTATAGAAGAATATCAATTTTGGGATGATTTAGAAGAGCTTTTCTTAACATTAGATGTTAAATCAGCATCTCTTGTAGAGAGAAACTATGAGCCTTATGAAGATGGTGCAGAAATTCTTGTAAGTTTATCAAATTAGCCACACAAATTGGTTTTTAAAAGTCAACAGGGTGAAGAAGCAACTCATCTACACAAAACCAGCAAGGAGGGTTCAAAATATGTTCTTTTACGACTGTGTTCTATTAGACATCTCATTCATATGGAGGAAAAGATGTTATCACAATCTATGGTTGCAACAAAGGAAGAAATTACACTTGAAGATGAAGCTACATATGCAGCTACACCTAAAGGAGAAATATTTCATCTTACTTATGCACATCAGTATGATAATAAATATTATTAGCATGAAGTAATAAGTGAGTTGGTTAATACCTTTCCAAAAGGCGTGTTGTTTGTTAAGTTTCTACTTGTGATGCAACTATTTCTCACTATGCATAAGCATGTGAAGCATTGGAAGATTTTGAGAAGAGGAAGATACTTTAAAGAACTATTTAATGGTCTTTTTTGAGGTCATATAATCTAGTTAGTGTAGGTTAGGATGGGTTAGAATAGGTTTTTCATTTTGGAGGAGTTTACATCTAGTTGGTTGGTCATATTTCAAATCATTTTTCCAAGGGTGTGAGTGAGACAAGTTTTTAATTGTGTAAGAGAGTCTTTGCATACATTTTTCAAAAGTTCCATTGAGTAGTTGAGTATTTATGATGTCAAGAATTTCTCTTCAATGATGGTGTCTAGCTAGTATTATTTGTAGGTTTCTTGTAAGAGTCAATCCTACAAATACTATTTGGTTTTAACAACTAGTCATGCAGCCATTGCTCTTTGATTCAATAGACAATCCTGTAGCAACTACTATGTGATCTAAAATACAACTTGTAGAAGATATGAAGACAGATCTATATCTACTCATATTAAACATGCAACACTCTTGGAGAGACCTAATTATTCAACAACCAAGAGACCTATACTTTCATCTATTTACAAAGTTTGAAGTTTCTCACAACACAAATGGTACTCTATTTATGATTTCCATTTATTCATAATATTTATCATTTTTAATAATTTATTATATATGCATTTCATTTTGTTTCTCAATTATCATTCTTATAATTATATGCTTCATAAGTGATTTTTTGCTACCCTCATACATACATTATCATTTGAGGATAAACAACCTTTTAGTTGGGGGAAGCACATGCATGCCTTGTGTTATTATCATAGATCATTCAAGGATGACCTTTCATATATATTTTTAGGCTACCTCCTATATTCATGGTGAAAAATATGTAGATCAAAGATGGAAAAAATGTATGGAATGATAAAAGCTTTCATGACTATCTAATGCCTATTCCTTGCTTGAGGACAAGCAACATTTTAGCTAGGGGGAATGATGAGCCTATAAATTGTCATATTTATATTCATTTATCATAATACTTTATTCCATGATATAAATATAGTTCCAAGTCATTTCTATACATTAACTTGATTAATAAAGCATTAACTATGACAAATGATTTATTAATTATCATTTGTATGTGTAGCTAGTTAATGCTAAATTGTGATGAATTATTATGATAAGTGGTTATTATTGAATAATAATTATCTTGAGATTATTAACATGTTTATTTTTAGACATTTGAGTCATTCATGCATCTAGGAAGAAGGAGAAGCAACTTGAAACTTGTCAATATTCAGCAGTTGAAGGAAATGGAGAAAAAGTCAAAAGCCAACTTTGGTAAAATAGGCATATCTCACTCAATTATTAATAAAATTAAGAATGGAATATAGATTTGGAAAGATGAAAACAAGGCTCAAAAACTCTTTGGAGTGTTTGAGTTTGTTTAGAATAGTTAATGAGCACCACGGATTAGAAGTTGATTGAGTAAAAGGTGGCACATTTTTAGGAAATAGAAAACCACTTTCAATTAAATGATCATAACTTCCATGTTTCTTAATAGAATTCATATTTGCAAAATTATCTAGAAATTTGAAAAGGAGGAGAATAACCTAGTAAAAGGGTTTGATCTAATTCATAATAATAAAGGAGCATCATGCATTTGAGTGGATTGCTAAAAAGGTGGAACAGAAAATTAGCACACTTATTCATTAATTTTGTAATAAATCACTTCTTTGTTTAAAGGAATGATGAGAAACATGTTAGAATTTTTTTAGAGATTCAATAAGATTATATATTTAAAATTGTAATCAAGCATAATAGATGGATGTATATGGAGATAGATAAATATATAGAAACTTATAGTTTGTAATATATAGTTCCTACAGCCATTACTGTGTACTTAGATTTATCCCCATCATTGTTATAGTTTATGTTTTTCAATGATAGAATATCTTAGAGAGTTTCATGGTGCATATAATTTGTAGACTTGTTTCAAGTATACATCCTTGGGTTGACAATTTAAATAATTCTTCTCCATAAGAAAGATAACTATCATTTTGGATGTCCAATCCATGGGTTGTATTTTTACAACCAAGTTATTGTTCTAATTAGGAAGCCACCATTTACGATTTCAAATATATAAGCTTATTGACTCTCTAAAAACCTTCTAACAATTTTTCCATCATTCCTTTAAACAATGAAGTGATTTATTACAAAAATAATGACTAAGTGTGTTGATTTTTTGTTCCACCTTTTTAGTTGTTCACTCAAATGCATGATGTTCCTTTATTATTATGAATTATATCAAACCCTTTTACCATTTTATTCTACTCCTTTTCACCTTTTTAGATCATTTTTCTAATATTAATTCTATTGAGAAATTTGGAAGTTATGATCATTTAATTGAAAGTGGTTTTCTACTAGCTAAAAATGTGTCACCTTTTACTCTGTCAAATTCTAGTCTATGGTTCTCATTAACTATCTTGAAAAAACTCAAATGCTCAAAATATTTTGTGTGCCTTTTTTTCATCTTTAAAAATATATAAGAAATTCTTAGTTTTATTATGAATTGAGTGAGATATGCCTATTTTACCAAAGCTAGCTTTTGACTTTTTTGCATTTCCCACAACTGCTAAATATTAACAAGTGTCAACTTGCTTCTCCTTCTTCCCAACTACATGAATGACTCAAATATCTCACAAGAAACATGTTAATCATCTCAAGATAATTATTATTAAATAATAACCACTTATCACAATAATTCATCACAATTTAGCATTAACTAGCTACACATAAAAATGCTAATCAATAAATTATTTATCATAGTTAATGCTTCATAAATCAAGTTAATGTATAGAAATGACTTGGAAATATATTGCAATCATGGAATAAAGTATTATGATAAATGGATATAAATATAACAATTTATAGGCTCATCAACCACCACAACCACTATAAAATCATTTTATCGGTCATTCCAAATAGAAATGAATGAATGAGAAGAAGAAGAGATCATTTTGAAACTATAGGTTTCTTAAGAACTTGTCATTTTGATTGGTGTTAACTATTTTTGTGTTGGTCCAAGTATTGTATAGAAACTTATAGAATAGAATCCATATATATTCTATACATTTGAATATTAGGATGAATGATATTTTTTTTCTTTTAGGTTTGGGGCAATTTTTTTAAGTTTTGAAGAAGTTATGCTAGTTTTGGTAAAAGTGGCTATTCACATATCTGAGGATGCCCAACTATAGTCAGATTTGAATTTTTTTATAAACACATTTAGATGAAATAGAAACTATAATTATATTAATGGAAATGATATGTGAACTAGCTTTCATTTCCAATTGGTTTGAGTCATTTTCATTTAGATATGTGTAAGTTATGTTCATTTTAATGAAGATTGGTTTTTAAGGATCTCTGTTGAAGTTGTAGACAATGATTTGTGCTTGTAGAACAACTTGTTAATTGGAAGAATTAATGACTTATATATTATGAAAATATATTCATATAAAATCAATTTCAAATTGTTTTGGTTTAATTTGGAGTCATTTTGAGAAAGTTATTGGATTCCCTAGGCAGGGTTATTGGTTTTACATCTGATTTGTGACAAAGAAAATGGGTCTAAGTGCAGAGACTATAACTTGTAATTGATATTTTTTTCCTTAATCTTTGGATTTTTTTAGTATTTCTAATTTGGAATAATTTTTTCAAAGTTTTTTGCAAGATTATTTTTAGAAAAGAAGTTATGAGTAATGGAATTAGATATATAAACCAGGATATGTAAATGGAGAAAGGTTGATATTTTTGTGTTAAAATAAGTTATATTTTACCTCTTAAGATGCCTCTAATTATGGAATTTATGTAATGGATTTTGAAGGGATCAACATGTATCCCATTTATTGTTTTATTTATAGGATTCTCTACATCGTTGTCAAATGTTGAAGTTGATGAAAAATCAACCCCACAGTTTCCAAGAATCACTTGCATGCAAACACCTATCACAGAAAGAGAGAAGCAAAAGCTTTGGAGGGTGGAATTGCTAGATCCATAGATGAGACTTTCTTGATGAGAAAAATTATAAATTTCTATTATCAATAATAAGTTAATTAATTACAAAGAGAGATCATCCTTATAACAGAGATCAATACCCTAAAAAGGTCTAACCTAGGTTGCATAATAATAATTAATAAAAGAATTAATTATTATATGTCTAAAGTTTAGTTTAAGAAAACTAGAGTTAATTAGAAAATATATAATTACTCTAATGCCCTCCCCCCCCCCTCGCAATCTTAATAAAAACTTAGGGAGTAGATAAAAATCTGGAAACTACTATTGAAAGTAGATTTGGGTCCTAGCAAACAAGGCCTGATGAGGTACCCAAGCACAACCACATCTTTGAAAAGAGGAGAAATGGAGAAAATCACATGGAAAAAAACCTACTCCAAAAATAGATGGAAAACATGCTGAAAGAAACTAGTGAAGGACTGAAGAAGCCTCCAAACTACGGAATGTTCAAGAAGTTAGGAATAAAAAATGATCATGAAGAACACCATTGAAGCATGTAGGAGCTAGAAAGTGTTGTTGAAAAGTAACTATTGATCTAAAGAACCTCCACTAAAATAAAACCTAACCAGGTAGAGAAGACTATAATATGCATCGAATTAGGAGGCATACAAAGGAAAATAATTGAACTTGAATATATAGGTGGCATTAAACACCAAAGCTTGAAGAGCTAATAAATCAAACCAAGGAAGCATGAGAAGCAACAAAAGAAACCCCCTAAAGAAGACAAGGTGAGGTAATAGGAAACTAGAAATGTGGGCCAAAAGAACTAAATGTCAAGAAAGCATGATCAAGATGCAAAAAAGAGTACATATGTGTGTACTGAGATGATCAATCTTAGACATGCCATGAGGCTAATGTCATGGATAGGAAACTTAATAGACAAAAGAACATGGAAAATAAAGGCAAAACATTAAGCCCTCATGGCATTTTAATCATGAGTAGTGCATGTAATGTAAGGTACAAGATATGGTGAATAAAAAGAATAGAATAAGCTACATGAGTATCCTCAAATGACACTACTCAAATTAGAAGGAAAAACAAGGAAAAACAATTGAAATAAAAACATATACAATATGGCACTTTATTTCAATGCATTTGGAAGAATGCATAAATAGACTAGAAGAGACATAAGACCAATACAATAGATAGTACAAGTCATGAAAAAACATCTAAAGCAAAGAAATTGATCCCTAGACTTGAATCAACCAAGATATCCACCATAATCCAAAAACCCAAAAGATTGAATAGAATGTTCCTAGAGAAAAATCTAGAAAATCAACCAACATTAGTGAAAAGAGGTCGGAAAGATCTTTTGAATGATTTAAAGAATTCCCAAATTGAAGATCGAATGCTAAGGATATGTCTCTTAGATTGCAAAATTGTACCCCTTACTTTGATTACATAAAAAGCCAACAAAGAAGCATCAAAGCTAAAAACTAACTATACCACTAAAACAGGCTTAGAATAAACTTTTTGATGATATCTTATTTTTGAAAAATAGAGTCTATGTGCTTGAGATATGAGAAAAAATGTGAAGGCAGGTCCAAACAAAGCCTGAGGGGGTGATATAAACATTGATGCAATGCTAACATGGTACTAACATCAGCAAGTGACAAGCCCAAATTTGATAGTCAAATGATCATTGAGGCAAAACATAAAATCTCACAAAAAGACCCATGCCAGAAAAAGAAAAATATCAAGTCACTAGAAACAAGACAAAGATTGAAAAAAATCATTGTCATCAGTAAAACAGCTAGTGCTAGAGTAAAAATATGGTGGCCAACTAATGGTACCACATGTCTAAAGGTGATTGGTTGGTACAAAAGTTATGGGCCCACTCCAAAATTCCATGTATTTTCACCTAAAAAATTTAGATCAGTATCAAAGCATAAAAATATCTACCGATTATCCAATACTAGTAATGGTGACTAAAAAATCACCCTAGACAAAACAAGGTGGGGCCTAGGGAAAACATAGAGAACTTGAAGGTAGAATGATTGACTTTCATTCAATTAGGAATGCAAGATGAAAGGTGTTCCCTCTCACCAGCCCTATTAAGGAAAATCTCAGGAGGTGGCCTTTCTATGGCTAAATAATCTACCTAGTGAAAAGAAGGAAAAGTAGAAATTGAAAGGAGGTTTGCGAGTTTAATCACCCTAAAAGAGTGAAAGCATATCCCTACTACTTTAATCTCTCAAACACGACAACCAAGATTGTTCGATTATGAGCCTTTACCTATAGAAGACAAGAGGCTCCTATTTAATCTACATCTTTGTTCATTCACAACTTGATTGCTACTGACCCTTATAGAAGGTTTGGAATTCTGATAAACTCCCTACTTAAGCTTGGTTATGTATTTAGAAATTTCGTAATCTAATGGATAAGGGTTTAGGTCCACCCAATTCGATGCTAGCAAATACTAGGCACATTTTTTATTATCTTCATTCTCATCTTGCAATTTTAGTAGCCTAGGAGTTCTTGTCTAGTCTAGAAGAGACTTGTAATCAACCAAAAATCAAATCTGCAAGTTAGATAGGGTAGTTTATAGCTTTGATCAGACATGCTACAAAAAAATTTAAATGCATTACACAAATGTGTAAATTCTCTATAAGATCAATCAAAAGTGCTAATTGAACATGTAAATGTGCTATAGAAGCTGGTAAATGTGCTATAAAATAATGTAGACGTGTTATAGTATACTTCAAATGTGTTACAGATTATTTTGACTACATTGTAAAACACTTCAAATACATTAGAAGACAATGTAGAAGCATTAAAACAATGTTCAGAAGCATCAAAATGTCAGAGAAGTCTTAGACCCAATTTTGCAAGCTTAGGAATGTCTTTGAAAGGTTGTTGTTCTTGTTATGGGTCTTCCCAAACATTGTGAAACTTGTAATAAGTTAGATTTTCACAAGTAACTAGAGAAATACACAAATCTACAAGAAAAATAAAAGATTAGAAAGAAAAGTTAATGAAAAAAGAGGTTTTAAGATGAAGCTCCACAGTGGGCACCAATTTGTACACGATGGAATCATGTATTCATGAGACCTTAGTGCAGAGTGCAATCAAAATAACAATGAATTAATCTAGACCCAAGAAATCACTATTAAACAAAGACTCCATGAACATCTCAGGTTTCCCTAACTACAACTGCTAAAATTGCTCTCATACCAACATCTTACTAACAATTTTAGAATGGGAGTATGCTATGAATGCAAATCTATCAAAGTCTATGCTATATCTATATGAAAATGCAGATTATGTGAAGATAATAACACTAAAATGCTAGAATTATGTGCATGTGTAAGCTTAAATGATATTAAATGATACTAAATGTATGCTAAAATGATATCAAAATGACATAAATTCTATATAATAACAATGCTAAAATAGATGATAGCCCTAAATATGCCTATAGTGCAGATGCCTAAAACTTGGGTTCTTGATTTTCCCTCCTATATATAGGATTTTAGAAAGTGTTGGGGTAAGGATCGGGATTTTACTTTTGACTAGAGCGTAATGGAGAAATTGCAAATATCTCATAAGGCACCAAGAGGAGAAGTCCAACAGACTTAGTTTGTGAGGATAAATGGGGATTTTTCAATTCTTTTAATTGTGAAAAGGATGATTTTTACTTTTGTGAGGATAAATGACTTTTACTGATTTATTAAATATTCCATTTATTTTTAGCTTTTGTCTTTTTCTTTTTTCATTTTATGATTTTATGAATTGATTTTCCTCTTTTTAAAGTGACTTAGGTCATTTTTATTTGATAGGTGATTGATTGATTAATGAATTGATGTTATCATTGATTTGGAAGTCTTTTTTTTTCCTCCATTATCTAATTTTGTCCTTAATTTGCATCATTTGATTGAAACTTGTGTTGTTTTAGGTCTTTGCCAATTTTAGGGTGTTTACAAACGCTATTAAAGCTCTTTTAAATTGTTATTATAGTTGTAGCATAGAGTCTATATAATAATTTATTTTATATATTTTGTTAAAATAAAAATTGTAATATTAATGATTTGTCATTATATTATGCACATCTATATTAAATTTTCAAAAGCATTATTTGATTTCTTCTTATACTACATCGTTATTATTGTAGGGATGTTATGTTTTTTTATGATAAAATATTTCATGAGTTTAATGTTTCATAATTGGCACTTTATGTGCATGAATTAAAATGTTAAAATATTACATAGTTATTATTGTAGGGATGTTATGTTTTTTTATGATAAAACATTTCATGAGTTTAATGTTTCATAATTGGCACTTCATGTGCATGAATTAAAATGTTATATGTAGATTATGATTATTGTTGAAATATGACTAACTATATTGAACTTTGATGGATTTCGATCAATTTTTGTTGGTGTATGTTCATCTTATAAATTAAAAGATATTTTTCATTGATTCTCATAAAAATGAATGAAATGACCTATAGCATATTGATTGTTAGTGATTAATCATAACAATTGATTAATTACAAATGCTTACATATTCTATTATTAATTAAATTTTCTATGATTTTGTGTCCTTTTCTTTAATTTCATTTACAAAATTATATAGATGAAATCTCTTTTGTGTTGAGGAATTTTTTTTGTATAATTATTAAATATAAATATACTAATCATATTTTTTAGTAAAATGATGACTAAATAAAATCATTACAATTACTAACATTAATTTATTTTATTTATATATTCTCCTTAGCCCTGTAAAAAGTCAAATATAACTTTATATGATTAATTTTTTAAGTTTAAATTAAATTTTTTTTTTTTTAGAAATTACAACTATAAATATATTATTATAGAATGTTACTAAGTTTATAAATCATTAACTTAAATTATTTGTTGATATAAAGTATCTTCTATGTTTTAACAAAAATATTTTTTTATGAATCTCAAATGTAATTATATTCATTTGCATTGATAAAAGGATGCTTATTATTTTCTTTCTCTTAATTACTTTAAATTTTAGTTGTTAACATATGATTTTGGTTCAACCAAAGCA
This sequence comes from Cupressus sempervirens, assembly GCA_028749045.1. Classification (NCBI taxonomy): domain Eukaryota; kingdom Viridiplantae; phylum Streptophyta; class Pinopsida; order Cupressales; family Cupressaceae; genus Cupressus; species Cupressus sempervirens. The sequence continues at coordinate 211,144,666 of CM053789.1, forward strand.
TAAATTATAGGATAATCTCAACAATTCTTAGTTAAGAGTAGAGTTTTATATATGAATTTTATTCCATCAAAATTACAAAAGGTAGAGGATAACGTATAAGTAATTTCTTGTCAATATAAAATCATGGTTGTCTACATTAATGAAAGCATATTATTTTGTTGGTCTAAAATTAAATGTAGTCTTAGCTACTAAAATGTAAGCCTTGTCTAAAAATCATGAGGTCCTTACAAATTAAAGGAAAACTTATTTTTATAGTATAAATTGATTTAACCAATGGTTGTCAAATATGAGTATCATTGAAATTTGTAAAAATGTAAGGTCTTTGGCAGTGATGTGCAAACAAACCCTATGTGCTCAACAACTAACTCTAGTGTTTTTTGGGCGACCTAGCAAATTTTCATGCAACTAATTTGGCAGAGAATCTAGAGTCTACTCATTTGCAAATAGTCATTGGTCAAGAACCAAGAAAGAACAAGGATACTAGGCCATTAAAAGACACGGATTTTAACTCTATGGTATTAGTTATAGTAGAAGCCAAAAAAAAGAATGAGGGAGCTTTACAAAAAAAATGGGTTGAAAATAGAACCTAGCTTAGGGGATCAACAACTAATAGAGCACAACATTCATATAGGTTCTTTGCATGAGGGTTTCATAGTTAAGCATGATGAGGAAGGTTGTCAATAGGAAGAGAAAGGCCACAAATGCAACATTTCTCCATCATAAAATAACATGGCCACCCAACTAATGCAACAAATGAGAAATAAATTACATCAACTAGGAAAGAAATTGTTTATATCTATCCCAAACCATATGAAATAATGATTTAAGATACACCAGGTAAAACCCTTGAAATTCAACTCCCCAATGGCATTCTAGAGTTCATTTCAGAATATCAAAGAAAAAAATAATATTAATATTTTTCTTAAGAGGAGCTCCCTTAGAAATAGAATTTTACAAATAGTTTCACCTTGATTGGGAAAGTCAGGATGGGATATTGAAACCCTTATGGATCTTGGAAAGGGATATGTATCTTGTATGTTCAAATCAAAAGATCATGCTCAAGTTGTTTTATATTATGGTAGCTAGGTTATTTGCTGTCAAATCTATTATTTGTATTCTTGGACCTTTAACTTTCACCTTGAACACCCCTCTTGTTTACACTACCCTGTGTGGGTTAAGCTTCCATTTCTTAACTTAGGATTTAGACCATTTCTATAAGACATTATAACTCATCTGGGAGGGGTAATTAGGTACAAACATAACTTTGATAATTTCTAAAGTCTACAATTTCACCAAAGGGCATGTATGGAGGTTGATCTAAACAATCCATTGCCAAAAAATATTAAACTATTTTGTCTTGATTTGGAATAATTTCAGCCAATATTTATTTGAATAAGTTGAATGCATGTTTTTATTATTGAAAGGAAGATCATTTGATCTATGAATGTCGTATTTAAATAAATATATTAGTTTATCTTAATAATTTTTATACATTTGTTTAGCCAGTATCTCTACCTAACCATGTTCCTTATCATGTTGTTGTTCAACCATTAGTTACTCCAATTCAAAATGTTAACAATTCACCTACACTTTTATCCACCCCTAAGAAATCCTGTAGTGCTCTTGAGGAGTCTAACCCCTCCTATAAGGATGTGATCATGGTAGATGATTGGAACTCAAATAGAAAGAGGAAGAATCCACCAACCTCCTCTAAATTGTCACTTCATTCTTCTAAGGACAAAGACATCACTCCTCCTCTTTAATATTTCCCTCAACCTCATTCATCTCCTCTCTACCTTCCATCTACTCACTCCTACTCTTGTAACCCAACAACCTACCCTCCTCCCTCTCGCCAATGCCCTAGATATTTATCTTTTAAAGAATAATTAACCAAGGATTTTGATCTGGAACTTGAGAATAACATTAATATGTTGTTCCCAACTAAGGATTCCTCTAATATCCTAACATAAACTTTAGAATACTTCCAAAGAACATGATCTGGGGGATCTCTCTCCCTCCCTAGATGTATGAATTAAAAGATATGGTTGAAAAATGGAAACTAGGTCTATTTTTCCTGCAAGAAGTTAAAATCTACAATACTAAGCTTCTTGTTGTGCTATCTAATATTTGGAGAGATGATATTTTTTTGCACACATATCATAATGATAGAGGTGGGGTTGTCATTGAATTTTCTCCATGGGTTTCTAAATATGTTATTAATAAAGGTGATAATCCCTTGCATAATTTTGTTTGGGCTTTCACTTTTATTAATGGTTAGCTCAAATGATTCTATTTATTTTATACTCACAATGTTGCTAAGGACCAAACTAATTTATGGAATTGATGGCTAATAACCTCCCTAATGTTGAATGGGTCCTAGAAGGAGATTTTAATATTATTGAGAACTCTCACTATCATAGTTGGCTAAAATAATTCAATCTCAGTCATGAAGAATTTGATAGCTAGTTATTTTGTCATAACTCCCTAGGAGTTGTTGACCTTGTTTATTAGAAATGGTCCAATCATTCAAGAGAATGGTTTAAAGGGTCTAATGGCACAATGGGTGAGGACAGAAGTTGTATAGATTTTAACTATCTCCTACCTTACCTCCTATACAAGATTCATAAGGAATATGTTTTCAAGTTGACCTTCCTAGTCACTTTACCATTGTCTTCCATATAAGCTTGTCACAAACTTCACATATTGATTATCCTTTTCCTTTATAATTAAATATTTCCCATTTAAAGAATCAAATATATTTCAGCTCTTTGTTGGGGATATGAAAATCATTTCTTGAACCCAATGAAGCAGAGTCCTGGATTGACTGGTGGTGTGAAACCATTGCTAAATGTACTTTTTTTGTGCTCATTTAACAAAAAAATGGCATGGAAACATCATCACAAGGAAAAATCACTTCAACAAAAACTTGACCAAGATAGAAAACTCTTTAATGATGATCCTTTCAATATAAGAATTCAGTCTTCTATTGTTGTTGTAGAAGCTCAATTGCTTAAAATTGAGAATTATAAAGGGCAAGGGGCTTAGGCCAGGCATAGACTCCATTGGATAAAGGAAGGAAATAAAGGCACCAAATAATTAGTTACTTATATCAACTATAAACATAAGAAGGTAAGAATTAGAGTGATAAGGTATGTAGTCTAATATCCAACAATCTAACCCTTCTGATATATGCAGTATTTTTATAGAAATTTATGAAAAATGCTAGAATAAAGGATTAATTTAATTACATTTATTAAATTACCTTTACTACCTACTTAATATTTCAATTTATGTACATGAATTCCCATTTAATAATTATATATTAATTGTTAAATTTTATTTACCTCTTAGGGTTTTCCTTTTAGGTTTTACAGTCCCCTTCTATAAGGATTGATCCATTATATATTTCTCTCATCCTTCTAGTTTGATAATATATTCTTGCATATTTTCAGAGCCAAACCCTTGCCTTCTCTTGTCTTTTGCTTCTCTATGACAATTTTTTGCATGAAGGTGTTCTATGAGATCTATGGATTTGTTCTTATCAAATCCTATTGGAAATATAAGAGAAGTAACTAAGAGGGGAGGGTTGAATCAGTTACAAAATAAATAAATCCCAGATCCCTTAAGTGTCAATACAAATTAAAACATAACTTTTGTTGAAACTAAATTACTGTTGAAACTTGGTTAACACACAAGCACTTGGTTAACACTAATAATTTATTGTCACATGACAACTACTGAAATATCAATTGTAACTCAGTAAATACTAAACATGCAAATTTTAAGATATTAAGTATGATTAACCTTAATTAACTTAGTGGCATACACATAAAAGAAATAACATGAACACAAGTGACACCAGGATTTAACGTGGAAACCCAATTTGGGAAAAACCACCAATTGAATTAGTTATTGTTTTTCATATTTCTAAAGTGAGCCATGTTAGGAGCCAACCCTGTTAAAGGTTACAAAACACACTATTAGGTGTGACAATATTAAAATATTTAATCACCCTATTAGGAGTGGCCTTGTTAGAGGTCTTTAGACACTTTAATTTAGAAATATCACCTTGTTAGAGGATTTGGCAAATAGTTTTTAAGCTAACTCTATTAAGAGATTTGATATAGTCGTACAATTATTAGAGAGTAAAAATGATATGACCCGATTGTTGATGCAACTATATTTCTAATTTTAGATCTCTGTTCTAGTTTGAATACTTGATCCTCCTTGATCAGATAAAACTTTACAACTTGGTCAACTCAAGATACTATGCTATCCTTCCAATTTGCTTCCTTGGTTTATCTATTTAATCCCATGCTTCTTATATTCAATCCCACAACATGACCTTATGCTTATTTCTTTTGCCTTGTTAACTTAGCTTGAATACACTTAAAAATATTCAATATTCATCCCTTAAGTTAGCTAGACTTAACAAATAAGTTCATCAAACTAAATATGTCAATTTAAGAAAATCCTTCACTAGCTGACCCAGCTTGATCAACACTAAGTCAAAAAAGACTTTCTTCAGACTTCCTTTATTAACCATGTGAACTCAATTAACACTCTATTGTGAACTAAATGCCTTTGGTAACTAAATGAGCTCAGTTAATACTAGTTCCATGTCAACTTCTCTTTGGTTCTTGAGTAAACTTGGTAAACATTGTCTTCCTACAAAATTCCTTTGGTGCCCGAGTGAAGCTCAACACATACTATCTCCAAACTTGGTTTACTCTGGAATGCTTGATAGACACTAGAAACTATCTTCATCACCCGATTGAGCTTGGTAGACACTAACTAGTAAAGACTTGACATTGTATGTAACATCAAAGACAATATGCAATTGAACAATTATTTTTAAAAATCTCCCTATTTGGAATTGATGGCAAAAAAATATGTCATAATATAATGAAATTTTTAGAGAAATGTAAAAGTAAGGATAGTATCCTTAGTTTCATTATGATTCTCATCTATGAGAACTCCCTCTATTAGTGTGAACTCCCTCTGACATCAATCTCTCCCTCTAGAATGATTTTTTGATTAATCTAATTATAGTGATTGCAATATCAAAATCTCCCTCTTTGATATCAACTCAAGTTCATTCTCCCTTTTTATCTGACTTGACAACAAAATTTGACATCTCATCAAAAAAACATAAATTTCATAGTGAACTCATCTTATAAAATTTCTTTGATGTATAACAAAACTCTCCCTCTTTGACATCTTATGCCAAAGATAGAATTTAGTGAACTTCTATGCACTTGATGTATTGATTCATATGCAATCTTCCCTTTAGAATACTATATCAACTTGATTAATCATCAACATGCTTGGTTGATGTACACTAAAACCTAATTAGTGAGCTTTAGATAGGGGAATCATCCTAGCTTACCTCTTAGATACATTTTGAATCCTTTGTGTTCTACATATGCAAGGAGTCTTCTAACACCTTCAAGTCTACAAATAGGAGAAAAAGTTTCTCCATAGTCAATACCTTCCTCTTCAGTATAACCCTTGTAAACTAGCCTTTCCTTTTTTCATGAAACTTCTCCATTCTCATTCAACTTATTTCTAAATGCCCATTTTGTGCCAATTACATTCTTATCCTTGGGTCTAGGAGCAAGAATGTAGGCCTTATTCCTTTCAATCTGATCAATTTCTTCATTCATAGCTTCAATCCAACTTTCATTCTCTAATGTGATGGTTGGATTTTCCACAATGCAAAATTTTCCCACAAATTAGGTCTGTGTAATCAAATAGACTTGTATAAATCTTGCAAGTTAGGGTTTGACCTTTTACAAAGTTGACTAGCCCTAGGTAGAACCCTATTAGAATAAAAAATTTCTCCCTAAGTAGACTTGTTAGGTCATGTTCTTTTATTTTGAAAATTTTAGCAAGTGAATCATTTTTGAAAATGGTATTTTTTTTGGGAGACCATTTAAATTCTTCCTTTTTGATTTCATTTTCCTGAAATTACTTCTACCATCATATCTCTCTTTAGATCTATGGTGGTCATCAAGTAACTATCACAAACTACAAGGATTTTATCCTATGTGACATGGCAACCATTGTGGAATAGAAAGATAGTGAGGTGAAGTTCTAAAAGACTGGCACTGGGTTTTTAATTATTTTTGAAATTTGTAGCAGTGTGATTGGATGTTAGAGATGTCAGATATTAGAAAAGGGGACTAGCTGGAATATGCTCTATTTTTGTTACCAATTTTTGTGAAATCCCAGAGGTCACTATGTCATGACTGAAAATTGCAAGAATCCCACTAGTAGTGACATAGTGCCTTCTCGGGAGAGTGAAAAGAGGTGAAATCAGAAAAAGGGACGGGCATCGTAAAATGTTTTTGTTATTAATATGGTTGTGTGATTATGATGCATGGTCAAAAGCATTGAATACAATGATAAATGCAAAAACATGTGGTATTTCTTAGCACCAAATTTTCTTAAAGTTTTAAGGTGGTTACTATGTCACTGCCAGAATATGAAGGAATTTTGTTGGTAGTGACATAGTGCCCTATCGAAAAATTGGAACACAAAAATGGTTTATATTGAAAAGTAGGTGACAAAAAGTTCTCTCGTCAACAATAAGCCACATAAGCATCTTAACACATTTCCAACAATTAATATGGTACCAATATTAAGAATGTGTATTTTTTTGTGTCAAATTATTTTAAAGAATGTTGTAGTCCCTTTATCATGACCAAAAAACCCATGTTTATACTAGTAGCAACATAGGGACCAAAGTAAAACAAAAAGGGCCCACCACAGTCACATTAAAACACTTATGAAATATACATCGTCAGATTAGGAATGAATTAACGATAATCATTATATCACATCAAGAAGTTTCTTGTGGATTATGCATGGCAACATAATGATGAGGTGACACATGTTCATGAGCACCAATCGGTCTAAAATGAATTGCCAGTAGTAGAGAGAAATGGGTATGCAGAGGATATTTATTGGATTGACTGCCAACTTGGCAAGTGGAAGCTGAGTCATTTATAAGTTTGTTCCTAGATTGTTGGATTTTTTAGAAATCAATGGCGTGTTTTCAAAATAGAAGGTAATGCTACCCAGTTCTCCTTACAGTTCATTTATGAAGATTGAAAGCTCCCGTATGAACTAGAAAGAGAGCATATTATAAAGATTTCACCATTTCTTTCATACGTGAACAAATTTTCAGATTTCCAAAGAGCTCAAAGCTATTGAGGAATTGTGCTTTGTGTAATTAGGAAGTGAAAGAATTTCTAGTAATTTCAGTGTGTAAGGATTGCAATAATAAAATTACGAAGAACCAAGTAAGCTTCTCAGATCACTACGCATCAAAAGTATTCTAGTATTCTGTGATTTGTGTGTATCATGCCTCCAAAGAAGGCATTCTTAGGTTAGGTAGATTATGCTAGCAGAAATATACATGATTACCTTCTTGAATTATTACCTGAGTCTACCAATGAGTCAACCCAGGTGAAAAGGTTGATTTCTTTAAATCCTAGGCTCAAGATAGTAGATGGTTTATATGATAAAGGAAATTGGCTTAGGGATGCAATTACTAGAAATTAGGGATTTTCCTTTTTAAAATGTGGTTTTTGAAAAGAAATTTGTTTGCCCCCATGCAAACATTTGGAATTTTGATTTAGGGAAACTAGTGGTCCCTAGTGTATTTGTGGATGTTGATTTACTCATGGCCATTGCCCAAAATTATGACTTTAAGGCCAAAATTGTAAGAAGATTGGATGGAAGTGTTTATTGAGTATTAATGCTAAGGAAATTAAGGAAGTTTTTGGTCTAGAATCATTTTCAGATTATCATATACCCATTGACTTTCTAGGACTAGACAAAGAATACCTATCTAAGAGGGATAAGATTAGGCAAGGTGCACTGAGGGCACACATAGGTTTAATTAGTAACTTGTCAGTGGTCACAACATCTACTAGAGAACCTTTTAAAAAGGAATTTTTCACTTCCTGGGCTATAGAGATATACATGACTTTACGTAGGGTTTTTGGTGAGGATGAGTAGAAGTTTATGCCAATAAATTTTATGTATATGATGGCTCAGATTTCTTCTTTTGGTGTGGATATTATTTTGATTTTTCATCTTATATAGCAGAAGAAATCCATGAAGGGCTAGTTGGAATTGCCAAAAGTAAGGTAGAAAAGACTTTTGGTCACTACTCATTACTGATGCATATGTTCTTATTTAAGGGTCTAACATATTTTGGAAAGGAAATGGTTTTAAATAGAGAAAAAGAAGGGGAAGCTATGATAGTCTAGTTGTGGAGTGTTGATATGACTAGGGATGCTAAAAATGCTAGTTTTGTTAGATTTGACCAATATTTCACCTCCAAATTGAGAAGCCTTTTATTAAGGGACAATCCCAGAATCCCTAGGACATTAATGAATTTTGTTAGACCAATGGTTAAACCCTCTGATATAAAAATGTCACATAGTTGGGCTGATATTATACCACACCCTGTTTCAATAGTTTTTAGGGTTTACAGTTTCCATGGGACTCCTCATGCACTTCCCTACAAGGTGCCTTTAAAAGTAGAAATAGTTGAAATATTGTGCCAACTAGAAGGATTGGGGGAAGCATACTTGGCAAGAAGAAATAAAGGCTCAATTTTCCCTACTTGTATTGTAGTTCATCAATTTGTGATCACAAAATATGGATGGTTGTTCTTGTATAAATTCTTAGATCAGTACAAAATGGCTATGTATCATCCTTGTTTTTGTGATTTTGGGGGATTTTACAATGATCTTTACAAAATAAGGGCTAAAGTTTGTACCATCAAGCATGAACCTTATTTCCCTAAAGATATAATAAGGAATGAGTTCTCTTTGCAAGAATGGGAGATTAAGAAGGGAAAATGGAGAGTTTTCTCTAGAGTTCTAGAATTTATTCATTGTTTTGATAAAGATTACGAGCCTCTAGGTAATGCAAAAACTTGAGGTAGAAAAAATAAATAAACTCATTGTTAATTTTTTTGCAACCATGGAGGTAATGAATGAGAAGAAATAATTTTTAATCAATTCTTTCTAGACAAAGCCAAAGAAGTCATGAGGAGATTGGCATTCACTCCTACAGTTGGAATAGGGTAGTTGATTGGCCAAAAAAGACCTAGCTATAATGTAATTTAGAATAAGATGACCACTATGGACAAAGGAAAACAAATAGTAGGGTCAACTAGTGTCATCTTGAAAGAGAGACCTGATGAACCCTCTCCCAAGAGGCAAAGAATAATAAAAGAACAAACTCCTCACATGGAGGAATATTCACCTACTTAATCCCCATTGTAGATTAGAGATGAGCAGCTCACCAGGGAGTAGATGGAACAATTAGGATCCCAAGTGGGAATATTCATCATCTAGGGAGAGTTAGATGAGGGAAAAACATAGGAGTCTCCAATGCCAAGCCTTGAATTGACCATGGAAAATTATAGAGGAAGGGAATTGGACCCTGTAATGGAGCAAGCCTACCATGAATTCATATCTGATGATGATTTTGTTAAATCTAGAGCCTTCCATCAGTTTTTTTGGAGAAAAACCATGGAAAATTTTGAAGAAAGATGTAGCAAATTGAGAGCAGAGCATCCAAAGATGGAAGAGGTAGATGCACATAGTCAGATCAAAGAAGAAATGATATAAGAATTCAAGAACATGACCCCTAAGGAGGGGAGACAAATGATAAAACATCTAGTGCTTTGTTGCTATCAAATTGGGATATAGCACATGCCTTAGTTTTTAATTCTATTTCATGAAATTAAATGTAGAGGATCAAGGGAATAAAGAAATAAAAGGTGCCAAATTGAGTGAGGACCAGGCTACATTAGTCATTTGGTTAGTAAGAAAAGGATCTAGAACTAGCTCCTCCCAGCCTAATAATACTTGATTAATAGGAAACCTAATTTTGAAAAGGGTGGAAGATACTACTAATTTAGAAGTTGCACATCTGGGTAAGGAAGTATCTGGTTTGAATTTAGCCACAGCTAAAAGAGAAGAAAAGGCAATGTTTGAATTGTAGAATAAATATGAAATGGTTCTGGAAGCCTACAATAAAGAAGTTCAAAGGAGAATTGAACTTGAGAATAAGATGATGGGACAATCTATTAGACCAAGCATCACATACCCTCACCTACAAGTGGAGACTTTTAAATCAACTCCCCTTATTGAGATTCTTAATACATTGCAGAAGCCACAGTATTATACAGCTAAAGATTTTGAAGAGGAGAAGAGCAAATTGTGGGCATTACATGTAGAGTTAAATGTGCAATGTGAGGATAAATTGAGAAAGGCTCTCATGTATTTGGTTGATAAGATTAATGGCCCTTGTTTTATGATCAATTAGCAAAGACAGTGAACATATGGGAGGAAATAAAGGCAAGTGATGAAGCTTTGAACCCAATTGTTAAGAAGTGGAATAAGAGGAGAAAAGAGGTTGCCTTTTTATCTTTTTCTATCATCATTTTGTCACATGATTATATAGAAAAAACTTATGATTTTTTTAATGACCTTTCAGAGTTTGATGATAAAAGAGTTGAGTTATAGAGGATAATTGTCAACTACATGGACAAATACAAGTGTGTTAATTTTGTCTTATTCTTGCATACTTTAGATAAGAAGAATAAATTGAAAAGTAGAGAAGAATGGGACAAAGAATTAGATGACTTATTTTTTCTAAAGATAAATAGAGTCATAAATGAAAATGGAAATACATGTTGGTCAGCTACTACTAAGGAAATTTTAAAAGTACAATTATTCTTTGATTCCTTAAACAAAGATTTTATTATAATTGACAAAGTAGCTGAATATCTAATTAAGAAACAACATGATATTCTACAGTTCATTTGGCCAAATGACACACTTTTTGACAAGTGGATGGTAGATATTACTCCCAGTGAATAGTTAGCAGATGTTAAAACTGATGATGATGAGGAAATGGAACAAGATGTTATGAAAATAATTGATTCATCATCCAAAGATCAAAAGGAAGAAGAGAAAAAAGGCGAGCAACAAATTACAGTTGTAGGCACAGAGGCCTAAATTGATGACATGGCAACAAAGGAAGAGAAAATAACTATTACTTTAATAGTACATGATGATACAAGTGAAGATGCCAGAGTTGAGGTGAACTTGCAAAGATCAAAGCTAGATACATCACTAGCACACCTGATGGCCACATATTCTGATGATTTAGAATAGGAAAAAGGCTAATCATCAACTCTTTTTAGGTGAAGAAAGCATATCACTAGGTGGAATAGAAAAGTAGTCCCACAAAAGAATGTTATGATACAAAATCTTTTCTATTGAACAAAATTTTGTCCTTTAGGACAGTAGCAAAATGTAGAAATCTTCTGTCAAAAGGACAGCTATCAGTTCTCTATACCTGAAGCTTGTTGCATCTCACCCTATATAAGTGAGATCCCAAGGTTAGATAAGGGTCCAAAAATTTTGAATAATTTTTATTTTTGTTCAAGAAAAGTATAGTCGGTCCACTTGTGTGTAGTTGTTTAGAGTTTACTTTCACATTTTGTACTCTCTAATGTATATATATTAATGATAGAATCAACAAGATATTATGAGTTTCATTGAGTTTCTATTGGTTATTTTATCAGTTTGTTCAAAGGATAATACAAAAGGGTACTTACACTACATCTGTGTTATCAATTTTTGTCTCCAATTTATGAGTTTGTTTACTTTGAGATCAGTTAAATAAGGTTTAATTGATTGAATACAATTTGAATAGGTTGTATATTGATTCTATTGTTGCTTTTGATTCAAGGAATTAAGGAAGTGCTTCAATAAATTAGTGGCATCTGTGAGTTTATAAAAGGGGATATTTCATAAGAATGGAAATTGGTGATTATAGTTGATAAATTCATTTACAAGTTATTTGAATTAGATCCCCTTCTAATAGTTGACTATGTGTAAAAATGGATAAGGCACTTTTCATATAAATCAGAGATAAATTGAAGTAAGTTTTGTTACATCTATCCAATCTATATTCAAATCTAAATCAGTTGAATATTATATCCAGTGTATAAGGGTGGTCATCATCTATTTGTGGAAGTTCATGAGGTATTGTTAGCTACAATAGTTCATGATTGGATTCAAAAATATTAGAGAAATTGGATCGTATCTATAATTTTAGGGATTAAGGGTAAGAGTCAAGAAAATATTGGAATCCCTAAGGTACTTCCACCTTGGTCTTATAGAGCCAAAAGTTTAGAAAGAATTTATGCCTTGTGAAGTTGGCCCAAAGATACTATTTATTATGCTAAATATGAGTATTAGTTATCTCTAGGTGTAATGAATTTTGTTTCCTATTGGTAATAATAATCATTGTTAAATCAAGAGCCAACATAATGCATCTTTATAGATCTAGGTTCAAATTTAGTAAAAAAAACATGTACCTTTTAACTTGTTCCTTTTAGGTTCAAATTTTTTGTTCTCCTTGACTCTCTTACATCTTGATGATGGATCATGTAGTATGATCCAAAACGTTGATGACAAAAATATTCACACAATCATGCCCAGAAATCAATTTTGTTTATTGATGGATTGTGGAAATCTAATAGCTTTGATTTACCTTTTAACTTGTTCCTTGTCATTGTGCCAATTGATTGATCTCCAATGATTTTCTCAAGTGCATGATGCCTTCTGACTATCCAGCAAGTATGAGCTCCTTCTTTTTGAAATCAATAGATTCATGATGATCTTTTTTTCATGCTTGGTTCCTACTATCTATGACTCAGTTTCATCAGACTCTAACTCAGTTTCCTCTTGCTATAACTCGGTTCCTTTTGATGAATCAGTTTGCATTTTCTACAACTCAAGTTCAAGTAGAGATTTTGGAGATACAGGTGGCGAAGGCTAATGATTCCCACTTGCTTGAAAATTAGGAGTAGTATCAGGCTCATAATAAACAAAGTTTATATAGTCTTTAGGTTCCTTACTATTTTTTTTTCACTCTTTTTTGCAAACTCATCAATCTTTACATGTGCAATTTCTATAACTTTATGAGTAGATAGATTCAGACATTTATATGTTTACATTTAGTATAATATCCCAAAAATATGCCTTCATCACTTTTGACATCAATTTTTTTTTTCTAGACTCCTTCAGAATATAGCATTTGATGACAAATACTCTAAAGTAACACACATTAGGTTTATAGGCATACCATGATTTGAAAAGTGTTTGATTTGGGTCCTTCATCAACTAAACTTGATTCAAGGTATGAAATGTTGTGTTGATTTCTTCTTTCTAGTATTTAATAGAAACATTCTTTTCTTTTATAAGGGTCCTTGCACAATCCATTATTGATCTATTCCTTCTTTTAGCAATGACATTCTACTGAGGTGTGCTAGGTGAAGACACTTTTCTTTTAATTCCTCTCTCATTGTATAATTTATTGAATTCATTAAAAATGAATTCTCCTCCTCTATTTGATCTCAAACATTTTTGTTTCTTTCATGTTTCTTTCTCTAATCTAGCCAAATACCATTTGAACTTTTGAAAAGCTTTTGATTTGTCCTTTAAATGCATAGCAGTCATCATTCTAGAATAATCATCAACAAATAATATAAAGTACTTATCTCCTATGTATCTTTATATTTCAATAGATCCACAAAGGTCTATATGGACCAATTCCAACACTTCTTCAGAATGATATTTTTTTCTCTAAAAACTTGTCTTGCCCATCATACTAATTTGACAATTCTTGCACATTCCCATGCCAGGTTTCTTTAGGCTTGGAATGCCTCTAACCCTTTTGTTCTTTCTTATTTTTATCAAGTTATCAAAATTCAAATGACATAACCTTTTATGCCATAACTAGCTTTCCTCTACTTGAGAAATGAAACATCAACTTCCCTTAAGATCTAGGTAGGATAGATTACCTTTTGTTTTCTTGCTAGTCCCAACCAAGTTTCCTTTTCCATCCAATAAATTGTTCTTTCCTTTCATTTATTCTACCTTAAATCTATTTTTATTTAATTAAGCCACACTAAGTATATTATGCTTCAGTCCTCCAGCCCAATAAGTGTTATCACATCTGAGATCATTGGTTAGTGCAATACAACCTTTACCTTTCATATAACATGGTTCATCATTGCCAAATCTAACACTTCCACCTTCATAGTATACTAAGTTCTCAAACTTAAATTTTTCACCATTCATATGGTGAGAACAATCACTATAAATAATCCATGTATCATTCTTACTAATATGTGAGATAAGTGCCATTTTATCATTCTCATCATCTAATTAATCCTTAACAACAATGTAAACCATTTCATCTTCTTCTTCACTACTTTTAGAATCTTTAGAAATGTAACAAGATTTCTTACCTTTGTCTTTGTAGTCTGTATAGCTTTTGAAGTCCTACTTTCACTTATACTTATAATTCTTCTTTTCTTCTTTGCCTTCTTTGTTTGGACACCTTGCAGCAATGTGACCAACCTCCTCACAAGAAAAGAAAATCAAAGGAATTTTACCTATGTACTTCCCTATTCCCTTGGGAAATATTCTTGCAAGTAATACTTCAATGACTTCAAGATATTCATCAGAACCATCTTCATCCTCACTATTAGATTTCCTTTTAGATTTTTCATCTTTCTTCTTGAGTGATAGCTTGTCTTGAAATGCAATCTCAAGGTTACTAGTGGTAGGAACATAATTGGCATAGTTGTCTAACTCAAATATTGTCAATCTTCCCACTACTGCATCCAATGTTATATTATTCTTGGGATTGCATCTCATTTCTTGAATTTTTGAAACTCTAATAGCATATATAGGAATAAGTGTTCTTAAAAACTTTCTTTCCATTGTCTCATCTTCAATCTTTCCTCCTAAGGCTTCAATTGTACATACACTAGATTTGATTCTATCACTACATTTTGAAATGTTCTCATCTTCTCTCATTTCATTTGATCAAATTCACCTCTGAGATTTTATTCCTTGGCTCTTCTTACATTATCATCTCCTCTATAGATGGATTTGAGCTTGATCTACATCTCATAAGTAGTACCACAATCTCTAACTTCATCAAATTCAGCATAGTTGAGAGTTGAAGAAATATCAATCATCATGATATTGTGATTCTTATTTTCAGTAATTTCTTCAACACTCATAGTTCTAGAAGGTGCCACATACTTTATGTTTAGATATTTTAGACATGAATCTCCGATTACTACCTAATGCAACCTCATAAGTTTCTACCATGCATTCAACTTATCTCTATTCGACTTAGGGGTAAGACATCTTGATCTTTAGCTTAGGTCCTTGAAACCTTCTCTGCAAGCACCAAATGCTCTTATACAAATTGTTGTAAATATAAGAGAAATAACTGAGAGGGGAGGGGTGAATCAGTTATTACAAAAATAAATCCCAGCTCCCTTAAGTGTCAATACAAATCAAAATTTAACTTCTACTAAAATTGAATTACTATTGAAAATTGGTGAACAAAGAGGCACTTGGTTAACACTAATAATTTACTGTCACTCGGCAAGTACTAAAATATCAACTATAACTCGATAAATATTGAACATGTAAATTTTAAGATATTAAGTATGATTAACCTTAATTAACATAGTTGCATACACATAAAAGAAATAGCATGTACACAAATGACATTAGGATTTAACATGGAAATGCAATTTGAGAAAACCCACCAATTGCAACTAGTTACTAATTTTCACTCTTCTAAAGTGAGCCCTATTAGGGGCTAACCCTGTTAAAGGTTACAAAACACACTGTTAGGTGTGACCCTATTAAAGGATTTAATCAACCTTTTTAGGAGTGGCCTTGTTAGAGGTCTTTAGACACTTCAATCTAGAAATGTCACTTTGTTAGAGGATTTGGAAAATAGTTGTTAGCTAACTCTATTAAGAGATTTAATACACTACTACAATTATTAGAGAGTAACAATGATATGACCTAATTTTTGATGCAACTATATTGCTAATTTCAGATCTTTGTTCTTGCTTGAATACTTGGTTCTCCTTGATCAGATAAAACTTTGTAGCTTGGTCAACTCATGATAATCTATTACATTCCAATTTTTTTCTTATTTTATCTTTTCAATCCCACAACTTGACCTTATACTTATATCTTTTGCATTGTCAAGTTAGTTTGAATACACTTACAAATATTCAATATTCATCCCTTAAGTTGGCTAGACTTAACAAATAAATTCATCAAACTAAATGTGTTGATTCAAGAAAATCCTTCATTAGCCAACCTAGCTCAGTTGACACTAACTCAGAAAAGACTTTCTTCAGACTTCCTTTGGTAATCGCATGAACTTGGTTAACATTGCATCCTAAACTGAATTCCTTTGGTAAATGAATGAGCTCAATTAACATTGGTTCCATGCCAACTTGTCTTTGGTGACTGAGTAAACTCGGTAGACACTATCTTCCTCCAAAATTCCTTTGGTACTTGAGTGAAGCTCAACACACATTATCTCTAAACTTGGTTTACTTTGGAATTCTCAATAGATATTGGAAATTGTAATCACCCGAGTGAGCTTGACAAACACTCATTGGTAAAGACGTGACATTTTTTGTAACATCAAAGACAATATATAATTGAAAATTTGTTTTCCACAAATCCTTCATGGTATCAAAGCCAAATCTACTACATCTTGTTTGGGTTTATTGAATAAAAAAGGAGCAAGGGTTTTTTGGATCATATCTACCAATATTCATGTATTTCTTGTGCAAATAGGGGAGTCTCTAGAATTTGGATCACTTTGAGTCCAAACAAAAATCATGGTTGGATTCACAAGATGTCAAAACCCCTATTTTCATATAAAACATGTTGATTTTGGTGACAGTTGAAAGGGGAAGCAAAAACATTTTGCATACTAGGGTTGTATGACCACTAGTATGGCTATGTTGTAATCAAATACTAGAAGGAAGCAATTGGTACAATTGTTCATACCTTAAATAGAGTTTAGCTAAAGAAAGACTCAAATTAGACTCCTTATGAACTATGGTATGGCTATAAACCTAATGTAAGTTACTTGAAAGTATTTGGTAGAAAATGGTATATCTTGAAGGAGACTAGGAAAGGTAAATTTGATGTCAATAGTGATGAAGGCATATTCTTAGGATACTCCAACAAAAGTAAAGCATAAAAATCAATCATAGATTGTATAAGAAGGTTCTTACACAATCCATGATGGATGTGTTCCTTCTTTCTACTATACCATTTTTTTGAGGTGTACCAAGTGTAGACACTTTCCTTTTGATTCCTTTCTTAGTGTAGAATTAATTGAATTCATTGGAATTTAATTCACCTCCTCTATCTAACCTTAAACACTTTAGTTTCTTTCCTATTTCTTTCTCAACTCTAGCTAGATACCACATGAACTTTTGAAAAGCTTCAAACTAATCTTTTAGATACATTAATATCATCATCCTATAATAATCATCAACAAATAAAATAAAATACTTATCTCTACTACAACTCTCTATGCCAATAGGTCCACAAATTTTTGTATGAACCAGCTCCAAGACTTCTTTAGAATGATAGTTCTTTCTCTTGAAGCTTGTCTTTCCCATCTTACCAATTTGATAATTTTTGCATAGGCCCATATCAGGTTTCCTCAAACTAGGAATACCTCTTACTCTTTTGTTTTTTCTTATCTTTATCAGATTATAAAAGTTCACATGACACAACCTTTTATGCCACAACCAACTTTCTTCTACTTAAGCAATGAAACATGAACTTTGACTTAGATCTAGGTAGAATAAGTTACCTTTTGTTTGGTTACCAAACCCACCTAGATTTCCTTTTCCATCTAGCAGCTTGGCCTTTGCATTTATGAATTCTATCTTGAATCCAATTTCATTCAACTATCCCACACTTAGTAGATTATGTTTTAGTCCTTCAACCCACTAAGCATTTCCACATCTAAGTTCATTGATTAGAGAAATACAACCTTTTCCTTTTATGCAACATAGTTCATTGTTTCCAAATCTTACACTCCCACCATCATAGTGTTCCATATGTTCAAACTTTTTTCTATCTCTAGTCATATGATGAGAATAACCACTATAAATAATTCATGTATAATTTTTTCTAACATGAGAAATAAGTGCCATTTTATCTTCATCATCATATTCATCTTTTACAACAATATAAACCATTTCATCATCATGACTACTATTTGACTCTTTAGCCATGAAACAAGTCTTCTTACCTTTATCCTTGTAGCTCTTGTAGTTTTTGAAATTCTTCTTACCTTTATATTTGTTCTTCTTCTTTTCATTTGTGTCTTCTCTATTTGGACACCTTGCAAAAATGTGACCAACTTCTTCACAAGAAAATAAATTAGAGGAATCTTACCTTTGTACTTTCCTTTTCCTTTGGGGTATATTCTTGTAAGAAGGGCTTCAATGGATTCAAGATCACTATCAAAACTATTTTCTTCTTCACTTTTCGATTGTTTACCTTTAGACTTTGTATCTTTCATCTTGAGTGACAACTTTGCTTCAAATGCAGACTCAAGATTTCTAGAACTAGGAATATAATTATCATAGTTATCTATCTCAAATGTTGTCAACCTTCCCACTAGAGTATCGAAGGTTATCTTATTATTTCAATCACATCTCATATTTTGAATAGCTGAAACTCTAATTGTATAGATAGAAAGAAGGGTTCTAAGTACCTTGCCGACCACTATCACATCATTAATTTTCCCTCTAGAGGCTTTGATTGTACTTACACTAGCTTTGATTCTCTCAATACATTTTTCAATATTTTCATCTTCCGTCATCTTCATCTAATTGAACCAACCATTTAAGCTTTTTTCCTTGGCTCTTCTTACATTATCATCACCTCCATAGATATCCTTCATCTTTGTCCGCATCTCATGAGAAGTGGCACATCCTTTGACCTCATCAAATTTAACATAGTTAAGAGTGGATGCAATGTCAATCATCATAATGTTATGATTCTTCTTTTTAGTATTCTCCTCCATAGTCATAGTTCCAATAGGAGCCTATTACTAGGTATTCAAATATCTTAGACCTGAATCACTAATGGTCACCAAATGTAGCTTCATAAATTCCTTCCATGCCTCAAATTTATCTTTTTTCAAGTTGGGAATCTCTCTTCTGTAAGACATCCTAATCTTTAGCTTAGGTCCTTTAAACCTTTTCTGCATGCACCAAAAGCTCTAATACCAATTGTTGGAAACATAAGAGGAGTAATTGAGAGGGGACGGGTGAATCAATTCTTAAATAAAAAATCCTAGATCCCTTAGATGTCAGTACAAAACATAAACTATGTTGAAACTGTTGTCATTTGCTTAACACACAAGCACTGTGTTAACACTAACAATATGTTGTAACTCAACAAGCACTAAAATATCAGCTATTGCTTGGTAAATATTAAACATGCAGATCTTAAGATATTAACTATGATTAACCTTAATGAACTTAGTTTCATAAACATTAAATAAATAGCATGAACATAAGTGACACCAAGATTTAATTTGGAAATCCAATTTTAGGAGAACCCACCAATTGCAACTAGTTACTATTTTTCACTCTTAGGATGTGAGTCCTGTTAGGATCCAACCTTGTTAAAGGTTACAAAACACATTTTTAGGTGTGACCTTATTAGAGGATTTAATCACACTATTAGGAGTGGCCTTGTTAGAGGTCTTTAGACACTTTAGTCTAGAAATGTCACCTTGTTAGAGGATTTGGAAAATAACTATTAGGCTAACTTTGTTAAGAGATTTAGTTTATTGCTACAATGGTTAGAGATTAACAGTGAAATGACCTAATTGCTAATGCAAACTTATCTTTGCTGATTTTAGATCTCAATTCTGGCTTTAGGACTTGATCCTTCTTGATCATATATATATTTGTAGCTCCTCAAGGATATTCTACTTATCCTTCCAATTCACTTCTTCTAAGAATCTTCTTATCTTCCACACATTCTTAAACTTTCAATCCTCAACTTGACCTTATACTTATACCATATACATTGTCAAGTTAGCTTTAATACACCTTAGAATAATTAATATTCATCTTTTCAAATGGTTGGAACCAAAAAAAAAATCTATTAAACTCAATATGCCAAAATAAGAAAATCCTTTGTTTGTCGACCCCTCTCAGTAGACACTAACATTGAAATTATTTTCTAATGTTAATGAAATGAACTCAGTTAACATTGCATCTTCATAAATTTCCTTCGGTAACCAAGTGAGATCGATTAACACTAGTTCCATCCAACTTTCCTTTGTTAACTAAGTGAGCTCAGTTAACACTAAAATTTTGTGAACATTTCTTAGGTGCCCGAGTGAACTTGGTAGACATTGTTTTCTAAACTTGGTAAACACTAGAATGCTCGGTAGAGATGGGAAGCTATCTTCATCACCTGGGTGATCTTGATAGACACTCACTAGTAAAGATATGTCATTTTGTGTAACATCAAAGACAATATATAATTGATCAATAATTTTAAATAGACAATGGGGCCAAGTGTGGTGGTGGATACTTTCTACACTATGTTCTAAAGATGTGGAAAAGTGCACATGTAGAAAGTAGAATAATTGTGAAAGTTATTTGTGATTTATAGAAGACAGTGTACAAACAAAGTACTTGAGAAGTAGTTTCTAGTGTTTGAATTGTATCTCCTAATAGGAATAGAATCATTATGAGAAATTTTAGATGGTGATAGTAGATAGAAAAATGATGATGTCAGCAAGTCATGTGTGAGGTCCAAGGTTGTACGTGTAAAACGTTTTGGATACTATGTGTTGAAATTGATTTGTAATTATAGAAATATGTAATGAATTGTAATATATTAAATAATGTCTTATTATAATTAATTTGGAAAGCCTCAAGGGTGACTCAAATAATTATTTTGGGTATATGGTATAAAGGAAAGTTATTTTCCTTGTGATGAGAAATGTTAATTGTTTGTGATTGTGTGAAAGAATAAGTAATATGAAAAGTTGGTAAATGCAAGTAAGAGATCAAAGGGATATGTGATGTGAAGTTGAAGATTTGGTATTGAGATATGAGAAAGTATTTGGTGTGCTATTGATAAAGCATGAGGACATAGAAAGAGTTAAAGATACGTAGATCAGTTGCATTTTATTTATTTTGAAAGTAATAATATAGAGACCAATTGGGCAGTGAGTTTGATGGTCTCACGCTTGAAGTTGTTTGGATAGTGGTTCCATCTACCTTCTAAAAAGGTTGGCACAACTCCTAACAGGGTTGGAATCTCCTCAAAGGGATTCAAAGTCTCCTAACAGGGAGTGATATATACTTAATGTTTTGTTGGATTCTAACATATTCCATCCTCTTACAAAGAACTTTTGTATTAGTACATCATTTTATGGGCACCATCCCCACTAGGGTTTTCCCTTTGATCAAGGGTTTCCCTAGTTAACATATCTAGTGTTATTGTGTATGTGTATCTTCTTATGGTTGCTGATTATATTGATCACATGTCTAAGTTTTAATAAGGTTGATAAAAGTTATATTGATCTAATAACTGATTCACCCCCACCCACACCCCTCTCATTTATCTTGGTAGACTTTACTTTCCAACATGTTGTGGGAAGAACAAGACTCATATAGAGTAAATCTACCTGATTATATTAAAGCTTTCAAATTTCTTCTTTCACCATCCATTCCTCTATGGATACTTTAGGTCCTAGATTTACCATGCCCACATTTGAGGTATTCTATGATCAATTGACTAGATAGCAAACCAAGATTACACAATTGGACTACCTACAAGGATCAAAGAACCATGCATTGGTTTCTTAGTCATCTATAGGGAAGTCAAAGTAGAAATTGAATCCTAAAGAAGATTTAGTTAGCAATGAGAGCTCCTCCAAGCCATCTCCTAGATCAAATACTCAAAAACCTTAGAGGGATAAACCTTCTAAGTCCGGTGAGTCTTCATCCAAGACTAAGAAGCTTATAAGTGATCCTTGTAGTTTTTGTGGCAAGGAAGGACATCTAGTTTATAGGTGTTGGAAACTTCTTAAGGCTTTAGAGGAGGCCATGCAGTAGCACAATATTACTTCTCTAAAGCCATCACCTCCTCCTTCAAGGAAAGGACATGTTTTTTCTTGCATGAGCCTTGTCTTAATTCTACTATTTGGATAATTAATTTAGGTGCTTCATACTATATGACACACCCACCTAATTTGGTTACCTCACTTGCTCAATGTGTTGCAATATAGATTTTAGTTGGTGAATTTTCATATCTTTCAATTTCAAGTTCAAGCACTATCTCTTTGGAGAGTGGTTCCCTATATGATGTTCTATTAGTTCTAGCCATTTCTATGAAACTCTTATTTATCTATCGAATTTGACATTCTAGCTCTTGTAATATAGTTGAGTTCTCACCACATGATATGGCTATTCGAGACCTCTATAAACTTAATTTGGTTGTTTCTATTAGGAATGTTAATTTACAGTCTCACTTACATCAGTTTGATGGTTTTAAGAGCTCCAATTCTATAGGTGTTTCTCTTGTTGCTCATGTAGACACAATAAGAAAACTTTGGCATGATCATTTTGGCCATGTTAATGATATATATCTATATTAGATGAGTACATAGGAGCTAGCAATTGGGCTACCTCAGATCTCTTGTGTTGATAGTGTTTGATGAGGTTGTGAACTTGGCAAACATCATAGACATACTTTTCTAGTAGGTAGATCCATACATGTTAAGGCACCATTGGAGTTGATACATAGTGATCTTATGTCATTCCCTAATCCATCTTTTATGGGTACCTGATATGTGCTTACCTTAGAGATGAATTCTCTAAATGCACATGGGTGTACCTTTTGAAGTACAAGTCTAATGTATTTGTTTCATTTTGAATATTTAAGACATTTGTGGAGAATTAGTATGGTCTTTCTATCAAAAGTATACACACTAACAATGGCAGGGAATATGTGAATCAACTTTTAGATATTTTTACATTGAGCATGGTTTACATCATCATTTCATACTTCCTCATTCCCTTCAACAAAATGGGGTTGCTGAGAGAAAGAATAGAACATTATGAGAAATGGCCAATTGTATGATACAGTCTCAATATATGAGTCCTTTTTGGGATAAGTCTATCAATTGTGCCAGATATATTTAAATCAGATGCCTCACAAGCCATTGCAGCATTTGACTCCTGAGGAGGCTTGGACTCATGTCAAGCCTGATGTTTCTACATTCCATATTATTGGTAGTGAGGTTCGGGCATTTATTCTAGACATTCAAAGGAAATCTATGGAGAGGAAAAATTGATTACTCATATTGTTTGGCTATTGTGAGGATGTGAAAGTGTCCAGGTTCTTTGATCATAATTCTAGGGAGGTCTTATTTTGGCAAGATGTCTAGTTTGATGAGTGTTATCCTTTAATGGAGCCTCCATCACTAGCTTCTCCCTCACTACTTAGTACTTCCTCTTCTTCTCTATGTGATTCTTTATCCTTTGAGAAAGATCTTGATGATGATCCACTGTCCCCTACTCCCCTCAATGTTCTATGAGTGCCCAAGTGGGATCATGATACTTTTGATGTAGTTTGGACCTATGATAGGAGATCCTTTAGATTCTCATCAAACTCTTTCTCTAACATCTATTATTATACTATTGATTCATTCCATTTTAGATGATCCACAAAATTTTTCACAGATGATAGGACACTTAGTCTAGGATTGGGCTATGGATGAGGAGTACTCTTCTTTGATGAAGAACCACAGCTAGGACCTTTGTCCTCTTCCAAAAGAAAGAAATTTGGTATGGTGTGGGTGGGTGTACCATACCAATTATTTTGTAGATGGTTCTATTGATAGGTACAAGGCATGTCTTATTGTGAAGGGATTTTCATAGGTGGAGGGTATTGATTACTCCAAGACCTTTGCTCCTATCACCAAGATAAATTTTATTCACCTTGTCCTCTCTTTAGTAGCTTCTTAGGGATGGGAAATATTTCAAATGAATATGAAGAGTGCCTTTTGTTGACATATCAATCAAGTTTTTTATTAGTGACAACACTTATTCAGATTTTGTATGGCTACCAAGCTCAGTGAAAAATCTACAATGTTTGCCATGTAAGTTAATAGCCATCAAGCTCTATAGTTACTATTGAGTCTTCTAGACTAATTCTAATTGGCCACCAAGCATTCTAGTGGTTACCAAGGGAATTCAGTTAGTGTGAAGTGCAATAGTTCAAACCAAGCAGAATCATGCAGTGTGAAGTCTAGCAATTGAACCCAAGCACTCTAGTGGTAGTTTCTACTGAGCTAGCGATTCATGTGATGGAAAGCTAGTGTTAACCAAGCCATATGTGATGATTAGTGTTTACTGAGTGATTCAGTTTATGATAAGTGATACAATATTTACTGAGTCACTAGTGCAAGCCAAGTTTGAGACTACTCTAAGGTGATTAGTATGGACCAAGCTTCTATTTCTACTGAACGCATGATGATGCTGAGTAATGATAGTGGACACTGAGTATCAGAACTTCACCAAACTAGCCTTTAGAACCTGAGTGTCTTTATTTGGGCCAACTTTTTAATATTGGTGTTAACTTGTATATTGGCTGACTTTGTAATTTTGTAAATTGGATTGGTATATATATGTAACGTATTATATCATATGCAATGTAGTATGTAAGAAAATGATCATGTAAGAATGTGAATGTGATCAAGCAGTAGATAAATTATATATTGAAGGCCATATCAGAAAAGGAGTAGAAGAAACATATCCATCACAAAACGTGATTAGTACTTCAAATAATCTCTATCAACAATTTAGTTGTCAGTCAAAGATCAACTATTTCATTCTAACAAGTGAATTAGTCTAAATCTTTTCACAAGGTAGACTTAACAGTCTTTCTTAAATCTCTTAATAGAGTGCATACTTTATTGTGTGTTTGTAAATCCTTCAACAAGGTGGACCTAGAGGTCCTAATTGCTCCTAAAAGGGAAGATCATTAGAAGTGATCATTGTAAGCCTTAACAGGCCAACTTTATGTTGTAGTATTGAATTTTTGTGGGTATCATGCCCACCCCAGTTTTACTTTCCATTTTGAAGGTTTCTAGGTCACCAAATTATTATGTTCAAGTGTTATGAATGTTTTATGTTTTTAGTTTCTCATGTATGCAATTAGATCAAGAATATGGAGATATTCAAACTTGATAAGGAAATTGACAATCAAAAGTTAGATCTAGAAATGGCTAGATGAGAAAATAGAAATTCCCAAATGGGACTTTGATAATCTCACTATGGATCAAAAGCATATAGCTGGTCAACTCCTCCAAAAGAAGGCAAAGAAAAAGAGATTGAGAAAGGAAAGAGATAGGGAATATAAAATTATTGATGATGCCAAGAACATTTTGTATGAGGCAATAGGTATTGAGATAGATTCTTCTCAACCTATTTTATTGAAATTAGAAGAGGTAGTCCAAAAGTTTAATGAGGACTCTAATGGTCAAGATAAGTTAATTGAGAAAATAGAAAAGAAATTCAACAATAAAGTGCTTGAGCACATTGCTCAGCAAATTTCCATTCAAAAAGTTGATCTTTCAACAATTTTGACCAATCTTGAAACCTCTTACACCAATGTGACATCACTTTTTGTGAAGTTATGTGATGTTATTGAGTTCACAAAGGAGATAAAGGGAAAATTGACAAAGATTAACGAGGATCTGAAAGCCAGTGCATAGAAATTGTAACTTGACCCTAGTTCAAGCTCTATGCATCATATGAAGATCAAATTTTTGTCAGACATGTAAGCAAAGTTATTGAGATAAGAAGCAAGGATCTAGTCTACATTGATAGATATTCAAAATATGATCCTTCTTATCATGGATACAATTCACAAACATATTGTTTATTCAAAAACCTTAATCCATAACAACAACTTCTTTGTTGTAGATCACATGATAGAACTCTCTGCAGAAGTACAAATTGCTCTCCATACATGCAAGATTTTGCAGGAGAATTGGGATAAAAATCTAGCACTTATACCTATATTGGTGTCTCCATGTAAATAAGTTTTGAATAAATCTTTGGCATTATTGTCAAAAAGGGGGAGAGACTATGTATAGTGAGACACTATGTATATTGTATGGGGGAGAAAAATGCAAAGGTAGAAAATGTATATAGCAAAGGAGAATTTTTTCAATATGTTGTATAGTATATTATATATACTTACAAAGAGAAATTTTGAAAAATCTCAAAATAGTATACCCTTCCAAACCAATATCACATGGTGATATATATAAATTTTGGCTAATAAGTTTATTTGTCACTAATGCCAAAGGGGGAGATTGTTGACATATTAGTCAAGTTTGTTATTAGTGACAACACTTATTCAGATTGTGTATGGCTACCAAGCTCATTGAAAAATCTACAGTGTTTGCCATGTAATTTAGTAGCCATCAAGCTCTATAGTTGCTATCAAGTCTTCTAGAATAATTCTAAGTGGCCATTGAGCATTCTAGTGGTTACCAAGGGAATTCAATTAGTGTGAAGTGCAACAATTCAAACCAAGTAGAATTAGGTAGTGTGAAGTCTAGTAGTTCAACCTAAGCACTCTAGTGATTACCAAGCTTTGCAATTTCTACCAAACTAACAATTCATGTGATGTGAAGCTAGTATTAACCAAGCCATATGTGATGATTAGTTTTTATTGAGTGATTCAATTTATGACAAGTGACACAGTATTTATTGAGTCACCAGTGCTGACCAAGTTCGATACTACTCTGAGGTGATTAGTATGGACTAAGCTTCTACTTCCACCAAATGCATGACAATTTCAAATAATGATAGTGGATGTCAAGTATTAGAACTTCACCAAGTTAGTCTTAAGAACCTGAGTGTCTTCATTTGGGCTGACTTTGTAATATTAGTGTTAACTTGTATATTGGCTGACTTTGTAATTTTGTAAATTGGATAGGTATATATATGTAATGTATTGTATCATATCCAATGTAGTATGTAAGAAAATGATGATGTAAGAATGTGAATGTGATCAAGCAGTAGATAAAGTATATATTTAAGGCCATATTAGAAAAGGAGTAGAAGAGACATATCCATCACAAAAGGTGATCAGTACTTCAGAGAATCTTTATCAACAATTTAGTTATAAGTCAAAGATTATTTGTTTCATTCTAATAGGTGAATCAATCTAAATCCTTTCACAAGGTAGACTTAATAGTCTTTCTTAAATCTCTTAATAGAGTGCATACTTTATTGTGTGTTTGTAAATCTTCAACAAGGTGGACCTAGTAGTCTTGATTGTTCCTAACAAGGTAGATCATTAGAAGTGATCATTGTAAGCCTCAATAGGCCAACTTTATGCTACAGTATTGAAGTTTTGTGGGTATCATCTCCACCCCAGTTTTACTTTCTATTTGGAAGGTTTATGGGTCACCAAATTATTATGTTCAAGTGTTATAAATTATTTATGTTTTTACTTTCTCATGCATGCAATTAGATCAATAAATCATAAATGGTATATTGCTATAAAGTGTTGAATTTGATAAAGTTTTAGAGGTTACTGATTCACCCTTGTCTCTCAATAACCTAGCATAGTCTCTAATATTTCCAACACCTTTTTGCATGGAGACCTACATGAGGAGATCTATATGGAGTAGCCTCGGCATTTTTTGTAGGACTCTTCTATGGTGTGCAAACTTTGGAGGTCCTTGTATGGTCTCAAACAAGTCCCTTGGGTTTGGTATGAGAAGATGAATTCCTTCTTGCTTACTTCACACTTCACACATTCTTATTATGATCTTGTAATGTACATTCAACATCATGTGGCTGATCTATTGATACATTCACTATATTTTGATGATCTCATTATTACAGGTAGCTTACCCTCTATGATTAAGAGTGTTTAATGAGCTTTGAGAGAGTAGTTTGAGATGAAAAATCTTGGACTTCTACAATATTTTTGGGGCCTACACACTATTCAGTCTTTAGATGACATAGCTATACTCTAGAAAAAGTAAGCTCTTGATATGCTTTAGAGATTTAGCATGCTTGATTGCAAGATTTCTCCCACACCTTTTCGATCAAGAGTTGTTTTATCTACCACTTTCTCTACTCCTACAAAGGTTTCCACTTTATATAAATATCTTATGGGTGGTTTGTTGTACATAATTCACACTCATCCTGATCTTTCCTTTGCAATTAGCCTTATCTCTTGATTCTCACATGATCATCATGAGAGTCATTTGCAAGATGTCAAACATATTTTGAGGTACATTCAGTGTCCTACATGTTATGAAATTTACTAAACATTAGGGGATCCTCACATTGTAGGTTATATAGACTCAAATTGGGATGGTGATATTGATGATTAGAGGTCTACTTATGGATTTGTTTTCTATCTTGGTTCTAGTCCTATCACATGGTTTTGTAAGAAATAGTATGCTCACACATTATCATCTATGGATGCATAATACGGGAAGCTATTCTAACTAGGCAATAGGTTTTATGGCTTCAAAAGTTGATGGTAGAGTTTAGATTCCCCCCCAATAATTCCAACTTTCTTTGGTGTAGCAATCAGAGTTCTATACATATTTTTCCTACAACCTAGTTGAGCATCAGCAGACTAAGCACATTGAGCTTTATATGGACTTCATCAGGCATTTGATCTAGAATGTCTCTCTTAGCTTGGAGTATATTCCCATTGTTGAGAAGGTTGTAGACATCTTCATTGAACCTTTTACATCCCCACAGTATCTTCAGTTGTGCTCTATGCTTGGGGTGAAGGAAGTTGTCCTTAGGTAGTCTTAGTGATGAGTCCTTTTGTTTTTAGCATTCTTCTATCTTTTTTTGGAATAGGGTTTTTCCCATGTGGTTTATCTATTTCTCTACTTTTTTAAAGATTTGGTTGTGTTGTGTACCTCATCAGGCCATGTTGTCGAGACCCATTTATGCTTTCAACATTGTAGTACCTTTACTCCCTATTTAAGATTTCACTATATGCATATGCATTCCCATTTAATAATTAATAATTAATAATTAATTATTAATTATTAATTATTAATTATTAAATCTCATTTACCACTTAGGGTTTCCCTTTTAGGTTTCACAATCCCCTTCTATAAGGACTGATCCATTTTATTTTTCTCTCATTCTTCTAGTCTAGTAATATATTCTTGCATATTTTTATAGCCAAACCCTTTCCTTCTCTTATCCATTGCTTCTTTGTGATAGGTTCTTGCTTGCAACTATTCTATGGGATTTTTGGATTTGTTCTTATCAAATCTTTCAACCTTTTCAAAGAAGACTAATGACAAGATATTCAAAAAAACCTTCAAGATATTGTCAAATCTCATATTCCTAAAAGAATAGATTCCATTTGCAACCAATATCTTGGTAGTGTAGAACAAGATTTAGTATGCAAAGAACATTAACAAATAAAGTAAACATTCACAAACCAAAAACTAAATTCACATATATGCTTAGACAAAGAAAGCAAACAAGAAGTGCAAACCTCACAAGAGAAAACACTCCATGCTTTCTTGATTCTGTAGATGTGTCCTTTTGTTGTGGATGTATGCTCAAGATGCTCAAAAGCTGCTTCAA
This sequence comes from Cupressus sempervirens, assembly GCA_028749045.1. Lineage (NCBI taxonomy): Eukaryota > Viridiplantae > Streptophyta > Pinopsida > Cupressales > Cupressaceae > Cupressus > Cupressus sempervirens. The sequence goes on from CM053789.1 coordinate 211,174,274, forward strand.
TGGAGATGGGTAATGGCAAATTGGTAGCTTTGTGAGCTCTCAATTTGGCATTATAAGGGTATGGGTATGGCTTTTGGCTCTCAAAAGGGCATGGTAACTTTAGCTCAAAGATTGTTGATGAAATGGCTTGGGATGGGATTCAATTTATAGGCTAAGGGGTAGAGGGATGGAGGGCTTAGATGCAAGGATGGATGAAGGCTTAAGGAGGGCTAAGATGCACTCAAAGGGGAGCACATGGATTGTGCTTGTTTAGCACCAATGGGAAGGTGACACTTGTCACAAGGAGGATGAGTGTGAGAGGGTAGGGTAAAGGGCTGGTTAAAGGCATGATGAGTGGGGTTGAGTATGTAAGAGGGATGTAAGAGGAATGAGTGTGGAAGAGGGAAGAGTGTGGAAGATGGGTGTAAGAGTCTTTTATGTTTTGTAAGAGCACTCATGACTTAGTGGTTGGGTTTTTTGAGGGGAGACTTTGGTTTGGATTAGGAAAGTCTTAAACTTGTTTAAGGAATGTGACAACATTAGGGGGTGGATTAGGCTTGGGTTTAGAATTAGATTAGGAATGTTAGAGATGTGCAAGTGGATGGCATTAATGAGGGTGGGTGAGTTAGTGGCTAAGCTTGGTTAGTATGGGTGGATGGGGTGGATTAGGCTAAATGGAGGATTAGAGATAGGTTAGGGGTTTCTGAATTTGAGGATTTCATTTATCAAATAGATTTATTTTAATAAATGGGGATTTTTGGAATTAGATAGAAGAATAGGATTTAATTGATAAATAATAGATTATTTGATTTATCAATTAGGACTATAGATGATTAATTAAATTAATCAACTAAGGGATGACAAAGGATTAATTAAATAGAAATTTAATTAATAATGCCTTTTTAGATAACTAAATAGGATTACTAAAATAGTGTAATCAAATTTAGGTGTCTACATTTTGCCCCTCTTTGACATAGTGTTAAGACAACACTATTTCAAAGAAGTTTGAATGAAGACGACACGAGGAAGATGTTTTAGCAACAAGGTTGCCCCAGTCTCGGATAAGAAGAGGAGAGACTAGACTTAGATGATGCCCCCTCAAGAAGGCAATGGGGAGAGAAATGAGGCTCGACGACTTCTTGAAAAGTACAAGAAATTGAGACGAGCTGAGACACAGGTTGGCGAAGAGAAGGGGTTGAATTAGCTCAAAATCTCACTATGGGAGAATGATAAAGGGAAATCAGAGGCACAATAGTAAAGCAAGCTTAAGACTTTCCAGGATTGGGGGCGGGGGAGGAGGAGTGGAGCACTATAAAAGGAATCCATGGTAGGGAGATGGATGATAGAATGATAAAGCTGATGCAACAAGATTTTAAAGAGTCAGATTGGCGGAAGATGGGTTTCGAGGATCCCTAGGACTAGGATTGTGGATCTCGAAAGATGAGGCTTGGTGGATTGATTTGTTTGGTGGATCCCTAAGACTAGGATTGTGGATCCCTAAAGCTAAGCGTGAGGAGTGATTCAAAGAGATACTGATGCATAAGCTGGGGTAGGAGTGACAGATGTAGGATATGGATGGGGGATAATGGAGATGAAGGGAATCCATTGAAGCTTTTTGAGCGGGGGGATACTTCAAAGAGAAGTACCACCATGTAGTTGAGCACTAGATTTGCTATAGGACTGTTGGTTAATTGCCAAGGTTACCAAGAACATCAAGGCCTTTTCACCAACCATCCAGAGGACTGACGAACTGACTCAAAATAAACACACAAGGATTTCCCTAGTATCACACATGAATCCCAGAGGAAGCAGCGTGGAAATGACACTAGGTAACCCACAAGCAAAAAAAGAAAACAAGCAAAAGACCTGATCAAGACCTTACGCTCTAATTGCCCCATTCGCAGCATACCATGATATGGAAGATCGTGGAAACCTTGAGGAGGGAACAAGGAGATTGCTTGGAAAAGATATTTCAAGACCCAAAAGGGAAGATCTCAAATCAAAAGAAAGTGAAAATCCAAAAGAGAACTGTTTGCCAACGAGATGGGTAGGACGAGGTACTAACGGACCAAGATCAGACATGAGAAAAGCTATATCCTGCAAGGATCTATCAGAGAGCACCTAAGCTGATGGATCTGGATGAGTGATGCGTCTGGCAAGCTGAACTAAGAAGGATAACACTTTGGTGACAGGAGATCTAGCTAAAGGATGCATTGGAATATCTAACCAAGGTGTGCGATGTGTGCAAGATGTTGACCAAGGATGAACTAACACGAAAGCTGGATAGATACAATGATACTAAGCTAAAGAGGATATACAAGCTGACAGACCAAGATATGCTACAAATGTACAAGTTTGTTCATGTTTTGTTTTTTTGTGAGATGGAAATGTTTGTGAAGGATGGGATGTCTATAATAGTTGATAGGTGGATAGGTAGATGGTTTGTGAAAAGCTTAAGGAAAATGGGATTCTGTGTGTGCATGTGATAGGATACAGGCTAGGATACAAGATTATTTACAAGCTGGAATATGGTACAAGCTTTGGAGAAGATTTGGATATATACAAGGTATGGTACAAGATTTAGAAGGTATAATACAAGCTTTGGTACAAGATTTACAAGCTGTACAGGAGGTATTGACAAGCTCCATCAAATTTTGGATATTTGATTGGAACACCAAGGGAACAAGTAGGTGTTTTATGGGATGGTGGGTGGATGGATGAGGGATAGAATAGTGATAGATAATGGATTAGTCTTTAGCACACAAGGCACCTGAATTACCAGGTTTTCACCAAGGTACCTATCCAAGGCACTTGAATTGCCAATTTTTCACCATTGGACGCTTATTTCTCTTTACTATTTTTTTTTTTGTATTTTTCAAAAGCTGGGTATACCAAGGATCTTCAAGCATAGAACTTCTTGAGATGAATGATGTTAGTGGGATCATTCAAGAGTTCTCCTTCTGGTGTAGATAATTGATAGGCTCTGGAGCCAAAGGAGGCAGTAACCACATAGGGACCAAGCCATGTAGGTTCAAACTTGCCTTTCTTTTCTCGATCTACTTGGACTTTCATATTTTCTTTGAGGACCATGTCACCTGGCTGAAAGTGTCATGGGAGCACCTTCTTGTTGAAATTCCTTTTGAGACAAGTTTGATAGACTGTAAGTTGGTCATAGGCTTGTTGTCTCTTCTCGTCTAAGAGATCTAGCTGGGTGAGTCAAGCTACTCTGTATTCTTCATCTGAGATTTTCCCTCGCAAAGATATGCATAGTGAGGGAAGTTCAACTTCTATAGCTAATACTGCTTCGGCACCATAGAGTAGGGAGTATGGAGTTGTGCCTGTGGATGTACGGAAGGAAGTTCGATAGGCCCATAGAGCCGAATTTATTTCAAGGTGCCAATCACGGCCGAAATCATTGACAACTTTCTTTAGGATTTTGAGGAGGGTTTTATTAGTTGCCTCTGCCTAGCCGTTACCTTGTGGGAAATATGGGCTAGAAAAGCGGTGATGGATGTGGAGGGAAGTGCATAATTCTTCCATGTTGAGATTTTCAAAGTTACCTCTGTGGTCAGTGAAGATGGTGGATGGGATGCCGAAGCGGCAAACAATGTGGTACAAGATGAACTTGGAGACTTGAACTCCTATAGCTGAGACTAGGGGGACTGCTTCCACCCACTTAGTGAAATAGTCTGTAGCTGTTATTATCCATTTATGTCCATCAGATGAGAGAGGTGTGATAGTTCCAACTACATCAAGGCCCCAACAAGCAAAAGGCCAAGGTGGTGCAATAGGTTGTAGATCCTGTGCTGGAGCGTGCAAAAGATTTGCATGCTGCTGACATGGGAGACACTTTCTGACAAAGTCACAAGAGTCTTCTTCAATGGTAGGCCAATAGTAGCCTGCTCTAAGGATTTTTTGTGCTTGGACAATACCACTCGTGTGGGAACCGCAAAGTCTGAAATGTACTTCTTTTAATGCCATCACAGCCTCATTTTCATCTAAACATCGAGAGAGAGTATTGTGATAACCCCGACGATATAGGGTATTGGCTATGATAACATAGCGAGATGATTTTTGAATAAGGTTCTGGTGTTGGGTGCGTGTGAGGTGAGGGGATATGATACCATCATTAAGGTAAGCGTGAATTTCATGGTACCAAGGGGATTGGGGACCAACCAAGATACAAACATGGTTTGAATCCTCATTCGCATAAGCGGGCGTGAGGAGCTGCTAAACTAAAAATTCATACTGCATAGCTTCTTGGGGAATTTCCAAGAGCGAGCCGATAGTGGCCATGGCATCTGCTGCCTTATTCTGCATTCGAGGCACTTGTGTAAACTGAAGCTTTGTAAAATGCTGGGTCAGCTGATCAACTAGCTCTTTGTAGGGTAACAGCTTTTCATCTTTGGTTTGATATTCATTTAAGACTTGTTTGCTGATGAGTTGGGAATCACCAAAGACTTGTAACTCAGTGATATTCCATTCTGCAGCTATCTTTAATCTTGCTACAAGAGCTTCATATTCTGCTATATTGTTGGTGCTAGGGAATTGTAGCTTGAAGGCTTTTGGAATGTAATCTCCTTGAGGTGTAACTAATAATATTCCTGCCCTTGATCCATGAGAGGTGTATGAGCCATCAAAATAAAGCTTCCATGGGGGTTGTTCTTCAATTAGGCAGATATGCTCATCTGGAAATTCTGTGAGCAAAGGATATGCATCTACTAGAGGTGCATCAGCTAGGTGATCTGCTATAGCTTGCCCTTTGATTGCCTTTCTGTCCACATACTGGATGTCAAACTCACTTAGTAGCATAACCCATTTGGCCAAATGGCCTGTAAGTGCTGTTCTGGAGAGCATATACTTGAGAGGGTCAATCTTGGAGACTAGTTGGATGGTATGACTTAGCATGTAGTGGTGAAGCTTTTGAGTTGAGAAAACAACTACCAAACAAGCTTTTTCCATAGGAGTGTAATTGAGTTCATAACCAACTAGGGTCCTACTGATATAGTAGATGGCTCTCTCTCTGCTATAATCATCATGTTGTGCTAGAAGTGCCCCTAGAGCAGTAGGTGTTGCTGATATATACAAGATCAAGGGATGACCAGGAACTGGTGGAACCAAGATAGGGGGATTGGTGAGATACTGCTTGAGCTGATCGAAGCTGCGCTGACATAAAAGATCCCACTTGAAGTTCTCATTCTTCTTTAGCAAGTGTGAAAATGGTGTACACTTATCTGCAAGTTGGGAGATGAAGCGCCGGACAGATTGAAGTTTTCCCTGAAGAGAGCGAAGCTGTCGCAGTGTCTGGGGAGGAGGCATATCTAAGATAGCCTTGACCTTTTTGGGGTCGATCTCTATACCTCGTTTAGAAACTTCTTGGGATTTAGCATGAGATGATATTGGGCCAACCTATCAAAGAATTTTTCCAGGTCAGTAAGATGATCCATGAAGGTGTGAGACTTGACTAGGATATCGTCCACATAATCTTCCAAAATGCTATGGATAAGATCATGGAAAATGGCTGTCATAGCTCTTTGATAGGTAGCCCCAGCATTCTTTAGGCCAAAAGGCATCATGGTGTAGCAAAAGGTCCCCCAAGGGGTAGTGAATGTTGTCATATTCTGGTTCTCTTCTGCAATCTTGATCTGATTATACCCAGAAAATCCATCCATAAGGGATAGAATTTCATGTCCAGCTATAAGATCTACAATCATATCTATGTTGGGCAAGGGAAAATCATCCTTTAGACAAGCTTTGTTAAGATCTCTAAAATCAGTGCAGATTCTGATGTCACCGAAAGGCTTAGTGACAGGGACCATGTTGGAGATCCATTCTGAGTAGTCGATAGGTCGGATAACCTTAGCAGCTAACATTCTTTCTCGTTCAGATTTGACTAGTAATGCCACCTTGGGGTGCATTTTTCTAAGATTTTGTCTGACGGGCTTGATCTTTGGATCGACTGCAAGATGATGAACTACAAGCTTTGGATCAAGTCCTAGCATGTCCTGATATGACCATGCAAATCGGCCAATGTTCTCTCGTAAAACCTCAAAGAGGAGGTCAGCTTGGTCTTGTGATAGGGATGCAGCAATGTGAACAATTCTAGGGATCTCTGAAGAACCAATGTTGACTTCTCTAGTATCCTCTATTAGAATAGAAGACACCTCTGGTCGATCATCTTGAGGAGGCAATACTAAATCCTCATGTTCTGCTTGTGGCTCTGGATTTTCTTGCTGAGGGGTTCTCTTCGCTGCCTTAGCTAGTCCCAGATTTACCTTAGTTTCAGTTTTGGGTGTATCGAAACTGGGTTGGGGATTTTCTCCAAAATACCCCTTGGGATCTAGCTTGTAGATGTAGGCAAAATCTGGCTTTGTCTTCTTATGAGGAGTTTCGGCTCCCATGAATCTTAGAAGTGCTTCTTCTGATGCGAACTCATCAATATGTATGACACTTGGTTGGTCCCAATCTATGAGTTGTGGATGAGTGAGTGGTAGGTCAATGAGATGGATGGATAGTTCTCGGAGAACAGAGTCTCCTAGGAAGATTTGGTCTGGGATATCGTCGTAGGCTCTCTTTTCAACTTCCTCAGGAATGTCTTCGATTTTGATAAGGTCGCAGTGAATGTTCGAAAAAGCGTGACCGTTCTCGTTGGTGCCCCAAGTTGTGGGTATGCCAAAGCCAAGACCTGACTTCGTTTCCCAATTATGTGCTTTGATGGGACATTGCATGCCCCTTTCTTCTAGTCCTAGTCCACCTCCTTGATAGTTCCATTTTTCAGTGATGAGCTTATGTTGTTGGGGATACTTCTGGCTGAAGTGATCAAGGCGTGCTTGATTTCTTGGAGGTGCATCCTTATGTAACCAATTGTTGATATCTAGAGTGAGCTCCTCATGAAGAGGGGTTTTTGAGGACACAAAGGTGGTTGGGCCAAACTGTTTGTATCGAGGAGGTGGAATCTCCTTAGCTTTTTGATATGTTGGCCGTCCATGGGTATGTGGATCAAGTGGGATTGCTCCAACAGCAAATGCATCTGATAGACTATATTCTCCACAACCTTTGTTGTTGATCTTTATAGTAGATAGGGTGGAGGCGAGGATGGTTTCTGCGTCATTACAAGTGTGGGATGAGTTGGCGATGGCTGTGCCGATGTCTATTCTAGGGCAATGGTTTGTATATGAAGCTTCAACCACATTGCAGTAAGCAATGGGTTCTGGATCAACATGGATGGTTACCTCAGTGCCCTGATGCGAAAATTTGATGCACTGATGGTAGGTGGATGGAACAGCCTTCATAGCATGAATCCATGGGCGACTGAGGAGGATGTTAAATGGTAGGTTTAGATCAACAACATGGCAAACTATCTCTTGAATGACCGGCCCAACCTTGATTGGTAGCAAAATAGTCCCTTCTATGGTCCTTTTCAAGTTGTCATAAGCTTTGATGGTGATAACCTCACTGATCATATCTGCCTCAGTATACCCAACTTGTTTTATAAATTTTAGGGTGCAAATGTTCAAGGCTGATCCATTATCTATCATTACTCTTTTCACGGAAAAATTGGATACCATGATGGCTATGCGAAGCGGAAGGGTGTGATCTGGCTCAACCGCGGGTATGTCGGTGGGTTTAAAAGATAGGGCACATGAGGATGAAAGGTGTCCAACAAGATTACAAAAATTAGTAGCATTGATATCGAAAGGGACACGGGATTCTATGAGAGCACTGTCAAGGATGTCTTTGTACACAAGACTAGTGCGGAGAAGGGCTAAAATGGATATTTGGGCTGGCATGTTCCCAAGGTGTTCCAAGATATTGTACCATATTTTTGATGGAGCTGATGGTGCTGATGAAACTGGTGGGCCTGCGATGTTAAATTGCGCTCTTTGAGTGGTGACCGCACACTCATTGTTTGGTCCTCGGATATTGATAACATTGACAGAAGGCTCTTTCTCAGATATACAACCTATAAGGCTACCATAGTCTATATAGGATGAAGTGTGGTCATTGTTCTTCCCATGCTGTTGGTTTGGCTGGCGGTTGTTGGTGTTGTTTTGGATAGGTGCTTTTCCAGGATTTTGGTTGTTGTGTGGAGGAAAAGCATTTTGATAAATCTGTAAGCCTACATTGGGAGAGGTTTGGGCACCAACAGTGATTTCCTTCCGATCAATGAGGTCCTGCACATAGTCTTTCAGTTTCATGCATCTGAGGGTGGTGTGACCATTTACCCTATGGAACTTGCAATACTCATTGTCCTTGTACCATGCAACTTTGGATTGGCTTGGATCAATTTGCTGGGTAGGAGGAAATTTGATGAGGTTTTCCTTAGCCAACTTCTCAAAAATAACATCCAATGGCTCACCAAGGGGTGTATAGTTTCTAGGTGCAGGTTGGAATCTGGGCTTTTGCCCTGCAGCTACATTGATGGCATTAGCTTGATTGTTAGACCCTTGAAAGTTGGGTGTTGTATTGTGGTTTTGATAGCTTTGGTTATTTTGTTGTTGGTAATTGATAGCTTGTTGGTTGTTTGTTTGATATGGTGGGTTAGACTGGTTTTGAGAAGGACCAATGATATTCACATGTCTGGTGTCAGTAACCCCATCTGTTGCAACATGCTTGTTTTTGTTCCAATACCTAGACTTGTCATTGGAATGTGATTGATTTTGGTTGGCCTCTTTGTAAATCTTTACCACACCATCTTTGATGAGTCCTTGCTCAAGGATCATTCCTTTCTCTTTGATATCCTTATAGGTCTGCAAATAGTTCATGGTCATGTGGTGAGCCAAGCTGGGATGTGCATTATCAATAAACATTTTCACCACATGGCGTTCTGGCAAGGTGCATGATATGTGGGTGGTAAGGGTTTGCCATCTTTGCAGGTATTCGGCAAGGCTTTCTCCACCTTTTTGCTTGGTGTGGACAAGATCAACTATTGGTAGCTCTGTTTCAACAAGATGGGCATATTGGGCTACAAATGCCTCAGATAATTCAACAAAGTTTTTAATTGTGCCATAGGGGATTCTATAAAACCATTCAAGAGCTGGTCTAGCCAAGCTTTTGGGAAAAAGGCGCAAGAGGAAGACATCATTGTATGCCACATCCTGGCAATGCATGTAAAATTCTTTGATATGTGTGACAGGGTCTCCTTTTCCTCTAAATTTGTCAAATTTAGGTACCTCAAAGTGTTAGGGAAATGGTGTCGTGGTAATGGCTCTGTCAAATGGATAAGGACACACATTCTCAAACTTGAATGTCTTTGGATCATTCCCTTCTTGGATGGCTTTCAGAGCTATCTTCATTTGCTCCCACTCTGAATTGATAGGTGATGGTTGGGGTGCCCCCAATGTAGGAGTGCCTTGAGGTAGGTATGTGCTAGATGGGGCCACTGAATATGGATGGTTGTGAGGGATTTGTTGATAGGGATTGTACATTGTTTGGGCAGCTGCATGGTGGATGACAGGTTGTTGAGGGGGAGGTGGCGCATATTGCTGCATGTGCTGCAAGGCTTGCTATTGATATGGGATTTGAGGTTGGGGCTGAGGAACATAAGCTGGCTGTGGGATAAATGGATTGCTTTGTGAAGGTAAGGTATAAGATGGTTGTGAGGCTTGGGGAAAGGATCGGAGGGCTTGTGGGGTTTGACCAATATATGTGGGTTGTACCCCCATTTGGGATGGTATCTGCAAATAATTGGTGGTTGGCTGGGGTGGTGGATTACCTCCTAGAAGTGGCATTGAAAAGTAGTTGGTAATTGGAGGTAATGGATTAGTTGGTGGTGGAGGTGGTGGGAATTGAAAGCTTGGGAATGGAACTGATGAGGTTTGATAGCTTGTTGGCTGGATTTGGAAGCTTGGTAGAGTGGTGGTGGGAGCTGGGGTCATTTGGGAGCTTGGTAGAAAATTGGTAGTAGCTTGTGGGATTTGATAGCTTTGTGGAGTGAGGGTAGTAGCTTGTAGATTTGTGGCTAATGGTATTGAGCTCCCAAGACCTAATGGAAATGATGGGATTGTGTTCTGGGCTGTAGTGAACAAGCTGGGGGTGATGAAAGGTTGATTACTTGGCCCCATGGGTGACATCCCTATTGTATATTGTTGAGGTTGGCCAAAGATGCTAGCACTGATTTGGGAGATGGGTGGATTTGGAAGGCTGGGTTGGGGAGCAGCAGCAGCGATAGTGAAGGGGGTGAATGGTGAGCTGTTTTGGGTAAAGGGGGTTTGGAGCGGAGAGGTATGAACCAAGGATGGAGTGGTGGTGGTTGGGTTGGCTTGCGGCATGGAGATTTCAACTTGGGTGGATGATGGTATGTTTGGGTCTATTGGGTCATATGGATTGGCTGGAGGCTCTTCTTTTGGAATATATTGAGGATAATTTGGATCATAAGAGCCTATGGGTGGTGGCAGCTGCCCAAACAACGGGTGAGATGGATCTAATAATGGAGGGGATCTAATCTTGTCATAGGAAGAATTGGAAAAGGCTCTTTTCTCAATGGCCCTATATAGAATCCCTAGTAGTAATGACCTCCCTATGGAATTGTATCAACTTATGTGGCCACATATCAAGGATTATTTTTACTCTTTGTACTTGGATGCTTTCAAAAATGGGTCATTGGGCCCTATAATTAATGGTGGTATCATTAAACTTCTACCTAAAGTGAAACATGAATGTTCTAGATAAAATTTCATTCTCATCAAGCTTGACTCTAATAAAGCCTATGATAGAATCTATTTGAGGTTCATTTTTAAAATGCTTGACTAGCTTTGTTTTGGTCCTAAACTTTGAGCTAATGTTCATATTATTTTTCAATATGCGAATGACCAGATTATTATCAACAACACTATAATAGGTACATTTTCCTTCATATATCTATTTGATAAGGTTGCCCTTTAGCTCCTTATTTATATGTCCTTAAAATTAATGCATTGGGATATGTACTTTAATTTTCTAACATGTAGATGATCTTAGGGATATCTATTCCTAATGATAATGTTGTTACAAATTCTCACTATGTTGATGATAGCCTATTATTTCTACTGTAGCTATTTGATGTTTTGATGCTTCAAAACACAAAAAATTTGAAATAAATATTACCAATATGATGGATGTTTTGGAAAAGTATTGTGTTGTTTCCAAATCTAAAATTGCACATTAAAAAACATTTTTTTTGATGGTTTGGCACAATCTTGTTCCTCAATGGATTCCACCAAATTGGAAGCAAATTAAAAATAAGGAAATAATGAGGTATCTTGGTATACCATTTGGTATTGGGTTGTCACTTTCAGATATGTGGAATTGGTATCTTAATAGAGTTAGGAGCAAGATCTTTAATTGGGGAAATCAAATTCTATCCTTGGCTGGAAAAATCCAAGTTCTCCATAAAATATTACTTGCCACTCATGTTTATTATTATTTATGTTGGATGTCTTTAAAAAAGGAGTATGATGATCTGATTAAACTTATTCATCAATTTCTTTGGGTTGAATGGGACAGTAATAGAGGATTCATAATCACATCATGGGCACACTGTATCCAACCTAATAACACAAGTGTTTTGTTTGGCCACCAATTGAATTATTAGAGATGTCCATCGGGATGAACAGTGGAATATCCTTATATGACATTGCATTTATAGTGTCATTGTTAAAGGTAAATGATAGCATGTGTAATGGTTGGACAAAATCCTCCATGCCCCATTTTGTGATATTAAATATTTTTCCCTCTCCAATATATATGGAAGGCCTGGTAGCATACTTGCAAAATTTTATCATGGATAGGTTACTCACTTCAACATGTATTTAGTTTTCCCACTTTTTCAATTTAGCAAAACAAGAATATCATCTATTACAATCAGCTCATTGCCTTAAGCTTTCCAAAATAATCTTCTTTCCTTTCAAAAAGAGAGCTTTTACTGGTAGGGATCTTTGGGATTTATAGACTATGAGATGGTTACCATGGAAAATTATTAAAGAACAATTTAACTTAAACAATAAATACAAGGTATTTTTTATTTTTATTAGGTCTTTAGTACCTCAAGAATTGACAATGAAACTTTGTTCTCCTATCCATTGTAATTTTATAAAGATTGGTTATGGACGACATCACATCCTATTTTTTCCCTTAAGGAAAACTTATTTACATCTACTCCCAAATATGCTCCTAAAGTCTCGATTAAATTCCAAGTGGAAATGTAGGTTCAATAAAAAAAGGGTCCAAATTGTCATCTCAAATATGGAAATTTAAAGCCAATGCAGATGCATAATTAATTACTTGGAAGATTTTATATTTCAAGTTTCCCATTGTTGACAAGTTGAAATGTATGATGATTCAACCAATCAATTGTCCATTCTGCCACATGCAAGAAAGCATGAAGCATATATTTAAGGCTATCAATTTGTTAGAAAATAATGGAATCTTGTTCAAAATAATTTACTAGCTATTTTTTAACATAGATTAAATTGGAAGGAAGCTCTTCTTAGTGTGGGCTTACATGGTAATTTTTATTTATTTTTTGGTGAAACATTATATTTATATTAATAATAACTAGCTCAAAATGGCTCCCAGAGAAAAGAACTAGAAAAGGAAAACTATGGTCATTGCTTGATACAAAAAGGATATAGGAGAAGAAATACTACATCTAGAGAGAGTATCTATCATCACTAATGAATCTTGTCATTATGAATCCCAAATATAAAACACTATGATTACAAAGAGCACAAAACTTGTATAAACACAATTCATTGTTTGCTTAGAGACAACACCAAGAGCCAAGCTAAAAATTGTCATAAAATTTTCCATCATTGATCTTCATCCAAAACTCCAATTCAGACCATGATATTAGAAAAAAGACATCCAATACAATTTCAATCTAGGAACCTAAACTCCATACAATATCTCAAAAGAACAAGTGAGAACCATAAAAGTAAAACATGTGAAATCACAAAGAAGCCATGATTTACTATCAAATAATATTTGAGAAGGGCTCAACATGATTCTAAACATATTCTTTTGTCAAAATATTAACTAAGTTGGGGAATTAAGGAGATTAAGTGGAGAAGTAAAGAGTTAATATAAACCCCATGAGTATCCAAATTAGCTAGACAATCAACTAATAGATTGCCTTCTCTATAAGTATGTATGATGTAACAATTAGAGATTGAATCAAGAAGGGACCATACTTGATGCAATATACTATATGGACCAATTATATACATGACATTTAATACACACATTAATAATAATGGTTAAATAGTCTGCAACATGTAACTTAGATATAGATAGTGATTTTGCATGTTCCAAACCAAAAAGCAAGGCCTAGGCATCAACTTTTTTATTAGTATTTGGAGGGAGAGGAAATGATTTTGCTAAAACCACATGACATTTAAAGTCTCTAATGACTATGCCATAGCCAGAGTTACTCATATTTCCCCTAGAAGCCCCATCAAAATTGAGTTTATAATAACCCTCACTTGGGAGAATCTACTTGGTTTGTGCTCAAATAACCTACTTGGATGGACACAATGGAGTAGGAAGATAAGGAAAAAAGTAAACCCTTCCACCAATGAATAACATAGCCATCCCAAGGAAAACAAACATGTTTACCCTTATATTTACTTATTGTAGCATTAACAAGCTCAAAAATTGATCTCTCTAATCCTTCCAAAAATTGAAGGATTGGAGATGATGTCTATCTTGAAAAATTCTTTTTTCTTTCCCACCAAATTTCCCATACTACAAATGCAGGGATGCACTTCCAAAGACATGAAAACATTGATTCAGAATGTAAGATTCGACATGCCTTGAAGAAATCCCATAGAGAGTTAGGTAATGGCTTATGGAAATTAAGCTTATTGAGAAAAAAATTCCAACAATCTTGGACAAAAGGGTAGTTTAAGAGGAGGTAATCTATTGTTTCCATAACTTGTAGATAGGGAACACAATTTCAGGGATCGAAAATGTTCAATCTATGAAGTCGGTCACTAGTTAAATTCTAGTTCTTTAATGCAAGCCATGCAAAACATCCTACTTTTGGCAAACCTGAACTATTCCAACAGAATTTAAAAGCACAATATGTGGTTTGATTAAATTGGTTGTGTTGGAGAGCTAAGTGCTTGGCCAAAGAAAGGGATCAAAATCCTACAGCAATGGACTACTTAAACCAAGATTAGACATCTCAAGTGGTTCTTAGCCAACTCATTTGGACTCATTTAATTTATCAACTAGGGATGTAAACTTGAAATGGTGTTCACAAAATATATGCTTCAAACTTATCTCAACTTAAGAACTACTCTATCGAAATTCAAGTGCTTAAACTATAGGAAATTTATACTAAACTTGACAACCAAATCTATTTTTAATAAAGCATGAAAATATAGTTGAGAATTGCTTCAACTATCTATGCTATAGGAATAACCCACTAATTTTGTTATTACTAGCTACAAGAATAGCAGAGTCTACTTAGGTTCTACAAAGTAAATATAAATCCTATGCTAACTAATTAGTTCACTCCCTGTGTGGGCCCCCATAGAGAAGTGAAGTATAATAACTCAGAGATGGAAAGCTGAAATAATCTTTTTATTCATAACAACAAAACATACATACTAATGAATAGTAGGATTATATTGAGTATTTAAAAACTTAGCAACTTCTTCTTTCTATTGAAAAATGACTGACTAAAACCTTGTAACTCTAGAACATAGACTTCCAGTTATTTAAAACACAAACTAGGAACAAAATTTCTAAATTCAAGACTCATCAACTACCAAAACAAATGAAGGCATTGATTATTACAATATGCACATTAATTCTAGTGCCAAATAGAATAGTAATTAAGAAGTTCACAACCCCTTAATTTCCTCTGCTCAAGGTTGGTCTGTTAATAGGAGCAGCCGCTTTGATTCCCACTTGGTTGACTTGGCTTTATATTTATATCTACAAAATATTAGTGTCTCTAAAACAATAATATACATCAAGACTTATTCAAAATATGTTATCTAAATTAGTTTACCCTATGTCACATTGCTGTAGGAGAACTACCCAACCTAGCTAAGGAAGAAAAAGCATCATTCTCACTATTTTGTAATTAAATGACATATCTTTTCATAGCTTATTCATTTTAATCTTGAAAAGTGATTATGCACATATTTGTCTAAAATCATCATAAACATCATGTTCTTGAACATCAAAGTCTTTTAGAGAGTTTACAAATTAAACTAAAAATCAAATGACAAAATAGACCATATTCTAGTCTCATCATTCCCCCCAACTAAAACTTTGACTTGTCCTCAAGAAAACATGAAATTTTTAACCCTCGCAGCCATCCTTAAGTCTAAGGCAACACTTTTTTCCTTTACCCCCTGTAGCAATGTTCCAATAAAAACCTTTCCTCTCCCTATACCTTTCCCATCTACGAAGCTCTTCTAACATATCAAATTTCTCTAAATCTTGTTGATTAGCAAGCAATGGGGACAACAATAGTGGAGGCTAAAAAGTTAAAGGAATCCAATCATTTTTCCTTTCTTTCCTCAACTTGATATACCAGCGTGCCTGCTAAGTGGCCATGATAAAATTTAGTGAAGAATGAGGTTCCCTCTTCTACAGGTCTTCACTCAACCCTATACAGTGCCACTGATTCACCTGCTTTGCTACAAGAAGATTTTTTTTTGCCATAGCTTTATATTCTTAATATACTATTTCCCTTAAAGGAGGGATAATCCAAATTCTAGGTTTTGAGTAAGCAATTTTCAACCATTCATAGTATAGAGTTTTGGCATCCTTGGCCTCATGCCTGAGAAAAAGTGGCATCTCATACTTTAATTCCCTATACTGGTGGGCCTGGTTTTCCCTGCTAATTTCATTTTGAATCCAAGACATCAATGCCCTAAGTTGAATATCACCCACATAAGGAAGAGGGATCCAATCTCTATTATTAATGACTACAAAATTATGTAAAAAGATTTCACAGAACAAATTTTTGATGGCTATAGGAGCAACATGAAAATCTTGGAAGAATTCATGAGGGGTATTCAATGTTAAACTTTTACCCTGCATTACACAGGTCATCTAGTAATTGACAAACTATTCCTTCAAAAAGAGAGCATAAGAAAAGAGAAGGAGAGTGACAAGACATTAAGTTAGGAATCATGGCAGCAAGGTAAACTTTAAGAAAGCCATCTCCAAATAAAGAAATAAAATATTGGTGAATCTTTCATTATTTTGAAAAAAAAAATTTATTTCTATTGGTGAATCTCTCAATTTTGTATTCTAAATATGATTAATATTGGCGATTATTTTTGAATCATAATTTTTTTGTATAAAATATTGATGAATCTCAATAATAATAGGAAGTTCATTAATCCCCATGTAATATTACAAATCAAAATTGAACATTTTTTTACCTCGTGGAATATTATGAGAATTGTTACATATACTTCAAATCAATAGTGAAAAATAAATATTGGTGATATATACCTAAAGTAACTAATAATTATGATAATTATTGGTTAGTTCAATTTAATTTCTCCAATAATATATTATATTTAGGTAACTCAAATCTATTCATGTAATGAATATTGTGGTGAATATTTGAGTTTAAATTTTTTAATAAAATAAATTATTGAGCGATTTTAAATATTTTATAACTGAATTTTATAAAACTATGGAAATTTAGGTTGTATCAAATCTTAAATTATTAGCCAAATTACTAGCCAAAAAATTCTAAAATTAGCCAATTTATGAATATTAGCCACTAAATTATACCCTACATGGCAGTGACTTTTGTAAGTTTACCACTTAATTGCTCAATCTCCTCATCCTTTTCAGTCTCTTGAGTTTGATTGAAGATGGTTTTTTCTAGGCTCTCTCTCTCTCTCTCTCTCTCTCTCTCTCTCTCTCTCTCTCTCTCTCTCTCTCTCTCTCTCTCTCTCTCTCTCTCTCTCTCTCTCTCTATTTTCCATTCTTCCCTCTCCTAAATTAACTAGTCAGATAACTATGAAATAATGCTTAACAATGAAATAGTGGAACCAGGATGAAAAGTAACATGTTTCTTAGGTAAAGGATCAATAAGATCAGTTTTCTAGGCTTCTGATGCTAAAGCATCGAGTCCTTGAGAAAGAATCTATTTAGCAACAATATTAAGTACATCAAAATTTATTCCAACATCTTCTTCATGAAATTTTTCTCTTTGAGGTGGAGGAGAATCTAAAACTCCAACAGATACATTATCATCATTGTCTGAATCTATGGAAATAATAGGTGGCTGGATAGAGGATGTTCCTCTTGTTGTAGGTACACATTCTACACTTTCACCCTCTTCAATGATCATCTTATCTTTGTCAGAAAAAGAGGATTTCTCTTTTTCACTAACTACATTTTTAGACACAAGGAATTGAAAAGACACACCCTCATCGGGTTTTACCATCGATTTTCTTCTTCAAGTCTTATGCCTAAAGGGTGCTTCTACTACCTTTGATGCTATAGGAGGTTCTAGAGATGTTTCTTGTACATTCCCTCTTTTCTTCTTATAAACCCTAGAAACTGCAGGAGAGCCAGTATTTGGGAAAATTTTAACTTTCCTTTTACCCTTATTAGATGTTGGTCCTAACCCAGAGGTAGAAGCTATGGGAGTGGAAATTAAGGTTCTCTATGACCTCCTAGATCTGGTTGAAGAAGAGCCAAGGTTTATAGGGTTTTCCTAAGGTTCTCTTTCCTCCTCAACTTGCTCTACAGGTTTCCTAATAGGGTTTTGCACTTTTTTTTCAACAAAATCATCCCAAGATATCCCAAGTTGTTCCCTAAAGGCTTTTTCTATGTTGAGCTTAATAAAATAGTGATGTGAAACATCCTTCGGGGTTCCTTTTTGTACTATAGTGGCTCTTTTTAACAAAATATGATAAATAAAATGAGGAACATTCAAAGGGCATTCATCATGTCTTAGATTGATCAAAAATTTGAAATGCATGGCATGCAAATATGAATGTCTCCCCTCACAAGTAAAATATCTCACAATATAAGTAGCATATTTGTTAAATAGTGCTGGTAAAGATGTGTAGATTGTACCTTGTTTTTAGTCTATTTGAAGCTGTAGGTCTGCATGCACTGTAAATTGGGCTCCGGCCAAAACTGTGTCCAATGAGTTTGAAAATTGTTCTCCTTCCAACGAAAATTCCATTATATCTATTACAATTTTGGGTGAAAATGGAACCTTTACTCCTTTGACTGTAGCAAAACCATCCCTCAATGTTCACAAGAATTCTAAGGCAAGCTTCTCATTCCATGCAAACAGTTTGAACATGTAATTTGTCCACACCGTAGCTTGAAATATAGGAAAGCAAAATAGGTCTCCTAATAATGTTGTATGGTCAGCAGGTTCTCTTCTTAACAAACCACCCCCCATTGTTCCTCCAGAGTGATTATAGGAGTTTTTTTTCAAAAATGGAAAAACTTGCAATAGATGAGAAGACAAGTGATAGTACTTGTTTTAAGAAACTAATGTTTTTAGCATTTAAGATTATTTAATTGCTCATTAAGTTCCTTAGCTAGAACTTGTACTTACCAACTTGTGAAAGTTGTGTGACACAAAGGTAACTGTCACATCACATTACTCTCTTATGATGATTTATGGAAAGGGAAAAATATGTGGTAGCACATAAAGAATAGCATAAATATTTAATTATAACCAAAATAAATGAAATATAATACTCCTCCCCCCAACTTAATTAGGCAATAGCTCCCGCAATTGCTAGTGACAAAGGTAACTAAAAAGAGAACACATTAGGAAAAATCTTAAACTTGAGTATGCATACAAACCTATGAAGTCATGTTGTCATTTGATACCATCATGCAAGTTGATGGAGGGTGAGGTGAGGTGGAAGACAAGAAAAAGAAGAGTGAGGTGGAAATATTATGGAGAAAATACTTACACAAAGAAAGTAGTTTATTATGATGAGTGAAATGTTTTTAGAAAGAGGACGACAAATGAGTGGGAAACTCATCTACAGTTGCTAGAAGAATTATGGGATCAGTAGATGAGTGGAATTTCTATAGGAACTCTTACTAACTAGATGACTTATGGTAGAGTTTTAAATGATGTCCATTAACAAGGAGTGTGAAGTGAACAGGATCAATGGTAGAGAGCTACACTACACCATTCTCAAACACAAAAATGATTTCGTACAGTCCAAGCCAATAGGTTTGGAATTTGTCCATATTTTGCTGACAAAAGGAATCATACATGAGGGCCTAGTCTCCAATAGAAAACTTCTTATCACAAATGAACTTATCATGCCATTTCTTCCATATAGTTAGATTATCTCTATATTATGCAGGGAAGATGTATGTTATTCATCAAGGGCATTGAGCTGTAGTAACTTGTCTTCTTGAGCCTTTGAAAGATCAACATCTAGATCTAAAGTAGTTTTTAGAGTCTTGTGTTCAAATTCTATAGGCATGGAAACAGATTTACCATAAAGTAATGCAAAGGAGTAAATCTAGTGGTGCTCTTCCATGTAGTCCTATAAGCCCAAATTGCTTTAGGAAGCCTAGTAACCTAGTTACACTTGTGAATAGAAACTATTTTAGTGAGCATTGCTTCGATTTCTTTGTTTTTGATTTCTACCTAACCATTAGCTTGAGGTTGGTATGGAGAATATGTACCATGATGGATCACGTACTTCTTCATGAGTTCTGCAATTAGGTTTAATGTGAATTGAGCTCCTTGATGTGTGATAATTTCCCTAGGTACTCCAAATTTTTTCAATATGCATTCATATAGAAGATCAGCTACTTTTTGATCTTGTGCATGTGTCATAGCTTGTGCTTTAACCCACTTAGTTACATAATTAGTACATACTAAAATGTATGATTTTCCATGAGAAGAGGGTTCTATTGGACTGATTAAATTGATACCCCATTTTCAAAAGGTGTGACTACTATCTATGGCTACAAGGTAATTTCATTAGTTTTAGTGGGCCTTCCCATGCATTGGCATTGATCACATCACCTTGTATACGTTGTTGTATCTTTGTGGAGAGTAGTCAGTAGTATCTAGTTGTTAAAATCTTATAGGTTGTTCTTTTTGCTATAAAATGACCCCCACATGGTTCATCATGGCATGCCATTAGGATGTCATAAGTTTCATCTTCCCTTACACACTAGCAAGTTACTTGATCTAGTCTAGTGTAGAACATCAATCTAGCTATCCATGAGAAATTGAAACTCTTTTCCACCAAGACATGACACTGCTTAGGTGAAAAGTGTGGTGGTGTTTTTCTTGTAGCAAGGTAATTTGCTATATCTAAAAACTATGGGTTATAAGTTTTTATTGAAAATAGATGTTCATCAGGAAAACTATCATCTGTGGCTATAGGATCATCAGGTACTTGAAGTCATGACAGAAAATCTACTACTAGATTGGCTCGGCCTAGTTTATCTATTATCTTTACATTAAACTCCTGCATGAGGAGTAGCCAACTTGCTAATCTACTAGAGATGGAAAGTTTATTCATCAAGTATTTTATAGTAGAGTGGTCAGTGTATACAAAAACCTCATAGCTTTTGATATAGTGCCAAAATTTATTAAGTGCATACACAACAACAAGAAATTATTTTTCAGTGACAGTATAATTCATCTCAACACCCTACAAATTGTTAAAAATATAATAAATGTAATGCTCAATAGTACCTTCTTTTTGTCTAAGAACTACCCCTAAAGTAGTGTCAGATGCATCAATATGAATATGGAAGGGTAGCTTCCAATCAGGTCCTCTAAAAATAGGCATTGTTGTCAAAACATCCTTCAACTACTAGAATGTTGTTTTACAGTCTTTTGTCCACTCAAATTCAGCTTGCTTTTTAACTAAATTATGCAAAGGAGCAGCAAGCTTACTAAAATCTTTGATGAATCTCTTGCAGTATCTGGCATGTCCAATAAATCTTCTAACATCTGTTTGCTTGGTTGGTGTTGGTAAATTAGTAATGACAACAATCTTTGTAGGATACACTTGAATTCCAAAAGAGGAAAGGTAGTGCCCAAGAACAACTCCTTCTTCCATCATGAAATAACACTTCTCACTATTAAGAGAAATGTTGTATTCTTGACACCTTTTTAACACCTTCTCCAAGTTAGCATGATCTTGTTCAAATGTGTCACCATAAGTGGTGAAATCATCCATATAAATCTCAAAACAGTTAGTAGTTATGTTAGAAAATATGCTAAGTACCACTCACTGAAAAGTTGTAGGTGCATTACATAATCCAAAAGGTAAGATAAGTAAGGAAATGTTCCCCATGGATAGGTGAACATTGTCTTATCTTGATCTTCTGGAGAGATCTAGATTTGATTATAGCCACTGAAACCATCTAGAAATGAGAAATATCTTTTTTCCCTCTAAGTTATCCAATACTTGATCAATGAATGGTAGAGGGAAGTAATCCTTTTTAGTGGCTTTATTAAGCTCCTTGTAGTGTACACATACTCTCCATTTTCCCCCTTTTTTGAAACAATAACTAAAGGTGAAACCCATTGGCTATTAGAAATAGGATAAATATCATCATTAAGAAGTTTTGTAACTCTACTTTGACTATATCTTTCAATGTTGGGTTTACCCTCCTTTGGGGTTGTCTCACTAGCTTACATTTTGAGTTGATAAATATCCTATGTGTACAAAGACCAAGATCTAAACCCTTCATGTCAGTATAGTCCCATGCAAAGGCTTGTTGGCTATCTTGCAATAGTTTAATGGTACTTGTCATCTGAGATATAGTATGATCATTATTAATATTCAGCTCTTCCTGTAGCAATCTCCACTTTCTTTACCTTGTCCATCATTAAAATCTCTTCTATTGATGGAGATTTTATTTCATGGGGTAATAATGTATGAAGGTAATTAGGTGCTACAAGAGATTGAGGTGGATAACATTTAGACAATATAGTTTGCAAGGAGTCGGTAGGATTTTCAAAAGTAGACTCCTTGGAATCATATTGATTAGTAAGGATTGCTACCAATATATCATCTTCTTCTTGGGATACAAAAAATGGGTTTCTTTTTAGCATCATTAGTTGTTGAATAAAATTAACTTCTAGGGGATCATCACCAAAGTCTGGCCAAGAAACTTGGTCAAGATATAGTTGAGGTTGTGCAGGAGAGTAGAAAGTTAGCTTTTTAGTGTTTGTACCATCTGATATTGTCATTTTTCCTGATTGACATGCAATGCATGCATCTGCAATAGCCAATCATGGTCTTCCTTAGATTAATGGATATCCTCCAAGGGTGTCTCTTAGTGACAACAAAACAAAGTCTAAAGGAAAATCTAAGGAATCCAAGGTTACAATAATATCTTCTATCATACCATTAGGTTTGATAGTTGAATTGTCTGCCAACTAAAGTATTTGAGGAGTATCCCTTAATCCAATAATGCTAAGTCTTAATAAGACTTCGCTGGTCATGATATTAATTAATGCTCCTAAATCAATCAAAACATTCTAAATTTGGATGCCATTTATATGTATGGTAACAACAGGACTTCTTGGATTAGAATATTTAGGCATTAGGGTTTTGCTCAACATTAAATCAGAAAGTTGTCCCAACACATGGATAGTAGGAGGATCCTTTTTCTTTCTAGCAAACTACTTATTGTAAAGTAGAATCTCCTTAAGTGCATCTAATAAGGGAATCTATATAGTCATTTTCTTAAGTTGGTCTAGGAGATCAGTTGCTATAGGATTTGGTTTAGATGGAGTTGCAGGCACTAACCTTTATGGAAATGGAGGAGTAGGTGCTTGTATAGATGAGGAAATTAGAACATCAACTGGTTGACTTTCTGGAACATTTTTAGTATCAGTGATCTTAGTTATTATAGGTCCCTTAGGTGCAAGCAACTTGGTTCCAAACCTAAGATGAATATCATTGATCTACAAAGAATAAGCATGTCGCTTATTGTTGGGATTTGGTGTTGGCTAAGCAAGAAGTTGTGGTTTCTTCTATGGGCTGGCATTGGTTGCAGGAGGTGGAGGCACTAGAGATTTCTACTAAGGTGGAGGCATCAAGGCTTGTTGCGAAGGTGATTAGCTAGGCCCCCATTGAGGTGGTTTCTACCAATTCCCTTGATACAAAGGTTGTTGATTAAGGCCCCACTAAGGATACTAGTTATTTTGTTGAGGCCATTAAGTATTCTTCTAGAGATACTAAGGTGGTTAATGGTAGGCTTGATTATACTGAGGTTGCTAGTTGGGCCAATTATTGTTCCAATTATTTCCTTGAGGGATAGAATTTTGGGGAATATTGCCTTGCCACTAATTACTATTATAACCAAAATTATTTAGAGGGTCTTGAGGCATACCTTGTCTCTGAGCCCATGGTCATCCTTGAGCAAGATAAATCACTTCTCCTATATCCTCATCAATTGCTTTGAGCTCAATGGGCATTGGTTGTGCATTCACTACCACAATGGTCGTGCATGTGCAGTTCTTCTTCATTTCTCTGCAATGAGAGCAAAATTCATTTAGCATAGCATCAACTTCATCCTTTTCCTTTGGGCTTGCATGGTATCCAATTGAGTAGAGACATCATTAATGATATCTTTCTTGAAGTCAAACAGTAGATTAGATAACTCCATTTTTGATACTCTTGACCCACCATTGGTTTTATGTGGTAGGCTCCTTAGTCCTTTACCTTTCTTCATAGTTGCCCTTGAATAGTTCCAACATATCTCCTTGATGTCATTCCAAGTTTTTTTTGTAAATTCTCTGCCAACCATTAGGTCTAGGGCTTCCATGCTTTCTTCTTGCACCCCTCTCATAAAAAGATGCTTTTTAGATTCTCCATTTAGGTTATGCTATGTATTTTGTTGTACATTAAACAAGAATCTAGAAACATAGTCTTCTAAGGTTTCACCCTCCTTTTGTGATATTTTAAAAATTTCATCCCCCTTCATATCTTGACCTCTACAATATTCTTTATATTTTTGAAGAAACAAATTACTCAATTCAATCCAATTTGCTACAACATTTGAACCCAACCCCATGAACCATCGAAGAGTAGCATCCTTCAAGGTAGAGGAAAATAATTTCAACTTATGGGCATCAGTTGTGTAGTCATAGCTACTACAAAGAATGTCAAATTTGAAGAGAAAGGTTTAAGGGTCTTCTATAATAAGGCCATAGAATTTTGGAAGTGTAGCTGCAGGTATGTTTTTCAAATTTTGGTTCCCTTGCTGAGGTGGGATAGGAAAAGGAAAGGTAGGCACAACCATTATTGGAGGAAGAGGTGGTGCTTGATAGATAACAATGGCTAGTTGATTATCTTGATATTCAAGCTCATCAAAAAGTTCATTTAGATGGAGTGATTCTTCTTATTCAATGTCGATGTTAGCAGATGGATTTTCAAAGGGTTCGTCTTTGTCATTCTCTCCTTGGGGTTCATTTAGTTCAGGTTGAACATCATGAAATGGTTATTCCTGATTATCATGAAGAAGGAATCTCCCTAAGTGGTCTCTTCTATGCATAACATGCTTCTTTACTACTAAACTTTATTCTACAAGGAATTTAAATACAACTAGAAAGACTAGTTTGAATTAAAACCATCCTCAGCAATGGCATCAAAAATGCTTGGCCAAAGAAAGGGATCAAAATCCTATAGCAATGGACTTCTTAACCCAAGATTGGACATCTCAAGTGGTTCTTATCCAACTCATTTGGACTCATTTAATTTATCAACCAAGGATGTAAACTTGAAATGGTGTTCGCAAAATATATGCTTTAAACTTATCTTAACTTAAGAACTACTCTTTGAAAATTCAAGTGCCTAAACTATAGGAAATTTATGCTAAAGCTAAGAACCAAATCTATTTTTAATAAAGCATAAAAATATAGCTAAGAATTACTTCAACTACCTGTGATTCAGGAATAGTCCACTAGTTCTGTTATTAGTGGCCGTAGGAACAAAAAAGTCTACTTGAGTTCTACGAACTGAATATAAATCCTATGCTAACTTATTAGTTCACTCCCTGTGTGGGCCCCCACAAAGAAGTGAAGTATAATAACTCAAAGATGGAAACCTGAAATAATCTTTTTATTCATAACAACAAAATGTACATACTGATGAATGGTAGGATTATATTCAGTACTTAAAAACTTAGCAACTTCTTCTTTCTATTGAAAAATGACTGACTAAAACCTAGTACCTCTAGAACACAAACTTCTAGTTATTTAAAACATAGACTAGGAACACAATTCCTAAATTCAAGACTCATCAACTACCAAAAAAAATGATGGCATTGATTATTACAATATGAACATTAACTCTAGTCCCAAATAGAATAGTAATTTAGATGTTCACAACCCCTTAATTTCCTTTGCTCAAGGCTAGTCTATTAATGTGAGCAAACACTTTGACTCCCACTTGGTTGACTTGGCTTTATGTTTATATCTGTAAAATATTAGCGCCTCCAAAACAATAACATACATCAAGACTTATTCAAAACATGTTATCTAAATTAGTTCACCCTATGTCACATTGTTGCAGAGAACTACCCAACCTAGCTAAGGAAGAAAAAACATTGTTCTCACTATTTTTTAATTAAATGACATATATTTTCATAGCTTATTCATTTTAATCCTAAAATATAATTATGCACACATTTGTCTAAAATCATCATAAACATCATGTTCTTGAACATCAAAGTCTTTTAGAGAGTTTGCAAATTAAATTGAAAATGAAATGACAAAATAGACCATATTATGGTCTCATCACTAAGTATCCTTGTTTAACAGAGTATTTATCATCTTTAGCTAGAACCCAAAAGAGGCAATCTAGTTGATTAGACATTAAAAAATAAATCCTTTTAGTTAATACTTGTTTGAAATAAGTGGCCTAATTATAGGATATAGGAAGAATTGAGGGGTCTTTCCAAATGACTAGCCCTATGCATCTATGTATCACTAAGACATACCTAGAAAATTGTGTCACCCAAGCTTGAATCACTATGTTTGAGAAATCCTTTAAGGGGTCATCAGTGGCAATGGGGAGGAACCCGTTCCATGAATCAAACCAAAAATTGACACTATCCCCATTATTCACTTCCTAAGATATGAATGAAGCAAAAACTTCTCAAGAAGCCATCATGAAATTCTAACTGACAAAGCCCTTTGGCGGGTCTAGGACAGTAAAAACCCTAGAAAGTTCCAAGTTATCTAAATTGACACCATTTGGCAGAGGATTTTTCATACATTTACCAAACTAGCTTAGCACCAAAAGTCCTATTCCTATTAGTACTGTTGGAAAGTCTAACACCTCTTGTTCTCAAAGAGGTTGACATGGTATGAATAGAGATTAGAGGTATTTTCTTCTATCCATTCATATTTTTAGACCAAAGAAAGGTACAGATTAAAGTTTCATTTTGAGAGATGATACATTTGGGGGCTTGTAAAATAGATAAATAATAATTAGATATGGTAGAGAGAACAATTTTGATAAGAAAAATTCTACCTGAGAGTGATAACCAACGAACCTTCCAAGCACTAATTCTATTTTTGATATGATCAACCACAAATTTTCAATAAGAGGGCTTGTTTAATCCCATAGAAAAGGGGACACCAAGATAAATAGAAGGCAAATGATCAAGGTGAAAACCAAGTAGATGGATTATTCTTTGAGTAACCAATTGGGATGCATTAAAAACATAAATTTTAGATTTAGTTGCAATGATACATTGTCCTGAAACTTGTGTATATAGATCAATGGCTTTCTTCATACTTTGTGCTTCTTCATATGTAGATTATCCAAAGAGTAAAGTATCATAAGTAAAAAGAGAATGAGTTAAGGACAACGATGTACCCACAATGTTGAAACCTTTCCACAATCCCTTTTGATTAAAAGAGTTAATAAGATTGTTGAAGGCCTCCTCCATAATGATAAACAAGAAAGGAGAAAGATGTTAGTGTAGTTTTTTATTTTTTCTATTTTACTAGGTTTTTCCTACACTTTTAATAATCTCGCTTAGGTTAATAAAGCATGTCTTATTAGGTGAATGGTTGTGAGGTGTCACCTTCCTACATGTGAGCATCAATTAGATATCTTGGGAAGATACTTTGCTATCTTTAGTCCGGTAGATGGTTGCTCCTCATTGGTTGGTGTTGCCACCTCCTCCCTCTTCCTAGCCTATATAAGCATGCTACCTGGCTTGTATTTATATCTCTGATTTTTGCATCCTCTTAATGCTATTTTGCTTCAAGCATTTGCATTACTCTCTTGGAGACTAACTCTATGATGCTATTTTGATTTTGTATCATTTGCATTCATAGTTTAGCTATTTACTCTTTGCACTAGTTTTCTGGGTTATTAATCTTTTCAGATTCTAACATGGTATCAGAGCTTTTCTATGTGCAAGAGTAGATTTTAGTTTCCTTATTTGAGAGATTCGGGGGGGGGGGGGGGGGGGGGGCAACTAAACTTTATTGTAGTTTTTTGAAAAATGAAGTATGCTCTTCTCTTGCATCTTTGGATGATCTTGAGAATCAGAAAAGTTTTGACAAAAAAACACTTTCTGGGGTTTCAATCTCAAATCTGACAACCAACTTGCATATTTGGAGTTTTTAATCAGTTTTGCAGGTTCCAGCATGCCATTGATGGACTTAAGAAGCTGATCCAGCAGTTGCATGTCAAATTTTGGTTGCTGGGGTCGTTTTCTGATTTTTGGAGCCGTTTTTTACTGTTAAAAGCGTCTGATTTACACTACAGCAACATCTTCTGTTCATCAGCAAGAAAAACGCTTTCTGGGTTTTGTTTGCAGCCCCGAAAAACCATCTGGGTATCTTTTAGATTTTGCATGCAAGCTGTATATTTTTCAAGATCGAGCATGCAAAGCTACAGCCATACCCCTCTCCGTTGGCAGCCGCAGATCTGAATGCAGTTTTCAAATGTCTCGTTCTTGCTCATACGGACTCCAATTTTGATGATTCTTGTTATGAACTTGGCTATTTTTTTGTGCTCTATCCACTATTGGAGTTATTTTTTGATTTTCATGCATGAATTCTTCAGAAATTGCAGATTCTCAGCCGTGACTGTGCACAGTTCTTGTTTTGGAAACTTCGGAGGATCATAACTTTCTCATACGACCTCATATCGAGGTGATTCTTTTTTTGAAAGTGCATGATTTTTCGAGTAGATCGCAGTGGTGCTATTCGTCTCCTTGATTATTGTGCCCAAGTTTCACTTTCAACATATGCTCTTTATGAGGGTTTGTAATGCATTGAAATCAAGACCTACTTGTGGTTTTTTGGCCATAACTTTTGCATATGGAGGTATTTTTCCGATCTGAAAGAAGCGTCGAAAAGCTGGTTCTGAGACAGAGATATTGGTATAGGTTTTTTTTGAGTTTTGATACAGTTTGGTTGCCTATTATGGCAATCAAAGTCAGATGTTCTATTTTGCACTCCGGGAGGCGTATCTTGAGCTTCTGATCTGCGTTTTTGGACTTCTTTATATCGATGGAAAGCTCTTTCTGTGCTCTTTCCAGTGATGTTGGTTGTTGTTCCAGATTCTGTTCCAGACACATCCTATTCAGTCTTTTGCATTTTAGCATTCTGGTGGATATTCTGTTTGTTTCAGGTTCGGAGATCGATTTTGTTGCTTCAGTTGCTTCGTTTTGGGCTTTACCTTCTGTTGTTTCAGCCTTATGTTTTTTCTGATCATTGTTGATATTCACTGTAAGCATCTTTATGCAACGCACTGAGATAAAGTGCCACTCTTGCGATTCGGGATCCTTTGCATCATTGTGATTCGTTGTACTCGCACTATTATATAAAGTGCCATGGGGGGGATAGTTGTTTGCCACTTATAGGCCCTCTTTCTCTAATTCCTCATGCAGTGTCAATGACACATGCCTTTATTTGTGTTTGTACCTCAGTCTCGATGTGTTTGGCTCCTGTGTTGTAGGAGATTTTTGGCCCATCTTTTCAGCTGCCTGTCACCTCACCTACCTTAAGGGGAGGATATATTGTTGTTCTATGCTTCTTTGGTTGATGGTTCGTGCCTTCTATTTCCATGGAGGTTCCTTTGGTTGATGGTTCGTGCCTTCTATTTCCATGGAGGTTCCTTTGGTTGATGGTTCGTGCCTTCTATTTCCATGGAGGTTCCTTTGGTTGATGGTTTGTGCCTTCTATTTCCATGGGGGTTCTACAGATCAGCATTTTGACAGAGTTTTGCGGTTCTTCATGCTTCAGTGATGTTGCTTCTTCATGATCACTCCTTGTTCCTGTTTTAGGGGACAATTTCCCTAGTGGGAGACTTCTTCAGTTCTTCACTAGGTTCTTACCTCTTTTTGGGGGAGGGTTTTTCCCTTGTGGTTTTCTCTCTTTTCCCACTTTCAGAGGTTGCATCTTCTTGCATTGTACTTGGGTACCTAACATGGCCTCGTTGCCGGGACCCATTTCTACATCCACCTAAGCTTCGCTTATGGGGGGGTGTTAGTGTAGTTTTTTATTTTTTCTATTTTGCTAGGTTTTTCCTACACTTTTAATAATCTCGCTTAGGTTAATAAAGCATGTCTTATTAGGTGAATGGTTGTGAGGTGTCACCTTCCTACATGTGAGCATCAATTAGCTATCTTGGGAAGATACTTTGCTATCTTTAGTCCGGTAGATGGTTGCTCCTCATTGGTTGGTGTTGCCACCTCCTCCCTCTTCCTAGCCTATATAAGCATGCTACCTGGCTTGTATTTATATCTCTAATTTTTGCATCCTCTTAATGCTATTTTGCTTCAAGCATTTGCATTACTCTCTTGGAGACTAACTCTATGATGCTATTTTGATTTTGTATCATTTGCATTCATAGTTTAGATATTTACTCTTTGCACTAGTTTTCTGGGTTATTAATCTTTTCAGATTCTAACAAAAGAGTGTCACCTTGGTGAACTCCTTGGGAAGAGGAAAAATAACTATTGGTGTTCCATTAATGAGAATAGAAAAATGTGTACATGAAATGCAAGCTTTAATCCATTTACACCACCTAGAGGAGAAACCAAACTAACAAAGCACTAGAAGAAGAAAAGACCAATTCAGTTTATCGTGTGCCTTCCTCATATCTAGTTTGACAACAAAGGACACAATATTATGTTCTTTGATGGTCTGAAGGGTCTCATAGGCTATTATGGCTCCCTCAGTTGCTTCTCAACTAGGAAGAAAACCCCCTCTTTCTATTGATATAATTTTTGGAATAATGGGCTTAAGTTGCAAATAAATAGCCTTT
Source organism: Cupressus sempervirens (assembly GCA_028749045.1). Taxonomy (NCBI): domain Eukaryota; kingdom Viridiplantae; phylum Streptophyta; class Pinopsida; order Cupressales; family Cupressaceae; genus Cupressus; species Cupressus sempervirens. The sequence continues at coordinate 211,204,486 of CM053789.1, forward strand.
GTGATAATCTTATAGATGGTATTAAAGAAAGAAATAGGGCGGAAATCAAAAAAATAATAAGGATGATTTACCTTTGCAATGAGAGCAATATTTGTGGTATCAAAGTTCTTCAAAATCAAAACATTTTTCCTAAATTCTTCAAGCACCTCAAGCAACTCAAAACAAATGACATCCCAACATTTCTTAAAAAATAATGCAGTAAACCCATCAGGGCCTAGTGTCTTATCAGGAGGGACATGGTAATTTTATTGTAAATGGTGCTAGGCAAGTTATCTTGTCTCGTATATGGTATTACAAGTATAAAGGTATCTTTAGTAATCTTCATGATGTGGACCAAGAAGTTGTTTTCCAACAACTTTACTCAGTAAGGCTGAGAAGAATTTAAAGATCGATTTCAAGATCTAGTAAATTAAGCACCAGGTCATGCATCTACTCAGTAAAAAGAAGGTTATTATGGTTGATTTTCTATGATCTTCTTTCCAAGATCCATTGTCATTTATGTCTTTTAGCTGTTGTTTTGTATTTATCACTTGTATATTTATTGTTAGATATTATTTTGCATGTATTACAAGTTGTTTTCTTGTATTTATCACTTCTATAGGTATCGTAACCAGTTGTTCAGTTGTATATGTATTCTTAGCCTCTGTATATGTATGATCTCTATTAGATTTTAGTCTCCTCTTGCAAATTTCTACTACAACTTATTTATTATAATTGTTCAATAAAATAAAATAAGTAAGATCTTGATATAAAAATTTGATTTAATAAAAACTATATAAAGAAAATAAAATTTCAACATCTTATTGGTGACATAGTTTTTAATTATACTTTTCAAAATAAAACCTTCATATGTATCTCTTACAATAGTAAATTCTAGTTGCCATACTTACAATTAGAATAGTAGAATATATACACTATTACTAGCAGTCACATGCTTTAGGACACGCCACAGTTAGCCAATAGGATTGTTGATTCATAACATAACATCAATTTAACATTTCTACAAAAATAGTCAGTGTTGATGTCAATAAACATCACCCAAAAAAAATGTGTCTTATTTTTTTAGATATATATAACAAACATTCCTATTCTTTTTTTTTCTTTTTGCATGCACATGGTCTGAAATTTAATAAATAAAAAAATTCTTTTTTTTAATTAAACAATTTCTTATATGCATATAAGTTTTTTTAGAGGGAAAAAATGTACATTATATTCTTTTTATTATCTAATATAAATATTTTGATCTTGTCTTAAAATAAGATAATTTGATCTATTTTCGTTCATGTATAAAATTATAACTTTTTTTTTATTTTTTAAATATTCTTTTTCTTGTTTTGACATTAATTTCAAATATGAGTATGTCTATTTGATAGATATATTCCATTAGTTATATCTAATTAATTTGAATCTATGTTCAATCATCTCAAATTGAATCTTTCATCAAATTTGACCACGACTCATTAATGTACAATAAAAAATATTTGAACTTAGAGCCTAAGATGTCACATTTAAAGATAATTTTGTAGTACTATAATCCATATTAGTTTTGTATCATAATAACATTTGAATAGGCATCACATTATAACTAAGTTAGTCAAAATTGTATTGATATTTCATTTACATATAGTATAGACATATTTTATTTGTCTTTGGTATCTCAAATATTGTGAAAACAACAAAGTGGTTTGAGCCAACATGAATAAAGCTTTATAGTTTTTTTTAGAGATGTGAATTAATAAAAATATAGAAACACATCAAAGTGGATATATGTCACATGGGAATTGTTCTAATAAGATGAATATTAAATATTTAAAGAAATAAAAGAATATGAGACATATTTTACAACCAAAGTCTAGATCTAATATTTAAGCACATGTACATAATCAAATTAATTACATGAACACCTATTATCATCAATTTAATGATTAGTATAAAATCTTAGTTAATTTTTAAAACAAAATTGAAACTAGATATTTTTTTAATTTACTTATTATGAAATTTAAAAAATACATTTGAGTAATTAAATTACACCAAATATTTGAAGAAAGAAAATAATTTAATTATCATTATAAAATTTAAAATTAGTTTTTTAAATATATAGACTCACAATTGTAAACTTTATTGTATTTTTAGAATTTGCAAGAAATTAGAAACCATGGTTACTAAAAAAAAATCAAAATTAAATTTAAAATTTATAAATAATATATTTTTTGATAATTTAAGTGTTATTAGTAAGTTTAATTTTAGGATTAAATATTACAAAATAAACAAATAAATAATATTAAAACATTTTTATAAATTTGCACATTTTGCACTTTCTTTACAATTTTGCACATTTTAAATTCATTTATGTTTAACAAGACAATGACAACTAATATCTTTTATTTATTTATTGAAAACCCAAAATTTAATAGAATAGAGGTTGTGGTTAAGCGAATAAGCCAATTTAAATTTAATGAAAATGCGTAACTCTTAAAAATATTCTAATTTTAAATTGTATAATGGAAAAAGTATCTATAAAATTTAAAAACCTAACAAAATTCTAACTAAAATTTGAATTTCTAGAACAAATCTTCCACAAATAGCCTATAGGCTAAATTATAATGATATATCGTTATACATCTAGATCGATCAATACAATACTACCCACCCAACTATGCTACAAACTAGATGTACACAACTTATACTTTGTAAAATTTAGACTAGCGGCCTCTTTCTTAACACAACTCAACTACTCCATCTGAAAGCTAACTCATATTAATTTTACATTTATTTTGTAACAATTTAAAAAATCAAATACAAGTACCACCTAAACCAAATGGCATTGCCAACCCACCAAGTTACCAACCCACCCTTTGAATTTGCTTAGCTTGGAAGATGGTTAGAAGCAAACAAAATAAAGTGTCTATTTTTAAATTTATTTTTGGTTCTTAAATTATCCATGAGAAAATCCCTATTCCAAATTCTTGCTTTGGTGACAAAAGTATGGATGTGAACATGAGTGGCGGTATAATATGACCACCTCCCAAAGTAAGCGGGCAACATGGGTTAAAGCAACAAGGAAGGTGTAGGTGGGGCTTAAAGGTTTGTGTGACCTGATCACGGGTGTTAAGAAACAAAAGCGCCTACGTGCCCAACCGCTTTAGTTGTCCCGCTCTACCTCTTGTTTAGATTAATAAATATTACTTTTTAGTTGAATAACAAAAATAAATGTATAGAGGGTGGCATTAATGATTGGCTTATTTATATTTTGTTCTAAAGGTATTGTACCCAACCTTTGTTTAAGGCTATTTGGACATGTGTCTTTTAAGTTAGAGCTTTTGCTTCATTTAATATATTTGGCATATGGATTGACTTACAATTAGTATTCAGCGATTTATCTATTGCCATAGGTTATTGGGTGGTCATTTCTATATTTTTCAAAACATTTTGTTATTGAGATTTAGGATATTAATTTTAATAGATTATTTTAGTATTTATTATTAGTTCTTACCAATATAGGTAGAAACTTATGCATTAATGTGAATAATTTGGGATTAGTTTGGTTTTGAGAACTTTGTTAATAATTCAATAAAATTAATTTACTATGGTTTATAATTTTATTATTAGTTGCAATTTTAGCATTATTTTGATTTTATAAATTTTTTGTAAAAATTATTTAAATCTATGACGTGAGACAAATTGTGTATTAAAATTATGTTAATTTTTTTAATTTATATTTTCTAATTGGTTGTTAACAATTTCCCTTTCTACTAGCCTTTTTTTTTTTTTCATTGGAATATTAAGAAAAACAAGTGCACAATTACAAGCTTGTGCATATTTGTTTCATTTTTATTTCTAAACAAATTAATTTTTGAAATTGTGGGTTTTGCATAAAAACCAAACTGTAAAATTCTAATAATAACACTCCTAATGTTGTGATATTGCTATCAGGATTTAACAGCATGATTTATCTCCTACTTATCACTCCTAATGTTTCTAACAAGTTTTGTGTTTTTTATTATATGGAGACAAGTGGTTTGCATGGTGATACAAATGGAAACTTTTTTGTGAATTTGTGATGAGGAGTAACTAGAAGAAGGTCTATAACAACCTCACTATGAGATGGAAAGAAGAATAAACTAGAGAAATCTACAACAATGTCATGAGATGAATGACAGAAACAAACCCAAACAACATCCTACAGTTTGAATCCATTCATTCATGGTAAGCACATAGAGATGTTGCCCTATCACATGTGTGCTCCTTCAACCAATAGTATGTTCCTGCATATGGCCATGGGAGATATAATATACATTCTTCTTACCCACTTTATACCACATTTAGGCCATTCCATATGGTGAGCTTGCGAGCAGGGGCCATAGTTACATTCAATGACACCCAGGGTACCAAACAGACTTGATGCCCAAGCACAATGATTTATTCCATGCACACACAACCAAATGCTTTTAGAGTCTATTTCATTTAAGCAAACTATTAGAGAAAATACAGTCTTCAAAAATGGACCTATAGACTTAAAACATTGAAATAGAGAAGTGCAAGCCAAAAACTAAATAGATTCTGCAGGAAAAAATTGATTCTTTATAATTTTACTTCATAAGAATAGAAAATATTTTACAATCCTTCAGTTCTGTTGGCATTCCCACTCTCTAATTCAATCAACATTGGAAGGAATAAATAGAAACAAAAATAGTTACTAACTATTCTGACCTGTAATTCTATCTAGTCGAAGATGCTGCTCTCTCTAGGAAGATTACATGCTTGCTTGGTCTCTCAATCCTAAGGAAATCTATACTGTTACTTATGGTTACAGCAAGTCGATGTCTCATAAGTTGGTTGGGTCTGAAATGCAATGGTGGAAAAAGGTTTGGAATAAGCTTTCATGGCCAAAATGTAGTTGTTTTGTTTGGATGTTGGCTTGGAATAAGTGTTTGACCTGGGATAATATTCGAAAGAGAGGATCTCTTAGCCCATCTATTTGTGTTATGTGTGGGGCTAATGAGGAGGATTCAACTCACCTGTTCTTTCATTGCCCTTTTGCCATGCAGCATTGGCACTTTTGGTGGGGTGTTTGGAATACTCTGTGTGTTCATGCTTCTTCCTTGATTGAGTTTTGGTAGGGAATGGGTTGACCCCCTTCTGTGGCTCCTTTTCTTCAGGAGGTATGGCTTGTGGGGCCTATATTCTTGTTGTGGCAGATTTGGCTGGAGTGTAATTGGAGGATATTTCGTGGGGAGTAGAGGGTAGTGCAACAAGTTTAGCTAAGGGTTCTGGGCATGGTTCAAGAGATAGTTGCAGCTAAGTGTGATGTGGAATTCCCTTTGGAGAAGAGTGATGCAGAGCTGGTTGAAAGATTGGGGATTCTGGGATCATCTATGGCCTTGGCTAGGGATAAGAGATGACATCGTGAGAGGCAAAAAGTTGTCAGAGTTGGCAAGTGGCAGGCCCCTCCACTTGGTGTGTTGAAGATCAATATTGATGGTTCTTCAAGGGGTAATTGGCAGAATTGGTAGAGACTCTCGATGCACTTTGATCTTTATCTTTTCAATCTATGAAGGGGTTCAGACCATCAACTGGGTTGAAGGCCTAGCTATTCTTGTTACTCTTGAGAGAGCTCATGCTTTGGGGTGGAGAAGGATAGTTTGTGAATCTGATTCTTAGGTGCTGATCAATTTGCTTATTGAGCATAAAGTGGTTGATGTTAACTGGCAATTGGCTAGGATTGTCCAACAAATTTTAAGGATTTGTTCTCTGATGGAAATGGTGACTTTCATCCATATCCCAAGGGAATGGAATAGGGCTATTGATTGTTTGGCGGAGTGGGCTTCTGAGTATGCTAAGGGATGGAGAACTAAGGAGTGGGAGTTAATTCCTCGGGAGTGTTGTCTGGACCTAATGAATATTCTGGATGTGGATGGCATTGAGAATGGTGATAGGTGATGGTGAGGGTTGTTTTAGCTATGTGTGGGGAGGTGCTTTGGCTTTCTTGGGACCCTAGGTCTGTGCTTTCTTTGTAATGGTTCTCTCTATTCTTCAATAAAGTTTTTACCCCTCTCTTTTCATAAAACTATTCTGACCCATAAAGGTTGTTATCCTTTACTAATGTTTGTTTAAATATTATTCATTTGCAACCAAATGTTTAGCTTGGCAAAGGCTTTAATCCTATGTTTACTTCCTAACCCCTTTAAACCTAACAAATGCCAACGTAGTTTACAAAATGGAAACATATAGTAAAAAATGTTGCTATCAAAGATTAGAAAAGTTCACACAGTATTGGAGCACTTGCAAAATTAAACAATGAACAAAACTTCTTGTAGCATGGTTGCTCTTGCAGTATACTCCCTGGGGTAGATTTTGTCTCAAGTTCTCTTTGAGACCAATTGTTATAAATCCCCACCTTGCCTCAGAAGCTTTGTTTCTGACAACCAAGTGGTCTCAGAATCTAGAAGGCCCTTCCACTTAACCAAATGCTCCATGTACACTTTGTGTCTTGTCCTCATTGCTTCCCTATTGTTGTTGAGACATTCCATCTATGGCTTCTCCTTAGAAGGAAACTACTCAATCCAATCATTTGATTCAAGTGTTGTCTCTGTTGCACCAACTCCTTCATTGGAATCCTTATACAATGTGAGATATGAGACATTAAAAATAGGTGATATAGCCACATCTATGGGTAATGCTACCTTGTATGCATTTTCTCCATACTTTTCTAGAATTTCACATGGCCTAATCTTCTTCATCACCATCTTTGTATGACTGCCTCAAGGTAACTGATCCTTTTTCAAGTATACTGTTACCAAGTCCCTGATTTCGAACTGCACATTCCTTCTTTTCAAATTTGCCTTATCTTTCACTATAAGGCTATTTTGATGCAATATTTTCTTCATGTGCTCATGCACTTCCACCATTGCTTCAGCAATCCCTTCCACATGTCCACTTCTTTTCTCCAGACCATTCATATTTCTGATTTCTAAAACTCCTCTTGGATGTCTCCCATAAACAACTTCAAAAGGACTCATACCCATGCTACGATTCACCAAGTCATTATATGCAAACTCTACTTGAGGTATGATGGCATCCCAACTACCTCCATGTTCATGTGTCAAACATCTCAAAAGGTTTCCCAAGGATCTATTGACCACCTCAATTTTCCCATCTATTTGAGGATGATAGACTAAACTAAAAGAAAAATTTGTGCCCAACCTCTTCCATATGGTCCTCCAAAAGTGACCCACAAACTTGTTGTCCCTATCAAATACAATGCTCAACGGCAAACCATGAATACAAACTATTTCTTTAAGGAACAACCCTACAATATACCTGGCATCATTAGTGGTTTTACATGGAATAAAGTGATTCATTTTGTTGAATCTATCAACAACCACAAATATGTTGTCATAACCTATCTTTTTCCTAGGCAAACCCATCACAAAATCCATACTCAAACACTCCTAAGGTCTATTCGGTATAGGTAAGGGTTGATAAAGTCCAACATTTTTTGAGACTCCCTTGGTTGTTTGACACACAAGACAACCTTCAACAAACTTCTTGATGTCTATTTACATCTTTGGCCAGTAATAGAACCTTTGTACCAATTCCAATGTCTTGTTGAGTCCAAAAATGACCACTGAGACCTTTGCAATGTTTCTCTTTAATGAAATTCTTCCACATAGAACATTTGAGAATACATAGTTGGTTTTAGTTAAACAGTAGTGCATCTTCGACAATGAATTCAAAAAAATCAAAATGAAAACTATCTTCTAACTTAGTGCAAATGTCATACGCTTCACTATAATCTCCATCTTTCGCATACATTCCCTTCATTGCATCTACACCCATGCTTTGGAGTAATACTTCTTGCATCATTAGCACTCTCCTACTAAGTGCATCAACTGCCTTGTTGGCTTGTCCTTTTTTATACTTGATTGTAAAGGTATAAGCTTGAAAACTCTCAACCCAATTCATGTGCCTATGGTTGAGTTTTTACTGTCCATTCAAGAAACTAAGAGCATGGTTGTCAATATACATAATAAACTCCTTAGGCAACAAATAGTGCCTCCACTTTTTCAATTCCTCGACCATGGCATACAATTCTAGATCATAAAAAGAATATTTCTTCTTTGCTTCATTCAGCTTCTCACTAAAAAATGCAATAGGTTTGTCTTCTTGACTGAGAACAACACCTATTGCAAAGCCACTAGCATCACATTCTATTGTAAAAACTTTATTAAAATTCGGTAAAAAAAGAATAGGATAGTTGGCTACCTTTTTCTTGAGTTCCTCAAAACTCTTATTTTCTGCACTATTCCATTCAAACTTCATTTTACCTCCTCCTTTGATGGTGTCCAAAATTGGTGCACAAATGTTGCTGAAGTTCCTTATGAACTTCTTGTAGAATGGGGCCAAGCCATGGAAACTTTGAACCTATCCAACAATCCTTGGTGATGGCCAATTAATGATGGCTTGCACTTTAGATGGATCCATTTTCAAATCATCACATTCTATTGTAAAAAATTTATAAAAATTCGGTAAAACAAGAATAGGATACTTGGCTACCTTTTTCTTGAGTTCTTGAAAACTTTTATTTTCTGCACTATTCCATTCAAACTTCATTTTACCTCCTCCTTTGATGGTGTCCAAAATTGGTGCACAAATGTTGTTGAAGTTCCTTATGAACTTCTTGTAGAATGTGGCCAAGCCACGGAAACTTTGAACCTCTCCAACAACCCTTGGTGTTGGCCAATTAATGATGGATTGCACTTTAGATGGATCCATTTTTAGATCATCACATTCTATTGTAAAAACTTTATTAAAATTTGGTGAAACAAGAATAGGATACTTGGCTACCTTTTTCTTGAGTTCCTCAAAACTCTTATTTTCTGCACTATTCCATTCAAACTTCATTTTACCTCCTCCTTTGACAATGTCCAAAATTGGTGCACAAATGTTGTGAAGTTCCTTATGAACTTCTTGTAGAATGTGGCCAAGTCATGGAAACTTTGAACCTCTCCAACAACCCTTGGTGTTGGCGAATTAATGATGTCTTGCACTTTAGATGGATCCATTTTCAAATCTCCCTTGGATATCACAAATCCAAGATACACCAACTCTTATTTCAAAAATTCACACTTCTCCAAGTTTATCTTCAACTTTTGTTCTTGTAGCCTTTGTAAAACAATCTTCAAATGTTGCAAATGCTCTTCCTTATTCTTGCTATACACCAAAATGTCATCAAGGGAGACAACAACAAACTTCCCAATGAAGTCCTACAAAACTTCATTCATTAGTCACATAAATGTACTAGGAGCATTAGATAAACCAAATGGCATAACCAACCATTCATACAATCCTTCATTAATTTTTAAGGTCATCTTCCATTCATCCCCCTCTCATATCCTTATTTGATGATACCTACTTTTGAGATCTATTTTAGAAAAATATGAAGCTCCCCCCCCCCCCCCCCCCCAAAATCAATCCAACAAATCTTCTATTCTAGGAATAGGAAACCTATATCTTATAGTTATCTATTAATGGAACTAGAACCAATACACAACCACCACTTACCATCCTTCTTTGGAGCAAGAACAGAGGGTACGACACATGGGATAAGACTTTTTCTTACCAACCCCTTGTCAAGAAACTCATGTATTTGCCTAGCAATCTCTTCATTCTGTTGCAATTTCATCTTATACACTACATTATTGGGTAGCACTGCTCTAGGAATAAGATCAATCTAGTGACTTATGTCTCTTATTAGTGGTAGAGACTTAGGCATTACCTCAGCAATGATGTCCTTGTACTGGTTCAACAACTCTTCAACTTCTTTCAGCCTTGTTGTTCTACATTCCTTCTTCTTATCTTCCTTAGGCTTCAACACTAATCCAAAGCCTATTCCATCTCCTTCAAGATTATTAATGAACTCTTTCTCACCCACCATCAACACACTTGGTCCAACTTGACTAGCCCCTTTCTCTTCTCTTTCATAATTTAGTTTGTATGTTACTCCATCCTTTTGGAAGCTATAAGAATTCTTCTCACCATAATGGTGTGCCTTCCTGTCGAATTGCCAAGGTTTTCCTAGAAAGAGTTGGCAAGCATCTATAGGCAAGATATCACATAATATTTTATCCTTATATCCCCCTATATTGAACTCTACCAAAGCTTTCTCATTCACAACTTCCTACTGCCCTTTATTCAACAAACTGACCTTGTATGGACAAGAATGTGGAAGTCTCTCCAACTTCAATTTGTTTACAGCCTCAAGTGATATGATATTATCCATGGAACTCAAATCAATTATCAACTTGCACAAACTTCCTTTCACCTTGTATTGAACTCAAAAAAGAGTCCTCCTTTGAGTGGTATCTTCTTTTACCGGTTCCTTAAGAAGTGTTTGTTGGCATTAAGTTATTATTTCCATTAGTGACAACACTTATCTATATCAGTATAGCTACTGAGCTCAGCACTTAGTTTCCTACACTCACTAAGTATTCTAGTTCTAACCAAGCTTCAAAGTGTTTAGTAGTTTACACTAAGTAGAATAGTGGCTACCGAGTGAATACATGCAATGTGAAGACCAATAGTGTCTATCAAGCTTCATAGTGTCTACCGAGCAGTAAATTTGTGTCATGGAAATTTGGTGTAAACTGAGCATTGGAAGAAGTAGTGTTTATCAAGTGAAGCAAGGTAAACTCAGTGTGTAGTATCTACTGAGTGACACTACATCTACCAAGTCACTAGTGGGCACCAAGTTTAGAACTACATCGAGTGATCAGTATGGACCAAGCCTTCACTTCTACCGAGTGCATGATGATGTCATGTAATGTAGTGGATGCTGAGTATCAGAAGGTCACCGAGTCAATTCAGTGAACCCGAGTTATTTACTATTGGGCTAACTTTGTAATGTGTTGTTCACTTGTATTTGGTCGACCTTGCAGTTTTGTACATTGGAAAGGTATATATGTAAGACGCATTGTAAGATATTGATATATAGAAGTACTATGAAGTATTTTTTGAGAAGTGCATGTGAAGGAATATTAGCAATAGTTTAAGGAATGCAGCAAGGTCAATACAGAAGCAGAAAAGTCATATCTATCACATAAGGTGATCAGTGCATAAAGGATCTTATTAGCAATCAGTTGTAAGTAGATCCACTACTTCATCCCAATAGGTGAATCAATTTCTAAATCCTTTAACAAGGTAGACTTAACAGTCTTTGTATAAATCTCTTAACCAATTGCATACTTCATTATATGTTTGTAAATCCTCTAACAAGGTGGGCCCAGTAGTCCTTTGTGCTCCTAATAGGCCATATCACCAGAAGTGGTCAATGTAATCCATAACAGGCCAAATTTATGATGTATTAGTGAGGTTTTGTGGGTACCATTCCCACCCCAATTTTACTTTCTATTTGGAAGGTTTCTGGGTCACCAAAACATTGTGTTCTTTTGTGTGATGAATGTTTTATCTTTCAGTACTAATGTATGTAGTAGTATAGATGGATTTGTGGTGAATTTAAGGAAAAGTTTTGAAGTTACTGATTCACCCCTCCCCTCTCAGTAACTTATCAAATCTTGAATATTTCCAACAGTTTCCTCCTTATCATGAGACTTTCTCCTTTAGCCTTTGTCATCAACTGAACTTCTAGTGAGTCCATACTCACATTATCTTCTTGCACATAAGTGATCCTCCTTTTGCCATTTTGAGAAGTGGATGCCTTCTATGGACACTTATACTTTGGGTGTCCCAATTGACCACAATTGTAGCACCTCATTCTCAAGAACCTGGATCCTCTGCCTAATCCACTAGACCTTCCTCCATTAGATCCCCTTCCACCATAGCCTCCTCTGCTGCTTGAGTCACCCATTATTTTCCCTGGGGTTAGACTCACCCTGGGACCTCTAGCCTTGTCCTCTATTGTTAAAGTTTTCCCTACCTCAGTCATTCCTTCCACTTCTACCTCCTTATTGCTGATCACCCTTCCTTTTCAACTTCTCTTCAACTTTAAGAGCAAGTTGAAAACACTTTCCCACCATATCTAGGGTAAGAAGGCTAATGTCCTAATGTATGTTCATCCTTAGGCCATTCAAGTACCTAGTCACTCTTTTTGGTTCCTCCTCTTGTTTCTTTATCCTAAGAGTTAGCCTATGGAACTCCTCTATATAGGCATTCATGTCCATTTCTTGCTACTTCAAACTTTGTAGATTCTTAAACAATTGCACCTCATAAAGAAGAAATTGTGTTGTGATTTTTGTCTTCATCACTTCCCATGAAGAAATCAGACTTTTTTTAATTTTTTATCCTTTCTCATTGAACATAATTCCACCATGAGAGAGAAAATCTAATCAACTTTCCTTTCACAATCCTTACCCTATCATTCTTTGGAACTTACTTCAACTCAAAGTGATTGGTGATTGCTTCAATCCATTCAATCACATGCTCACTATTGAGACTACCTCCATATGTAGGTAGCCTGTCAGTAACATCTCCTCTCATTGACTTTAAAGCATCAACGAATGTCTTCTGATCTATAGGAAATTATGTTGGTGGATCTTGGTGTTGTTCTCCCTCTTCATCTCCACTGGCACCTTCTTCCATCTCATTCTCCTTATCCCTATCACTGGACCCCTTCTTGAACTCCTTCAATTTCTCTTTTAGAAGTTCCTCCATCATCTTTTTGATGGCATCTAGAGTCATACTTTTCATAGGCGTGTTGTGAGCCTCAGCTTTAGCTTGTGATTCTTCTATAGACATACACTTCTCAACAAGACCTTGTCTCACTTTGATACCAATATGATGAGGAGTAAATAGAAGAAGGTCTATAATAGCCTCACTATGAGATGGAAAGAAGAATAAACTAGAGAAATCTACAACAATGTCATGAGATGAATGAAAAAACTTCAAACACGAACAACACCCTACAGTTTGAATCCATTCATTCATGGAAATCACATAGAGATGTTTCCCTATCACATGTGTGCTCCTTCAACCAATAGTCTGTTCCTATAGATGGCCATGGGAGATATAATATACATTCTTCCTATCTACTTTACACCACATTTAGGCCATTTCATATGGTGAGCCTACAAGCAGGGGCCATAGCTATGTTCAACAACACCTAAGCTACCAAATGGACTTGATGCCCAAGCACAAAGGTTTATTCCACACACGCAACCAAGTTATTTTAGAGTGTATTTCATTTAAGAAAACTATTAGAGAAAATACAGTCTTCAAAAATGGACTTATAGATTTAAAACATTGAAATAGAGAAGTGCAAGCCAGAAGCCAAATAGATTCTTTAGGAAAAATTTGATTCTTCTTTATAATTTTACTTCATAAGAATAGAAAATATTTAACAATCCTTCAATTCTCTTGATGTTCCCCCTCTCCAATTCAATCAACCTTGGAGGGAATAAATAGAAAAAAAAATAGTTACTAAGTGTTCTGACCCATAAAAGTTGTTAGCGTTTACTAATGTTTGTTTAAATATTATTCATTTGCAACTAAATGTTTAGCCTAGAAAAACATTTAATCCTATGTTTACTTCCTAACCCCTATAAACCTGACAAATGCCAACATGGTTTACAAAATGGAAACATACAGTAAACAATGTTATTGTCAAAAATTAGGAAAGCTCACGCAACATTGGAGCACTTGCAAAATTAAACAATGAAAAAAACTTCTTGTAGCATGGCTGATCCTATAGCAATTTTTGTGCCAACAAATCCTATAAAAGTAATGATAATATTTTGTGGAGATACTCCTTTGAAGTTATCTCTTGTTAAAGCTTGAAGTTAAATGTGGGAGTCTCACACACTTCTTAGGAGGTGAACCACAAGTTGGTTATGGGAACAGTTACTAAACTTGCATTGACAAAATCTCAAAAAAAAAAATCCATAGAATTTTCACACAAGCATTTAGCCAAAGGCTTGAGCATTTTATTTAACTAAAAGGTTTTAGATTCAACCTTTTTATTACCTCGGAATAAACTTGCAAAAATTTATTTTTGCTTGTTATGAATTCTCATGTGTGACTAAAAGTATATTGTGTGTGGTTTAAATCTCCTTACTTTGTTCCTTTAAAAAAAAAAAAAAATCTCTTTAACCTGGTAGCTTTCCTTTTGCCATTAAAATTCTAAGAACATCGACTTGAAGGTAGCATTTTAAAATTTGTGTGGCAACAAAGCTATGGGTGGTCAAAGGAGTATATGATTTTTGGCACTTCCCTTCATAGATATTTTAAATCCTGTTGTGGTAAGATCTCATAAATTTCAACACTAAGAAGAATGTCTTTGGTGGTGATATCATCTCTAATTTTGTCATTCCTTTTTGCTAGACACACATAGGGGTGTAGGACTATAGACTATGTATAACTCAAAAATTAGTTTAAAAAAGAAAAAGAGTTACACATATATATTTGCACAAATATTGTGTAGATACAAGAAGGTGCACATTTAAAATATTTTTTAAATGAGTATTCAACATTTTATAACAAGCATATTTATGTATGTTAATCTCATATTGGTTTTGAGAAGGCAATGACAAAACACTTAGTCAGGTGGAAGCCAAGTGATCAGAGTGAGTGAAGCAATTATTCTGAGCTGAGTGATCAAAGCATGTCGAGCATCAATGGCCAAACAATACATGTTGAGTAATATACCTAGTATGTGTCGAGTCACTCATGAGCCAAGTTAACTATACATGTTGAGTGATTCAGGAGCTAAGTAAATAGTGTATGTCGAGTCATTTGGAAGCCCAATTACAACATTAAGAATGTAATTATGGTTGAGCATCATAGTCTTCAGATGCCCAGTGAATATTATTGGACATAGTTGTTTGTAATGGCACAAACTTCTATGTAAACCATTTTTGGGCTGACTTAATGATTTTTTAAAGATTCTAGAAGATATGTATGGAGGTATATTATGAATCCCTGTGCAATACATGCAACCAATCAAATTTAGGGATGTTCTAAGTGGCAATATGGATCAAGCTTAGTTGTTGATTATTATCTAACCCTAGCTCACCTATGATTACTTAAGTAGGAAAACCCTAAGGATTTTGTAATGTGTGAATGTGCAGAAGGATACAAATGCTAAGTGTAGAGAGCATTCATGGTGGCTATGGAGGTTGTGATAATGATCTAAGTTGTAGAATCAATTAGAGAGAACATAAGAAAGAAGAGAGAGGATAGATGAGACATGTCTGAATAGAAGGATCAAGGATTTATTAGGAAAGAGAAAATCTAACATTTAGCAATAAAGTGCTAACTGAAGGATCGTGGTGCTAAATCATTTTAATAGGTGATGCAAAGTAAATCTCCTAATAGAGTATTCTTAATAGACTTATGTAAATCTTTTAACTGAGTGATTTCTTTATTGTAAGTTTAAGTCCTCTAACAAGGCACACTTATAGTAGGGTGTTGAAATCCTTTAATAGGGTGAGAACTAACAGTCTTTGTAAGTCTTTAAAAGGGTGAACCCCTCACAAGGTAGATCATATTTTATGGTCAAACTTATTGCAACCTTAATTGGCTACACTTTATAGCTGCAAGTGAAGATTTTTTGGATCTCATCCCACCCCAATTTCACCTTCTCATAGAGGGTTTCTAGGTAACAAATTTATTGTGTTATATGTTATTTGTTTCATGCTATAGATGAACATGTGTAGTTAGCTATTTCAGTATACATGCTAAATTGTGAGATGGATGTGTGGTGAATGTTTTATGGTTAAAGTTTTGAAGTGTTGATTCATGCCCCCCCCACCCCTACCCTTCTTAGAGTCTACTTTCCCAATGTTATTTCCAACAATTGGTTTCAGAGCCTTGTTCTCTGGAAAGGAAAGCTATAGCTTTGAAGAAAGATCTTGAAGATAGAAGTCTTCAAGGTGGGAAAGGTTATTGAGAACCAAAAGATTGAAGTGCAACTTTCCCTACACCAACTCAATGAAGCAAGAGATGAACTACAATGTTCATTGAAGAGAAGAAAGGAACTAGATATTGAGCTAAATGACACTCATTATTAAGAGGAAGACACTGCTGAATTGTTTGAGAATGGAAACTCAAGTGAATTTGATGCAATAGTTGTAGATTTGATGGAAAAGAACAATTCCCTAATTGAAGAGGTCATAAATCTTAAGATAGAACAAGAAGTCCAATCAGTGTTACTATGCGACGTGACCAAACAGAAAAAGAAAGATGAGTAAGACAATGTCATGATTGAAGATGACAAAATAACACTAACCATCAAACTAGAAGAGAAGACAACAAATGCTCAAAACTTGCTAACATGCAACTTGATACAATGAATCAATTGATGATCGTAAACCATGAATTGAATGAAAAAGACATTGAGATCACAACACTAAAGTTACAAAATGATCAACTAAGGAAGCAACTGAGAGTAGAAAAGGAATTTTTTGAAAGTTTCAACAAACCTAGTGAAGCCATCAAATACTTTGAGAAACTGATGAGATCTCCAAGATCTAACAATGATATTGTTGGATTGGGATACACCAGCACCAAGGAAGGAGAATCTATAAGAATTTTCCTAAGGGAAAAATTCACCCAAGAACTAAGAACTCAAACACAAGCACACAGTAGACCAAAGAGAGAGAAAGAGAGAGAAAGTATGATCAGAATGACAATGTATTCATTATTCCATGATTAAGAGTACACTAGGAGAGCCTATATATAAAGGCCTCTCAGGAAGCACCTAGAATGTCTCTAGAAATAACCAGAAGATAAGACAACTAAGCACCTTATCCAACATTCTAGATGAATGGATAAGAATGACAAAGTGTCACATGTGTGTAGAATATTCCTATGTTGTAGACACCTTATTCTTAAAAGAGGTGCAGACCCCCTATGATGTCATCATGACATCTCAGAAGAGTGCACAAACTCCTAAGTGTCTCACAAATAGAATAATGCAAAATAATTAAATAATGCATAAACTTAAGTAAACTAAGTAAATACTTATTTACACCAACACCCCCCCTTAAGTGCAACTTAGGGGAATGTCCTTAAGCTTACAAAACTAGGACGAAGATGCATAATGGGTCTCGGCTACTAGGCCATATTAGGTACCCATGTACATAATGAAGATGCAAATCTCCCATAAAGCGGAGAAAGAGGGAAAACCTCATGGGAAAAACCCTCCCCCAAAAAGAGAGATAAATAAGGATGCATCGATGGATGGAGTAATCAAGACCCCCCCCCCCCCATTAGAACATACATCCAGTATATACATAAGAGAATAAGAGAAGGAAGAGAGACAGAATAGGCTCCCCCCCTAAAAGAAGAATGCTAAAAAGTGAAAGCCGATTCGATGAAGAAGCTAGTCCAAGAATGCAGAAAGGTGTTCCTCCCCTTAGGAAGAAACAATGGCAATGGTACACTCCTGAAGATGTATGTGGCATTGAAACCTGCTCAAGTATCCTTGTACTAATGCTAATGTTTACCCTTTCCAACTATGTTGAAAAGAACGAATGTAGATCTAGCAAGGATGTCTATTGAACTTGTTCCACTGAACCATCTATCTCCTCAACTAACAAAGAGACCTCCACTAATTGTTGTTCATAAGGATCCACAATCACGCCAACCTAGGAAGATTGAACATGTAGAGAATGGACATGAGGGTCAAAGTGAGCTCTCACAACAACTATAGAAGGATCATCTTCATCAATGAGAAGATGTAAGTCCTCAGTTCTGTCTCCCAAGGCAACTGATGTTGGAGATGGAAGACGAGATGTACCATGATGTGTTGGACCTTTCACTATGGTAATATAAGCATGTGGATTGGACTGATGTGACCTCTCACTACAACTGTCGATAGAATCCCACGTGTCTGAACCGGTTGAAGCACTATCGCTAGTGTCACTATTAGTTTCCACTGTGTATGAAGTGCTGAGAGGAGTAGAGGACAAGCTTGGAGAACTTTCCTCAAAGTGAACATCCTTCTCCACAAAAATCTTGTGTGTCTGTGGATCCATCAGTTTGTAAGCCTTCACATTGTCTTCATACTCGATGAAGCTACAAGGCCTAGGTGCCTGTGCCTTGCAACTCCTGGAAGATAGGTTAGCCCATGCTAGAAAATTGAAGACTCTAAGGTGACTCACAACTAGTTTTCTATCATACCATGTCTCAGCAGGAGTCTTGCCATCTAAGGTTGGATGAGGAGACCTATTAAGTATGTGAGTAGCATTGCTAATGGCTTCAACTTCAAGTGTAGGATCAAGAGACTTGGCCTTAATCATGCAACTTTCCATGGTCTTGAGAGTCCTAATCCTCATAGCTGCAACATCTTTCTTGTGCAGACTGAATGCTAGTGAGTTCTAAAGATTAATCCCCTCAATTTTGCAAAAGTTCTTAAGTCATCTATCAACATATCTATTCTCATTGTCCATCCTTAGTACCTTGATGGCTTTCCTTGACTTGTGTTCAACATGAGTCTTGAAGTCTTGAATCTTATGAACCAATTCACTCTTATGATGAAGGAAGTAGACCCAAGTGAATCTCAAAAGTCATCAACAAATGTAAGTATGTAGTGGCCTTGGTTAATTGAAGTCACCGCAAAGGGTCCTGCTAACACCATGTGAACTAGTTGGAGAACAACTGGAGCTCAAGAAGACTTCCCTTTATCATACTTCTCCTTGAGATTCATATCCACTGAACAAGACGAACACTCTCCCTTAGAAAAGTTGATATTAGGTAGACCTTTGACCATGTGTTTAGAGAAAAGTTGTTGAAGAGAGTGGAAGTCAAGGTGACCAAACCGCTCATGCCATAAGTTGATGTTTGAAGTAGAGTGAGTCAACAAGGCTTGGGAAGGACTCTTAGGCACAAAGTGGGAGAAAGAATAAAGCCCCTTGTCATCATTGAATTTCCCCACTACTACCAATGAATCATCTTTTAGACTTCGCACCATCACTAAATCTGGAAGGAACTCAACCTTATGACCATCTCCAAGGTGAGTGATTTGGTAAACTGATAGGAGATTGGAGCTAAGATTTGGAACATAGAGAACATCTTTGAATTCCCCATTTTCCATTTCCACATGTCCTTTACCTTCAACTTCCATCTTAGTATCATCTCCCACGAAGATGTGTGGTACCTTTGACTACTTCAATGAGGAAAATTCTTCCTTTGAAGAACCCATGTGGTAAGAGGCACCTAAGTCAAGTATCCATTCTGAAGAAGAACTAGTGTTTGCCATAAGCACTTGACCTTTACCTTTTGAAGAGGTTCAAGTTGAATCATTGGAAGTATCTAGCACTTGAATTTTGTTCTTCTTGAGTAGATTTTCTAACTCATCAATTATTTTTGTCTTGCAATGATGCTCATCATGATTTGGCTTTTTATAGTATGCACAAAAGAGTTTGTCCGTCTTTTCATTACTTCCCTTTTTGTTTGAAGAAGAACTACCTTGTTGAGAGGAGGATTTTTGTGTCTTAGATTTTGTTTTCTACTTCCATTGCTTCTTGTTGTTGTTGCTTTTCCCCCCTTGACTTGATTTGTGATCATCACTAGCCACCAAGGCTTTCATCTTTGATGATTTGAGAAGTCCAAAATCCACCAAGTGAGATTGTTCAACAATCAACATGTCTACGAATGAATCAAAGGAAGGCTTCTAGTAAGCAGATCCCATGGTCAACTTATGAGTATTAAAACTTAAAACAAAGTTGGCATACTCAGAAGGTAGCCTCTTCAAGATGTGATGAATCAACCTATCATCCTTCATGGGATTTCCCTATACTCATTGACTTTGATGATATAATCCTGAATTGTGTCATAATTCTTAGGATCCAAGAGAAGTAGATCATCCTTAATCTAAATCCCTTTTCTTCATCCACTTTACCATACAACTGTTCAAGTTTGTCCCAAGCTTCTTTAGATTCTAAATAATGTTTCATGTGAAAGAGAAGATCCCCCTATGCACAACTCCTGATAACACCTTAAGCTTTTCGGTCTTGGTTTTGCCAATCAATGAGTTCTTTAGCATCAGTAGGTTTGGTAATTGTACCATCAACATATAGACTATATCCTTTTTTCATTAATCTACTCCATGCAATATCTTTCCAAGTAGAATAGTTGCATGAAGTTAGAGGAGGGCATTTAAAACCCATGATGCAAAAATTAAAAGAGCACAAAATAGAGACACAAAAACACAGTACACGCCCCCCCTTTTCACTCAATCAAAAGACACCCCCCCCCCCCCCCCCCAAAAAAAAAAAAGATGTTGTTGGCACTTTATAAGTAGTGCGTTTACAATGGGCCACTTGTCAAAATGAACAAAGTGGACTTTCTAATTTTTCTTTTACAACTACCTTATGAGGCTGAAATCTATCACTTAAGCACTTGTAGCTTACTTTTACAACAATTTTGAAAAAGAATCTAGAAAGTAGACAAAAAAATACACACTTTCAAAAAAAAATAGAACGTGAAAAAGTGACCAGATATGCCCGTACAAAGCTTCTGAAGTTGCAAAACACAGGATTATGTAGGTACAGTCACCAAAAAATGCAATTTTTGCAAAATCTATGCACCAAAACTAGAAAACAACACACCACTGGAAAATTTAGGAAATTCTACCAAATTTCAAAAAAAAATTGCACCTGAATCGGAGTTCAAATGTCCAAGATATGGGCTCGCAAAGTCAGGCTACCAAACTGAAATGCAATCTGAAGAGGGGTCTGAGCCAAAACTATAAGTCTAAATTTGATGGTCAAATGACCATTACTATAGTTATAAAATGCCTAGAAATGACCATCAAATGGTCATCAATTTTAACCTCAGGAAGGGGTGATGTGGCAGGATGATTTGTCATCTGTATAGTACAAAAAAGTGTACATGGTCATACAGACAGATGACATGGCAAAAGAGGGTTCCACTAGTTATGTGGTAGTCCTCGAATGCTGACATGTCATGCCAAGTGGTTTGTTGAGTCAGTTATGCTAATGTGGGCGAGTCTACTAACTATGTAGTACACCTATAGTCCTATCACTGCTGACTAGACAGAGTGTTGTCATGTCATTTATGCGAATAAAATAGTGCCATGTGTTTTGGGGGGATTGGGAGTAGTACCTATGCTGGACTGTCCACTATTTACATGGGAAAATTAAGTATCAATGTGTGTTGCAGGATGGAATGGTCATAGCGATGCCAAAAAATGAATAGCAGGTGCTGGGCAAAGTTTACCATTGCCGGAGAACAGCTATGCACCGAGGTTTTTAGAGATTCTGTCGGAGATTGGTAATTTTCATTGTTGGAATGCTTTTCAATTCATCGGTTAAGGGACTTTAGTCCCACATCTGTGACATATGCGCACTGTGCAGTGTTTAAAAGACAAAAGCTGTAGTGCCTTTGTCAAAGGCAAGTCCACTAGGTTTGTACTTGAAGTGGTCAATCTTGCTCGCCTGTTGTCTCCGGTGGAAATTATGTGGAGCCTAGATTTAATGTGCATAGTATGGCCCGATTTGTGCAGAGTTTGGTGCCCACAAAATATTAAATAAACCCTGTGAAATTAAATATCCACCAAAAAACACAGAGCCGAGTCGGGGTGTCACTGCCCGGTTCGGCAAAAAAAATTATTTTCCTTTATACAACTAACAAAAAAATAATTCCAAAAATAATAGAGAAATTTAGATCCAAAAAATTAAATTATAGATCTGAAAATAATGACCATACCCAAATTGCAAATCGGGGCCTCTGGGTTCTGATTTGCAAAAAAAAATTCCTCATGGCTGACTTTAGGCCAATGTAGGCATGTTTATAGTCAATTTTCATCAGTTCAGCATTTCAGACACAATGGCGAGGTCAAATCTAGCTCTAGAGGCTCCCAATTTCTATAGCACTTTGGATTCAGGCTGAGGTGATGAAGCAAGTGTGGTCTCAAATGGCTATGTGATGAGAAAATCTCCAAGTTTCTTTGATACCATGTAAGAATTTTCCTAAGGGCAAAATTCACCCAGGAACTAAGAACTCAAACACAAGCACACAATAGACCAAAGAGAGAGAGAGAGAGAGTATGATCAAAATGAAAATGTATTCAATATGTCATGATTAAGAGTACACTAGGATAGCTTGTATATAATGGCCTCTCAAGAAGCACTTAGAATGTATCTAAAAACAACCAAAAGATAAGACAACTAAGCATCTTATCGAACATTCTAGATGAATGGATAAGAATGAAAAAGTGTCACATGTGTGTAGAAGATTCTTGTGTTGTAGACACCATGTTCTTAAAAGAGGTGCAGACCCCTTGTGATGTCATCATGACATCTCAGAAGAGTGCACAAACTCCTAAGTGTCTCACAAATAGAATAATGCAAAATAATTAAATAATGCATAAACTTAAGTAAATGTAATAAGTAAATACTTATTTACACCAATAGAATCATCTAAAAGTGGTGAATAAAGAAACAAAAAAGGTAAGAACTACAAACCCACTTATCATAATTGTGGAAATTTAGGTCATACAACTAATTTTTGCGAGAGTAATAATGCAAACTAGAGTCCTGAGGAGAAATTCAATGGTTACTATCATAAGTGCAACAAGTAAGGACATCAGGCAGATGAATGTCAGACCAAGACCATGAGCACTTAGAGATTTGAAGGATATTGCCACAATTGTCAAAAGTATGGACATAAAGAATATGAATATATATCTAATGTCAAGTGGACATGAAACAAGTAGACAAAGGTACAACAAAATAGAAAATCCTATGATTGGGATTACAATACAAGGTACAATTGTCACTATTGTCAAGAGTATGGGTATGTTCTTGAGAATTGCATTAGAACACATTTCAGAGGCAACTACTATAAATGGTTGAGTGAGACTACATGCTTTAGTTGTCTCAAGACTAGTCATGTCAGCGAAAATTGTCCAACTAGGTCATCATCACCAAGTAATGGAAACAATAAAGGTAAAGAAAAGGTCAATGTTTAGAAGGTCAAAGTGCACATGAACAAGACATGGAAGAAGGGAGATTGTAGCACATCAAGTTTAGCTGAGGTCACTTCATCCAATGGATCAGGTGATCACATCACCCCCAACTAGGTAATCAAGAGGTATGTATGGGACTGCTATTTCAAATGTTATATTATACATTAGTTCCAAGAATCTAAGATCTAAAAAGATTATATATGCATGAATTAAGATGCAATGTATTAGTTAGAACCTAGAAGAAATCTTTAGTTTTGTTGTTTTCCATTTTGTTGTTGAGCATGGAAAGTTTCATAGTTATTGCCAAGTGATGGAATTATGATTAGTATTAGTCAAGCTTTCTATGTTAGTTGAGCATACTGGAAATCATGCATAAGCTGAGTGAGTGGGAAGTCCTATGATAGTCGAGCTTATAGTTGTGTAAGAACTTAGCATTTATTATCAAATATAAAGGGTTATATAGTGAATTTTTGACTCATTTGCATTCATTAATGATTGAAGAGAGTATGAAGAGCATAAAGGTGAATTGGAAAAGGATATTCTATCATTTATGAACTATATTTGACTACTGCATGACATAATTAATTAGATTGAAAGGTATTCAATTTTAGTGAGTTACATTATTTGATTTTTCATAAATCCTAAGTAGTCAATATGGAAACCAACTCTTCTACAAATGTTAGAAAAGAGGGAAAGGAGGTTTCTAATGTTCAACTGATAAATAATGATGTAAGACAACCACCTTTCTGAGAAATACCTAAGATAGCATATAAAGGAGGCTTGTCTAGTGCATTATAGATGATACCATTGAAAGTTCTGATGATTTAGGATGTTAGGTGTTGCTACATGGGAAAGATAGGAGTAGGTGACATAGCGATAATAGATGCATACAATAAACTATGTGATAATGGAGTCTTGAGGGAAGAATACAAAATTGTAGAATGAAAAGGGTTGAACTGTGTGCTAGATTTTCCTCAAGTATTTAAGACTAAGTGGATAAAAATTGTTATGAGCCACATACATGATAAATATATTTGGTTGGAATGTGGATCAATTAATCTCACAAAAGGGATCATTAGCCAAGTATCAAGGTACCCACCCTTGATCAACCTAAGAGTATGCAAAGTGATGCGAAGGAGGTGATTGAGAAGAATATAGATGCAATATGGAACAAGTGAGGAATGTTTATTGACACAAACTCAAATCCCTTAATTGTCTTTGTAGTGAGAGTGATTGCTCACAAGTTCTTTTAGTCTAGCCAACTGAACAATGTTTCATGTATGGCCATTGATTTGGGCTACAAGATGGTAAAGAGGGACCATACTTATGACCTTACTGAGTTGCAACCATAATACCTATAAAAAAAATTGGAGGCCATAAGGAAAGAAAAGAGTGCATCATACAAACTTGTCTCTTTACTAGATTGCATAGTCTTCTATGTGCAAAACACATTTCCTACATTTGGTATAGTTTCTTGGAAGAACAATATGTCTATTGCAATGTAGACTTCAAAATTCATAGAGTAGGTAGGTGATAAATTTGATTCAATGATGATAAGTTACTTTGAGGATTTTAAGAAATCCATGAAACAAAGGTTAAAGATCCATGTATCCTTAGTGGAGAAACATTATGATGATGTGTATTTTGTAGTGGATGTTGACCACACATATGTGCAAGGTTTAGATGGTTGAAGCCCTTGACATATAGAATAAATTTAGATGAGACCTTTGCATCTATAACAACTATGTTAGCATAAAATATTGACAAGAGTGCCACCTCATTTGGAAACTATGAGGAAGCCAAATCAAGGATCACAATAGACTTGAAAATATCTATTGTTCTTAGGAAGAAAATCAAACTTGTGAAAAAGTTGAAAGAAATATTTGGTGAAGGAGATGGGGAAGAAGAAGAAGAAGAAGAAGATGATGATGAAGAGGAAGAACCAAGCCAAGTGCCATTGGCATAAGGCCTCTATCTCCTCTCACCTTGGGGAAAAAATCATCATTTCATTTCCATGAATGAAGACTGGGAATTGATTTGTGGAGGTAGATAGAGCCTGAATAAGAGAAAGCCTTTGAAGGCCACCCAATCTCTAAGAGTTTCATTTCCAGCTTGAGCTTGGTAGTGGGTCAAGGAGAGGATCAAGAAGAAGATGTAGAAGGTGTCAAGGGAGAAGAAGTCAAGGAAGCACCTCAACTAGCTAAGAAGAAAAGAAAGGAATAAGAACAAATAGTGGAGAAACCTGAGAAGCATATGAAGAAGCCACAACAAAGTCCTATAATACCTATTACTAGGTCTAGCACAAAGGAAACCATTATTCAAGCAAAATAAATTGCAAATCCTAAAGGAAAGAGGACTTTTGACATAATAGAGATGAGCAAGCTTTTTGAGGAAACATACAAAAGATTGAAGAAGAAGTTAGAGCTTAAACCAAATTTAGATAAGGAGAAAACATAGTTAGATGACATGATCAAATTCAAAGTGGTAAGCCACAATCACTCCTTTGATTCAGACAATTTGTGTGAAAATATTATTACAAATGCAAATTTGTCTAGGTTCACACATGTAAATTTTAATAAGTTAGGGAGTGAAGATAAAAATAATGTTGAAGAAGCCATATACGATATGATGGCTACATTCAAATTTACTCCACTATAATTTTCAAACTCATTTCCTAAAATTCTATATGGATGAGTTGAGGAAATGTGACAATTTAGTTTGACCACGGAAAGACAAATAAGAGAGGCTTAGCTAGCTTGAGTGATGCCTGCTTTGAACAATAAGATGATGGCTAAAGCCATGAAAAAACATAAGGGGATGTTTTCCTCCAAATATAGAGATTTCAATATTTTGAGGAACAATGTAGAAGAAGTGGTAACACAAAGCACATTACTTTGGAAGACTATATATGGTATACCTACAACAATAGTTGAAAGGAAGGTAGATGAAGGAACAAAGGAACCTAAGGAAGGTGATGAAAATAAAGATGTTCAAGATAGTAAAGTTCTAATAAAAGAGGCTGATGTTGAAGTGACTAAGGAAACTACAAAAGAGGCCATAGTTGAGGATGAGTAGCAAGATGCAGAAGTGGTGAATAATAATCCACCACATGTACAATAGGAGAATCAATGGGACTCAATGATTATAATCAAGGATGTTGATGTTACTTTAGCATTTTAAATGAGGAATATTTGAAGAAGATATTGAAGGATTCCACCATGGCATCACAATTGTGTAATAATCCTGTATTGGTGAGAACAGATGAGATTGAGAAGGTAGAACTTGCATGTGTAGGGGAGAAACCTAAAGAGAAATTCAATACCCCCCCCCCCCCCCCCCCGCCCCCCCCCTTAATCTATAGAAGAAAAGGAGAAAGAAAATTAGGATCTACAATAAGATCAAAGTGCATAGCTTGAATAGACAATAGTTACAACAAAGACACAATCTGTAATGCCCATAGTTACATTTCAGATCAAAGAGGTTGAGGCTCAACAATCAGATACACCAGTGCCTAGCCTGCATAGTTTAGGTATGCCAACTATATTGACAATTGAGAAAGATGGAACTAAAGTTCATACAAGTTAGGAATCAAGTCATGTACCTACTACACAATCACAAGGTGAAGCACATTAGGAAGAGAGTAAAGATTATATACTGAAGAGTTGAAGGTGACTACTGCACATGAGGAACAAATTTCCATATAGACCCTAGTTACCATACCAACTTATGTCACTCCTCCTAGTAGTTAGGCTCTTTAGAGGTTGAGCACACATGCTACACTTTTGCAAATATCAAGGACAAGTGCTAGTACATCAAGGAGAACAGATAACACATATTTTGTGGATGTAACTTTAGATGAGGTGATTGAGTTGCCCAAGTTTGATCTGGCAGAAACTATAATTGGAGAGATGAGCATTATACAAGAAGCTCTAGAGAGAAAGAAGATACAACAAATGGCGAAAAGGGAGTATAAGAAAAAACAAGTAGTGCATGAGATAAAAGATATATTTTATGATTCTTTCAGTCTCCCTTAGATGAATGAAGACAAGCCAATCATTGAACAACTTGTCACCATTGTTGACAAGATAAAGGATGAAGATCTAGACACAAATGTTAAACTTTTGAAATGGTATGAAAGGAAATTTCACACTAAGGTACTTGAGAAGATATCTAGTGATATTACACCAAGATAGGTTGATCTAGCAACCAAAATGGAGAGTGTGAAGAAGGTGTTAGAGAATAGTTTCTCTCTCTACACTAAGTTATGTGTTGTGAATATTTTCACATAGGATGTTCAAAGGGTTATTGACCAACTGCAAGGAGATTTACAAAATATAGGTACTAATCTTAAGTTATCTCTTGGTCAAAGCCAAGCTCATATTTAGAGATTACTATTCACTCAAGGTACACTTGATGAAAGCACAAGATGAAAAAAATTGAGCTACATTGATTAGTATTCAATCCATGTTGACCCCACACATGGAAGTGTTGCATAAGGAACTAGTCTATGCTGATACATTGATGAAGAAAGATAACCAACTTTCTACTCATGATGGCTTAGTTGGCCTTGCTTCCCAATTAGACATTCAATATCAATCTCTAGAGGTAGCATGCAACAATTGGGATGCAACCCTGAAGATCATAATGGAGATCCATAAATAATTTTTGGATAAACACACTATCAATGTTCCACCCATGACATAAGTGTCAAAAAAGGGGGATTATGAAGTTTTGAGTAAGGAGCAGTAATAATGTAGAAATAGGGAACAAAAAATCCACTCAGCAGGAGTATCAAATTCAAATATAGAAAGGAAACATTTACTTAGGGGGAGTAATGGAGAAATAAGGTATGATAGTTAGTCATCCATTTTGCAAAATTTTGATGTTTTGAAATTTTGTATGAGAGTCAATTCATAGATATATATTATCTAAGTTATGCTCATAATAAGGATTATATATGCATGACAACATGTTTTTTCCACTCATGTTAAAGGGGGGGATTGTTAATCTCATATTGATTTTGACAACGCAGTGAAAAAACATTTAGTTAGTATCTATCAATATTACAGTGCAAGTCAAGTGATCAGAGTGAGTTGAGAAATCAGTGCAAGTCGAGTGATCAAAGCATGTTGAGCATCACTGGTCAGACAATGTATATCAAATAATATACCTAGTATGTACTAAGTCACTCATGAGCCAAGCAGACTATACATGTTGAGTGTTTTAGGAGAAAAGTAAATAATGTATGCTAACCCATTTGGAAGTTGAGTTACAACATTGAGAATGTAGTGATGGCTAAGCATCAAAATCTTCAGATACCAAGTGAATAGTTTTGGACATAGTTCTTTATAATTGCACAAACTTCTATGTAAACCAAATTTGGACCAACTTAACAATTGCTTTACAATTCTAGAAGATATGTATGGAGGTATATTATGAATTCGTATGCAATACTTGCAACCAATAATATTTAGGGATGTTCTAAGCGACAATATGGATCAACCTTAGTCATTGATTCTTACCTAACCCTAGCCCACATATGTTTACTTAAGGAGGAAAACCCTAAGGAGTTTTTAATGTGTGAATGAGTGGAAGGAGACAAATGCTGAGTGTAAAGAGAGAATCCATGGTGGCTATGGAGGTTGTGATAATGATCTGAATTGCAAAATCAATTAGAGAGAACATAGGAAAGCAAAGAGAGGACAAAGCAGACATATATGATCAGAAGGATCAAGGATTTATTTGGAAAGAGAGAAGATCTGACATCTAGCAACATACTACTAACCAAAGAATCATGGTGTTGAATCATTTGAATGAGTGATACAGAGAAAATCTCCTAACAGAGTAGTCTTAATAGACTTGTGTAAACCTCTTAACTGAGTGCTTGCTTTATTATAAGTTTAAGTCCTCTAACAAGGCACACTTTTAGCAAGGTTTTGAAATCCTTTAACAAGGTGAGACCTAATAGTCTTTGTAAGCCTTTAACGGGGCAGACCCCTTATAGGGTAGATCATATTTTATGGTCAAACTTATTGTGACCTTAATTGGCTACACTTTGCAGCTGTAGTTGTGAAGATTTGTGGGTTTCGTCCCCACCCTAGTTTTACCTTCTCATTGGAGGGTTTCTAGGTAAAAAATTTATTGTGTTATGTGTTATTTGTTTCATGCTATGGATGAAGATGTATAGTTAGCTATTTCAATTTACATGTTAAATTGTGAGATGGATGTGTGGTGAATGTTTTATGGTTAAAGTTTTGAAGTGTTGATTCATCCCCCCCACACCCCCCCCCCCAAAAAGTTTAATTTCCCATTGTTATTTCCAACATATGTAGACATATATTTCATCTTTTAACAATTGATACCATACAAATTAATCATCCATCATAGTCTTGACACCAAGAAGAACATATACATAGGTAAAATATGAGAATATTACATGTACACTAAATCCAACAAGTGGGTATTCAAATTTTCAACACTTACAACCCAATAATATTCATTGGAGAGTTCTATTCCCCTCTATAATTCTTGGAATGATCAAGTGGATCACACCTACAAGTATGACTCTTAGGTGATAATAGCAATTTTTTCTTCTCCACAAGAGCAAGTGTCACAACAGGCACAAATGACTTCAAAAACTCTTCACCTAGTAAATATTCATAAGGGAAACCTTGGGTTATATTAAAGATAGTTAATTTGAAACAAAATGAAACACAAAATTGTTGAGTTGTAGTGATTTCTTAGGAAAAGACTATACATTTCATAATTTGTGTCAAAAAAAAATGGTTAACTTGTCAAGCATTTTTTAGTTGACTTACCAACCATTTCCCAAGGAACACTCATCAAGTGTTTTTAGGGTTAACTTGTTAATTTGACATATGTTATGTAATATTTGGCTTAGGGTTAGGGTTTTCTAAAGTCAAGATATAGCTTCTTACAATGGTATTGAGTTGTAAGGGATATAGAATATTGTAACAGGTTGAAGCTACTAGATAATAATATTGGACTCATTGTTTGGTAGGTGTGGCCTAGGGATAGGATGAAACATATTAACTCTTTGTGTCTTCTTTTCATTTTTGTGTTCTTTATTCCTTTGTGATATTGATTATTTTTTCTTATGACTATCTAATCTTAACAAGTGGTATCAAAGACAAGTTGTTTCAATTATCCTCTATAGGAAGGTCTTAGTTGAGTGGGAGCAATAAAAAACAATGGTAAGTTGAAGGTTGAGAATTATAATGGGTATAAATTATAGTTATGGAAAATACAAATGGAGGGATATCTTTATCAGAAGAAATTATTGCAATCATTGGGAAGAAAATCCAAAGATGAACTGGATATGACAAATGATGACTAAGATATTTTGGACAAAAAGGTGCTTGGAAGTATTCATTTATGTCTAGCACCATTGATGACATTTAATATTAAGAAAGTGAAGACAACTAAAAAGTTTATGGAAGCCCTACCAAAGTTATATGAAAATCCTTCCTCTTCAAATGAGGCATTTCTTATGAAGTGTTTATTTATATGAAGATGGTAGAAGGTGGGTCTATTTTTGATCATTTAAATGAGTTTAATATAGTTACTAGTCAGTTATATTTTTTTAAATATCAATTTTGATGAAGAAATCAAGGTTATCTTATTCTATGTTATTTTCTTGAAAGTTGGAATGACTTCTTAATGGTTGTTATTTACTCTATTTCTGGTTCAAATATTGTAGAATTTGATGATATTTTTGGTGTTATTTTGAGTGAAGAAATTTGTAGGAAAAACTTAGGCAAATCTATAACAGATAGTGTTTTGAATGTATAAAGTAGGGGCAGAATGAGAGAGAGAGAGAGAGAGAGAGAGAGAGAGAGAGAGGAAATAATTTTAGAAATTGTGGGAAATCAAGAGGAAAATCAAAGGGAAAGATGTCCTAATCCAAAGGAGCAAGATATTATTTGTATTGTAGGAAATTGGGTCACAAGAAGAAAGATTGTTGGTCTCAAAAGAATAATGAAGGGGATAAACAAGAAGGAAATAAGGAGCCAAATGTGGTAAGTAATAAATATGAAGAGGATGATTTTCTTTTTTCTTTAGAAAATTTTGATGATTCATGTGTTTTAAATATAGGGTCTTCATTTCATGCCATAGCCTATAGAAATTATTTCCTTGATTATGTCCAAGGGGATTTTGGGTTAGTTTATTTGGGAGAAAATGAAACCTAACATATTATTGGAAAGAGGAAAACTAAGATAAAATTGCAAAATGGGAATTTTTGGCTACAAAAGAGGTAAGGCATGTTCCAAGGTTGATTAGGAAATTAATCTTAGAAGAGAAACTAAGTGATGAGGGTTGCAAAATTACTCTTAATGATAAAAGTTGGAAGGTCTCAAAAGGTTCCTTAGTGGTAGAAAAAGGTGTAAAAGTAGGCACCTTATATCTTTGTAAAGGTCATACTATTTCTTCTACTTTAATTAATTGAAATAAAAATCAATAATTAGGAATAGTTGTGTAGTAAAGCCCTATGGAAAAAAAAAACTTGGGCACATGAGTGAAAAGAGTATGAAATTACTTCATTCAAGGAAAGTTTTAACTAGTCTAATATGTGTAAATATACATTTATGTGAAATTTGTGTGTATGGAAAGCAAAAGAGACTTATTTTTTCTAAAGAAAGGGAATAAAAAGTATTCATTTATGTCTAGGAAAATTGGTTGCATTTAATATTATAAAAGTGAAGATGACTGAAGATTTGATGCAAACCCTAGCAAAATTGTATGAAAAAGCCTTCCACTTCAAATAAGGTATTTCTCATGAAGCATTTACTTAATATAAATATGATAGAAATTGGATCTATTTTTTATCATTTAAATGATTTTAATACACTTATGAGTCACTTAACTTCCATAAATGTCAATTTTGATTAAGAAATTAGAGCTCTCTTAATTTTATGTTATTTTCTTGAAACTTTGAATGCCTTGGTAATGGTTGTGAGTAATTTTATTTATGGTTCTAATACCTTAAAATTTCATGATTTTATAAATTTGATTTTGAGTGAGGAAACTTGTAGGAAAAGATCAAGAGGATCTACATCAAGAAGTCTCTTAAACACACAAAGTAGAGGCAAAATGAATGAGAGAGGAAATATTCTACAAATCATGGAAAATTGGATGAAAGGATGCCTCAATCTAGAGGACCAAGATATCGTTGGTATTGTGCGAAACCAATGCATAAGAAGAAAGATTCTTGATCTTGAAATAACATTGAAAGATGGAAACAAGGAGTAAAATATGGCGAGTAATAAATCCAAATAGGATTCTTTGCTTATTTTCATAGAAAATGTTGATGATTCATGAGTTCTAGCTCAAGGGCTTTAATTCATAATACACCCAATCAAAGTTATTTTCTTGATTATTTCCAAGGGAATTTTGGTCTATTTTATTTGGGAGAGAATGAACCTATCAAATTTTTAGAAAGGGGAGAATTAAGATTAAGTTGTAGAATGGGAAATATTAGCTACTACAAGAGTTAATACATGTTCCAAGGATAAGTAGGAATTGGATTTCAATATGGAAATAAGGGGATGAGATTTGTACAATTACTTTTAATGAAAGAAATTATAATGTTTAAAAAGGTTCCTTAGTAGTAGAAAAAAGGTGTAAAAATGGGCACCCTATATCTTTGTATAGGTCATACTATACCTTCTACTTTAATTGTTACAAATAGAAATCAGTATTCATGAATAGTTTTTTAGCATGAATGTTGATGGTATTCCTATGGAGAATATCCTAATAGTATTATAGATGTAACTTAGAGGTTGTGTGTTGCATTCATGATAGAGTCTGTCATTGATGTCAACATACTAGTTATTCTGTGAAGACAAGCAAAGAATAAAACAAAGTTTGATTTCACATGGTTTAAGGATTGAAGATCATCTTAACACATGATATTATGTTCTAGATTATGTCGAGATGTTTTAGTTAAGAGTGCATATGGAAATATGAATATTGGATAGAGTTACCAAGGGTTTGGTTAAGGTAGGTTTTAGACAACATTTCTAGAAAGCGGGCATTGTTGTTTGGATGGTATCTCCAAATGTAAATGGAATCTAGTTGAGTGAGTTAAGATTGTGGTTGAAGACATGTTAAGGATTTTGTGTTTAATCACACACATTATGATGATCAACAAGTAGAAGTTATGAAGACTCTGAGTTGACATATTACTTGTAGTTATGAAAAAAAATGTAATATTGTAATGTAACATGTAACTTTATATCTTAAGTTGTTCCTATATTATTATTATAAATTGAGAAATCCTCAAGGCTCACTCAATAAAATTTTTTAGGACTTGGTATACAGGAAAGGTCATTTCCTTATGGATAGGTATCTAGTGCGGATTATATGATGTTATGTATTGTGCAAATTTACATGTGAATATCTTTTGGATTGGAGAATCAATTGGTGCAATTGAGGCATGGTGAGCTTAGAAGGAACTATATTTGTAAAGAGTAGTTTTTGTTGGACAACTGTTGATGTACACTTGTATTATTTAGTTAGGATAGTACTGAATCTATTTGGAAAGTGGTTCCATATGTCTTCCTTTCAACTCCTAATGGGGTTGGCACAAATCCTAACAAGGTTGGAATCTCCTAACAGGGATTCAAAGTCTCATAATAAGAACTCAGTCTACTAAATATATTTCATTGAATCCTAATAAGGTTCATCCTTTCATAAGGAAATTTTATATTAGTACATCATCTTGTGGGTACCATCCCCACCTAAGTTTTTCTTTTGATCAAGGGTTTGCATATTTAAGAGATCTGGTGTTATTGTGTATGGTTATCTTTATATGGTTTTTGCATCTAATATTCACATGTTTTAGAATTAAAGAATATATTGAGAGTTGTTTTAATTTCATAATTGATTCACCCTCCCCCATCTCCGTTATCTAGGTGGACATCTAACAATTGGCATCAAACCATTTTGTCCTAGAAGGAAAATTTTACCATCTTAAGGACACCTATGGTGCGTTTCAGGAAAGAAAGACTGAGGTTTGATGGAATTAACTATGATAGTTGGAAGGAAAATATGAAGACAATTTTTCTATGCATGGGTATAGGTTACTGGTTGATTACTAAAAGTAAAAAGGATACGATTGAAGAAGACAAGCTTGAATTTGCTTAGGTAAAATCTTTGAGACTTTCTCATGAAATTTGGAAAGCTTTGAAAAGTACATTTGATGGTGATAAACATGCTTAGAAGGTTAGATTACAAAATTGGATATTCTTATTTAAAGATGCTAAAATGATGGAAAACAAATCCATTAGAACTTAATTTGATGCAATTGTAGAGATTATTATAGGTAATAAGACTTGTGGTGGAGAGAAATATGAAGATGAAGTTATTTGGAAGATATTAAAGATTTGACACCTATACAAACAACACAAATGAGCGAACAAGTTATTCCCTTAACATTTGATTTTATAAGAGAGACTCTTCTTAGAAGACTATTGTCTATAGAAATGTGGATGAGATGAAGTGGACAATTTCCTAGAGTTGAAACTACTTTCATTGCATTAAGTGTTCAACTTGTGTTGACAAGGAGTGCTAGTAAAAGTGGATATTATGCTAGTAACAACCCAACAAGAGTTGAAGAAGAAAAGAAGATAGAGGAAGGACTTTCCCTACTTCTAAAAGATAACCAAAAGGTTTTAAAAAAAAATTAATGTTGGACTTTTAATGAATATGGTCATTATTCTTCTAAATGTCCTAAGAAAGTAAGAAGGACTAGAAAGTCCTATAAATCAAGAACTCCTAAGGATTGTCTTTTTTTTATGAGGATGAGTTAAGTGCTAAAGTGGAAGAAGTCTTGATTGAATGTGATGATGGAATAGGATTTGTTGTTATTAAATAAGAAATCCCTAAAAAGAAGAAGTTAAAGAAGAAAAAGCATTAATATCACAAGTCTAAAAGAAGAAATTATATTAGATTATTGATAATGGTTGTTCCCATCACATGATAGGAGATATGAATGAGTTTGTTAATTCAATAGTTATGATGGAGGAGTAGTTAGAGTTGGAAATAATGCAGACTATCATATATAAGGAAAAATATCTATTACACTTGATGGAGAGAATAAATTTGATTATGTTTATTTTGTGGATGGTTTTAAACATAATCTTATAAGTGTTGACAACTAGTTGACAAGGGATAGTAGTTGAATTTCACAAAAAAGACTTGTATTATCAAAGAAAAAGATAGGAAATTGATTGGTATTAGTACAAGGATGAGAGATCATGTATTTCAATTGAATCCTATTGAATCCTACTAAGATGACATGTTTAGTTTCTAATGTGGATGATAGTTGGTTATGGCATAAGAGATTTTGTCATATCAACTTTGATAACATTGTGAAGGTCAACACTACATTTACAGTTAGAGATTTTTCTAAGATTGTGAAGCCTACTAACATGGTATGTAAGGAATATGTAATGGAAAAATAGAAGAAAAATCCATTTCCAAGTAAGAAATTTACTACTTCATAAAAATTGGAGATTGTATATACAAACTTGAGTGGTCATACAAAGACAAGAGCATTCTATGGTAAAGGTATTTTATGATTCTTAATTATTATTTCACTAGAAATATGTGAGTAGCTTTTCTTGGAAAAAACATCTGAATCTTTTGAGAAATTCAAGATATTTAAGAGTAGAGTTGAGAATGAATTTTTTTTCAAGATTATATGTTTGAGATTTGATAGATGAGGAGAATTTAATTCAAATAAGTTTCATTTTTTTTGTGAAGATAATGGTATAAAGAGAGGTTTTAACCCCTAAAACACCTTAACAAAATGTGATAGAAGAAAGGAGAAACAAAATAGTAACAAAGATAGCAAGAGAAATGATGCTAGAAAATAATGTATATAAGATCTTTTGGAGAGAAGTAGTCAATACATTAGTATACACTATGAATAGAGTACAAATCAGGTAAGGCACTAGTAAGACACCTTATGAAATTTGATTTGGAGATACACCTTCTATGAAATGTTTTGAACCTTTGAAAGTAAATGTTACATAAAAATAGATCATGATGTTTGAAGGTTTTATTCAAGAAGTGATGAAGGTATGTTCCTTGGATATTTATTGAAAAACAAGGCATGTAGATGTTTTAATTAGAGAACTAAGATAATTGTTGAGAGTGAAAATGTGAGAGTTTATGAAAAGATTAGAATTAAATAAAGGATACTTGATTATAATTTTAATGAAGAAACTAATCCCAAGCTTAACAAAGAGAATTTTGAGCAGGAATTATTTTATGAGACTGATGCTAATTTACAAAATGAAATTTAGAGAGAAGTACAAAGAAAATAACTTAGGTCTAAACCTAGAGCAAAAAGAAAAGTTGAGACAGTGACACCTAACCAAAACCTAATAATGAACTACTCTAATCAATAGTTCATTACAAGAAGAGATAAAGGAGTGATGATAAGAAAGAAGGTACAAGAAGAACTATGTTTTATTTCTTATGTTGAACCTAAGAATGTTGATGAAACTTGCAAAGATGATTATTGGATTAAAGTTATGAAAGAAGAACTAGAGAACATTGAGAAGAACAAAACATGGGACTTGGTTCCTAGACCTAAGGATATGAATGTTACTGGAACTAAATTGGTATTCAAAAACAAGATGAATGAACAAGATGAAGTTGTAAGAAATACAACAAGATTGGTATGTAAAGATTATTCATAGTAAGAAGGAATAGACTTTGAAGGAACTTTTTTACTTGTTTCTAGATTAGAAGCAGTAAAAATATTTTTGGCATATACAACTAACAAGAACTTTAAATTTTATCAGATGGATGTCAAAATGTATTTTAAATGGAAAAATTGAAGAAGAGGTATACATTGAGCAGATTGATGGTTTTCCTTTAACAGATAAAGGGACTATGGTTTGTAGATTGAAGAAGGAAATGTATGGACTGAAACAAACACTTAGAGCCTGGTATGAAAGATTGGACAAACACTTGACAAATTTATAAAGGATTATTGATTTTTGTAGTATGTGTAGATGACATTTTTTTGGAGGTAATAATGAAGCAAGTAAGGTATTTTCAAAATAAATGGAGAAAGAATTTGAGATGAGTATGATTGGTGAGATTAAGTATTTCTTGGGATTGTAGATTGTATAAAAAAATGATGGTATTTCCATTCATGAGATAATTATCTTAAATACTTGTTGAAGAGATTTGGTTTGGAAAGTTGTAAACCTATTGGAACACCTATGATAACTAGACATAGATTGTCTACAAAAATTGATGTAGGGAAGGGATGAAGAACTAGGGCCAAAGGCAACACCCAGCTATCCAAACCACCTTGCAAGAGTTAACACAATGGAAGCAAACACAAAGAACAATAACCAAAGGAGGAAGAAGAGTGAAATACTTTTATTGATTCATCAAAATATCTTCATACATGCTCAACTATAAGGCCTTTTGGGTTATGGCCAAATACAAATACATTCACATTTAAAGATCCTATAACAAATTTATACTTTCTAGTTTTGCTCTATCATCCTCTACCAAAAAACTACTTAATTCTAAGCCTAAACACCCTATATATACTTGCCAAAATGTCTTACAGATCATTCTAGAACATTACATAAGAGGAAGGCCAAACCAATAATAGTCTGGACACATCCCAAGAAAAGATCTTAACATAAATATCGCGATCAAAATAAATCTTGCAAGTTAGCTCACTAAAATCACATCCAAATGCGGACACTCAGCATAAATAAGAAAACTTGACACATGAAGGGTCAGTGAACATACACTGGCTAACTCGACACATGAAGTGTCACTAGACATACATTGGGTAATTCAATAGAAGCTTGAGCTCAATAGAAACTAGCACTTAGTAGCAACTGGAACTCAATAGCAACTAGAACTTGGTAACAATTAGAAACTAAAACTTGGTAATAACTAGAACTCAATAGCAACTGGCACTTGGCAATAACTAGAACTTGAAAATAGCTAGCAGAATGAACAAAAAGTGTAGGATTACAAGGAAACCCAAGATGCTCCTACATCAGACAACCAGGCTTGGAAGAAGTGATTCTCCTAAATCATTAAGATGTCACAACTTGAGTTGAATCCAACTCAGATTGAGAAATCCATAGAGCATCTTCTATAGGTCTATTCTTCCACTTCACCAAATATTCAAAGTAATATTTTTCTATTGTGCTCTTGCTAACTCTCTGATCTAATTTCTGTTCAACTTCTTCAGTTTTTTTTTAGGATAATCATCTAATACACCAACTTCATCATCTGACTCATGATACTTATATAAATCAACATTGAATATAGGAGATATATCGATTTCATCATGTAACTCAACTTCATAAGCATTACCACTATCAAACTTCTTCAAGATCTTACAAGGTCCAAATTTCTTCATCTTCAACTTATTGTATGTTCCAACAGGGAATATTCCTTTCTTCAAAAGAACCATCACCTCATCATCAAATTGAAAATCATGATGTCTTCTAGACTGATTAGCATTCTCCTTATACTTCTGATTACTCTACTCCAACCTCAACTTCACTTCCTTATGAAAAGAATCCATAAGATCAACAAATTCTTCTCCTATAGTGCTTCTCTTTTTTTCACCAGCAATATCTCTCAAAGCTGATACTCCTCTAGGCTTCATTCTAGTAACAATCTCAAAAGATGTCTTCCCTATACTCCTATTCATAGAATTATTATATGCAAATTCATCTTGTGCTAATACCATCTCCCAATTACTTGGCTTATTCCCAACTAAACATCTTAACAAATTACCTAAGCTTCTATTCACAACCTCTGTCTATCCATTTGTCTATGGATGGAATGTAGAACTAAACTTCAATTCAGTACCATCTTCTTCTACAAAGTTTTCCAAAAATAACCAACAAACTTACTATCTCTATTAGAAATAATACTTCTTGGTAATCCATGCAATCTCACAATCTCTTTAAAGAAAAGTTTAGCAATATTCTCTACATCTTATGTCTTCTTACATGGTATGAAATGAGCCATCTTAGAAAATCTTTCCACTTACAACAAATATGAAATCATACCCCTTCACTATCTTAAGCAATCCAAGAACAAAATCCATACTAATGTCACTCCAAGCTTTCTCAAGAACAAAAATAGGTATATACAAACTAGTATTTGACTTACTCCTTTTGCAATTTGATAAACTCCACAACTCTTTACAAATTTTTGAATATCCTTATACATTTTTGGACAATAATACTTCTCTTTCAGGAAACTCCATGTCTTATCAATTCCAAAACATCTAGCCAATCCACCACTATGTTTTTCCTTAATCAAATTCAACCTCACAAAACTTCTAGAAATACACAATCGAATGTCTTTGAACAACATGCCTTCTTAAATGAAATACTCATCATACTTACTTATGTGATCTATCATATTTGGTGCTCTACACTCTCTCCACACCTTAGAAAAATCAATATCAACATCATACAACTCTTCAATTTCCTAAAAATGAAGAACTTCAAAGTTTATTTCAAATAATAAAGAACATCTTCCACTCAATGCATCAGCAACTCTGTTAGTAACTCCACTCTTATGCTTAATAACAAATGTAAAATTTTGCAAGTACTCAACCCACTTCAAATGTCTCTGGTTCAATTTATGTTGACTTCCCAAGTACCATAAAGCTTTATGATCAATATACAACACAAAATCCTTAGGAATCAAATAATGTCTCCACTTCTTCAAGGCTTGAACAATAGCATAAAACTCTTGATCATACACAAAATACTTCCTATTAGCATCATTCAAATTTTCACTAAAGAAAGCAACAAATTTACCCTCTTGACTTAATATAGCTCCTATTGCATTACCACTTTCATCACATTCAACTTGAAATACTTTGTTGAAATTAGGCAAAGCCAATATAGGTAATTTAGCAACCTTTTGTTTCAAAGTCTCAAAACTCTTATCAGCTCCATATGTCCACTTGAATTCATTTTTATCTCCTCTCATTATCTCAATCATAGCATTACAAACTGCACTAAAATTCTTTATGAACTTTCTATAAAAACTAGCCAAACCATGAAATGATCTTACCTCATCCACATTCTTAGGTGTAGGCCATTCCAAAATTGCTTTAACCTTCTCAGGATCCATCTTTAATCCATCATCTGAAATCACAAATCCCAAATACACAATCTCCTCTTGCATAAAAGAATTTTTTTTTAGATTAATTAGCAACTTTTCCTCTTTCAAACTCTGCAATACTTGTCTAATATGCTCAAGATGTTCTTCTTTAGTCTTATTGAATATCAAAATATCATCCAAATAAACAATCACAAACTTACCCAAAAATATTTTTACAACTTCATTCATCAACCTCATGAAAGTACTAGGTGCACTAGTCAAACCAAAAGGCATAACCAACCATTCATATAAACCATCTTTTGTCTTGAAAACAATCTTCCATTCATCACCTTCTCTAATTCTAATCTAATGATAGCCACTCTTCAAATCAATCTTGGTAAAATACTTTGCTCCACTCAAACAATTCATTATGTCATCCATCCTCGGCATAAGAAACCTATATTTCATTGTTATCTTGTTAATAGCTCTAGAGTCAATACACACTCTCCATTCTCCATTCCTTTAAGGTGCTAATATAGTAGGTATAGCACATGGACTCAAGATTTCTCTGATCAAACCTTTCTACAAAAACTCATGCACTTGTTTGTTAAGTTCTTCATTCTCTATAGGTGTCAATCTATATGGTGCTTTTTTTGGAAAACTAGCTCTAGGAATTAAATCCATACAATAACTTATGCTTCTTACTGGAGGTAAACCATCAGGAATATCATCAACAATAATATCTTTATATTTATTCAAAAATTTAGAAAAAAATTTCTATCATACCAACTTTTGCTTCTTAGTCATTACTACCAACACTCGATCCTCTAGGAACTATAGCAAAACAAACTTGATTCTTCTTTACTTCCTTTTCAAATTGTTTTCCATTAACCATGTAAACTTTTATTGTAGTACAACTGACCTCATTTGGACTTTCAATCAAAGGCAGCAATGTTTATTTCTTCCTATTTACCCAAAGAGTATATTGATTCAATCGCCCATCATGCACAACATATCTATCACATTGCCAAGGTCTACCCAATAGAATATAACAACAATCCATAGGTATGATATCATACAAAACTTCATCAATGTAATGTCTAATCTTGAACTTCAAAACACATTGTTCACTTACCAATATCTTATGCTCATCTTTGATCCATGAAACATGATAAGGTTTAGGATGCTTCAGCCTTCACAATTGCAACTTTGTAACCATCTTTTCTGATGCCAAATTCGTAGAACTTCCATTATCAATGATCACTTTGTAGCATTTTTCAGCCATCTTACATCTTGTCTTGAAAAGACTTCTCCTTAAAATAGGTTCCTCATCACTTCCCTTATTACATAAGGTTCTTCTCACCATCAGATTTTCTCCAGCCTTAGGTCCACTTGGCAAACCCTTATCATCTCCTTGAATCACAACATTTCTGTTACCTTGCCCACTTTCAGATGATCTACATTTAAAAGATCTATGTCCCTCTTTACCACATCTGAAACAATTACCATGAAATCCACCTCTAGAATAAGAATTACCTCTTCCTTGGTAAGAATTAATACCTCATCAATAAGAATTACCACTTTCCTATTCGGTCTTTCCTTTGTCATCATTCTTCCATTCAGATTTGCCTTTATCCTACACAAAACTTTTAGATTTTCCACCTTCACCATAAGATCTACCTCTGCCTCTTTGGAATCTACCACCTCTACCTCTTTTTCTTTGTTCATGCTTCTTTGCTAAGATCTCCTCATCTTTCAAGGCATATTGATATGCTTTTTCAACACTTTCCAACTTCACAAAACTTATTTCATCTTGAATTCTAGATATCAATCCATTTATGTACATTGCAATTTTCTCAACATCATCATCCACATGTCCAAATCTGATGTCCAATCTATAAAATTCCTCAATATACTCTTTCACATTCATGTCTTTTTGTTTCAAATTTTAAATCTTTCTCAACAAGCTAACCTGGTAATCACCAGGAAGGAATTTGTTCTTTACCTTGTTCACCATCTTTGACCAAGTTCTGAGCTTCTCATTTCCTCTCATATGTCTATTAGTTTGCAAATGTTTCCACCATAGTGATGCATGATGTTTCAACCTAGTGACTACAATCTTCACCTTTCTATTATCAAGAGTGTTTTCATACTCAAAGAACTTCTCCATAGCTGAGATCTAATCTAACACAACATTGGTATCCAATTTTCCATCATAAGGAATAACTTCTAAAGCAAGCTTTGAATTTTCCATAGACAACACTCACAACAATCTTTCCTCATCTTCATCTTCTTCAGGTTCTAGATTACAGTTTGGTGTTGTTGCTTCATCATCACTTACATCATCAAGATGTGCTCCTCTCCTCTGGGTTGTCTCCGTATTATCTAATCTAGATACAATTTGTCTCAAGTAATCTAATATGGCATTATTAGAATTTCCTCTACCACAAACCATCTTTACAAATTAGGTGTTAGAATTCTTTAGAATAACTGAGAGGGGGGGTGAATCAGTTATTCAAGGCCCAAATGACCTAATAATGCCTTTTTAATACCTTTTAATGAATCCATACCCTTTTCATCTGTTCAAACTTAAATCAGTCATATAAGAAAATTACTGTAAATCAACATGCAAAGATAAAACATTCAAGATCAACACATGACACAATGATATATGTGGAAACCCAATTTGGGAAAAACCACCAGTAACATGCTACTTGATTCTCACTCTTCTAAAGTGATGCCCTATTAAAATCCTGCCTTGTTAAAGGCTTACAACACACTGTTAAATGTAACCTTGTTAGAGGGTTTCACCAAACTGTTAGGAATTGGCCTGATTAAAGGTCTTTAGAACATCCACTTGGAATGTCACCCTGTTAAAGGATTTATCTAATGGCTGTTAAACCAACCTAAGTCCATAGGATTTATCTTACTGTTACAATTGCTAGAAAGTAATGATAATGGTCTTTTGATCTGACATAACTTACAACATACTTTGCAAATTTCAGATCACTCTTTTAGTTCAATCCTTATGCTTGGCTTCAATCACTTCATCTCTGACTGCTTGTCTCCCTTTCAAGCTTCATCTCCTTGAGTCTCTCTACTCATTTCGCCAATACAATCATCCTTATGGTTGTCAATTCAAACAGAGTTCCTATGTAATCTTCTCCTTAGCACATTCTTCAGCATTTCGTGCTTTTATGCTTGACCATGGCTCTCTCTCTCACTATCCCCTCTATTCCACACACTTTTTCTTCATTAACTTATGTCTTTAAATATACCAGTCTAATTTTCCTTTGCCGCTCAATTCTCCCTCTCTAATTTTAGGGTTTCAAAATGGATTAGGTAGGATACAATGCATCTACCCTATATCTTGTTTTCTTCTTGAAAATTTGCCAGTTGTATCTTTAAAATGTTCTACATGGTGTTCTGTGCCACCAACTCATCATTCTTATCTTCCTTTTAATTCACAGATTTCTAGATAACAACTTTGTCGGCTTAGATCTAGCAAATCTT
The DNA here is from genome assembly GCA_028749045.1 of Cupressus sempervirens. NCBI lineage: Eukaryota > Viridiplantae > Streptophyta > Pinopsida > Cupressales > Cupressaceae > Cupressus > Cupressus sempervirens. Next base: position 211,248,089 of record CM053789.1, read on the forward strand.
TGATTTCCTAAATAATGCAGCAACTCGACATTATTGAGTTACTGGTGCTCAACATCTCTGTGTTACTTGGCACCTGTTTGGCACATGATCTTGCTCGGCACCTGAACTTACTCAGCACTTGAACTTACTCAGCACTTGAACTTACTCAGCACTTGAACTTACTCGGCACTTGAACTTAGTTTGAGCTTTACAAAAAGACTTAGCTAAAACCTTAGATCTTTGATATGTTTTAGTGAGCTCATTCTTCATCTCTTTTAGTATGTCATCCAATACACTTTTTCATAAATGGCTTAGTTGATCCTTGTACTTCATTACAACATCATAATTTTAACCTTTCTCTAGGTGTTCTAGTTACATCTTATTGATTGCCTCCACCTTGACAATCAACTAATTGATAGTATTTGGATCACTAAAGAAATTGTCATCCTTGCAAGTAGCAAGTTTGACATCAATGACAAAACAATGATTGAGGACATTCTTTACTAGTTCCATATATTATTCCAACAATTGTTCTTATGATCATTTCAATCATTTCCAACATTAGGTTCCTACAAGATCGTAACCCTCTACAAGTTATAGGTCAAATCTGCAGATCTGCCACCCTACAACCAAATCCAAATCAAGGTCCTACACAATCCAATCTCTACAAGGATGAACCTCAAGCTCTGATAGCACCTAACATAGGGAAGGGATGAAGAACTAGTGCCAAAGGCAACACCCAACTATCCAAACCACCCTACAAGAGTTAGCACAATGGAAAAAAAATAGAGAACAACAACCAAAGGAGGAAGAAGAATGAAATACTTTTATTGATTCATCAAAATTTCTTCATACATTCCCAACCATAAGGCCTTTTAGGTTATGGCCAAATATAAATACATTCACATTCAAAGATCCCACAGCAAATTCACACTTTCTACTTCTGCTCTACCATCCTCTACCAAAAAACTACTTAACTCTAAGCCTAAAAACCCTATATATACTTGCCAAAATGACTTATAGATCATTCTAGAACATTACATAAGAAGAAGGCTGACCCAAAAATTTTCTAGACACATCCCAAGAAAAGATCTTAACATAAATATCGCAATCAAAATAAATTTTGCAAGTCTACTCGCAGAAATCATGTCCAAATGCTAACACTCAGCATAAATAGTCAAACTTGGCACATGAAGGCTCACTCGGCATACACTAGGTAACTCGGCACATAAAGAGCCACTATGCATACACTAGGTAACTTGGTAGAAACTAGAACTTGGTAGCAACTAGCACTTAACAACAACTAGAACTCGGTAGCAACTGGAACTCAGTAGTAGCTGGCACTCATCAGCAACTGGAACTCGGTAGCAACTAGAACTTGGTAACAAATAGAAATTGGAACTCAATAATAACTAGAACTTAGTAGCAACTGGCACTTGGCAATAACTAGAACTCAACAACAATTGGTAGAATGAACAAAAAGTGCAAGATTACAAGGAAACCTAGGATGCTCCTACATCAAAGATGAATCCCCTACATTTGAATAGAAAAAGTACCAATCTATGATTGTTGGATTGTAATATTTGACACATAGTAGACCTAATTTAGCTAATGTAGTTAGAATTGTGGAAAGATTTCTAGTAAATCCTAAAGAGACACATTATGCAACAATAAAAATAATTTTTAGATATTTGAAAGTTACACTTTACTATGGATTATGGTATGATAGATCAAATTATTTTACTTAATCTGCATAGACTAATGTGAATTGGGAAAGAAGTGTTGATGAAAAAATAGTACTAGTAGTGGAACATTTTCTTGGGAGGAAGATTGGTTTCTTGGCTAAGAGAGAAATAAGACTATATTTCATAGAGTACGAAAAAAGCTAAGAATGTAGCAGCAACAAATAGTTGTAAGCAGATCATTTAGTTGAAGTTAATGTTGAAAAACATTGGGATTGAGTTTATATATCCTATAACTATACATTATGATAACACAAGTACAGTGAGTATGTCAAAGAATATAGAATTACACATAAAGACTATATATGAGAAATGTTAGTATGCTAATAGAAACCAAATTTAAATAAAGCTTCTACAAACTAAAAAAAATTCATAAACTTGAAGATAGACTAAGATGAGCTCTCAATTGAGAATATGAGCCATTAATGGGCTCTCTCAATGAGAAGCTCTCTTGTTGAGTGGCTTTGTCTAAATAGATAGGATGTATGCTCAAGCTTATGCTTCAAAAAGGGCTTCAAATGGAGTTGGAATTTGGGTGTGAGTGTATGGTTTTGATATAAAATGGCTTCTTAAAATGGCATTATGACTTTACTTCATGGATTGTGTTGTTTTGCAAAGGGGAAGGATCTAATTTATAGGCAAGAGGCTTGAGGGATTGAGGGCTAAGATGCAAGGATGGGAAAAAGCTCATGGAGGGCTCAGATTGCATGAGAGGAGAGCACATGGATTGTGCTTCCTTATAGCCAATCAGGGAGTGACACATGTCATAGGGTGAGAGGATGGAGGAAAGGGGAAGGATGAGTCAAAAAAGGAGGCTCAAGGGATAAAATCTTCATAAAGACCCTCATAATGGCTTGTAAGAGCAATAAAAGGGCTTGGAAGAGTCATTTATGGTCTAGTGGGCTTCATAAAGTTTTATGGTTGAGATATTTTGAAGGAGATGAGAGCAATTTCGACTTGGGCTTGATTAGGAGGGTTTTAAGCTTGCTTAGGATTGTGCAAATTATTAGAGGATGGATTAGGATGGTTTAGGATTAGCTTAGGGATAGGCAAGTGGATGGCATTTAATGAGGGTGGGTGAACGAGGAGATATTTGTTAACTTTGGCTTGGGTTAGTAAGTTTTAACCCATGTTTAGGGAATGTGACAAGGTTAGGAGGGGATTAGAATTAGGTTTAAAGACATCTTCTAGAAGAGTCTAGACTTTGGATGAGGATAAAGACTTTCTAGAATAGTCTAGAACTTCCTAGGATGAGGATGAAGACAATCTAGAAGAGTCTAGAACTTCTTAGGATGAGGATAAATTAGATTTTTAGGAAATAAATAAAGTTTTATTTATTTCAAGGGTTTGGGTTGAGGAGATATTTATTAAAACTTTTTTAATAAACATGAGAATTAATATTTAATCTTAATTAAATATTTTGAGTTGGGATTAGGGGTAGGAAATGATGGGATTAGCCTTTAATCAAAATTAAAGAGGGATTAGAAGATTTTGGAAGAGGTTAGTGGTCTTAAGGAAATTGGCCAAGTTTTGGGCAAAAAATAATTTTTTTATTTATTTTGGGTTTTTTGGTCAATTTATTAATTAAATAATTAATAAATAAGGAAATAATGTTTAAATAAAATTTTAACATTTTTGGGAAGGATTCCTTAATTAAATATTTTTAATTAAGATAAAAGGATTTAATGGCATAAAAATAAATAAATAAATAAATTAATTAATTAATTAATTAATGATGATGTCATCAGAAATTTTTCAGAAAATAAAAATACTTTATTTTCTAAAGATTTTTAGGTGTCTACATTTTTCCCCTCTTTGATGTGATGCCGCAAATGGCATGGCATCAAAGATAAGAAAATAAGATGCCCAAGGCTAGAGCAGATAAGGAGAGAATGGACTGCAAGATGCCCCCTCAAGAAGGCGGCGAGGAGAGAAAGCGAGTCTTGATGACTTCTTGAAAAGTACAAGAATCCGAGATGAGCAAGAAGACTCAGATTGGCTTAAGAGAAGAGGTTTAGTTAGCTCAAACTCTCACTATGGGAGAATGATAAAGGGAGAATCAGAGGCACAAGAGGAAGCAAGCTTAAGATCTCAAGGATTGCAGAGGATGAAGGAGCGGGGCGCTATAAAAGGAATCCAGGATGGGGAGATGGATGAGGGGATTAAAAAGCTAATGCAACAGGATCTCAAAGAGTCAGATTGGCAGAAGATGGGTTTCGGAGATCCCTAGGACTAGGACTGTGGATCTCAAAAGATGAGGCTTGGTGGATCCGTAAAACTAGGATTGCGAATCCCTAAAGCTAAAGGTGAGGAGTGATTCAAAGAGATACTGATGCATAAGTTGGGGTAGGAGAGATGGATGCTGGATATGGATGAGGGATAATGGAGATGAAGGAAAACCATTGAAGCTTTTTGAGCGGGGGGATACTTCAAAGAGAAGTACCACCATGTAGTTGAGCACTAGATTTGCTATAGGACTGTTGGTTAATTGCCAACGTTACCAAGAACATCAAGGCCTTTTCACCAACTATCCAGAGGATTGACGGACTGACTCAAAACAAAAATGCAAGGACTGCCCCAGCATCACACATGAATCTCGAAAGAATTAGAGTGGAACCGACACTGGGTAACCCACAAACAGAAAAGAAAAACAAACAAGAGACTTGATCAAGACCTTACGCCCAAATTGCCCCATTCGCAGTATACCATGATATGGAAGATCATGGCAACTTTGAGGAGGGAACAAAAAGATTGTTTGGAAAAGATACTTCAAGACCCAAAAGGGAAGATTCCAAATCAAAAGAAAGTGAAAATCCAAAAGAGAAACATTTGCCAACGAGATGGGTAGGACGAGGTACTAACAGACCAAGATCAGACCTAAGGAAAGCTATATCCTACAAGGATCTATCGGAGAGCACCTAAGTTGGTGGATTTGGATGAGTGATGCGTCTGGCAAGCTGAACTAAGAAAGATAACACTTTGGTGACAGGAAATCTAGCTAAAGGATGCATTGGAATAGCTAACCAAGATGTGCGATGGGTGCAAGATGCTGATCAAGGATGAACTAACACAAACGCTAGATAGATACAATGGTACTAATCTAAAGAGGATGTACAAGCTAACAGACCAATATATTTACAAGCTGAAGCTGACCAAGATAGTTACAAGCAGGCAAAAGCTCAGGATGATAGGATAGCGGGATGGTTCGATGTTGTGCAAGATGCGGAAGCTAAAGGTGGGGTGATAGTGAAAGATATGGATTTGGCAAGATGCATCCAATGATGATGAGAGATTTTGTGGCCAAGGATAGCTAGAGGAGAAGGATGAGATGGCTAGATAGGATGGTAGATAGTTAGGATTATGATGGATATAAAGAGATGACATTGGGTTTGCATGAGGATAACCTAGAGCTAGATACCAATGACAAGGGAGGATGGACAAGACAAGATCTCCAAGGAATATAGTGCCCCCAATCAGAAGATAACATGCAAAAGGAGGTCTTATGATGGATGTGATAGGATTGAAGGTAGGATGGAAAAAGCTAAAGGGGCTAGGGAGATGGATGATAGCTGGGATGGTGGGTTGAAGCTGCAGGAGATAAGTGGATGGTGTGAGATGGAAGATGGAGGGTGGAGGATAGGTGGATAGATTGGAAGATGGAGTTGGATGTCAAGAGATGACCAAAAGCATGAGGATGATAGGCTAAGATGGGGATGACTGGATTACGCATGACACTTGTTTGCCAAGATTTCATCATGGTACTTGTCCAAGGCGCTTGAATTTCCAAGTTTTCACCAATGGACGCTTTATTTTTCTTTACTTTTTTTGACTTTTTGACTTTGGACTTAGCTGGAACGATTTTGGCTTTCTTCAGCTATTTTTGGCTCATAGATGTTGGTAGGATGGATGAAAAAGGATTGGATTGGACAATTGGAATGGTGGGTGGGAGTTTGATAGATAATGGATGCGAAGACATAAGGCTTGTGGATAAATGGATGAGGAAAATGGAAAGATCATCATTGGCACACACCTTGAGAGATGATAAAGTAGTGGGAAAGATGGTTTTGAGCGAGGTTGAGGAGAAAATGGAGGAAGAGAAAGATAAGGACTAAAAGTAGAGTTGGAATATGGAGGATGGGAAATTTAGAATAAGAAGCATATGGACTAAAAGTGGATTGGGGGGATGAAGGATGCTTATATGTTGATTTGGATGAAGGATGGATGGATGAGGCTTTTTGAGTAGCATGAATGGATGCCAATTGAGATTTTTCTTTGAGATGCATTTCTTTTATGAACATCTTGGGTATCCACATGATTTTTGACTTTTTTAGCTGGGGCTTTTGTGGCCTCTTGACTTTTTCTTTGATTGGGATTAAATGTTTCTTGTTTGGAACATGTATTTTAGAAGGGACATGTTGAGACTTGGATTTTTGTGGATTTTTGGATTTATGCTTTTGTATTTTGGCATCCAATATGCTTCTATTAGCCATGGGATGGGAACAAGAGCATGGAGGAGATGGAGGGATAATTGATGGAGTGATAGGGTTTAAAGTTTGGAAGGGATTCAAGGGTGAGTGTCTTTGATGATCTAGCTGGTGGATTTGAGGGGATGGAAGGATAGATTGGAACATAGGATATGGATGGATATAATTGCCCAAAATGGATGGAGGGAAGGAAGGATATGGGCCCAAAATAGATGGAAACGGGGAAGGTGTAGGTCCCAAAATAGATGGAGGGGATAAAGGATTCATATTAGGTATATAAGGACCCAAAATGAATGGAAAGGGTGTGGGATTTAGATAAGGGATATATGGACCCAAAATGGAGGGTTGGAGATAAGGAGTAGGATGAGGGTCCAAAATAGATGCAGAATAAGATGGATGGGAACTTTGGGGTGGAGATGGAAGGACTTGGGACCATGCAGGAATAGCGGGGATACCAACATCTAGAAATACATTTTCATTTCTTTTTTCAATATGATGTTCATTATTTGGAACACAAGATGTGAGTCCATTACTAGCTGAAGGAGTTGGAGCTTCGAAGATGATAATTAGTTCTTTCTCGATGGATCTATCAGCATGAATTATGGGAGATGTATGATCATGAAGCAGAGGAGATGGGAGGATAGGATCTTGAGTTGGGTGGGCTGAGGGAAAGGGATCTTGAGATGGAGTAAGTAAGATGGTAGGATTTAGATATGGAGGGGATGGTAAAATTGGATCATATAGGGGAATAAGTGGGATGGTGGGATCTGCTATTCTGTCAGAGGATATTTCAACATGCTTTTGGACAAGATCTTGACAGGAATGGATAGGAGTGGATGCATGAGGTTCATTATATGGGATTTGGATAATGCTTGGAGGAGGAGATTGGGATGTGATTTGGAGCAATTCGATGGGTGGTGGGATTTTGATGCTTCTGGGAAGTGGAAGGATTTTAAGAAATTTGACGGATGGTATGGGGATGGTAGCTATGGGAGATGGAGGTGATATTATAGATGGGGAAGCTTTATCACTGACTACTTCACATGGCTGGATTAGGTGACATGGCTTATCGACTATTGGAGGCAGCTTTTCTTATATTTCCTCTAAGAGATTCCTTGGAGACTTGTGTGTCGAAGGTGGAGGTGGTGGATTGATAGGAATAGCTGGTGTGATGAGGGTGGAAGATTGGAAGCTTGGTTGATTGGGTGATGGAGGAGAAGCTAGGATATCAAATGGCATGACTAGATAGTTTGGAATAACTCTTGGATTTTGGGGGTTGGTTGGTGGAAGGCCTTTAAGGCTCTCAAGATACCTGTCATAGTCAACAAGATTTTCACCATCATTGGAATAGGATGTAGCAGGAGAAAGAACAATACGACCAAACACATCATGATAGGTTTGGGATTTCATGTTTTGATAATGAGTTGGAAGGGGATGGGGTCTTGCATATGGATGAACACGGAAGCTCATGGTTGGATTTGGATTAAGCCTAGATTTTGGATTGGTTGATGAAAGATTTCCTAGGGAGAGTCAAAGTTGTATGATAGACCTAAGGAGGATTGGCTAGAGATTTTTGGCTTTCCTATGGATGGAAGACTTAAAGGATATGCTATCAAAAAGTGAGAGTTTTGCTTTCCTATGCGCTAGATTTGGTGGTGGCTGTGTCAACTTGAGGATAGATGAATGATCCTATGGGTATGACACAAGATTGACCACTTGTGGATCCCAACCTTTAGCTCAAGGTGATGAGGGATAACAAGTGACAAAGCTAGATTACCCTAGACAAAGCTCTGTCAAAGGGATAACCTTGGTGAGGCTAGTGGATTGGTCGATTTGATTGGATAAAAAATTCTAGCAAAATGACAACAACTCTCTAAAGGCTTGGGTGTGATTTTGGATTGGGTTGCTAGCTGGCTGGGGGGGATGATTTGGAGAGACTTTGGATTTGGGATTGTTCTAAAGCAAGGAACTAGATAGATTTGGTTGCAGTGGGGAAGCTTGGATAATTTTTTTATGAGGTAGTGACTATGCTAAGTATGCCTTGAGCTGGGAGATTTTTGCTTTTTTGGGATTTTGACCAAAGTTGGCAAGCATTCATTCAAAAGCTATGAACAAACAAGCAGACAAAATTTTGGAGCAAGCACGTCAAACACACCAACATCCTAGGAAGCTTTCTACAAGGATGAAATTTGTTATAGCTAGGGAGTCCTTGATATATGCAAGGTACGCAAGGCCCAAATTCGTAGATGAAATCAAAAAGATGTCGCACAGCCCAGAGGAGTAGTAACCCACTTCTCCTCTTTCACTTCTCAAGGGTATAAAGTTCCTTGAGGCTTAGCTCGAGTGACAAAATCCTGATCCCAAGAGAGATGTCTTTGGATTCACCTCCCAATTTTTATACTCTACCGAAATGCTGGAGTTGAGGTCGTCCCAAGGGGTGATGAAATCCCCAAGCAGGCCTCCTAAAAAGTGTAAAACAAGACCACATACATGATCTTGGGCTTTAAAAGACACACATTCATTCCAATTGATGATTTAGATTTTTTAAGCTATGATTGAAGACACTTGTGATTATGGCATACAATGTTCATTCCAATTTGACAACATCGTCAGCATAATGAAAGTTGAGAGATCGTCAACATAAGAAATGTGAGCGTCATTGAAACTATGTCCAAACCATGCAATGTTTATTGATTGTTAGACATTCAAGATTGAGTGTGAGTTTTTTTTAAGCCCAAAACAAAGATGTGTGAAACTTGATTTCCAAGCGCGTGCTCGGAGGCCCTCCACGTCAAGATTTGTCCAATTTTTATGCCCAAATGAAGTGTGAGCGAGATTAATGCGCATTCAAAGAATTTTCTAACTTAGAAAAACCACTAAAGACCCAAGTGAGTGGAGTTTGATCTTTTTCGAGCACTTAACACCCTCTTAGGTAGACCCATCCCCATAGATGGCACTAAGATTGCAACCAATGGTTAAATTGATGGGTGATTCAAGACAGTGAGTCCAACTACAAACTTACTCAAAGCGTCTTTATTAGTTTTTATAACTTAGAAGATTTCAAAAATGTGGATTCTTTTTATGCCCCAAAAGATGATTATTTCATCTATGGCATTCAAGATTGGATTTTTTGTTTTAATCATGCATTCATAAAAAAAAAAAAACTTGATTTTAATCCATGGCACTCAAGAGTAATTTTAGCAACATGCATTCAAAGACAAGTGATTAACAATTCAATTTTTTTCTTTTGAGCATTCAAGATTGAGATTTTGTGTGTTGTTTTAAGAACTTTGAAGTTCTTTGTTTTAACCTTAGATCATTCAAGATTGTTTTGGACTCAAAAGTGAAAATGACTCTTTGGACTTTGGTCTTCATTCAAGATTTTGTGTTCTAGTTTGCATATTTTAAGCCCAAAAATGATATTCCTAGATTGTTTTGATGCATGAAAAACCTAAGAAACATTCAAGCTTTTGCAACAAGACATTTGTTTGGAACAAATAACAAAGCTTTTAGGACAATTTTTGGCAACCATTTAGGACTCTTAGTTTTCATGAGATTTTTAAAAGAACTTTAAAATATTTGCAAATGAGGTTCATTTTATCCTTGATTGATGCTTGGAGTTTGATTTAGATTTTAGTGTGCACTTAGTGTTGATTTTGAACCTTTTAAAATGGAAACTTGAAGTTCTTTTTAAATTCCCAAAAATGAAGTGTTCCTAACTTTGCATGAATGCATCTAAAACCTTGATGTTGCAAGGATGCAAATGATTGGGTTGGTTTGGTTTCACTTGTTAAAAAAAAATTTCCTTTTTGCAAATTTTTAATTTTTTAATGGATTTAAGTATGATTTGGGGGTTCATTTTAAGCACTAAGAAGTGTGTATAATTTTGCTTCCTTAAAAAAAATGGCCAAGATCTCCCACAAGAAGAAGAAGAAGAAGTAGCTGGAATAAGAAGAATATAGACAAGAAGAGGAAGAAGAATTCCAAGTGCTTTGTCCACCTATAAGCTTGAAAAATCTGCAAATACTATGAGATAGACTATGAGTTCCTTTGTCTTCTTCATGCTCATGTGGACCTACAAAACCAATTTATACAATCCTAACAATCACAAAAACAAGAAAAATTAGCCAAAATTAGCAAATGACATACAAAACTTGACTAAAAAAGCTAATGAAGATGACCCATTCGGGGTCCCACCAGGCGTGCCAAAATGTATATGAGCAATGTTAGTATGCTAATAGAAACCAAATTTAAATAAAGCTTCTACAAACTAAAAAAAATTCATAAACTTCAAGATAGACTAAGATGAGCTCTCAATTGAGAATATGAGCCATTAATGGGCTCTCTCAATGAGAAGCTCTCTTGTTGAGTGGCTTTGTCTAAATAGATAGGATGTATGCTCAAGCTTATGCTTCAAAAAGGGCTTCAAATGGAGTTGGAATTTGGGTGTGAGTGTATGGTTTTGATGTAAAATGGCTTCTTAAAATGGCACTATGACTTTAATTCATGGATTGTGTTATTTTGCAAAGGCGAAGGATCCAATTTATAGGCAAGAGGCTTGAGGGATTGAGGGCTAAGATGCAAGGATGGGAAAAAGCTCATGGAAGGCTCAGATTGCATGAGAGGAGAGCACATGGATTGTGCTTTCTTACAGCCAATCAAGGAGTGACACATGTCACAGGGTGAGAGGATGGAGGAAAGGGGAAGGATGAGTCAACAAAGGAGGCTCAAGGGATAAAATCTTCATAAAGACCCTCATAATGGCTTGTAAGAGCAATAAAAGGGCTTGGAAGAGTCATTTATGGACTAGTGGGCTTCATAAAGTTTTATGGTTGAGATATTTTGAGGGAGATGAGAGAAATTTTGACTTGGGCTTGATTAGGAGGGTTTTAAGCTTGCTTAGGATTGTGCAAATTATTAGAGGATGGATTAGGATGGTTTAGGATTAGCTTAGGGATAGGCAAGTGGATGGCATTTAATGAGGGTGGGTGAAGGAGGAGATATTTGTTAACTTTGGCTTGGGTTAGTAAGTTTTAACCCATGTTTAGGAAATGTGACAAGGTTAGGAGGGGATTAGGATTAGGTTTAAAGACATCTTCTAGAAGAGTCTAGACTTTGGATGAGGATAAAGACTTTCTAGAATAGTCTAGAACTTCCTAAGATGAGGATGAAGACTTTCTAGAAGAGTCTAGAACTTATTAGGATGAGGATAAATTAGATTTTTAGGAAATAAATAAAGTTTTATTTATTTCAAGGGTCTGGGCTGAGGAGATATTTATTAAAACTTTTTTAATAAACATGAGAATTAATATTTAATCTTAATTAAATATTTTGAGTTGGGATTAGGGGTAGGAAATGATGGGATTAGCCTTTAATCAATATTAAAGAGGGATTAGAAGATTTTGGAAGAGGTTAGTGGTCTTAAGGAAATTGGCCAAGTTTTGGGCAAAAAATAATTTTTTTATTTATTTTGGATTTTTTGGTCAATTTATTAATTAAATAATTAATAAATAAGGAAATAATGTTTAAATAAGATTTTAACATTTTTGGGAGGGATTCCTTAATTAAATATTTTTAATTAAGATAAAGGGATTTAATGGAATAAAAATAAATTAATTAATTAATAAATGATGATATCATCAAGAATTTTTCAAAAAATAAAAATACTTTATTTTCTAAAGGTTTTTAGGTGTCTACAAAGACAAAGCATGTGTTGAAAATACAATAAGAAAGGTAAACTTCTAAGAGGGGGGTGAATCAGTAGTTTAAACTTGGACCCATAAAACTTTTACCACACATCTATCTCATACATTCAATGAGTAAACTAAAATAACATATAAATCATATACATCTAAATCATGTAAACACATAAGCATTCACACACATAACACCAATTATGATTACCAAGAAACCCTCTAAGTGAAAAGGTAAAATTGGGGTGGGGATGACATCCACAAATCTTCACTACTATAGTAATAAAGTGTATCTAATGAAAGTTATAACATTTTGATCATGAGTCATGATCTACCCTATGAAAGGTCTACCCTATCAAAGGCTTACAAAGATTGTTAGGTCTCACCTAGTTAGAGGATTTCAAAACCTTGTTAGAAGTGTGCCTTACTAAAGGACTTTAACTCACAACTAAGTAAGCACCATGTTAAAAGATTTCATACAACCTATTAGGACTACTCTATTAAGATATTTTGACTAAAATCACCTATTAGAATGTCTCAACTTTGCTCCTATGGTTAGCACTTGATTGCCTAATACCATATTACCTCTAAACAATGTCTTATTGATTCTTCTTGATTATATGTCTCTGTGTTCTATACCTTTTCTCTATCCTTTGTTCTACTCTAACTAATTTTGCAATTAAATCTCACTTCATAACTTCTAAGCCACCATGAATGCTCTATTTGTGCATGCAAACTTCTCTTTAAACTCCCTCAATTCCTTACACACTCATTCATTCATTCATGAAGAGTTCAGGGTTTCATCCTCCTTAAGAAGACTTAGTGAATTAGAGTTAGGTATGAATCTACAGCTAAGATTCATCCATTTCATGATTTAAACCTTCCCATTTCTTGATTGGCTGCATGTAATTGCATAGGGAATCCAACTAGAGATTCGTCCTTATCCCCAAAATATCAAAATACAATCTTAAGTCAACTCAAAATGGTTTACATAGTTGTTTGTTCCTTTACAAACAAATATGTCAAAATTGTGTTACTTTGCATTTGAAATCTTTGATGCTCGGCATACACTAATCTTTATGTTGTGACTCAAAACTTGTATTACTCAGTATCTACTATTTACTCAACTCTTGAATCGCTTGATAGGATTTGTCTACTCATCACTTGAGTGACTTAGCACATGAGTGGCTTGACACTCACTATGACTCAGCTTGGTCTAATATTTACATGTTGTGCTCGACATGTACTACTAGTTTGACATAAACTAAGTAAATAACTTAAGTGATTTGACACTCACTTGTCAAAACCAATCTAAGATTAACAACATGTATCTACTATCACTTTTTGAGAGAAAGAGTTATAGAGAAAGAGATCATATTGAAGTTTATTTGCTCAAAGGAGGAGATAGAAAATATATTTACAAAACCTTTGGTGAAGGACACATTTGAGTACTTGAGAGGTATGCTTCACATTATGTCATAGCCTTGTATATTGATTGATGCTAATGGGGGAAGAAGATTTAAAAGAGCCTATACTTTGGGGGAGAGATGTTCCTAAAAGATTCATGTTTATTAGTGAAGAGGATTTGAAAAGAAGATGATGGATGGATGATATCAACACCTTCCTTATGCATGATAGGTATAGTATAGATGAAATTCATGGACAACATAAAACATCCTTGTATATTGATTGATGTTAATGGGGGAAGAAGATTCAAAAGAGCCTATTCTTTGGGGAAGAGATCTTCTTGAGAGATTCATGTTGATTGATGAAGAGGATTTTAAAATATGATGATGTATGGGGTAGACTAATACCTTCCCTATGCATGATAGTTACACTAAAAAATAATTTTCATGGACAACATAAATGAGGGAGCAAATGTAGTAGAGATACATTTGGTATTCATGGAACTTAGATGGTTTTCATCTATGTTGCCAATAATGTTGAATAGGGATATTGTTAGCATGAATGATGATTGTACTACTATGGGGGAATATCATTGCAATGTTGGAGATGTGATTCATAGGTTGTGTGTTTCATTCATGACAAAGTTTTCCATTAATGTTAACATAATGGCTATTATGTGAAGACTTGCAGAGAAGAAGATAGAGTTTGTCTTTGTGCAGTTCAAGGATTGAAGATTAGACTATGTGCACACAGGATTATGTTCTAGAGTATGTCCATGTGTTGAAATTAAGAGTGCATAAAAAAAAATGAATATTGGATAGAGTTATGAAGGGTTTGATGAAGGTATCTTTCACACAACATTTTTGGAAAGCATGTACTATTATTTGGATTCTATCTCCTAACAGAAATAGAATTTGGTTGAGCGAGTTGAGTCAAAGGTTGAAGACATGTCAAAGATATTGTGATTAATCACACACATTCAAATGATCAAAAAATATAAATTAATAAAGACTGTGAGCCAACTAATTAATTATATTTGTGAAACATATGTAATATTGTAATGTAATATCATAAGTTGGTCCTATATTATTATTGTAAATTGGAGAATCCTCAAGGTTGACTCAATAATTTCTTTTTAGGACTGGGTATAAAGGAAAGGTTTTTTCCTTGTGGATAGATGTCTAGTGTGGATTATATGATGTTACGTATTGTGCAAACTTACATGAAAATATATTTTGCATCAGAGAAGTGATTGGTGCATTTAAGGAACCATGAGCTTACAAGGAATTATATTTGGAAAGAGAAGTTGTTGTTGGATAGTTGTTGATGTAAACTTCTATTATTTAGTGAGGGTATTACCTAAGTTGTTTGGACAATGGGTCCATCTATCTTCCTTTCAAATCCTAATAGGTTTTGTACACCTCCTAATAGGGTTGGAATCTCTTAATAGGGATTCAAACTCTTCTAACAGGGACTCATATGTCATGAATGTATTTTATTGACTCTTAACTAGGTCCATCCTTTCATAAGGATCTTTTATATTAGTACATCATCTTCTGGGTACCATCCCCACTAGGTTTTCCCCCTGATCAAGAGTTTCCCTAGTTAATAGATATGGTGTTATTGTTAGAAATTTTTAGAATAACTAAGAGGGGGAGTGAATTAGTTACTCAAGGTCTATATGTACCATTTGAAAAATTTAAACAATAACACTTCATTATTCTTCCTATCTTGTTGTTGCTCAGTCTCCACTATAAAACTGTCATAAACATAACTTGCATTGTACAATGAAAATATTATCAAATTTAAACACACAAAAAGCATTCATCATAGTTTTGACGCTAGAATTTTATGTGGAAACCCAATTTGGAAAAAATCACTAGCAACATGTCACTCTTTTTCTCTCTTTCAAAGTGAGCCTTGTTAGGAGCCAACCCTATTAAAGGTTATAAAACACACTGTTAAATGTGACTTGGTTAGAGGATTTAATCACCCTATTAGGAGTGGCCTTGTAAGAAGACTTTGACCATTCCACTTAGAATGTTACCTAGTTAAAGGATTTATATAGATTGTTACATCTTCAAATGACTATTAGGTCAACCTCTATTAAAAGGATTTCAATGCAAAATATTTAAAATGATAAGAAATGAAATAGTAGGTTTTGATCTATGTGATTATAGCTCACTTTTATAGGTTTAGATCTTTGTTTGGTCCTTATTCTAGTTTACTAATAAACCTTCCATTGAAATCTCTGATCTTGATTTGCTTGGATAGCCTTCAATAAATTAGTCCACTCTTCTCATCAACACTTAATCCTATTGATCTAATAGACTTATCGATAACGTCATATATGCAATATTTCTCCTTTACCTTCGCATTGACTCACACTCTTGTGTATTTCTAATCAACCTTGTTTTGTATTTCTATCTTCACATACAAGCTCACACACACACACAACACACACTCACTTGTTTGGCTATGTACCTATTTAAATAGGTAGTTTGTGCTTTACCATTTTCTACATCCACAATATATCTTAGGGTTTATGATCAAGTTCAACTTGATTCAATGTATCTATCCATCTTCTTAATCATCCTCTAAAAAACTTCTCTAGAATCTATCTATTATATCTTTACCTAATCTTCTCCTTGAATTTAATGATCCAACTCATCAATCTTATCTTCAACATGTTTTAGATCTCCCAAGATATCAACTGAGTCAGCTTGATCTTGCAATTTCTTTGAATTTATTCTCTTACTATCACTTGATAATCTCCAAATTTTGATACTCAGCCACCACTACAATACTCAATCATTGTAAAGTGTTCTAGCTCACCATCAACTAACTTGCTTGATCGATGATAATGCTCAGTCAACACTAGATTTTCTCGACACTAATTGTAGCTTGTTTGACACTAGTATTACTTGACATAAACAACTATTTTGCTTTATCAAAGTCTATCTAATCAAATGTCCATTTTAACTCAATTTTCATAATTTCAACCTTTCCTCTTGGCATCATAGTCATGATTAACTTCTGAAAGCTTTGTCATCAATCAAATAGATATGGAATTTAAACTAGGTAGCAATATGTATCATCAATAGATTTGACATCAATGACAAAACAAAAATTGTTCCAATTGTAAGTTTCCAACAATTATTGTGTATGGTTATATTTCTATGGTTGTTGCATCTATTTTTTACATGTTTTATAATTAAAGAAGATATTGAGATTTTTTTTAATTACATAACTAATTCACCCCCAACCCCTACTTAGTTATCTTGGTGGACTTTATTTTCTAACATAATTGATGCAGTTAAATAGGAAGAACATCAAATAGCTGATCTAGATTTTGAAATAAAACTATCACATAATAGACTTGGGTAAATAAGTGATAGAGGTATGAAATTACTTCTTTGAAAGAAAGTTTTTCCAACTCTAAAATGTGTCAATATAGATTTCTATGAATGTAATGTTTATGGAAAATTAAAAAGAGTTATTTTTGTGAAGAGTGAGAAGGGAAATAAAAATTAGATTATTAGAAATTTTGCATACAGATGTGTGGGGACTAGCTCACATATCTTCCCTTGGAGGCTTTCATCATTATGTTACATTCATTGGTGATGCAACTAAAAATGTATGGATTTATTTCCATACACAAAAATCTAATATATTTCACACTTTTTAAGAAATGGAAAAGCTTGGTTGAGAATGAGATTGGTAAAAGAATAAAATATCTCAAATATGATAATGGTGGTAAGTATTGCAGCAAATTGTTTGAAGATTATTGTTCCTCTAAAGGAATTTGTAGGAAGAAAATTTTTCCAAGGACTCCACAATAAAATGGAGTGGTTGAACGCATGAGTAGGACAATAATGGAGAGTGCAAGGAGTACAAGGCTACATGTTAAGATACCCTTAAATATGTGGGAAGAGGTTGTTAATACTATTGTATATTTAATCAATAGAGCTCACTCCACACCTTTGGGTTGTGGTATTCTAGAGGAAGCATTGGCTAGTAAGAAGGTAATTTATTCTCTTCTTAGAACCTTTAGTTGTGAAGCATTTACACATAAATTTTAAATATAGAACCAAGCTAGAAGCTAAATCTAAGAAATGTCTATTTTTTGGATATGGAATTGATGAATTTGGTTATAGATTTTGGGATTTTTAAAATCATAAAATTGTAAGAATCGAGGATGTCATGTTCAATGAGAACGTGTTGTACAAAGATCTATTGCAAAAACATGAGAATAAAGAAAATAATTATGTAGTATTAGATGATACTCTAGTAGTTCCTTATGCTCCATAAAAAAAACAACAACAAATATCACAAACTCCATTGAATGTTAGATTATCAACAACCTCAAGAAAAAAATTATCCCTCTTTGTATTCTATTTTATTAACAGATGCATGTGAAGCAAAATGTTATGATAAAACTTGTGTAGGTGGATACAAAGGTTCTGTGGGAGTCTGCAATGATGGAAAAATGGACTCCTTACTACCAAATAAGACTTCATATTCATGCAAGTTGCCTACATGTAAAAGGGATTTATAGAATAAATGGGTTTATGGGATGAAAGAAGAGGATGGAGGTAAGAAAATATTTAAAATCCAGATTAGTTGTAAAAGGGTTTTCACATAAAAGGATTATTGATTTTGATGAGATCTTTTCAGCAGTTATTAAAATGACTTCTATTTTCATTGTTCTAAGTATTATGGATACTATATATTTGCATTTAGAACAACTTGATATTAAAAAATCTTTCTTCATGGTGATTTAGAAAAAGAAATATATGTGGAAGAGCTACAGGTATTTGAGGTGAAGAGTAAGGAAAATTTAGTATATTGATTGAAGAAACAATTGTATGGCTTAAAGTAAGAACCTCAACAATGGTATATTAAATTTGATAGTTTTATGAATGAGCATGGATACACTCGATGTCATTTAGACCATTGTGTTTATTTTAAGAGGTTGGATGTTGATAGCTACATTATTTTATGTTTATATGTTGATGATATTCTTGTAGTTGGGTCTAACATGGATCACATCAAGGGGTTGAAACAATGACTATTACATTCATTTTGTATGAAAGATTTGGGGAAAACAACAAAAAAATCCTTGGTATGAAAATTTTCAAAGATGGGAAGAATGAAAAAATTGAAATTATCTCAAGATGATTATATTGAGAAGGTGTTACAAAATTTCTCTATGGAGAATGCCAAAGCTATGAACACATCTTTTCTTGATCATTTGAAATTAACTAAGGAGATGTGTCCAAAGGCACAGGAAGAGGAGGATAAAATTTCCAATATACCTTACTATTTAGTTATAGGAAGGTTAATGCATGCTATGGTGTATACTTAACTAGATATTGCACTTGTTGTGGGAGTTGTTAGTAGGTATATGAGTCATCCTAGGATTAAGCATTAGAATATAGTCAAATGGATTATTAGATATTTGAGAGGTAAATATAGTAAATGTTTACATTTTTGGGGCTCTACTACTTATTTACAAGGCTATGTTGACTCTAATTTGGTAGGGGATCTAGATATTAGGACGAGCGCTATAGGATATATATTTACTATTGGTGGGATAATAGTGAGTTGGATTTCTTGGTTACAAAAGGTGAATACTTAATCAACTGCAGAGGTAGAGTATGATGTCGTTGTAGAGGAAACCAAGGAGATGATATGGCTTCAAATTTTCATGAAAGAATTAGGACACCCATGGAGGAAAATTTATCTATATACAGATAGCCAGACTATCATTCATCTTGCAAAGAAATATTCTTTATACTCAAAGAAAAAACACATATAGTTTTAGGAACATTTTATTCAGTTACTTTTGGATGATGGATATTATAATATGGAAAATATACATACAAGTGATAATCTAGAAAACATATTTACAAAGGTGGTGATAAGGGAGAAGTTGAACTCCTCATCAACCTTAGTTGGCCTTCTATACTAAATATAATAAACAAACATTAGAGTCAAGGGTGGTTTGATCCATTGGGAGCCTCACACTGTAGGTGTTATTGCTACAAGATCAACCTCCAAGTGGAAGATTTTTGTCTATTTTGGAGCTTGATTAGTCCCCAAGTGGAATATTTTTAGCTTGTGGTGACTAATCAGGTAAGTGTTGTACACTTTCCACATATCCTTGTCAAGGTTCAAGGTTGGGTTGGGCCCCGAGTGGGGGTTTGTGTCTTGTGTTCTCTTATGTAGAATTTATTCCTTTCTGATATTGGTTATATTTGCATGTAATTATTATTTCTATCTTGCTAATCCTAACATCAAATCAAATAATGGTGGTGATTATTGCAACAAAGATTTTGAAGATTATTTTTACACTAATGATATTTATAGGTAGAAAATGTTTCCAGTGGATCCATAATAAAATGAAGTGTTTAAACACATGAATACAAAAATAATGGAGCATGCAAGGAGTATGAGGTTCTATCATGGGATACCCTTAAATATTTAGGAAAATGCTATCAATAAGTTATTGTATATTTAATCAATAGAGGTCCATCTACTCCTTTGGGTTGTGATATTCTACAAGAAGCATAGGAAGGTAAGAAGTGATGAGCCCATTTTATACCCTAATATGCTGTATATTTTTTAAGGATTGGAATTTTTGCCACATTTTTATAAGAATTATTTAAGATAATGTATGTATAAGGCCTTATAGGACCAAAGAATACAGTCTATTTTTTCTTGTATGGATGATAGGAAAGGGAAAAGATTTAATAGATTAATAGATAGTATATATGGATAAACTAATCACCTTTTATGTTATTCATGTTCTTATGAATGATTAAAGTGTGAATATGATCCTACAACCAAAGAATCTATTTTTTACAAGAACGAATTGATGCATAGATGTTTCAATTAAGGAAGGATTGATGAGATATTATGTGTTATGAATGAGATGTATGTTACTAACCCTTGACTGTAGAACTAAGTCATCTAGGCATACAAACAACTACAAACACAATGATTCATGGACCAATTCAATAACCACCTAGATGAGTGGAGGGCCAACCATCATAATTAAGTCAAGCCAAGTTGAGCGAATCATCCAAGGACCACTACAATAGGGAACAAATCTAGTTGAAGGAAAACTATTTTTTGTTGATTATTTAATAAGGAGGAATTTTTTTTCATTTGATGAAATATCTCAACATGTTTGTAATGGAATAAAGTTGTAGTTTATCTAGATGTGATGACTGATAATTTAGCAATTAGTTAAGAAGTTATTTATTATAAAGAAGTTATGAAGAAATTTTCAAGATAGATAGTGTGAGAAATAAGAATAGAATTTCTTATCATACTTATTAGGTAGTAGATTTATACAATTTCCATTAAGCTTGTAATTGAATTTCAGTCATGAATAAAATGAAGATGTTTTCATTTAAGTAGCCTACATAAAGTTTTTTTTTATTGACTCACCCAGGAGGGAGCATTTGGTGAGAAAATATTTTCATTCCTTATTTTTCTAGGTATTATTTAGCAATCTAATGTTCTTGTAACAACTAGGTAACATAACCCATTGTTTGTCCTACAATAAAGGAAGACATACTAGAAACATGTTTGATCACTAGATTTTGTTAAGATAGATTAGTTAGAGATTTTTTATTCTTTTTCAGGAAAGTTACTTTCTAATTTTATTTTAAACATTCATTGTCTTCCTTCTAGTAGAGTAGTGATGGCAACTATAGTGACTTAATTCATATACTTGGTTGTACCATTTCAAGTCTATGTCCCTAGGTTGACAAGATAAATGAGCATTTGAGTCCAATTAGTATCTACTTAGTGGATGTATAATCCATAATTAAGGGATAAATCATTATATGTATTAGTTAGATTAATTTGGAAAACATTTTTTGTGCCATTCCTAGGGATGGTGTCAATCTAAGTTACTATTATAGTGATCTTTTAGCTTTTCTAGAATGGCCTTCAGAATTTTCTTTAACATATCCTCCATTTTTCAAAAGGATCTTTCTAATTAGCCTCCATATTTGTTTGTATGAATAGAAGAATAAGATTCAAATATATCCTTAGTAGGTTGTTTGAGAAGATAACACTAATGACCAAGTAGAACCCGCTTATGCCCCCTAATCTAAAGAAGAAAACCCTTTTCCTGATGGTGCTCATGACTTTGCT
The DNA here is from genome assembly GCA_028749045.1 of Cupressus sempervirens. NCBI lineage: Eukaryota > Viridiplantae > Streptophyta > Pinopsida > Cupressales > Cupressaceae > Cupressus > Cupressus sempervirens. Next base: position 211,269,566 of record CM053789.1, read on the forward strand.
ATAACCTCATCCTCATCCTCATAGGATGAAACATTTCAATTCCAAATATTTAAAAAATCTTTCAACATTGACTCATATGTTGAGATACTATCCAATTTGCATTTAGACTAGAAGCATCACAATCAAGGATAAACCAATCCTAATAGAGCTTTACTAATGTATAGAGGTCCACCTAGGCATCAAATGGGCACACTTCCCACTGGTTTGAGATTCTCACCAAAGAGGACACGCTTCACAGATGTGGATGAACTTGCTAGAAGTACTCTTAGATTGTTGAGGATGATCTTGCTAACAACTTTTGGTACATGCATCATGTATTTTAAGGTATTAAGATGAAAAAGAAAAGAGAAGACCAAGATGTGCTAGAGTGCACAATCTCAAAACAAAAGACACTTGATTCATTTCTATTTGGATGCTTTAGTGTATCCTAATCAAGCTAGTTTTTCAAGACACACATAAGCATAACATTCAATTGTTCATTCCAACTTTACAGTGATGGTCAACAAAAGGAAATCGAGTCAAAAAAAGGTAAATCGTGAGTGAAAGCGTTGAAAAGGAGAGAATAAGAATGAATTTATCCTTAAGGCATTCAAGATTTTATGAGTTCATTTTAAGCACTAAAATTGAGGTGTTTACACATAATGTTCATTTGCGCCTTGAAATGAAGTGTTCATCGCATTGGTTAAATTTTAGATACTTGACATTCAAGAGTGGATTTTTTAATTTAACTACCCAAGCATTCCAATGAAAAGTGATCTAAAATTGAAGCATACATTCCATGAAAAAGTGAAAATTATTCTTTTTAAGAGAATTTAAAGGTGGATTTTCTATCAAACACTTAAGGAAACCTACAAAAATGTGTTAGTATTTTGCTTCAATAGATACTTGCAAAAACAAGGTCAATCCAACAATCTCATAGACATAAACAGTGATCCCACGGGTTTAAATAGTGATCTCGCAATGTGGGAACATAGATGATAGGTAGTGGGTTTCTAGTATAGAGAAATGGTGAAACTACAGAAAAATGGGCCATGGGTAAAACATCACAGAGCGATCCCACAAAAAATGCTATCTTGTAGGTTTCTGGGGGAGCATTCCCACCAAATTATTTTTCTACGAGTTAGACAGAGAGTGAGAAAAGTGGGATATAATGGTTGACTAAATAGCTCAAGCATTCCCGCAAGTCATTTACTATGATCCCATTGGTAAAAACTAGCATTCTTGCAAGAATATGGTGAGCAGGAATGAGTGGGGTGTTTTTAACAGCACGTGGCAATGGGGCTTGGAGCAAAGAATGATCTTGCCATCATGGGGATGTGTTTCCATGGGTTTAGTCTACGATCCTAAGGCTTCAGGTTTGTCATTTTGCATTCATGAGATCAGAAAAAAAAGGTGTGAAAAGCTTGCCAAAGGCTGAATTTTCTTCTATGGCTAGGATCACGAAGCCTGATAAGAGACTTTGGTGCCTACAAAAAAAATTAGAAAACCACTTGCATATACAAATAAACAAAAAATGTTAGTTGGTTAGTTCAAACATTAACAAGCAAAATTGAGATTGTAGTGACCTAAATGTGGGGTCCCAATGGGCATGCCAAAATGTATCGCCTAATCTAAGTGTCATTAAGGAATACTAATTAATAAATGAAAACATTCACAATACTAAAATAGTTAACACTTATAATAGGACCAAAGTTATCACCAAGAAGGAAAGAAAACCAAAAATAGTAGGCTCCTTATGGTATAACCTATGAAGATGTAGATATGTTCCTAATGGATGGGGATGTATGCTCACATTGTGCTCAAGCTTTCAAAGGATGGGGGTTTTTATCAAGTAGGTATATGGATGAGGGTTTCAATGATGGAGGTATGGATGTATTTTAGATTATGATGGTATTTTGGTAGTTTTTAGGCTCTCAAAATAGTATTATAAGTTTTCATGAATGTGGTTGATGGATTGTGAGAGGGAAGGGCTTTATTTATAGGACATGGGGTAGTGAAATGGAGGGTTAGGATGCAAGGATGGAAGATTGGTGAGGGAGGGCTAAGATGCTTTCAAAGGGAAGCACATGGATTGTGCTTGTCTAGAGCTAATAAGGGAGTGACACTTGTCATAAGGAGGATAAATGTGAGCGGATGGGATAAGGGTTGGTCAAAGGGAGTAATGAGAGAGGTTGAGTGTGTAAGAGGGATGTAAGAGTCATAAAGAGGGATGTAAGAGGCATTAATGGCATATAAGAGCCATAAATGCTCTTGGATAGGGATGGAAGAGGATAAGGGAGACTTGTTGACTTTGGTTTGGGTAAGCAAGTCTTAGCCCTTGCTTAAAGTTGTGCACATGTTTAGGAGGGGGATTGGGCTTAGTTTAGAAAGGGGGTTAGAGGGCAAGTGGCTTAGCTTTGATGGGATGGGTTAGTTAGGAGGCTAAGTGAGGTTAGTATAGGTGAATGGGTTGGATTAGGGGTAAAGGTAAGGTTTAGGGATGTTTTAGGGGCTTGGATAATTTATTAAATGGTTTATTTAATAAATAAGGGATATAGGATTAAATTAAATAGATTTAGGGATTTAAATAATTTAATAGAGGAATAGGGATTTAATTGATAAATTAATTTTAGATTATCATTTGATTTTATCAATTGGACTATAGTTAATTAAATAAATTAATTAACTAGAGGATGACGATTAATTAATTAAATAATAAATATTTAATCAGTAATGTCCTAGGAGATGACTAAATATGATTACCTATTTGTGTAATCAAATTTAGGTGTTTACATTTTGCCCCTCTTTGACATAGTGTTGGAACAACACTATTTCAAATAAGTTTGAATATAAGCAATGCAAAGAAGACTTTCTAAAGTAACATGGTTGCCCCAATTTTGAGTAAAAGAGGAGAGAATAGAATGCATGATGTCCCCTTAAGAAGGTGGTGAGGAAAGAGCATGAATCTTGGCAACTTCTTCAAAAGTTGTAGTTAGCCAAGGGGAGCAGGAGGGTATAGAAGGATAAAAAAGGGTTGGAAAGGGGAATAAAAGGAAAAAAAGAAATAAGGTTGGGGGAAAAGTGGGGTACAGGAGGAATTAGAGAGGAAGATAGGGCACCCTAGGGGGGCTATAAGGGGCTTGAGGGGGGCTAGGAAGGGTTATTTTCTTTCATACAGATCAGGAGATATTGCTACAAGGAGCTCAGAGTTAGATGATACGATGGCTGCGCTTGGACGACCAGAGCATCGAGTGAACATGGTATGATGAGTACGAGTACAATGGGCACGAAATAGATTAGTAGGGTCAAAAAACCAACCTATCAACTTTTATTTTAGAGCATTTTTAGAATTCACCCAATGGTGGAAGATCAATCCTGCAGACATGAGTTCAACGGAATCACTAGCAGGATCGGCAGGATCGTGATCTCAAAAAAATGGCTTGGGGTAGGGTTAAAAAGAGGCTAAGAAAATACACTTTGTGAGATCTTGAATTTGGATAGAAGTATTTCGTGGGATTGAGGGAAGGGTAGTGAGATTGTAATCCTATGAGGAAAAATACACGTCTCCCAGTGAGGATGCAATCTCACTGTAGGAAATTGGTCAATGTGGGAATGAGTAAGGGTTGACCAAGAAGGGTAGTCAAATGTGATCCCATAGTAAGATGTTTTTTGGGATCATGAGGATTAATTCATGCAAGAACACACCCATGAGGATGTAGAGTTAGGTCAAAGGGAGGTCAAAGGGTCAAACAACGATCTTGCAGGAATGTGTTTTAGCAAGAGCGCAAGTTGCATAGGTTTGTGGGAAGCCAATGACAGGAATAGAGGAAAATTGAAAAAGAGGTAGAAAAAATAGAGGGATCAAGGGGTGATGAGAATTTTTAGGTAATGTAAATATGAAAATGAAAACTAACGTGTGACTAGTTTGTGTGCAATAGTCTTTAGATGTGTTGGTGTCACATGAATGATAGGCAATTGTACTACATGCTAAAGAGTAGCATATGCCACTGGACTGAGCGAGGGTAGATGTCATTGGCCAAGGCTACCTAGAAAGACTACCTCACACACATACCTATATGATGATGGTGATGGCCTTGTGTGAGTGGTGGCATAATTAGACTAGGACATTTCACCTACCGATAAGGGAGATGATAGTTACTTTGGAGGATGTCTACAGGATCTTCAGATTACCTTTGCAAGGTACACCAGTGATAGTGACTAGGGAGGTGACAAGGGAGGCAATAGTGCAAGGGCTGGTGGGGCTAGGAGTGTTGTACCAGTTCTGCTAGGGGTAGTTTACATTAGATGAGCATCTAGATTAGGTAGCCACAGAGAGGTGGATCTATTTTTATGTATGTGGTTTAGTATCAGGGTATATTGCCTTGAATATAGGTGGGATAGGTGTCACTATGGCACTAATACCAGTGATTATGTAGATAGTGGATGTGGGAGTTCCAACAACTTGGGGGTCTTTGATGCTAGCAGAGTTATATCAAGATTTGCATTAGATTGTATATTAGGAAGTAGGATAGCATGAGAGGAGCATAGGGTTCCCCACATTACTACAAGTTTGGGCATGGGAGCATTTTGCAACATTCAAGCTAATTGGACAAAGGGATAGGCAGGTAGAGGAGCTAGTGGCTTATAGCTAGGGAGAATCATTGACCTACCAACATACAAAAGATGTGGACTATTGGCGAGTCCAAGTAGATGAGATCAAGGCAGTGGTATGGAGACCATATATGGGGCTAGGGCCATGGGTGGAGGAGGGGCAACATTTACCTTACACCATATCACCATGTTTTATTTTTGCATGGTGGGAGTATATAGTAGAGCAGTATTGACCAAATAGGGCCTTATGATAGTTTGCATGGGTTTAGGTGTCTCTAGGGGAGCCAAATCAGTATCAACGAGTCACATGTGAGCTAGTGTCGATGTATGGGCTAGCACTCCAAAGAGATGGATTACTGTAGGCTTGGCAAGTGTTAGTGCCATAATCATGGGATTGGTATGGTGGGGTGGTAGATACAGGCTCCACACAAGAGTACCAAGACTGGTTCTAGTGACCAAGGCTAGTAGGCCAAGCCCATGTGATGAGAGTGGTAGTGGTAGAAGGGGAGATAGTTTGAGCAACAAGAGAGGGTAGATATGTAGTGAGAGGCCTACATCAGTGAGTAGAGGCTATAGTATAAGAGGAGGGGCCAATAAGAAAAAGGTAGAGGGGAGAGAGGCAAGAGGAGAGAGGGGCACAACCAAAGAGAGGAGAGGAGAGGCCAGTGGTGGAGAGGAGACCATAGGGGTAGGAGAAGTAGAGGCCACAGAGTCTAGTAGGTGGAGGAGATGGGGATGGATCTTTGGTAGGGGGAGGGGATGATGGATGGGTGGCCTAATACATGTTCCTATAGTAGACACACAATGCTACCAGCCAGTTGCTATGAGACACTTAGTAGGAGAGAGATCAACATAGGATAGAGAAGGATTAGCTATGATAGGAGTGCAATGTAGGGAAAGGATAGGGAAATAGAACATGGATAGAGGTGGGGACACTACAGGTGGAGGGGAGGTTAGATGTAGTGAGCCTAGAAAGGTAGGTAGTATAGGCAAGGTTGGATGCCATGTAGCAGGAGCAAGATAGACTGGGGGTGCAGGTGGTGACCCTGAGAGCACAAGTGGTGGTCGATGGAGGGATGGAGGAGCTAAGGAGGTTACGGGGAGAGGTGGAGGAGTTGAGAGAGAGTAGGATTTTATCATGGGAGATATCATGTAGCGGTCCCAACAGATCACATTAAGCATTATAAAGGGCCAACATAGTTAGGGGTAGCTAGGACCCACACTGACATGTAGGGAGGAGGGGGAAGAGTGGATGGAGCATTGGGGGCTTAGAGAGGATAGGTGGGTCTCAATATATAGGGCAAAGCTATAGGACAGGGCAAAGCTAGAGGTGATATAAGGGATGAGTGGAAGGAGGGATGAAGCAAAGAGCTCGGGTATGATAAGAGGATAGATGAGGCCACCACCTCCACCACCAGTAGTGCTAGGGGCTGAGAGGGAGACCTATGAGTCCCATGAGGAGGGGGTGGCAGATGAGGGAGATTAGTCATATGCTGGTGTTGGATATATATTTTTTTGGATCTATCGGTTGATGTATTTTTGTAGGTGTAGACTCAATGTATTGATATGATTCATTTGTATGATACAGATACTGGATATCTAGACTATGATGGACATTGGTATTTTTACAAGTGGGTGATTTATTCATTTATTCTTTTTGGATGAGATATATAGATCAGATCATTCTTTGGGGTGGGATATGGATGTATGGACTTATGATGTCATGATTATGTTTATGATGTGGATGTTTATATATGGTTAGATGCAAATGAAAGACTGATGTGTTTGTATGCAAGATGTGATGTGCTTTGACGATGAGATATTATATTGTTGACGATTTTTGATGTAGGGTATGATGTGTTTTGATGGTGAGAGTTTTTTTTTATAGTGTTGGATATGATGTGATTTTTGATGATGGGATTTGGTTGGATAATGCTGATATATTTGTGATGCAAGATATGATTTTCTTTGATGATAAGATTTTTTTTGATGTGATTTTTGATGATGGGATTTATTTGATAGATTTTTTTTATGAGGATGTTTATGATAACTAGGAAAATATTTAAGGATGAACCTAAAAAATGGGGAGGTATGCGATATGTTTGAACTTGTGAAAAAGATAAATGGAAATAAATGTGTATAAAAAACATAACCTAAGATATGAAATATGAACATATAAAAAAATGGGAAAAAGATGGATGCAAATCTTAAAAAAATAAACTGGATGATAAAATGAACATAAACTAGGATAATGACTTATTTTAAATGAAACACAAACTAAGATAAAATGAATTTAATTTTTATGATGATGGTACATAATTAAAATGAACACCAAAAATGGGATAACTTAACTCAAAGTTAGGATGAGAACATATGATAAGGGAGATAAAGATTATGATGACAAAACATGAGAAACATATCTAACATGTAATGAATGAACTAATTCTATGATGGGGAAATATGATAAGATAAATCCAAATTACGATAAGGGTAAAGGAACACAATCTATGATAATAAAACATGGTAAATAAGTTGAACACTAGGATGCTGAGAGATAACAAATGGACATAATCAATGATGGTAAAAATAAGATATAGGAAAATTTATGATGGTGGGATAGGATAAACAAAACTCAATCTAGGATAATGATTTATGATAAAGAATGAACTTAAAACATAGCAGATACTGATTCTTAAGAGGATGATGTTGGAAAATGATTGACCAACAAACTTGTAGTCAAGATGATATGGAATAGGATAGGTGAACTTAGTGCTAGTATATTGAGTCTATGTTAAAGATGTAAGTGATGGTGGTGAAACCTGAGCCTAGGGAGTTGAGAATTTGTAAGAGTGTGATCATGAAGATAACTCATTTTGTGAGGGTAAGGAGATTGAATCAAAAGATTCTAATGATGGAAGGATCCAAAGGGTGTGAAAGATAGGTGATGTAAAGGAAGGGGGAATCACAGCAAAGGGAAATTAGGAGAAGGGTTTTAAGAGGGTGTAGGGATGATAGTTGGTGTTGATAGGAAAGGGAAGTAGAGTGATAGGGAAATATATGTGGGGTGTAGGATAATGGAACAACATACCAGTGATCGGTCATGACCTTGGTCGGGGGTAGGAACAATATCCACAACTCTAAATAGGACATGTGTAGAGGATTGAATAGGAGATCAGGATGACAGGGAAAGGTGAGGTCATGGGGGATAAGAGTTGTGAGGGAGTATGGGTAGAGAGGATAGGAGGCTAAGAGAGCATGTAGGAGGGGGTGAATAAATTTGTCCATAGGGGGTGATATGAACGTGTAATTCTTCATATAGGAGAAAATGGTGTGAATGAGGGAATATACTAGAAGCTTGAGAATGGGGTACTTCATAAAGAAGTACCACCATGTAGTGTGAGCACTTTATTTGATATAGGAATATTAGGGATCTTCGAAGGTTACTAAAAACATCAAGGCCTTTTCCCTAATATTACATAGGATTAGCTCTAACAAGCATGCAAGGATTGCCCCAACATCACACATGAGTCCTAGAGAAATTAGCATGGAAATGATGCTTGATGATCCACAAGCAAACAATATTTCCCAACTGCATTATGTGATCATAAATGAAAACATGTTTGAAATATTGAAGGGTGATATCTGACTGACTCACAAGCAGAAAAAGACAGTGGTCAAAACCATTATTTTGAGTTACCCTAGTCAAAGCACACCACAATATGGAAGACCATGGCAACTATGAGGAGGGAACAACTAACATCACCTGGAAATGCATACCAAAATATACAAGAAAAAACCAAAGATTAGAAAAAGAACAAATGTATATTAAAGTAACCTTTGGCCAAAGAGATTGAGATAACTAGATACTGATGGGCCAAATATAGGTACAAGGAAGAAAGCATCCAATAAGGACTTAGTGATAGTACATTTAGGATAGTGACAAAATTGAAAATGATACTTTCCTATAGATGACTAGCTAGTGATGCAAGGTTTTGCAATAAGGATAAAAAATGTATGTGCATGACTATACAATGGGTGGGTGACTCGAGAAGATATGATAGAATATAGTAGTGGGTATGTGTATGATGGGGAGAAGCTTAGAATGAGGAGATAGCATATTTGTAATACAATTATTGTTACATGGGTATGATACATAAAGTACTACTATTGTTACAAGGATATGATACAAAGGATACTACTGTGGTTACAAGGATATGATACATATGATTGGTACAAAGGATAAGCTACACTTGATAGGATATATGTGTTAGAGTATAAGGATAAAATATACCTGATATGATACATGTGGTAGAATATAAGAATAGGATTGATACATGAACTAAAAATACAATATAGGATCTAGGTGGTGTGTTCAAACCAATGAATGCTAAAAGTCGATGTCATGAGGCTTTTGGGAGTGTCAAGGTGAAACTATGGGGAACACCTTGGAAAATGGGAAGAGGGGTCATGAGGGAGTGAAGGGGTGATGGGGGAGATGTAGGTCATTGATAAATAATGAAAAGGCTAAGTACACCTGGTGCCTAATTGCTAGGTTTTCACTAGGGTACCTATCCAAGGCACTTGAATTGCCAAGTTTTCACCATTGGATGCTTATGTCTCTCTACTATTTATTATTATTATTTATTTTATTTTATTTTTTATTTTTTATTTTTTTTATTTTCCACTCTTTAAGGGAGTAGGATACACTGAGGATTTTTAGGCATAGAATTTCTTGAGGTTAATGATGTTGGTGGGATCATTTCAGGCTTCACCTTCAACTGTTGATAGTTGATAGGCCCAAGAGCCGAAAGAGGTTGTGACCATGTGAGGGCCAAGCCACGTGAGCTTGAACTTGCCTTTCTTTTCTCAATCTACTTAGACATTCATGTTTCTTTGAGGACCATGTCTCCTTGTTAAAACTGGCATGGATGGACCTTTCTATTGAAGTTTCACTTGAGGAAACTCTGGTAGACCATGAGGTGGTTGTAAGCCTATTACCTCTTTTCATCAAGTAAATCTAGTTGGGTATGTCAAGCCACTCTATAGTCTTCATCAAATATCTAGCCCCACAAAGAAATGTAAAGGGACAAGAGTTCAACCTTAATAGGTAATACTACTTTAGTACCATAAACTAGGGAGTATGGGGTTGTTCTTGTGGATGTATGAAATGAGGTGCAATAGGCCTATATGGAAGGGTTGATCTGTAAATGCCAATCATGTCTAGAATCATTGACAACTTTCTTTAGGATTTTGAGTAGGGTTTTATTAGTTGCCTCTACCTGACCATTACCTTGCGGGAACATGGGCTAGAAAAATGGTGATGGATATGAAGGGAAGTGCACAATTCCTCCATATTAAGATTTTCAAAATTACCTCCATGGTTAGTAAAATAGTAGCTAGGATGCCGAAGAAACATATGATATGATATAGGATAAATTTGGACACTTGAACCCATGTGACAGTGACAAGGTGGACTACTTTCACCCACTTGGTGAAATAATCGGTGGCAGTGATTATCCACTTGTGTCCTTCTAAAGAGAGAGGTGTGATAATACCAAAAAGGTCAAACCCCCAACAAGAAAAAGGCCATGGTAGTGAAATAGGTTGCATATCTTGAGCTAGGGCTTGAATTAGATTAGCATTTTTCTGATAGGGTAGACACCATTTCAAAAAGTCGCATGCATCATGCTTTAGAGTAGGCCAATAATACCCAGCCTGAAGGATTTTCTTAGCTAGAACTATTCCACTCATGTGAGCACCACAAAGTTTGGCATGTACTTCCTTGAGAGCCATCACAGCCTCATTTTGGTCTAAACATCAAGAGAGAGCATCATGATAACCAAAATGATATAGAGTTTGAGTGATGATAGTATAATGGGAAGCTCTATGAATAAGGTTCTGGCATTGGGTTCATGTGAGATGGGGAGATGTGATAGCATTTTGTAGGTAAGTGTGAATTTCATGGTACCATGGGGATTGGGGACCAACCAAGACACACACCCATGTTGATTCATCATTCTCATACATGGGCTGGTGTAACTACTCAACTAAGAATTCATACTATGTAGTCTCTCGCGGTATGTCCACAAGTGAACCAATAGTGGCCATGGCATATGCTGCCTTGTTTTGCAATCTAAGTATCTATATGAACTGAATTTGAGTAAAATGTTCTTTCAATTGATTGACCAACTCTTTGTAAGGCAGTAGCTTATCATCCTTGGTCTAATATTCATCCAGAGTCTACTTGATAATAAGCTATGAATCTTCATAGACTTGGAGCCCTATGATATTCCATTCAACTTCTATTTTGAGCCCTATAATGAGGGCCTCATACTCTGAGATGTTTTTGGTACATTATAACTATAGTTTAAATGATTTAGGAATATAATTTCCCTGAGTTGTGACCAAGATTATGCTAGTTCTAGAGCCATGGGATGTGTAGGATCTATCAAAATACAATTTCCAGGAGGGCTGTTCATTTATGAAGTAGAGGTGTTCATCAGGGAATTCCATAATGAGAGGGTGATTCACAACCAAAGGTGCATTTTCTGGCTAGCCTTGAACATCACACACTAATGAAGAAATTAAGCTTGGAAAATTAAGTCAAACTTTGACTATTTAACACTTTTACTCTAGGATTGAAGCATTAGTGTGTGATGTTTTAGTTGTTCGGCATTTTCCAAGTGATTTTCTATAGCCAGACTTTTGATGGCCTTTCTATCAACATATTAGATGTCAAATTTTCTAAGAAGCATGACCCATTTAGCCAGGTTCCCTATGAGTATTGTGCATGATAACATATACTTTAATGGATCAATTTTGGATATTAGTTGCACAATGTGGCTCAACATGTAATGACTCAACTTCTAAGTGGAAAATACCATGGCTAAGCAAGCATTTTCCATTGGTGTGTAATTGAGTTCATATCCAACTAGAGTATGACTGATGTAGTAAATAGCCCATTCTTTTCCTGTATCATCAAGTTACACCAGAAGAGCACCTAGTGTTGTGGGGGTAACTATGATGTAGAGTATGAGTGGATGGATTGCAACTAGAGGAATGAATATAGGTGGATTAGCCAAGTATTTCTTGATTAGTTTGAAGTTACATTGGCAAATGGGGTCCCACCTAAAATTCTAATCCTTTTTGAGTAAATGTGTAAATGGTTGTCACTTGTCAATGAGCTATGAGATGAACCGTCTGACTAATTGTAGCTTCCCTTGAAGAGAATGAAGCTATCTAAGTGTCTTAGGAGGATCCATATCCATGATGGCCTTGACCTTTTTAGGATCAATCTCAATACCATGCCATGATACAATGAATCCCAGGATCTTTCCCAAGGTAATGTCAAAGACACATTTCTTAGGGTTGAGCATTAGATAGTAACTATCCAATTGATGTAACACTTCCTTGAGATGAGACAAGTGATCAAGGGTATTAGAGATTTAACTAAAATGTCATCCATGTAATCCTCCAAATTTTTATGGATAAGGTCATGGAAGATGACCATCATGGAGCGTTGATATGTTGCCCTAGCATTCTTTGGCCCAAATGGCATTATGTTATAACAAAATGTCCCCCAAGGGATGGTAATTGTTGTTTTATGTTGGTTTTCCTCCACTATCTAAATCTAATTGTACCCTAAGAAACCATCCATGAGTGATAAGGGCTCATGGCCTATGGTGAGATTGAAAATCATGTCTATGTTTGGTAAAGGGAAATCATCCTTCGAGCAGGCCTTGTTAAGATCCATGAAGTCTATGAAAATCTTAATATCACTATAAGGCTTTGTGACAAGTAACATGTTGGAGATCCATTCTAAATAGTCAATCAAGAAAATGGTCTTTGCTTCTAGCAATTTTTCTAACTTTTCTTTAACCAATAAAGCAACTTTGGGGTGCATCTTATAGAGCTTTTACTTGATAGGTTTGGCCTTTGGATCCATGGCCAAATGGTGTACTATTAACTTGGGGTCCAACCCTGGCATGTCTTGATAGGACCATACAAAAAAACCAACATTTTCATGGAGGACTTCAATGAGAAGGTTTTCCTACTCAGGTGGTAGAGATGTCACAATATATGTGATCAATGGTATCTCAATTAGACTGATATTGACTAGTCTAGTAGCCTTTGTCAAGACCAAAGATATGGTAGGCCTATGATATTGTGGGGGAAGAATAAAATCTCCATCTTTGGGTGCCTCTAAGAGGTTTTCACTATTGGATACATCCTTTATTGTCTTTTCATTTTTTAAATCATTCAATGGTGTTGTATAGGATTTTTCACTAGAGGATGGTTTTCTTTTTCTTTTTTTCTTTTTTGTTTCATTTTTAAACTCAATATTGCAACTGGAGATTTCCTCCTCCCCAAAGTAACCTACTAGATCCAGTTTTTAGATATATGTTGATGGTGGTGGTAGCTATTTATGTGGTGTTTCTACCCCCATGAATAGAAGGAGCATGTGCTCTATAGAGAATTTGTCAATAGGGACAACACTTGATTGGTCCCAATCTATGAGTTTGGGTTGAGCAAGTGGTAGGTCTATGAGATTTAGGAATAATTGGTAGAGCAGAAAGGCTCCTAGGATAATTTTGTCAAGAAAGATATCATCATAGATTTCTTTTCTACTTCCTTAGGAATGTCTTCGACTTCAATGAGACTGTTTTGGATGTTTTTGAAAGCATGGCCTTCTTTCATAGTGCCCCCAGTGGTGGGGAGTCCATAGCCTAAGTATTTCTTTTTCTTTTCTTACTATACCTCTATAGGCTACCTAATGACTGATTTATAATGCCTCAAACCACCTCCTTGATAATCCCATTGCTCAGTGGCAAGGTGATGTGACCATGGGTATTTTTGTTTAAGGTTATCAAGGAGTTCTTCACTTTTTGGAGGTGGCTCTTTGTATAGCCATGTGCTAATGTTTGGAGTAGTTTCCTCTCCATCAAGGATACCTTTGGTAATAAATGTGGTTGGACCCAACTGTCTAAGTTGAGAGGTGGTATATGGCCTTGGCCCTTGATGTGTCAAGCACCCTTGAGTATGTAGATCAAGTAGTAGAGTGCTGACAGCAAAATCATTTGTGAGACTGCATTCACCATAACCTTGGTAGTTGATCTTAACCATGGAAAGAGTGGAAGCTAAAATGGTATCTAAATTGTGGCAAGTACTAGAGGAACTGGCCGTGGTGTGGCCAATTTTGATTCTAGGACAATGGTTGGTGTATGAAGCTTTGACCACATTGCAATAAGAAAAGGGTTTAGAATTTGCATGAATGCTTACCTGAGTGCCATTATGCATAAATTTGACACACTAATGGTATGTGGATGGAATGGCCTTCATGGCATGAATCTATGGCCAGCCAAGGAGGATGTTGTATGGAAGGTCAAGATCAACTATCTGAAAAACTATTTCTTGAGTGGTTGGGTCAACTCTAAGAGGGAGCAAGATGGTTCCTTCAGTAGTGTACTCCAAGTTGTCATATGCTTTGATGGTAATTACCTCATTAAGGATATTTTCCTCAGTGTATCTTGCTTGTTTGATGAATGTTAAAGTACATAGATTTAAAGTTGATCGATTATTTATCATTACCATTTTATTGCAAAGTTAGAAACTATGATAGTTATGCATAGTAGAAGTATATGATTAGGTTCAACTGCTAGGATGTTAGAGGTTTTGAAGGACAATGCACACATTGTAGAAAGGTGGCTAACCAAGTTGTGGAACTCAATGGCATTTATGTTAGTGGGGACACATGACTCAAGAAGAGCACTATCAAGGATCTCTTGATAAAGTGGACTTGTTCATAAGAGATCTAGAATGGAAATCTGAGCTAGCATGTTTACAAGGTGCTCCAAGATATTATACTATGGTCCTAATGGGGGTGATCCTGATGAAGGTGCTCTTGATGGAGGTGGCCTTGATGGTGTAGATATAGATGGGATAGCTATATTGAGTTGACCTAGTTGAGTAGTAACCACACGTTGGGTATCTAGGCCTTTGATGTTTGTAACATTGATAGATGGCTCAACTTGTGATATGCAACCAATAAGGTTTCTATAGTCTAAGTATGTGAAGGTATAGATTGAGATTGATCTTTTTTATTGCTTTATTTTTTTTAGCATTGTTGGGTTTTTTGGCATGAGCGTTTTTAGGTGCTTTTCCTAGGTTTATGTTATGAGGAGGAAAATCATTTTGACATATCATTAATCCTGCATTGGGTGAGGCTTATGCCCCCACTATGATCTCTTTCTAGTCAATAAGATCTTGGACATAGTCCTTGAGTTGCATGCACTTGAGGGTGGTATGCCCTTTGACATGATAGAATTTAAAAAACTCATTATCCTTATACCAAGATGCTTTAGACTGATTGGGTTCCAAGGGTTGTGTTTGTGGATATCTAATAAGATTATCCTTGGCTAGTTTCTCAAAGATTGTATCAAGAGGTTCAACCAATGGGGTGTGTACACGAGGTTGTCTCTGAACACATGGTTTAGGTCCAGCTAAAAGTGTGATAGCATTAGTCTAATTGTGATGGCTAGGTATTTGGACATTGTGTTGATTGTTCTGCATAGGCATTTACTGATAGCATGGTGGTTGTTGCTGATAAGGTTGTTGTTGACAAAATGTGGTAAGAACCTTAGTTGCTGCCCTGAAAACATGAACATGTCAAGTGTCAGTGATGCCATCGGTAATGATGTTCTTATTTTTATTCCAATACTATGGTTTTTATTTGCTTGGAACTTTTCCCTGTGTGCTTTCTTTATAAATTTTAATGACACCATCCTTGATGAGCCCTTCCTCGAGTCCCATTCCCTTTTCCTTGATATCTTTATATGTTTGTAAATAGTTCATAACCATGTGATGGGAAAGACTAGGATGTGCATTGTTAATGAACATTTTGACAAGGTGACGTCCAGGGATAGTACATGAGATCCTAGTTGTGAGAGTTTGCTAATGTAGTAAGTATTTTGCAAGGCTTTCTCCTCCCTTTTGTTTGGTATGAACTAGGTCTACTATAGATAACTCAGTTTCAACTAGATGATCATATTGAGCCACAAAGGCTTCAGAAAGATCAGCAAATGTTTTAATGGTACCCTAGGGTATACAACAAAACCATACAAGGACAAGGCCCCTTAAGCTTTTTGAAAAAAGGCACATGAGAAACACATCATTATAGGCTACTTCTTGGAAATACATATAGAATTCCTTGACACGTGTAACTAGGTTGCTTTTCCCTTGAAATTTATCAAACTTGGGGATCTCAAAAATTTTAGGAAAAGGTGTCACTATGATGGTTTTGTCAAATAGATATAGACAATCATTTTCAAATTTGAAAGTTTTTGAGTCTATCCCATCTTTGAGGGCGTTGAGAGCATTTTTCATCTCTTCCCATTCACAATTTACATGTGGGAAAATGGGTGCCCCTAGTGTAGGATATGTAGCAGATGTTGAAGGTTGATATGAGAAACCCTGACTACCATAGGGTGGTGGTTGAAATATGGGTTGTGCTACTAGTGGGATAGATGCTATGGGTTGTTGGAATGGGGTTTGAGTTGTGCTACTAGTGGGATAGATTATTGATGGGGGATTTGTGGTGGGGTGACATATGTGTGGAGTTGTTGTTCAGCTAGATAATTCTGTGGGGATGCCTAGGCATACTGCTAGTGTGATGCTTATGGCTAAAAAGGTGGTAGCATGGATAATACATGGGCCATGCTTTGAGACTGTACACTTTTCCCAATATATGTGGGTTGTGCTCCTACTTGGGAAGGCAACTAACTGCTAATGGGTACGAGATAATTGATGTGTTGAAGGGTGTTTGCAACTGAGTGTTGTGATTGAGGGAAGACTTAGTGATTGCCTAAGGGTGGCATAGAAAAGTAGTTGGTAATGGGTGGTAATGAATAGACTTGAGGAGTGAAGGATGAAAGTGACTAATGTATGGTCATGGATGTAGTGCTAAAGGGGAGGCTAGAGAGAAGCCCTTGTGTCATACCAACACTCTAAGGCCCTAAAGGGAATGATACCAAAGTACTTTGGCTAGTAAAAAATAGATTGATAGTGATGTTGGATGGGATAAAGGATGAGGTATTTGACCCTAGTGGAGGCATTCCAGTAGTGAATGGATTGGATGTGTTTTGAGATGGGAGGGAAAATGTAGTGTTGTTGGGTATAAAAGGGGGATTTTGTGAAGTGGGGAGATGGGTGGTAGTAGTAGGTGTAGATGATACACTTGTGGTTGGTTAAGATGTGGTGTGTACTAAGGGTTAAGTGAGGATGGGATGGGTCGTTTATGGAATGGAAGCAGTCACTTGGGTTGAAGGGATATTCAGGTTTGTTGGTTCTATCTATGGTGGTTGGTACCCATTGTTGGGTGAAAAGAAAGGATCATGAGGGATATATGACCCTTTGGATGGTGGTTTCCATCCAAAAAAAGGATGTGTAGGATCGGTAATGTTGATAGGTGGTGGGCATCTAAACTCAAAGGTGTCAACATTGTCCCTTAAGAAGGTTTCCGTGATGGTTTCTTTATTTCGATCTATGGTGGCATTAACAATGGTTGCATTGCTAGGTTAGTTCATGAAAGCATCAATATCTATGGAAGAACCTATCTCTTTAGGTGTTTGTGGTGGTGGATCTAGTGGTGTCATGGAAACTATAGGGTATTTTTGAGCCCAAGCTCTTCCACTACTATGACTAGGATCCATATCCTTCTTTTTTCCTATGTTCTTACTGAAATGTGTGGTGGGTGGTATGAAAGGATAACTTCTCTAAGGATGAAATGCAAGAAGCATGATGCTAAGTGTATATAAAAAAGTGAATTGCCTAAGTGTGACTAGCATGGATTAGTTTCCTGAACCTTAGGAACCTAAATGATATGATACTAGGTGAAGGAGATTATGTTTCCCTTAAGTATGATATTGAAAATGTGATGGTGATATCAAACCCTAAGGTAGCCTTATGTCCATTTTTGGAAGACAAAGAAGGATCAAGTGTGTAACCCAGCCTTTTGCTCAAGGTGATGTGGGACATAGGTGAATACCTATCCTAGACAATGATTAGTTTCAAGGATAAGTATGATGGTAAGATGGATGGAGACTTCATTTTAGGGAAACAAAGCTTAATTAAGTGATGCCAAAATGTTTCTAAGTGAATGAGTAATTAGTCTAGGGTGCTAGGGCTTAATGATATATGTGGAGAATTTTTGAAAACCTAAGTTTGATGAAAAAATGGGAGGGGATGAGTCTATTTTAAATGCTTGAATGGGGTAGTGGTTTTATGTGAAAAAATAAACCTATGAGGAGAAAAGTGCATATGTGTGTGTGGAAAAAGAAGGACCTAATCAGAGTGAGTAACACTAGAGTTGTTGATAAGGCTATGGTTGACACCTTGTCGAAAAGTTAGGTTCTGAATTTCGCAATCCCACTCAGTTTGTAATGCAATGTCTACATCATCTTTCTCAATTTGGTCTATTTTGGTGATTCTTGGGTTGGGGGTATATTTCTTGTGTTCTTCTTCTATTTCCTTGTAAATTGGTATTTGTGGAAGTTTAGCCCTTTTGAATTTGATTTTGGTTTGGCCTAACATGAGATAATTCTAAGATATTTGATCACAACTATGCATGTTTATAGGTAGTGACTACACTAAGTATACCCTTTTAACCTTGGGTTGGAAACATAAATCAGTTTAGGAATAACTAAGTTTCTAGAAATAGTGAACTAGTAAAGTGGGGCAGACTAGGCTTAGGATTTGTTGTGAATAAACTTGCTAACAAGCCTTTTGAAAAAAGATAAGGAGAACCTATTTTGAAGACAAAATGTGTTGTTTTTGATCAAGTAGGATATGTAAAAATAAAATTTTAAAAGGGAAAAAATTGGACTAAGGAGAAAAAGGTTTGTTTTCAACTAGAATTTGCTAATAGTTGTTTTTGTTTGAGATAACAAGGATAGTTCTAAAAAGGTAAAGTTTGAACCAATGAGACCAAAAGTTGTTGCGAATGGACTTGCTAACAACTACTTTTGAAATAACAAGGATGGGATCTTTTGAAGACAATTGTTTTATTTTTGGTCATGTAGGATAGGTAACAAGGATATTTAGAAGAAGATAAATTTGGACTAAAATAGGTTTGTAACTGGATTTTGCTAGTAGTTGCTTTTGAAATAACAAGGATAGTTCTGAAAAAATAAAGTTTGAACCAATGAGACCAAAAGTTGTTGCGAATGGACTTGCTAACAACTATTTTTGAAATAACAAAGATGAGATCTTTTTGACATGATGGATTAGGAGCAAATAGTTTCTTAAAGGACAAAACAACTTTGAGAAAGACAAACAAGTGATCTCTTTAGCAAAAGGATTTGATAGTAACCATAGAAACTATATATGTTTTTACAAAAGTTTTTCACAGGTCTTGAGCACAAAATAAGACACTTCAAACACACTCTTTATCCCTAAGGTCAATTTCTTGGTTGCAATATGCTATTCAACAGCCCACAACTTGGTGTCTCTCGATTCTAGTGCAATATGTCTCTCTAATCGAAGAGGTGAATTGATACAAGAGTCGATCAAAAAAGGATACACATCAAAGAATCTTCAACGCATGGCAAATAGAAGTTCCCCTTTTATAGGAACAATTACCCTTGGAGATGAAAACCAAGTGGTCTTATGCCTCTACCAAGGGAGCACAATGGTGAGTAATCTTGAGGGATCCCTTGCACCATAAATGAACATACCATGGATAAATCAAGAATTATTGACTAAAATAGGGTTCTAAATGGGTCTATGGAGTCTCTCCAAATGGTTGTTATGTATGTGATCCACTTAAGAATCTATTCTAGACATGCTAAAATTGTGGGAAAGTCTTCCCACCTCAGGCTACCCCTAGAAACACACTACCTGAACTTGGGTGATAGAGTGAAAATGTTTACCTTTCCCCTCATTTATATATAGGCCAAAATTTTCACTGATCTGAGCTTCTCACCAAAGGGGATGCGCTTCCCAGAGGTGGATGAACTCGCTAGAAGCACTCCTAGGTTGTTGTAGATGATCTTGCTAACAACTTTCAGTACATGCATCATGTATTTTAAGGTCTTAAGATGCAAAAAAGAGAGAAGACCAAGATGTGCTAGAGTGCACAATCTCAAAACATGCAAGACACTTGATTCATTTCTATTTGGATGCTTTAGTGTATCCTAATAAAGTTAGTTTTTGAAGACACACATGAGCTTAGCATTCAATTGTTCATTCCAACTTTATAGCGATGGTCAACAAAAGGAAATCGAATCAACAAAAGGAAAATCACACATGAAAGCTTTGAAAATGAGGGAATAAGAATGAATTTATCCTTAAGGTATTCAAGATTTTATGAGTTCATTTTAAGCACTAAAATTGAGGTGTTCACACATAATGTTCATTTGCACCTTGAAATGAAGTGTTCATCACATTGGTTAAATTTTAGATACTTGACATTCAAGAGTGGATATTTTTAAACTACCCAAGCATTCCAATGAAAAGTGATCTAAAATTTAAGCATACATTCCATGAAAAAGAGAAAATTGTTCTTTTTAGAGCATTTAAAGGTGGATTTTCTACCAAACACTTAAGGAAACCTACAAAAATGTGTTAGTATTCTGCTCTAATAGATAAATAGATAACTACAAAAACAAGGTCAATCCAGTGATCCCGCAGACATAAATATTGATCCTGAGAGTTTAAACAGTGATCCCATGATGTGGGAATGTAGATGAGAGGTGATGAGATTGTAGTACAGAGAACTGGTGAAACTACAAAAAAATGGGCCACAGGTAAAAAAATCACAGAGTGATCCCACAATTTTCTTAGGGAGCATTCCCACCAGAGTATTTGTCTACAGTTTCAAAAAAGATGGAGAAAAGTGGGATATAATGGTTGACTAAATAGCTTAAGTTTTCCTGCAAGTCATTTACAGTGATCTTGCTGGTAAAAACCAATGTTCCTATAGGAATAAAGTTAGCAGGAATCAGTGGGGTACTTTTAACTGCATGTGGCGATGGGGTTTGCAGCAGAGAGTGATCCTGTCATTGTGAAGATGCATCCTCATGGGTTTAGTATACGATCTTGGGGCTAGGAGTTCGCAATTTCACATTTTTAGGATCACAAACAAAAGGTGTGAAAAGGTTGCCAATGTTCCAATTTTCTTCTATGGTTGGGAGCACGATTCTTGATAAGAGACTTTGGTGCCTAAAAAAAATATTAGAAAACCACCTGCATACACAAATAAACACAAAACATCAATTGGTTGGTTCAAACATTAACAAGCAAAAGTGAGATTGTAGTGACATGAATGCGAGGTCCCATCGGATGTGCCAAAATGTATCACCTAATCTAGTAGTGTCATGAAGGAATACTAATTAATAAATGAAAGAATTCACAATACTAAAATAGTTAACGCTTATGATAGGACCACATTTATCACCAAGAAGGAAAGAAAACAAAGAATGGTAGGCTCCTTATGGTATAACCTACAATGACATGGATATACCCCTAATGGGTGGGGATGTATGCTCATGTTGTGATCAAGCTTCCAAAGGATGGGGGTTTTTATCAAGTAGGTATATGGATGATGGTTTCAACGATGGAGGTATGGATGGATTTCAGCATTATGATGGTATTTTGGTAGTTTTTAGGCCCTCAAAATAACATTATAAGTTTGCATGAAAGTGGTTGACAAATTGTTAGAGGGGAGGGATTTATTTATAGGCCAAAGGGTAGTGAAATGGAGGTTCAGGATGCAAGGATGGAAGATTGGTGAGGGAGGGCTAAGATGCTTTCAAAGGGAAGCACATGGATTGTGCTTGTTTAGAGCCAATAAGGGAGTGACACTTTTCAAAAGGAGTATGAGTGTGAGGGGATGGGATAAGGGTTGGTCAAAGGGAGTAATGAGGGAGGTTGAGTGTGTAAGAGGGATGTTTGAGTCATAAAGAGGGATCTAAGAGACATTAATGGCATGTAAGAGCCATAAATACTCGTGGATAGGGATGAAAGAGGATAAGGGAGACTTGTTAACTTTGGCTTGGGTTAGCAAGTCTTAACCCTTGCTTAAAGTTATGCACATGTTTAGGAGGGGGATTAGGCTTAGTTTAGAAAGGGGGTTAGAGAGCAAGTGGCTTGGCTTTGATGGGATGGGTTAGTTAGGAGGCTAAGTGAGGTTAGTATGGGTGAATGAGTTGGATTAGGGGTAAATGAAAGGTTTAGGGATGTTATAGGGGTTTGAACAATTTATTAAATAGTTTATTTAATAAATAAGGGATGTAGGATTAAATTAAATAGATTTGGGGATTTATTTAATTTAATAGAGGAATAGGGATTTAATTGATAAATTGATTTTGGGTTATCATTTGATTTTATCAATTGGACTATAGTTAATTTAATTAATTAATTAACGAGGAATGACAATTAATTAATTAAATAATAAATATTTAATCAGTAATGTCCTAGGAGATGACTAAATACAATTACCTAATTGTGTAATCAAATTTAGGTGTCTAGAAATAGTTTAAAAGAAACCCCTGCCATCTTACAATCAACAAATAGTTCAATGGTGAAACCTGATGGGATAGTTAAGGATGTGGTTGTAACTCTAGACTCGTGGGAGTACCATGCTAACTTTGTGATCCTTTCACCAACAAAAAACTTAGAAGGATACCAAAATATTTTAGGAAGGTCATGGCTAGCCATAAAAGATGCATGTATAAAATGAAACTTAGGAAAAATGACAATATCAGATTGCTTCTCCACTTAAAAATTAGTCATGTATTCCCTTGTTCAACCATAATTAGATGAAGACCAAGCTTTGTGGATATGTTGGTGAGAATGATGTAGAATCCAACTTGGTTAGTCATGTAGTGATGATTGAAAATATCCTTTTGTGGGTATTCAAGAAGAAGATGACATATTGAATTTTATTCTTTCAAATGACTGTGGACCAAATTCTCAAGTTTGTAATGAAGAGAAATGCCCATCACAAACTATATCTTGACCTTGTTCCTTGTCCACTTTTCTTGTAACCACTCATTATTTGAATATATTGTTGCTACATGAGATTAAGTCATCAATTTTTTGATGTAATCTTTGTAGAAAAACCTAAAAAGCTAGATATCATCCCTAGGAAGGAACTAAAAATTAATAAACATCTCACTAGCTCCCAATAGGAAAACTTGCTCAATCTATTGAAAGTAAATTAGAAAGAATTTGCATGAGATTATATTGATATGAAGGGTTTAGATCCTAAGATTTGTAACCATATAATCTACATCATTTCATATTATAAACTTCTTAGGAAGCTACAAAGAAAAATCAACCATATTCTCTGAGACATTGTCAAAACTAAACTACAAAAATGATTAAATGTTAGTTTTATCTATCATATTTTTTATTTTCATTATGTATCACCCTTATTTATAATACCTAATAAGGGAGGAAAATAGAGAGTATGTGTAGACTATAGATAACTCAATGCTACAACAAAGGAAGATCACTTTCCATTTACCTTCATCGATCAAGTATTAGGTAACTTGATTGGAAAGAAATACTTCTCCTTTTTGGATGGATTTAGTGGATACAACCAAATAAGGATTGTACTAGAGGATTGAGATAAAACAACCTTCACACTCCATGGGGAACATTTTCCTATTTAGTCCTTCCATTTGGGATGTGTAATGCATCATCTACATTTCAATGGGTTATTATTAGTATCTTTTCAAAAATATATGTAAGTTTCATGGAAATCCATATAGATGACTTTATTTCTTATGCTATACGACCTTTGAGGAAGCCCAAATTTTTTAAGAAAACATTCTAGAGAAATTTCAAGAGCATAAGGAGTTTTATATGATGATGGAAGAAGGTATGGTATTGGATCATTTCATATCCTCCCTAGGAATTCAAGTAGTTCCCTCTAAGGTGAAAGTCATCACTACCCTACCTAGTCCTAAAAAGAAAAAAGATATGAGAATCTTGTTAGGTCATGCAGGATATTACCAAAGGTTTATTAAAGATCTCATCTAGATAGTAGCCCCATTATATACCTTATTAAAGAAGGAAGTAGAGTTCAATTGGACATCTGATCATGACAAGTCTTTCAAGTATTTGAAAGATATTTTTTATACTAAGGAACTAGTGTTGAGGGGTTTGGATTGGTCACTTTCATTCCTCATACACAGATGCATCTAATTATGATATTAGGTTAGTAGTCAAGAAAAAAAGGAGCGGTTTAATATCCAATCTACTATATCATAGGGTGTGTGTACCAAGTTGGTGTACAAAAAAGTGGACACCCCATCAAAAAGAACAAAAATTCTCAATAACCCAATCAGGTTATTCAAAAGTTAAAATGTTGGCCAAGCTTGGTTACCAAGCCTGGCCATAATAATAATAAAATTACCCGATCAGGTTTTGTAAAACTAATCAAGTTTTAAGAAGTATTAATATTTTTTGTTGCCCATTTTTTAGGGCATTTTTATACCCTCAAATGATAATAGTAGTGTGTAGGCAATAGTGATAGGCAAAAAGTTGATCGGGTTTGTAAATAAATTAGTGTTTTTTAAATTTTTTTCATCCATGGCACCTTGCAAACAAGGTATGTGTTCATTCTCTTTGTCATTTATGTATTTTTTAATCATAGGTTGTAATGTGTTTTGTGTGATTTGTAAGATTTGTAATTATTTTTAAAATAATTTAATATCAGATGCATCAATGAATCCAAGAAAATGAGGTAGAGCTGAAAGACCACCTCCAACACAAACACCAAAATCAAACACTCTACCCATTATGACACAACCACAAAATACTCCACCCATTGTGATGCAAACACAAAATCCTTCACCACTTCAACACAAGCACAAAATCCTCCCACTCAATGTTCTCATTCAACAACCACCACCTCCTATAAACCCTTAGTGCATACTATTACATCATGTAAATACTGCACAAGAGGACCTCATAAACCACCTTAAAAAAAATAGCATGCACATTACCCAAATGGTCTTTTAGTCATCTACACTTCCTCGCCACTCAACCCTAGTGAATATACTTGAATAAATGGCCGAAAATACAAAGGAGGTGTCTAGGGAGGTTACATAATGGGATTCATGGAGGGATATTTTTCATGCATTTTACGCTGATGGATTATTATATTAGAAAGTGAAAGATAAGGACATAAAGAAGGATAGTAAATGTGCTCTTTTCACTGATCCTATATCTAGAAACTCCTTATTACACAACAAAAACTTTTCATAACCATTAGGATAGGTGGTATATAGTATTTGATCTACCACCATGTAATAATTATGATGTGCCTCTCTATTTTTTGAGAAAACTATACTGTGAGTTTATCCTTGATGAGAAGCCAAATTTTTTTGACATCCATAAGTTCCATGGTAGAGGGAGAGGCTCTATGCAGGATAGACCTAGGGCTTATAGGGTGGTACCACAATATGAGAGGAGATGTACAAAATGAAAAACCATGCCTCATGTTGTGATCCATACAATAGTAAAGGATTCTATTGATTTACAAACTCTTCATGGAATTGCATCATTGATAGATGTCACCATTGAGCATGACTCACAATTAGCTGGTATTACTTCACCTATGTACCTCAACCATCATTAGATGAGCTTTAGGGTCATCATAGCATGTATCAGCTCCATCATCATCACTTATGACACCTTGACCATCATCAGATGTTCCTTTAGGATCATCGTAGCCTATGGAAACACAATCATCATCACCTATACAACTAATGACATCCCTGCTTGTGCCACCTATTTCATCATCACATGCATCATTATAGTCTTTGGGGCCCAATCAACATTTTTATTTTATTTTTAGTGCATATTTAATGGGATGGATTGTGAGGTGACTCAAAATGGAGTGTCATCTCATCTATGTGTACATAGTGGGAAGACTTATTATGCATATGGGTGTGGCGATTTCACACTCATAGATGATTTGATGACGATGGTCTTCAGTAGAGAGAATAAGTTTATTTGTTTAAGTTTTGACATGATATTTATTAATCACCTAAATATCATAAAAGTTAAAAATAAAAATTTTAAAAAAAGAACACTCTAGATTGATATGTGGAATATATGCAATATAGGGTGTAGCAAGTGGTATGAGAAAACCATAGAGTACTCATTCTTTTGGAGGTGCAGGGCTAGGAGAAAGAACACCCAAGGTTAAAAATATTAAATATTCTTAAAAGTACAATAATGCATTGGCTTTGAAATATTGTTTCTTAATTTCTATGACACTAATAATACAAAGTTCCCTAAATGTTGTTCTTAATTATTTTACAAGGAACACGTAATCTCTGAGGAATCTTACAAGGAAGCCAATAGAATATCCATTTCCAAGTTAAGTTGACAAGTCATATCATCTTATTACATCATGTGAAGTTTCTAGCACATTGAAACCTTTTTTTCTCCTGCACGCATCATTTCTCTTCCATCTCCCATAACTATCCTCCCTCTTTCATTGACCCCACTTATAGACCCTCCTCCATTTCCTACCATTATTGAAACCCCTCTTATAAATCCCCTTCCATTTCCTACCATCATTGAAACCCTCCCATTACTCAAATCCATCCAATTCCCATCCACATCACATGCTCATAACATTACCCAAACCCCATCTAATGAATCTCATGAGTTCATCCTCCATATACCCATCCCAATCAAAGAACCTATCAACCTCCATATTACCTAGGGTGTCTTGGAGGAGTGTGGAGGTCATGAATCTACACTTTTATTTCTTGACAAGGTGTCAAAAGTTTATTCACATTTCTCTTTTCCTTCCTTGTCTCTTTGTTTTCAATTTAGGCCTTGTAGCCTTTTTGAGCCCCAAATTTTCCTATCTTTCAACTATCCTTCCAATCTTGTACTTCATGTCCTTCTTGTGTCTTCTTTCCCTCCTATGATCTTCTTATTGTTATTGTGCCTTCTTTCCATTTACAACACTATCTCATATTTATCATAATAATCTTTAATATTTTATAGGGCTTATTAGGGGATGATATTTATCAAGTTGAAAATCCCTCACTTTAGCTCATTCACTCATGCATTGACAGCTATGCGGTATCATAGCTTGCACACCTATCAAGTTTGCAATTTTAGTTGAACTCATGATGTGTGTTATTGGTTCCTCTTATGTTATATTTGATTCTTCTTTAGGGTACTTCACATAGCTCGAGGTCAAGAGGAAAGGGAAAGTAATCAACAAGAACACCCAAATGCAAAAAGGTAATAAATACAAGTCAACTTTATATTTTGAAGTTTCCTATGAATAAATGTATATACATGTACTCAATATTGATTAATACATGCTGAATTTATTTTTTGAATATATGTAGAAACAATTGAAATTTGTAAAGCTGATGAATGCACCTAACATTTTTGATGTTTAGGAAAGGGAAGAGCTAAAATTTCATATTTTCTTTCTATTAAATTTTATCATTGTGTTATAGCATGCTATATTTTTCACCCAGGAAATTGTCTATGTTTCCTTATTAGTGATGCTTCCTTCTACGAGTACAAGACATGTATCTAAGGTTATAGTATGCATGTGTTCTATATACATATTAAACAGTTCCATTTACAAATGAGTATATATTATTTTTTTAGTTTTATAGTAATTGTCAACAATTTTGGGTTATTGACATGTCTTATTTATCTTTATCTATTACAACACCCTTTGAGACTTCATACAAATCCTTTCCCATTTCATTTTGTTAAGAGTCTCGATCATAAAAGATGGGGTAAAACATGACAAAGGCTAGAGGTATGCATGTAGATTCTTAGTTTAAACCCTCTTGTGATCTCAATTTGGATTGTTTGTGTGTATGATAGAAATCCATAATGCCTACTCTACAATTCTAACATTGTATCACTTACCATATAGGTTGTGCCTCATACCAGCATTGATTCATCAATGATTGTGCCTCCTGCTAGCATGTGAGATCTAGCTCAGGCAACAGTATGTTTTTTTCTCTATTTGCAATTCCTAATGTCACTCTACAATTCTAATATTTTATCAATTACCATATAGGTTGTGCCTCATACCAATATTGATTCATCAGTGGTTGTACCTCCTACTAGCATGGGACTTCTAGTTTAGACTATAGTACATATTTGTTTTTATAATCTATTTAGAAATCTCTAACACTTATGTCTACTAATCTAACATTTTATCACTTAGCATACAGTTTGTGCCCCATACGAGCATGTCTTATCACTAGTTGTGCCTCCCAATTGCACTGAGTCATCAGTAGTTGTGTATTGCATTGTCACACTACCTCATCATTTTTCTATGAGTCATGCCCATCCACAGAGGATCCCATTACCATTGTCATTTAGTTCAAGTGTGGGACAAAGTGATGAGGTAATCAAGAACTCAACAATCAATAATTTAGAACCCAATTTTTTGTTATTTTCATATTATTTATAGATGAGATATTTGATGTAGCATTTTATTTTTTCTTATGCAAACACTTGGCGAGCCATGAACTGCATCAAAGAGGCTAAGTTTTGATGATCCAACACAGTCATAGATATTAATAGAGATATACATATGTAGTTGTTTTCATTACATGACATTGACATATATTCAACTTTTGTATTGTATATATTTGAGATTTGTATTGTGCACATTCAACATTTCCATTGTACAAATTCAACTTTTGTATTGTACCAATGAGATATGGCATCTTTTTGTAACTACATAATTGATATGGCACAATATTGTTCATTTTGATATACATTAAACTTGAATTTCCATCCAACTTGTTCAGTATGTGCATACAAACTTGTATATCATCTTACTTTCTTGTAATTAATCAAACACACAAATGTTCATCATTTTATACAAAAAATGGAATATATTTATCAAATTCATTGTAACATGTAATCAAACTCATATTTCACTTGTTTTGATGTAATAAGACATGCAAAGTTAAAAAACTGGTATGATAGTTGTATTTGTGTCAAAGATCACAATTAAATAGTGCTTAGAAACCCTTAGGGACATTTTCATTCAATGTGGTTGATAGCATCCAAGGGATGTTGTTGCTAAAGTGAGGTTGTCCCTAGTCTAAACTTAGCCAACCAAACTTAACAGATTAGACAATTCGATCCTAAGGCCAATGGTTTGAAATATACACAACCTTGCTAATTTGAACTGAGCAACACTACAACTTTTAGCATCAAGCAAGAAAGGGATGCCAAATCCAAAAAAAGTTGAATCTCTTCAAACTAAGATTGGTTATTGTAGGCCTCATAAGTGCAATCCTATACCACCTAATAGCTTGTAAATACTTTGGATGAGCTCAAAGATATGGCCACTCAAAGATTGTATCTCGATAGTGCTTAGAGACCCTTAGAGATGCTTCTATTCAGTGTGGTTTGTAAGAATTTGTCTTAGGAAAAATTCACCCAAGATTGAAGAACTTGAACACAAGCACAACTATAGACCAAAAAAGAGTATGATCAATATATTAGAGTATGTCCTCATACATTTCTCTATATTTTCTATCCAAACACACTAGGCGTGCTTGTATATAAAGGCCTCTATAGAGCTTCTAGAATGCATAGAAGTCAGCATCATGATAAGTCATACAACCAGGCACATGTCCACTAGATATGGGTTATCCTCCATTAAGCATAGGAGTAAGTGTGATGATGTGATGACAAGCCTACAATGGTATAGCATGCAAATGAATGTTGTAGACAACATGTGCTGAATTAGAGTTGCATACTTCTATGTTGTCAACATGACAACTTATGAGAGTGCACAGACTCCTAAAAGTCTCACCTAAATAAATAATAAAATAATACTTTAACCTAAGTAAGCTTAAGTAAAGTTTAATAAGTAAATACTTATTTACACCAACACCCCCCCTTAAGTGCAACTTAGGGGAATGTGCTTAAGTTCATAAAATCTTGGATGAAATGCATGATGGGTCCTGACTACTAGGCCATGTTAGGTACCCATGTACATAATAAAAATGCAATCTCTCATAAAGTGGAGAAAGGGGGAAAACCTCATGGGAAAAACCCTTCCCCAAAAAGAGAGATAAAAAGGGATGCATGGATGGATGGAGTAATCAACACACCCCCATTATGACATACATCAAGTATATACAAGAGAGAAATGGGAGAAGGACAAAACCCTATAAGAGGAGAAAGCCCCCCCATAAAGAAGAAGAAGATGGAGACAAGGTAGTGCCCCCCCCCCCCCCCCCCCCCAAAAAAAAAAAAAGTTGTCAACTAGTGAGAAATACTCCAATGTAGAAGTTGATCCTTGACCGTTGAATGATGTTCCTCCCCTTTGGAAGAAACAATGGCATTGGTACTAGTGACACACTTCCATTGTATGTAGAAAGAATCTTGATGATGTAAGGTATCTCTAAAACCTATTCAAGTGTCCCTGTGTCAATATTGATGGTGGCTCCCTACAAAACTATTGAGAAGAAGTGTAGATCGAGCAAGGAGTGATGTAGAAGTTGTTTCAAGAAACCAACGGTCTTCTCAAATGACAAAGAGACATCCTACAAATGTTGTACATAAGTATCCACAATCACATCTTTCTATAAAGACTAATCATGTAGAGAATGGACATGAGGGTCAGAGTGGGCCCTTGCAACAACTGTAGAAGGATCATCCTTAGCAAAGAGAAGCAATAGATCATCAAAGAAGTCTCCCAAATCTATTGTGTGTGACTCTACAAATAGAGCTAAAATGTCTGGCAAGAAGTAATCACCTAGAAGACAAAATGTACCCTATTGTGCTGAAGTACATAAATCTGTCACTGCAGCAAAAAATGAAGAATTCACCTCAAAGAGAAGATGAATATCATCTAGGATATCTCCCACATCTTCAATGTGAGACTCCATGAACAGGTCTTCAATGGTAGGAAGGAAGTCGTCACATGAAGGTAAAGTAAGAAGGCATAAAGGGTCCTACTACACTGAATCCAAAGAATTTGTGGCTAAAACAAGATCAGTAAGAGCACCAGGAGCATCTGGAGGTGTGATCACATCTAGAGTTGAAGAAACCAAAACTAGAGTGACTAGATGTAGAATGTCCTCTAGAGATGGAGGAACACATGGATCTCCATATGCTTCCCAAATAGACATCCAAATATCATGAGGAAAACTTGCCATTCTAAGAGGAGCAAAAGATTCCTTACTCATATTGTTATACAAAAAGTGATGAAGGTGCACCAGATGTGTCCAATTAAAATGTGGAGGCAATGAATAGAGATAAGGAAGCAATTATTAATGGTCTCTTAGATGATCAAGTATCAAAGCACTCCATTTGTGATAGTTCCTTGTTGTCAATTGTGGTTTAATACCAGACTGACATATCTGACAAGACTCCATTAATCAATGAAACCCCAAAGAATCAAAGAATCCCCCCCACCAAATAAATGATTCAGTGCTTTATAGATGGTGTGTGTACAATAGGCCACTTGTCAAAATGTACAAGATGGACTTCTGATTTTTCTACTTACAACTATCATTTGAGGCCTAAATCTAGAACTAAGCACTGTAGCTGAGATATACAATAATTTTGAAAGTAATACAATGCTAAAAATGATATTTTCTCCACACAACTCTAGAATCTGACTGTAGATCTAGAAAGTAGATGAAAAATTATGCACTGTGAAAAAAATAGAACTTAAAAAGGAGTCCAGATGAGCTCATACAGAGCGTTTCAAGTTGTAGAATGTAGGATTGGATAGTATAATCACCAAAAGATGAAATTTCTAACAAATCCATGCATCAAAACCAAAAAAGAATAGAACCAATGAAGCCTTCAAGAAATTCTACCCAAAATAAAAAAAATTGCACCTGATTTGGAGTCTCAATGATCGAGTTATGGCCTCTCAAAGTCAGGCTACCAAATCAAAACTGAAACTAGATAGGGGTCTGGTAGAAAATTGTAAGCTTAAATTTGACAGTCAAATGGTCATTGCTGTAGTTATAAATTGCTTAGAAATGATGGTCAAAATACCATCAAATTTTTTCCCATGAAATGCTGATGCAAGAAAAAAAATTAGCATCCTAGGGTGATATGGGAGCTGACTGGGCGTACCATACTATATGGATGTATGGAAAAGTTGATGTGTCTAGGCTTATGTGGTGTTGATGTAGCTGTGTGACTAGACTCTATTTGCTAACTTATTTTGTTGAGGTGTCTACATACGTGTAGAGGTGGCGGGTGCCACATGGAGGCTTTGAGGAGGTTGGGCCAGCTAAGTTGGCATCTCTATGGCTACTTTGGTGGTAGATATATAAATGGAATGCATGTCTTGGAGGGACTAGTAGTCATAGGTTCCATGTGGTAGAGCATTAAAGGGTCTGCATGGTAGATGAACAATGAGCGAGGTTATTGCTGGAAAAAGGATCACAGTTGGAGCTCCATTTTGTGGTTGCCAAAATTTGAGTTTCTTGATGGCAAGCTGGTGTTGACATCATCAGGAGTTAATTATGCTTGCTTCCAAAAAAGACAATGTGATGGGAAAGTTCTGTGGGAACCAAAAATCTTTGAAACCATGCTGGAATGGAGTTTTGCTACCCAAAAATCACTTGTGGGCTAGAATAACCAATGTGTGGGCCGAAAAGTTGATATTGCTACTGACAGTGTTGGGATTTAATCCCACATTGCTTATAAGGCTAGCTTTGGAGTAGTTTTTTAAAAACACACAGTGCTTGTATAATGAGTAACAAGCAAGGTCCGACAGATGTTATGTGTTCAGTCAAATTTGGTAAAACTGTCATGTTTCATCATTTAGTGGAAGTCAAATTGTAATGTGATTCCATCTTAATGATGTAAGCTACCAATTGATGAGGAATATTTTGATAACCCACGTGAGCTAGGGTGTCACTGCCCAGTTCTTGCAAAAAAAATTCTCTGGAAAGGCAACTAGTGGAAAAAAATTCCCAAAAAACTGCAAGGAAATATTGATTTGAATTAAATTAAATTGTAGATCTAAAATATCATACCTAAGTTGCAAATTAGAGCCTTCAAGTGCTGATTTGCAAAAAAAAATTGTGTCATGATTAACTTCGGCCTAGGGTAGGAAACTTTATAGCTGATTTTCATCAAATCAGCATTCTAGACACAATGACGAGGTTGGATCTAGCTCTAGACACTCCCAATGACTGTGATACTCTAGATTTAGGCCAAGGTGCTGAAGCAAGAAGATGGTCTTGAACAACTTTGTGAAGAGAGATTCTCCAAGAGCTCTAATACCATGTAAGAATTTGTCTTAGGAAAAATTCACCCAAGATTGAAGAACTCAAACACAAGCACAATTATAGACCAAAAAAGAGTATGATCAATATATGTGAGTATGTCCTCATACATTTCTCAGTATTGTTTGTCCAAACACACTAGGAGTGCCCATATATAAAGGCCTCTAGAGAGCTTCTAGAATGCATAGAAGTTAGCATCATGATAAGTCATATAACCAGGTACATGTGCACCAAATATGGGTTATCCTCCATTAAGAACAGGAGTAAGTGTGATGATGTGAGGATAAGCCTACAATGGTGTAGCACACAAATTAATGTTGTAGATAAGATGTGCTAAATTAGAGTTGTGTACTTCTGTGTTGTCAACATGACAACTCATGAGAGTGTGCAAACTCTTAAGTGTCTCACCTAAATAAATAATAAAATAATGCATTAACCTAAGTAAACTTAAGTAAAGTGTAATAAGTAAATACTTATTTACACCAATATGGTTGATAGTGTCTGAGGGACATTGTGGGTGGAAAAAGGTTGGCCCCAGCCTAAACCTAACTAGCTAGAGCTAACAAAGTAGATGATTTAATCCCAGGACCAACAATTTGAAATACACACAAACATTCTCATTTGAATTGAGAAAATACTGCAACATTTGGCATCGAGTGAGAAAGGGATGCCAAATCCAAACAAAGAAAAATCTCTTCAAATTGAGATTGGTTAGTACAAGCCTCAACAAACATGATCCTATACCACATAAAAGCTTGGCAATATCTTGCATGAGCTTAAAGATATGCCCACTCAAATATTGTATCTTGATAGTGCTTAAAGACCCTCAGGGATGCTTCCATTTAGTATGGTTGATAGTGTCTAAGAGATGTTGTGGCTAGAATGAGGTTATCCCTAGCCTAAACTTGGCCAGCTAGAACTAACAGAGTAGAGGATTCAATCCTAGAACCAATGGTTTGAAATATACATAACCTTGCTCATTTGAACTGAGCAATACTACATCTTTTGAAATTAGGCGAAAAAGGGATGCCAAATCCAAAAAAGTTGAATCTCTTCAAACTAAGATAGGTTATTTTAAGTCTTGGCAACATGATCCTATACCACTTGAAAAAAATTTAATACCTTGCATGAGCTCAGAGATATGTTCATTCAAAGATTTCAACTTGATAGTGCTTAGAGATCCTTAGGGATGCTTCCATTCAATGTGGTTGATAGTGTTTAAGGGATGTTGTGTTTGGAATAGGGTTGGCCCTAGCCTAACTAAGCCAACTAGACTTAACAAAGTACATGATTTGATCCTAGGGCCAATGGTTTGAAATATACACAACCTTTCTCAGTTGAACTAAGAAACACTACAACTTTTGGCATCGAATGAGAAAGGGATGCCAAATCTAAAAAAATTCAAATATCTTCAAACTGAGATTGGTTATTGTAGGCCATGGTAGCATGATCCTATATAACCTAATAACTTTTCAATACCTTGCACGAGCTCAAAGATATTCCCACTCAAAGATTGCATCCTGATAATGATTTGAGGCCCTTAAGGATGCTTCCATTGAGTGTGTTTGGTAGTGTCTAAGGGATGTTTTGGTTGGAATAAAGTTTACCCTAGCCTAAACCCATCTAACCAAAGCTAATAGAGAAGACAATTCAAGTGCAAGAAAGATACTTTAAAATATACACAACCTTGCTCATTTGAACTTAGCAACACTGTATCTTTTGGCATCATGCAAGTTAGGGGTGCCAAATCCAAACAAAGTTGAATCTCTTCAAATAGAGATAGATTATTGTTGTTGGAAATGCGAGGAGTAATTGAGAGGGGAGGAGTGAATGAATTACCAGAAAAACAATTATAAGTCTTAAGATGTCAATACAAACTTCTCACTTAATAAACCAAATCCTTGCTCTGCTCGGTTAGAACTAGATATTCATTGTAACTCGGTTAACATAGAAGTCTTAAGATATTAATCTATATTAACCTTTAGTAACTTAGTTGTAGAAGTATAAAGCATTAAGAAAACAACATGAACACATGAAAATACCAAGATTTAATGTGGAAACACAATTTGGGAAAACAACCAATGTAACTAGTTACAACTTTTGAGTCTTCTGATGTGAGCCTTGTTAGGAGCCAACCCTATTAAAGGTTACAAAACATATAGTTAAGTGTGACCCTATTAGAGGATTTGAATCACCCTATTAGGAGTGGTCTTGTTAGAGGTCTTCAAACACTTTAATGTAGAAATGCCACCTTTTTAGAGGATTTACAAAATGATTATTAAGCCAACTCTATTAAGATATTTATTCACTACTATAATTGTTAGAAAGTAAAAATGATTGACATGATCGATGAAGCAAATCACTTTGCACATTTAGATCAGTGTTTTAGTTTATCCTCTTGATCCTTCCTGATCAAAATATTGTTTGTAGCTTGGTCTTCTAACTCAAATGCTTTGTCCGTATTCAAATATCCTTCTCATTTTGCTTCTTTCACATTGTTCCCAATTGCTTACTTCAATCCATAACTTGACCTTTCATATATATGATACTCAATGTCAATTCAGCCTGAATACCCTTTCATACAAATGTTTAATATCCATTTAGTTGGCTTGTATTAACCAATTAATTGAAAAAATTAATATGCTAATAGCTTGCTAACACTAGAATGAGTCACTGAGTTAATACTAAATTCCTTTGATAACTGAACAAACTCAATTAATACTAACTCTCTTCATTGACCAACCAAACTCAGTTTATCCTAACTTCCTTTGATGACCAACTAAAACTCAGTTCCTTCTAAATTCTACTCAGTTGATACTCAAGTCTTATATAGTGCCCAACTAAGCTTAGCTAACCCTAGCTATATTTGAATAACAACATACAATTGAATAATTTATTTCATAAATCTCCCTCTTTGACATTGATGGAAACACAAAAAATCATTATGCAAACAAAATTTAGAGCAACAGAATGATTTATAAGATTTTATAATATCCTTAGTTTCATTCTAATTCTTCACCCATAAGAACTCAATTTCTTCTGAGCTATTATCTATCTTCAAAAATTTTTGTATCAATCTCTCCCTCTTTCTCTTATAAAATCTCTCCCTCTTATTATTTTCTTTGACACGACATTAATCTCTCACTCTTTGACGTCAAATGCCAAAGACTTCATACAATGAAATTGCAATGTACCTAATGTACTGATTCATATGCAATGTTCTTTGACAACCTTGCATCAACTTGGTAATTCTTCAATGAAGCTATGTTGATGAGTCACTAATATGTAATCTAGTGAGCATCAAATAGCGGAATGACCCCTAGCTTACCTCTTAGATACAAAAATGTATCATTAGGTAATGGCTTGGTGAATATGTCTGCAACCTATTCCTTGTTGTTCACATATTCCAATTTGACCTCTTTGTCTTGAACTAATTTCCTTAGAAAATGATACTTGATTGCAATGTGTTTTATCTTGGTGTGCATCACTAGGTTCTTAGATATATTTATTGTACTTGTTTTATCACAATAGATAACCATATATTGATTATACTTGTGGAATCACAATAGATAACCATTGGTTCCTTGATTTATTCCTTCATTCCTGACAATAGTTGCTTGATCCAAATTATATTGAAACAATTAATTGTTGCAACTACATATTTTTATGTTGTTGTAGACTGAGAGATACAATTTTGCTTCTTTCTTGTCCATGACACTAACCTCTTTCTAAGAAAGAATGCTCCTCGATTGGTGGTTTTCCTATCATCAATGCTTCTAGCCCAATCTACATTAGTAAAGGATTTCAATTCAAATTTTTCTCCTTTCTTGTACCATAAACCATACTCTTTAGTGCCTTCATTCTTTTGGCTACCATCATGTGATTTTATTTAGGATTTTTAGAAAATCTTACAACTATACCAATTGCTAATGCAATAGTAGGCCTTATATGTACCACATACTGAAGTTTCTCAATCATGGATTCATGGGTAGTTTGATTTACCTCCTTTGAATCATCATTTTTAGATAGTCTATGTCCAATAGACATAGGTGTTCCAACTGGTTTGGAATGTTCCATTCCAAATGTTTTAAATATCTCCTTGATGTACTTTGATTGAGTAATGTATATGTCATCCTTCATTTGATGAACTTGTAAACCGACAAAGAACTTTATCTCTCTAAACATTGAAATTTTTCAAATTCTTTCCTCATTTCTTTAGAGAATGATTTACACAATTCATCATGTCCCATGAATAAAATATCATCAATAAATATTTCTGCTAGCAATATCTTTTTTTGTGGTCCTTCTTTGATATACAGACTACTATTATAATTTGTTCTTTGAAAACTAATCCTTACTAGATATCCATGTTGTCTTTCATAGAATTCTCTAGGAGCTTTCTTCAAACCATATAAAGCTTTGTGCAATTTGTAGACTATGTTTCTTTTATTTGGATCAATGAAATTTTCAAGTTGTTCAATGTAGATTTCTTCTTCTAGAATTCCATTCAAGAAAGATAATTTTACATCCATTTGATACACTTTTAATCCTTTATGTGCATCATATACAAGTAGTGTTCTGACTCCTTCAAGTCTTACAACAAGAGTAATTGTTTCTCCATAGTTAATACTTCTTCTTCAGCATATCCTTTACATACTGGCCTTGCTTTGTTCCTTGATAATTCACCTTTTCATTCAATTTGTTTCTAAAAAAACTATTTTGTACCAATTACATTTTTGTCCTTGGGTCTAGGAACAAGAGTCTAGGTTCCTTTTAATTTTCCCAATTTCTTCATTCATTGCCACTATCCAACTTGAATTATTCAAAGCATCTTTTATAGATATAAATTCAAATTCACTAAGAAAACATGTACCTTTTAGTCTATTCCTTGTTAGTATGCCTCATGTCTAATCTCCAATTATTTTTTCAAGTTCATGATGCCTTATAACATATTTAACAAGTACAAGTTCCTTCTTTCTAGATTCTGAACTTGTTTCATTTGATTCACCATGTTCAATGAAATTGTGATCTTCTGATCTTTTCTTAGGTTCCACTATCTGAGACTCGGTTCCCTTTGTCTGGGACTTCAGTTCCTTGATTTGTGACTTGGTTTAAACTATTTTTTTCTCAAGTTGCACTTGTTGCAACTTGGTTTTCACCAAAGACTTAAGTGACTCAAATGGTGTAGTCTATTGTTGCCCGACCATACTTTCTTGTAGCTTGGGTAAAGTCTCAAGCTCATAGTAAAAAAAGTTTATGTAGTCCTCAAGCTCCTTGCTAATTTTTTCTTCACTCTTTTATGCATACTCATCAATCTTCACATGTACACTTTCTATAACCTTGTGAGTAGCAAGATTCAAACATTTATATGCTTTTCTCTTGTTGGAGTAGCTAGGAATATGCCTTCATCATTTTTTTGCATCAAACTTTCCTTTCCTTTCCTATTTCAAGATATAACATTTGCTTCCAAATACTTTGAAATAATAGACATTGGGTTTATAGCCATACCATAATTCATAAGGTGCTTGATTTGTACCTTTCTTAAGTTGAACTCAATTCAAGGTAAGAACTATTATGTTGATTGCTTCTTTCTAGTATTTGGTTGTAACATTTTTCTCAAACATCAATGTTCTTGCACAATCCATGATGGATCTATTCCTTCTTTCTTCTATGCCATTTTTTTTGAGGTGTACCATGTGTAGATACTTGTCTTTTGATCCCTCTTTCATTGTAGAATTCATTGAATTCATTAGAGATGAATTCACCTCCTCT
This sequence comes from Cupressus sempervirens, assembly GCA_028749045.1. NCBI lineage: Eukaryota > Viridiplantae > Streptophyta > Pinopsida > Cupressales > Cupressaceae > Cupressus > Cupressus sempervirens. The sequence continues at coordinate 211,308,217 of CM053789.1, forward strand.
ATTTGACCTTAGGCATTTTAGGCTCTTCCCTGTTTCTTTTACAACTCTACCCAGCTACCACTTGAACTTTTTAAAAGCTTCAAATTTTTCTTTTAGGAACATCATTTCCATCATCCTATAATAATCATCAACAAACAAAATGAAATATTTTTCTCCATTGTAGCTCTTTGTACCTATCGGTCCACAAATATCTATATGAACTAGTTCCAAGACTTCTTCTATATAGTAGTTCTTACTTTTGAAACTACTTTTGCCCATTTTTCCAATCTGATATTGTTTGCACATGGTCATATCAAGTTTCTTCAAATTTGGAATACCTCTTACTCTTTTGTTCTTGCTTATGGTAACTAGATTATCAAAGTTTACATGACACATTCTTTTATGCCATAGCGAGCTTTCCTCTACTTGTGCAAAAAAGTATGAACCTTCAATGAGATCTAGATAGAATAGATTACCTTTAGTCCAATTTCTAGTCCCAACTAGATTTCCTTTTCTATCCAGAAGCTTGATTTTCCCATTCATGAATTCTACCTTATGTCCAATGTTGTTCAATTGTGCCACACTTAGAAGATTGTGCCTTAGTCCTTCAACCCATTAGTCATTATCACATTTGATTCCATCATTTAATATAATGAATACTTTTCCTTTTACATAACATGGTTTGTTATTCCCAAATCTAACACTTCCAACATCATAATGTTCCAAGTGTTCAAACTTAGTTTGATTACCAGTCATGTGATGAGAACAACCCCCGTCTCTTATCCATGTGTCATGTATGCTAACATGAGAAATAAGTGTCATGTTTTCAGTTTCCTCATCATCTAGTTCATCCTTAACATCAATATGTACCATTTCATCTTCATCATCACTGTCAGAATCTTTAGCAATGTCACAAGATTTCTTACCTTTATCTTTGTAGTCCTTGTAGCTCTTGAAGTCTTTCTTACCTTTGAACTTATTGAATTTTCTATCATCTTTGTTTTCTCTATTTGGACACCTTGTAGCAATGCGACCAACATCTTCACAAGAGAAACAAATCAATGGCATTTTACCTTTGTATTTACCTTTTCATTTTGGTAACCTTCTTACAAGTAGGGCTTCAATGGATTCAAGGTCATCCTCAGAATCATTATCTTTTTCATTGTCAATTTGTCTTCCTTTTGAGTTTCCTCCCTTTCTACCAAGAGTTAGTTTGTCTTTGAATGTAGATTCTAGGTTGTTAGTATTAAGAGGATAGTTGTCAAAGTTATCCAACTTAAAATTAATCAATCTCCCCACAAGTGCATCCAAAGTTATATCATTTTTAGGATCACATTTCATCTCTTGAATAGCTGAAATTCTAATTGCATAAATAGGAAGAAGAGTTCTTAATACCTTGTTGACTACTATTATATCATCTATTTTTTCTCCTACATCTTTGATTGCACTTACACTTGCTTTGATTATTTCATAGTATTTTGTAATGTTTTCATCCTCTTTCATCTTCATCTAACCAAACTAGCCTCTTAGACTTTCTACTTTGGATATTTTCACATTATTATCTCCTCCATAGATCTTGTCTAGTTTGTTCAACATGTCATAGACAGTAGGGCAATCTTTGACTTCATCAAATTTAGAATAGTTAAGAGAGGAAGCAATATCAATCATCATTGTATTGTGATTCTTCATATCCACAACCTAATCCATAGTTAAATGCTTTGGTAGGCCACATACTAGTTCAATAAGAAGTGCAGACATGTATCTCCAATAGTTCCTAGATGAAGCTTCATCAATTCCTGCCATGCTAAAAAATTCTCTTGGTTAAGCTTCAGAATTTCTCTTCTATAAGACATCTTGATCTTTTAGATTAGGTCTTTGAAACCTTTCCTACAAGAACCAACAACTTTGATACTAATTAATAGAAATGCAAGAAGAAACTAAGAGGGGAGGGGTGAATTAGTTACCACAAAAAAAATTCCAAGTCCCCACAATGTCGCTACAATCTTCTCACTTAATAAACCAAATCCTTGCTCTGCTCGTTTAGAACTAGATATTCAACATAACTCAGTTAACATGGAAGTCTTAAGATATTAATGTGTATTAACCTTTAGTAGCTTAGTTTTGGAAGTATAAAGCATTAAGAAAACAACATGAACACATGAAAGCACCAAGATTTAAGGTGGAAACCCAATTTGGTAAAATCACCAATGCAACTAGATACAACTTTTCACTCTTCTAAAGTGAGCCATGTTAGGAGCCAACCTTGTTAAAGGTTACAAAAACATGGTTAAGTGTGACCCTATTAGAGGATTTGAATAACCTTGTTAGGAGTGGCCTTGTTAGAGGCCTTCAGACAATTCAATCTAGAAATGCCACCTTGTTAGAGGATATACAAAATGATTGCTAACCCAACTCTATTAAGAGATTTCTTCATTGTTACAATTGTTAGAAAGTAACAATGATTAACTTGATTGACGAAGCCACTAACTTTACAAATTTAGATCTTTGTTCTGGTTTATCCTCTTGATCCTTCCTGATCACAATATTCTTTGCATCTCGATCTACTAACTTGGATGCTCTATCCTTGATCAAATATCCTTCTCATTTTGCTTATTTCACATTGTCCCCAATTGCTTACTTCAATCTATAACTTGACCTTTCATATATATGATACTTAATGTCAAGCTGGCTTGAAAAACCTTTCATACAAATATTTAACATCCATTTAGTCAGCTTGTATTAACTAATTAATTGACAAAAGTAATCTACTAATAGTTGGCTAACACTAGAATGAGTCACTTGGTTAATACTAAATTCCTTTGATAACTAACCAAACTCAGCTAATAATAACTCTCTACATTGACTAACCGAACTCAATTTATACTAGCTTCCTTTGATGACCAACTGAAACTCAATTCCTTCTAAATTTTTCTTAGCTGATACTAAAGTCTTCTATAGTGCTCGAAGGAGCTCGGCTAACACTAGTTGTGCTCGATTAGAGTTTGAAATTTTTTGTAACATCAATGACAATATACAATTGAATAATTGTTTTTAACAATTGTATGCATTGACAATGTGATCTTGTACCACATGCCAGTTTTTCAATGCCTTGCAAGGGCTTAGAGATGTGCTTGCTCAAAGATTGTAGCCCAATAGTGCTTAGATACCCTTGGGGACACTTTCATTTAGTGTGGTCAATAGTATCCAAGGGACATTGTGGCTAGAATTAGGTTATCCCTAGCCTAAACCTAACCAAATAGAGCTAATGGAGCAGATGATTTGACCCTAAGATCAATAGTTTGAAATATACATGACCTTGCTCATTTGAACTGAGCAACACTACAACTTTTGACATCAGATGAGAAAGGGATGTCAAATCCAAAAAAAATTTGAATCTCTTCAAAATAATATATTCTATTGTAGGCTTTGATAGCATGATCATGTACCACCTAATAGTTTGTCAATATCTCTAATAAGCTCATCGATATTCCCACTCAAAGATTGCAACCCAATAGTGCTTAGAGACCCTTAGGGATGCTTCCCAGTCAATATGGTTGATAGTGACTAAGGGATGTTGTGGCTAGAATGAGGTTTTCTCTAGCCTAAAATTGGCTAACTAGAGCTAATAGAGTAGATGATTTGATCCCAAGACCAACAGTTTGAAATATACATAGCCTTGCTTATTTGAACTGAGTAGCACTACAACTTTTTCAATAAAGTGAGAAAGGAATGCTAAATTCAAACAAAGTTGAATATCTTAAAATTGAGATAAGTTATTGTAGGCCTTAGTAGTGTGATCATGTACTACCTAATAGTTTGTAAACACCTTACATGAGCTTAGAGATATGGCTGCTCAAATATTATAGCTTGATAGTGCATAGAGAGAATTCAACTCAATGTGGTTGATAGTGTCTGAGGGAAATTATGGGTGGAACAAGGTTGGACTTATCCTAAACCTGACCAACTAAAGCTAAAAGAGAAAATGATTCGATCCTAAGACCAATAGTTTGAAATATATACAACCTTGCTAATTTGAACTGAGCAACACTACAACTTTTGGCATCACTCAAGGGATGCCAAATCCAAAAAAGTCAAATCTCTTAAAATTGATATAGCTTATTCTAGGCCTTGGCAACACAATCCTGCACCACCTGATAGTTCATCAATACCTTGCACGAGTGCAGAGATATGCCCACTCAAAGATTGTAGCCACCCAATACATCAAATAATATTATTTTCGGCAACATGGCTAAGTAAGTTGAGTAAAAGTTTTTCATTTATAGAAACATATATCTTTGAAGAGATGATAAGTTATATAGGAGAAGATTCCATGATTAGAGATAAAAAATTGTCTAACTGTTAGACAATTTTAATATTAGTACAGAGTTAGTTTTTGATATTGTGAAGTCTAGTGTAACAATTGGCACATGTCTAGTCAAAGATAGGTAGAATAGAGTTTCCTAATGATGTACTTAAGTGCATAGATCAATACAGATAGTATAGAACAAGTTATAGGTCAAACACTAGTAAAGGTAGTGAACATAGCAAAATAGAGCACAATAGAAATAGAGGAATAAATGGTTAAGGAATTATTTTATTTACAAAATAATTACATAACTAATTAGGGACAAAATCCTAGATGTTAACCCTATGAGGGATAGTTTTAATTTTGTATTTATCCTAACGTGTGAAATCTTCAAAGCCAACAGTACAAATTTTTGTAAAAGTGATAGGTATATGTATGAAATCATAACTTGTGAAGTAATGTATATGTTATGTGAACTTTTGTGAAGGCCATGTGATGTGAATTATGATGAAAGATTAAAGATATGTGAAGTACAATAGTCAGCGGTAAAAAGGTTTTTGTATCTATCTCTATTTTGTGTAAAGGAACCATATTGTATAATTGCACGTTAAGGCAGTGTGTTCTTCTTTCATATAGTTGTAATTATATTAACAACTCCTAAAAAGGTTGGAGCAACTCCTAATGGGATTGAAGCTTTTAATAGGGCCTAGTCCTCTTGATGCAAGAGCATCCTAGGCTTTCTTGCAATCCTGCATTTTAGAGCCGAGTGCCAGTGATTTTCAATTTTCAGTTGTTGCCAAACTAGTTAGTGTATGTGGAGTTACTATAGCTTTAGTGCATGCCGAGTTACTATAGCTCTAATGGATGCTAAGTTACTATAGATCTAGTGGATGTCAAGTTACTGTAGCTCTAATGGATGTCGAGTTACTAAAGCTCCTAGTAGATGCCAAGTTACTGTAGTTCTAATGGATGTTGAGTTACTGTAGCTCCTAGTGGATGTTGAGTTACTATAGAAATCTTGTGCTAATCGAGTGTTCCTTCATGTGCCGAGTGAACCTGTTGGTGCTGAGTTTTCTAGTGGATGCCAAGTGTTCATGTATGTGTCGAGTGCTAGTATTGGTCTTGGTTTTCTTCATGCTAAGTTATCTGTGAAGCCAACTTTTGGCATTTAATTTATGTATGGGTATTTAATTTAGTGGCGACTTGTGGCTCAACCTATATTTATGTAAGGAATTTAATTTAGTTTGTAATGATTTGGGCCAACTTGTGGCTTAGTTGAGTATAAGTAAGGGGCTTTGTGGAGTTTTTAAGCAATAATTATTCATTCTAGCTTGGTGAAGGGGATGAAGTATAGATACAAATTTTGAAGAGCTAGGGTTGTGACTTGAGAACCAAAGGATTGCTTTGTGGACCTAAGGGTACAAGTGTGGATTCTTTTTGGTGTTCTTATCTAGTTGTAGATCTAGACTAGCTAGAATCGAGTTTGTAAGTGGATCTTGTTGGATCTTGTAGAACTAATTTTGTAATTGTTGTTGTATTTGGCCCTAACCTAGAAGGCCTCACATCTAGGCATATTGCATGTAATTTGTTATATCTATGAATAAAAAGTTGTGATTTGGTATCAAATATTGCACTATTGTTGTTTTGTTGTTTTATTTCTATTGTGTGGTTATTTTATGGAGGTTTGGGGATCCTCCTGCCTTGAATTTCATCAAGTGGTATTAGAGTGAAGGTTGTACCTAAGTATGTATACCGAGCACTAAATTTGAGGCAGTTTGCACCAAGGTTTTGTGAAGTGGATTTGTTAGGATTTTTGACAATCTTGGAAGATGGTTCTATGAAGATTGGACCCTAGGGTGATTTCTAATCTTAGTGATGTTGTGGAAGAAAGGATCTCAAAAAAGGTTAAAGCAGATTTTAGATCTGAAATAGAGGAGGTTAAAGCCACTTTCAGATCTGAGATGGTGTTGATGAAGAGTAATATGATCCCTGAGATCATAAGTGTTATAGGTGGTGCACCTTGACATATGGGCATTAAAGATGGTTATGAGGAAGCTACTAAAGACTTTGAATTTTCTAGATCAAGTGGTGAAGCCAAAATTGATCATGTGGAGAGACCTATGGGAAATAGGATTGGTCAATTTTTTTACACCTGGATCTCAATTGAAGTTGAAGCATAAGATGGAGGTTTCTAATTTCTTGGGTACTTTGAATCCTGAAGACTTGATTGATTGGATTGGTGAATTAGAAGACTACTTTGAGCTTGAGGATATTGAGGATCCACTCAGAGTAAGGTTGGCACAAACTAAGTTGAAGGGACATGTTACTCTATGGTGGAAGGAACTGCAAAGGGATAGAGAATAGGAAGGTGAAATGAAGATCACTAGATGGAGATTGATGGTGACTAAGTTGAAGGCTGAGTTCATTCTTGTTGATTATGAACTTGAGTTATTTAAGAGGTTATAGAATTTGAAATAAAAGGATATGACTATGAAAGATTATACTGAGGAATTCTACAAGTTGACTATTCAGTCTAGGCATGGAGAATTTTTAAAGGAGAAGGTAGCATAGTACATTAATGGTTTGAGATTTAATATTCAGGATGAGGTTGGTATACTAAATATTTCTTTGGTCAAGGATGCTTGTCAATATGCTTTGAGAGCAGAAGAAAAGCTAAAGAGGAAGAATCAAGGTAATGCTATAGGGAAGGAGAAGTAGGATAGTTTGGCACAAGCTAAACCAAATGCAGAAGGTGAACCAAAACTTTTTGAATAGAAAAGAAGGATAGGTGGAGGTGGGTTCAAAGGTAATTGTTTCAGGTGTGGTCAAGAAGGGCATAGATCTTTTGAATGTTCGATTGGAAGGGAAACTACTATTATGAATGAGGTTGCAGTCTAGGATAGTTAGCGTAAGCAAGGAGAGAGTTTGCTAGCTCAATGAGTATTGGTTCGTTAGAGGACAGTAGAGTCCTATCAAAGAACTAGTTTGTTCAAGACGTGTTGTAAGTTTCTTGGTAAAGTCTACAATGTGATTGTAGATGGTGGTAGTATGGACAACCTTGTTGTTGAGGAGATGGTTCAAAAACTTGGTTTGAAGAGAATGAGCACCCTTATCATTATAGGATTGGTTGGTTGCAAGGTGAGCATGCTTTGGAAGTGAGGGAGCAGTGCCTTGTTAATTTCTAGATTGGGCAGTATAAGGATCAAGTGTTGTGTGATATTGTTGACATGAACAGTTGTCATGTGTTGCTTGGTAGACCTTGGCAGTATGATTGCAAGGCTATGCATGATTGTGTCAAGAATGTATTTACAATTGAGAAAGGAGGCAGGAAGCATTCCCTGATTCCTTTGCAAAATGAAGAGGTTAGAAGAATGAACCTAAGTATTGGCATCCAAGTCAAGTTGGTAGATTCTAAGAAGGTTGGAGATCAGTATGGAAAATAGACCTATAACACAGCTAAGATGGATGTGAAGAAGCATAAGAATAACAAGGGAAAGAGTGTACAAGTTGAATTTTTGGAGGATATGTATGCAAAGAACTAGTTTGGGATTTATGTGTTGAATCCCAAAAGATGTTCTTCTAGTTACTAGAACATCTTTTTGAAACTAGGGTGTTTGATGCAGTGGCATCCTAAGCTTTCTTGCAATCTTGCATGTTGTAGCCCAGTGCCAGTGGTTTCTAATTTTTTATTGCTTCTGAACTGGTTAGTTTATGTCGAGTTATTATAGCTTTAGTGCATGCTGAGTTACTATAGTTATAATGGATGTTGAGTTACTATAGTGTTACCTATTTTGCCCCCCACCAAAATTTGAATTTCAAATACTTGACCCACCCAATGACCACTTCCCATCTTTAATACTACTTTAATGCCCTGGAAATACAAAATAAATGATTAAACCTTATGATATTTCTTTTCGCTGGCCTGCAACTTTCCCCGTCGTCAGATGTTGCATAGATCTATAGATGTCACTTACTCACTACGAAAAGTTGCAAGGTTGTTTTCCATAGCGAGATAGTGACCATCAGAATTTTGCTGTGGTACTAAAAAATGAAGTTCGGCATTGATTTTGATAAGTCCCCAGAAGTCGCTATGTCACTATCAAGAAATTTGTGTTTCTCACCATTAGCAACATAGCACCTTGACAGAAAGTAATCCTATGGTAACTTTTTTAGAAGATGGGTCCAAGACAATGCTTTGTCAGATATCAATTTGGCACACGATGGCATTTAGTGGGATACACATATACACCAAGAAAATTGATGGCACCGGATGTCACTATGTCACTGTCAAGAAACTTTTTCTTCTCGTTGTTAGCGACATAACGCCCAACTGGGAAATAAACACATGGTGGGACCTCAAACGATGTGGAAAGGTGACTAGGATGAAAGTAAGGTTTTGATCTGTTGCTAGCAATGCATATTCTTTTGCATCATCAGTGCCCTGGACCCACGCCCATTCATAAAGCATGTCAATGATCCCTATCATCATATCATCTTAGATCAATAGTCCTTGCTATCTCGCTATGAAAAGTTGCAAGATGTTTAGTCTATGCGACATAGAGATTATGGGACCCACCACTCTTTAGGGTACTTTGTGTAGTTTCTCTACCCTTGATTTGATCTTAGATCTGTAGTCATCCCTATCTCACTATGGTGAGTTGCACGAGGGTTACGAATAGTGACATAGCGATAAGGGGCCCACCATATTTCTCTTCAGTAATGCATAAAATGTCTTCCACACAATCAAATGAGAATCAACGACCGTCACTATCTCGCTATAGTAAGGTGCTCACTTTTTATATATAGCAAGATAGAAATTCAGTGACACATGTCCCAATGGGCCTAGCTAAGGCATTTACGGTTAGAGGCTGGCAGTTGGGAGATCATTATGGTCAGGGTTTTGAGGAGGTGGCATAGTTAGTTATGAGAATTTTCTCAAACTCGAGAAGACCTTGTGAGGTGGTAGAAAAATAAAAGGCTATTGGCCCACATGGCTCATCCTGGTGGCAGAGTTCGGTTGACTTGCTGACTTTGCTAATTCATGAGCTAGAAATGAAGGAGATCAAGTTTTGTTGCGTGATTTGATCCTCATGATCAATGCCAAACACTCCCAAATGAATGATGAGTCTAGTAAATAGTGAGAGAACACTCAACCACCTTAGTTCATCCATCTACTTGGTCAAAATGGTTTAATGGCATTGTTTTTGTCAGAGCTCTGTTTTAACAAAATATCAAGTTCATTGTATCTGAATCTATACCCTTATCAAATTTTCTCTAGATCCTTATCAAGACTTAATGGAAGTGGTTGTGGAATAAATTTAGAGAAAATATCTCAGTTATGCCTGAGCTATAAAGGTAATTTTTGTAGATTTTGTACTGTCAACTCTTCTCTGACTTCTCTAATATTGTTCTACAATTTCATGTGTAAATTCCCTTTGCCTCTCAAATCTATGACATTCTACCTTATCTTCTCTAGCCATTGATGTCAAGTGCAAGAACTATTTTCCTCTCACTAGTGTATTGTAGAGATTTGCAATCTTACATGACTGTATCTCTTTTGGCCTATGAATGGTATATAAGTAAATCCTCTCTTTCCTTGTGTCATTCATTTGGGTTTTTTGATCTGCATGTGATTGTTAGATTAAAGCAAGTCTGGATGTGTATATCTCTTGGTGTCATGATGGTTCAATAGTGCATGTATGGTTCAATAGTGCATGTATGGGCAGAGATTGGTTTGAACACTCTATTTTGGTGCATCACCCCATTAGGTTAGAATAGGTAGATTGTCTTCTATGCATTCCTTCTCTCTTTTTGTCTCCAAGAGTAGTTAGGTGCATCCTGATAGTAAAGGAAGTTGGCCTTCTCTAGAGACTCAACCTCATAGTTCAAGTCCCACACCTTGGAGGTTGTTTCCATATTTTACAAGGTTGTCTTTAGGTAAAAACTTTGGACAAGGGTGCAAACCTTTGTGACAATAGTTTTTGGCATGTCTGTTGGGACAATATTCAAAAAATTTCAAGTCTACTGGTGTCAAAAAGAAGATTTCCAGATTAATACCGAGGAGATAGTACTGGCTTCGGTGTTCAAGCCTTCAAGAGGCTCATTCTTCAAGTACTTGGTGACTCTGAGCTTCAAATATATCTGGTTCCAGACCAAAGTTGCAGTAATTCATGCCTAAAGCTAAAACAAGGCCATCCTCTAGAGGTAAATTTCATTACCAAGAGCTTTTATTTTCAAATCCTACAAGAAGGAAGGCTAGAGTATCTTTATCACCAGTTAGGAGTGCAATAGTGACAAATACACCTACAAGATCTATCTCTACTCCTCCTGCTATTAGATCTCAACCTAGATTGCCATCAGCACATATCAATAGATCACTTGTCTATATGCACAGCCTAGGGCTCATACTTTTGCCACCTTTAATGGTGGGAGTCCTCTTTTATTGGCCCAAAGACATGACATACCAATAGCTGCACTCAAAAGTATACTAGAATTTACTAGTGAAACTTCTATCTCTCCCTCAAAACACATTCAAGAAGTTGCAAATGTCTACAATATCCATGGTATTACAAAAGATGATGTTGTAGTTAGGCTTCTAGCCTCATCCTTGAAAGGAAAAGCATTACAATGGTATAGAGGTTTGGCTCATGGTTCTATAGCCGATTGGGATGGATTAGGAGTAGGACTGTGCAAACACTTTGAAGACAAAAGTGGTCATTTGTCACTTTTAGAATAGTTGACTACTATAAAAAGAGCCCCCTATGAATGTATGACTGATTTCAACTATAGATTTCAAAAGAGATGGGATAGAATACCTACTTCAGTAAAACCTACCCCTACTAATGCCTTCTTGCATTACCTTAGAGCTTTTAACAGTGACATTGCCACTACAATCCAAACTATGGGAGGAGATACCTTGCCTAATGCTTATGACATAGCAATAAAGTCAGAAAACATCCTAATACAAGGAGGTAACATAGCTCCAAGGCATCCTATGCCTTTTTTCCCTAATGTTCCAAATCACCAACCAACAATGGCTCCTCTTCCCACAACTTCCACATCGCAATCCTTTGCTCCAGTTCCTCAAGCTTCCACATCTTCAAATGGAATAGATGAAATCAAGGAAATGATGTAATCTATGATGTTGAGCATAGATAGGAGATTTCAAGGCCAAGAGAAGAAGCTAGAGGATAGCTTCTCTATCATGTAGAAAGTGAGCAACAAGGTGATGAATTTAGAGAGACAGCAAGCTCAAGGTAGTAAGGCTCATCAATTGCAACATCAAACTCTGAATAGTGGTAGGCCTCCAAATGAAAATTATGGGAACAATTTTTTTGATCAGAATAGGTAGAATAGCCATGCTTCAACCTCAAATGTAAACCAAAGTAGGGCCATAGTTGCTCAAAACAAAATGGCCCCAAGATCAGGATTTTTGTCCCTCCTGTAATTACTCCTATGCCCATTGCATGTGTTAGAAGGTTGAACCTTATTTGGCTTTGACCATCCAAGAGCCTACAACAGGATAACCATACAAGGAGGACCAATTTAAAGATGCCTTGTACATGCAAGGACAAGGTGATTGCGCCTTTATGAATCATCAAGTGGAGTGGAGGAACATTGTAATGTAAACCAGGATTCCATTACTCACAACACTAGGAGCAAAAGAAGAGCTATTGAAGATGCTACCCCTCCTCCTCCCAATCATGCATCAACTTCAAATGTAATACCTCATGAACAAGAAGTAAATGATCAATCAAATACTTCTCAATAGCAAAGGTGAAATAATGGCAAGAAAAGATGTAAGTGATCCTCAAGTTGTTCCATCTCAACCTCCTACAAATGCAGCTCCCAAGGCTTCTACCAAAGCACCTACTATGCCATTTGGTGTGGTAGAAAAAATGAAAAAGACAAATTTGAATATTTTTATGTGGGATGTTGTTGCTACTATACCCATGCAAAAGAAGTTGCTGCAGCAAGAATTGGAAAGTATTGAACCAAAGAGTCAGCCACCCAGCATGGAAAGTGCCACAAGCCTAGTACAGCCATCAAGGGAGGAAGAAACAAGTAAAAAGGTTAGACCCCCTCCATTTTATGTTTATCTAATTATAGGGGATAAACTAGTCCACAGTTGCATGATTGATTCAGGGGCTAGTAGTTCAATAATGCCTAGGTGTGTTGTTGATGCTTTGGGAATGAAATATGAGCCCATTGTTAGGGATGTATTACAGTTGGATGGTAGTACTATCAAGACTATAGGGATCCTTAGGTATGTGGAGATGGCCCTACATGCATGCCCTGGTTGTACTGTAACACAAGATATATCCATTGTTGAAGTCATGCCACATTTTGCCATCTGTCTGTCAAGAGACTTCACTGCCTAAATAGGTAGTTACATATTTTCTTATTGGTCATATATGTCTTTTACAACAAGATATGGGGCCAAAGCTTCAATCAGAGTGGAGCCTTCAGCCCTCCATCATACTTAACCCTACGCCCGTAATCTCATCAACATGAACTACACTATCCTAGAAATGGATGAGAATGACATAATGAATGAGCCTACTACTTCCCTAGCAGCGATACCTAGTTTTCTCTTAGATGAATGGGCTAATTCATGTCAATTTTATCCTATGTTAGAAACCCTTGAGACAAGCCTTAGTACATATTGTATATTAGAGAAGGATGCTCTAGTTCCCAATCTTGTGGAGACTAAAGAAGATGTGAATGGGATATGGAGTATGTACTTTGATGGCTCAAGGAATAAGAATGGATCAAGGGCTGGTGTGATGTTAATTTCTCCTGCACAAGTAAGGTACTACTTCTCCTTTAGGCTTTAGTTCAGTTGCACTAATAATGTGGTCGAGTATGAATCCTTGATTCAGGGTCTCCTACTTGCACAAAAAAGAGGAATTCAAGCCTTAAGTGTATATAGGGATAGTGAGTTGGTGGTTAATCAAGTGAGAAATTAGAATATCACCAAGAACGGTTTGCTCAAGTCTTATAAACATAGGGTATGGGATTTTCTTGAGGGTTTCGATGCATTTAATATTCAAAGTATCCCTAGAAAAGAAAATAGACATGCTGATAGGCTTGCAGCAATAGGTGCATCTCATGATGTGCCAAGGAATCTTGAGGAGAAGAAGAAGAAAAAAATCAAAATGGTAGTAAGGTCTGCCATCCCTAACAACAACATCCATTGGCAAGTGTTTGAATCTGATGAACAAATTGTAAGCTTCTAGCATAATGAAAATTTTTAGATAGAAACTAGTCAAGACTGTAGGATCAGTATGGTGATCAAATCATTAATCTCAGTTCCAAAAAATTGCCTAAGGGCCTCATTACCTTATAGAGTGTTTTTAATCCTAATGACCAAGCAAGAGACAGAGTCATGAACCTAGCTACTGACAAAGATGATCACACCCTAGTCATGGTTGCTGATGGAAAATCCTTAAACACAGGGAAGGTATGTTCTAAGATTGAGCAAGAAAGTTTTATTCATCTATGTCAAGAATTTAATAATATATCTTCTTGGACGTATGATGATTTAAAGGGTTTTGACCCAAATTTTTTTCAGCATACCATAGATTTAATTGATAATGTCAAACTAGTAAGACAAAAACAAAGGCCAGTGAATCCCAAGATTGAACCCTTAATGAGAAAAGAGCTATCCAAATTGATTGAGGCCAATACAATTTTTCTCATCAAGCACTCATCATGGCTAGCAAACCTTGTCCCTGTTAGGAAGAAGAATGGAGAAATTAGATTGTGTGTGGACTTTAAGGACCTTAACCAAGCTTCCCTTAAAGATCACCATCCTCTCCCTTCCATGGAGTAGATTTTATCTAAGGTCAGTGGTTCAAAGAGGTTTTCATTTCTTGATGGATTTTCTGGCTACAATCAAGTATTGGTCAAAGAGTCTAATAGTACAAGATTGCATTCACTACCAAATGGGGTACCTATGCTTATTGTAAAATGCCATCTGGGCTAACCAATGCAAGTGCTACATTTCAGAAGGCAATGGAGATGGCCTTCAAAAATGTGATTGGAAAGTTTGTATTAGTTTACCTTGATGATATCACAGTGTATTCAAAGAATGTAGAAGATCATTTTGATCATTTGAGACAGGTGTTCTCAAGGTGTAGAGAGTTTGGGATATCCCTTAACCCAAGCAAGTGTGTTTTTGCTACCAATCAAGGAAAATTATTAAGACACATTGTATCTGAGGATGGTTTAACCATTGATCTAGAAAGAAAAAAAGTCATACTTGCTCTCCCTCTTCCTAAACATAAGAAAGGGTTGCAAAGTTTCCTTGGTAGGATAAAAAATTTTAGAAGATTTATCCTTAATCTTGCTACCATGGTAAAATCCCTTACAGCTATGCTCAAGAAAAGTATGGTCTTTGCATGGACCAAGGAAGGGAAGGAAAGTTTTGAAGAGATCAAGGTAGCCATAGCCTCAACCCCTACTCTCATTAATCCAAATTTTGAAAATTATTTCATCCTTTATACCCTAGGTGGTGAGTCAAGTATTTCTACTATCTTGACTCAAACAAATGATAAAGATGAAGAGCAGCCCATAGCCTTCTTTAGTGAAGGGCTTAAAGAGTATAAAGAAAAATATAGCTATATAGAGAAGCAAGCCCTTGCAGTCATTAAAGCTTTAAAGAAATTTAGACTCCTTCTATCTCATAATAAAATTCATTTGTTAGTACCCCATGCTAGTGTGAAGGATTTCCTTTTGAGCAAAGATATTAGTGAGAAGAGAGCTAGTTGGATTACTAAAGTAACAGAATATGATGTTGACATCCAGATCACTGAGCTGGTAAGAGGAAAAGTGTTGTGTAAATAGATGATATCATATTAGGAATCAGATGAGGAAGTTGCTATGATACTAACAGAGCAACAAGAGGCAAGAAATGGTGAACCAAGGAATTGGATGGATGATATGAGGAATTTCTTATTAGGCAATAGATACCCTCAAGGATTAGATAGAACTAAAAGGAGACAGTATAGATTATAGTCAATTCCCTATGTTATAGTTGATGGTATCCTTTTCAGGAAATATTTTAATGGAGCCCTATTAAGATGCATTGATATAGACCAATCTAAAAGAATGATCAAAGAGCTTCATGATGGTCCTAATGGTGGTCACTTCTCAGCAAGGACAACTGCAATGAAGATCATGAGGGTTGGTTACTACTGGCCATCCCTATTCTATGATTGTCATAGGTATGTGAGGAAGTGTGAAAAATGTGCCTTCTTTTCTGGTAAGCAAAAGCTTGCAGCTCTTCCTCTTCATCCCATTTAGGTGAACCAGCCTTTTGCTCAATGGGGATTGGATTTCATAGGCCCTATCAATCCTTATTCTAGTTCTAGTCACAAATGGATTTTAGCTGCTATAGATTACTTCACTAGATGGATAGAGGCAATTGCATTGAAGGATGCCATAGAGTCTTTAGTTGTTGAGTTCCTTGATAGAATTGTGACCAGGTATGGTGCCCCTTCGACCATCCTTTTAGATAATGCAAAATCTTTTGTAGGATCTCAGATTTGCACATGGGTAGTTAACCATAATATCTACTTAAGCACATCCTCAAACTACTATCCTCAAGGTAATGGTTTAGCTGAGTCATGCAAATAAAACCTGATTAAGATTATGAAAAGCACTATAGAGGATAACTAGAGGTGTTGGCATCAAAAGTTGAGGACTACACTGTGGGCTGACAGAATAACACCTAAGAGGTCGATAGGAAATTCACCATTTATGTTGGTATATGGTAGAGAAGCAAGGCTTTCAATTTCATTAGAATTCCCATCCCTAGAACTAGCTCATCAGCTAGAGCTAATTGAAAATGATGCCATGACAGTGAGAATGGCAAAGCTGATGGAGTTGGAAGAGAAAAGAAGTCAAGCCATGCAAACTCTAGAAACACATCAGCAGCATGTAAAAAGGAGCTTTGACAAGAAGGCTAGGGTCAGAACCTTTAGAGAGGATGATTTAGTTTTAAAATGGGATGCAGACAAGGAAAAACTAGGAAGACACTCAAAATTTGATGCACTATGGAGTGGTCCCTATTTGATTATCAACTGTAAGCAGGCCAATATTTTCAATTAAGCAGGCTTGATGGAAAAGTTTTGCCTATCCCAGTCAATGAGATCTATCTCAAACCATGTTCAAACCATGTTTTTGACAGGGTTTGAGGTTTCGTATACAAAGGTATCTTAGTTTTCTTTCTATTGTTTTCCTATTTTCCAAGAAGTGCACGAGCACAAGTTTCTCCCTGTGAGTTAGCCAATTTTTCAAAGTTTTGAAGGTTGCAGAAGGTTTTTTGGTCTCTGGTTCTAGTTGCAGAGACAGAGGGCAAGTTTTTAGAGTTTTGTTCCCACAGAGGTAGGGTTAGGGTTTCACAATGCACTGATCCAAATATTTTGCGACTCTATAGCCCAATGGATGCATAAGGTCACTGGTCATACACATAGCTGGCTTCTGTCCCCTCTAAGTCACCAGAAATGTTACCTATTTTGCCTCCTACCAAAATTTGAATTTTAAATACTTGACCCACCCAATAGCCACTTCCCATCTTTAATATTACTTTAATACCCTGTAAATACAAAATAAATGATTAAACCTTATGATATTTCTTTTCGTTGGCCTGCAACTTTCTCCGTCATTAGATCTTGCATAGATCTATGAATGTTGCTTACTCACTATGAAAAGTTGTGAGGTTGTTTGCCATAGTGAGATAGCGACCATAAAAAATTTGCTGAGGTACTAAAAAATGAAGTCCAATACCGATTTTGATAAGTCCCTAGAAGTTTCTATGTCACTATCGAGAAATTTGTGTTTCTCGTCGTTAGCAACATAGTGCCTTGACGAAAAGTAATCCTGTGGCAACTTTTTCAGAATATGGATCCCAGACAATGCTCTGTCACATATCATTTTGGAACATGATGGCATTTAGTGGGATACACATATACACTAAGAAAATTGATGGCACTGGAGGTCGCTATGTCACTATCAGGAAACTTGTTCTTCTTGCTGTTAGTGACATAGCACCTAGCCAAGAAATAAACACATGGTGGGACCTCAAATGATGTGGAAAGGTGACTAGGATGAAAGTAAGGTTTTGGTTTGTTGCTAGCAGTGCATATTCTTTTGCGTCATTAGTGCTCTAAACCCACACCCATTCATAACGTGAGATCATCTCAGATTAATAGTCCTCACTATCTCACTATGGAAAGTTGCAAGATGTTTAGTCTATGCAACATAGTGAGTATGGGACCCACCACTCTCTAGGGTAATTTGTGCAGTTTCTCTACCCTTGATTTGATCTCAGATCTACAGTCATCGCTATCTCGCTATGGTGAGTTACACGAGGGTTACGAATAGTGACATAGCGATAAGGGGCCCACCATATTTCTCTTCAGTAATGCATCAAATATCTTCCATATGATCAATGAGAATTGATGGCCGTTGCTATGTTTCTATAGCAAGGTGCTCATTTTTTATGTATAGCGAGATAGAAATTTAGCAACACGTGTCCCAATGGGCCTAACTAAGGCATTAATAATTAGAGGCTGGCAGTTGGGAGACCGCCATGATTAGGGTTCTGAGGAGGTGGCGTAGTTGGTTATGAGAATGTGGTCAAACTCGGGAAGACCTTGCGAAGTGGTAGAAAAATAAAAGGCTATTGGCCCACGTGGCTCATCCTGGTGGCAGAGTTCAGTTGACTTGCTGAATTTGCTGATTCACAAGCCAAAAATGAAGGAGATTAAGTTTTGTTGCGCAATTTGATCCTCATGATCAATGCCAACCACTCCTGAATGAATTCTGAGTCCAATAAATAGCAAGAGAACACTCCACCACCTCAGTTCATCCATCTACTTGGTCAGAATGGTTTAATGGCACCATTTCTCTCAGAGCCCTATTTCAACAAAATATCAGGTTCATTGTATCTGAATCTATTACCCAGATCAGATTTTCTCCAAATCCTTATCAAGACTTAATGGCAGTGGTTGTGGAATAACTTCAGATAAAATATCTTAGTTATGCCTAAGCTATAAAGGTAATTTTTGTAGATCTTGTACTGTTGACTCTTCTCTGACTTCTCTAATATTGCTCTGCAATTTCATGTGTAAATTCCCTTTGCCTCTAAACTGTATGAAATTTTTCCTTATCTCCTCCAACCACTGATGTAAAGTGCAAGAACTATTTGCCTCTCACCGGTGTATTGTAGAGATCTACAATCTTGCATAACTGTATCTCTTTTGGTCTATGAATGGTATATAAGTGAATCCTCTCTTTCCTTGTGTCATTCATTTGGGTTTTTTGATCTACATGTGATTGTTAGACTAAAGAAAGTTTGGATGTTTATATCTCTTGGTGGCATGATGGTTCAATAGTGCATGTATGGGTAGAGATTGGTTTGAACACTCTATTTTGGTGCATCACCCCCTTAGGTTAGAATAGGTAGATTTGCTTCTATGCATTCTTTCTCCCTTTTCCTCTCCAAGAGTAGTTAGGTGCATCCTAATAGTAAAGAAAGTCAGCCTTCTCCGAAGACTCAACCTCATAGTTCAAGTCCCATAGCTTGGAGATTGTTTCCATGTTTCACAAGGTTGTCCTTAGGTAAAAAATTTGGACAAGGGTGCAAACCTTTGTGACAACAAGATGCTGAGTTACTATATCTCTAATGGATGTTGAGTTACTATAGCTCCTAGTGGATGTCAAGTTACTATAGCTCTAATGGATATTGAGTTACTATAGCTCCTATTGGATGCCGAGTTAGTATAGCAATCTTGTGTTGACTGAGTGTTCCTTCATATGCCGAGTGAACCTATTGGTGCTAAGTTTTTCAGTGGATACCAAGTGGTCATGTATGTGTCAAGTGCTAGTATTAGTCTTGGTTTTGTTTGTGTCGAGTTGTCTATAAAGCTAACTTTTGGCATTTAATTTATATATGAGTATTTAATTTAGTGTTGTAGCTAACTTGTGGCTCAACCTATATTTCTGTAAGGGATTTAATTTAGTTTGTAATGAGCTAGGCCAACTTGTGGCTTAGTTGGGTAGAAGTAAGGGGTTTATTGGAGTCTTTAGGTAGTAATTATTCATTCCAGCTTGGGAAGGGGATGAAGTATAGATACAAATTTTTAAGAGCTAGGGCTATGGATTGAGAACCAAAGGATTTCTTGGTGGACCTGAGGGTACAAGTGTCGATTCTTCTTGGTGTTATTATCCAGTTGTGGATCTGGACTAGCTAGAATCAAGTTTGTAAGTGGATCTTGTTGGATCTTGCAGAATTGATTTTGTAATTGTTGTTGCATTTGGCCCTAACCTAGAAGGCCTTACACTTGGGCATATTGCATGTAATCAGTTATATCTATGAATAAAGAGTTGTGATTTGGTATCAGATCTTGCATTATTATTATTTTAATTGTTGTATTTATGTTGTGTGGTTGTTTGTTGGGGGTTTAGACATCTCCTTTGTGGATTCTCCTACCTTGCATTGCATCACCTCTAATAAGGACCGAGACACTATATGTAATTCATAGAATCCTAACAAGGTCAATATCCTTAACATGATTCTTTTGTTTAGTGGATCATTTTGTGGGTACCATCCCCAACAAGGTTTTCCCTTGGCTAGGGTTTCCCTAGTTAATAAAATATAGTGTTATGAATTCTCTTTGTGTATGGATTTATTTACTATTCAACATTGTTGGTTTACTTTCATATGCATGTTATAAATTATTAAACAATATTTAGTTATGAGCAAAATTTTGTAGAATATGGATTCACACCCCCACCCCTACCCCCCCTCTCAGTAGTATCTATTTCCAACACTGGGTATAAGAACACAGTTACTCAAAAGAAGCTTAACAACTTGAGTAACATCCCTATGGATATGGAACAATTGAAGAGGAATATTGAAGAAGCCCTTGATCAAATTGATCTTCTTATAGAAGAAAGAGATAACCTGAAAGAAAGGTATGAAGATGCAAAAGATTACATTGGTAAACTAAAAGATAAGATTGACCATCTCAAATCTAGAAAAGAATCTAAAGAACAAACTAGTGATAGTGATGAAGTAGCAACCCTTAAGAAAGAAAATGAAATCTTGAAGCATGAATTGAAGATTGTTAAACTAAAATTGAGTTTAAGGAAAGATGATAGCAAGTTTGATTTAGATCTAAAATCTGAGAATGCAGATCTAACATCCCATTTGACTCAAGTAACATCTAAATTAGATTCTATCAAAATAAAACATGCAAAATTAGAAAAGTACAATATCATTATGAAATGACAGTTGACCCAAGATAAGAAATAGTTAGAGAAACATTATTCTAGTAGTGAGAGAATTGATGTCATGTCCCCTTTTCAAATAATTAAAAATAATAAACTTTGCTAAGGCAGGCAGGCTCCAAAAAGGTGAAGTTTCGGCAAAAGGGGCTAATATTTGGAAATCAATGGACTAATAAATAAAAATTATTATTAAATTATATTTTATTAACCCCTCTTGGATGTGAGTTAGGGTTATGCCCCCTTTTAAGGGATTTGGAGGCATTTTGGGCTTATTCCAGAACTTGTTTTTCTCTTATTACTTTGTTGTTCTTCAGAGGCTGCAAAACCTGTGGAGAAGAGACCCAAGGATGGGAGTTTGAAAGTTTTTAGGAAGGCTAAGAATAGGATTTTGAATCCATTCCATGTGCAAGCTCATGCAGAGTTTGCCCTTGTGCTGAACAGTGCAATGTAGATTTTCGGGTGTGTTTTTTGTAAGAGTTTGGTGTTTTCGGTTGAGTATTTCATATCAGTTTGGGTTGCTGCTATATTTTAGACTTTAAGATGTTAAAATAGAGCTAAATATATGTATTGAGACATGGTTAAACTTTTGAGATAGATTATTAGTATTTTTGTGGTGTTTTCGGGCATTTTTGTGTTAATTTTGAGAACCTGATGAGCATGGTTTTTGTCCTACGTTTGGGAGCTGTTGTGTAAATGCTATACAGATCTGAAAATATCATTTTGTAGGCTATTATTCTGCTGAAATTTTTGTAAAAATTTCCATTTTCAAATTTATTAATAATATGTGAAGTTGTGAAGTTTTTGGCACTATTTCAGACATACCCGATTTGGGGTTTATTGAGAAATTGGTGGATCTTTGTAATATTGGTTGTTTGATTTTGAAAATCTAATTAGAGGCTTGAAATATCATATAAAATCAGAAAAAGGGACATTTCAGTGGTATCAGAGCTATGATCTTGCTAGCCTGAGGGTTTGTAGAAGTTTGCATGCAACCAAGTGAAAGAGAAAAGAGATATTTGCAGCGAGAAAAGAATAAAAAAAAATTGATCAAACCTCCAGTTAAAAGTAAAAGTACAAAATCCAAGGAAGGAAAAAGCATGGCTGATCAAGATGAGATGGAAAAGAAATTTTTTCAAGACATCCAAAATACTCAGAAGCAAACAGTGGATAGTTTGGCAGAAACTAGAGAGGCTTTGCGGATATTAACAGAAAAATTGCAAGGAGTTGCATCTATTAATGAGAAAGGGAGCACTTCAGAGGAGCCAAGAAATTTGAAACTCACACCCTCTAAATCAACAAAAACTATTTTCCTACTTGTAAATGAGCCACCAGTACCAAATCTAGCCCTTAATCCTATGGAAGAGGTTACAGGTAACTTGATTGCATTAAGAGCTACTTACAATGGCTTAGATGATGACTTTCACAGTTCGGTTCCTTTTAGAGAATATGTGGATATGATGAGCACTTTGATGCCCAAGAAAGAGAATAGGAGGGAGCATGACATAAGTGGAAGAGAGCTCAAAAATAAAATAAGCAAGTTTACAGCACCTACTTTTGATGGAACAAATAAAATTTTAGCTAGAGCATGGCTACAAAAATTACAGACTTTCTTCACACTTAACCCCATGAAGAAGAGTGATGTTTTTCAATTTGCAAGTCTACACTTGGAAGATGCAGCCTATGATTGGTAGTATCATGGAATGACTACTCAAGGTCATGATCAGGTAACTACATTTGATGATTTCATTCAAAGAGTGATAGATAGATTTGACCTCAAGGATGATGAAGAGTGCTTTAAAGAATTGTCAAAATTGAAGCAAACCAAATCAGTTAATGAGTATATAGAAGAGTTTCAAAAAGTGGTTGTTATGGTACCTGATATGAGTGAAAAGAGGATTGTTTATCTTTTTCTTGATGGTTTAGAAGATTCTGTTAAGGGTTTGGTTAAGGCTTTCTCACCCTCAACCTTACAGGAAGCTATCAAAAGAAGCTTGCAACTTGAAACTTGCATGCCTATGAAACCAGTCACTAATCAAAAACCCCCAAATCTTTGGCAACATAAGGGGAATTTTTAGAAAAAGACTTTCCCAACACTACCACCAAAAGATGTGATAAATGTGGCAAAAAAGAAGTTAGATGAAGAGACTAGGAGTGAATTACGAAGGAAAAAGCTTTGTTTTACTTGTAGAGAACCATGGGTTCTAGGACACAGATGTTTGGGGAAAGGTCAAGTGCACTATATTGAAGTTGCTTCAGAATCTGATTTAGATGAGCATGAGGAATTTCATGACACTAAAGAGGAGGTAGAAGAAGAGAAAAAAAAAAAATCAGCAAGGATGGCACTTTAGCAGCATTATCAGGAGTCCCAAGATACCATCCCTTTCGAATTCGAGGGGTACTAGCAGGGCAAAGGTTGACAGTTCTTCTTGATAGTGGGGCAACTCACAATTTTATTGATGAGGGATTTTCCATGAAAAGAGGACTTAAAGCAGAAGATTTTGAGGGATTCAATGTTACTATAGTGGATGGATTCACTATGCCTTACACATAGGTGGTGAAACAACTCAAGATGACCTTAGGAGATTATGAGTTATGTGATGGCTGCTATGTGGTTGGCATTGGGGAGACAGATCTTGTATTGGGTGTTCAATGGTTGCACTCTATTGGAGGCTATTACATGAACCATCAAACTATGGAGTTTAAATTTCATTCCAATGGGAAAGAATTCATATTGAGAGGCTTATCAAATGGAGCACCTAAGGCAGTCTCTACAAAGAGGATGGAGAGGACTTTTCGAAGAGGACAAGTAGCATGGGCAGTAGGAGTCATAATCCATCCAACAAGCTCTCCAAAGAATCAAGGTAATTTCCATTTTGAAATTCAAAATATTCTTGATAAGCATAGTATAGTTTTCAATGACTTGCCTCCAGGATTACCACCAGATAGAGGTTTTGAGCATGTTATAGAGTTAGAACAGGGTGCCAAACCAGTTATAACAACCCCATACCACCATCCAAGAGGTTATAAGGAGGAAATTGAAAAAACTATTAAAGAACTCTTGGACATGGGATTCATAAGGCCTAGATCTAGTCCATTTGCATTATCTATAGTACTTGTCAAGAAAAAGGATGGTACAATGAGAATGTGTATAGACTACAGGGTTGTAAACAAGAAGACCATAAAAAATAGGTATCCCATACCACGCATAGATGAACTCATTGATGAGTTATATGGTGTTGTATACTTCTCAAAAATTGACTTAAGATCAGGGTACCATCAAATCTGAATGAGCAGTGAAGATGTGGAAAAGACTGCTTTCAGATGTCACTATGGGCACTTTGAATTTCTTGTTATGCCATTTGGCCTCACTAATGCACCTACAACATTCCAATCTTGTATGAATAAGGTATTCAGCTAGCATCTTCAAAAATTTGTTTTCGTATTTTTTGATGATATCTTGATTTACAGTAAAACATGGGAAGAGCATTTAAAGCACATAGACACTATTTTGGGAATCTTGGAGCAGAAATCCTTCTATGCTAAGCTATCTAAATGTGAGTTTGGTTTGATAGAGATCCTATATTTGGGGCATATTATAAGTTCTAAAGGAGTATAGGTTGATCAACAAAAAATCCAGGCAATTTTGGATTGGCCTCCACCCACTAATCTTACATAGTTGAGAGGTTTCTTCGGATTGTGTAGCTACTATAGGAGATTTTCCAAGGGATTTTCTTAGCTTGCTACCCCCTTGACTGATTTGAAAAAGAAAGGAGCTTTTGTTTGGACAGAAGAGGCACAAAAAACATTTGATAAGCTTAAGGAGGTAATGAGTTCATTCCCTGTGCTTGTAATTCCAGATTTCTCTTTACTAATTATTGTTGAATGTGATTCTTTTGAAGAAGGTATAGGGGCTGTCCTAACTCAAAGGGGACATCCAATAGCATTTGAGAGTAGAAAATTAAATCAATCAGAGAAAGGTTACTCCATCTATGATAAAGAAATGTTGGCAATCATGCATGCACTTCAAAAGTTTAGACAATATTTGGTATGTGGGAGATTCATTGTAAAGACAAACCATAATAGCCTCAGGTTCTTCTTGAACCAAAGGGATTTGAATGATCACCAACAAAAATGGGTAAGCAGATTGCAAGCTTATGATTTTGATATTGAATACATGAAAGGAAAGAATAATGTGGTTGTTGATGCTCTCTCAAGAAAGTCCACTTTGTGTTCCTTAACATCTATCTTTGTTGATTAGAAAGTCTCCATAATTTTAGAGTATGCTAAAGATTCCTTTGCCACCAAGATTTTGGATAAGTTAGTGGATGATAATAGGTACAAGGTTGTTGATGAATTGATTTATTACAAGAACAAGATCTTCTTAGTGCTAGTATCAAAAACTAAGGAGAGGATATTGAGGGTCTTTCATGACACACCTTTGGCTGGTCATCAGGGATACTTCAAGACATACCGGCAAATTTGAGAGTGATTTTCATGGAAGGGTATGAAGGAGGATGTCCTTAAACACATTAAGGAATGTATGGTATGCCAACAAAGCAAGAGTGAGCAAAATTTTCCTGCAGGGTTGTTGCAGCCACTTCCTATTCCTGAACAAAAATGGGAAAGTATTTCCATGGACTTCATCACTGGGTTGCCCAAGGTTCAAGGTAAGGATTGCATATATGTGGTGGTAGATAGACTAACTAAGTATGAACATTTCTTTCCTATCACATCTGATTTCAAGGCATCACAAGTGGTCGAATTGTTCTTCAAGGAAATTTTTAGATTACATGGCTTTCCTAGAAACATTGTCAGTGACCGGGACAATAGATTCCTTAGCTCTTTTTGGAAGGAGCTCTTTCATTTGGCAGGAACTAAACTCACTCTCAGTACTAGCTATCACCCTCAAACAGATGGACAAACAGAGATAGTTAATAAATGGATAGAGGGATATTTGAGGAATTATGTTTCAAATCAACAACAAGCTTGGGTGAAATGGTTACACCTAGGGGAGTATTGTTACAATACATCTCATCACATGTCTATTGGTATGCCTCCTTTTTGTGCTCTTTATGGTTATGATGCCCTTTCCTTTGTTGATCTAATACTTGCTGATAGCAGAGTACCTGCAACAAGTGATTTCGTCAAGCAAAGTCAAGACATAATAAGGTCCCTCAAGGATAATCTACAACATGCACAAAACCAACAAAAGTTGTATGCTGATAGGAAAAGGATTGAAAGATCTTTTGAGGTGGGAGATTTGGTATTTGTTAGGTTGCAGCCATATAAGAAAAGCACCTTGAAGAGGAGTGGGGCAGAGAAACTCAAGCCAAGGTTCTATGGGCCTTATAAGATCATCAAGAAGGTAGGAGCTTATGAATTGAAGCTCCCACCAAACAGAAAAATACATAATATTTTCCATGTATCTTGCCTGAAGAAGGTTCTAGGCCAGCAAACCATAGTATCTACAAAATTACCACCTCTTGATGAAGAAGGGAAATTAGTTTTGATACCAGAAGAGATTTTGGATACAAGAGAGAAAAGATTGAGAAATAAGAGCATCATAGAGCATTTGGTCAAATGGAAAGGATTACCACTAGAGGATACAACTTGGGAAGGAGCACATATTCTTGAGAATTCCAACCTTCATTTCTTGAGGACAAGCAATATTTGGGAGGGGAGGACTTGTCATGTCCCCTTTCAAATAATTAAAAATAATAAACTTTGCTAAGGCAGGCAGGCTTCAAAAAGGTGAAGTTTCAGAAAAAGGGGCTAATCTTTGGAAACCAATGGACTAATAAATAAAAATTATTATTAAAGTATATTTTATTAACCCCTCTTGGATGTGAGTTAGGGTTATGCCCTCTTTTAAGGGATTTGGAGGCATTTTGGGCTTATTCGAGAACTTGATTTTCTCTTATTGCTTTGTTGTTCTTTAGAGGCTGCCAAACCTGTGGAGAAGGAGACCCAAGGATGGGAGTTTGCAGGTTTCCAAGAAGGCTAAGGATAGGATTTTGAATCCATTCCATGTGCAAGCTCATGCAGAGTTTGCCCTTGTGTTGAACAGTGCAAATTTGTGAATTTTTAGGTGTGTTTTTTGTAAGAGTTTGGTGTTTTCAGTTGAGTATTTTATATCAATTTGAGTTGCTGCTATATTTCAGACTTTAAGATGTTAAAATAGAGCTGAATATATGTATTGGGATGTGGTTAAACTTTTGAGATAGATTATTATTGTTTTTGTGGTGTTTTCGAGTATTTTTGTGTTAATTTTGGGAGCCCAATGAGCATGGTTTTTGTCTCACATTTGGGAGCTGTTGTGTAAATGCTATACAGATTTAGAAATGTCATTTTGTAGGCTGTTATGCTGCTGAAATTTCTATAAAAATTTACATTTTTAGATTTATTAATAATATGTGACGTTGTGAAGTTTTTGGCACTATTTCGGACATACCCGATTTGGGGTTTATTGAGAAATTGGTGGATCTTTGTAATATTGGTTGTTTGATTTTGAAAATCTGATTAGAGGCTTGAAATATCACATAAAATCAGAAAAAAGGACATTTCAATTGATCAACAACTATTCTATTAGAGACCTTCTTATGATAAGGCATGTCTTAGATATATTATTAGAGAAAAATCAGCAAAGAAAACTAAAGTTAGAAAGGAACCAGATCTAGTGATTGAAACCCCTAAACCTAAGGAGAATGATCATAACAAGATTGAACCAAGCAAGTCTAAAAAAGTATCTAAAGAAGTTGAGCAAGTAAATCAACTTGAGAAACGTGATGAACCAAAACAAACAAAGCAAGTTAAACCACATAAGGAAGTTAGACATGAATTCAAAGGTAGATGTTTTATATGCAATGAATTTGGTCATATGAAGAGAAATTGCATAGGTAAGCCTTTCAAACCTATTACTAATTTATATTATTATAATTGTCATGGTTTTGGACATAAAGCAATTGATTGTAAGAAACCTAAGTTTGATAGTAATAATGGAAATAGTAGAACATTTAGGGATACTAACCTTGTAGGTAATGAAAGAAGGATATCCTCAAGAAGATCCAATGATGGAGAAAGAATTAATGGAACAAGAAGGAACATTGTGTGCTATAAGTGTAACAACTTTAAACATATTGTGAGAAATTACAGAGCACCAAACAATTTGAATGGACCTAATTAGAGAAAGAGTACATCGATATGTCATTTATGCAATAACTTTAGACACATAACAAGATTTTGCAAAATGGATACAAGGAATTTCAACAAGAATCCAAACTATAAAAGGAACAACAATAGAAATGACAGAAGAAATGATAATAGTAGCAACAATAGTCAGAAGGAGGCACTTAAAGAGCATGTTGAAGAGTTTAAGGAAGTGTTTGTGAAGGAAAATGATCCATACAGTTCACATACAGTTTTAGAAGAGAAATATTTTGATGCACCTAATGAGAGATTGAAATTAGCCATAGTGTGTGATTCATCTTATTTTAATTAAACACTTTTCTATCGAAGGTAGGGCGTCAGAAAGATGGAACAAAAGTTAGAGGTTAGGTTAGATGTTATGAGGTGAATAGAAGGTTAAGCATATCACAAGGAAGCTTTGGTTAAGAGCACCAGTCATTTAGAGATTGTATGAAGCAATACAAATAAGAACAAGTCTACTAGTTAATAGAGTAACGGTTTTATAGATTAAGTAGTTGAGCAATTAATGCAAAGATCATTATGGAAAGATATAAGTCATGTGAGCATGATTGTGGGTATCATTCTACTATGTGAAGATTTAAGAAGCTTTCAAGAGTGAATTGACAGTGAATTAAGGAAATTTAAAGATATTTGCAAGTGCAAAGTTCAGAAAGCCTTAAATAAATGTAAACTAGGTATTTTATGAATTCTTAGTTGAATTTTCAGTCATTCAAGTTAGTATAATGGATAATCCTATAGTTTGTGATGTGAGTGAGAGGCCAAGGTATAAATTTAAGAAGCATCCATTTGTATCCTTAGCTAATGACCCCTTAGGAGTATTTTCCCAATTTCTGCCTAATGTGCTACATGTTGAAGATGTAAGATCATATGTTCATTGCAAATTCAATAGCATAGGAGATAGTGACATTCACAAGGACCTGAGCATTTTATGCAATGGAGATATATCCCTAAAGCAAGAGTATGCACACTTGAATGAACTTAATTCATCTAAGTACATGTTTCATATAGAATTTGACAACCATGAGTGCAGCAGAATTATCTTAAGCCGAGTTCATGAGGGTATGTTTTGGCTGGAGACATTCTAGTAATGATAGACAATGATCTAATTCACAAGGTTACTGGTTTTAGCAATGAAGGTTGTAATCTTGTTAATGAAAAGAATGTGAAGAAATGGGTTGAGACAAACCTTAAGACAAAATTAGATGGAAGAAACATGAAAGTTGACCTTACTGCGGCTACTAATGTCAAAATTATAAGTAAGATAATTAGATATAAGGTGAAGCATAGTTCTAGACCAAATTCAGCACCAACTAGATTCTTACATGCCACTTATATGATGATAGTTTAAAGGAAGAAGGTTAACATGTGTGAAATAGTCAAGCACCAATTGCTAGATAACATAGTGAAATTGAAAAATTCAAAAAATATAGTATTCATGTTTGAATCACTGCTAACACACTTGTTCTTCTAAGCCACAACATAGTTTCTCTGTATGCTTAAAGGAGAATGGAATAGAAATTAGAGCACTATGAGGATGATTAATCAACATTATAGAGCCATCTAAAAGGAAAGGATGATTGAAGATATCTCCATAATGATGAAGAACTTTCAAAAAAGGATGAAAAAAAGATTCATAATCCCTCCATCAATGGTGAATAAGTTTTAAAATGACATTTGTTTTATGGTGGAAATGGATGTTACATGTATGGAGGCTATAGAGCCAAGAGTAAAGTTCATAGACCTAATGGGTTAGGAGATGAGTGAAGAACTCATTAAAGGATATGCAAAAATAATACTTGAATCAAACAAAGACATTGAATGCCCTAGATGGAGGACATATGAGGAGAAGATTAAGGAAGTCCACCTTGGACTCCACAACAAAGAAATTAAGAAGAATATGCAAAAGAAAATTGAGACCATCCTCAACGAGACTAGTATGACCAGATAGGAATACAAGGAGGCCATGGGAATAGCCTTGGAAATGAAGGCTAGTGGGAAATCAAAGGTATCTATAGCTACACCTCTAGCTATGGAAGGACCATCTGAAGGAGTAATGGTAGTAGAGTCATCTTAACAAATACATGTTGTACCTTATGCTACATTATCATAGTGCAACCTATCCCAGTGAAAAGGTAGAACAATGATGAAGAATTACAGATAGTTGAGGAGAAATCTATCACTCCTCCAAGCATAAGGAAGTCTAAAAGAATCACAAAGGTGAAAGTTGATCCCACAAAGTACCCTAGCAAGAAAAGAGTTAAGCAGCAGGAAAGTGGACTAGGAAAGAGAAGAAAATCTCTGCAAGTTGTATCAAAATCTAAAGAATCATAGGATGAACAAGATATAGAGGACATATCTATAGAGAAGGTTGTAGGAGAAGAAAGAACACCAGTTGGTAAGAAAGCTTGAAAACCCAAGGTAGAGAATTTGAACATGCAAATCATTGAAAAAGACAATTTCATTTAGTTAAATAAGTATTATAGCATGTATGGTAACATGCATAGACTACAGTTAGAAAATGTTGTAGTAAGAAATATGATTTTGAGGAATAAGAGGTTTAAGGATTTAGAAAAGAGTATCCCATAGGACTTGTATAATAGATTGGTAAATAGAAGGAAAAAAGTTGCAAATGAAGATAAAAGCATGAGAGAAAAATTGATAATAAAAAAATTGTGTGTAAGTAGTGATGAAGATATGCAAAGAATAATGAAGGGTATTAAACCCTTGTTGAGAAATAAAAGAAGAGCCATTCTTCTAATGAGAGGAAACTATAAAGAGTTAAACCAAGAGATACAAGAAGCTATAATTAATTATATGACTTCTATGCCTAGCATTCCCAAACCAAGTGCAAAGTCAAGGGAGAAATCCCTATATCAGTTGAGGCTAGTACACCACTTGCATGAGCAGTAATAGAGGTTAAGGACACAAGAATGATAGACTCACCTTCCTAGATAGTGATTGATACAAATTCCATGCAAGTGGACAATACAAAGATAACATTGGATGATAAGGAGGATCCTTTTAAGGATCTTGGCCAAAACACTGTTGGAAATATCATAGAATACTCCAGCTCTGATGAGGAAGAGAATGTAGAAAGGGAAAAGAAAGAGAAATAGGAGACAAAGAAAAGAAAAGAAGTAGAAAAGAAAGGAAGAAGAAGAAAAGAAGAAGAGAGAAGAGGAAGAGAAGAAAAAGAAGGAAGAAGAAGTGAAGAAGAGAAAAGAGGAAGAAGAAAAGAAGATAGAAGATGAGAAGAAGTTAAGAGAAGAGGAACAGAGAAAGAAGGATAAAGAAAGTGCACCAAACACTTCTCTAACCTTAGCATCTCTTATAGGATTAGATAATGATGATCAATTAGAATTGATAACATTACTAACAAAAATTATCAGCAAGAATAGACAGGTAAAGAGTTTGCAGAAAACTCTCATGGAGGTAACTAAGAAGTTACAAGGAACCGTAACTGTGAAGTTACTTGATCCAAACCCTAAAGATAGGGCCAAAGCTATGATTCAAGAATTTGATGTTGAATTCACAAGTTTTTCAAAAGTTTCAGCAGCACAAGCTCAAGGAAATTATGATGCATAGATGTTTGACATTGTTTGTCAGAACATCAGAAATGATTTATTGACTCTTGATACTTGTATCAAAGCATTGAGAAAGTGTGAGCTTAAAGGTGAAGCCTTGTATACAAAGTGTGCAATGTCTGTTATTTTTACAAAAGAGATTGATGATGAGATTAATAAGTGCACAGAAGTGAAAGCATTGGCAGATTAGGTAAGTTAAACTAGTCTAAAGATTGAAGCAATTGAAGCAGAGGTTAGTAAGACTTCTGATAAAATAAGTTAGTTGGAAGATGTAAAGACAAGGATCACAAATAGATTCTCACTTCTTACAGAACATCTATCTATGAAGTTGAGCACCATTGAGTGTCATTTGGAAGAATGTGTATCAACCAAGACATCTTTTGATGACTTTATTCACTCAAATCTTAATGCAGTGGAGATTTCATCCTATGGATTATGCGCTCTTCTCAGTATCTCAAAAGGAGTAAAGAAACTATGGGAGAAGAACATGAAGAGTCTGACACTCATCTTTGGATACTATATTTCTCACCTATTAGCCTAGAAAGAAGGTAATGAACTAAAATTTTGACATGTAAATAAGTTTTGACACCTTTGCCATTGAAGTCAAAGGAGGAGAAGTATATAGGAAAATTATGGGAGAAGTATTTGTATAAAGTATAATGAAAGGGGGAGTAAAAAATGATTATAGAAATATATATGAAGAAAGGGTGAGAAGTATTCTAATAGGAGAAACAAGGATAGATGGTTATAAACTTAATGATCCACAAATTTTGAATTTTTTGTAAAGGCCAATTTTGAGAAGCTCTTGCATAACATTTTGGGACTTAGCCAATTTTCCCATATGCCAAAGGGGGATATTGTTGGAAATATGGATAAGTAATTTAAGTAAAGGGTTTTCATTTATGGCAACATATATCTCTGAAGAGATGACAGATTGTACAGTTGAAGATTCTATGATCAGAGATAGAAAATTGTCTAAGTGTTAGACAATTTTAATATCAGTACAGAGTTAGTTTTTGATATTGCAAAATCTATAGTAACAATTGGCATGTGTGTAGTTAAGGACAAGTAGAACAAAGTGTCCTGATGATGTACCTAAGTGTGCAGATAAGTACAGATAGTACAAAACAAGTTACAGGTCAAACACCAGTAAAGGCAGTGAACAAAGAAGAAAAAAGCACAGTAGAAACAAAGGAATGCATGGTTAAGAAATTATTATTTTTATGAAATAATTACTTAACTGATTAGGGATGACATCCTACATGTTAACCTTGCGAGGGCAAGTGTTAATTTTGTATTTAGCCTAACATGTAAAAGCATTAAAGATGAGTAGACAGAGTCTTGTAAAAAGGAAAGGAATATGTATGAAATCATAACTTGCAAAGTAATGTGCAAATATGTGAACTATTTATATGTTATGTGAAGGCCATATGAAATGAATTCTGATGAAAGATCATAGATGTGTCAAGTACAACAATTAGCAGTAAAAAGGTTTTTATATCTATCTCTATTTTGTGTTAAGGAATTATATTGTATAATTGCATGTTAGGAAAATGGGCTCTTATTGGATATAGTTCTAATTGTATTAACAACTCTTAATAGGGTTGGAGAAACTTCTAACAGGGTTGAGGCTTTTAACATGCCCTAGTCCTCCAACAAGGACCGAGACACTATATGTAATTTATAGACTCCTAACCTGGTCAATATCCTTAACAAGATTATTTTGTTTAGTAGATCATTTTTTGGCTACCATCCCCATCGAGGTTTTCCCTTGGACAAGGTTTCCCTAAATAACAGAATATGGTGTTATGATTTCTCTCTATGTATGGATTTATTTATTATTCGGCATTGTTGGTATACTTTCATATGCATGTTATAAAGTAATAAACAATATTTAGTTGTGGGAAAAAGTTTGTAGAATACTAATTAACCCCCCTCTCATCATTATCTATTTCTAACAATTATATCATTAGGATAGTTCTTAGAGACCCTTAGGGATGCTTATGTTTAGTGTGGTTGATACCATCTAAGGAACATTGTGGCTAGAATGAGGTTGGTCCAAGCCTAAACTCGGTCAACTAGAGCTAACAGTGAAGATGATTCAATCCCAGGACCAATAGTTTGAAATATACACTAGCTTGCTCATTAGAACTTAGCAACACTACACATTTTGGCAACAAGTGAGAAATGATGCCAAATCCAAACAAAGTTGAATATATTCAAACTGAGATAGGTTATTATAGGTCTCAGTAGCATGATCCTGTACCACCTGATAGTTCATCAATACCTTACATGAGCTTAGAGATATGCTCACTCAGAGATTTTGACCTCATAGTGCTTAGAGACCCTTAGGGATGCTTCCATTTAGTGTGGTCAATAGCATTGAGGTATGGTGTGGCTGAAATGAGGTGATTGTAGGCCTACTAGGTGAACTTTGTATTTCCTATTAGGTGAAATTTGGATTTACCTTGTAAATCCATATAAGTTGAAGATAATTGAATATTTTTTGAAGGAGACATTATCATCAAACCCACAAAATAGAGTTTGAGACATTATCATCCTATGCACAAATTTATAACCATAACAATATAAAACATTAGGAACATTGGCACAAGCAAAAATGGTAAACATGCGAAGCAGTAAGTGTGTGTAGCCATCGAATAGAGGCAAAGGAAGGACATACGGTGAACTTTGGAAAGTTTTATTGTGTTTTTTGGCATGTATGAAATTGATATGTAAATGATATATAGCCCATGAAAAGGGGCAGTAGATGTATAGGGTTTAAGTTTAATGGAAAGGTGTGAAGTTCTATAGTTGTAAAGGGATTTTAAGGCAAATAAAAAAAACCCATGTAAGGACTTTTTTTAAACACTTCTATATTATTATATTGAAGTATTATTACAAACCAAAAATAAATAAATAAAACAATATACAAAATTTATATCTCTTATCGATTTTATACACAAAATTTGGCATCTAAATATGCACATGTTACATTTCTTATCAAGTTTTTATAGAAAATATGGCATATAAATAAGCACATGTCTTCTCTTTTTTTATATACAATATTTAGTGTCTACATATGCACATCATTGCAAATTTGCAACATTTCACACAACATATATATATAATTTCCAAAATTGTTCTACCATATGTAGAATGATTCAACTATATAGCACAAAATCAATCAAGGGAACCTATTGGATCAGCTCTAACCCTTATTGTATCAAGTATTGCTTCATGATCAGATTCATGTACTTTCCACAACTTCATGTTAAGAGGCCTACTAGGATATGGTATCAATTGAATAATTGTTGCAACAATAAGGTTAGAGTAATGAAGAATATGTATGTGCATCTAAAAATCCTCAAACAACCATGTGCTAGAATTCTTGATAGGGTATCTCCATTTAATTGTAAAGATAATTTAAATTAAAAAATGATACATTATACATGACAAATTGACTTAAAGAGATCTCCATGATATGGGATAGAAATATACTACCTTATAAGCCATGTGTTGATCACAATGACAGATCCTACTAGGTGCTCAATACCCTCACCATCAATGATTGTAGCTATCAAATTATTTTTTATCCAAATACACCGAAAAAGAAAGTAATTTGTTTCTTCACCATTATTATCACATGCAATAACTGCATATACATGACCTACATTATATTGAAGGATAAGTTAATGTCAATATAAAAATTAATCTATTTTAATCAAGTTATAAATTGATAACTTAGTACCTAGGTCAACTAGGTCAGATACATGCTCAAAATATGTTGATGCTTCAACCTGGTTGAGTTGTAGTGTTGTAGGCACTTGATATAAATCAATTGGATGAAAAGGTATATAAGACCATTGATCAACCCACTCTTTTGATTCACATTCATCCTATAAATGATGCATACAAGAATAGAAAAGGCATGCAAGATTTCTAGTATAATAGCTAGTGACACTACATTTGAACTTTGAAATGAATCCATCTCACTTGATCCTATAAGTATCCAATAATCTTGAAAATTTTCAATGTTAAGTTCATGTACAACCAAAAATATCTACAAACCATAGACTTACCTATATTACCTAGTCTCATCGTTGAATTGCACCATTAGACATGTTGGTGTTTTATTGTGATGTTAACAGTGCTAAAACTACTAGGCCACAAAAGGCTTAATACCTAGATATCAGTACATACACAACCTAAAGAATAGCCAATTCTCATTATCACTTGCATATGCAAAGTACTAGGACCCAACTCCAACAAAACCTTAGACGGTTTTCTACTCTTTTGGCTCTGTAAAAACCAGGGCGGGTGTACCCGGGGATGGTTCAAAGATGGAACAATTGTATGAGAATTATTCTTAGTTTCAGTTTGATTCTCATCTTCTAAATCTTCAAACATATACGTAAATCTTACCGAATTGATAAACACATCCCTTGAACAGATATGGCCAAGAAATCTTCTATAGCTCTGCAGATGTTTCCAACAGCAATGGCTAAATGAAGCTAAAACAATCCATGCAGGCAAGTGCTGGCCAACTTTGAATATCTTACAGGAAATATAAGTAAAAATTGATTTTATGATGTACTTTGAAAAAGCTAGTCATAATATACTTCTCTTTTGGCTGAAATACTTTCGATCAGTGCCTAATCCATTGGGAATTCAGAGTCAAGTAAATTCTTAGATCTAATTTGTTGCTTTGCAACAAATTTTCATCAGCAATTCTTACCAGAATTTATCATTCAAAATCCTTATTAACACCCAAGCAACCTCATCACATTCATCAGAGCCTTTATTTAATCCATTGAATTAACAGCAATAACAAATGGATGTACAGTCTTACTATATTGCAATCAATTGCATAAGCTTTTACTCACACAACATCAAGGTAGCTAAGTATTTAAAAGGAGAC
Organism: Cupressus sempervirens; assembly: GCA_028749045.1. Lineage (NCBI taxonomy): Eukaryota > Viridiplantae > Streptophyta > Pinopsida > Cupressales > Cupressaceae > Cupressus > Cupressus sempervirens. Next base: position 211,344,512 of record CM053789.1, read on the forward strand.
AAAATTCAAAAAAGAACAGATATAGGGACAGTTCATAATTTGTATTCATTTCCTTTGAAAATGATATATCCTTTACAATAGACCCAGAAAGACCCTCAGAGAAGAAGCACAGTTCTTTCTACATTCATCTATCTCAGAAATTTTAACAGAAAAGTATACTATAAATTTCCTTCCCAAAATGTTTGGACCAAAAACAGAACTAAGCACAATACTTAGTAAAAACCAAATTCGGACCCATCTTTAGCCTTGGGATCTCACTTAAATAATGTGAGATGCAACAAGCTTCAGGCTACAGAAGGTGACAGGTGTCCTTCTTTTGAAAAACAAAAACAAGAATAACAGAAAGGTTGATTACAACAGCAATTCTTGGCGGGTCCCTTTCTGTTATGCTTCTTGGTTGTTATGATCTGATCTCACAATCATTCTTCATCTTCAGAGTACATACCCATAAGGTCTGTAAGTGATGTATCATCTTCTGTTACATGCAAACTTAATTTAACCTAGGGATTTTCTATGTCATCATTGCTGATTACAAAAGTAACTATTACTCTTACATCTTCTTCGTCATCGTCTCCTGACATCTGCTCACTAAACTAATTTTTCCATCTGTTAAAAGTATCATCATCTAGCCAATCAAAACTTAGGGTTTCTCTTTGTATCTTTATTAAAGAATTGGCATTTTCCTCTAAATCATTGAATTCTTTTCTCATATCAGCATAATATAATTGTATTTTTACCAGCTCTTCATTTGTCTTTGCCCAAAACCAATGGCCAGTTTCACTGATGATGTTTGTTATTCTGTTATCGAATAATTCATCCATTTCCTTTTTCCATTTTTCCTTTTCCTTTACCGTATCAACAGATTCTAAGGCACAAGGAAATAGGGTGAATTTTTTAGCAAGATATTTTGAAAAACAGAGTATCAATTTTCTCTGTAAAGAATCTCTTTTATTCTCAAAATTATCTAATTGATTCAATAAATCAAAAATCCTTTCAACCTGATGATAAGGCATTTGGACTGTAGATATACAAATAATTGTAACATCATTGTTTCTCTGTCTCCATTTCTGTGCAAGAGAATCTAGTCCATCCTTTTCTTTATTTAACTCATCCATGAGGGTTATAATCCTTGTCAACTGATCATAAAAAGTTGACCATTGTATTTTATCCCTCAAATATGTCACACCCTGCCTCCATTTCTCTTCCTGCTGATTTCTAAATTCTATCTGCCACTCATGTAATTTGGTTTTTTCTGCTTCAAATTCCTCTGCAGTATAGAATTGGGGTCTTTCAGGGGTGTCAGGTATCTCAATAATAGGGGTTAATCCCACAGATGACTGTGGGGGATATGCAATTCTCAGTGTACTGGATTCTCCCACTTTCCTCTTTCCAAGTACCTTTTCTAATTGAGATACCCTGTTTTCTAACTCAATTCTCCTTTTTACCTCTTGGTTATAGGCTTCCACCACTATTTCATATTTATTATGCATATCAATCATTTCCCTCTCTCCTCTTTCCGCAGTAGCCAAGGCAAATTTAGAATAATCCACATTCATGTGGGCTGCCTGTACATTTGAAGTGTCAGCAACTCTTCTTACAATGATACTCCCTGTTAATCCTGAATCATCAGGCTGTGATGAAGTAGTTCTGGATCCTCTTCTCAGGGACCACATAACAAGGGCAGCTTGATCATTGCTGAATGCTGTACCCAAGAATTTCTCTTTATTTGGATCCTGGAGTCCTAAATTATTTGAAACAGAATTAAAAATTAATGCGTCAACAATGTCCCAATTAGGCAATAATAAAACATTAGCACTTTTTACCATCTGTCTTCCCTCATCAGGGGTTATATTTTGGAACTCTTGCACCATTTGTTCCTTTATTATATTTTGAATGGAGGTCTCATCCATTTCTGGATGTTCTGTTTTCATATTATTACACCTTTGCTCAAAAATGTGCATGTTTACTCTCCACGCAAACTGATGGAAAGCCCTAGATCTTACAAAATTGTTATCAGATAAAAAATGCTGACTGGCTTGTTCCAAAATAGGGTCCAATTCCCTTCCTCTGAAATTTGTTGTAGTTAATTCAAAACTTGGCACAGGGGTTTCCTGAGGGTTCCCTTCATCAATCTCTGCTTGTGTAACAAAAGTTTCTCCTTGTGACCCCATTTGTTCGAATTGCTCATTGGTGAGCTATTCTTCCTCAATTCTTACTGGGGTTTGAGAAGGTGAGTAACTTTCATCAGGGGATTCTTCCTCCCTTATTATTCTCCTTCTTTTGGGAGAAGGTTTAGGGGGTCTTTCTTCTAGGACAGTGCTGGTGGATTCAACTATCTGTTTTTCTTTATGTACAACGGGCACCTGCTGTCGAACAATAGTATATCCTGTCTTCTTTCGTACCACCAGTGGACCTATCCCAATGTTGGGGGTGAAACCCAATTTTCTCATAATTTCTCTGGCTTTATCTGGAAAAGAATTAATAAAATGTTGTTTCTTCTCATTCATTACTTCCATTATCTCAGAGAAAGTACTCATGAGCTTATGTATTTTGTTTGCATTGGTTGCAGCATTACTAAGAGGACTGAAATCTTTGTCAAAACAATTAATGAATTCCAAAACTTTTGAATAGACTCTCCATTTTTCTTTCTTTATTTCTTGCTCATGGAGAGAGTATTCATTTCTTATTATATCTTCAGGAAAATAGAATTCATGCTGAACTGGACGAAGCTTGATTCTCAATCTAAGGGCAGAGTTAAAGAAACCTTCTGTATCACAAAAATGAGAGTGAGACACTGCCATCTTATATTGATCCAAAATTTTATGGAGAAAGACCCACCCTTCATTAGTTATCACAAACTGGTGGGCTATAGTACAAGTAGGAAAAATTAATCCTGTCCCCCTTTTGTGTAAAAAGGCCTCCTCCACTCCTCCTAACTGCCACAAAAATTTAGCTATTCCTACCTATAAAGGTACCTGATAGGGTAACACATGGGGTGTTCCTTTGAATCCATAGACCCTGATGACAGTTGAGACTGAATATGGGATAATATCTCCCCAATTATGTGAAACTTTTAGATTATGGTTTTTGTCCATAGGCCTGACAAGGTGCATTAATGCCTTAGGGATTCTAGGATTATCACTCAATATGAGGCACCTTAGTTTGGAGGCAAAGTGCCTATCAAATCTAACGAAGCTAGCATTTTCTGCTTCCCAGGTCATGTCTGCACTCCATAATTGGACTGGCAGTGCTTCCCCTTCTTGTTCTCTATTCAAAACCATTTCTTTACCAAAATAAGTGGCCCCTTTAAAAAGAAACATATGCATCAATAAGGAATACTGACCCCAAACCTTTTCCACCTTGCCCTGTGCAATCCCCACCAATCCCTGATGAATCTCATTTGCCAAGTAAGATGCAAAATCAAAAATTATTTCCACACCAAAAGAAGAGATTTGGGTGATCATATACATGAAGCTCACCGGAATAAAATCTTCTTCGCCCTCTCCGAAGACTCTGCACAGGGTCCTATATATCTCCACTGCCCTGGCATTAAAGCATGATTTCTTGAATGGTTCTTTAGAAGATGATGTTATGGTTGGGAGGCCTCCAATCTGGCCTATGTGGGCTTTCAGTGCACCTTGTCTAACTACATCCCTCTTGGATATATATTCCTTTTCTAAATCTATCAAATTAATGGGCACATGATACATGGTGAGGGGTCCCAGACTGAAAACCTTCCTAATCTCCTCGGGACTGATGGTAACTAAAGCCTCACCATCCATTCTTCTCACTACCTTAGTAGCTTGGTCATAGTTTTTTGCTATAGCTTCAAGCAGGTCAAAATCCATAAACACGCTGGGGACAACAAGCTTCCCAAGATCAAAATTCCATATATTGGCATGAGGGGCATATAACTTCCTTTCCGCAAACCATTTTTTGAATAAACTCAAACTAGTTTGAGAAGTTTGAGCATCCCGGACCCAATTACCCTTATCATACAATCCATCAGCTACCCTTAGCCTAGGGTTGAGTGAGGTTAACCTCTTAACTTGCACCGTTTCTATAGTAGATTCAGGAAGTAACTCAAGCAAATCATCATGCACATTTCTATCCAGGTAGTTTATTGCACCTGTAAATCCCTTCTTAGGAGGCATCTTGGGCTATCTTTTTTAAAACTTAAAAGCTCACGAAGATGATGGTAGTTTTACTTACTTGAATTCTGTCTCAATTCTCCTCTGTATTCTTGCAAAATTTTCGCAAACAGACAACTTGACAATTTTTTTATCAAACCTTGGCACGCTTTTCTTTCAGTAATGGCTTCTGCACAAGAATGGCTTCAAATCTTTTCTCGCATGAAATGAAATTGATGCAATCTCTCTGTATTATACTCTTTTTTTCCTCACAGACAAAGCTTTCTTGTCTAATTAATACAGAGAGTGGCACTACATTTTTTGTTTAAAACTGCGCCGTCGATCTTCAAAGATCCTACGATCATGCGGTACAGAGAGAACAACTAGGAGTTATATTTTCCATGTCAGTTAGTTTACCCAATGAGAACTTGCCACGTACAGAATTCTTTCTTTTGATGGCGCTTATATTTAGACCCACTGACGACGGAGAACACGTGTCAGCATGTCACTACTTCGTTATGCATAAATAACAAGCATCTTGTCATGGCGAAGCGGCGACAATCGTTGATCAGATCAAGAAATGATCGAAAGATATGCTACAGGGCTTCTTAAGAAAGAAGGCGGTGGGCCCAACTCGCTATGTCTCTATAATTATCTCCCTTGCATCTCTTCATGGCGAGGTAGCGAGCTCCGTTGATCCACTTCAAGCTGACGTTCAAGATTTCTTGTACATTCAGTCAGATAGGCATTAATGAGAATCGGATCTCTGCATAGTAGGCACATGTCAAAATTTATCACAGTCATCTGTCATTACACATCATCAAAGATCTTGCCGATCTTTTGCCATTTTACGAGGCCTCGCTAACTCGCTAACGGTGAAGCACCTGAATTTTCCAATAGCGAGGTAGCGAGCTCCGGCACTTGAAAGGATTCCGTGCCGAAAAATGCAAGGGTTACCCAGTAATTACTTCTGTTAATTAAAACTGATTCTGACAACGGTATTTATGACTGGTCATGCCACCTAGTGTAATTATGATACAAGCAAGATGCAATGTCATCATTTTCAGATTTTCACGTGGCCTCGCTACGTCGCTAACGGTGAAGTATCTGAATTTTTCGATAGCAAGGTAGCGGAACTTCCAAAAAAATCAACATTTCGGCTCTGATGTCAGATATTCTAGTGGGTCCCTATCCCCCCTTATTTTGTATGGTGAATTGCAAAGTGTACCTGCACAATAAAATATTTAATAAGTAAATCTCTGATCGCCGCATCTTCACTTTATGGTCCCACCGCTTAAAATACTCAATACTCGCTATCTCGCTATGCTTAATGAACATGCAACTCTCAATAGCGAGGTAATGCCAATGGTAGATCTAATCGGATCCGATAGTTGGGACAAAAAGGAAGAAAGGTAACCCGGGAGAAAGGAAAAGGAATATGACAGCATATTCGTCTCTTTTGAAAATTCAAAATTTCGCGCCCGACAATTTATGAATAGGGATGAATATAGGGTTTATATGGCGATTATTTCTTATAGATGGTTTATCCAAAACCCTATGTTTCACTTAGGCATAGAACATTTGACTTTTCTATGATTTAACTGAAAGTTTTTACTATAGAAAAGTCAGACCAACAGTGGCTCTGTCTGGGGATGATAGACTACTTGAGTCTATGCAAGGATTCAGAATCTATGGGAGAGCAGACCACACATCTGGTAGAGTGACAACTTCTTCAGAAAGCACAGAGCAACACACAAAAACAAAAACTCAGACTGTACAAGGATTTACAGAAAACAGGACGACAGGAAACCCTAAAACTATTGTTCATGGAAGAAAATAAGTATTTTTTCAAGAAAAATACCTCTTCAAGAACTGTCCATGAACTGGCAATTCAAGAATATTATCAAAAATATCTTTGATTATGTAAGAATCTTTACCCCAAGCATTCTCAATGAGATATGGGCCTAACCAAATGGGATCAAGTTTGCCATGTTTTCCTTTATCTTCAATTCTAGCGTTCCACATTAAGACTAGGTCTCCATTTTCAAATTTCTTGTTTACAGTTCTTTTATCATAGAGTGTTTTGACTTGTAACTGTAATTTTTGATTTCTCAGAGATGCTTCTCTTCTGGCTTCGGTCAATCCTACCAATTCATTCTTTCTTTCTTTCATTTCATCAGTAGTATCTTCATCATATAACTGGATGTAATTGTATAATCCCATCAAGTTGTTTTGGAGCATTCTAGCTTGAATTCCATACACTAAATCAAATGGAGCCACCCCAATTGCCTTCTTTACAGTTACTCTGTCAGCCCATATTGTCAACTGTAACTTGGAATCCCATGCCCTTTTATTATCGTCCAAGGTTCTCTTAATGATTTTCAGCAGGCTTTTATTTGTGGACTCAGCTTGCCCATTCCCTTGTGGATGATATGGAGCAGATGATGTTCTTGTCATTCCATATTTATCACAAAACTTGATGAATTCCTCAGACCTAAAACACATAGCATTATCTGTGACAACTTTCTGTGGACATCCAAATCTGGAAATGATATTATTCAATAGGAAATTATTTACCACTTTACTCATTGCATTTCTGGTAGGGATAGCCTCTACCCATTTTGTAAAGTAGTCAGTAGCAACCAGAATCCAAGAATAGCCAGTACTGGACTTGGGAAAAATTTCTCCTATGAAGTCCAGACCCCATTTTTGAAAAGGTGCTTTAGTTTCAACTGGCTTCAGTGGAGTATTTCCTGAGAATTTTAGCTTTCTAGCAAATCTCTAACAAGGATCACATTTCTTAACCATAACTTGAGCATCTTTGAACAAAGTAGGCCACCAGAAACCAGCCCTCATTATCTTATGCGCAGTAGTTTTGGCCATGTAATGTCCTCCACATACTCCAGCATGCATTTCTTTCAAAATCTCTTTTTCCCTTTCTTTGTCAACACATTTCAACAGAACTCCTTCAAAGTTTCTCCACCATAAGTTATTTTGAACAATTACATACCTAATGGCTTGCAATTTAATATTCCTTTTTTCATTATCAGGTAGATGGGGAGGAACTTCCATATGTTGCAAGTAATGTATAACATTGGTGTACCAGTCACACTGGTCCATGTCGCAAAAATTAGTTCTGAAATCATCATTTACTAGGTTTATCTGATTAGCTTCCAGGTTAGTTTCGGCCATAAGTTTGGCCAAACCTTGACCTCTTACTAACTTAGTTATCTGCATATCAATGTTAAATTCTTGGATTCTATTGATCCATCTACATCTCCTTCCTGACACTTCCTACTGAGAGAAAATATCTTTAACTGCAGCACTAGGTACAAAGGCAATAATAGTAGCGCCTACCAAATAACTTCTTAATGCTTTTACAGCCTTTACCAAAGCATATGCTTGTTTTTCATTTATTTCATACTTCAGTTCAGCATGCTGCAGGGATTTGCTAAAAAAGGCAATAGGCTGCTCATACCCTTCTTGGTTTTTCTGTAATAAAACTGCAGCTACAGTATGGAATGATGCAAAAGAAAAAATATGCATGGGTTTAGTATAATCTGGGGTCCTCAACACTGGAGCATTTTTTATCGCAGTTTTTATATCCTGGAATGCCTGTCAAGGTTCACCATTCCAATCTATAATAGCTCCTTTCTTGAGCATTTTTGAAATGGGTCTACTAATTTCAGCGAAATTGGTAACAAACCTCCTTAGAAAATTAACTTGGCCAAAAAAGGACTGTATACCTTTCACGTTTTTAGGTTTAGGGTATCAATAGTTATTACCCTTTCTGGGTCTATTTTTACCCCATCCTTGGACACTATGTGTCCTAATAACTTTCCTTCTGTGACCCCAAACGAGCATTTCTTTGGGTTTAGAGATACCCCATATTCCAGGGCTTTTATAAAAAAAAATTCCAAATGTTTGCAGTGATCTTCAGCCTTGTTCGAGTACATTGTAAGATCATCCTAGTACACAACCATAAATTTGTCAATATATTCATGAAATGCTACATCCATGGCTCTTTGGAAAGTAGCTCCTGCATTAATCAAGCCAAAAGGCATCCTCACATACACATACGTTCCCCAAGGGGTTGTGAAAGCTGTTTTGAACTGTTCACTTTCTTTTACCAGAACTTGATTATATCCAGAAAAGCCATCCATCATTGACATCAATTCAGAGCCGGTCACTTGTTGCAACATGGCTTCCATATTAGGTAAGCCATAATTATCTTTTAGAGATGCAATGTTTAGATTTCTAAAATCCACACAAAGCCTAATATCTCCATTCTTTTTTCTTACAGGAACAAAGTTTGAAACCCAAGTGGAATGCCTAATTGGTTTGATTATTCCACCATCTCTCAGTTTTGTCAGTTCTTCCTGCATTTTTGGGGCAAGGGTAGGATTGATTGGCCTCTTTTTTTGCCTAAAAGGTTTTACATTTTCTTTCAACGATATGACATGCTGGAAAAGGTCCTCCCTATAAGCTTTAAGGTCATCATATGACCAAGCAAAAACATGCCTGTACTTTCTAAGTAGGTCAATCAATGCTTTTTTGATTTGAACTGGCAGATCTTGGCCAATGTAAACCCTTTTAGGGAATTCATCCGTTCCCAAATTCATTTCTTCTAGCTCCTGCGGTTTGGGGTCCTTTATTCCTGATTTTACTCTGTCTTGGTTATCAAAAATATTCTCCAAGACTACCAACCCCTTAGGCATCTTATTTGTTTTTAATTGCATGATTTCTTGACCAAAAATGGTTTCTTTCCCATTTATGGTTTCAATCAGTCCATTGCAGTCCATCTCCTGACCATGGTATTTGTCTTCATTTAGCAAAAAATTTGTGATATCTTTGTCATCTTCAAACACCTGCCAATTTTCAATGTTGTCAGGTATAGAAGGTCTGTTTTGGGCCTCAATCTGGGAGATTCTTGCAAATGATATTTCTTTTGGTTTGATAGCTACATTGGCCAGAAGATCAGCCATTTTATTCTGGGTCCTATCTCTCCATGAGATCCCAAATGCATCAAAGAATTCTATTTGATCCCAGACTGTGTTTCTATATTGTTTTAATCTCCTATTTTTTGAGGAGTAGGTTCCTTTAATCTGAGAGATGATCAATTCAGAATCCCCTATGACACACAATTTCTTAATTTTGTGGTGTGTGGCCACTTTGAGTCCTAGCAGCAATGCTTCATATTCAGCGATGTTATTAGTGCAAGCAAACTTCAAGGTGAATGAATACCTGAAGGTGTTATTTTCAGGGGACACAAAGACTACACCTGCCCCTGCACCCTCTTTAGAACTAGCCCCATCAAATAACATTGTCCACAATTTTGGTGAATTCATGCAACATTCAACCTCATTTTCAATGATATCAGGCAAGTTTTCCACTTCCTGAATAATTAATTCAGCCCTGAAAGCATTAATCCCAATGTCTAGGAAACAAGTGGTATCTTTGTCAATTTCTTCACCTAAGATGTGGTTAACCCTTGGTTCCTTATTTACCCTGACAGCTTTGTCCCTTATATGGAAGGTGGCATAAGTAAGGTCACATTGTAGGCTTCCCCCCATGGCGGCACTCCATTTTCTGGAAAGTAGCATCCCGTAGTGTGGGGGTATATCCACAACAAGGACAGACATGGTTAATTCTACCTCAAGAAATGTAGCCAGTTTGAATGGTAAGGCATTTATAGTACCTATTACTGGAACCTCTCTAGCATCCATCCCTCGGCATCTACCTTGCTTAGTATCCACCTTCAATCCTAGGGCTTCCATTACTTTGAAAGGCATTATAGTGTTGGAAGCTCCAGAATCTATCATACAATTTTTTAAGGTTTTCCCTTTTATGATTAGACTAAGGAAAAAAGGATCAATATCTTGTATGAACGCAACTATGAATCATCTAAAAACATCTGAGGAATCTGGGATATAATACCATTGTTCTCTATTATTAATGGGGTCTGTTGGGCTACAGCTTGATCATCAATACTATTGTTGTTTGCTATTCCACCCAATCATGACAAAGCCTTATTCTTATGCTCTTCAATTCTAAAAAGCTCAGACAAGGGTACTTTCACAGTAATTTGAGATAACATGGAAATCATATCAACAGGTTCAACCACAGTAGGTTTTACAATAGTACCTGGAATCGGCGTCTTTTGAGTAGTGGGCACCACTTTTTGCTTGACAACATCCGGTTCTAATTTCTCTGGTTGCACTACTGTCTTTGTTGCTTCACCTTTCTGAAATTGAACCTTCTTTTTTGGTTCCCATTTCTGACCCTTGTTCTCCTTGACCTTAGGCACATCTATATTGACTTTCTTGTGTTGATCATCTGTCTTATGAGTGGTGTCTTTGATGAACACACTAGATGGCCTTCCTGCCTCATTATTTATTGCTCTATTTCTCAAATTTTAATTACTATGGACTTGTGAAATCATCTCGGCTGTAATTCTATCAATTTCCTCCTTGGAGGGGATTCTTAGGTTTGTGAAACCTACTTCAGCAAATGTATTGCATACCTTATCTGTATCATTATTTTCATCATCTGAAAATATTTGCTGATGATGTAACTGGTAAGCAATTCTCTGGCTGGTAACATCATTCTCAGGTTCTTCTGAATCAGAATCTATCAAATCATCAGATGTGTTCGCCATATTGTAGCTTATATCATCATGGTTTTTTTCTTCTGTTTCTTCTTCTGCTTGCACTCCTTGAGCTTGGGCGAACGACTAGGCAACAGCACAATAATCAGCAGAATGAGGTGATTGGCACATAATGCACCAAGGTACATCATCATTCATATTTACAGTGTTCCTTTGCAGGGGGTCTGGGGTACCCTTATCTTTCATATTTTGGGTCTGGTTGGGAACTGGTTTACCATCTTTCCACTGGGTGGTGTAAGGGTAATTCTGCATCTTAGGCTATCTATTGAAATTGTTGTTATTTACAGGGGTTCTCTCAATAACATTTGTCTTATTGAAAATAGTGGGATTCATCTTCTTGAGCATTTTTACAACATGGCCTATAGTAGGTTCTTCAGGCCTTTTTCCTATGGGAGTTTTGTCACCTTCCCTTTTATTATTATTCTTAGGATTGAAAAGCTTAGGATCATCCCTCCTCCCTAATTTTCCAGAGGCCTTTCTATTATTTTCTATATTCACTGCAACTCTATAGGCATCTCTTAAAGTTTTAGGATCCTTATCTCTCAGTTGGTAGGCCATTTTGCTATCAAAGGTATTGAAATAGGTTGTAAGATAGACGTCTTCATTTAACCGCATAAACTGAAATAGTTTGTACATCCCTTTCTGAAATCTCACATTGAAATCAAATGTGGATTCATTTGGATTCTTCTTGATATTGTTGAACTCATTCAACATGAATCCTGCATTAGTATTGTCCCCATATTGTTCTTTGAACAATTTCTCCAAATCACTCCATGAAGTAATACTATCATCAGGCAACCTCCTGAACCAATCCCTTGCATCCTCTGTAAGTGAATGCACAAATAATTTCATCACCATGTCCTCATGTTCAACTTCATAATCATTGAGCATGTCAATGAAAATTCTCAAATGTTCTTCACCAGTAACAGCATTATTTCCAGAAAACTTAACCACTTTATCCCTTAAATCAAAAGATATGGGATGGGGGGCACCAAGAATACCGGCAAATGATATTTGTCTATATTTTTTGAGGTATATGGGTTTCTTCTGGAAACCTGGAGCGTTAGAGGTACTAGCTGCATTAGCTTGACTTAGGAGAGCAGCTTGGGACAGCTGTGGTGGGACAAATGGGACTTGAGTGCCAATATTGGAAGATGAGGTAGGAGCAGATTGGGGTACTTTCTGAGTCAGGATTATGGGACCACTAACTGGTGCAGGATTTGTAGGTGGGATAGACAAACTAGGCCATGAATTCAATGCAGAATTAGACTTTATGAATTGGATTTTCCTTCTAGTTTTTGCGGCCTGAGCTTCATTTTCAACCTTCTCAAGTTCTTTTGCAAGGTCTTCCCTCTCCTTTCGAGCCTTCTCTAGTTCTAGATATAATTTTGATATGGAGGGTTGTATAGGTTTGCTCGATATGGCTTGAGGCTCATTTATTTGGATTCCTATAGCCTTGCCTTTCCCTTTATCTGGAACTGTTCCAGTGGGCTCTATTGGATTAACTTGAATGGGTTTATAAGCTTGAACTTGAGCAATAATTGGTTCTTGCCTTTGATTTAGGAGTTTCTCCTGTTGTTGAACTTTAGCTCTTAGATTATCAACATCTCCAAAGACGTCCTGATGGAGAGTGGGGGTATTCTCTTCTAATTTTTTATTTTGCTCTTTCAAAGCGGCCATCCTTCTTAGCAGAGTATCTCTTTCTATTATTGCATCCAAAGTGGCTCGCTCCTTTTCCTTTTCAAGACGGGTGCGTTTAGCTTCTTCCTCAGTAATCCATTTCTTCAAAAATCCTATTTTAGATTGCACTTCTTTAGAATTAGCAGAGGTTGCCTCGGAATCAGCAGGGTCATCTAGATCTATAAGGTTTGGTTCCATGTATGGGGCTACTCTGGGATTAAAAGGGGTATCAGATGAACTCCTAAATCCTAGCCTACAATTTATATCTGCTACAAGCCCTGGTCTTGGTGAAGCAATTCCCATAGTAGATACGTCTTTGTCTTGAAAAACTCTCTGATCTGGTAATGGGGTACTGAAAATACCTCCTAAGAGTCTTGTATTTTCAGATTCAGAACTAAGCGAAGATGACTCTCTTGCTATTATCGGTTGATAATGGGAATTTACGGAGGCATTACCTCTAGGCTTCCAAGTAGGATTTGGATCTATTCTTTTCTTATTTTGGTTCTTCCTACCACCTTGGGGTAAATCAGTATACATTGATACATCAGGATTGGCTCTCATGTAAGCCCTTGTGTTTTTTCTCTTGTCAGCCATATTCTTCTTTTGTTACAATAAGCACTAGCTTCAAAACCTTGACTGAGTCGCCACCCTTTTTCGAGAAAATATAATAACACTCTTACTGATAGAAAGAAAACAATACACAAGTGGGAACAAAAAAAAATACGGCACAAAGAGACCAATCACTGATGTTGCAAGACTGCAACTCTTGCTTGTTAGATAAGACACTCGGATAAGCTGGATGCGTCAGTGTGTAGCAATGGTACTTGGGTTATATCTTCTTTAAATCCTCAAGTTTTGACACTAAATATTTCCCTATAGCTACGAGAAAAATAAAGATCACACGACACATACTTACTTAGTAAGACTAAAGACAACTGCAGTACTTTTTACAGATGTGCTAGACATTCCCCAGCAGAGTCACCATTTTGTTGGTGTTTTATTGTGATGTTAACAGTGCTAAAACTACTAGGCCACAAAAGGCTTAATACCTAGATATCAGTACATACACAACCTAAAGAATAGCCAATTCTCATTATCACTTGCATATGCAAAGTACTAGGACCCAACTCCAACAAAACCTTAGACGGTTTTCTACTCTTTTGGCTCTGTAAAAACCAGGGCGGGTGTACCCGGGGATGGTTCAAAGATGGAACAATTGTATGAGAATTATTCTTAGTTTCAGTTTGATTCTCATCTTCTAAATCTTCAAACATATACGTAAATCTTACCGAATTGATAAACACATCCCTTGAACAGATATGGCCAAGAAATCTTCTATAGCTCTGCAGATGTTTCCAACAGCAATGGCTAAATGAAGCTAAAACAATCCATGCAGGCAAGTGCTGGCCAACTTTGAATATCTTACAGAAAATATAAGTAAAAATTGATTTTATGATGTACTTTGAAAAAGCTAGTCATAATATACTTCTCTTTTGGCTGAAATACTTTCGATCAGTGCCTAATCCATTGGGAATTCAGAGTCAAGTAAATTCTTAGATCTAATTTGTTGCTTTGCAACAAATTTTCATCAGCAATTCTTACCAGAATTTATCATTCAAAATCCTTATTAACACCCAAGCAACCTCATCACATTCATCAGAGCCTTTATTTAATCCATTGAATTAACAGCAATAACAAATGGATGTACAGTCTTACTATATTGCAATCAATTGCATAAGCTTTTACTCACACAACATCAAGGTAGCTAAGTATTTAAAAGGAGACAAAATTCAAAAAAGAACAGATATAGGGACAGTTCATAATTTGTATTCATTTCCTTTGAAAATGATATATCCTTTACAATAGACCCAGAAAGACCCTCAGAGAAGAAGCACAGTTCTTTCTACATTCATCTATCTCAGAAATTTTAACAGAAAAGTATACTATAAATTTCCTTCCCAAAATGTTTGGACCAAAAATAGAACTAAGCACAATACTTAGTAAAAACCAAATTCGGACCCATCTTTAGCCTTGGGATCTCACTTAAATAATGTGAGATGCAACAAGCTTTAGGCTACAGAAGGTGACAGGTGTCCTTCTTTTGAAAAACAAAAACAAGAATAACAGAAAGGTTGATTACAACAGCAATTCTTGGCGGGTCCCTTTCTGTTATGCTTCTTGGTTGTTATGATCTAATCTCACAATCATTCTTCATCTTCAGAGTACATACCCATAAGGTCTATAAGTGATGTATCATCTTCTGTTACATGCAAACTTACTTTAACCTGGGGATTTTCTATGTCATCATTGCTGATTACAAAAGTAACTATTACTCTTACATCTTCTTCGTCATCGTCTCCTGACATCTGCTCACTAAACTAATTTTTCCATCTGTTAAAAGTATCATCATCTAGCCAATCAAAACTTAGGGTTTCTCTTTGTATCTTTATTAAAGAATTGGCATTTTCCTCTAAATCATTGAATTCTTTTCTCATATCAGCATAATATAATTGTATTTTTACCAGCTCTTCATTTGTCTTTGCCCAAAACCAATGGCCAGTTTCACTGATGATGTTTGTTATTCTGTTATCGAATAATTCATCCATTTCCTTTTTCCATTTTTCCTTTTCCTTTACCGTATCAACAGATTCTAAGGCACAAGGAAATAGGGTGAATTTTTTAGCAAGATATTTTGAAAAACAGAGTATCAATTTTCTCTGTAAAGAATCTCTTTTATTCTCAAAATTATCTAATTGATTCAATAAATCAAAAATCCTTTCAACCTGATGATAAGGCATTTGGACTGTAGATATACAAATAATTGTAACATCATTGTTTCTCTGTCTCCATTTCTGTGCAAGAGAATCTAGTCCATCCTTTTCTTTATTTAACTCATCCATGAGGGTTATAATCCTTGTCAACTGATCATAAAAAGTTGACCATTGTATTTTATCCCTCAAATATGTCACACCCTGCCTCCATTTCTCTTCCTGCTGATTTCTAAATTCTATCTGCCACTCATGTAATTTGGTTTTTTCTGCTTCAAATTCCTCTGCAGAATAGAATTGGGGTCTTTCAGGGGTGTCAGGTATCTCAATAATAGGGGTTAATCCCACAGATGACTGTGGGGGATATGCAATTCTCAGTGTACTGGATTCTCCCACTTTCCTCTTTCCAAGTACCTTTTCTAATTGAGATACCCTGTTTTCTAACTCAATTCTCCTTTTTACCTCTTGGTTATAGGCTTCCACCACTATTTCATATTTATTATGCATATCAATCATTTTCCTCTCTCCTCTTTCCGCAGTAGCCAAGGAAAATTTAGAATAATCCACATTCATGTGGGCTGCCTGTACATTTGAAGTGTCAGCAACTCTTCTTACAATGATACTCCCTGTTAATCCTGAATCATCAGGCTGTGATGAAGTAGTTCTGGATCCTCTTCTCAGGGACCACATAACAAGGGCAGCTTGATCATTGCTGAATGCTGTACCCAAGAATTTCTCTTTATTTGGATCTTGGAGTCCTAAATTATTTGAAACAGAATTAAAAATTAATGCGTCAGCAATGTCCCAATTAGGCAATAATAAAACATTAGCACTTTTTACCATCTGTCTTCCCTCATCAGGGGTTATATTTTGGAACTCTTGCACCATTTGTTCCTTTATTAGATTTTGAATGGAGGTCTCATCCATTTCTGGATGTTCTGTTTTCATATTATTACACCTTTGCTCAAAAATGTGCATGTTTACTCTCCACGCAAACTGATGGAAAGCCCTAGATCTTACAAAATTGTTATCAGATAAAAAATGCTGACTGGCTTGTTCCAAAATAGGGTCCAATTCCCTTCCTCTGAAATTTGTTGTAGTTAATTCAAAACTTGGCACAGGGGTTTCCTGAGGGTTCCCTTCATCAATCTCTGCTTGTGTAACAAAAGTTTCTCCTTGTGACCCCATTTGTTCGAATTGCTCATTGGTGAGCTATTCTTCCTCAATTCTTACTGGGGTTTGAGAAGGTGAGTAACTTTCATCAGGGGATTCTTCCTCCCTTATTATTCTCCTTCTTTTGGGAGAAGGTTCAGGGGGTCTTTCTTCTAGGACAGTGCTGGTGGATTCAACTATCTGTTTTTCTTTATGTACAACGGGCACCTGCTGTCGAACAATAGTATATCCTGTCTTCTTTCGTACCACCAGTGGACCTATCCCAATGTTGGGGGTGAAACCCAATTTTCTCATAATTTCTCTGGCTTTATCTGGAAAAGAATTAATAAAATGTTGTTTCTTCTCATTCATTACTTCCATTATCTCAGAGAAAGTACTCATGAGCTTATGTATTTTGTCTGCATTGGTTGCAGCATTACTAAGAGGACTGAAATCTTTGTCAAAACAATTAATGAATTCCAAAACTTTTGAATAGACTCTTCATTTTTCTTTCTTTATTTCTTGCTCATGGAGAGAGTATTCATTTCTTATTATATCTTCAGGAAAATAGAATTCATGTTGAACTGGACGAAGCTTGATTCTCAATCTAAGGGCAGAGTTAAAGAAACCTTTTGTATCACAAAAACGAGAGTGAGACACTACCATCTTATATTGATCCAAAATTTTATGGAGAAAGACCCACCCTTATTTAGTTATCACAAACTGGTGGGCTATAGTACAAGTAGGAAAATTTGATCTTGTCCCCCTTTTGTGTAAAAAGGCCTCCTCCACTCCTCCTAACTGCCACAAAAATTCAGCTATCCCTACCTTTAAAGGTACCTGATAGGGTAACACATGGGGTGTTCCTTTGAATCCATAGACCCTGATGACAGTTGAGACTGAATATGGGATAATATCTCCCCAATTATGTGAAACTTTTAGATTATGGGTTTTGTCCATAGGCCTGACAAGGTGCATTAATGCCTTAGGGATTCTAGGATTATCACTCAATATGAGGCACCTTAGTTTGGAGGCAAAGTGCCTATCAAATCTAACGAAGCTAGCATTTTCTGCTTCCTAGGTCATGTTTGCACTCCATAATTGGACTGGCAGTGCTTCCCCTTCTTGTTCTCTATTCAAAACCATTCTTTACCAAAATAAGTGGCCCCTTTAAAAAGAAACATATGCATCAATAAGGAATACTGACCCCAAACCTTTTCCACCTTTCCCTGTGCAATCCCCACCAATCCCTGATGAATCTCATTTGCCAAGTAAGATGCAAAATCAAAAATTATTTCCACACCAAAAGAAGAGATTTGGGTGATCATATACATGAAGCTCACCGGAATAAAATCTTCTTCGCCCTCTCCGAAGACTCTGCACAGGGTCCTATATATCTCCACTGCCCTGGCATTAAAGCATGATTTCTTGAATGATTCTTTAGAAGATGATGTTATGGTTGGGAGGCCTCCAATCCAGCCTATGTGGGCTTTCAGTGCACCCTGTCTAACTACATCCCTCTTGGATATATATTCCTTTTCTAAATCTATCAAATTAATGGGCACATGATACATGGTGAGGGGTCCCAGACTGAAAACCTTCCTAATCTCCTCGGGACTGATGGTAACTAAAGCCTCACCATCCATTCTTCTCACTACCTTAGTGGCTTGGTCATAGTTTTTTGCTATAGCTTCAAGCAGGTCAAAATCCATAAACACGCTGGGGACAACAAGCTTCCCAAGATCAAAATTCCATATATTGGCATGAGGGGCATATAACTTCCTTTCGCAAACCATTTTTTGAATAAACTCAAACCAGTTTGAGAAGTTTGAGCATCCCGGACCCAATTACCCTTATCATACAATCCATCAGCTACCCTTAGCCTAGGGTTGAGTGAGGTTAACCTCTTAACTTGCATCATTTCTACAGTAGATTCAGGAAGTAACTCAAGCAAATCATCATGCACATTTCTATCCAGGTAGTTTATTGCACCTATAAATCCCTTCTTAGGAGGCATCTTGGGCTATCTTTTTTAAAACTTAAAAGCTCACGAAGATGATGGTAGTTTTACTTACTTGAATTCTGTCTCAATTCTCCTCTGTATTCCTGCAAAATTTTCGCAAACAGACAACTTGACAATTTTTTTATCAAACCTTGGCACGCTTTTCTTTCAGTAATGGCTTCTGCACAAGAATGGCTTCAAATCTTTTCTCGCGTGAAATGAAACTGATGCAATCTCTCTGTATTATACTCTGTTTTTCCTCACGGACAAAGCTTTCTTGTCTAATTAATACAGAGAGTGGCACTACATTTTTTGTTTAAAACTGCGCCGTCGATCTTCAAAGATCCTACGATCATGCGGTACAGAGAGAACAACTAGGAGTTATATTTGCCATGTCAGTTAGTTTACCCAATGAGAACTTGCCACGTATAGAATTCTTTCTTTTGATGGCGCTTATATTTAGACCCACTGACGACGGAGAACACATGTCAGCATGTCGCTACTTCGTTATGCATAAAGAACAAGCACCTTGTCATGGCGAAGCCGCGACAATCGTTGATCAGATCAAGAAATGATCGAAAGATACGCTACAGGGCTTCTTAAGAAAGAAGGCGGTGGGCCCAACTCGCTATGTCGCTATAATTATCTCCCTTGCATCTCTTCATGGCGAGGTAGCGAGCTCCGTTGATCCACTTCAAGCTGACGTTCAAGATTTCTTGTACATTCAGTCAGATAGGCATTAATGAGAATCGGATCTCTGCATAGTAGGCACATGTCAAAATTTATCACAGTCATCTGTCATTACACGTCATCAAAGATCTTGTTGATCTTTTGCCATTTTATGGGGCCTCGCTAACTCGCTAACGGTGAAGCACCTGAATTTTCCGATAGCGAGGTAGCGAGCTCCGACACTTGAAAGGATTTTGTGCCGGAAAATGCAAGGGTTACCCAGTAATTACTTCTGTTAATTAAAACTGATTCTGACAACGGTATTTATGACTGGTCATGCCACCTGGTGTAATTATGATACAAGCAAGATGCAATGTCATCATTTTCAGATTTTCACGTGGCCTCGCTACTTCGCTAACGGTGAAGTATCTGAATTTTCCGATAGCGAGGTGGCGGAACTTCTGAAAAAATCAACATTCCAGCTCTGATGTCAGATATTCTAGTGGGTCCCTATCCCCCCTTTTTTTGGATGGTGAATTGCAAAGTGTACCTGCACAATAAAATATTTAATAAGCAAATCTTCGATCGTCGCATCTTCACTTTATGGTCCCACCGCTTAAAATACTCAATACTTGCTATCTCGCTATACTTAATGAACATGCAACTCTCAATAGCGAGGTAACGCCAACGGTAGATCTAATCGGATCCGACAGTTGGGACAAAAAGGAAGAAAGGTAACCCGGGAGAAAGGAAAAGGAATATGATAGCATATTCGTCTCTTTTGAAAATTCAAAATTTCGCGCCCGACAATTTATGAATAGGGATGAATATAGGGTTTATATGGCGATTATTTCTTATAGATGGTTTATCCAAAACCCTATGTTTCACTTAGGCATAGAACATTTGACTTTTCTATGATTTAACTGAAAGTTTTTACTACAGAAAAGTCAGACCAACAAGACAATTGTTTCAATATTTTCTAATATTGTGCCACCTTTGTACTTTAGTTCCTCTCTACTAAGGGCTCTTTTCACACATGCTTGAGCACCATCATTCTCTCCTTTTCCATGCCTACCTCAATGAAATTCCAAATTTATTGCTCTCTACTTGTCACATGCATCGTATTCAACCAATAGAACATCCTTATATTCTTGAATTGTGTGGTACAATTGTCTAACCATATAATGTGTTGATTGTATCTTAAGCCTCTTTCCCTCAAATTATCATAGAAAACTATAAAACATCCTTGCACAAAATCTGATGAAGGAGTTTGATCACCACTGATATAGAAGTGATATTCTCTTAATATCTTTATGTCTTCTTCTATGCTACCATATGCATGAATAAATGGCATGTGTACTAAAATTGACACTTGTATAGAGTTTTAATACATTGGTTGCACTTCATTTTGAGGTTTTAGTGTATAGTTTTTAGTGAAGTCAACAATTGACACAATTGTACCCAAGGGAAAAAAGTCCTTACACAACTTGAATTACTCATCTAACCATCTAGCTCTATGTGTTTGATGCATGTACTCATAAACTATTTTCTCTAAATTAATTTCATAAAATTAGCTACACACACATCATTTTTTACTAATTCTCACCTCTTTAATTATTTTCCATCTTTGGTTACACCATATGTTACTAACTGTACTTTCCAAGAGAAACTAGTGTCTTACCAATTCCATTTGTTCTATCTAGATGTAGGCATCTATACAACTTTTACAAACCACCACATTGAGGGTAAAAACCTTTCAAACACATGGTATTATAATAAATGCATCCATCGTCTCATTTACATAGTACACTTGAAATAAATTCTCTCAGTAACTTAGGATGTACTTGTAGACTAGATTCCTGTAATATATCATTAGTATGCAAAATACAACATATATAATGATAAACATCTAATACATAAAAAACTCAACATGAACCCTACAACAACATGTAGCGTATGTATGATTTATCTTAAAATAGAAAGGTTTGGTCATCTCAAAAAACCTTTGGCTGATTTTAATTTGAGGAAATATTTTAAGAAACATTTCATAAGATTGTGTTTGGGTCATACCCAAAAAATGTTTTACATGTAGCTCACAATTTTTTTTTCAAATACGTCTTTTGACAACATCTTTTTTGTTTGGTGAAGCCCTTTGTGTTGTCACACCAAAAGTTTTTAATTAATTTTCTTAGTGCATCAACAATAACTTTATCCTTATGTGGGAGTCTACCATGAAATAACGAAAAAGAAGTATCATTAGAATTCTCAAATCTCTCTCACCTCCCTAAGGATTTAACTAAAGTTGTTCTACTTATCCTTGGTAATTTACTTTTTTAGCTTATCATATGAGATTTTTCCATTTACTTTCCTATTATGGTTGATGTGAGGACACATTGACTTGTATTAACATCTTTACTACATGCTTTAGAACCAATGGATTGGTATGCATCAAGGAGATTTCTAACAATGCTTCTTTCACTACTATTTTCATATGTTCTTAAAACCAAAATTCTCATTGTCTCTCTAAATTTTAGATTTTTAAGCATTTCAACAATAATTTGGCATGTTTCGCTTTGATTTAATTTTTCAAAATTGTTATTCCAAATCTTTTTAACAATTCTTCTACAATTTATTTTTGGCATTTTATCATGTATTTGCTTCAAAACATTTTCATCAATGTCAATTAGATACTTTGTTTTTCTACAAATTATTCTAGGAGATGTTGGTATATGTGCATGCTCTATATTTTCATTACTTGCATTATGTGCATTCATTATTTCAACTTGAGATGTCACATTAGGGGAATTAGGTGACCTAGGTGTATTTGTCATAATCATTTAATTTGGGGTATGTTGAACATTTTTGTTTGTCAAAATAGCTACATTTATGACATCAATATCAATAGGTATATTTTCTTTGCTTACATTGAATGCATTTGATGATGTACCTTCACGTAATCTACTTATACACTCCCTTGTTTGTGCCTTTGTTGCCTCTCAGTTTTTGATCATTCCTCTCTTGTTCTTTCCCATGATTGTAGATGCAAATTGCCCCACAAACAATAACTTGAACAAAGTATAGAATAAAATACAAAATTAATCAAATTTGCATGATTCTTTTATGCTCAATCAAAAGATACAAACATAAACTAACATGTGGACACAAGAAAATAGAAAAAATTCACCATTTCCAAGAAAATTTCCCTATAAACAATAACATGAACAAATTTGCATCATTATTTTATGCTCAATCACAAGATACTAACCCAAAATAAGATGTTGGCACCCAAAAATAGATCAAATTCAGCAATCCCAAGCTAAAAAAAAAACTACTTGCATACTTAGTGCAAAAATACATGTGAAACAACAGTAGAATCTTGTGGGCCACAATGAAACAAAATAATAACTGTTCACATGTTGTTTTATTTACAGTTTTCAGTAACCTAATCAGGAGAGGGAGAGAGAGAGAGAGAGAGAGAGAGAGAGAGTCTAGACTTATCTATTATATATGAATATTTTTATTATCAATTATTAACATAACATAATAATTTCTTCTTAAAATATATATCCACAAAACACATAACAATTTTTTTTGAAAGATTAGAGTCCAAAGCTTTAATTTTCAAATCAATCCAAAAATATTTATATTGACTCAACATCAAGAAACTAGGTTGTACACACTAATATAAAAATATAAACTTGAGTATAGATACAATATATGATGAATAATAATAAATAAATAATCATACATATGTATGCATTAAATAGAAATTAACATTCCTCTTATATTAGGTAGGGATCGTGTCCTAAAAATATACACAACCTAAATAAATGAGAATTAGCATCCATATACACAATTCACTATAATAATAAAGTAATCATATAGGGCTTTGGCAAGTTATGTTACTAAACCAAGCCACTTTTCTTTACTTTTAAGCCAAGAGACATTGCTCCCAAAAAGATTCCATTACCTCATCATGACCAATATCATTCATTTATCCAGTGGAAGTCTTACCTTGACATGACTAGTACACATTTGATATCATATAGTGGAAGTCTTCTTATCAAAGATTTCCTTGATGTGTCATTCCTAAATATTACAACCTATTTATCAATCATCTTGTATTGATCTTCCCCCCAAAAATAGTGACAAAATCAATTAACCCCTTAGGACTTTCTTTTGGAAGGGAATAGGGGAAAAGAAAAAAATTTCCCTATTAGCTTGGGACAAGGTATGCAGACTAAAAGACAAGGGAGGTGTAGAGATCAGGGACATTAAAATCCAAGGTAAATCTTTAGGAGCTAAATTAGTATGGAAAATGTATAGGAATCTAAACCTCAAGTGGGAAAAGGTCCTAATAAATAAATATCTAAGCAATACTGATCCAAGCAATATATTCAGAGAGAAATCGCCACTTAGAGGATCAAGAATTTGAAACTTTATGATGCATTTTAGATCCCCCATCCAAGATAAACTAACATGGAACCTGTTGATGGGGGAAGAAGCTCTCTTTTGATAAGACTCTTGGGGAGGATACAATGCTTTAAAAAAGGATGGTAAACTAGACCAATCAAGGTTAACACTTGAAGATAGATGGGGAAAATGTTAGGATTAACCACAGATAAAAATAATAGTTACATTCAAATATAACCAATATCAAAACTAATAAATCGCAAAAGAAGAGAACACAAGACACCAAGATTTAACGTAGTTCACCCAATCCATGGGCTACATCCACCAAACAACAAGTCCAATATTATTATTATCCAGTGATTACAATCTATAATCCCTTATAGCTCAATATTGCCGCAAGAAACTACAATATCACCATACATTATGAAATCCCTAACCCTAAGCCATTTTTAACAATATTTTGTTGCTTACAAAATTAGGGCTAGAATAAGTCGTCCAATAGAAAATAGTAGCGGATGCCTTTTACAATATAAGGTCATTTTTGGGTTGGACCCCTGTAGGGGCATTGCCCCTCAACCCCACCGTATATTGCCACTGGGAGTAGACTTAGGGTGCTGCCCTAGGACCCTGCAAGGGGCGCTGCCCCTTAACCTCCTCTTAGGGCTGCTACCCCCAAACCCCCGTAGAAATAATATGGGGAGAAATCATGTTGAATAAACCTTTGAGTTTGATTAGGCTCCACATCACAACTAAAAAAGAGATAAATTGTGTGACTTTTGAGGATGGAGGAAAAGGTTGAAAATGAAAGGATCTTAAGGACATGTACCTCACACTTAAGGAAGCAAAAGATCTAAAAATGAACCTTCTCAAATAGGAAAGTAACTTTCAATTTTGGAAAGGAAAAATTGATTTGGGATGGAAGGAAGAGTGGGAATACAATTCAAAGGAGGGGTATAAATTCCTTAGGTTTCTCTAAAGGAGCACAAAGAACTCCCTCCCTACAACATTATGTTGGAACAAAGCTTGTTTTCCTAAGGTGGGATTTTTCACTTGGTTAGTTTTAAATAGGGAAGTCCTCACCTCAGAAAGATTTAACAAAATTGGATACCAAGGCCCAAGTGGATGTCCTTTATGTGAAAATGAGGAAGAATCCATTAACCACCTTTTTCTGCATTTCTATTATTCAAGTCAATGTTGGCAATGGATTTGTTCACAATTGAGGTGTGTATCAACATTTATAAGAACTATATCAGATATATTATAGGCTTGGCCTCTCCTTAGAAATGATAGTATTTATAGTTCTTTATGGATATTTGCACCTTCCATAATCCTCTGGGAATTATGGAATGAACATAATTGAAGAAGTTTTCTGGATAATAAGATTAATGTAGAACAACTTCTAATTAAAATTGAGACTTTTATCATTGAACTTAGCAATAGTCAGGT
Source organism: Cupressus sempervirens (assembly GCA_028749045.1). NCBI lineage: Eukaryota > Viridiplantae > Streptophyta > Pinopsida > Cupressales > Cupressaceae > Cupressus > Cupressus sempervirens. Next base: position 211,369,439 of record CM053789.1, read on the forward strand.
TATGAATAAAGAAAAGGAGGCTATAATGTCTAATTGGGATGAGAAAATGAGAGGCAAGTGGATAGGTCTAAAATTACCCCCCTTTATAGGAACAGGGAGAACTTAAAAAAGAAAACAAGAGATATGCCAATAGAAACCACCCAAGGAGGGATGGTTTAAATTCACCTTTTTAGGAGCTTCAAGAGGGAATTTGAGTAGAGAAGGCATTGGTTGTAGTATCCATAATGTAGAAGGCATGGATATATAAAATTTTGCAAGATATATAGGAATATAAACTAATAATTGGGTGAAATTAACAACTTTAGTTGAAGGACTAAAACTGTGTAAAACTCTTGGTTGCAAGAATGTAGAGATTGAAGGAGATTCTACAATTATAATAAATTCTATAAGGAAAGGATCCCTCATTAACTGGAGGCTGGACTCAATTTTATCTAGATCCCTCTCACTATGTCTAACCTTTTGACAAGATCACAATCAATCATATATACCAGCAAGGCAATAAAAAGTAGATAAACTAGCTAATATACATACAGAAGAAGGTTGGTTATAAGAATTAAAATTTCAATATAGGAATTCCATCCAAATTAGGGATGGTTCATATTTTTTATAATTTTAACCATAGCTTACATCTTGTTATCTCGGGGAAGATTTAGAGGTCTTTCTTTAGCTTTTGTCTATTGCATACATCTCACATCCTAAGACAATATGATTGGATATATAGATCCATTATAGAAGATGGTGTTGGAGCCCGAGAAAATGAGTTTGAGGTGAATTTAGAGGTGTTGGAATCATCCAATTTGGACTCGATTGACATTCAGAATGACGAAGAGCCTCTTTCCTCCAATTTCATGCTAGTAGAGTAACATAGGTTTATTACTCTTGTATTTTATGTAACTAAGCTAGAAAAAAACCCTTTAATATAACAAACTAATAATCACACTACTTAAGATATGCTTTCTCACATGAGGAATGGCTACTTCACTCTATAAATGTATTTTGCGATGATTTAGATGTATATTTTATTTTTGTTTAAGAAAATGCTTTTATCACTTTACATTTCATTTCTATGACCTTTCTATATCCATATTTTGTGACTTTACAGAGTTTTACCCTTAATATAAGTGCAAGATGTAGTGCTTAGACTATATACATATCTTGATCAGTGGTAGAAGAAGAAAGGACAAGGAACAACCTAGAAGGAAGGAGAAAAAACATAACTTAGGACTAGAAGTTTAATATCCAAATGTATCTATGTACTTTATGATGTATCAAGGCTTAGGTTGTTTATCTATGAAAAAAGAAAAAGAACTCTAAGACAGGTTTAATACATGCAACAAATTTTTTCCATATTAATTGGTGGCATCTTATCTTTTGGAGCTATTTTCACTGAGTTGTTTATCATTTTGACTTCCATGTGGTTGAATCAGTTTCTATATGGTTGAATTAGTTTTACTATATCTTTGGATTCTTGTTCAACATCTTTATCATTATTTTGGTAATTTGTGTCGAGATCACCATTATTCTCTACTACTTCTAGTTATGCAGTGAATATTATCATTGGTGGTGGAGAGCATATCTAACTTGAGGTTTTGATGAAAGATCAACCTCACAGCTCCCAAGAATCACTTGCATGCAAACACCTATCACAGAAAGAGAAGCAAAAGCTATGGAGTCTGGAATTCCCAAATCCACAGATGTGACATTCATGATGAGAAAAAAGAGAAATTGCTATAATCAAAAGTGAATAAAATAAATTACAAAGAGATCAACCCTTATGAAAGGAGATCAATACCCTAATAGGTAACTAACCTAGGTTGCATGATAATAATTAATAAAAGAATTAATTATTATATACTGAAAGTTTAGCTTAAGAAAATTAGAGATAATAAGTTACTTAAAAATTAATTCAATGTGATTTAATTAATAAGAAATATTTTATTACTCTAACACCCACACCCACACCCACACCACCCCCACCTAAAGATTATCTTAGGTAGTAGCTAAAAACTTAGAAACTACTATTGAAAGTAAATTTGGGTCCCAACAACAAGGCCTAATGAGGTACCCAAGCACAACCAAATCTCTAAAAAGAGGATAAATAGAGAAAACCATGTGAGAAAAACCCTACTCCAAAAAGAGATGAAAATAATGCTAAAAAGAACTAATGAAGGACTGAAGAAGTCTCCAAACTAGGGAATGTCCTAGAAGATACGAACAATATATGATCATGAAGAACACCACTGAAGCATGAAGCTACAAACATTGCCAAACTGTTGACATGAAGAACCTCCACTATATAGAACATGACCAGGTAGAGAAGACTAAGTCTAAAGAGTTGATCAATCGAAGATGGAATGAATCTTCATCGCCTCCAAAAATAGGAATGAAAGAATGTTTATATGGTAAATGATCCATCTCATTGAAATGCATAAGTATCTAGCCATTGCAATCACCTAGTACATAGGATCAAATATTAAATACATAGCTCACTCCATCGACCCAAAAAAGAAATAGAACCAACATAGCCCCCTTATAATGCTAAGACGTAAGACATGAACATTGAACATTATAGGGGGGTTATGTTGGTTCTATTGTTTTCTTGGTTCGATGGAGTGAGCTATGTATTTATTATTTGATCCTAAGCACTAGGTGATTGCATTGGCTGAATACTTATGCATTTTGGCAAGATGGATCATTTACCGTATAGAGATTCTTTTATTCCTATTTTTGGAGGCCATGAAGATACATTCCATCTTAAGGGGGAGTGTGGAGTAAAGTGTTAATTTGATTTAATTTATTAAATTAATACTACTCCCTTTTTAAGATTTCACTTTATGCACTTTGCATTTCTATTTAATAATTAATTAGTAATTATTAAATGTCATTTACCTCTTAGGGTTTCCCTTTTAGGTTTTTGATCTCCTTTTATAAGGATTGAACTTTTGCAATTATCTCTCATCTTTTCAATTTGATAATATAGATCTCATATTTTTAGAGCAAAACCCTTGCCTCTTCTTTGCTTTTTCTTCTTTGTGATAGGTTCTTGCATGTAGGTGTTCTTCGCAATTTGTGGATTTTCATGGTATTAGAGCCTAACTTGTTGTAGTTTGTTTAGTATTTGGAGAGAAAAAAAAGAATGAGGATTTTTAAGAATAGATCTGGCATTTTTTGAGTATTTTCTATGAAATAGGAGGTTTTTTATTTTCAGAGCACTGTGAGGCCAAACAGACCTCATAGTTGGATTCGAAAGGTGTCGAAACCCCCATTTTCATATAACATTTGTCAAATTTGAACACAGTTGGAATCTGAGGCAAAATAATATTGCTTCTAGATTGGGCACATTTTCCAAGGCAAAAATTTTCTTCAACATGCAAATAAAAAACCACTCAAAAATCAAGATTTTTTGGCATGCAAATCAAGATTTTTCAGCTCTGATACTATGTTGAAGTTGATGAAAGATCAACCCCTCAATTCCTAAGAATCACCTGCATGCAAACACCTATCACAAAAAGAGAGAAGCAAAAGCTATGGAGGTTGAAATTCCCAAATCCATAGATGAGACATTCGTGATGAGCAAAAAGAGAAATTGCTATAATCAAAAGTGAATAAAATAAATTACAAAGAGATCAATCCTTATAAAAGGAGATCAAAACCCTAACATGTAACTAACATAGGTTGCATGATAATAATTAATAAAAGAATTAATTATTATATGCCCAAAGTTTAGTTTAAGTAAACTAGAGAAAATAAGTGATTTAATAATTAAATCAATATGATTTATTTAATAAGAAAATACTTTATTGCTCTAACATATTCTACTTCTTCACAAAATTGGAGATCACCAAGCTTGTTTCTAGTATTCTCTACTTTGGTTACATGACAATCATCTCGTACACCTTCTTTGTATTGATTGGTACAAATGGCTTCTATGCATGCTTCTGGTTTGTGCGTAATATATACTTATTAGTGAAGATATATTGAGCTACTCACACAACTACTTGTGTTTTCCATACATTCAATTTTATGAAAAAGGAGAGAACAAGGTTTTCATGTGCACATGATTTACATTATTTGCAAACATGTGGTGCAAAGGAAGGCAAGACTTCTAGAGAGCTTTTTTGCAAATGCCACTTCATGATGCCTTTTATATGCTAAATTTCTTATCACTTTAATGAGAGGCTACCAATTTATTGAAGCTATTAGGGAAATTTATGTTTACTTTGTATTGTACTAAAAAAATGTTAGTTTGAAAGCATTTTCAGAATATATAGGTAAATAGGCTTCCCCAAAAATATAATTTTATGTTAATAAATTAAATTTTGATTTAAATTAAATATTTTTAAAAAAAACTTATTTTAAATAGAAGAGATATTATTTATTTTAAATATTCAATATATCGTAAATGATCATCTAAAAATACCCCTTACCCCTTAATATATTTGTAATACATACAAAAAAATCAATTATGAACACGAGAAATACAAAAAGCAATTCTCTATTATACTACAATAATAATATGATTTTCAAGTTAAAATACATAGATTTAGGGTGTGATCTTGGGTGTAAGCATAATATTGAACAAGAGAAAATAGTCTATTTCTAAAGAACCATGAGAACTTCAATGAAACCCTTTAAATATCATGCACAAAAATAAACAAAGATCTAAAATTTATATCTTAAAATCCAAGGGTACTGCCGCCCACCTCATCCTTTATGATGTCAGAGCCTTGCACTCAGCAAGACTTGATCCCTAGTGGGCTCTTTGCGAGCCATTCAACTTCACCCATAGACCAAGGACCCATTGATATTTTCATATATTTTATTTAATATTCTCATTTGAAAAATTAGCAAAAAGATTTGTCACTCAAAAAATATATTTTTCAAGGATCCTACAAATAGCCTATCAACTAAATAAACATTTCACAAGGTTTTGGAAATAGGGTTGCAAGCCGAGTGGATTTAACCATCTAGGAAATTTTGTAGTTAAGTGCCCTCAAACTACAGTAGTAGTGAGATGGTTGACTTCGCGGAAGTCCTAGTGCTTCACCTTATGAGCATGAAAGATCCAATGACGTGCCATAGAAAATATCTCCTACTTATCTATTATATATAACATAACATAATAATTTCTTCTTAAAGTATATATCCACACAACACAACAATTTTGTACGAGAGATTAGAGTCCAAAGTTTTAATTTTCAAATCAAACCAAAAATATTTATATTGACTCCACGTCAAGAAACTAGATTGTACACACTAATATACAAATATAACTTGAGTATAGATACAATATATGATGAATAATAAAGATAATAAATAAATAGTCATACATACGTATGCATTAAATAGAAATCAGCATTCCCAACGTAAATACATGAGAATTGGCATCCGTATACACAATTCACCATAAGAATAAAGTAAGCATATAGGGCTTTGGCAAGTTATGTTACCAAACCAAGCCACTTTTCTTTACTTTCAGGCCAAGAGACATTGCTCACAAAAAGATTCCATTACCTCGTCATGACCAATATCATTCATTCATCTAACAAACTGGAACTCCTTTGTTCTTCAGACATGGACTAATTACCTACCAGCTACTACTAGGACAGTTATCAAACACTTTTTCCCTCACTCATAAACCCATAAACTGACTCTGAAAACACACATTCCTGCAGTAATCCAGCGGGTTCTTCTTTTTTCAGCTTTTCCCCTCTTGCTAATCTTGAGCTGCAGCTTCAGGACATTAGCAATATCCTTGTGTTGCCATAGATCTATACAGACAGGCTGCTGCATACTATTATACGATCCAACCTCTGCCATTTTCTGCAACTTGGTTGCATAAATGTTATGGAATGCTGTCACTGACAAGGTTTTTCTTTACGCTGGATGCCAACTTTTCTTTTGGAACTTGGGGCATTTCTTATCTTATCTAATCTGCCTTAGAATTGTCTGTTACATGGGATTTTGAAGGTATATATGTATGTGCTCAATGTTACTGTGCTCATTCCTTCATTCTTTGTCTACGGTTTGGATTTTGCCTAAACCTCATTATACTTTAGGGCTAAATTTGTGCAGTTGGGGTCTCTATTTACCGATTTCTGTAGGTGGGCACAGAGGCACATGCATAGAGTTTACCGAGATTACAGCATTGGGGTTGGGGGGAATTAATCTTTGCTCTCAGGGTTGATTTCTCCTCGTTTATAATCATTGGCAATGCAGTGAGCTGATTCATTATTGGTGCCATGTTAACCACAAGCCTCACATTTGGGCAAATCCTGAGATGGGTTTTGATTTTTATCATCCATTTTTCCCACAAGTCCTCAGCTCAGAACACGGCTTTTGAATTCTCAGTGCTGACGCTGAGAAATCTCACACTTCTGGGAGATGCGCATCTGAAGAACGACATGGTGAGTCTAAGCAGGGAGCTGGGTGTGCCTACTTCAAGTGCGGGAAGGGCACTTTACAGCCAACCGGTCAGATTTCTGGACCCTTATACAAAAATTTCGGCTTCTTTTAAGACATGTTTTTCATTTTCAATCACGAATGTGGATCCTGCCCCTGTTCCTGTTTCCATTGGGGACGGTCTAGCATTTATCATTGCTTCAGATGACACAACCATTGGGGGCTCTGGAGGGTTTCTAGGCGTCATGGTTCCTACCACGGAGGTTTTGGAGGCTCCGCAGGAAAATCAAAATATCATTGCCGTGGAATTTGATACATTGCTGGATGTGGAATTTCACGATCCTAACGGAAATCACGTGGGTTTGGACATTAATAACATGACTTCAATTGAGGTGGCAGATTTGGGTACAATAAATGTAGATTTGAAGACTGGTAATGTTATCACATCATGGATTGTTTATGATAGCACAGAGAAAATTTTGAGTGTAAGCTTGAGCTATTCCAATCAGAAGCCTCCGGAGCCGGTTCTGTCTGTAAGAACTGACTTATCACAGTATTTAAATGAGTTTATGTATGTTGGATTCTCTGCCTCAACTGGAGGAAGCACGGAACTCCATAATATTGAGTATTGGAGTTTTTCAAGCTTTGGGCCTCCGAGTCCTGATGAAAGTCCTATAATCTCTCCTGTTCATCCACCTACATTTTTCTTTTCTCCACAAGCCACTACCGCTGACCAGAAATCACCCGTCTCGCCGACCCCTGTATTGAGTCGAAAGGTTGGCTGCCATAGATATGTATGTATGAATAGAAGGTTAATTGCAGGGGTCGCAACAGCAGGAGCATTTGTGATTGTATTGTTTTCCGCATGCATTGCTTTCTTTTGCCATCGGAAGTATAGAGGATTGAAAAGGAAAGATTCTTTCAGCTCTGATATTGTAAATTTTAAATTGCCTCGAAAATTCACCTACAAAGAGCTCAGCACTGCCACGAAAAATTTCCACACGGCTAGAATTATAGGTAATGGAGCCTTTGGAACTGTCTATAAGGGGATTCTGCCTGACAATGGAGCATTGGTAGCGGTGAAGAGATCCACCCAAAACAACCAGGGGAAGAGTGAGTTTTTATCAGAGCTTTCTATTATAGGATGCCTCAGACATAGAAACCTAGTGCAGTTGCAAGGATGGTGTTATGAGAAAGGAGAGGTTCTTCTAGTATATGATTATATGTCCAATAGTAGCTTAGATAAGATCCTTTTTCAAGAAGGTGGAGGACCTGTGCTTTCATGGGAAAATAGATGCAATATAGTAATGGGGGTTGCATCTGCATTGGCATATTTGCATGGAGAATGGGAGAAGCAGATAGTTCATAGAGATGTAAAGGCGAGTAATATAATGCTAGATGGAAACTTCAATGCGCGACTTGGAGATTTTGGACTTGCTCGGCTTACTGAGCACAACAAAAGCCCCGATGCAACTCTAACTGCAGGAACAATGGGATATCTGGCTCCTGAATATATATTGTCTGGAAAGGCCTCAGACAAAACTGATGTTTTCAGCTTTGGAGCAGTTGTTTTGGAGGTTGCTTGCGGGAGGAGGCCCATTGAAAAAGATTGTGGGCCAAATGGGAGTAGCTTGGTGGATTGGGTATGGGGTTTACATAGAGATGGGAAGCTGCTTGAAGCCGCCGATGTGAGATTGAAAGGAAGCTTTGATGAGAAAGGAATGACAAGATTGCTACTTGTTGGACTACTTTGTTCACATCCTGACCCTGCATCCAGACCTACAATGAGAAAAGTTTCGCAGATTCTCAGTGGAGAGGATCCAATTCCTCATGTTCCTCGTTCTAAGCCTAGCATGTCCTTTCCATCTGACCTTTTCCAGAATCTTCAGGACATTGTTTCTGACCATGATCAAAGTGAGATGTCCAGCTGCTCCACCAGCTTCAAGGAACAATGTTCCAGATGACATTTGAGCCCTCAAGATGCACTTGAGCTCATTTTCATTTAACGAAACTTGCATATCATCCTGCTTTCTAGTTAGACCAAAGATGACCTTGTATGATAAAACGCCGAATCCAAAGCCATTCACCCCAAGTTTGGTAAATTTTGCATGTTCATATCTGCCACAGTGTATTCAGTCTCCCTGCTGACTTCTATAGAGTACTCACTCCAACTTCATTCAACTTCATTTATGAGAAATCAGGTTACCCGCATCGGTGCTCTGGTATGTAGACCACGCAAATGCTTTTATCTAGGAATTTAGTTATTATAGATAAAGCAGTTTCTGGATTCAATTGTGCAAGAGTTTTTTCATCACATTTCGAATCACACTCTGTGATCCATAGCCGGGACGAATTTGGTTATTGCTGGTGGAATCCTGTACCATGCTGTGAGTCTGCTTCTAGTTCTAATCACTGTACCTGTGACTTGTAGTGAGGGCTGCATTTTGTATTAGTGTGACTTATTATTTTCTCTTGTTCTCTCTCTGGTGGATGCATGCCTGTAAAATGAAATGAACAAATGGACATTTTGGGGAGAAAATAAGAATCTACCAGCCATCCCTTAGAAGAACTAGCTTATCTAGATATACTACGGGCATGCTAGGAGATATTTCCCAAAATTTTTGAGGGAAAACTGTTTTTCGTAGTGAGACCGTTTACCATTTTCATTGGTAAAACTCCTGTGAATAAATAGTTTTTTTCAGAAGTCATTTGTTGAGGCAGCCATATTCGATCCTTAGTTTGTTTCAGTACCTTCTTTGCTTCATACTAGAAATTTTAATGTAAAAGAAACTTCAGCAGGACAGTCTTGCCTGTTGCAATAAAGAAAAACTGGATTGTATTTGTAAATTCAACATGGAAGTAAGCTGAAAAAATAAGAGCTGGAATCTATTAAAAGGATGGACTTCCATTGTCATGGATGGGAAATTGCGGATTCAAATCTCTCTAAATTGGTTGATTGTCCTTTTCTCCCTCAATTTGTAACCTTCTTCATATACTGTTTTAACTCTTAAAATTATATTTAACCGATGGGTCTATAGAGAACCCAAAAAAGATACAAATACGTGGTGATTCTGCCCGGTTTTTCAGAAACACACACAGCTAAGAGTATCGTATACAATCTCATCTAAAATCTTGGTGTTTCAGGTTCAATGTTCCTAGTATTTTTCTGTGGTGAGAGTTTTGTTATGTTTTTATATAAAAATATCAGTATTGCAGGTGCACCATTGTTCAAGAATTTTCATGATATTTTTACTATTTTGCAAACATTCTTGTTTCCATGTTATTCAATGAAATATCAGTGTTGCAGTTTCAACATTGTTCAAGATTTTTCATGATTGTTTTACTATTGTGCACATTCTTGTCTCCATGTTATTCAATGATTATAGTATGCCTTAGGTAATAAAATTAATGCAATAGGTTTCCTTGACTATTACAATGTTGCTTTGGAAATGCTCGAAGTATAGCTTTCATCTCCCACCAGACCAAACATAGTCTCCATGACATATGTTGTTCCCTTCTATGTTAAGGTGCTACCATTACCCACCATTTCTGAGGTCCCACAGGTCAATCTCCATGGGAACCCTGTCACTTTTGCTTCTTGATCTATGCATGCCTAGTTGAAGGCCCCAATTAACAATTTTTTTTGTCTCGTCTTCTTTTGCTTAAACCTGAAAAATTCAAAAAGCTTTATTCATTTACTAATTTGGTATGTGATTTACATCAAGCAGAATGTCAAAAGGACTAATGACGGCTGATTATAATGGGATTGCTATGAGATCCTTTAATTTAAGTAACAAGAAAAGCATGATAAAATTTTCAGCTTTGTGGTTCCATCGATGTCCTGTCTTTATGTACCTCTGCAAAAATTTATGTACTTGTTTTCTAAACTTCTGCAATTGATGGCATTGGAGAATGGTAAATCTTTAATAGCACAATTTTTTTATTGTCTGATTGATGGAGACCTCTTGATTTATTGTAAAAGATCAATCCTTCTGTGTTAAAAGAAAATGTAGATGTCAGCAATTCTGAATTTGTTTTAAAGTTAATACAAATGTCCAAAATCTTATACAATGTCCATGATTTGAGATAAGGTTCAGCAGATTTTTGTCCCTCGTGGGTTCAAATAATTCAGTGATATGATGTTATCTGCCATTCAACCAATTGTTTTATAGAGGCCAACGGTAAAAATAATACAAATGGCCAAATTCTTATATAATGTTCATGATTTGAGATAACGTTCGGTAGATTTTCCTCCCTCATTTCAAAGAGGTTGAATAATTCAGTGTTATGATGTTATCTGCCATTCGACCAGTTGTTTTATAAAGGCCAACAATACAAATAATACAAATGCCCCAATTCTTATACAATATCCATGATTTGAGATAAGGTTTAACAGATTTTCCTCCTCGTGTCAAAGGGTCCAAATAATTCAGTGATATGATGCATTCAACCAGTTGTTTTCTAGAGGCGAGTAATAAAAATAATACAAATGTTCAAATTCGTATACATTGTCCATGATTTGAGATTAGGTTCAGCAGATTTCCCTCGTGTCAAAGGGTTCAAATGAGTCAGTGTTATCTGCCATTCGACCAGATGTTCTATAGAAGCCAATAATAAACTGGTGACCCAATATATTTGGGTATAAAATGACGTTAGATTCATCCCAAAGAGCACAAATATACATCAGCTATTTGAGCCAATTTCCGAGCTTCTGTTTTTGTGTGGGAAACCTTTTCTTCAATGTTAAGTAAAGCGATCCTTGTCAACAGGTCAGCTGAATTAGAAAAAAAGGCAACGCTTGAATCTACGTGCTAGAGTATTCCTCCGCTTTAACAAAAGATATTCCATGTCAAAGACTTACGTGCTACTAGCTTCCAAGAGTTCTTCAATCTTTGAGTGAAAGGCACTTTAGTGAACTTTCTGTGTACTTACAGTAATAAGAAAGGCATCCCTGGGATTCCCCAGGTTGGGCATGATTCCAGCCCACTTCTTTTTAGGCAAGTCTTTCATTTATCAAATGCTTGGAGGACCTTTTCCGACAGAGATGGATGGAATTGTTGTCATGAAATCTGCTATAGGCTAGGGTTTTCTCAGTGTGAGGGCTTTTTTTTGACATGTGGGGTAGAGCCAATTATCACTCAAACTAAGTCCATTGTTTTTTCTCTCAATTGTTGTAGGCAAAGTGGGCCATTTTCATTGAACAAAGATCTCACTTCACAACTGGGCCAAGTTCCTGTACACAACAGTACCAGTTGAAATTTAGAATACGCTCAAGGGGAAGAGATCCAGTAACTAACAGGAGTCTAATAATCGTGATAGTTTTGTGATTGTTCTTAAAAGAATAAAAAAAATGAAAATGCATGTAATAGCTGATCACATATTTACTAATAGACCCATTGCTGATTCCTACTCCCCAACCCAAAATGGGGAGATTTTATCCAAAATGGAGATATTTTATTCTTATGATACAACCTAAAATCAAAATACCCATTTTATTCTTATGATACAACCTAAATTCAAAGTACCATTTCCTTCTGAAGTGCCCTTTTTAATAAAGGGATGGATAAATTTGTTATGAAGCACCTTATTAAAAGATTTGTAAATCAATTTGGAATGACATAGTCAATCATTTAAAAACTTTTTTAGCTTTTTTAGTTGGTGATTGACCAATTTGTGCACTGGTAATGAGACAGTTCATAAAGACTGGTACATTTAACATCTAGTATTGGTGTTTTCTGAGTGAGCGACTATTGGTGCATGAACATAGCGGGTTTTGGGCGAACATTTTGAAATGACACTTTTGGATCACTTTGTGCTCCACGATCCTTAAAGAGAGAGGTCCATGAATATTCAAAAGCTTTAAGTTCTTCACTCACCTACTAGATACACCGAAGAAACTAGCAAAATTTAACTTACACTCTAGAAATTCTAGATATACAAAATTAGCTTACGTGGCTACTAAAACTTTTCTCTAATGAATTAGAGATTACGTGTTAACGCAAGCTTCTTCTCTAGAGAGAGTCTTAACATCTTTTTGTTTTTAAATAAGGAAATTGGAAGTCAAATGATTTTGAGTTCAATTAAGAACTTTTTTTATTAGGAGAATTGGAAGCCCAGCCACTTGGAGCCAGCCCATTTAAAGATCTCTTACTAGTATTTCTTTAATGTTCAATCAAAGAAATCAGAAGTCTAACGATTTGGAGCTACCTCTGTATGGACATTAACAGATTTTTATTTTTAACAGTTGGATTGAAACCCCAACAATTTGGAGTCCTAATATTATTATTTTCAATCAAAAGTTTTCAATCAAAAGAGTAGAAAGCCCATTGACCTTTGGACCCGATTCATTAAGATCTTCCTAACAATAATTCTTTCTAACCCAAAAAAAATCCATTGAATCGGAGCCAACTCATTTAAGGTTTTCCCAACATTACTCAAGCGAGGGAATGGAGAGTTTAGTGACTGTCAATCCATTTAGATTCCTTAAAACGTTGTTTCTTTTTAAATCAGAAGAATGGGAGTGAATGACATGGAGTGATCTATTTAAGAACCTCCTAACAGCATAACTTTCTTTAATTAAAATAATTAGAAGCTCTATGATTTAGAATCAGTTCATTTAAATTAATTTTAACATCATTTCTTTAAAAAAAAAACAAGACTTAGAAATCAAATGACATGGAACTTATGATTTTATCTTCATTAAACCATGAATGTCCATATATACATTCAGTTAATTCAATGATCATTAATACATTCAATGAAATGTTATTGCAGTCTATATACATAAAATGAATAAATGAAAATCCATAAGATTTCACAAATTAAGAGAAGTAGAAACTTCTAAACTACCCACAATAAAGAAAGTGAACACAAAGCATGTGCATCCACCAATGTTAGCTGTCGAGTGCTGATTGTGAATGGGTCCATCACCATGTAGAAACCCAGCAAAGAAAACCACCCCCACAAAAGTGAGGGTCCCATGTAAGAGGTTCTTCTCTCTCAACCGTTCAGAAGTAGACTCTAGTGGAAATAGGAGTGATTTTCTTGGTAAAGCTTGTGGACCCACAATTGATAAACCAAAAGATCTGATAGGAGGCTTAATATGGTGGTTGTCTTCTCTCTTGACTTATTATTATTATTAAAACCCTAGAATAGAAAATAACTTTCACATTATGACGGCTTATTTAATACCTTGGTCAAACAAAGTAGCTGGAAGGCACTGTCCAGTTACCCAGCTTATTCAATTAAACTAAATGAAAAGGCACACTCTTGAAAAGGAAGGAAACTCTCTTGTAGATTAATTTATTAATCTAGTTAAATAATTGTATCTGTAAAATCATAAATCAATTTAGATTTAATAATGATAGCTTAGGACACATAAAATAAACATCATATTTAACAAGCACAAATAAAGTAGATGGAGTTTTTAGATTAATAATTAGAGAATAATTGTCTTTTATGAAGATTTTGGAATATTTCTTAATTTTTTAATGAAAGTATAATTTCTTGATGGATAAACATCTAAGATTTTGTATTGATCTATTAGTCTATTTCTAATCAGACATAAATTTAGGTTAAGTTTTTATTTATGGAAATGTCAATTCTGAAATGTCTTTTTAATGTAGAATTTTGTTTTGATGTTTGTCTAAATGATGCCCCGTTCACTCATTTTTCTTATCTAAAGAATAACAATACCCAAAAATACTTAAATAGGGCTATTGTATTGATAGTGAACATGTTCTCCTCCACCAATCCATAGAAATATATAAAGACACTCTTTAGACACTCATATCATTGTGAATTCTTTGTGTGAATCAAGATGCATTTTAGTGGGCAAACTAATATGTTGTAACGTAGGTGATATGTAGATAATTCCTTGATTTTTAAATGGTAAAGAGCATGTTGGATTTGTTGCATTATATGAAGTCCATCATAGATAGATTGAGTGCTTTGAAGTTATAGCATTGAGCTTTGTTTCAAGGGCCAATTTAGATAGAATTGAGTTAATTCTCTATTTTTGAATGTATCTATGTAAGAGGCTAAGAGGTTCATCATTAAGTAATGAGCTTAGAGTAAAAGTAATTTTGAATGCAATCATCATTATTCAATGGTGCTAGAATACAATATTTAGATAACAACTTCATGTGAAATTTCATGATCCTAAAAAATGACTATATATCTAGGTTTTAAAAATTTATCATAAATCTAGGCCTTAAAAAATGTTTAATAATTGTTTACAAGTTTTCAAAGTAGATTGCAAGACAAAAGTCCAAAAAATATTCCGAAGTTGTTTGTAGAGAAAGTAACTTTCAAGCTTCCCATAATCCTCATCTAACTCCTAGTGCATTTGCATATTCATAACCATTCGAATCCTCTATTTACTAAAAAGGATCATCTGTTTATTGAACTTTGTAAGTATGCGTTTGTCTCATTCAATACTTACAATATAACGCAATCTATGTGGACCATTCATGCCGAGGAAAGATAGATTTGGGTGAACCACTACTCATAAAATATAGATTAATTACTTTGACTATTTGTCAAATACTCAACAAAAATTATATTCTGATCAATAATTCCAATTTATTTATTTAAAATAGTGATTAATTTATAAACCTTTTTACTCTTAAAGTACTACTATATATATATATATATATATATATATATATATATATATATATATATATATATATATATATATATATATATATATATATATATATATATATATCGTAAATGCTTATTTATTTAGCTAAGAATTATTTTAATGTTATAATACAATTATTGTTTCAACTCTAAATTGTTTTTTTTAAATATTATATATATATATATATATATATATATATATATATATATATATATATATATATATATATATATATATAACCATCTACAAAGAAAATAAAAAATTTCTATCTTAAATTTGATAACCAATCTAGGTGTCCATATATTACTATTCAACAAAGATGCAAAGCGTCAAAATTCCTACCAAAGTTAAATGTAATATGTTGAAAAATAATGAATAGAAAATTATAGTAATTGAAGTGCATTTTTATGATGTGAAATATAATTCTAAGTAGTAAATTATGCAATTGGACATTATTATACTATAGTATTTTAATAAGATTGGATGTTACATAGAATATACTAAAAACTATTGACTTTTTGTTCAAAATCAATTTATTAAATTTATGTAAATTTATGGGGTAGTATAACTAAAGATCTTTATAGATTTTACAAACTTTCTAAACGTAAATTTGGTCGATTTTTTAATTGTCTTTTATCAAATGTCTTTTTTTCACAAAATGGTATTTCATAA
Source organism: Cupressus sempervirens (assembly GCA_028749045.1). NCBI lineage: Eukaryota > Viridiplantae > Streptophyta > Pinopsida > Cupressales > Cupressaceae > Cupressus > Cupressus sempervirens. The sequence continues at coordinate 211,385,160 of CM053789.1, forward strand.
AGTTGACAATCAAACATTGTTGAACAACAATGAAATGCATAAAGTTGTCAAACAAAACACTATTGAACAATAATATAATGCATAAAGTTGACAAAAATTCACTATCCAACAATATTGTCATTTTGGTTGGAGGATTTTTAATTCTTTACCAATAATGCATAAAGTTTTTAAAATAAATTCTTGATTTTTTTCTCAAGAAAAAGACAAATGCGTCACTCACTCACTCACTAGTATAGTAAGAATTAAACAATAATCAAAAGATAAATATTTTCTATTAAATTATGAAAAATCAATATATATTAAAACTACATTGTTACAAAAAGTTCTTGAAAAATTTAGTATTGTGATTGATACTCAAAAATTGCATGCAATAGTTTCTTGTCTACACCATAAACTAATAATAAATAAATAATATATCTTCATATTAGAAATAAATAGAATTTAAATAGATAAAGTTCTCTACATTTTATTATAATCAACTTACAAATTCTGATCCCTATTTTCTTCCACGATTAAATTTTAACTTTTGTTTTTTCTCAAACTATAAGTTATTCATAACGACATAAAATCATGCATAATTGTCATAAAAGTTTATAATCATAAGGAGGAACCCTCCATGACAATGTGTCGGCTTAATAAAAGCCTTGCAAGCTGCAATGCAAGAAATTTCTAAATATCTTTACAAAGGATATAAATGTGTCAAATATTATTAAAATGTCATAATACTTCCCTGCCACAAAGTCAATTTTGCTAACGACGTTGCATGGGTGCGGAAAACGACATGTTCATGTGAGTTCACAACTGTTAATAAACACGAAAGTGACAACAAACTTGATAAAATAACCACCCAAAACTTTTTGAGTACACCCAAGCATTCACATTTATGATATCTCTCGATAATGTATGGATGCAAAGAATGATGGTGTTTTTAAATGGTTATTCATTAAATAATATTAATAACTTTGAAAATGCTGGTTTGTTTCCCTAATTATTAGGAGAGATTAAAATATTATGTGGTAGTTAAAATATTTAATATTTAATATTTAATTGGAGTTGTATAATATAATTTGTATTTGGACTATATGTAACTTTTATGTATAAGTTGTGTTCAAATTGGGTATTAGTGTCATCCCTTATTTCAAGGTCAAAGTTTTACATATAGTAATATCTGATTTCTATTTGATTTAATAAGGGTCCATTGACAAATGATCTTTTTTTTGACCTTGGTGTAGACGATGGATTATCCATATTATTCATGAATACCCAAATGATAAAACCTTAGGTTTAAGAGTCATGCACGAAGACAACAAGAGACATATTATCTTTATATGCATGCAATTAGGTATAAGAGCTATAAGTATGCTTCCCCTTCCACAAACTATTGTAGTTAAATCTTAATATACTAGAACAAATTTCTTTATAAGGAATGCTTATAAAATATTATTAATTTTAAAAAAAGAAGTTAAGTAGGATTAATTATGATAGAATGAATTAATACGTTATTGGTTATTATGATTAATTATTATCATGTGTTGTTATTAATTATTATATTTATGAAGCTCAAATAGATTTGAACCTAAGACCTCCCAAATAAGAGGCTCACAATTTTACCATTGTGTTGTAGGCTCTTGCCTATAATGGTTTAAATATTATTTATTATTTCCTTGCTATTTTTTATTGAAGAAAAGTGACTAAAATTACACAAGAAATATATACTAGTCCAAAAGGACTATATGATGAAAAAAGAAAGAAAGATACTATTGCATACACTAAATTTGATTAGCAATTTTAATTAGATTTGGTCATCTTATTTGCATTATTGATTAAATAATTATGTATTATTTAATTAATTAATGTTAACCTTCAATGGCAAATTAGTTTAATTATTAATTAGCTATAGTTCACTTGATGAAATGGGAAACCATGACTATTTAATTAATTGATCCACCCTTCATTTATTAATTTAAATAAATACATGTCTATCTATTTGAATTAATTCACTTTATCTTAATTACCCCACTTATGATTATGGGTGAATGCACAAAGTTGTGAAAAAAGTGGCCACCATGAAAAAATAGCTCAAAATCACTAATAACCCGATCAAGTTATTCAAGATTTGAAATGATCCATTCAAGTTATAACTTGGTGAATAGAAAGTCTAACTTCTTCAAAACCTGATCAAGTTTTGAAGATGTAAAAGTAACTTTTAGCTTTACAAAATCTAATCAAGTTTTGCAAAACTTAAAATTTGTTCTTCCCCACAACACTCCTCATTTTCTTATGACTAAAATGATGTCTTGGTGGCATTATCGAAGGCAAATATCTTAGAATTTGATGCAAGAGCATCTTGGGTTTGCTCGGTGGCTACTTTGGAGTTCATGGGAGAAGGCTTGATAGTTGCTTTAGAGGGTTCTTGGACTAGTACTGAGTTGAAGAAGAGGTGCTCAGTTGTTGAAGGAGCTCAACATAGCTTGGGGAACTCGGTCATCGAAGGCACTCAATGATGCTTGCAGTAACTTGACACACACTGGGAGCTTAGGGAAGCTTGGCTACAGTGTTCCCTGAGTAGCTTGATCATTGAAGGGACTCAGTTTGTGAAGGAGGAACTTGACATATACTGGGAAGCTCGACTGGTTCAGCTGTTGTATTGATCAAGTGGCTCATCAATGAAGAGGCTTGGTTATGTTTGAGGATTTAGTGATGCTCGGTGCTGGTTTCTGACACTTGATCATGTCTTGGTTTTATGTATTGCCCAAGTTGTCTATGAGATTACCTTTTGGCATTTAATTTGGGTTGTGGATATTTAATGAGTGTTGCAACTGACTTGTGGCTTATGTATATATTTAATATAAGGGTTAATTTTGATTTGTATTGGGCTAGGACAACTTGTGGCTTAGTTGGGTATAAGTAGGAGGTCTTGTGGAGTCTTTAGGCATTCATTCATTGGGGGAGTGGATCCCAAGTTCAGCGTGGAGTAGCTGAAGATCGAAGTTTCCTAAGTGTGTGGATAGAGCACCAAATGCGAGGCAATTTACACCTAGATCTTGGTTAAAGTTTAAGAAGGGCTAATAGCCAAGGCTTGGGAAATAAGGAGATTTCTTGGTGGGCTTATAAGCACAAGTTTAGATCTTCCTTAAAAGTTTCTACCAGTGTGGATGTGGGCTAGCTAGTGTTGGTATTGGATCTTGAGGGATCTTGCAAAATTGTTATTGTAATTGCTAATGTATTTGGCCATAATTGGGAAGGCCTTACAACCTGACACATTGCATGTAATTAGTTATTTTACAAATAAAGAGTTGTGTTTGGTATCATTTCTTGTATCTTGTATTGTGTTTTTGATGTGTGGTTATTTGCTAGGGGCTAAGACATCTATTTGGGGATTCTCCTACCTTGCACTATGTTAGATAGTATCAGAGCCAGGTTGTTCCTGAGCGTGTAGATAAATTGCTGAAATTGAGGCAGTTTGTACCAAGACCTTGGGTTGAGAGGAGTTCATTTGAGAAGATCTTGATCTGGTGATGGATTTTTTGTAGAGGGTTTGTGAAGATCTTGGAAGATGTCCTTGAGAAGATTGGACCATGGGATGATTGCAAATTTTTTGTGATGTGTGTAGAAGAGGCTTTTTGAGATGTCTGCTCTGTTAGTTAAGGGAGGGATGGTTGAAATCCATAGATGTTTATGGAGTTGGAGTCTACTAATCCAAAAGAGAGTTGCATGGCCAGTTAAAAGAATTTTCTGTGACAGAAGATGACATAACAAGGTTGTAGAGGAGGTAAAAAAGGTATGTGAGGTTGGTTTTAATCAGTTTGTGGAGTCTAATGTGAAACCTGGAGAGAAATTGGTGGTTATTGTTGAAATATGTAAGCTTACTGGGGAGATTACTAACCTTATTGATGCTAAGGTTGAGATTGGTTTTCATGATCATTTAGTTGAGACTAACATGGAAATTGCAGAGCACTTGATTGTGGAGGACCAAGTTGCTATGGGTGATGAGTTATGTGTTGCAGAGTGTCTTGTTGTGAGCAATGAGATTGATGGTGTTGAGAGTTTGACATATATTTTTGAGGGGTTACATACAATTGATGATATGGAGTTTGTTGTCGCTAGTGTGGATTCACTAATTGCTAATGTAAATGAGGATTTATTGATGAAGCATTACATTCAATTTGTTCCTGGAAGTGAGCATGCTGATTAGATGGTTGAGATTCTGGTGCTTGACAGATGGATGTAGATGTAAATGATTTGCATGTTGATTTTTTGTCCTTGTTAGAGTGGAAGCCTTTGGTGAAGATGAAGATGGTTGCTAATCTTTCTTTGAACGTCAAAGAATAAGACACACTCTTCCTTTTACCTAGGGATTTTGAGCAAGAGCATCTTGGGTTTTCTTGATGGCTACTTTGGAGTTCATGGGAGGAGGCTCGATAGTTGCTTTGGAGGGTGCTTGGATTGGTACTTGGTTGAAGAAGAGGTGCTTGGTTTTCGAACAAGCTCAGGATAGCTTGGGGCACTCGATCATCGAAGGTGCTCAGTGATGCTTGCAAGAACTCAACACACATTAGGAGCTCAAGGAGCTTGGCTATAGTGTTGCCCAAGTAGCTCGATCATTTAAGGGGTTAGATTTGAAAAGGAGGAACTCAACATATACTAGGGAGATTGGCTGGTTCGGTTTCTATGTTGACTGAGTGGCTTGGTCAATGAAAGGGCTCAATTATGTTTGAGGATTTACTAATGCTCGGTGGTGGTTTCTAACACTCGGTCATCTCTTGTTTTTTTGTGTTTCCCAAGTTGTCTGTAAGCTGACCTTTTGGCATTTAATTTGAGTTGTGGGTATTTAATGAGTGTTACAACTAACTTGTGGATTATGCATATAATAATGTAAGGGTTTATTTTAATTTCTATTGGGCTAGGCCGACTTGTGGCTTATTTGGGTATACGTAGGAGATCTTGTGGAGTCTTTAGGCATTCATTCAAGGGGGAGTGGATTCCGAGTTCAATGTAGAGTAGATGAAGAGTGGAGTTTTCCTAAGTGTGTGGACAGAGCATCAAATGTGAGGTAGCTTACACTTGGATCTTGGTTAAAGTTTGAGAGCGCCTAGTAGCCGAGGCTTGGGAAATAAGGAGATTGCTTGGTGGGCATGCAAGCACAAGTTTAGATCTTCCTTGAAGGTTTCTATTAGTGTGGATTTGGGCTAGCTAGTGTTGGGATTGGATCTTACAAAACTATTATTGTAATTGCTATTGTAATTGGTCATAATCAGGAAGGCCTTACAACCTGACACATTGAATATAATCAATTATTTTGCTAATAAAGAGTTGTGTTTGGTGGCAGATCTTGTATCTTGTATTGTGTTTCGATTGTGTGATTATTTGCTATGGGCTAGCGCATTTTCTTTGGTATTATCTTGTCTTGCACCACATCATAACTTGATCATGTTCCATAAAGATTTGCATTTTCCTAGCATTTACACCAATTTTTAACAATGTCATGTCATTAAAGAGGCAGTGTTTTTATTATTATTCTAGTTTCAAATTGAACTTAAATAGGGGTTTTTGAATTGATGTTAGTTTTTTATTAGTTTTATGCCAAATTATCAAAACATGGATCACCAAAAAACAAATAACAAAAACTTGTTTCTAAAAAACAACCACAAAAAAACCCTCAAAATGTTGCCCCTCAAGAACAAGAAAACCCTCAAGATGTCACTTCTCAACAACAACCACTACCCCAAAACCTCTGTCTCCTCTAGTAGAACCTTTAGAGATCATACATGAGGATCTTCTAAATCACCTATCACATATAAAAACTCAAATTCCTCATATAATGAATAGGTTGAGGTCCTCTAATCACGAGCATCATTCATTCCTTGCCATAACCCTATAATCAATGGTCAATATTGTTAAGGGGGTTATCTACATAGCTTACTCAAAGGGCCAGGTATAGGAATATATACTTTGCATTCTATTACGATGGGTTGTCATATGATGAGGCAAAAAAAAACACAATTAAAGATGATACATGTTCTCTCTTTGTTGAACCTAAAACTAATGAGATCTTAGCTATAATTTGAGGAATTGTTCTATACATTGGTATAACCACATGAGGATGAGAAATTCTTCTAGGGATATATTTTATACATGGTGTTTTACCCAACACCTTGTAATAGTTATGAGGTACCTCTATATTTTTTTAGAAAGTTATATTGTGAGTTTATCCTTATATTAAAGTCAAACTACTTTAGAATATGGGAGTGCCAGGGTAGAAGTAGAGGCACTACACATGATAGATTAGGGGTTTAGAGGGTGGTATACCCCAACATAGGATTTCTCTAACTACTAAACCCATCATTCACATCATGGTCCCAGTAGCACCAAAGGGGTCTATGGAGTTACAAAATCTTTAGGTGACTATGTCATTGGATGATGTCATTGTTCAACATCGAACATAGTTGGTGCAACCTCTTAGACTAGAGGTTGGATCAATACATGTACCACTTGCCTCATCATGAGATGCACAATTTGATCTAGTGTAGCCCATTGATTATATCTATGCTAGATGCCAAAATATATGTTTTGGGGTAGATAAAATTGATTATATCTATGCTAGATGCCAAAATATATGTTTTGGGGTAGATAATGACATGAATGCGGATGTTTCCACATCCCATTTGTGTACACATCATGAGAGTAGATGTCATGCTTCCACTATAGAGGATGTGGCCCTCACCTATGACCTAATGATCATGGTGTTCTCTAATGGAGATTAGATGTAAGTGTGTTTATTTGTGTTTATGACATGTTATTTATTAATCACTTAAATCTTATACATGTAAATAAATATTTATTTATAGTATAATTCAAACTAATATATGAATAATATGCATTGTAGGGTGCAACAGGTGGTGCAAGTACCAAGTCACATTCATTTTGCTCCACATGCACATGTAGCTTATACACTAGAGGTAAATATTTTTAATATGTCAAAAATAGAATAATACCTTAGTTTCAAAATATTTTTTGTTAATATTTACTAACTATGTAATGCACATTTTTTTGGTATTTTATAGCAGTTTCTAGGGGCCCTTTGATGTCCCAAGTTGATGATGTCATGATTTTGGCCATTGACTTTGGCATATAAAACTTTATAGTATCATATTTTACAACTTTTTTTACAATTTTAATTAAAATTTTACAAGTCATTTAGATTTAGATTTTTTTTACTTATATTTAATATTATATATTCATATCTCTTATGTTAATTTTGTTTCTTCTAGGTTACCTCACCTAGGTCTAGAACATCTCTTGTGCAAAAGACATCTTTAAGCATACTAAACAAGAAAAGGAAACCCTTGTAGACACCTAGATGTCAAAAGGTAATATAGCACAATTTAAAATTGTCTGCTTAAAGTTATTATGAATAAACATGTACACATATATTAATTTAGATTATATTTTATTTATTCTATATATAGAGATAATTGGGGTTTATATAGTTGATGAATGCACCTAATATCGTAAAGGTTTATAGAATTAATGAATGCACCCAATTTTCTTAGTTGAAATCCTCTTCTAAACTCCTCCTAGATTGAATTCTTAGTAGCTCAAAAGCCTATATGACTATAACATTTGTTATCATTGTTCATAGAGTAAATTGTCATAGTTGTTTCATCAGTGATGATGCCTGCTAAAAGTACAAGAGAACCATCTAAGGCTCTAGTGTGAATTTGTTTTTTATATGTTAAACATGTGCATTTAGAGAAAAGCACATGTATTTTTAGTGTTTTTCAACAACTTTATCTTATTAACTTGTATTAATTGTCTTTTACCTATCACAACCTCCTTTACAACTTCCCAAAGTTCCTCTACTATTCCATTTCATTAGGAATCATGATTGTTGAAGAGGGGATCTAACAAAATAAACCCTAAAGATGTATGTTTTTCTTCTCACTTGATACGCTTTTCTCAAATCTTGATGGATTGAATTCTTGTTTATCTTAAACCTCTATTTCTTCCTATATGACTAAAATTTCTTATCATTTACCATATAGGAAATGGTCGCAGTTGCTTCATTAGTGACTGGACCTCTTACAAGTATAGGGGAACCATCTGGGGCTTTGGTACACATTTATTTTAGTCCATGCATTCTATTTTTCATTTTTTCTCAATGCAATGTTATTTACATGTATTAATTTTTTTTAACCTATTACAACCCCCTTCATGACTTCCCACTACCTTTCCACTTTGTTAGGAGTATCGATCATCCAAGAAGGGGTCCATCAAATTTCACTACATATCCCAATAGTAGAGAAAGACATAAGGTACTAAAAAATTAAATTACAAACAAATTACAATTCAATATTTAGTCATTTCATTTTTTTTGACAACTCTAATCTATTCTTTGACAAGAGACATTTGATTCAATGTTGGAATTGTCGTTGTTTAGCCATTTATAGAGCCAAATGTTGCTTTGAAGAGCCTCAATTTTGATGATTCATCCCACTAGAAATTGATAGGGAAATAGGTTAGTTGTGGTCATTAAAGGACCAATTTATGTATATACTTGACATCTTTATTGTATATATCAACCTTGACATGACTCATGCCACATTTTGTAACTCAATTATTGACTTGGCATTTTTTCCATTTTTGTACATGTCTACACTTATTGTTCATTTTTGTTAGAGTAATAATTTTTTTTCTTATTAATTAAATCATATTTATTTAATTATTAAGTCACTTATTATCTCTAGTTTACTTAAGCTAAACTTTTGGCATATAATAATTAATACTTTTATTAATTATTATCATGCAACCTAGGTTAGTTACCTGTTAGGTTTTGATCTCCTTTTATAAGGATCAATCTCTTTGTAATAATTCATTCACTTTTGATTATATCAATTTCTCTTTTTTCTCATCAATAATGTTTCATTTGTGGATCTGGGAATTCTAGCCTCCATAACTTTTGCTTCTCTCTTTTTGCGAGAGATATTTGCATGCAAGTGATTCTTGGGAACCATGGGGTTGATCTTTCATCAACTTCAACAATTTTTAATAAATAGAAAAATTGATATTTGGTCTAAATTTCAATGTTTACATATCTTTGTACTTCAAATCATGAATATTTACAATTGAATGTGATCTAATTTGTTCATTGTGAGCATGTCTTGATACTTTGGAAATAAAATATTTACAATTGAAATGTGATACAATTTTTTCATCATTTAGAAGTCATATGGTGTATACTTTTAAATGATTCTTTATTATAATAGAATGCAAACATCTTTATTATTGGAGTCATATTTTCCTTTTTCACAAAAGTTGTCAAGCAAATTTTCTTGCAACCAAATTGCCACTAATGGTCATAACATTGGTGTTGAAGGTACTCATTTGGATTTAGGCCTAACAAGGCCATTTGTCAAGATATATGGTTAGTAGTGCAAGCTTTTAGTAAAACTGCTAAGTTGTAAAATTTATGAAAAAAATATAATTAGACAAAATTGCAAAACGAGTGCAAAAGAAGGAACCCAATGGTCATGGAGATTTGAAAATTAGTTTTTCCTAATGCTAAAGATTATTTTTTATCTAGTTAAACTTGTCTGAGGCTACTAGAGTAAATATTTTGGTTTGGGAGAGTGTTTAGAGGTTTGGTGCATTAAAACAAGCCTAATTGGCCCTTAAAACCCTAAAATCAATAAATTTTGAGAAAGTTATTCCTAAAAATGACATATCAATTTTTATATAAGTTAGGTGTCTTTTAAATGGGTATATAAAAAGGTCAGCTTTTTATACCAAAGGTGAATGTGTTAGAAGTATGAACCAAGAGCCCAATTTTAAGGGCCACTAGGAACAAACCTTCATTGAGAAGGGAGCCTATATTGCATTTCGTTAATTATGAGCATGAACTGACACCACAGTCACATTTGGTTGGGTGGAGATACCCTAGGTAAGATCCCATTTTGACCTTCTTGTGCATGATGGATTATCCACATTCTTCATGACTACCCAGATGAAAAAAACCTTAGGTTTCAGAATCATACATGAAGACAACTAGAAATATATTATCTTCAGAGCACAAAACTAGGTATAAGAGCTATTAGTATGCTTCCCCCTTCATTAAATATTTTTTAATAAAAAATAATTAAAATTTGTATTTAAATCTTGATATATTAGAATGAATTTTTTTTATAGTGAATGTTTATAAAATATTTATTGAAAGTTTTGTTTTAAAAAAAGTTAAGTAGGTTAAATTACAATAGAATGGATTAATCTATTTTTAATTATCATATTATATGAGTAATATTAGTAAGATACATATATACAAGTTATAGTGGTTTAAATATTACTTATCTATGGAAATGTCAATTCTCAACTTGTGATATTGCTATCAGGATTCAACTGTGTATTATTTGAGTCAAACTTATTGACTCATGTCTCATGAGTAGTGGTTCACACAAATCCATCTCTCATGAGAATGGATGGAACACTTAGCACTCATTAGATCTAGGAGATTCACACAGAGGTGAAGTACCAAAACTTCCACGGAAGTCACCCATTCTAGTACTACTCCAACTCGAGCACACTTAACTACAAAGTGTCCTCCATGGTTAATTCCACTCTTCTTGCAACCCTATTTTCTAAGTGTTCTAAATAGGAGTTTCACCTAGATCCAACGAGTGCTAAGTGTTCCATTCATTCTTATGAGAGATGGGTTCATGTGAATCACTACTCAGGAAACATGAGTTAATGAGTTTGACTAAAAAAATATATAGTTGAATGATGATGGCAATATCACAATTTGACTTGCTATGGAAAATGTCTCCTACTTGTCAATTTGTAATTTATATTTTGAGTTTGGAATTAGTCTTATGTACTGTAGAATTTTGCTTCAATACTTGTCTAAATATTTTGTTAGGGCTATTGTATTGATAGGGAATATGTTTTCCTTAGTCATTCCATAGAAATATATAAACCATTTAAAATGACACTCTTTAGACACACACATGCTTGTAAATTATTTGTGTGAATCAATATGCCTTTTAGTGGGCCAACAGATATGTCATAATGTAGATGATATGTAGACAATTCATTGATTTTTAGATGGTATGGATTATTGTTAAATTTTTTACAATATATGAAGTTTGCAATAGATAGATTTTGAGTGCTTTGAATTTATAACATCAAGCTTTGTTTCAAATGCCAATTTAGATAGAAGTGGGTTTATTTTCTAAGCTTGAATGTATGTACATAAGAGGCAAGAGGTTAATCATTAAGGAATGAGCTTAGATAAAAAGTAATTTTGAATGCACCTATATAAGACACTAAATTCATTATTAATGAATGGGGCTAGAGTAAAGTGTTTGGATAATAACTTCATGCGAAATTTCATGATCCTAAAAAATGACTATATATCTAGGTTTTAACATGTGATCATAAATCTAGGTCTTAAAAAATGTTTAACAATTATTTACTACTTTTCAAAGTTAGGTTGTAAGACACTGAAAGGTCCAAAAAATATTCCAATGTCACTTGTAGAAGAAGTGACCTTCCAAGCCCCTCATAATCCTCATTTAATTGCTAGTGTAGTTTCTTATTCATAATCATTCTAATTGTCAATTTACTAACAAGGATTATCTATTTATTGAACTTTGTAAGTATACATATGTCTCATTCAATACTTGCAACATTGCCCAACCTATATGGACCATTCATGCCCATAAAAAATGAGTTTGGGTGAACCACTACTCATAAAATATAGATTGATGACTTTGATTATTTGTCAAATTCTCACAAAAATATATTAAGTTCAATACTCTTTAAATTTGTAGAATTTTTTTAGGTCAATAATTCAAACTTATTTGTTTTAAATAATCATTGATTTATAAATTTTTTGATTCTAAAATACTAAAAAATAAATCAACATAATAATATAATATATGTTTTACTCATAAATTTCTTAAATAAACTTTTATTTAGCTTAGAATAATTTTAATTCTATTAATTATTCTCTCAACTCTAAATGTTTAGTTTAAGATTGATTTTTTTTAATATAACAATCTACTTTGCATTTTAAAGATGAAATATAATGATATGAAAATGTTGAAAAAACATTAAATACTAGTATAGATATCTTAAATAAATCTATCTAAAGAAATGTCGAAAGATATCCACTACAAATAATCATAATATAATTTACTACATCTAAAATTATTTATATTTCCTTTATATCCATTTATTTAGTTTTTTACTAACTAAAATATTTTAATTTCTTTAAAAATGGATGATTTATATCTCCAAATATTATAATTTAAATGGACATTTTATGTGGTATTTATTAAATTATTTTTAAATGTATATTCTATTTATGATAAGATTTCAATTTGTGACATGTAGATGGTTGTCAAATTTAACCTAGAAGAATAAAAAGTTAACACTAACATGCTCACACCATCCCACTCCCCCATTCTGCCATTGTAGAATGCCTATCGACATTAACTATTTATTGTTTCCTTTTTCTTTTTTATTGAAGAAAAGTAGTAAAAATTACTTAAGAAATATATACCAGTCCAAAAGGACTATGTGATGGAAAAAAAGAAAGATATTATTGCATACACCTAAATTTGATTAACATTTTAAATTAGATATAATTGTCTTATTTGCATCATTGATTAAACAATTGTGTGTTATTTAATTAAATAATGTTAACCTTCAATGCCAAATTAGTTTAATTATTAATTAGCTATAGTTCAATTGATTAAATGAAAACCTATGATAATTTAATTAACTAATTACCCCTTCATCTATAAATTTATATAAACACATCTATCTATTTGAATCAATTTATTTTATCCTAATTACCTTACAAGTGAATGCACAAAGTTGTTGTGCAAATATGTGGTCACGCCATGAAAAAAACTTAAAATCACTAATAAAATGACCAAGTTATGTAAATTTTGAAATAATGTGACTGAATTATGACGTGGTGAATACCAAGTCTAACTTCTTCAAAAATGGATTGAGTTTTGAAGAAGTAAAAGTAACTTTTAGTTTTACAAAATTTGATCAAGTTTTGCAAAACTTAAAATTTGTTCTTTCACATGACACTCCTCATTTTCCTATGACCAAAATAATGTATTGGAAACATTATAGAGGGAAAATTTCTTAGATTATGATCATTCTCCATAAAGATTTGCATTTTCCTAGCATTTACACTAATTTTTGACAATGTAGCATCATCAAAGAGGTAGTGATTTTTTTTATTGATTTAATTTCAAATTGAATTGAAATAGGGATTTTTAAAATTAATTTTAGTTTTTTTATTAACTTTATACTAGATTCTCAAAGCATGGCTCACAAACAAAATAGATAACAACAACATGTTCATAAACAACAATCACAACCAAACCCTCAAAATGAATCACTATCCCAAATACCTTTGTCTCCTCTAGTAGAACCTTTATAGCTCATAAATGGGGATCTGATAAATTGACTACCATAGATAACTACTCAAATTTCTCACATGGAAAATAGTTTGAGGTCCTCTAATCATGAGCATCATTCATTCCTTTCCATAACCCTAGAATTAATGATCAATAGTGTTGGGGAGGTACCTAGATAGGTTACATAGGGATAGATGTTGTCCATTCTATTTTAATGGGTTATCATTGTTAGAAATAGGGAATATAGAGGGGGTGGGGTGTGTGAATCAATGTTTCACAAACTTTTTCCCAACTATGGATGTTATTAACAATATTTAAACTTGCATATATGATCAAAATCAAAAAGTAAACATGACCATAACACAATGCAACTCATAAAACCATTATTTGTTAACTAGGGAAAACCTCAGTGGGGATGGTACCCACAAAATGATCCACTAATCAAAAGTATCTTGTGAAAGATATTGACCTTGTTAGGAGTATAACATATTTTCCCTTTAATGAAGAATGCCAACCAATGATTGCTACTCCAAGGAAGAAGCTGGTCCATGAGTGCAGAATGATGTTCCTCCCCTTTGGAAGAAACAATGGTAAAGGTACAATCTCGAAGATGTATGGTGGCCCTGAAACCTACTCAAGTGTCCTTGTGTCGATGTTAGTGGTTACCCCTTCCAACAATGCTTAAAAGAATGAATGTAGGTCTGGTGAGGATGTCTATTGAACCTATTCCAATGAACCATCTATCTCCTCAACTGATAAAGAGACCTTCAAAAAATACTATTCATAAGGATCCACAATCACATCAATTTGTGAAGATTGATCATGTAGAGAATGGAAATGAGGGTTAGAGTGAGCCCTCACAACAACTGTAGAAGGATCATCTTCATCAAAGAGAAGATGAAAATCATCAAGGATATCTGCCAAATATATGATGTGTGACTCCATGAACAAACCTACAATGTCTGCCAATAAGTCATCAACTAAAGCTAGAGCTAGAAGACGTGATGTATCTTGCTGTAGTGGACCTTTCACTGAGGCAATGTATGCATGTGGACTATGCTAATGTTGTGACCTCACAGTGCAACTATCGATAGAATGCCACGTATCTGAATCTATTAAAGTACTATCGCTGGTGTCACTATTAGTTTCCATAGTATATGAAGTGCAGAGAGGAATAGAGGATAAGTTGGGTGAAATTTCCTCATAGTGAAAATCCTTCTCCACAAAGATCTTATGAGTCTCTAGATCCATAAGTCTGTAAGCCTTAACACCATCTTCATAACCGATAAAAATATAAGGCCTAGGTGTTGGTGCCTTGCATCCCCTAGAAGATAGGTTTTCCCATGCTAGACAACTAAAGATTCTGAAGTGACTCACAACTAGTTTTTGGATGCACCATGCCTCAAAAGGAGTCTTGCCATCCAAGGCATTATGAGGAGACCTATTAAGTATGTGAGTAGCACTACTAATGACTTCGACTTCAAGTGTTGGATCAAGAGACTTGGCTTTAATCATGCAACTTGCCATGGATTTAAGAGTTCTAATCCTCAATGCTACAACATCTGTCTTATGTGGATTGAATGCTAGTGGATTCTGAAGATCAATTCCCTCAAGTTTGCAAGTCTTTAAGTCTTCTAACCACATATCTTCTTTCATTATCCATCTGTAGAACCTTGATGGCTTTCCTTGATTTCTATTCAACATGAGTCTTGAAGGCTTGAAGCTTATCAACCACTTCATTCTTGTGATGAAGGAAGTAGACCCATGTGAAGCATGAAAAGTCATCAATGAAAGTAAGGATATAGTAGCCTTGGTTGACTAAAGTCATTGCAAAAGGTCCTGCTAAAACCATGTGAACCAAATGAAGAAAAAATGGTGCTCTAGAAGACTTCCCTTTATCATACTTCTTCTCAAGATGCATATCCACTAAATATGATGAACACTCACCCTTAGAAAAGTTGAGTTTAGGTAGACCTTTGACCATGTGTTTTGAGAAAAGTTGCTAAAGATAACAGAAGGCAAGATGACCAAACTGTGCATGCCATAGTTTGATTTGTGAATTAGATTGAGTTAACAAGGCATGTGAAGGAGACTTAGGGACAAAGTGGGAGAAGGAATAAAGCCTCTTGTCATGATTGACTTTCCTCATTGTAACCAATGAATCATTGTTTAGACTTCGCACCATCACTGAATCTGGAAGGAACTCAACTTTGTTGCCATCTCCAAGGTGAGTGATTTGGTAAATTGAGAGGAGATTAGAGCTTAGGTTTGGAACATAGAGAATGTCTTTGAATTCCCCATTTTCCATCTCCACATATCCTTTCCCTTCAACTTACATTTTAGTATCATCTCCCACAAAGATGTGCAATACCTGTGATTACTTCAATGAAGAGAAGTATCCCTTTGAAGAACCCATATGATAGGAGGCACCTGAGTCAAGAATCCATTCCGATGAAGAACTTGTATTTGCCATAAGTGCTTGCCCTTTTCCTTTTGAAGAGGTTGGAGTTGAATCCTTGGAAGTACCTGGCACTTGAATTTTGTTCTTCTTGAGTAGGTTTTCCAACTCATCTATTATCTTAGTCTTGCAATGATGCTAACCATGATTTGGCTTTTTGCAATATTTATAAAAAAGTTTATCCTTCTTTTCATTACTTCCCTTGTTGTGAGGAGGATTGTTGTGTTTGAGATTGTGATTTCTACTTCCACTACTTCTTGTTGTTCTTAGAAATTCTTCCTCCTTGACTTGATTGGTGCTCATCATTAGCCACCAATGCTTTGGTCGTTGATGTCATGAGAAGTCCCAAATATATCAAGTGAGATTTTTCAACAACCAACATCTCTGCAAATGCATCAAATGTAGGCTTTTGGAAAGCACTTCCCATGGTCAACCTGTGAGTATTATAACTCAAAATAAAGGAAGCATACTCTAAAGGTAGCCTCTTCAGGATGTGATGAGTCAACTTGTCATCCTTCATGGGATTTCCACAATTTTAAGTAGTGCCTTGTACTCATTGGCTTTGTTGATGTAATCTTGAATTGTATCAAAGTTCTTTGGATCCAAGAGAAGTAGATTGTCCTCAATTTGAAAACCTTTTCCTCATCCACCTTACCATACAATAATTCAACTTTGTCCCATGCAGGTTTGGCTTCCATGAAACTGGCAATGTGGAAGAAGAGATCTCTATGTACACAACTCTTGATAATTCCTAAAGCCTCATTATCTATAATTTTCCAATCAATGAGTTCTTTAGTATTTGTCAGTTTTGGATTTATACCATCAACATAAAGATTTAGACCTTTTGCCATTAACCTACTCCATACAATATCTCTTCATGTAGAATAATTGCATGAAGTTACAAGTGGACCTTTAGGTGAACCCATGATGTAGAAAATGAAAAGAGCACAAAAGAGAGACACAAGAAGATAGTACACCCCCCCTTTCACTCAATCAAAAAGACCCCCCCCCAAAAAGATGCTTTTGGCACTTTATATGTAGTGCATGTAAAATAGGCCACTTGTCAAAATATACAAAGTGGACTTCTGATTTTTCTATTTACAATTGCCCTTTGAGGCTCAAATCTATCACTAAGCACTATAGCTCAAATGTACAACAATTCTAAAAAGTAATCAAAGCATTACAATGCAGAAAAAGGCCTAGTTCTAAAAGTGATATTTTTGTCCACACAACCATAGAATTTTTGAATGTAGATATGGAAAGTAGATGAAAAATAACACACTTTCAAAAAAATAGAACCTAAAAATGTGTCTAGATGAGCTCGTACAGAGTGTTTAAATTTGCAAAATGCAGGATTAAATAGGTACAATCACCAAAAGACACAATTTCTAAAAAATTCTTGCACCAAAACTAGAAAAGAACACCACCACTAAAATTTTAAGGAAATTCTACCCAAAATTTAAAAAAAATGCACCTGAATTGGAGTCTAGATGACCAAGTTATGGCCTGTCAAAGTCAAGCTACCAAATAAAAAATGCATCTGAAGAGGGGTTTGGGCAAGAAACTATGTGCTTAAATTTATAGTCAAATGGCCATTGCAATAGTTAGAAAATGCCTAGTTTTGATGGTTAGATGACTGTCAATTTTTTTCCCATATCTGGCTGACGTCAGCAAAAAACTACTATCTGGTGATGTGGCAGATGACTAGACTATTGACTAGGTGTACAAAATTTAGCACATGGTAGTACGACTATGCACATGGTAGACATGTGTTAGATTTGACTATGTGGTATAACCAAGTGATGTGTCTCTAATGTGGCGTATGAAAGAGTGCCACGTGTTCGGTTGAGCTAGAAATGGTCCACATGGAACTCTGTTAGCATTGGCTCCACTAGGTGGATGCATGGACCCCCTCTGGGCTATACCCATGGTGGACAAGAGGACATTGTTGAGTAGGCAGTCTGCATGCTGATGTGGACATTATGGTAGAGTCACTGGGTGCCACCTAGCATATATGCAATAGATGTCATAGTGCAGATGTAGGACGTGACACTGGGCGACATGGCTGGGCTTGCAAAAGGTCACATGGACCTTAAAGGATGCCAGAAAGACAACTAAAAAACAAGTTTAAATAGTCGACATGAAGTGTTCATCAGTCGACAGTGTGGGGTTTATCCTACATGCATTGTGGGTGAACCCTTCACAATTTTTAAAAGGGATGGCTAGCAAGTATGAAGTGACAAAGCCCTCGTGGAATGTGTGGCTTGGCCTGACTGCCGATGATTTGAGTTGGCTATCTGTATGCCCGTTAGAATTATGTGCAGGTTGGTTGCCATAAAGGGTTCATGGCTAGACTTTTTTGTAGACTTAGCCAGAGTTAGTAGAAAATCTGCTAGGATTTGCAGAGTCCAGTTGGTATTGAATAGTCTGATGCCTGTTGTGAGTAGTCTGCCAAATGGGAATATTTTGTATTGCGCAGGGCCAGGGTGTGACTGCCCAGTACCTATGCAAAAAAAATTTCTTTGCAAGGCTACCTGGCTTAAAATTTTTTTTGAAAATATTTCAAAAAAATGTAGAGAAAAAATAAATTATAGATTCGAGAAAAATAATTAATTAGATCTACAAAATGACCATACCTGAGTTGCAAATCAGGGCATCTAGGTGCCGATTTGCAAAAATCTTTTGCCTCACGATTGACTTTGGCCTAGGGTAGCCAAATTTATAGTCGATTTGCACTGAATCAATGTTTCAGATGTAATGGCGAGGTCCATTCAGGCTCTAGGCACTCTCAATTTTTGCAGTACTCTAGATTCAAGTTGAGGTGCTAAAGAAACAATGGTCTCAAATGGCTATGTGAAGAGAGATTCTCCAAGCTCTGATACCATGTGAGAATTTGCCTTAGGGAAAAATTCATCCAAGAACTAAGAACTCAAACACAAGCAAAAATGTAGACCAGAAAGAGTATGATTAGAATATTGATATGTATTTGATTCAATATGAATGAAAGTACACTAGGAGTGCCTATATATAAAGGCCTCTGAGATGCATCTAGAATGCCAAGGAATCAACTATATGATAAGTCATACAACTAGGCACATGTCCACTAGATATGAGTTATCCTCTATTAAGCATGGAAGTAAGTGTGATGATGAGAGGATAAGCCTACAATGGTGTAGCATGCAAATTTATGTTGTAGACACCATGTGCTAAATTAGGAGTGTGAATAACTGTGTTGTCTACATGAGAACTTAGTTAATGATGCAAAAACTCATAAAAGTATAGAATATCCCGTCTCACAAAATAAATAATAAAATAATGCAATATAATAAAATAATGCATTAACTTAAGTAAACTTAAGTAAATTGTAAATAGTAAATACATATTTACACCAACAACTTGCTAGAAGCCTTAAGAGTTGGTATTACAATACAAATAGAAAGTTGGGCCTATTTCCCAAACATGCATATGTAATAGTACAATTTGTATACAAAATGTCTAGATACAAAAACATTTTACACAGTACTAATATATTCAATACCAGATCTGTCATTGTATCTCTATCTTTAAACTTGATCATACATTCATACTGCACTATACTATAATCAAGATCACATCAATATTGATCATACAAAGTGTATATTAAAACATTATATCATCACAACAGAATGCCACACTATTAAAAATAAAATCTATCTTGCTTTATACCAAATAGCTTAACCAATCAGCCTTCAATAGGTTGCACATTTCCCAAAAATTAAAATTACTTTTTGCTAAGTAAGGGTTAACATCTAGGATGTCATCCTAGCCTTGTCAAGTCATCATTTGGGTAAACCAAAATTCCTTTACTTTGTCATCTTCTCTAAACTATGCTTGTCATAACCTATACTTGGAAAAATGTCCATATATCTATTTGTACAATGGATCTTCTTGATTGCTTTTAACCATGTTCTCTATACATCTTGTACTAACTTCCCTCAGCCACACATAGCCTCAAGTGCTTCTAGTAAACCACACTACAACAAATACCTAGACTATTCATTATTTTGTTGAATAACACTTAGACAATTTTCTAAGTCCAAGTAGCCAAAACTCTGTAACATATTTTTCCCTCTTCATAGTAGGTGTCTGTTTTTGATAAGATAAACAGGTTTTATAGGGACCCTGAAACCCAAAAGTAGCTAAATAAACATGGCAAAAAATAAGCAATAGAATCCTAGCTAGATAAAAATAAGTTTAATAGCTGATAATAAGCACAAGGCCTAGCCAGCAATAGAGGCCAACGAAAAGGCTAGAAAAAAAAACTATCTTTTAATAGAACTTAGCAAAAGTTAGAACTAAAAGCCAAAAAAGATACAACAAAAAACAAAAAGATAGAACAAGAGGGCTACTCTTCATTCTTCCTCTTGAGATCCTGCATGGCTTGGGCCGCCTCATAAATCTTTTGGTTCTCCTCGACCATTTTCTCTTGGGCTTTCTGCATATCCTGATCCAAACTGGTATAGTTGATATCAGTGGCCATATCTTCATCAAACCTGGCTCTACCTTTGTCCTTATCATCCTCACCAGCCAGCAAGCCTCTATCTTTAAGTACACTAGTTAAGGAGAGAATGTTTTCATTGATCGAATTGACGAGAGAAATCATCTGATTAGCCAAGTTATGATTGTAATTTTCTAGATTCTTTATTCCCTTCTCAGCCAAATTGACTCTTTCCTCCTATTCCTCCTAGTTCTCATTATCTGTATTCTTCATGTTGCCCTCCAACTGACCAACCTTCTCTCTGACCTCTTCCAGCTCATGGTATAGCTACTTGATTGATCTGAAACTATCAATCATGCTATTACAAGCATTTTTCAAAAGATTCATTCCCATCTCCCTAGAATTATTAGTGATAGCCAAAATGGCTGGGTCAATGAGCTCTTCAAGCCGAGGCTATTCCTGGTTAGTCACCAAAATCTAAGGATTCATAGCTTCTCTAAAAATTACCATCTTCATAGTCCTAACATTGAAATTCCTCCAAGCTTTTCTCCTATCTTTGACAAGCACTTCCCCCTCTTTACCACCTATATCAGCCTTTTCCTTCTCCTCAAGATGGGATTGAGGATGGACAGGGGAGAGAGGGAGAACCATAACATCCAACCCCTAATTTGAAATCCTCTCATCATCTATACCATCCCTCTTTTTTTTCTTCCCTTCATGTTCTTCCATATTCTCCTCTTCCTTCTCCTTGCCCTCATCATTTGAAGCTATGTCCTCCTCATCCTCATTATAATCCATCTCATCTTTAATAGAGATTTGGCCATGGTCCCTTGGACTCTTTCTTCTTGGGGTTATTACAAAGGGAAACTTCTTAACTTGACCCTTAATTTTCTTTCCAAAAGAATTATTCCCCTCCCCCTCTGAGCTTATGCTCTGAATGTCATCAGAATCAGAAGAGTACCTGGAGCTACCATTGTTGCTTTTGCTTCTACTCAAATTTTATTAACCCTTAGTTGTAAGCACTACAAGCAAGAAGCCCCACTATTTCACCAAGGGTCAATGGAAAAACATTCTCAATTAAGATCCATAGTAGAGAATGGCCCTGTGGGGACTTAAACTATGGTTGTAGGCCCTATAGGCAAGAAGCCCCACCATTTCACCAAAGGGACAAGCACATAGTAGGTGTATGTTTCCATAAATGAAAAATATACATAATCATCATACATCCTCTTAGCCAAATTTTTGACAATATCCCCCTTTGGCATTGATGGAAACATATGGGAAAATTGGTTAAGTCACAAAATTATGGCCTTGCAAAAATTTCAAAACTGTGGATCTTCTTCAAAATGTATACCATTCTATATTCATACTACTCCCCCTTTGATTATACTTTATTCTACTTATAACTCCTTATACTTAACAATTTTCTTATCTTTCTCTCCCCCTTTGACATCGATGCAAAGATGAGTCAATGTCTATGTAAATGTCAAAATTTTGTTACCTTCTTCTCTTCATTCTTGTTGAGTGTTCATAAGTGTCATGTCCTATCCAAAATTCTATTTGAGGCTAGTGAATTCTTTCTCTCAAGTGTCCTCAATTGCCTTAGATACATTGATCAATGCACATAATCCTAAGATGCCTTTCTACTATATTAAGATCAAAATATACCATTTTTCCATAAGAATTTTTTGGATCTATGCATTCTTTAAGCTGCCTATGTACTTGATCAATTTTTAATGTAAGATGTTCTCTTAACAATGAAAACTCTTCATGGTTCCCTCCTTTGTCAATTCTAGTAGCCTTATCTCATCATGACCACTACTTATTCTTCTCTCCAAATCGATAATCTATGCATTTGAATTTTTCAATTCATCCACAATGCCTTTTAGTTCTACCTCCTTGTCTTTGATCTCCTTCTGAATACCTTGAGTGTATCAAAAAATGCTACAGATTTTCCATATAGCTCATTTCCTTTTTGTGGGAATCTCCTCAATCCCTTAATACAAGTATCTATGACTGATAAATCAATGGTAATGTTATTCCACACATTGCTGAATAATTGTGCATCATGTGTAGCTTGTACCTTCACTGCTACAACTTCTACTAATATAGAGAACTTATCATCAAATTACTCCATTGTTTTCTTAGTCATTGTTTCAAGTGTGCTAAATTCACTCTTGCTCATCTTCCTAGGGTCAACAAAAATCTTTCGAATAGAAAATTCTATCAATTGGATATACTTTTGAATATCCATGTTACCATCAAACATCTTGCTAACATCTTATGGAAAACCTATAGAAAGTTCTTTAAGAGGTGACCTTGAAGTACTTGTTGGTGGTGTATCTGATGCCTTTGCAGGTGTTTGAATAACTACTATTTACCTGTTCTCAATAGTAGGCCTCTAATGATCTTGCGGCTATGATGGTTGGGCATCCATCGAATCATTATTTTCTTGCTCTTCTTATTTCTTGTCCTCTTCTTTATTCTCTTCTTCTCTCTCTATTTTTTTCAATTAAATAATGTTAGATGTGGCTTTATCGACTATGTCTAATGTGCTAAGTAATCAAATTCCACACTCACCAAACTAGGTATCAATGACATCTCTTTTGGTGATTCATATTTGCACACACTAATAGAGTTTTGTTTCTTCTTTTTGTTCTCTTCTTCCTTTGAGCTAGAATAATCAAGAATGTTTTGTATAGCTAGATCACGAACATTATAGCCCTTTTTCCCTACAAAGGGGCCTTTTGTGTTAGGAATAACTAGATATAAATAATAATTATTTGAAAATATTACCAATATCAGGAAAAAAAACCACACAATAGAGAACACAAGACACAAAGATTTAATGTGGTTCACCTAATCCTTGGGCTATGATCACCAAACAATGAGTCCAATATTCTTATTATCCAATGATTACAACCTGATTACAATCTATAATCCCTTACAACTCAATATCTCCATAAGAAGCTACAATCTCATCATACTTTTTAAAATCCCCGACCCTAAGTCATTTTATATAAGCTTTTTTATGCCTACGATTAGGGCTAGATTCTGATTGGAGCATATTAGGGAATTTTTTCATGACATGAAAGAATAGGTAGGTTATCAAAGATCCAAATCTAAAACTTATATACTTATTCTTCTTTATCCTCTCAAGGTTGTCAAAAAGTTGTTTTAGAATTTTGAAAAGTTTAACTTTTACTTTATCAACACACATATTATATGTTTCATTAATGAAGCTTGTTTATAATTTATGTTCCCTAGAGCTAGAACTCATCTTATATGATTAGATCTTGCTAATAAATCTCACATCATCTTGTTTAATTAAACTTAACATCATGCCTCTTCCATTCCACTTAGTTTTTGTGTTTTCTAGTACAAATTTCTTTACATTTTTCTTATTAATAGGTATCTTGCCTTTGTTTCTTAAACCTATCACTTTATGAATTTGGTCACTAGTTATCTCAATGATTTGATCTCCAATCCAAAATTTGTTATTGTAGATTCTACTCAAGATGACTATTTTCCACTCTCCATTATCAAATTCATGGTGGAATATGAACTCGACAATCTTCAACTACTGTAGGTGTTCAAATTCATCCTTAAAATTCATATCTTGCCTATACACCTTATCAAATTTGCTTGAAATATCAAAATATCCTAATGTTTCAAATTTGTAGTGTTTGTAAGACCTTACATCCTCCACCATTGAAGTTGATGAAAGATCAACCCCACAAATCCCAAGAATCATCTGCATGAAGACACTTGTCATAGAAAGAGGGAAGACAAAATTATGTGGGCTGAAATTCCTAGATCCATAGATGAGACATTCTTGATGAGTAAAAATAGAGATTTCTATCATCAAAAGTGAATTAGTCTCAATGAAATGTTTATAATGAGAGATCATCATTATAAAGGAGATTGAAACTCTAAAAAGGTCTAACCTAGGCTACATCAAAACAATTAATAAAAGAATTAATTATTAGATGACTAAAGTTTAGCTTAAGAAACTAGAGTTAATTAGGAAATATCTAATTACTCTAACATCCACAACTAACACTCTGTCTAATTTGCAAAAATTCTCTGATAGGGTCATTTTACAAATTTTCTATACAATCTCTCATAAACTTATACCTTGGTTTTTCCATTATATCATGTAATAAAGATGGATCCATTTCCTTAATTTTAAATAAATTCATAGGTTAACCTCAATGGTATGAATAAATACCATAATATCATAGAATTAGGGATTGGCATAGACTTGCTTGAATTTTCTTCTCAAATGCTTCAAATTAGGTACAATTCACTCTCTAATCTCCACAAGTTTTTCTATCCTCCAAATGCTTAAATGGTGGTTAATAACTTCAATTTCAATCCTATAATTACCTCATATTTGATATACATTAGTTATTCATGTACACACAACTCAAAAATATGATTCTATAACTTGTAGGCTAGATTTCATTCTCTTGCTCACATATGATCTCAGTTCTTTATGCGCTCTTAATTGTAGCTTTTAAACATTATTTTCATGCTTCTCCAAGTGTGAAAAACCTTATGTCACCATTTTAGGGTCTGGTGAATTTCCAATTGTATTATCCATTATTTCTCTAATGAATTGAATGCTTAAGTTGACAAGGGGTTTTCAGCTACTACAACCAATTTCAAGTTTTTTCTGATGTATCATTAGTCTTCTCTACCCATACTTGAGTGCTTGTAGGTATTCTATCTTTAACAAATGTTTTGTCTAGACTTTCAATTTGATTTCCTTTCACATTCTCATTCCTTATTACATTATTGTTAACATTCCTTATAAAGTTCATAATATGTGATCTCATGATTTGTGTTCTCATGTTGTTCATTCTATACAACCTTGTTGTATGTCCCAAATTGTTGCAAATCTAACATACTATATAATTATTTTCATATCTAGGTCCAAATTTATTAGTCTGTAATCTGCAACCCCTAGCAATATGTCCAAAATTATTATAGTTATAAGACATAACTCCATTTATTATTACATATATTCCTCCCAATGGTCTACTAGCTAAAGGGTAATACTTTCATATATTCCATTATTATTATTATTATTATATCTAGGTTTCCTACATTCATTAGATTTATGTCCATAAGGAAAGCAATTGTAACAATAACTGGAAAAGGGTTTAGTATACTTACCTGTATAGTCCTTCTTCATGTGTCCAAGATGATTACATTCAAATAATCTTCCATTAAATTGCTTCCTTACTTCTTTAGGTTGATTAGGTACATATTTGTTTAGATCTTCTTGTTGACCAGGTTGTTGGTTCACTAAATCTTGTTCCTTAGTAACTTCAGATTGTTTAGATGATTCTCCTTCAATGTATCCAATCCCTATTTTGTCTCCAATAGGTATTTGTAACGTAATCTTCTCATCAATATTTTTAGTGCTTGAATACAATTTCTCAAGATGTTTCTTAGTTTGTGTAAGTTACCCTTTTACAATAGTGTTATACTTCTCAAGTTCTATATACTATCACTTTTTCGTCTCAAGTTTAGATGTCACCTTGGTAAGTTTGGATTTCACATCTATATTCCTAGATCTCAAATCTAATTAAATTTTCTTTTCATATTTCATCATACTCATCATCAAGTTTGTAATCTCAAGCTCATGCTTCATAATACCATTCTCCTTCTTTAGTTTAGAAACCACTTTAGAGTCCTTGATCTTATTATGTTACTCTTTCTTCTTTGATTTAGTTGATTCAACCTAGTGTTTCAATTTTTGAATGAATTTTTGTGCATCTCTGAGTTTGATCTTAATTTTGTTCCTTTCCTTTGTGACTGTATCAAGTTCCTCAAGAGATTTCTCAAGATTCTTCTAAAACTAATCCATATCCATAGAGATCTTACTAAAGCTATTAGACCTTCTCTAAGTAATTATGCTTTAATACCAATTGTTAGAAATAGGGAATACTAGGAAGAGGGGAGAGGGTGAAGGGGGGGGGGGGGAGAGTGGCATGGGGGGTGAATAAGTGTTATGAAAACTTTTCCTAACTATGGGCATCATTAAAAATCTTTAAACTTGCATATATAATCAAACTGAAAAGTAAGCATAACCATAACACAATGAAACTCATAACACCATTATTTAAGTTAACTAGGAAATCCCTAGTGGGGATGGTAACTACAAAATGATTCATTGATCAAAATTATCTTGTGAAAATGATTGGCCCTTTTAGGAGTCATTTACATCTATATAACGTATCTATCCTTGTTAGACGACAAGGAATTGTTAGAAGCCTCAACCCTATTAGGAGTTGGTATTACAATATAAATAGCAAGTTGAGCATACTGCTCAAACATGCATATACAATAGTACAATATATACAAAAGGTGTAGATACAAAAATCTTTTACACATTATTGATATCTTCAATATTTGATATCTCCCTATAAATCTATCTTCAAATTTGATCATACATCCATACTTCATTGTACTATCTTTAATCTCACATCAATACTAATAATACAAAGTGCATATTAAAACATCATATCATTACAATACAATGACACATTATTACAAACAAAAGCTATCTTCCTAATTTATACCAAATTGCTTAACCAATTAGTCTTCAATAGATTGCATGTTTTTGAATACTTGAAATTACTTTTTGCTAAGTGAGGGTTAACATCTAGGATGTTGTCCTAACCTTGTTAAGTTGTTTTTGGTAAACCAAGATAGTCACTTAGCCAAAATGACTTTACTCTATCATTTTCTTTGTTCTATCTGTCATGACCTGTACTTGGAAAAATGTCCATATCTCTATCCATACAATGAATCTTCTTGAGTAAATTTAACCACATGCTATGTACATGTTGTACTACTTTCCCTCAACTACGCATAGCCTCAAGTTCTTCTAATAAATCATGCTAAAAAAATGCCTTGATTGTTCACTATTTTGCTAAATAACAATCACTAGAATATTTGGGGTCAAATTGTGATGATAATTTGCGATGACAATGTAATTTGGCATTTTTCATGTTTTTTTGTAGTTATCCTTGATGCCATCACAATACCAAATTTTATGTCATAATTGTGATGCCTGCACAAGCATAAACTAAAAAATAAAAGAAAAAATGGCATAAATCATTCCCCATTTGTTTTGATTGTGGAGAGCTATATGTGAAAGAGGTGGAGAGCTCCAAACAAGGTTGGAGAGCTGTGAATGTTGTTGTACCCTTGTGATTGATGCATTTTGTTGTTGTGCCCTTGTGATCTATGTGCCCTTTCTCTATCATATTATTCAAGGGCGAGAAGAGGTATATATGTAAGTTTTCTTTCTTTTCCTTCTAAACATGTATGTCTTTATATTTCCTTCTAAACATGTATCTCTTTATATATTCAGAGATATCTTTTTTAAGGTGCTTATTACCTTTTAGCTCACAATAGAAAATTGATCCAGTTGTATACATATTATAGAATCCAAATAATGAAAGAATAAAACTCACTTGACCTATGCTAAGTGACTTACCTCAAGATCTTGCACAAAAATAAAGTAGACCATGAAAAATGGGAAGAGTTTGCAATTTTTTTTACAAAAATATATCATAGTAGATATTTTTAGAATGAAGCAACCCATAACCAAGTTAAATTGGTCTAGTTTTTGATTAGCTAGGATGATTACAAGTTCCTATAGAACTATTATCAGATTAGGTACAATAAAATGAACAATCAGTTGTTCCCAACTAGCAAGATCAAATGTAGTTTTTGAAAGTGATAACAAATTGAATATTGGTGCAAGAACACCTAGGGTAAGGTAAATCCCTAAGCTTAATTTTGGTTAGTATATGGTCTAACCAACCATTGGGATAATAAGGACTAGTTATAAGGTCCCAAGGTGTGTGTACATAGTTTTATTTGATAGGTTTTGGATTAGGAGTCTAGTTTTGTCAATTAGGTCCTAATAAGATCAAAATTGAAAAAGTTTCTCTAAGTGGAAAAATGTGATAAAATGACATAAAAGGGGGAAAATAGTGTGTAAAGGTGGTCCTTATATGTTCTAAATTCATCCTAGAAGGTTTGGTAACATTCCATCCAAGTTTGAAGAGTCCAGTAGAAAAATTGCAAAAGTTGTCAAAAAGTCGCATTGACAACTTTGCAATTTTTGCAAAATTGGTTAACAACTTTTAGGAAGTTTTTGAAAAGCCAAAAAATTATATAGTTATGGCTTGAGATAAAGGCTATAATGGATCATGAATTCTATTTAATACTTTTCCAACTCTTTTCCAAGGGTTGGACAGTTGGGTGTACGAACAACACCAGTAGTAGGACAATTTTGTGAATTTAAAACGTAGTTTTGGAGTTCAATTGGATTTTTTGGATTGAATAAGGAACTATTTTTGATGGAATATAATTTTCTATTTATTTCTTAAATCTATGTGTAGTTGTTTTATTTTCAAATAGGCATTTGATAGGCTTTATAAAATTATTTGTTTTCAGTGATCTCGCTATTCAGTATTGTGGAATAAGCATGAAATAGGCTATGTCTTGAGTGTTCTTGGTCTAAACACCATGGCTCTTGGAGAAAAAGAAATAGACTCTATATAAAGTTTAAATAGGTTTTGTGGAGGTTTTGGAAGGCCAAATGCTATTTTTACAAGCAAGCCCTGGGCAAGTAGATAAGCTTGGCAAGGTGCAAGGAAATGCTTGTAAAGGTGATGAACAGATAATTGGTATGGGTCAATCTTGAGTGGGAAATATAGGAGTAGTGTATTAAGGGGAAAAAACTCAAATGATGAGGTTGGGAATGGAGTTTGATGCCCGTGATGAAGAAAACACTAACATTGCCTCTAAAACTCTTAAAAAGAGGTTTTTCTGAATCCGTATTGTACGGACATTGTTGGAGCCCAAGACTTGCAAAATCTTCAATGGTTGATCATAGAAAACAAAATACTAGAATACACCAATGGGCCTTATTAAGGTTTTTGTGAGTTATAGCACTTTCCTTTTTTCTAGGAGGGCTAATAGGGGCTCTTAGGGCTACAAGGGCTAACTAGGTAATTTGGTGATTTGTGTGAGGGAAACTTGAAAGAATGGTGCAGAATGTTTTGAAATGAATCAAGAACCTCAATAGGAAGGTTCAATATTTTTTTGAGTCGCTTGGTGCATTTATGGAATTTTTAGCAATATAGGCCAAAGAATGCATATTAGGTGAATTAGGAGAATGACATTGAAACTTGAATTGTTAGGAGAGTTTCTTGGAGAAAGGTGATTGTAGAGGGATCCTCTAGCTTAGGGTTAGGAAAGAAAAACCTTTAGTGGGCTAGGAGTAGCCTGGGAAGAGCTAGAAAGATCTTAGTTGAAGAAGCTCTATACACTTGTCCAAGCCCTCAAGAAGTGAAGACACTACTTTTTTCCTAAGGAGTTTGTTGTCTTCACAGATAATCAAGCTTTGAGTTTCATTAACTCACAAGAGAAGCTAAGTCAAAGACACATAAAATGGATGGAGTTCTTGTAGTCTTACATTTTTCCTATCAAGCATAAGAAGGGGGCAAGCAATAAGGTGGCAGATGCTTTGAATAGGAGCTTGTTAATAGTGCAAGAAATTAAGTTGTAGATCATTGGCTAGGATGATTTCAAAGATATATATGAAGAGGAAACTAATTTCTTAGAGGCTTACAAGGTATATACTAAGTTTGATAATTATTTCTATAGCAATTTTGATGAATATACCCTATAGAATGGACTATTGTTCAAGGGTCAATAGTTGTGCATCCCAAAGGGATCCATGAGGGAGAATCTTATAAAAGAGAAGCATAATGGGAGTATGAATAAGAAATTTGGTTTGAACAAGACATTGGAACTTGCAGAGAGGTTCTATTATTGGCCCAAAATGCAAAGAGATGTTAGGAGGTATGTGGAGCAATACAACATATGTTAGAAGGAAAAGGGGACTTCATCAAATGTAGGGCTCTACCAACCTCTTCCCATTCCTAATAGACCTTAGGAATGCATCAACATGGACTTTATAGTGGGCTTACCAAGGACTAGGACATGGATGGATAGTGTCTTTGTGGTAGTAGACAGGTTCAGTAAGATGACCCACTTCATACCATGCGAAACAACACATGATGCAAGTAATGTTGCCAACCTATTCTTTAGGGAGGTGGTTAGGATACATGGCTTACCAAAGAGCATAGTGGCTGACAGGGATGTCAAGTTTATGGGGCACTTTTGGAAGAACCTATGGAAGAGGCTTGGAACAAACCTCACATGCAACTTTGCCCACCATCCTCAAACTAATGGTTAGACAGAGGTGATAAACAAGGTATTAGGAAGCCTATTAAGGTGTCTCACCAAATAGTATGGACAAAGTTGGGAGAAAGTCATTCCCTAATATGAATTTTCATACAATGATATCAATAATAGGACAATAAGGTTAATTCCTTTCCAATTGGTGTATGGAACTCACACAAGAGGTATCATGGAGTTAAGGGACTTACCTTCACATGAAAAGATCAATGGACAAGATGATGACTTTGTGCAATCAATAAAGGAGGTACATGAACAAGTGAAGCAAACAATGATCTAAGCCAATCAAAAGTTAAAGGAAAAGAAGGATAAGGGAAGAAGAGGGTTTCTATTTCTAGTAGGAGACTTGGTGATGGTGTATCTTAACAAAGACATGTTACAAAAAGGAATCCCTAACAAGTTACAAATGAGGAGGATTGGGCCATGCAAAATCCTTGAGAAGTATGGACCCAATGCCTATAAGATAAATCTACCAAAGGACATATTTCTTTCTCTAAATTTCAATGTGAAAGACCTAGTACCCTAAAATGTCTTAATATGGGTGACATAGAGTATCAAGAAGAACTAAACAAGGATGTATCAAACCTAAAGGTACCCGAGAAGAAATAACCATAGGTTGAGAAGATATTGGATTCCAAGGTGAAGAAGATAGCAAGAAACAAAGTCCATGAGGAACATTTGGTGAAATTGATGGATTTACCTAAGCGTAAGGGAACTTGGGTTGCTGAGGGTGACTTCAAGAAGCTAGGTATCATCAAGGAGTTCTTATCTCTAACAGTACCTTAGAATTCTTCATTTAGGGGGAGAATGGTGCAGGAGCACCTAGGGTAAGGTAAATCCCTAAGATTAATTTTGGGTTTTAGATGGTCTAACCAAAAATTTGGATAATAAGGACTACTTATAAAGTCCCAAGCTATGTGTAGGTGGTTTTATTTGATAGGTTTTAGATTAGGAGTCTAATTTTATCAATTAGGTCCTAATAGGAGCAAAATTGAAAAAGTTGCTCTAAGTGGAAAATTATGGTAAAATATCATAAAAGGGGGAAAAGAGTGTGTAAAGGTGGTCCTTAGATGTTCTAAGGTCATCCTATATATTTTATAACATTCTATCCAAGTTTGAAGAGTCTAGGAGTAAAATTTCAAAAGTTGTCAAAAAGTTGCATTGACAACTTTGCAATTTTTGTAAACTTGCTTGACAACTTTTAGGCAGTTTTTGAAAAACCAAAAAATTGGGAAATTATTGTGCAAAATATAGGCTATAATGGAGCATGAAGTACACTTAATATTTTTCCAACTCATTTCCAAGGGTTGGACAGTTGGGTGTACGAACAAGACCAGTAGCAGGACAATTTTGTGCATTTGAAGCATAGTTTTGGATTTGATTGGAGTTTTTGGATTGAATAAGGAAATATTTTTGATGGAATAGAATAATTTTTTTATGCCTTGAATCTATGTGTAGTTGTTTTTTTTTCAAATAGGCATTTGACAGTGTTTATAAAATTATTTTTTTTCAGTGATTCTGCTATTTATTATTGTGTAGCAAGCATGAAATGGGCTATGCCTTGAGTGTCCTTGGTCTAAACACCATGGATATTGGAGACCAATAAATAACCTCTATGTATAGTGTAAATAGTGTTTGTGGATATTTTGGAAGGCCAAATGCTATTTTTGCAAGTGATCCCTAGGCAAGCAGACAAGCTTCACAAGTTACAAGGAAATGCTTGTAAAGAGTTTTTGTGATGAACACATGATTGGAATGGGTCAATTTTGAGTTGAAAATGTAGGAGAAGTTTATGAAGGGTGAAAAAATCAAAGGAGGAGGTTGGGAATGGATTTTGAAATTTTTGGTGAAGAAAACACTAACATTGCCTTTAAAACCCTTAAAAAGAGGGTTTTTTGAATCCGTATTGTACAAACATTACTAGAGCCCAAGACCTACAAAATCTTCAAGGGTTTTTCATAGGGAAAAAAAGTATATAATAGACCAAGGGGATTCATTAAGGGTTTTTGTGAGCTATAGAATTTTCCTTTTTTTTAGGAGGGCTAATAGGGGTTCTTAGGGCTACAAGGGCTAACTAGTAAATTTGGTGATTGGTGCGAGGTAAACCTAAAAGAATGGTGCAAAATGATGGGAAATGAATCAATAACCTTATTAGGAAGGTTCAACCTTTTTTTTGAGTCACTTGGTGCATTTAGGGAAGTTTTGACAATCTAGGCCAAAGAATGCATATTAGGTGAATTGGGAGAATGACATTGAAACTTGAATTGTTGGGATAGTTTCTTGGAGAAAGGGTATTGTAGAGGGATACTCCAAGTTAGGGTTAGGAGAGAAAACCCTATAGTGGGATAGGTGTAGCCTAGGAAGAGCTAGAAAGCTCTTAGAAGCTCTCCATCACATATGCAGATGCATCACTTGCATGCCATACATAAAGTGTATTCCCCAACTTATAATGAATTATTGGATATAATGGTTCCATATGCTAGCCCAAAAATGGAAACCAAGGATGTAACCATGCTTGTATTGGAGTTTCCTTGCGAGGATCCCAAGTATCTATTGCTACTGTTAATTTGGTCATCGCTATATGATCCAAAATGTTATGAAGTATTGAAGCCTGTAGTAACTTCTCCCATGTCTCTAGAAAATGTAGCATAGGTTTAGGGTCTTTTGGATCCTAGGAATTTTTAGTAGCTATTGTCACTATTTTAAGAATAACTTTAGTGAAGAGTTAAGTGTAAGGAGTTGAGTAAGCAAGTTTTTCTTCTGTGTATAAATGCTATAATCATGAGGCTCATTCCCTTGCAAAAGCCTCTTCCACAATGATATTACCTCTAAACCATGCAAAGGATGTTGAAGTGGTTCCCAACCTTGAAACACTCTTATAAGAAATGCCAAAGCAAATGCAGATGCAATACATGAAAAATTGCACAACTTGTAGTCTTTTTATATACATAGAGATCTTCTTCAAGGTGCTTATTAAATATGAACACAATAGAAAAATTGATCCAGTTGCATACATATTCTAGAATCCAAATAATAAAACAATAAAACAATAAAACTCACTCAGCCCATGCTAAGTGGCCTAGCTCAAGATCCTACACAAAAATAATGCAAACCACAAAAAATGGGTAGAGTTTGCAAGAAATTTTACAAAAACATATCGTAGTAGATATTTTTAGAAGGAAACAAGACATAACCTAGTTAAATTGGTCTACTTGCTAGTTAGTTGGGTTAATTACAAATTCTTATAGAATTGTAATCATATTATGTACAATACAATGAACAATTAGTTGTTCCCAACTAGTGGGATCAAATACAATTTTTCAAGGTGATAAAATTGCATATGAAGATGCATCACTTGCATGCCAGCCATGAAGTGCATTCCCCAACTTATAAAAAATGGTTGGATATAAAGGCTCCATACCTTGGTCCAAAAATGGAAGCCATGTATGTAACCATGCATGTATTGGTATAGTCTGCCTACGAGGACCCCAAGTATTTATTGTTGCTATTAATTTGGGCATCACTATATGATCCAAAATGTTATGAAGTAATGAATCCGGTAGTAACTTCTCCATGTCTCCAGAAAATATAACATAGGTTCAAGGTCCCTTGGCTCCCAAGAATTTGTAGTAGCTATTCTCTACTAGAAGAATAACTTTAGTAAAGAGTCAAGAGTGAAAGGAATTGAAGTACTAAGTTTTGCTTCTGTGTAAATTCCATAATCACAAGGCTCATTCCATTGTAGAAGCCTCTGCCACAATGACATTACCTCTAAACCATGCAAAGTTGGAGTGGTTCCCAACCTTGAAACACTCTTATAAGAAATGTAAAAGAAAATGAAGATGCAATACATGACAACTACCAAGGTGATTAGATGTTATTTCAAAGGTGATAATGACATATCCTAATATCTTAATATATTAAACACAATAAATTAGAGGGTAATAATCTTGTGAGAAGTGTGTTTTCTTTAAAGATATTGTGCATGCAAACTTTTAAAGGAAAAACTAGATAAAGAACGTACACAAAAACTAGAAAAATGTTCCAAACGAATAAATCTAACCATACCTCTCTCTGACTAGAGCAAAACTTCATGAGCTAGCTAAGGGAAGGTAGGGAATATTACAATAGAATAATATGGAAAAATCAAACTATAGACATGATACTAAGCTTACACACCTATTTTTCTCCTATCACGCATCTGTCTGTACAATCTTATTTTCTTGATAAAATTGTAGAGAATGAAAAAGATTAGCTTAAAAAGTTACCACTTTTAGGAATTTAGTTGAACTTTTGTGTGTAGAAAATGAAAATGATCCCTAGGAAAATACCTAGTTCATAGGATTGTAACAACTTATGTAGCTATGTACACTTATATTTTTATAATATTTTGAAATGATGGATAGACAAGACCCTCCTCTAAATGATATTTATTAACCTATTGAGATAAAGCCTCAACTATTACATAATAAAATACCAATACCAATATTTAGCTTGATTTCTTCTGAATTTCTTTTAGAATTGATGTTGTCAGGATTTATCTCACTTCTTCTTATTGTTGGGTAGACAAGAATTACATATATTTGTATATCTAAGAGCTTAGGAGACTATTTCCTTCCATGCCTAAAGGAGGAGGCCTTAGAAGAAGAAGATGGTAGTATTGAGGAGATTGAAATGTTTTCAATACATAGAAAGCTCATGTTCATAGCTTCTCATGAAACACCATTAAGGCAAACTTTTGAAATATATGAGATTGCAACTAGTCATTGTGCTTCAAACATATAATTTTTTTTCTTGTATATTCATATCGAATGGAGCTATTCTTCTAATGGAAATAAAATTAAATGATCTTTTCCTTTGTTATTTTGATGTAGGGGAAGGTTCCTCTTATATCACAAGATGGACTCCATCAACTACATATCTTTATTTGTGTATTGGCAGTCTCTCATGTCTTGTCTTGTATTGTAATTATGTCACTAGGATGGGAATAGGTATGCGTCACTAGGCTTTCCTCCTCTTATTGTTATATGTAAAAAATATTTGTGGTCATGGTTAAATATTAGAATACCTTTGCAGATGAAGAAATGGAAATCATGGGAGGAAGAGGCTAAAATGCTCGATTATGAATTTGCAACTGGTTGGTCTAATATTTTCCATTTTCTTGTTGAATGATTGCATTTGATAACTTTTTTTGTAAATTGGGAGACATGAAGAAGAATTAGAATAGTGGAAACAAATGATATTAGATCATTATAAAGTATACATTGATTCATGATTTTTTTTTTTAAATTTTTAAATAAATCTTTTTAGTGTGGTCATAATATTCAAGCTATAATTGAAGAGTGTCTAGTGCAATTTGCAAAAAAGGTGATAAATCTAATAGTTATTTTCCTTTCTTGAATGCACATATTGTTAGACACATATGAAATTAGTATTAAATATCCACTAATATGTAGAGTTGGTCAATATAATTGCAAAGTTCAATCTATTTAGATACAATCCTAAAGAGGTGCCAAGAAATTATTTGAAAGATTAAGAAATGCCTATAGACAAGGAAAGTGGATTTTTTCCTAGTAAAACATGGATGTTAGATAAAAATGAGTTTTATCAAAATAACTTCTTGCAATTTTTCTCTACATGAACTTACCATGACATCTTTGATTAACTTTTGGGTTTTGAGGTTGGTGATACTGGTCCAATTCTTGACATGATGGATGCCTCATTAGAGAATCTTTCTACAACCATTGTCATAGTCAGAACAACAATTACAAAAACATATCTTATTGTACATATCATATCATCTATACCAAATAATTCATATTATAATAAGGCATTTCTTTGTTCCTTATATTCCTAGTTATTGCTAGCATCACTAGATAATTACTCAATTTTTTGGGCTTTTCTTTTTCTAGCATTTAAGGCACAAGGGTTCTCAAGACATACAAATCTTTCTTGTCTAGGATTTTTCTAGAGGCTCTATTTCATTAGTTATTGAAAGCTATGGAACATCTAGATAATGAAACAAGGGTTGGAGCCCATTGAATTCTTTCAGTTGTCCTTGTGCCATCTTCTACTTGTCCTCGACCTGAATCTCATGTCTAGGTAATCTGTCTTAACTTTTAAGTTATATGACCAAATTTCTCCTTAATTGCATCAATGCTTTGTTTGAGGAATATTGATTACTTAAAATTCTCATGTTTTCCTTTACAAGTTATTGCCTTAGTATATTGTGCATTTCTTTACATGGACATAAAAGTTGGATTATGGAAAATGCTTTCCTTAAGAGTTACATTGTTTATCACAACCTTGTAAAGACAAGGTCAAATTTGGGAAGTCAAAGAAAATGGATATCTATTTGTTTATGCTAATTGATGGTAGATTCTAAATGTGTGACAATGATTACAATGTGTGGGATTCATCAATAAAGCTATACTTATGTTTTTGTTGACCTGTAACTTCAGTACAACATATATGTATAAGCTTGAAGAAGAGATGCATAATATTATACTTGTGCCCTTTCCATATGATGATTTAGAAATTTTTAGTCCTTAGGATACTACTTTCTCCATTAGCACAATTAAGTTCTAAAATAAGAGAATCATATTTTGACTAATTTTTGTGATCTAGTTTCAATTAAGCTCTATTGAATATTAGTTTGATATGTGTTCATTCACTAGGGAAAAGACATTTTTTATATTTTCTCAATGAGTTGGGGATGTAGATGGAACTATTTTGAAGAGGGCATGATTCCTTGTTTCTCAACATGGCTGTTACATCCTATCAATGAGCCTTCTCAAAACATACTAATTCAAAAATGGAATAGACATGCTTGCAGAGTTCAAATCATAGTATGCTAATTTGATGTTTCCATCTTGCTTTCACATTAAGGAGCATTGCTCTTGATCATGATTGTAAGTTTTTATTTCTAAATTGCTTTAGTTATTTGAGGATCTTTTATATGAACCTAATGCATGTCATTGCCAATGGATGTAATCAACACAAACAATTTTCTATGATATGTTTGACTTGTTTATCTTGAAGTATGTCATCCAATGGTTTAGTGAACAACAAAAACATGAAACTCCAAATACATTTATGATCTATGTATTAAATATCTATTGTTTAATTAAAAAAAAAAAAACAAAAGTTATGTTTGGCCTTATTTGAACAATCTTGTATGTTCAAGTGGTGGACAATGTGATCCAAATGATGTGATCATTGCACTAGTGTGGTCTTTATTTTTCTTAAGACTTAAGTCACACTTTTCTTTTTAAAAATTTGATACAATGTTGTTGGAATTATTTGAATCTCCAATAAAATCTATATTGTTTCAATAACTTCAATCATTCTTTAAAATACAGTTAAATATTGATTTGAAGCTTGTCCTCTAGCCCATGGGTTAGAAGGAGATTTATGGTGTTTTTGCGTGCATGGAGACCTCAATCAAGGTGGAGAAAATGTAAGAGGTGGCAAGATAAAACTTTATTCACTTTGCACACTTTCCAAAAATTTCACCTTGCATCTAAAATAACTTCTCACATGACACTTAATCAAATAGTCCAGTACCTTGCTCCTACCACAAGTAGAATGGAGAGAAGACATTTTAAGTGAGAGATCTACATGTGTTGTACACATAATTTTTACAATTTATTCTACCAACTTATTCATTTTGTCACTACCAAAAATTTACAATTGAAGTCCATGATGATAGATGAAATAGGAAATTGAACTCATGTGGAAGTGTGTTTAAGATGACTGGTCAATTTGGGGTATTCAGCTAAAATGATATGCAAGCCAAATTTATGATTCCACATTTTGGATGAATGCCTATGAGAGAATGTTCATGAGGAATTGGATAAAATAATTCACACACAAACTTTAAATGGTCACACTGATCATATCTTTTCCATTCTAACCAATGGGGTTATAACCATTTGCCAAGCTTAGTGATAGTTGGTCATTCATCCCATGTGCACATTCAAATCTTTCATCCATTGTTGATTATACCTCCATATGCAAAGCATCCAATATTTGTCTCAGGATGCTTACACATCTAGAGTTCTCTAGCATGGTAAGAACTAACAATAGAATACCATAACTACCATTTTTAAAAAATAATTCAGCAAGTCATTGCAATTGAGTCAGCTTGTTTGACGAGTAACCGTTGTTCCAACATCATTATCATTGCAGTTGAGATGACCACTTCTGATGGATGGTTTTCACTTGGGTGATGGGTGGTGTAGTATGTAAAATGCTAGAAAGAAGAAGCATAAGAAACTATACTACTTCCTACATCATTATATACACCTCAAAATATGGAAGTAAACATGCAAATAAGGATGACATGAAATAACAAGAGATTAATCTACTAATGCAAACCTCATTAAATCACCAAGTGGATGATGATTTCATTGTTATTGGAATGTGGTTACTCACAAATCCTACAGTATAACAATGGGCTAGATAGTACATGGGGAAATGAGGAGAGGGCTCTCCTTTTATAAGAAATGAGATGAAACAGACGGTTGAGATTCAATGCAAGATGAAGGGCTAGGATCTCTTAGGATCAATGAGGTGTCCATGAGGTGGAGGCCAAGTGGACTCCATGTGGATTAGGGTTTTTGACCATTCAAAGGGGTGAAGATGCTCACACATGTGTGACCAACCTTAGATGTGATAGGTCAATGATAGGTGTAAGAGGTGTGAGAAGCATGGTTTCTCACACATGTGTGAGACACCTTGATTCTCATGCAAGAGGACAAGTGTGCAAGAGGTGTGGAAGGCATGAGGGGTGTGGGAAGTGTGAGTGTTCCTCACACATGTGTGAGCACACACTTAGGATTAAAGGTAGATTAGCAAGGTGATTAGGAAAAGGTAAGTGGGATTAGGTAGTGGGTAGGCTTAGAATGATGAGTTAGGTTAGGAAAGTGAGGTTAGGTGAGGGTTAAAGTTAGGATCCATGTGCTCAAATAGGATTAAATTTAATATTTACTTCCAAGTGGGGTTAGCAATAGATTAATTAAGTAAATGAAGTACTTTACTTAATTAAAATAAATGGGTTAAGATGAAGTGGAAAAAGTTAGGATTTAAATAAACTTTAGTTTATTTAAATCAAGGAAAAGTGAATATAATTAAACAAATGCAAATTTATTTAATTAAAGTTAGGGTAATGAAATAAATTATAAATATCTATTTAATTGATCAGGAAAAGGGTATTTGGAAAATTTTAGGTGTCTATAGGTGGTCATCACAATTGCAATGACATATCATTGCAATTTGGGCCCAAATGTAGCAGTTACTTATATATTTTTCAAGTCCAAGTAACCAAAGCTCCATAGCATATTATTCCCTCTTCATAGAAGGTGTATGTTTCCTTAAATGATAACTCTACATCATCCTCATACATCCTCTTGGCCAAATTTCCAACAATATGATGAGGCAAAAAGAAAATCCATAAGTGAAGATGATATATGTTATATTTTTATTGAAGCAAAAACTAATGAGATATTAGCTATAATTTGAATAATTTTCATATACATTGGTGTAATCACATGAGGATGAGTTATTATTTTTGGGATAATTTTTTTTATGGTGTCTGACCAATCACCTTGTAACAATTTTGAGGGTCCTCTATATTTTTTAAGATAGTTATATTGTGAGTTTATGCTCACATTAAATTCAAACTACTTTAGAATATGGGAGTTCCATGGTAGAGGTAGAGGCTCTACACAAGATAAATTGGGGGTTTAGAGGGTGATAGATCCTAACATAAGATTTATTTAGTTTCTGAACCAATTATTCACATCATAGTCCCAGTAGTGCTGAAAGCGTATATAGAGTTACACAATCTCTAGGTGTTTATGTCACTACTTAATATCACTATTCAACATGGAACACAGTTGGTGTGACCTCTTAGACTAGAGGATGAATCAATACATGTGCCACTTTCCTCATCATGAGATGCACAATTTGATTTTACCCAACCCATTGATTATATCTATCCAAATTCCAAAACATATATTTTGGGGTAGATAATAACTTGATTGAGGATTTTTCCACATCCCATTTGTGTACACATAATAGGAATAGATGCCATGCTTCTACTATAGAGGATATGGCCCTCACTTATGAACTTATTACCATTATGTTTTTTGGTGGAGATCAAATGCAAGTATATTTATGAAATACAATCTATTAATCACTTACATAGTATAAATGTAGATAAACTTTTATTTATAAAATAATTCAAAGTAATATATAAATGAAATGCATTATTGTGTGCACAGGTGGTGTGAGTGCTCAAAATAATTGATTAATTGTATATTATCTTTGATGTTATAAAAAATGTCATATCTTTTCCGGTTAGTGTCTTCTGAGCTCACTCAAGTGATGAAGAAAATTTCCTGTGTCTACTGAGCATTCCAGTGTTTTCCAATTTTAGAAGACAATGTTTACCGAGTTCACTCCGACACTAAAGAGAAGTTCCCAAAAGTTCAGTATTAACTAAGCTCATTGGGTTACCAAATTTTTTTTACAAAATCGTAATGTGAACCAAGTTCACCTGGTTAACAAAGTAAAATCATTTCAGAGTTAGTCTCTATCAAGCTGGGTTGGCTAACAAAGGATTTTCTTGTTTTGGCATATTGAGTTTAGTGGATGTTTTGTTGGTTCTAGCCAATTGAAGAGATGAAGAATTATTATTATAAGTTGTATTTAAGTTGAATTGAAAATGTATATGATTTAAGTATAAGGTCAAATTAAGGATTAAATGTGTGGAAGATAAGCAATTCTTAGAGGAAGCAAATTGGAAGGATAAGCAAAATATCCTTGTTGGGCTATAATGATTAATCTGATAAGGAAGGATCAAGTATTTAAGCCACAATTGAGATCTAAAATCAGAAATATAGTTGCATCAATAATCAAGTCATTTCATTGTTTCCCTCTAACCATTGTAGCAGCGAATCAAATCTCTTAACAAAGTTAGCCTAATAGCTATTTTCCAAATCCTCTAATAAGGTGGCATTTCTAGACTGAAGTGTCTAAAGACCTCTAACAAGGCCACTCCTAATAGAGTGATTATATCCTCTAATAGGGTCACACCTAATAGTGTTTTTTGTAACCTTTAATAGGGTTCACTTCATAAGAGTGAAAAAAAATAACTAGTTGCAATTGGTGGTTTTTTCCAAATTGGGTTTCCACATTAAATCTTAGTGTCACTTGTGTTCATGCTATTTCTTTTATGTGTATGTAACTAAGCTATTTAATGAAGCTAATTAACATTAATCAAACTTATCATATTAAGATGTACATTTTTAGTATTTTCCAAGTAACAGTTGATATTATAGTTCTTGCCGAGTTACGACATATTGATAGTGTTAACTGAGTGCATGTGCGTTAACCAAGTGACAATAATTTCTACATAGTTTATGTTTTGTACTAACATCTAAGGGACCTGGGATTTATTTTTGAGGTAATTGATTCACCCCTCCCCTCTTAGTTACTCCTCTTATATTTCCAACAATGAGTACACCAAGTCATATTCCTTCTACTCCACATGCACACAGCTTAGAAATCGGAGCTGAAAATTTTTAATTAGTTAAAAATAGAATAATACCTTAATTTCAAATTAATTTTTGTTAATATTTAATAAATCTCTAATGTATATTTATTTGGTTTTTTATAGGGGTTTCTAGGGGCTGAT
Organism: Cupressus sempervirens; assembly: GCA_028749045.1. Classification (NCBI taxonomy): domain Eukaryota; kingdom Viridiplantae; phylum Streptophyta; class Pinopsida; order Cupressales; family Cupressaceae; genus Cupressus; species Cupressus sempervirens. The sequence goes on from CM053789.1 coordinate 211,427,525, forward strand.
ATGTCCCATGTTGATGATCTCATGCTTTTGGCCATTGACTTTTGTGTAGAAAACTTTGCAATATCACATTTTACACAACTTTTAATTATAATTATAATTGAATTCCTATAAATCATTTGGATTTATATTTTTTAGTCATATTTAATATTATATATTCATATCTCTTATGCTAATTTTGTTTCTTTTAGATTATGCCACTTGGGTCTAGGACATCTCATGTGTGAAAGACATCTTTAAGCACACTAAGAAAAAAAGAAATCTTTGCTAACACCTAAATGCCAAAAGGTAATTTAGCAAAATTTAAAATTACCTACTAAAATTTATTATGATTAAACATGTACATCTAAACTGATTTAAATTATTTTTTATTTTTTCAATTTATAGAAATAATTAGGGTTTATAGAATTGATGAATGCGCCAAATATTGTAAAGGTTTAGGAGAGGGAATATTCATCTCCTTAGTTAGCTAGAACCAATAAACAAATCTATTGAACTCAATATGCCAAAACAAGAAAATCCTTTGTAAGCCAACCCTGCTCGGTAGACACTAACTTAGAAATGATTTTTTTGTGTTAACCTAGTGAACTCAGTTAACACTCCATCTTCACAAAGTCCCTTTGGTAATAGAGTGAGATTAGTTAACATTAGTTCCATCCAAATTTTCCTTCATTAACCAAGTGAGCTTGGTTAACACTCAATCTTCTACAAACTTCTTTTTGTGTTTTGAGTGAACTCGGTTGACACTATCTTCTAAACTTGGCAAACTTTAGAATGCTCAACAAACATAGGAAACCATCTTCAATGCCCGAGTGAGCTTGGCATATAGTAATTGGTAAAGATATGACATATTGTGTAACATCAAAGACAATACACAATTTTTTGGAAATATAAGAGAAGTAACTAAGAGGGGAGGGGTGAATTAGTTACCACTAAAATAAATTCTAGATCCTTTAGATGTCAATACAAATCAAAACTTTGATTAAACTGTATTCTACTATAACTTACGAACACACATGCATTTGGTTTACACTAGTAAATGTTTTAACTTGGTAGACACTGAAATAACTTGGTAACTTCTTAACATGAAAATCTTAATGATATTATATGTGATTAATCTTACTTGACTTAGTTGCATACATAGAAAATAAATAACATGAACACAATTGGCACCAAGATTTAAAGTGGAAACCCAATTCGAGAAAAACCACCAATTGCAACTAGTTACTGATTTTCACTCTTTTGAAGTGAGCTCTATTAGGAGCCAACCTTGTTAAAGGTTACACAATACATTGTTAGGTGTGACCCTATTAGAGGATTTAATCACACTATTAGGAGTGGCCTTGTTAGAGGTCTTTAGACAATTCAATCTAGAAATTCCACCTTGTTAGAGGATTTAAAAATAACTATTAAGTCAACTCAGTTAAGATATTTAGATCACTGCTAAAATGGTTAGAAACTAACAATGAGATGACCTGATTTATCATGCAACAAAGTTGCTAATTATAGATCTCAATTCTAGATTATATACTTGATCCTTCCTAATTGAATGTATCTTTGCAACTTGTTGGTGTTTGAAACTACTAAACAAAAAAATGCTCAATACTAGAATGAAAGTGCTCAAATAATCTAAAGATTAGCTAATTCTCATAATCAATTACACAAGTAGATCATCTAGACCCAAATTCAACGAAACTGAGGATGGTTTCCTACTCTTTAGGCTTTGTTAAACCAAGGTGGGTATACCTAGGGATGATTCTAAAGAAAACTATTGTATGAAATTATCTTAGTTTCATTCTGATTTTCATCTTCTATCCTTAGGCACATACACAGTTTATCAACTTCTTTGAATCTCTCAAATCTATATGCATCCTCTATAAGTAGATCTAGTCTTAATTCTCCTAGAGTTTACAAGTGTTTCTGGGAATAGTAGCTACCTATGACTCAGAAAACTAGATGTAAGTGAGTGGTGACCTGCATTACAACCTTGAACAAAATAATACATGGATGATTTTGAATTTATAATAGTTTTAACATGTAGAGGTAGAATTTACTCTTGATCATTTTTGATTTATAAGACCAGTACCTTATCTAGTGGGCAATAGAGTCAATTATTGGCAAGAGGCCTTGGTCAATAATGTCAGCTATAATCACCTATTTCCATTCTTACATGATATCCTCTACATAAATTGATGAATTCTATCGATTTATTGAAGCATTTACATAACTCGTTGAATTAAAAGCAACAATATAACCAATACACAGCCCATCCAAAATGCATTCAATCAGATGAACATTATCCAAATGATCTCAATACTGATAAACTCATGAAAAGGAGATAGAAAAATAGTAACACATATTTTGGTGTAAATATTGCTTTGTATTATCCTTCTTGCCGACTAATACAATAACCAATAGGAACTCATTAAGGAACCCAGAGAATCATACTGACTTTGGATTTCTATTCATTATCAAAAAATATATCATTGAAAATAAACTCAGAACAACTACATATTACTGGACCCAATGTACTTTCTTGGAATAATTGAAGATATACAAAAAAATTTGGACCATCACAATGCCTTGAAAACTCATTTATATACCATGAGTTGAAACAAGAAAAGGGAAATTGTGATTAATAGGTGTCTCTTTACAAAAAATTCAAAACACCTATCAAAAAATTCAAAACTGCAAATAACAGAAAGACATGCAGATCAAATATTCCTTTGTGATTCCCTTTCTGTTACATTTTAGTATTCTGATTTGGCTACAACTTTGATTCCTTCATGTATGCAACTGCTAAGCCCACCAATGATGAAATATATTCTAAAAATTGCAAACTAACCCCAACCCATGGGTTTCATCATCATTATACTATACCGCGAGAGTCACTCTTACCTATCACTATTCCTTGGTTATACTAGTATCCTAGGGTAATGGGATTGTCACTTAATATGAAGCATCAGAGCTTTAGAGGCAATGTGGCTATCAAATATAACAAAATGAGCATTTTCTACTTCCTGAGCTATATCTGCATTCAAAACCTTTGCTCTACCAAAATATGCCCCTCTTTTGAAAAGAAAGACATACGTTAACAAAAATTAAGAGTAACTATATGCATGAAACCCATGAGTATAAAATCTTCTTCACTCTCTTCAAAAAACTCTACACAGGGCTTTATATATCTCTACTACCTTGGTATTGAAGTATACTTTTTTGAATTTTTTTTTAGAGAATGATGTTATTGCTGACAAGATTCTATTTTTGCCAAGTTCACCCTTTTCTCTTTTCACTACCTTAGTGGCTCGATCAAAACTCTTTACCACAGTCTCAAGGAGATCATAATCCACAAAAACACCAAGGATTACTAGTCTTCCTCGGTCAAAATTCCATATACTGGCATATGGAGTAAACAACTTCCTCTCTACAAACCATCTTTTGAGCAAATTTAAATCAGTTTGTGAGGTATCAACATCCCAGACCCAATTTCCTTCATTAATCAATCCCTCTTCTATCCACAACTTAAGATTTGATAAGTCCATTAGAGGCATTCTTTGACTATACCTGCAGGACTGGAGCACAACAAAAATTATAGTATAGATACTTAGTTGAAGTTCTTTCTTATTTCTTTCTACAATTCTATAATCTTTTCACAAACAAATTACTTCACACACTTGTCAAATACAATCATCTCATTAATTGCTTCTGCTCAGAAAGGGCTTGAAATCTTTATTCACATAAGGTGGGATTGAGAAAATATTTTGTGTTATACTCTTTTTTTTACACATGTGAAGCTTTCATATCAAATAAATACACAGAGTGGCACCACCTTTTGTTTTTAAATTTGCGCCATCGATCTTAACAAATCCTGTGAGCAAGGGATGCAGAAAAAGGTGACAAGTATTCCACTTGACAAGTTGGTCAGTTAATCCAATGAGAACTGACCACATATACAACTCCCTTCCTGATGGCATCTTCGTTTGGACCCACTGGCAACTAAGGACACATGTTGATAGGTTGCTACCTTGCTATACATAAAGAAGGAGTACCTTGACAATAGTGAAGTAGTGACAACCATTGATTTGATCTTGATCTTGTGGATGACACACTACTACATTGCTTAGAAGAACACTGGTGGGCCCCATATTCACTATCTTGTTATACATATCCTCCGAGCAACTCTTCATAGCAAGCTAGCGATGACTGTTGATCTAAGATCAATCCAAGGGTAAAGAAACTAGACAAACTTCTTAAGATGAGGTGGGTCCCATATTCACTATCTCTCATGGAGTAAACCACACACATCTTTTTTATGGCAAGATAGTGAGAATCATTCATAATCAAAATCCCTCCTACGTTTTATGAATGGGGGTGGGTCCAAAAGACTGATGAAATGATAAATTATGCATAGTTAGGGAAAGAAAAACAATATTTTAATTCTAGTCATCTTTCCACATTGCTTGGGTTCCACCATATGCTCATTTCATGACAACTCACTATATCGCTAACGATGTGAGGCCTACATTTTTTGATTAGCGAGGTAGCGAGCTCCAGTGACTTAACAAAAATTAGTGCCAGAAAACAAAAGCATGTCACATCACAGTTACCCACTTAGTAGTTTTGACACAGCAATGATATCATCATTTATTATGCCATTTGGGACTCTTAATGAGCACCGAGAAGTTTGACGACTACCATGACATTGGTTTCTAGGTTGATCTCTACCTCACTATCAGCAAGAGACTTGAACTTTCCAATAGTGAAGACACGAGTACTAGAGCCTAAAATATTTCTAGGATCCCTAGTTACTTTTCTAGCTCAAGGAGCAAAAATAAAGTACACATGATTAAAAACCAATGGAAAAATTTTTTAGTCACTGCCTCCATTTATCCGAGCACCATAGCTTAGTTTGATGATAGTTACTATGTCACGATGGTCACTTAACTAACATCTTATCATAATGACAAAGTGACAACTCCATCTTGTCACGATCGGGTCGTGCTCTTTAAAAGGAAAAGAGATGCAAGGTGCAAAAGCTAAAGAATATAAGGGAACATTTGGAAACTTTAAAATGTTTGCACCCTAGTTTAAATAAACATAGGAGACCTAGGGTTCACTTAAGGTATTATAATGGCTATGTTGAGAGACAAACCTGGAGAATTTAATAGATTTCAACAACACACAAATCAGGGCATGACTAGGGTAATGTAAAAATGTGAAAATTATGAGGTACAAAACCCTAATCTACAAAATGCAAAGACCTAAACTAATTTTTCACCAAAATTTTAGACTTTTTCTAGACTGTAAAAAATCAGACCGATAGTGGCTCTATCTGGGGATGATAGACTACTTGAGTCTATGCAAGAATTTAGAATCTATGGAAGAGCAAACCACATACTTGACTTTCTAAATGACAACTTCTTTAGAGAGCATAGAGCAACACACATAAACAAGAGACCAGATTGTACAAAGAAATTTACAAGGATCTACAAAATATACACAATGTACAAGAACACAAGGAACCTAAAGTATTGTTCATGGAAAAGTAGATACCTTAAGAAAAGTATCTCTTCAAGAATTGTCCATGAACTAGTAATTCAAGAATATCTCCAATTAGATTTTTCAAGAAATATGAATCTTCTCCATTTGTATCACAAATGTTATATGGACCAAGCCAGATTGGGTCAAATTTACCATGCTTTCCTCATATAAATGCTTCATTTGTGATTGTAACTTGGCATTTTGAACATGAGACTCTTTCCTTTCTTCCTCTAGTTGCAATATGTCATTCATTCTAAGTTGTATTTCATCAATGACATCATCTTCATAAAATTGAACAAATTTATACATCTCTTTTAGGTTATTCTGTGGACATCTAGCCTGTATACCATAAACTAGGTCAAATAGAGCACATCCAATGGCCCTTTTCATAGTAAGGCTAATGGCAATTTTGAATCCTAGGCCTTCTTATTTTCTCCTAAGATATTCTTGCTGATTTTTAATATACTCTTATTACTTGATTCTGCCTGACCATTTCATTGGGGATGATAGGGTGATGATGTGTACTTTGTAATGCCATATTTCTTACAAAAAAAATTATTACAATCTTCTGTGGGCACCCAAATCTAGTCACAATATTATTTAGAATAAAATTAATCACCACCTTACTTGTTGCACTCTTAGTAGGGATTGTCTCAACCCACTTGGTGAAATAATCAGTGGCTACTAAGATCCATGAATGTCCACCACTAGATTTTTTTGTGATTTCACCTATAAAATCAATTCCCACTATTGAAATGGTGCCTGTACTTCAACTGGTCTCAATGGAAAATTCCCAAAGAATTTTAACTTTCCACTAAACCTTTGACAAGCATCACAAACTTTTACAAACTCATGAGTACCTCTGAAAAGTGTTGGCCACCAAAAACCAGCCCTAAGAATTTTATGAGAAATGGTTTTAGCCATATAATGACCACCACACACATCTTCATGCATATCTTTCAAAATTCTTTTAGACTCAATCTCATCCACACAATTTGAAAGTACCCCTTCTGTATTTCTCCACCACAATTGACTCTGCACTATAACATACCTTATGGTCTACAACTTGAGGGATCTTTTCTGATTGTCTGTTGACTCTGATGGAGATTACATATTTTGCAAATAATAAATTACATCTTTGTACCAATTAGAGGTATCCATATCACAAAGATTACCCTTGCAACTATCATCAAGTTGGTTAATTTAGTTTGCCTCTAAATTGGCCTCTGTCATTAATTTGGCCAAACCTTGACCCTTAACCAATTTGGTAATCTAAATATCAATATTAAACTATCGTATCCTATTAATCCATCTACACCTCCTACCAGATACCTCTTGTTTTGAAAAAATGTCCTTCACAGTAGTAGTAGGAACAAAAGCAATGACAATAACTCCCATTAAGTAACATCTAAAGGCCTTAACCCCTTTCACCAGTGCATATGCCTATTTTTCATTGATGTCATATTTAAGTTATTCTACTTGCAAAGACTTGCTATAGAATGTAATATGCTGCTCATAACCTTATTCATTTTTTTGTAACAATACTGCAACAATAGTGTGAAATGAGGCAAAAGAAAATATATGCATTGGTTTATAATAATTTGGAGCTCTAAGAATAGGGGCATCTTTAATAGCTTGCTTAATTTTCTAAAATGCAATACTTGGTTCACCATCCCATTTTATCTCAGATCCTTTCTTTAGCATCCTTGATATAGGCCTACTAATTTTTGCAAAATTTGTCACAAATCTCCTAAGAAAGTTGACCTATCCAAAGAATGACTGAATGCCTTTAACACTTTAGGGTTTCTGAATCTTGTCTATTGCTTCTACCCTTTCAGGGTCAATCCTCACTCCATGCTTACCAACTAAATGTCCTAGCAACCTTCCTTTAGTAACACCAAAATTACACTTCCTTGGATTCAAAGAAATACCATACTTAAGGGCTCTGATAAATAACTTTTCCAAATGTAGGAAATGATCATTCTCATCCTTGGAATAGGCAGTGAGGTCATCTTGACATACAACCAAAAATTTGTCAATAATATCAGCAAAAGCGACATCCATAGCCCTTTGAAAAGTAGCTCTAGCATTAGTAAGCCCAAAAGACATCCTGACATAAACATAAGTACCCCATGGAGTAGTGAAAGTAGTCTTGAACTATTCTGATTCTTTAACAACTACTTGATTATAACCATAAAAACTATCCATCATTGACATAAGCTTTAAACCAGTAAGCCTTTTCAACATAGCTTTCATGTTTGGTAGACCATTTTTATCTTTTAGTGAAGATATATTAAGATTCCTAAAGTCAACACATAACCTTATATCTCCATTTTTCTTCCTGACATGAACTAAATTGGATGCTCAAGAAGAATGTCTAATAGGCTTTATGATTCCTGCATCTCTTAATTTGATTAGTTCCTCTTGCATTTTGGGAGCCAAAGTTGAATTTATTAGTCTTTGTTTCTGCTTAAAAGGTTTGGCATCTGGTTTCAAAGGGATTTCATGCTGAAAAAGATCCTTCTTATGTGCCTTCAGGTCATCATATGACCATGCAAACATATGTCTATACTTCCTTAACAAGTCTATCAAATCTTTTCTGATTTTAGTAGGCAATTTCTTACCAACATACAACTTTTTAGGTGTTTCTTAGTTCCCAAGTTCACCTCCTCCAAATCTTTGGCATTGTATTCACTAATATTCATTTGTAACCCATCTTGGTTCTCAAAAACTATTTCCAAAACAACTAGACCCTTGGGGATTTTATTTGTATTCAATTGCACAACTTCCTGCCCAAAAACAATATCTCTTCCATCTATATTCTCTACATAAGCTCCACAATCAATTTCTTGTCCTAACAACATACTATCATAGTTCAAAAATCTCAGGATATCCTTATCATCTTCAAACACTTGCCAATTCTAAACATTACTAGGGGTAGAAGATCTAGTTTGAATCTCAATCTTAGACACATTGACAAATGTAATATCATCAAGTTTTATTGCTATGTTTGCAAATAATTCTGCCATCTTATTATTTTTCCTATCTTTCCAAATTATCCACAATGCATCAAAACATTCAATCATATCCCATACTGCATTTCTATATTGTTTTAACCTTTTGTTCTTTGACACATAAGCACATCTTACTTGGGATACCACCAATTTAGAATCTCCTACAACATGTAAACACTTTATCACATGCTTATGAGCTAATCTAAGACCTAACAATAAAGCCTCATATTTTGCTATATTGTTAGTACAAGGGACACTTAAAGTAAAGGAGAATTTGTATGTTACCCCTGCTGGAGATATCAACAAAATGCCTGCACCAGATCCATTTTTGCAGCATGCACCATCAAAAAACATAGTCCATAGATCACCCTTGTCTATTTTTGTGATAGCTTCCATTTCCATCTAAGAATTATGCTTGGATTTCTTTAAAGTCAAAAATTCATCTCTAAATGCATCGATGTCTGTATCCACAAAATTTGTCATATTGTCTTCTATATCTTCCTCTATCATGTATATACTTTTAGGCCCCCTATTGAGTTTTATCAGATTCCCCTCAATATTAAAAGTGGTAAATGAAAAATCATATTGTAGACTCCCACCCATGGCAGCACTCCACTTTCTTGATAACAACATACCATACTAAGGTGGAATGTCAACAACCAACACACTCATAGTAAGTTCTTTTTGAGGATAGGTTGTTAATCTATATGGCAAAGAGTTTATAGTGCCTATGATTGTAACTTCTCTTTTACCCATAACACAACATCTTCCTTGAGTAGTATCCACCTTTAAATGTAATTCCTCCATTATTTCAAAAGGCATCACAATATTGGAGGCACTAGAGTCAATCATGCAATTTTTTAATGTTTTACCATTTACTAAAATGCTTAAGAAAAATGGTTCAACATTTCCCAAACACTGATTTACAAAATTATCCAAAAACATTTGAGGAATTTGAGACACAACTACTTTAGCTTCACTAGCCTTTACCTTTTCATTACTACTCTCTTTGCTATGGCTTTCATTGCATTCATGTCTTACATTTGTACTAGTATTCCTCAACCATGCTAAAGCTTTATTTCTATGTTCAGGTATCCTTAATAATTCAGACAAATGAACTTTTACAGCGATTTGCAATAACATTGTAGTCATATCTAAAAAAGAATTCGATGGCCTATCAATGACTGTATTCCTCTTATCATGATGCTTATTAAAAATACTTACCTCACCTTGGTGATTCTTATCATTTGTAATGATTTCTTTTAGTATCTTCTCATCTAACTTCTTTGGAACACTATTTGGGGACTCACAAAATTTAGGACTATTTTCCTTCTTTGGTTCCCACATTTTATCTATAATCTTAACCTTCTTAGTAGGGATCTCTTTAGGCTTCATAGCTTCCCTTTTTTTTAAAATCAACTCCCTTTATAAACATGCCAGCCACCCTATCATTGCCTTCCCTTTTAGTCATGTTTCTAATCTATACTTGAGCTATCATATTTGTAGTAATTTGGTCAATCTCTTCCCTAGAGGGATTCCTTAAAGTGATTGCTTCTTTGGCACTTACCATGTTACACACAGTGTCTTCAACATCACTCTCATCAGAGAAAACTTGCTGTTGTACTCTGTTCTAAAATTGCCTTTTCTCATTTACATCTCTGTCATGATCCTCACAGTCAGAATAATCATAATGTGACTAAAAAATTTTACACCTTACATTTTCTTGGTTTTCTTCATGCTCTTGACGCTTCTCTACTACATTTTGATTTCTAGGGAAAGACAAGGCTACTGCACAAGATTTAGGAGCATAGGGCAATTGACATACAAAACACCATATAGGTTCAACAGTAAATTCAAGTTCATATACTACATTCATAGAATTTTTAGATAAGGGATCAGGGGTGACCCTACTGTTAGTATTCTTGGGGGGAGGGACATTTGGTTGACCATCTTTCTAGGTGGTAGTATAAGGGAAAATTTGCAACCTATTTTGACTATTGAAATTTGACTGGTAAGGGACCCTATTCTTAGTAGGATTCCTATCATTTTTCACCAAAGGGATAGTCAAATTCTTTATAGCATTTAGAACTTGAGCTATCTCACTAGGCTCTTGCTTCTTCCCACCTACACCTTTGTTATCCTCCTTTCTGTTTCCCTTATTTCAAAACAATCTAGGAACATCTCTTTTATTTTCTAGCCTTCCTAAAATCCTCAAATTATTTTCCACATTTATAGCAATTTTGAAAGCATCCCTTAAAGTCCTAGGTTCTTTATCTCTAAGTTGATATGCAATTTTGCCATCAAAAGCATTCAAATAAGTAATCAAATAGATCTTGTCATCAACTCACATGGTTTGCATGAGTTTATACATTCTCTTTTGGAACCTATTATTAAATTTAATGATAGATTCATTAGGTAAGCTCTTAATATTACTGAATTCACTTAGGATATAACTCTGATTCTGCTTATCACCATATTGCTCTTTGAAACAATATTCAATATCCTTCCAATCAATAATAGATAATTTAGGGAGTCTTTTGAACCATTCTCTAGCATCTTTAGTTAATGACTAAACAAACAATTTCATAATAACATCTTTAGCCTCAACCTCATAATCACTCATCGTATCAAGAAAACACCTCAAATGGTTCTCAAAGGTGATAACATTGTTCCCAACAAACTCAGGCAACCTTTTCCTTATTTCTTGTGGTATGGGGTTAGGGTGACCAAAGATTCCATGAAAACATATTTGTCTATAGCCTTCTAACTGGATGAGTCTCCTTTGTAAATCAATTTTAGGTTGATGATCAACATCTTGTCTAGTGTTACCACAGTATTACTAGTGCTAGCATCACCGATAGACTTGTTAAGATCTACTTTATGTGATAATGATGATGAGAAAGGAGCATGTACCTTGGTAGCATTTCAATTTGCATCATTAGATCCACCATCATCTTTAGGCATTGTTGCAGATTGCCTTCTAGCATTCTCCAAGAATTTGATCTTATTGTTTAGCTCAGCTATGACTACTTCATTTTCTGCAATCTCCAATTTCTTAACCAAGGCATCCTTCTCTTTTCTTTTCTTCTCCAGCTCAATATCTAAAAGTGACATGGAATCATTGATCCGAACAACTTTTTCTAGTTCATTAATCTTAACGCTAATCTCCTTTTGTTTCCTCTTATCTGTAGCCTCAATAGCTTACCCTATATCCTTTGCTTTGATGTTGTTAGTTTCTAGAGCACTATAGTTTTTAATCTATTGTATTATAGGTTCTTCTAGGTTAAGGTTCTAAGTTTCCAATAGCTTTTGTTCTTGTATTTTAAGCTATTCAACTTGACCTATAATCTCTGGTTGCCATGCCTTAGCTGCTATTTCATTTTTCTTCTTTAGAGTAGCAATTTTCCTAAGTAATGTCTATTTTTCCTCAAAGGATTTTGTAATCTTTTCCTCCCTTTCCTTTTGCAATTTTTGATTCATGGCTTCCTACTTAGCAAGCTGCATTCTCAGGACTTTAATCTCATCAAGATCTAGGATAGTGAACTCAGAACAAATAGTTTTCTCATCATTGAAACTTTCAGGATCTAAATGTTTCGGTGCTAATTTTCCTTGAGAATAGCTAGAAAAGAAAGAGTTTGTACTTCATTGAAAAAGATTATTGATATTCCTTTTTGTCTAAACTAACTGTATTATGTAGCTCTATAGTTTCTTGGCATCACTTTGGGTGTGCTAAAAAAATCATCACCAGATAGCCCAAGATGGGATCTAGAACTTTGGCAAGATGATTCCCTTTCCATAGCAAAAAATTGAATGTTCTCTCCCCTCATTAATTTCTCTTGGGGATGGTCTTCTCTATGCATCTGAGATCTCTTCACAACCCAATTCTATCTTCCCCTAGGAGAGAGATCAATTTGAGTCACCACCCACCCTATCGGAATGGGAATTTTTTTTGAATGGATCACACTTCTTTCACTAAATTCAATGGAAAAAATACAAATAACCCTCAAGAACACACAAAATATCTCACTAAAGCATCTACCTTAGACTTTACCCAAGGGAAACACAAATCTTAAATGATACACTAGTTTATGACACATACAACATTATTCCCCAGTAGAGTTGCAATTTTGTTGGTGTTTGAAAATACTAAACAACAAAATGCTCAATAGTAGAATGAAAATGCTCAAATAATCTAAAGATTAGCTAATTCTCATAATCAATTACACAAGTAGATCATCTGGACCCAACTTCAATGAAACTAAGGATGGTTTCCTACTCTTTAGGCTCTACTAAACCTAGGTGGGTATACCTAGGGATGATTCTAAAGCAAACTGTTGTATGAAATTATCTTAGTTTCATTCTAATTGTCATCTTGTATCCTTAGGCACATACACAGTTTATCAACTTCTTTGAAGCTCTCAAATCTATATACATCCCCTATAAGCAGATTTGGTCCTAATTCTCCTAGAGTTTACAAGTGTTTTTGGGAATAGTAGCTACCTATGACTCAAAAAACTAGATGTAAGTGAGTGGTGACTTGCATTACAACCTTGAACAAAATAATACATGAATGATTTTAAACTTATAATAGTTTTAACATGTAGAGGCAGAATTTACTCTTGATCATTTCTACTTTATAAGACCAATACCTTATCTAGTGGGCAACAGAGTCGATTATTGGTAGGAGACCTTGTTCAATTAGCTTGTAATTGAATCTATCAACTATAATCACCTATTTCCATTCCTACATAATATCCTCTTCATAAAATCATGAATTCTACCAATTTATTGAAGCATTTACATAACTCACACCCCATCCAAAATGCATTCAATCAGATGAACATATGCAAATGATCTTAAAATTGATAAACTCATGAAAAGGAGATAGAAAAATAGTAACACAAATTTTGGTGTAAATATCGCTTTGTATTATCCTTCTTACTGACTAATACAATAACCAATAGGAACTCAGTAAGCAACCTAGAGAATCATACCAACTCTACATTTCTATTCATTATCAAAAAATATATCACTGAAAATAAACTCAGAACAACTACATATAACTAGACTGAATGTACTTTCTTGGAATAATTGAAGACATACGAAAATTTTGGACCATCAAAATGCCTTGAAAACTCATTTATATACCATGAGTTGCAACAAGAAAAGGGCAATTATGATTAACAGGTGTCTCTTTACAACAAATTCAAAATACCAATCAGAAAAGACAAAACTACAAATAATAGAAAGACATGTAGATTAAATATTCCTTTGCGGGTCCCTTTCTATTACATTTCAATATTCTAATTTGGCTACAACTCTGATTCCTTCATGTATGTAACTGCTAAGCCCACCAATGATGAAATCTTTTATGAAGATTTCAAACTAACCCCAACCCGTGGGTTTCATCATCATTATACTATATTGTGAGAGTCACTCTTACCTATCACTATTCCTTGGTTATACCAGTATCCTAGGGTAATGGGATTGTCACTTAATATGAAACATTAGAGCTTTAGAAGAAATGTGGCTATCAAATATAACAAAATGATCATTTTTTGCTTCCTCGACAGTATCTACATTCAAAACCATTCCTCTACCAAAATATGTCCTTTTGAAAAGAAAGATGAGTGTTAACAAAAAGTAAGATTAACTATATGCATGAAATCCATGAGCATAAAATCTTCTTCACCCTCTTCAAAAACTCTACATAGGGCTTTATATATCTCTACTACCCTAATATTGAAGTATACTTTCTTGAAAAATTCTTTAGAGAATGATGTTATTGTTGACAGGATTCTATTTTTGCCAAGTTCACCCTTTTCTCTTTTCACTACCTTAGTGGCTTGATCATAGCTCTTTACCACAGTCTCAAGGAGATCATAATCCACAAAAAACACCCAGGACTACTAGTCTTCCTCAGTCAAAATTCCATATACTAGCATATGTAGTAAACAACTTCCTCTCTGCAAACCATCTTTTGAGCAAATTTAAATCAGTTTGCAAGGTATCAACATCCTAGACCCAATTGCCTTCATTAAGCAATCCCTCTGCTATCCACAACCTAAGATTTGATGAGTCCATTAGAGGCATTCTTTGACTATACTTGCATGACTGGAGCACAATAGAAATTATAGTATATTTACTTAATTGAAGTTCTTTCTTATTCCTTTCTACAATTCTACAATCTTTTCACGAACAAATTACTTCACACACTTGCCAAATACAATCTTCTCATTAATTGCTTTTGCTCAAAAAAGGCTTGAAATCTTTATTTGCATAAGGTGGGAATGAGAAAATATTCTATGTTATACTCTATTTTTTACACATGCAAATCTTTCATATCAAATAAATACATAGAGTGGCACCACCTTTTGTTTTTAAATCTGCGCTGTCGATCTTAACAAATCCTGTGATCAAGGGATGCAAAAAAGGTGATAAGTATTCCACTTGACAAGTTGGTCAATTAATCCAATGAGAACTAACCATGTATACAACTCCCTTCCTGATGGAATCTTTGTTTGGACCCACTGGCAACTGAGGAAACACGTTGACAAGTCACTACCTTGCTATACATAAAGAAGGAGCACCTTGCCGATAGCAAAGTAGTGACAACCATTGATTTTACCTTGATCTTGTGGATGCCACACTACTGCATTGCTTGGAAGAACAATGGTGGGCCCCATATTTGCTATCTCATTATACATATCCTCCAAGAAACTCAAAATAGTGAGGTAGTGATGAACGTTGATCTAAGATCAATCCAAGGGTAAAGAAATTGCACAAACTTCTTAAGATGAGGTGGGTCCCATATTTTTTTATCTCACATGGAGTAAACCACACACATATTTTTTATGGCGAGATAGTGAGAATCATTGATCTTAGCTTGATCTGAAGATCAAAATCCCTCCTATGTTTTATGAATGGGGGTGGGTCTAGAAGACTGATGACATGATAAATTCTGCATAGCTGGCAAAAGAAAAATAATATTTTAATTCCAGTCATCTTTCCATGTTTCTTGGGTTCCATCATATGCTCATTTCATGACAACTTTCTATATCACTAATGGCAAGAGGCCTAGATTTTTTGATTAGCAAGGTAGTGAGCTTTGGTGACTTAACAAAGCCCAGTGCCAGAAAAAAAAAGCATGTCACATCATAGTTACCCACTTAGTAGTTCTGATATGACAATGATATCATCATTTATTATGCCACTTGGGACTATTAATGACCACTGAGAAGGTTGACGACTGTTGTGACATGGGTTTCCAGGTTGATCACTACCTCGCTATCGACAAGAGACTTGAACTTCCCAATAGCAAAGACATGAGTACCAGAGCCTAAAATATTTTTGGGATCCCTAGTTACTTTTCTAGCCTAGGGAGAGAAAAAAAAGTACACGTGATTAAAAACCAATGCAACACTTTTTTGATCATTGCTTCCATTTATCTGAGCACTACAACTTAGTTTGACGACAGTCGCTATGTCGCAATGTTTACTTAATTTACATCTTATCATAATGAAAAAGTGATAGCCCTCGATCTTGTGATGATCAGGTAGTGCTTCTTAAAAGGAAAAGAGATGCAAGGGATGAAAGCTAAAGAATATAAGGGAATATTCAAAAAATTTAAAATGTTCACACCCAAGTTTAAATAAACATAGGAGACCTAGGGTTCACTTAAGTTATTATAATGGCTGTGTTGAGAGACAAACCTTGATAATTTAATAGATTTCAACAAGACAAAAATTAGGGCATGACTAGGGTAACCTTAAAATATGAAAATTATGAGGAACAAAACCCTAATCTACAAAATGCAAAGACCTAAACTGATTTTTCACCAAAATTTTAGACTTTTTCTATACTATGAAAAATCAGACCAACATAACACAAGAAGGATATTCTACTTATCCTTCTAATTTGCTTCCTCTAAGCATCATCAAATCTTTATTATATTCCACACATTTAGTCCTCTACTTGACCTAATAGTTATATCTTACAAATTGTCAAGTAGGCTTGAATACAACTTAGAATAATAAATATTTATCTCCTTAGTCAACTAGAACCAACAACTAAATCATGTAAACTCAATATGCTAAAATAAGAAATCCTTCATTAGCTGACCTTTCTCGGTAGACACTAACTCATAAATGATTTTTTTATGTTAACCAAGTGAACTCAGTTAACACTAAATATTCACAAAGTTCCTTTGGTAACCAAGTGAACTCGATTAACACTGGTTCCATCCAATATTTTCTTCATTAATTGAGTGAACTCATAAACACTCAACTTTTGTAAAATTTTCTTTTCCATTCAAGTGAACTCAATAGACACTGACTTCTAAACTAGGAAAACTCTAGAATGCTCAACAAACACAAGAAACTATCTTCAACATCTGGGTGAGCTTGGCATACACTGACTAGCAATAATATGACATTTTATGTAACATTAAAGACAATACATAGTTAATCAATTATTTTCAACAATCTCCCTCTTTGGCATTGATGGCAACACCACATGTAATAATTAAATAAAATTTTAGAGCAAGAATAAAATAAGGAACATATCCTTAGTTTCATTTTGATTCTCATCCGCGAGAAATCCCTCTATCAGTGTGAACTCCCTCTGCCTTTAGTTTCTCCCTTTGTCAGCAAAAATCTGTCTTCACTATCTTCTTTTGATATTAAACCAAGTTCTTCCTCTTTGACATCTCTAGAAATATATACTCTCCCTCTTTATAAAAAAATTGTACGATATGATAGCAAACATCTCCCTCTTTGACATCTCATGCCAAAGACAATATACGATAAATATCAATGTACCTCATGTACTGATTCATTTGCAACATGTCTTGTCAATACTTTATCAATTGATTGATCTTCAACATGCTCTGGCTGATGCATCACTTAACTGCATTTAGTGAGCTTTAAATAGGGCAATGACCCCTAACTTACTGCTTAGATACAAAAATGCATCCTTAGGTAATGGCTTAGTGAATATATCTACAATTTTCTCTTTAGTATTCATATATCCCAATCTTACCTCTTTATCTTGTACCAATTTTCTCAAAAAATGATATTTTATAGAAATGTTCTTGGTTTTGATATGCGTCATAGGATTTTTTGATATTTTAATTACACTAATGTTATCGTAGAGGATAACCACTGGATCCTTGATCTTTATCTTCAGACCTGCCAATAGTTGCTTGAACCAAACAACATTGGAACAATTAACCATTGCTACCACATATTCTACCTTTGCTGTGGACTAAGAAATACAATTCTATTTCGTGCTTGTCCAAGACACTATTCTTTTATGAAGAAAGAATGCTTCACCACTTGTGCTCTTTCTATCATCAACACTTCCTGCCCAATTAGCATTCGTGAATGCTTTCAAATCTAAATTGCCTCCTTTTTGTACCATAAACCATATTATTTAGTACCTTTTAGATATCTCATGATTATTTTGATTGCAATCATATGATTTTCTTTGGGATTTGCTAAGAATCTTGCCACCATACCAACTACTAATGCAATATCAGGCCTTGTGTGTACTACATATTGCAATTTTTTAATCATTGATATGTGTGTGGTTTGATCTACTCTTTGTAATCATCATTTGTAGAAAGCTTATGTCTAGTTGACATAGGTGTTCCAACAAGTTTTGAATCTTCCATTCCAAACTTTCCTATCTCCTTGATATATTTGGATTGAGTAATGTAGATACCATCTTTCTTTTGCTAGATATGGAATCTAATAAAGAATTTTATCTCTCAAAACATAGAAATCTCAAATTCGTTACTCATCTCTTCTTAAAATACTTTTCACAATTCATCATTTCCTATAAATAGTGTCATCCACAAATATTTTTTCCAACACAATCTTCTTGTCTGGTCCTTCTTTGATATATAGACTGCTATTTTCATTTATTCATTGAAAACCAATCTTTATTAGGTAATTATGAAGTCTTTCATGCCAAGCTCTAAGAGCTTGGTTGAGACCATACAATGCTTTATATAATTTGTAGACCATATCTCTTTTTATAGGATCTACAAAACCTTTAGGTTGTTCTGTGTGGACTTTCTCATCAAGAATTCCATTCAAGAATGTAGATTTTACATCCATTTGATGAATTTTAAATCCTCTATGTGTTGTGTATGCTAGTAAATTTCTAACACCTTCTAATCTTGTAACAAGAATTTTTTTTCCACCATAATCAATACCTTCTTCTTGAGAATAACCTTTACATACTAACCTTTCTTTGCTTCTTGAAACTTTTCGATCTTTGTTTAGCTTATTTTTGAATATCCACTTTTTGCCAATTAAATTTTTATCCTTGGGTCTTGGAACAAGAGTCTAAGTCTAATTCTTCTCTTTCTATTCTATTTCTTCATTCATAGCTTCAATCAAACTTTCATTATCCAAAGCATCTTTAACATTTCTAGGTTCAAATTCAACAAGAAAACATGTACCTTTCAATTTGTTTCTTGTCATTGTTCCATCTGACTTGTTTCCAAAGATCTGATTAGGTGCATGGCGCTTGTTAACATATCTTGCTAACATAGGTACTTTGGATTTGGAATTCTTTCCACTAACCTCTTCATAATCTTCTATATCAAGCTCGAGTCCAACTATCTATGACTCAAGTCCATCAAACTTGATTTTCTTTGGCACTATCTTGGTATTTTCTAATTGCAACTTAAGTCCTTTAGAATGAGACTTAGGTTGCATTGGTTGCAACTTAGTAGCTTTTGGAGATTTTGGGGACTCAGGAGGTGAGGCCTCCTAACTTCCAAATAGATTTGGCAATGTATCAAGTTCATAGTAAACAAATCTTCTATAAACCTCAGGTTCTTTGTTGCTTTTTTCTTCACTCTTTTCTACAAATTCATCAATTCTAACATGTGCACTTTCTATGATCGTATGAGTAATTAGATTCAAACATTTTTATACTTTACTTCTATAGGAGTATCCTAGGAATGTTCCTTCATCAATTTTTGCATCAAATTTGCCTTTCATAGGTTCCTTCAAGATATAACATTTGCCACCAAAAAATTTTAAGTAACTTATATTGGTTTTGTAGCCATACCATATTTCATAAGGAGTTTAATTTGAGTCTTTCTTCAACTATAATCTGTTGAAGGTATGCATTGCAGTACCGATTGCTTCCTTCTAATATTTGATTGCAATACTCTTTTCTATCATTAAGGTTGTTACACAATCCATGATGGATATGTTCCTTCTTTTAGGTATACCATTCTGCTGAGGTGTACCAAGTGCTGATACTTGTCTCTTAATTCCTTTTTTAGTGTAGAATTCATTGAACCCATTGGAAATGAATTTATCTCCTCTGTCTGATCTCAAACATTTCAGCTTCTTTCTAGTTTCTTTCTCTACTCTTGCTAGATATAACTTAAATTTTTGAAAAGGTTCAGATTTTTCTTTTAGATACATTATAGTCATCATTCTAGAATAATCATCAACAAAAAGAATAAAATACTTATCTCCATTGTAACTTTCTATTCCAATAGGTCTACATGGGTTAGTCTGAACCCACTCCAAGACTTCTTCTAAATGATAATTCTTTCTTTTGAAATTAGTCTTTCCCATCTTTCCAATTTGACAATTTTTTCATAGACCCATATCAAGTTTCCTTAGACTAGAAATACCTCTTACTCTCTTTTTTTCTTATCTTGACCATATTATCAAAGTTCACATGACACAACCTTTAATTCCATAGCCAACATTCTTCTACTTGAGCAATAAAACATGAACTTTCACTAAGATCTAGGTAGAATAGATTACCATTTGTTTGTTTGCCAAACCCAACCAAATTATCATTTTCATCCAGTAGTTTGGCCTTCCCATTCATGAATTTTTTGGAAGCATGAATGCTAATGATACTTCTATGGGGGAGTATTTTAGAAACATGATTAGATCATTATCATGATGATATGTTACATTCATGACTGTGTTTGTCATTGATGTCAACATAGCATTTTTCTTCTGACAGAAGTTGGTACAAGCAAATAGTTGAGTAGTTTCTCTAAGAAAGGTTAAGTGGATATAATACTAAGTGTGTAGTATATGTAGCTAACCTCAAAAGCATAAGATATTAATTCTAGAAGAATTTATGCAAGTTTTAGTGAAGACTATTATGAGATAGAGTTTATAGAAGCATGTTCTAGTAAACTTGTTATATCTCTTAGTAGAGTTGTTATTCTGAGAAGCCAAAGTTAAAGATGTAAAAAAGACATTCTAGAGATGACATTTCTAAGCTCGCTTGTCATAATATTACACGTACGAAAATTTATTCAAGTTACAAGGAAAAAAATTTATATTATCACTAAATGTAATGTGCTCTTAATGAGGTCCTATAATAATTAATTGAGAAGGTGTAATAGCCAAATCAAGGAATTTTTTTATGCATTTGATATAAAGGAAGGAAATTTTCTTTATCATGTATGGAACAGATGAATGATTGCAAGAAGCATGAAGAGCATAATGTAAAGATAAGTAGAGTAGAGTGAAGCTGAAGCAAACTTCATTATCAAGGTTTTATTATCAGATCCAAAGTTTGATATTTGGATCCAAGGTTTGTGACCTAGTCTATAAGGCTTGACAGTGATCTATCTTGTTAACAGGATAGAGGAAAGGAGTTAAATTACAATACAGACAATTGTTCTACAAAGAATCTAGTTGAAGATTAGTTGGATAGTGAGTTTAGTGGTCTTTCCCCAGAAGCTATTTGGATAGTGGGTCCTACCTTCTACAACTCCTAACAAGCTTGGCACAAGTCCTAATAGGGTTGGATTCTCCTAGCAAGGATTTAGGGTCTCCTAATAGGGACTCATATGTACTAAATCTTGTAATAGATTCCTAACAGGGTCCATCCTCTAACCAGGAATATTTATATTAGTACATCATCTTGTGGGCATCATTCTCACCAGGGTTTTCTATCTAATCAAGGGTTTCCCTAGCTATTAAATTTGGTGTAATTCTGCACGTGGATTTTAGTATAGTCATTGTTTACTTTGATTGAATGGTTAAGATTATTTAAGGTTGATAATTATTGGATAACTGATTCACCCCCCCTCTTAGTTATCTTGGTGGACTATTGTTTCTAACATAATTCCACCTTGAATCCAATATTATTCAACTATGGCACACTCATTAGATTATGCTTTAGTCCTTCAACCTAGTAAGAATTGTCACATCTAAGTTCATTATTTAGTGAGATACAACCTTTTCCCTTAATGAAACAAGGTTCATTGTTTCCAAATCTCACACTACCACCATCATAATGTTCCATGTGTTTAAATTTTTTATTTATCACTAGTCATATGATGTGAGCAACCACTATCAATAATCCGTGTATCATTTTTACTAACATGAGATATAAGTGCCATTTTATCTCCTTCATCATCTAATTCCTCTTTTACAACAATATATATCATTTCATCATCTTCACTACTATCTAAATCTTTAGCTATGAAAAAAGATGTCTTACCTTTGTCCTTGTAGTTTTTGTAGTTTTTTGAAATCCTTCTTTCCTTTGAACTTTCTGTGTTTCTTTTCATCTTTGTCTTCTCTCTTTGAGAACCTAGTAGCAATGTGTCCAACTTCTTCACAAGAGCAATAGATTAAAGGAATTTTACCTTTATAATTTCCTTTTCCTTTGGTATACCTTCTTGCAAGCAATGCTTGAATGGTTTCAAATTCACTGTTAGAATTGTCTTCCTCTTCAATTTTGGATTGATTGCTTTTAGAATTTTTGGCTTTCTTCTTGAGTGATACCTTGGCTTCAAATGTAGACTCAATATTGCTAGAACTAGGAATGTAATTATCATAGTTATCTAGTTCAAATTGTTTCAACCTTCTAACTAGTGAATCCAAAGTTATCTTGTTATTTGGATCACATCTCATCTCTTAAATAGTAGACACTCTAATTACATAGATAGGAAGAAGAGTTTTGAGTACCTTTCTTACCACTATTACATCATCAATTGTTCCTGCAGAGACTTTAATAGCACTAACATTGGCTTTGATTCTATCAACATATTTTGCAATTTTTTCATCCTCTCTCACTTTCATCTGATCAGACTAGCCTCTCAAGCTTTCTACCTTGGATTTTTTTACATTATCATCACCTCCATAGATATCATTTAGCTTGGTCCACTTTTCATGAGTAATAGAACATCCTTTGACTTGATCAAATTTAGCATAGTTAAGAGTTGATGCTATGTCAATCATCATGATATTATGATTTTTCTTTTTAGAAATTTCTTCTATAGACATTGTACCAGTAGTAGCCTTGTAAGAAGTGTTTAATTATCTCAAACTTGAATCACTAATGGTTTCTAGATGTAACTTCATAAGTCACCACCATGCTACAAAGTTGTCTTTGTTTAACTTTAGAATTTCCCTTCTATAAGGCATCCTAATCTTTAGCTTAGGCCCTTGAAACCCTTTCTACAAGCACCAAGAAGTTCTGATACCAATTGTTGGAAATATAAGAGTAACTAAGAGAGGAGGGGTGAATTAGTTACTACTAAAATAAATCCCATATCCCTTATATATCAACACAAGTCAAAACTATGATTAAAATATATTCTAATGTAACTCGACAAACATACATGCACTTAGTTTACAGTAGAAAATATTGTAACTCGGTAAACACTGAAATAACTTAGTAACTACTTAACATAAAAATATTTAAGATATTATCTATGATTAATCTTACTTGACTTAGTTGCATACATAGAAAAGAAGTAGCATGAACACAATTGACAACAAGATTTAACCTAGGAACCCAGTTTGGGAGAAATCACCAATTGCAACTAGTTACTGATTTTCACTTTTTTGAAATGAGCTTTGTTAGGAGCCAACCCTATTATAGGTTGCAAAATATACTGTTAGGTGTGACCTTGTTAGAGGATTTAATCACTCTGTTAAGAGTGGCCTTGTTAGAGGCCTTTAGACAATTCAATCAAGAAATGCCACCTTGTTAGAGAATTTACAAATAGTTATTAAGCCAACTCAGTTAAGAGATTTAGATCACTTCTACAATGGTGATTTTTGATGCAACTAGATTGTAGATCTTAATTCTAGCTTGTATACTTGATCCTTCCTAATCAAATGTATCTTTGTAGCTCAATAAGGATATTCTTCTTATCCTTCTAATTCACATCCTCTAAGCATAATAAAATATTCTATTATGTTCCACACATTCAATCCTAAAATTGACCATATATTTATATCTTACAAATTGTCAAGTTGGCTTGAATACAACTTATAATAATTAATATTCACCTCCTTAGTTGGCTATAACCAAAAATTAAATCACATGAACTCAATATGCCAAAATAAGAAAATCCTTCATTAGCTGACCCTCTTGGTAGACACTAACTTAAAAATGATTTTCCTATGTTAACCAAGTGATCTCAATTAACACTGCATATTTACAAAGTTCCTTTGGTAATCAAGTGAGATCAGTTAATATTGGTCCCATCCAACATTTTCTTCATTAACTGAGTGAGCTTGGTTAACACTCAACTTCTAGAAACTTTTCTTTGTCACTTGAGTGAACTCGGAAGACATTGACTTCTAAACTAGGAAAACTATGGAATGCTCAATAGACACAAGAAACTATCTTCAATGCTCGAATGAGCTTGGCATACATTGCCTAGAAATGGTATGACATTTTGTGTAACATCAAATACAATACACAATACACAATTGTTTTCAACACAATTAACCAATTCTATCAATAATCTCCCTCTTTGGCATTGATGGAAGCACAACATGTCATAATATAATGAATTTTTTAGAGAAAAATAAATTAAAGAAAAAATCCTTAGTTTCACTCTAATTCTCATCCATGAGAATTCACTCTATCGTTGTGAACTCTCTCTACCTTCAATTTCTCCCTCTGTCATCAAACTCTATCTTCAACATCTTCTTCTAATAGAAAACTTTTCCTTTTTGATATCAGACCAAGTTCATTCTCATTTTGACATCTTTGTAAATAATTCTCCCTCATCACAAAACTCTCCCTTTATAAAATTTTTGTTAATATGAGAAAAAACTCTCCCTCTTTGACATCTCATGCCAAAGACAATATTCAGTGAATAACAATGTACCCAATGTGTTGATTCATATGCAATATGTCTATTCTAAAACTGCATCAACTGACTGATCTTCAACATGCTCTAGTTGATGCATCACTAAACTTTATTTTATTGAGCTTCAAATAGGGGAATAAACCCTAACTTCCCTCTTAGATACAAAAATGCATCCTAAGGTAATGGTTTAGTGAATATGTCTAAAATTTGATCTTTAGTATTCACATATTCCAATCTTACCTCTTTATCTTGCACCAATTCTCTCAGAAAATGACATTTTATAGAAATATGCTTGGTCTTGGTATGCATTATAGGATTGTTTGATATATTAATTGTACTGGTGTTATCATAGAAGATAACCATTGGATCATTGATCTCTACCTTCATACCTACCAATAGTTGTTTGAACCAAACAACATCAGAGAAATTAATGACTATTGCCACATACTATGCTTCTACTATAGACTGAGAAATACAATTCTTCTTCTTACTTTTCCAAGACACCAGTCTTGTATCAAGAAAGAATACTCCACCACTGGTGCTTTTTCTGTCATCAACACTTGCTACCTAATAAGCATTTGTGAAGGCTTTCAAATCTAGATTGCCTCCTTTCTTGTACCATAATCCATAATCTTTAGTACCCTTCAGATACCTCATGAATTTCTTTAGGATTTGCTAAGAATATTGCCACCATACCAACTACTAATGCAATATCAAGCCTTTTGTGCACTAAATATTGTAATTTTGTAATCATTGATCTGTATGTGGTCTGAAATACTTCCTTGGAATCATCACTTTTGGAAAGCTTATGTCTAATAGATATAGGTGTTCCAATTGGCTTTAAATCATCCATTCCAAATTTCTTTAGTATCTTCTTGATCTATTTGGATTGAGTAATGTAGATACCATCTTTCTTCTATTGAAGTTGTAACCCAAAGAAGAATTTTATCTCTCCAAATAGGACATATCAAATTCTTTATTCATTTCTTTTGAAAAAGCTTTGCACAAGTCATAATTTCCAGTAAGAATGTGTCATCCACAAAGATTTCTACCAATACAATTCTCTTGTCTGGTCCTTCTTTGATATACAAGCTACTTTTGCCATTTGTTCTTCGAAAACCAATCTTTATCAAGTAGTTATGAAGTCTTTCATACCAATCTCTAGGAGCTTTTTTGAGTCCATACAATTCCTTGTGTAGTTTACAAACCATATGCCTTTTTCTAGGATCCACAAAACCTTCTGGTTGTTCTATGTAAAATTCCTCTTTAGGAATTCCATTCAAGAATGTAGATTTCACATCTATTTGATAAACTTTAAATCCTTTATGTGCAACATAAACAAGAAAGGTTCTAACACCTTTTAATCTTGCAATAGGAGAAAAAGTTTCACCATAATCAATACCTTCTTCTTGAGAATAGCCTTAGCATACTAACCTTGATTTATTTCTTGAGACTTCTCCATCTTCATTCAACTTATTTATGAAAACCCACTTTGTGCCAATTTAATTTTTATCCCTTGGTATAGGAACAAGAGTTCAAGTCTTATTCCTCTCTATATGATCTATCTCTTCATTCATACCTCCAATCTAAATTTCAACATGTAAAGTATCTTTAATTGATCTAGATTCAATCTTAGTAAGAAAATATGCACCTTCAATTTATTTCTTGTCATTGTTTCATCTGACTTGTCTCCAATGATTTGATTAGGTGCATGGTTCCTTCTAACATATCTTGCTAACACAGGTATTTTGGATTTAGAACTTGTTCCACTAACTTCATCATGATCTTCTATATTAAGCTTGGGTCCCACTATCTATGACTTGAGTCCATCAGACTCAATTTTCTCTAGCAACAACTTGTTAGCTTTTGACTGTGACTCAGGTCCTTTAGACAGTGACTCAGTTTGCACTGTTTGCAACTCAGTAGCCTCTGGAGATTTTGGAGAATTGGGAGGTGAAGTTTTCTGACTTCCAATTAGATTTGGCAAAGTATTAGGTTCATAGTAGACAAACTTTATGTAATCATCACATTCTTTTCTACTCTCTTCTTCACTCTTTTTTGGAAACTCATCAGTTCTTACATGTGCATTTTCTATGATCTTGTGAGTTGATAAATTCAAATATTTATATGCTTTACTTCTGTAGGAGTATCCTAGGAATATGTTTTCATCACCTTTGACATCAAATTTACCTTTCCTAAATTCTTTTAAGATATAACATTTTCTACCAAATAATTTCAAGTTACTTACATTAGGTTTTTAGCCATACCATAGTCCATAAGGAGTTTGATTTGAGTCTTTCTTCAACTATACTCTATTCAAGGTATGCACTATCATTTTGATTACTTCCTTCCAGTATTTGATTGCAATATTCTTTTCTATCCTCAAAGTTGTTGCACAAACTATGATGGATCTATTCCTTCTTTCAGCTATACCATTCTACTATGCTATACCAAGGGTTGATACTTGTCTTTTAATTCCATTTTCAATGCATAATTTATTGAATTCATTGGAAATGAATTCACCACCTCTGTCTAACCTCAAACACTTTAGCTTCTTGCTAGTTTCTTTCTCTACTCTTGCTAGATACCACTTAAATTTTTGAAATGCTTCATACTTATCTTTTAGATACATTGTGGTCATCATTCTAGAATAATCATCAACAAAAAGAATAAAATAATTATCTCCACTATAGCTCTCTATTCAAATAGGTCCACATAAGTCTTTATGAACTAGCTCCAAGACTTCTTCAGAATGATAATTCTTTTTTTTTTAAAACTTCTCTTGCCCATCTTAGCAATTTGATAGTTTTTGCATAGGTCCATATTAGGTTTCCTCAAACTAGGAATACCTCTCACTCTTTTATTTTTTCATATCTTGATCAAAATATTGAAGTTTACATGACATAGCCTTTTATGCCACAACCATCTTTCTTCTACTTGATCAGTGAGACATGAACTTTCACTGAGATCTAAGTAGAATAGATTTCCTTTGGTTTGATTATCAAACCCAACTAGATTTCCTTTTCCATCTAGTAGCTTGGCCTTCCCATTCATGAATTCTACCTCGAATTCAATATTATTCAACTATTCCACACTCAGTATATTGTACTTTAGTCCTTCAACCCAATAAGCATTATCACATCTAGGTTCATTGATTAGTGAGATACAAACTTTTCCCTTTATGCAACATTGTTCATTATTTTTAAATCTCACATTTCTACTATAATAATGTTCCATATGCTCAAACTTTGTTTTGTCACCAGTCATATGATGTGAGGAACCACTATTAACAATTGATGTATCAATTTTTGCTAACATGAGAGATAGTTCCATTTTATCTCCTTCATCATTAGATTCATCTTCACTACTATTTGAGTCTTTAGCCATAAAAAAAAATTTCTTAGCTTTGTCCTTGTAGCCCTTGAAGTTCTTGAAATCCTTCTAGCTTTTTTACTTGTTGTGCTTCTTTTCATATTTGTCTTCTTCATTTAGACATCTTGTAGTAACATGTCCAACTCCTTCACAAGAGAAACAAATCAAAGGAATTTTACCTTTGTACTTTCCTTTGCTTTTGGGATATCTTCTTGCAAGTAAAGTCTCAATAGTTTCAAGATCATTGTTAGAACTATCTTCCTCTTCACTTTTAGATTGTTTGGCTTTTGACCTTTTCAGCTTTCTTCTTGAGTGACAACTTGGCTTCAAATGCAAATTTAAGATTGCTAGAACTAGGAACATAATTATCATAGTTATCTATATCAAATGCTATCAATCTTCCAAATACTGCATCTAATATTATATCATTCTTTAATTGCATCTCATTTATTGAATTATTGATAGGAAGAAGTGTTATGAGGAACTTACTTACCATTGTCGTATCTTTATTCTTTCCTCCTGAAGCTTTTATTGCACAAACACTAGATTTAATTTGTCACTGTAATTTGCAATGTTCTCATCTTCTCTCATCTTTATTTGATCAAATTGTCCTTTGAGAATTTTATATTTGGGTCTTCTTACATTATCATATCCTCCATAGATAGATTTTATCTTGATCTGCATTTCATAAGCAGTTCTAGAGTCTTTGACTTTGTCAAATTAAACATAATTGAGAGATAAAGCAATATCAATCATCATAATGTTATGCCTCTTCTTTTCTACAATTTATTCAATAGTCATAGTTCTAGTAGGTGTCATATATTTGGTGTCTAGGTATTTTAGTCTTGAATCTCCAATGGTTTCCAAGTGTAGCCTCATGAGTTCTTGCCATGCCTTGAAGTTATCTATGTTTAGTTTGGGGATCTCTCTTCTACAAGACATCCTAATCTTTAGGTTAGGTCCTTGAAACCTTCTCTACAAGCACCAAGATCCTTTGATATGAATTGTTGGAAATATGAGAGGAGTAACTAAGAAGGGAGGGGTGAATCAAATACCACTAAAATAAATCCCAGATCTCTTAGATGTCAACATAGAACACAAACTTCACTGAAAATACTGACGCTCAGTAAACACACAAGTACTCGATTTACACTAGAAAATATCTTAACTTGGTCAGAATTAAAATAGCAACTAAAAATTGGAAAATTCGTAACATTAAAATATTAAGATATTATACATGATTAACCTTACTTAACTTATTTTCATACACATAAAAGAAATAGCATGAACACAATTGATACCACGTGGAAACCCAATTTGGGAAAACCACCAATTACAACTAGTTACTAATTTTCACTCTTCTGAAGTGAGCCATGTTAGAAGCCAACACATTTAAAGATTACAAAATAAACTATTAGGTGTAATCATGTTAGAGGTATTAATCACCCTATTAGGAGTGGCCTTGTTAAAGGTCTTTAAACACTTTAATCTAGAAATGCCACCTTGTTAGAGGATTTACACATAGTTGTTAAGCCAACTCTGTTAAGAGATTTAGATCACAACTATAATGGTTAGAGAGCAACAATGAGATGGCCTTATTTCTATTGCAACTTAATTGCTAATTATAGATCTCAATTCTGGCTTTTATACTTGATCCTTTCTAAGTGAATGTAACTTTGTAGCTCCACAAGGATATTATGCTTATCCTTCTAATTTGCTTCCTCTTAGCATCTTCTATATTTCATTTGACTTGTACACAATTAATCCTCAACTTGACCTTTTATTTATACCTTACATATTATCAAGTCAGCTTGAATACAACTTAGAATATTTAATAGTCATCTTCTGAGTTGGCTAAAACCAACAAACAAATCTATTAAACTCAATATGCCAAAAGAAGAAAATCCTTCATTAGCTGACCCTACTTGGTAGACACTAACTTAGAAATGATTTTCCTATGTTAACCTAGTGAGCTTGGTTAACATTGCATCTTTACAGTATTCCTTTGGTAACTGAGTGAGCTTGGTTAACCCTAATTTCATCTAGCTTTTCCTTTATTAACTGAGTGAACTTGGTTAATACTCAATCTTCTTCAAACTTCTCTTTTTCTCCTGAGTGAACTCGATTGACACTGCCTTTTGAACTTGGCAAACTCTAGAATGCTGAGTAGACATAGGAAGCTATCTTCAATTCTTGAGTGAGCTTGGCATACACTGATTGGTAAAGATATGCCATATTGTGTAACATCAAAGACAATACACAATTAACCAATTATATTGAATAACTATACCCTAAAGATATATGTTTTCCTTCTTAATTAAAATCATCTTCTTGAATCTTGTTGGATTACATTCTTGTTTGTCTTAAACCCCTATTTCTTCCTCTATGACTATAATATTTCTTATAATTCACCAAGATGTGTGGGTGAATTAACCTCTTATGAGTATAGGGGAGCCATCTGAGGCTTTGTTACAAATTTGTTATTAGTCCATGCATTTTTAGTTTTTTCATTATTTCTCAACATATATGTTATTTACCTGTATTAATTTATTTTTACCTATTACAACCCCCTTCATGACTTCCCACATATGTGCTACCTTTCCACCCTATTAGGAGTTTTGATCATCCAAGAAGGTGTCCATCAACTTCACTACATAGCCCAAGAGTAGAGAAAGACATAAGGTAATCAAAAATTTAATTACAAATAAATTGTATTTCAATATTTAGTTATTTTTACTTTATTTTGAGAACTATAATCTATTTTTTGACAAAAGATATCAGATTTGATATTTGAATAGTTATTGTATTTCCATCTTTAGTGCCACATGTTTCTTTGAAGGGCCTTAAATTTAATGATCCACCACATTTATAAGAATTAAAAGGGACATAGAGTTGTAGTTGTGGTCATACAAAGAGCCAATTTATGTATATACTTGACATTTGTATTGTATATATCAACCTTGACATGACATATTCCATGCTTTGTAACTCTATTATCAACTCAAAATTTATGTTATTTTTGTACCTGCACACAATTATTGTTTATTTTAATATATATGAAAATTGATATTTGGTCCAATTTTCATTGTCTACATTTTTTTTACTTCAAATCTTAAATATCTGCAATTGACTTTGATCCAATTCATTCATCCTATAGGGGTCTTATGGTGTATACTTTCAAATAATTATTTATTATAATATAATGTAAACATGTTTATTATTGGAGTCATATTTTCATTTTTTTGGAAAAGTTGTCAATTTAAGGAAACTTGCAACAAAAAATATAACGATTTTGTCATAACCCATAATAGATCTAAAATAAATATGTAATTGAAATCCACATGCAAGAGAATAGGAAACATACCCACAAAAATGTGACACAAGATATACTCTGGGAAACCCTCAATGAGGGGGGAAAAAAAAGCCTCCAAAAACATCCATCACCATGTATTAATCAACAAAAGATAGCATTGCAATACAACCATGGAAGCTTTCAAAGCCATAGCTATATAATCAATATAACACCATTTTAGTTGCAGGATTGGACATCCCTTACTACCAAAGTACTATGCTAATTTTCATTAAATGTCAATTCGGGAGTGTGAAATTGAGATGATGTCTGCAAAGTATATGCTCTATTTTTTGCTAAAAGTCACTACTACCTTGAATGCAATAACCATTAAGGAAATCTAGTTTATCATAAGGAAAGACAACTATCAAATACTTGGAAGGAAATTCTAATTATATAACCATACATCTATGCACCTACTGCTACAGGAACAGTCACTGGTGCTGTTTCTAGTGGTTGTAGGAAAAACAGTTCTAATCCTACTTACTAAAGTAAACTCAAACTTTTGCATGGGCCCCCACGAAGGAATGAAGGGAAGGCAAGCTCAG
This sequence comes from Cupressus sempervirens, assembly GCA_028749045.1. Taxonomy (NCBI): domain Eukaryota; kingdom Viridiplantae; phylum Streptophyta; class Pinopsida; order Cupressales; family Cupressaceae; genus Cupressus; species Cupressus sempervirens. The sequence continues at coordinate 211,459,466 of CM053789.1, forward strand.
ATAAAAGTGTAGAAACTCAGCAAAGGCATGTATTCATTCAAATATGCAGTTTTACAATAACTCAAGGAGAACAACAAGTTGTCTCTCGACTCTGTCTGTCTACTCACTACTTAACATTATAGATATAGACAAGGTCTTATTTAAAAGGAAGGAAGAACAAAAAACTCCTAAAACTATGACTTCCTCATGAAGGAAAGTCAGTTACAACTTAAGACTACAAACATGCAATTTGTAAAGACATTAATTATCCCTTAAATTCCCCACAAATATAGATCATAGAAAATGTTAGATTTGCTCTTTTATCTGTCTTTAAATAGCTTCCAGGAATCCAAGTATCATACGTTGCATGTTTAACTGATCACTTTGATGCTTGCTTCCTTGCTTAGCCACTTTATTAGGTCTCGCTTTGTTATTCATTAAAATAGGTCCCTTCTGACTTTCCTGCCAAGTCTTCTAGCTGCAACGATGTCATAACGCTTCTCTTTAATACCATGAATGCATTAGTGCTATTCCCTCACAATTCATTTTTTATTAACTCCCACTCAGCTTGTATCCTTACGATCAACATTTAACACACTCAAGACTTCCCGCAAACATTTATTTTCATTTATTAGTTTATAAAGAGAAGGCATTAATTATTCAACTAATAGTTTTTGCAATCTCTTCAGCTACATGAAGATCTACCCATATCAAAAATTTATGAAGAAAGATTTTTACCACAAAATTAACCCCTTTTTAGATATAATTCCTATTATCATTTTATGCCCTATGTCCATACTTTATATATCAAAAGTTCAAAAACATTTATACTAAAAGATGATAAAGTTTAGTATGTTATAGAAAAATGTTCACAAAAAGGGCTAATAAGACTTCTATTTCTTCATGTCATCATTTTTCCCCCCAACCTTCCCAAGGCTGGTCCCTTTAGCATCTATAGGTTTCTGATCCTCATCCGCAGCTTGAGGCTGGTCCCTTTGGCAATTTTCTCCCCTGATTCATGAGCTCTATAATTAAAATATCCATGATTTTGTTTCAACCTTTCCCATTTCTATTCTTCAACAATCATGTTATATTCAGAAAATGAATCATACTTTCCAAGCATAGGATGCAAGAGTATTGGCGGTTGGAAATGAAGAGGTACCCAATAATTTTTCTAACTTCTACCTAACATCAGATACCTAGGCATCCTATTGATGGCCAACTCCAAATTTTGGGGAGAGTGCAACTCCCTTGTTTTCAGATCTTCTGGCAATCAGATCCATCTTTGAAGGGAGGCTTGTATAGCATCAGGGGCATTTGCAGAACAATGCTGCTCCCAATCCAGAAATGCCTATTCGTGGATAGGGTGAATTTTGGTAGTAGCACTTTGATTATTGTTAACAAAAAGCCAATCGAAGAATACTGTATGAGGGTTTTGTACCTGTGGCCAAATGTATAATGGTTCAAACATTTCCTTTTCCCTATAAGGAGCAGCCTGGTTCTCTCAACTAATCTCATTCTGCATCCATGACATAACGGCCCTAAATTGTACATCTCCCACATATAACAATGAATTCCAATCTTTATCATCTAGAACAACAAGATTATGAACATATAACTCATAGAGGAGATTCTGTAGAGTCATCATAACTGATTTGAATGCTGCATAGAATTCCTAGGGAGTGTGTAAGGAAGGGTTCAACCCTCGAGTAATTTGAGACAATTGAAAATTAATCATTTACTCCTTTAGGAACAATGTGTAAACTAGAGATGGGGACCTACAATTTACAAGCTCTGGAATGAGCTTTTTAATCTTCATGACACGTTGCTATAGGACCATAATTTCACTATCCTTCTCTTCAATTTTTTGTGCTTGTTCCCTGATAGTTCTGAGCAATTGCTTCCTTTCTAGGTCCCAGTTTTCTTTTTTCTATTGAAATTGTTGGTACAAACTAAAGCTAGCTATTAACAGAGTAGAAATGTTTGGTGGTGTATGAAAATGGAAAATAGGTTTATAATCTTCAAGGCAGTGCTCAGGATGATGGTGGTCAGCAGTGCTATCATCCTGAGAATGCTGACGTTCAATAAAGCTTTTATTTTAATAGGCAATAGTGTTATCGACTTTTTTTGAAGGGGCAACGACTACAGGATATGGTGCAATAGTCATTTTAACTTGAAATGTTTCAACAATTTCCTGAACCATTTCTTGTGCAACAGATGGATATTCCTTTAGTAGCAGATTATCATTTTCCTCTGCTAGTTGTTCAAACCTGGACACTATTTCCTCTGAGGACTCTGTGTCACTATCAACATTAATAGGGCTATTTGGCTTTGTGAGAATTTTCTCAAGATCATTTTCATGTTCAGAAGTAGGTGTTGTGTACTTCGGTGACTGTGCAAGTGTAGGTACTAGAGTTTCAACATCAATAAGTGGTATAGGAGGCTCAATAGGTGGCGTAGAAGGTTTAGTTCTCAAATTTACCCCAGACATTCTGGTGACTCGTCGTGGAGTAGAACTTGGGATAGAAATTGGTTTCTTGCCCTTATCGACGGATTTCCCTTTATTCAGATTAAGTGTAGGTTCTTGTGATACTGGAGATACTTCTTCTGAACCTTCCTCTACAACAAATGTGTGTGATTTTCACTTCCTAGAAGTTGAGGCTTCTACGGCCAAAATTTTCCTTTTTGCAGTATTAGGTACAGAAGCAGAAGTAGAAGCCAAAGATTCTTGAGCCATTCTATATACTACTTTCCTGACTCCTACAATAGTTTTCTCTCTTGTCCCCACTCCTTGCCCTTTAGGTCCACTCCTTTTAGGTCCCTCTGTCCTTAGTTTTAAAAAATCATCCCATGTTCCCAAGTGCAGCCTAGTCAACTCCTTTTCAATTATAGCCCTAATCAAGCAATGGTGGGATACCAACTGGGTTTTGCCTTGCTATACATAGGTAGCTTGCCTTTTGATAATATTATAAAGGAAACTCAAGAGATTTACAGGACAATCACCATGCCGCAAACCACTCAAAATTTTGAAATGAACAACATGCAAATAGGAATACCTTCCTTCACAAGTAAAATATCTTATGATAAATTCAGATGGTGGATGAATTGCAGAGGGAGAGATAATCGTAATGTACCTTGCTTTTTGTTTTCCTCCAGTTGAGGATCTCCAGGTACTCAAAATTGCTCTTTTTCTTGCCATGCATCCATGTCCTCTATCCAACGTTCTCCATTTGTGGGAAACCCAAAAATTTTTGCCACCACTTCTTTGGTGAATTATATCCAAATGCCCCTAACAGTTGCATATCTATCCCTCAATGTATTATGAAATTGAAGTGCAATTTCTTGATCAAACTACTTCAAACTGAGACAATAAGCCAACCAACCTTGTTGTTGAAACAAAATACATGTTGCTGGGTTTTCCAATAAGACTCTGTGGTTTGCTGGTTCATGTCGCTGAGGTTCTCCACCCATATTTAAAAAATAAATAAAATGCTATTACAGGAAAATTCACTACAAGTGATTTTGAGAGTATGGATGGTGATAACTACAGGGGTTTCAAAGGGAAACTGAAATACTTCAATACTTTCCAAACATCACATCCTTCAGTACTTCATGATGACATTTTAATCACCAAACCATAATGAGGATAAAGATCGTGCTCAAAAAATTCATTGCAAGTGATTTTGAGAGTATGGGTAGTGATAGCTACAAGGGTTTCAAAGGGAAATTAAATACTTCAATACTTTCAAAACATCATATCCTTCAATACTTCATGACAGAATTTTAATCACCAAACCATAATGAGGATAAAGATCGTGCTCAAAAACATATGCCATATTAATGAGGGGTTATGTGAAATCATGATTTAATGGTTAGCCTTCATTACATTATTTCCCACATTTTGGAAGTACAAAGGAGTGCCAACTTATTACTAAAATGACACTTCCCTATACATCCTTCATGCCAACTTAAGATTTCCTTGATTTGCATTCATGATTTTGATTTTGCCACCCCCCAATCTAGTAGAGACTGGGTCCCACCAGACTGTAAAGATTGCAAATTTTGAAAATTGAAATAACATGCTTTTCTAAATAAATAATAAATGAAAAAAATGAAAAGGGGTTGAGTGTAACTGACCTGAGGTGTGATAGGAAGGATGGTCCGAATATTGCCATACGAGAGAAAGTGAGTGAGATGGTGTGATGATGGAAAGACAAGAAGATGGGATGGAATGAGGTGGAAAAGGAATAAATTTTTGCATGAGTGTGAAATTTTTGTAATGAAGGCCTTGAAAATAAATTCAAGGGGTTTTAGGCATCTAAGCGGGAGACTCAGACAGAGTGTCTACAAGAAGAGATGTTTCTATTGTGGTGAACTATTGAAGAAATTCTTTTCGGGTTGCTGGTTTATGATATAACTTACGGCGATGCCCATTAACCAGGAGTTTGAATTTGACTAGATGAATTATTGATAGTTGAACTACTCCATTGTTAAAAATTGCAATGATTTCATAGGGACCAAGCCATCGAGTCTAAAATTTGCCTTGGTGATGCTGATATCATGAATCATACAGGAGCACCCAATCACCAATAGAGAATTCTCATTCTTTAATGAATTTATCATGCCATTGCTTTCTTTGACTCTAAATTAATTCTATGTTATGAAGAGCTGATTTTTGCCATTCATCCAAATCATTGAGATGCAAAATGTGATCTTGTTGTGCTGTAGGAAGGGTAATATCAAGTTCCAAAGCTGTCCGCAGAGTTTTATGTTCAAATTCAATAGGCATAACAACTATTTTCCCATATAGGAGTTGAAAAGGCGTAAACCCAGTAGTGGATTTCCATGTTGGTCTGTACACCCATAAAGCTTTAGGAAGTTTAGCTACCTAATCTTTGTGATGCAAAGACACTGTTTTAGTGAGAATATGTTCTAGCTCTCTATTTGTCACTTCTACTTGTCCATTGGCCTATGGATGATACAGAGACGATTTGCCATGTCAAATTTTATTCTCCTCCATGAGTGCTACTATTAGATTAGACGTGAACTGAGGCTCTTGATATGATTGTAATTCTCTTGGAACACCAAATCTGGTAAAGATACATTTGTACAAAAACTTTGCAACATTATTGTCACGAGGATGCTTCATGGGTTTTGCTTCGGCCCACTTAGTAACATAATCAGTGCAAACCAGTATGTAACTTTTCCCTTCTGATGGTGGTTCAATAGGGCCAACAAAATCAATTCTCCATTTATCAAATAGTTCTACTACTATCTATGGTTGTGGGTGCATTTCACCTATTTTTGTTGGTCGACCCATTCTTTGACATTTATCACATTTTTTTGTATACTGAGCCGCACCCTTGTGAAGTGTAGGCCAATAATAACCTGTACTCAAAATCTTTAATGTAGTCCATTTGTTAGCAAAGTGACCACCACAGGGCTCGTCATGACAAGCATGAAGAACATCATATGTTTCATCCTCTTTGAGCCATCTTCATGTCACTTGGTCTGGTCCAGTATAAAACAAGAATCCTAAGATCCATGATAAATTAAAACTCTTTTCTGCCAGCAATCATTTTTCTTTTTCAGAAAAATTTGGAGGTGTTTTGCCAGTAGTTAAATAGTTGGCAATGTTAGCATACCAAGGGTTTTGTGCAGACAAAAGGAAGAGATGTTCATCAGGAAAGCTATCTTCTATGGCTATAGGATCATCAGGTGTTTGAAGACAAGACAAGAAATCAGTTACAACATTTATTTTACCTAGTTTGTCAATAATAGTGATGTCAAATTCTTGCATTAGTTACAACCATCGAGCCAATCGTCCAGAGATTGCTAGCTTGTTCATCAGATATTTGATAGCAGAGTGATCTATTTGTACAAATATTTGGTATCCTGTAATGTAATGTCTGAATTTATTCAGAGCATAAATTACAACACGTAGTTCTTTCTCTGTCACAATGTAGTTATACTTGGCTCCTTGAAGATTTTTGTTGATATAGTAAATTGTGTATTCTACTGAATCTATCTTTTGGCCAAGTACTGCTCCAATGGCATGATCTGAAGCATCTGTGTGTATGTGAAATGGTAACTCCCAATTTGGTCCTCAGAGCACTGGTGCTGTTGAGAGGACTTCCTTAACCTGTAGGAAAGCTTTTGTACACTCTGAATCCCATACAAATTCTACATCTTTTCGAAGCAATTTATATAAAGGTGCTGCAATTTGACTAAAATATTTGATAAAATGCCGATAATATCCCGCATGTCTTAGAAAACTCCCGACTTCTTTCAATTTAGCTAGTACAACCAATGTATGTATGACTTCTATTTTTGCTGGATCTACTTCAATTCCTTTAGGGAAAATAAAGTGTCCCAACACCTCTCCTTCTTGCATCATCATAAAGCACTTTTCACTATTTAAAGACACATTTTAGTATTTGCATCTTTGTAAAACCTTGTCCAAGTTTTCCTTGGCTTCTTCAAATGTTTGTCCATATGTGGTGAAGTCATCCATATACACTTCCAAACAATTTGCAAATATGTCAAAAAAATGCTAATAACAGCTCTTTGGAAAGTTGCAAGTGCATTGCATAAACCAAATGGTAGGACAACATAAGAAAATTTTCCCCATAGACACATGAATGTGGTCTTTTCTTGATCCTCTGGTGCTATATAAATTTGATTGTAGCCACTGAACCCATCCAAGAATGAAAAGTAATCTTTTCTTGCAAGATTGTCAAGAACTTGATCGACAAAAGGCAATGGAAAATGATCCTTTTTAGTAGCCGAGTTAAGTTCTCTGTAATCTATGTAGACTCCCCATTTTACCCCCTTTTTGGGAACAATAACCTATGGTGACACCCATTGGCTATCTGAAATAGGATATATGAAGCTGGCATTGAGTAGCTTTTGCACTTGATTTTTGACAATATCCCTTAATGCTGGGTTTATCCTATGCCGAGGTTGTCTCATAGGTTTACAATCTAGACTGATATAAATTCCATGGGTACAAAGTGTAGGATCCAAACCTTTCATATCTGTATACTCCCAAGAAAAAGCATTCTGGTGCTTTTGTAGTAGCTGCAGGGTATTATGATGTTGTGTCTGAGATAAGGACTTACTTATATTTAATTCTCTTCCTAGAACAATTTCTATTTTGACTAATTTTTCAGCCATTGAAATTTGCACAATTGGTTGTGAATCTATCTTATGTGGCAGGAGTGAATGCATAGGCTGTGTAGACTTAGAATAATGAAGTTCAGCAGATAAAGGCAGAATGCTTTCTAAGACACACTTTTGTTTAGAAGATGTCTCGGGTTGTGTTCCATACTCATTCAATATGATAGAAGAAATAATATCATCTTCTTCTTTAATGTTTATAAATGAGTCTTGTGATATCATCATCAATTTTTTAATAGAATCTATGTCCATATCAGAGTCATCCATATTTGGCTAGACAACTTGATCATCCTACAACAAAGGCTGAGATGGCGAATACAAGGTTACATTTTTAGTGTTCCTTCCATCTAAAATAGTCATTTTCCCTAATCGGCATGCAATATAAGCATCTGTTGTGGCTAACCATTGTTGTCCTAAAATGATAGGGTATCCCCCAGTACTTGTTTTTGGAAAGATTACAACAAAATCAACTGGATACTCCCATGAATGTAATGTGATAGTGACATCTTCTAGCATACCATCAGGAATGATGGTAGAACTATCTACTAGTTGCAAGATTGTTGGTGTTTTTCTAAGACCAATGATGCTTAATTTGGACACTACTTCCTTGGTCATTACATTGATGGATGCTCCTAGGTCTATTAAGACATTCTACAGTTGCATTCCTTGAATGGTGAGGGTCACTACTGGGCTTCCAGGGTCTGCATACTTAGGCATTTTGAAGTTATCAAGCATAAGATCAGAAAGCTATCCAAGGACATGGATAGTCTTTGGGTCTTTCTTTTTCCTTCCTAGATTTTTAACACAAGCTTCTCTGATGGCTTTTGAATATATAGGTACTTCCTTTATTGCATCAAGTAGGTGAATTTTTACTGTCATTTTCTTGAGTTGCTCAAGTAAGTCTAGTGCAGCTTGATTTTTGCTTTGCAAGATTTTCTCTGTTAACCTACTAGGAAATGGTGGTGTCTTGGCTATAGGAGAAACAGTGGTGGTAGGTTCTTAAACTGACTCAACATTTGTATCATCTATTTCTATTATAATGGGCTGCTGAGGTGAGGCAAGCGTTGTTCCATATTGTGGATGGATATCATTTAGGGTGATGGAATAACTTTGTTTCTGGGCTGAAGGTCTTGCACTATTAGGATTAGGTGCAGGTTGTGTAGGTAACTGTGGCTATTTTGGAGGGGCTATATTGGCTGTAGGAGGCATTAAGGCTTATTGTTGAGGAGGTTGAGTTAAGGCTGGTTGATGCTAGTGTTGCTACCAGTTCTGGGTTTGTTGCCAACCTTGCTAATGTTGTTGCCAACCCTACTGAGGTTGGTGCCAACCTTGGTTAGGATGTTTCCACCCTTGGTTAGGCTACTCCCAACCTTGGTTAGGCTACTACCACTTTATCAAGTCTTGCTTTGTTATTCATTAAAATAGGTCCCTTCTGACTTTGCCGCCAAGTCTTCCAGTTGCAACGGTGTCATAATGCTTCTCTTTAATACCATGAATGCCTTAGTGCTATTCCCTCGCAATTTATTTTTTGATTAACTCCTGCTCAGCTTGTATCCCTGTGATCAACATTTAATACACACAAGACTTCTCACAAACATTTATTTTCATTTATTAGTTTATAAAGAAAAGACATTAATTATTTAACTAACATTTTTTGCAATCTCTTCAGCTGCATGAAGATCTACCCATATCAAACATTCATGAAGAAAGATTTTTACCACAAAATGAACCCCTTTTTAGATATAATTCCTATTATCATTTTATGCCCTATGTCCATACTTCATACATCAAAAGTTCAAAAATATTTATACTAAAAGATGATAAAGTTCAGTATGTTATAGATAAATGTTCACAAAAAGGGCTAATAAGACTTCTATTTCTTCATGTCATCAATAGCCACAAAAAAAGAGTCCATGTGAACAAGTATGAATCCACACTTCCCATGCCATGCTTCCATCCTTCACAAATGCTCCCTTAGCTAACTTGTCAATCCTTGTGTCTTGCTTGACTTTCTTTTATGCCTTTTTCCCTTTTGTCTTCTCTCTTTAACTATCCTTTTCATTACTTGTATAGTATCAAGTCCCATTAAACCATCAAGTGGTATTATATAAACCATGTGCTACCTAACCCATGTAATCCAAATTTAATAATGGACATGCAATTCTTTTTTTCCAATATAAAATAATTACATTAAATATTATCACAATGTTACAATACAACTCATCAAGTATAGCCCATGCAAATCTCTACATGTTGTACACCAATCTAGGTGAAATATTACATAATAAAATAAAGTAATACAATATAACAATATTATGCAATGTGTGCAACACCCCCAAAAATCTCCCACTTGTTGTATACATTACATAGGGTGATTTTTGTAGCCACATAAATGAACACATGAACAATCCATCCTAGAACATCCACCATCATGGATCAAAGTACATGATATGTTACATCTTGGTACCAATAAAAAATATAAAGTATCCAATATCTCGAACATGAATGATCCCACCTCCTATTATGCCATTTCTATTGGACATACATAGAAGCCATCCAAAGATAAAGCCACTCAAGCTATTACATAAGAATCATAAAATCATGTACCAATTGAAATATCAAGCACAAACACTTGATCCAAAGCTAATCATATATATCTATTGTTGTCAAATATTTATAGCTAAAATAACACCCACAACAAGTGTCAACCCATCCACCTATCCATACCTCCAAATGTATACCAACTGAATCTCAAACAATCAACATATCTAATCTATAACCTAAAATCACAAGTGTCAAGAGTAATACCTACCACATATGAACCAAGAATATCCCACTATAAAATATAATGTCAAAAATATAACCTATCCACTCACAATATCTTAAAGAAGTAAATCCATGTAGTCTCAAGGAAATCCACATTACATTAACTAATATCCTGCAAGAATAACTCTCATAATAAGTCTCCAACACTCTCCCAAGTTCTCTACAACCAAAAAAGGAAAGAGATAAAGAAATAACCTTGTCATCCCTCATATGATATACATGAACAAAAACTAGTGATCACAATATCCAACCAATCTTAAATCCAATATAAGACAAATTGAGCATTCAGTAAAATAACCAAGACAAATGAAAAACCATGCACATCATAACTTATATCATGTCTTTCTACACAAACCTCTGGATGTAAATTGTGCCAAGTAATATCTCCTTCATAAAACCCAAACCACGAAGCCACAACAACACCCAAACACTACCATATAACTAATCATGGATGTAAGCCTCTTACAAGAAGATCATACTCATAAACTATTCCTAAACCAAAGAATAACCATTCCTAATCAAAGAAATATGCCCAATATAAAACCATATCCCAAACTCAACCAACATAACAACATATGCACATAGAGATAACTAATACTAAAAAATCTCTCAAATGAACCCCATCGTAGCTAACTCATGTACCATAGCTCAAGATTCATATCCATGAAAGGTAAGCATAAAAATAATGCACTTGAGAGAAACAATGTGCTACACCTCTCAAGTAGTAAACCACCAAGTAGATCAAGAGTGGGGAATGAGAATTATCTTCAAGATATTCAAATCTCCAACGAATACTCATCTAACAATAATCTCCTCTCAAATCCATATTAGGTGAAAGTCACTCAAACTTTCTACTAAAACTATCAATTGTCCCAACAAATAAATCTCTAATCCTAAGAGAAAAGAACAACACCACGATCTCTAAGTATCCATGAGAACCTATAACCAAGAAACCATGCCAAATTCAAATGCAACATGTACATGAAAAATTCACGTATTCATGAGACTTTAATGCAGAGTAAATAAAATGACAACGAATTCAACTAAACCCAAGAAATCATTGTCAAAATATAAACTCTACGAACATCTCATTTTTTCCTAACTACAACTAGTTCTCAAATCAGCATCTCAGTGACAGTTCTAAAATGGGAGTATGCTTAAAATGCAGATCTACAAGAATGCATGCAAGATATATGACTAAAATATAGATTATATGTGGGTAAAAAATCTAGAATGTTATTGAATGGATATGCAATGAGTTAAATATGTGCTAAAATGATACTAAATGACATGTAAAGAAAGCTAAGAATGCTATCAAAATGACATGAAATTTCTAAGATGACAATGCTAGCATAATAACTCTAAATGTGCCTATAATGTAGATGCCTAAAACTTGTGTTCCTTAGCTTTTGAATTTCCCTCCTATTTATAGGATTTCAAAAGGGGTTGAGGTAAGAATCAAGATTTTACTTTTGACTGGAGGGTGGAGGTGAAACTTGCAAATATCTAATAAGGGACCAGGAGGAAGAGTCCAATAAAATTAGTTTTGAGGATAAAAGAGGATTTTTTTAAATTCTTTTAAATGTAAAGAAGAGGATTTTCACTTTTGTGAGGATAAATGGATTTATTAATTTAATAAATGTTCTATTTATTTTCAAACTTTTGACTTTTTCCTTTTCCTTTTTTGAATTTCATTTTATGATTTGAATTTTTTTTCTCCTTTTTTTACAATGATTTAGGTCCTCTTTGATTTGGTTTTTGATTGATTAATTGATTTTAAAGTCTATCAGTTTCCCTCTTATTTAATCCCTAATTCATGTCATTTGATCAAATTTGTGTTGTTTATATTTTTTCTAATCTTTGGGTGTCTACAAATGCCCCTCTTTGAACTAATATGCGAAACATGTCAAATACTATCTTTATTCTTTAATTAGGTCAAATTTTGATGATTAAATATCTAATCAATGATGTTTTGACATCTCATAGTTGATATGATGTCTGGCTATTGATACTTGATGTCTGATTGATGATGTTTTGATGTTTTGCAGTCGATATGATGTTTGATTCTGATTGGTGATAATTTAATGTCTGATCATTGTTGATTTTGTTGATTAAGTGTTTTGATATTGCAATGTTTTGCTTGGATGCCCCACTTTTAATATTTGAAATTTTGGTTGTGGTAAGACATTTTTGAATTTTTAGAAAATTTTGATGCCTTAGTTTAGATGCCCAAGTTTGATATGGATATACTGCCCCCTCAAAAATGAAATTGGAAAAATAAATGTGTGAAATAGGAATATTCCAATTTTATTTCTAAAATGTTGATAACTAAAGATGATCAAGTTGGTTTAAAACAATGCCCAATTCAAGAGAGTGAGCCAAAAAAGTTCTAATGTTGGGTGAATAGGGTAAAAAGGTCATATAAATGCCCACAAGGAGGGTTCAATATGTCAAAAGACCTTTTACTCTTGTCATTTTCACACTCCCCTTTTTCTTTTAGTGATTTCAAGTTCTGAGCTACTGAGGATGGTGGTCCCTTTATTAGAGCATAGATTTGAGAGGGGTCATAGGTATGAGCATCTAGCTAACTACAGTGCACTGGCAAGTCATCAAGATCCTCTATTTTTATGATTTTTGGATTTGTACTTGAGTTTTTTGAATTTCACATGCATTTTAGGTGTAAATGTGGTAGTTTACATGTTTTAGCACTTTTACCTCTTCTTTTAGTGCATTTGAAATATTTTAGCCTATTCAAACAATAGCTTAGCACATTCATGTGATGAATTAGTGCATAAAAAACCTAGGTTATAAGAAAATTAGCACATATAGTAAACAAATAGCACATATATGTTCTTTAATAGTGCATATGAGTACTTTGACACATTTGAGGGATCTTGTAGTGCATATGAGGCATAGGGTAGTGCTTTTAAATGTAATAGCACTTATGCCTTGTTAAATAACACATGTGAATGTTCTAGTAGTGCTTACCTATTACATAACACATTTGACACATGTAATAACACTTTCAAAATTTTTAATAGCTCATACATCTTTTGAAGTGCCTTTGAGTAGTCTATTAGCACATATGCCCCAAGAAATAGCATGATTGAATTATGGAGTATATGTGCTAGTTAAAATAATGCTAATTGTGAAACCTTGATTTAACATAAGATAATCAGAAGGTGAGATTCTAGGTCTGTCAATTAGTGGTCTATTAGAAAAAGTAAACAATAGTAAGTAGGTAGTCATAAAGTGATGACTTAGGATCAAACTAAGGATAGATAGATAGAGAATGATGCTCCAGCTCAGGATATAGGGTAGGGAAGCAAACATGTCCAGCTCAAGATATAGAGTAGGATAAATAACAGGTCCAAGATAGGACCATTAGCTGACTAGCTAGATATTTGATAGTAGATTGATGTATTAATATCACTTAGGATGAAAATTGGCATTGTCATGTGATTGTTTGATGAACATGTGCATGGGAGAAAACTCATGGTGCAAGGATTGTATCCATGGCCCTTAGAGGCTATATGTAGATTGTCAGTCGAGAAGCAGTGGGTGATTGATAGATGTGGCTTTACCTATTTGCTACAGATGCCCTAGCTCCAAGTGAATAGAGGGCTATTGACAGCTATGGCTGAGAGATGGCACTCAGACCACAACACCTTCCACATGCCCATGGGTGAGATGACTATGACTCTTGAGGATGTATATCAATTATTATAGATCCCTATAGTAGGAGATATGGTGTATTATGATTATACTGTAGATGCAACTGCATTCATAGATTTTTTTAGAGATGACAATATTGATGATTATAATGTATCATGGTTTCAGATGTTGTAGTATGAGCTATTGTTGGCAGTATTGGCTAGATTGATAGGATGGTTTTTGTTGCTAGATAGATGAGGGTAGGGATGTCCAGTTGGATGGGGTCATTTGATATAAGACATGATTGATTAGCTTTGAAGATTTTCATGGGGCAACTACATATTGGCCCACTTATATCATGATTTTTATCAGGTTGTATATTTTGGGGCCTCATCACTATTAATAGGGGTGATATTGTTACAGTTATGTACATGGGATCATCTACCAATTACCTACCCCATATGTGTGTGAAAATGTCCTCAGGAGATTCCTTACATATACACATATTTAGATGTGATTATGTAACCCCATCCAGGCAAGACAAAGTATTAGTGATAGATATTGGATGACATTAATGAGGTCATATGGAGACCATATAGGTTTTCTAAGCCATGGGTTGGGGATGATGATGAGATGGTATATTTATTTGGCCCAAGATATTTTCTTGGATAGATTCCCACAGTGATAAAGAGATTCTATTTTAGGTAGGTTGTGAGATAGTTTGGGAGGTGACAGGGCATGCCACAAGGATCAACACATTATGCTCATGTTCAAACAGAGAGGGTGGTATGGGGGATGACCTTGGAGTATGAGGCTTGCCTTGAGGACTTTCTCCAGATGATAGATACTCCATAGCTATGGGCATTGAGAGATGGAGAGGCAGAGGTAGGGATGGAGGGAGACTATGCATGATGGTTCTATGAGCATCTGCTCTCAAGATACATGGATCCAACAGAGCCTATTCCTCATATAAATAAGTAGTAAAGTAGAGGAGGATAGAGATGATGATGGACGCCAGGGGAGAGGTAGAGGGAGGTATCAAGCCAGAGGTAGAGCTAGGTGTAGTTAAAGCATGAGGGAGATATGGAGGTCGAGATCGAGCAACAATGGTACTACCCTAGAGATTTATTGCATGGGGTCTAGTGTAGAGGCCAGTAGATGTGTGTGTAGGGAGGTTTGGAGGGATTCATAGATGTGATGGAGCAAGGATGAGAGGAGTTATGGGTAGTGGTGCAAGATCTAGGTAGTGGGATAGTGGTGTTGTACAAGGTAGGATAGAGCATGTTAAGGCTTGATTACCTGATGATGTGTAGTTTATTTAGTGACAAAGGCTGTAGACATAGATTCTTATTAGAGTTCCATAGGGTTTGCAGCAATAGGTATTGTCAGATGTGTAACCACTACTATAGAGGTAAGGGGGATACATAGATATGGAGACTTGTATGAGTGCCATGGAGGCTTGGATGGCTGAGTTGATGAGTACACTATAGGATTTTATAGCTTTGATGACACCGAGGACACTACCACCACTGAGGAGAGATAGGGTTACAACCAGTAAGATGGCTACAACCATTCATATCACAACAATGGCAGATGTGATAGAGAAGGCTCCATGAGAGGATAGGAGTGCACCTAGCAAGCAAGGACCTTTAGATCAGCGACATATGGATCATGTAGGTGATGAGACATAGGGATGATTGTATATCATTTGTCATTGTAGTACTTTGTCATTTGTTTTGGTATTGATGAGGACCATTGGATATTCATGCTAATGTACTTGGTGACCTTTTGATGTTCACGTGGATATACTTTGTGACCTTATGTTGTTCATGTCATGTGACCATTTGGATGCAGTCCATCTTATATTCATGTTGATTCGATCCTTTTGATATAGTGTTCAATTTTTTGATTTATGAGATATTTGAACTTTTTGAGGTTCAGACTTGGGCACTAGTTATATCATCGACTCATGTGTATATGTGATGGTGTGATTTGATTGATAGGATAGTAGTAGATATTGATGTATTTAAGGATAATTAATATAGTATATATAATAGCATGATATGTGGATAGTGAATGATGTAGTTGAATGACCCGAATGAGTGAAATATGTTAATGAAATATTTGAAGGAAAGGTTAAGCAATGAGATACATGAATGACAAAAAATGTAATGAATAAAACTGTAATGTAATAGTATGAGTGTAATGAAAGAGCTATAAATGAAACGAAATTAAATGTGGTGAAATGAAATTTGAGGTAATGTGATTTAATGAAATCAAATGTTGTATGTAATGAAATGTGATGTCATGAATTGTGATAAACAAAATAAAATGCAATAAAATGAAATGTGATAAAATGAAATAAATGTAATGAAATTAAGCATGATAAAAGACAATGTGATGAAATGAGATGTGATGTAGTGAAGTGGAAGAAAATGAAATGAAATATGTAAATGAATGAAAATGTGATAAAATGTAATGAAATATGGAGAAAATGGAATGGAATGAAATGAATTGTGTAAATGAATGGAAATGTGATAAAATGTAAAGGAATGAAATGAAGTGTGAAAACAACTAAAAATGTGATAAAATGAAAAAGGTAATGTGGTGAAGTGAAATGAAATGAAATTTGTAAAGGAGATGTGAAAATGAGATGATAATAATGAGAGAAAAAAAAAAGAGGGAAAATGAGGTGAATGAAAGTGAAAAATGGAAGGAAATGAATGTGCTAGAGATGAAGAAACATGGGATGTGACTCAACATTTGAGATTCAAAAGTCATAAAATGAAACTTGAGACCCAAGTAAGAATAGGTGAAGAAGGGAATGCATAAAATGTGATGAATGGTGTAATGAATTAGTGACCATATTCAAAGGTCACATAATGCAATAGGTGGAATAGATGATAAGCAAGGATGAAGTGCAATGCAAGTTGGTAGTGTTGTGATGAGACCAAGTCCACAATAGTAGAGTGGTAACCATGCACTAGTATGTTGGTTTGTGTCCTGTTTTTTGATATCCTTACTCAAATTTTTTAGCCATTTTGTTGATTTTTGTTGTTGAGACTTGTGTGTGTTATCCTAATTTATGTGCCAACCGCGTGTTTTTAAGGTACCCAAGATGAAAATGCAAACTGAATGAATGTGACTAACCGTACCTTTTTGTAAATAAATGCAAATTAACTATCATAATAGAGTGTTTAATTAAATGTGACCAAGTACAACTACCATTAGCTTAGTTATCATCATATGAATACTGTATCATGCTCAGAAGTACCACCAAACATAGACAATGTACATGGAAAATATGACAGCTTGAACTTGAATTTGAACAACTTCCATCGAATTCTAGAGTCAATAGAACTTCTTTGCAACTTACTATTTCTTCTCCTTTGCATTGTTCTTTAGACAATATAATATAGTTTCCAAACTAACATTCCTCATACAATATCTATACTTTGGGATTGTATGAAGGAACTACTATATATTTATTCTTTGGCTCGAGCTCCAACTTTATTTTCTTCTTCCCTACTAGAATATAGGCTTCAGACCAATCCATTTTAATTTCCTCACCCATATCCTTATAGAAAGTTCTATTGAGCAGCATTCTATAGCTGGCTAGTATATCAGCTACAAGAATGGTAAGCTTTAATCTTTTTTTAGAAAAAGCATAAAGGACAACTTGTACATCTTTCACTTGACCAAATAGGGGTACTTGTTTATCATCCATAGAATAGCAACATGCAAAGGTTTTTGTAACCTCCAAACCAAGAGCCTTTGCGACAGGCTAGGGCATAATATTATTTGATGCTCTAGAATCAATGATGCAATTATTGAGTTTCTAGCCATTTAACAACAATGATATATAAAACAGATTGGAATTTTTCTCTTTCATTTCCCTCTAAACAAAGTTAGCAGCCACCTCATGGTAAGAGGCATCTTTTGTGCACCTTTCAGACACAAAAATAGGTTCATTTATGGCCTTTGGGTTCTCAAAGATATCATTGGAAAAATGTGCATTAGTGGTAGAGCCTCCCTTTACATATTGAACTAACTTTTCTAACTCCTTAGGATTGAGTCTCAGATACCTGGCTGGAGAAATAGATATAGAAGAGGATTTGAAAAGTTCCACAATATCAAATGCCGATGCACTGGCTACTGATTCCATTCTAGATAGAATTTTTGGTTTTGTGGTTTTTGTTGGATCAACATGTATATGTTCTTTTCCTTTAGAAGTTGACATATTTGGGCAAGCTACTAGATAATACTTTTGATTTCTTTGACCTCTAGCCATCACTATGCAAGCAAGATCTTGAAGCATCATAAAAACATTATCCCCTCTTTTTGAATCGGATTCATACTCAAGAAAATAAGTACCTAAATATCCACCTTCTACATTCTCAATTGAACACAATTGAGCCAATCAAGACAATTTCATTCATCATGGTCTGAAGTCATATGAAAAGAACACATTGCTTCCTTATGAGCTTCTTCAATTTTTAATCTTGTTTGAGGAGCAGTCAATAGGGGAGCTTTACCAAAATTTTGAGGCTATTGCCACCTATGAATGTCCTAATAAGGAGTTTGATAAGGGTCATGTATTTTATTATGCTACCTCTTCATCATTTCTACATTGTTCATCAATTTTTGCAAAATATAGTCTACAGGGGTAGAAGATGAAGCAGTTCTAGGTGTTTGTACTTCTCTTTTCCATTTACCAGCATTGATAAATACATCTTCTAATTGAATAGCGAACCTCTTAGCAGCAACCAAATCAGCACAAGCATCTTTAATGAGATGAAAACTTATATCTGGGGGAACAACATTAATAAAGAATGATTTCTAGTTTTTTGTACTAAGTCTAGATGTTGTAGGAATTCTTTGAATCAAACCATTAAGTTTAACAATGAACTCTCTCATAGGTTCATGCATCTCCTTTTCCATTCGACTAAGTTGAGAAAATAGAGAACATTCATTTTCAGAAGCCTTGAATCTACCTTTGAATGCATTTTTCATATCATCCTAGCTAGTGATGGAATGATGGGGTATGTGATTGAACCAATCAGTAACGACATCAGTTAATGTCTGAACAAACAATCATATAATGACTTCTTGGGTAGGAATGCTTATGACAACACAAGCTGAATGAAAGGTACTCAAATGATCATCTATTGAAACTTTACCATCTCCACTAAATTTAGGCAAAATTTTAGTAGCTCCTTTGGGTAATGCTATAGGTTAACACCTAGATTCAAAGGTCCTATGTTTTGCCCCCAAGGTTGATTGGAAACCATGTTAGGTGGTATATCTTACAAAGGTTGGATGGTTATATAAGATGGGACAAGAGTATTTAATGGAAGCAAGGATTGTACTAATGGTGAAAGAGAAGATTGTTTTGGTGGTTAACTAGGTCTACTTCGAGATTTGATCTTCTTCTTTGGGGTTGTTGATATCTGACAAAAACTTCAGATTCTTCAGTGGCTCAAAGTTCTCATCAAGGATTCCCTTTTCTCTTTCCCCCTTGTATATCTACAAGTAGCCAGCTCTATTTCTTACTTTTAAGTTCAAGGTCTTGTAGGTGCTTGAGCAAGTCTGTTAATAACCACTTCTTCTTGAATTTCTAGGACCCCTCTTAATAACCCAACCCTTTCTTCTTCCCTTTGTAAAACAATCAATACTTTTTGATATTGTTGGTTACTTCAGCATAATGCCCAGGTAGTTGAATTCAAGTCTGAGATTATATCTTCCTGGGTATCCTCAAATCTATGATTAGGTTGTAATACAGGGAAAACCTCATTATGAGTGAGAACCATTTTTACTCATAGTTTTTCAAAGACCAATTTCTCTTCAAAATGGACTCTCCCTAGTAGAGTCACCAAAAAATTGTTGGTGAAAAAATTGTCTTTTCAACTATTTAACAAATTCACTCTATTGCCCAAGGTATGGAAAACACTAAATGTTCACAATAGTTGAGAAAATCTCATGTTATTTTATTTTCTCTTTGTATTTTTAAACATACAAATTCCTTATGAAATTTGCAATGAATTCAAAATTATCTCTACACTTTTACCAGAAAGCGCATAAGGACCTCTCATGTACTCCTAGGTAGTGAGGTAAGAACAAATTCAAAAAACTAAAAGAAATATTCATCAAACTATACTTCCAAAAAATATCTATCTCAAAGGAAGGAATAACACCATAAATTGATATCATTCATCTGAGCACCTTAATTTGAATGAACTTATAATAAGAACAATAATCAATTATCTTGAAATAATAAACCATAGTTCACAAAGTAACAATGATCTGAATACTTCGAACACCAAGTTTCCAAGCCGAATATATATATATATATATATATATATATATATATATATATATATATATATATATATATATATATAACCTTCTTCATGCGCATAGTCATTCAAAATGAAAAACATACATATCTATCTTTCAATTACTACTTAAAAGTATCTACTTATCAAATTTTCTAACTATCTATTTCTAACCCCTAATAGGTTCAATGCCCTAGCATTTATAGTTCCATTATAGAATCCAAAAGGCCTCCATCAAAACCCATCCATTTTGGTTAAAGAAACAATTGTGAGCAAGAAAACAAGTATAGAACAAATGTCAAAATGTGATTGAAAATGACTATCTTGTTCAAGCTTCACCGCCAGTCTTCTCTTCCTCTCCCACGGTTTGACACACTAGCTTCTAGCTTTTGAAAGTGTTCATGAACTCCTGCATTGCATGAGAATGTGGATTTTTAAGATTTAGCAACCTAGCACTACAAGATTCCTTCTACCATTTGAACTCCTTTATCTTCAAGCTCTCTTGCAGCATGAGGTTCTTGTTGAGACATAACATCAACTCAATGTTTTTCAACACAGTGAAGTCATCGATGCTTGGTGATTCATTATCCCTAATCTACTCAATAGCTTCATTGAAGCTCTTAGTTAGTGTTTGAGAATCCATATTCCTATCATTGAACTACAGAATTCCCATAGGATTTACTACTTTCATATCTTTAAGGAGTTCTTCGTGCATTCTAGTGACTTTTTTCTCAATTCCCTGCACTTCTTTAATTGCTTCCTTATAAACTAACTCCTTCCAACTCATGTTGTTTTTCATGATGAACAACATTTAGGGATCTACATTCTTCATTGGATTCTCATTTAGAAACTTAAGCACACCAAACCTCTCAACTTTGGTTACTTGGAAAACAACCACCTAACATAAGCTTTGCTCTGCTTCCCATTTGGGAATCAAAGTTTGAATCTCTCCTAGAAATGATTCCCCTTTGGCATATACATTTATGAGTTCCAAAATAAACTTATTACCTTCTTTAATGATGACTTCCACCTAATCCTTCATATAATTTACTAGCAACATTCCTCTTTGTATTTGCTTCACCAGCAGTTGACTTTCTGCAGAATTTAGGTCAAAATCTTGAGGGGCTTGAATAACTAGCAATGCACCCAGATTCATCAAAGAATTTATATACATGGCCATAGTCATTACCATGCCTTTATGTTCCTTTTTCTCTCTACTATCCTTCTCAGATTGAATTAGCATGTGGTCAGTAGAGAATTTGAAAAAGTGATTACCAATGCTTCTATTAATGGTCCCTAATTCAACTAAGGTAACTTTGAAACCTTCATCATCAATATCTTTGGACTCTATTTTTTGCTTGTCTATGGCAATTTTAGTAGTTATCTTCTCAATCACTGGGTCCTTGATTAGGTCGGCATCCATTTTCAACTTCTTGACCTTTGAACCCCGTGCAACATATTTTATCAAAATGTCCTTCACAAGTGATGTAACCGGTTGCAAGCTTCTTTTCTTGTTGATTGTATTGGATAACCAAGCAAGGATAGTAGGACCTATAGAAATTGCTAAGGATCTCTAGTGGGAGTCATAAACCTTGGTTGATCCACATTAGGAGCCTTGATGAACTGTACATCACCATCAGCACCATCTGAGAAATTGAGACCATTAGTTGAATCCTATCCCTGAGTTGACATCCTCTTTGTTTGAACCTGGTGTTGCTTAAGGGCCTTGGATTTAGTTTGAGATCTAGTTCTAGGAGCTATATTTTGTGTATGGATGGGCATCCTCTTCTATTTACCTTGAGCCAATTCAATACCTATGATTTGCCAAAAAAAATCATTTTCCCTTCCTTCCTTAACAGTTTCTTCTCCAAACTTTCAACTCTTCGCATGATAAACAAAAGAAGAAGGTTGGGCTCATTTTCAAAAAGAAAAGAACTTATGTGTGAAAGTACAGGCTCATTATAAGGCATTAATGACAAATCACTCCTTGTTAAAGTTCACACATTTGAAAGCCTTGTGATATAACCATTTCATTTAATAATTCCCCTTTTCAGCTATATCAATAATGATTAGCTTTATTGCAACATCCAATCCCTTTTTTGGTTGAAGATTTTCCACTTTTCCTCATAATGATGACTTCTGCATTGGGAATAA
The DNA here is from genome assembly GCA_028749045.1 of Cupressus sempervirens. Lineage (NCBI taxonomy): Eukaryota > Viridiplantae > Streptophyta > Pinopsida > Cupressales > Cupressaceae > Cupressus > Cupressus sempervirens. The sequence continues at coordinate 211,481,593 of CM053789.1, forward strand.
AAATGTCCTTTAAATCATCACTCTCTGATATAGCCATTAATGCCTTACAAAATGACGGTACATCATAAACCATAATCCAAATTCACCAAGATACCTCTGCCATTGGATGACTTTGAACTACTTTGTAATGAGGTTCAAAGTGGTTCAAAGTGATTCCGAAGAACACCCTACCCGATTGGTACACATTTCCTACAAGAAAAGTTATTAGTGTAAAACCTTTGGTAGAACTACTTTGAACCAGAGTTCAAAGTAGTTCAAAGAGGTTCAAAAGAAGCGATCACAATAGGAAGCATTCAAGATTTTGTACAACACTTCAAATGATGATGAATAGGTGGAGTGATGAAGGAAAGACTTCAAGAATCTAAGGAAAAAGTTTTAAAATATGGCGACTCATTGCGTAACTGATAGGGGCTCTAACTGGGGACTAGGTACAGGAAGTACACAAAGAACTCAAAAGGTAAGAAATAGGAACTAACCTAACCTAAAACAAAGGAAAACAATAGGAAAGGAAAAATAAGGAATAAAAACAAAACCAAAAAGATATGTACATGATTGGGAACTTCACAAAACTTAGAACTTGATTAACTTCAAGTCCTGCCCATTATAAGTAAAAGGCATAATTGTACCATTTGGATAACTCAGGTGAAAGGTATTTGGGGCAATGACTTTTGAAATGATAAATGGACCATTCCAGAGAGAATCAAATTTACTATGTGCACCCTTTGGTTCTCTTCTTTTGTCCTAGAGAAGCACTTCATCATTTTTAAGGAAACTACATAGATTGGCTCTCCTGTCAAATATTTTATTTACCCTCATCTGATGCTTAATGATGTTATCAATCATATTGTTCCTTTCATTTTCCAGCTTATGTAGGTACATTATCCTTTTCTCCAAAGAATTGATCTTCAATTAATGATTGTAATTTAGCAGCAGATAGCTTCAAAGGCAATGACACTTGAGCTCCAATTATGTACACCAATTCAAATGGATCCATACCTATAGCTCTCTTAGGGGTAATTTGGTCTACCCATAATGCTTCATATAGTCTCTTATGCTAGTCTTGGGAATTATCAGACACCAATTTTTTAATCATAGCTACCAAATTCTTATTGTTGGACTTTGCCTATCCATTCCCTTGTGGAAAATAATCTGAGGAATGGGCTAGTGATATGCCATGTTCATGGTAGAAGAGAGAGATTCCCTTAGATGAAAAGTAAGTTGCATTGTCTGAGACTATCTTTTGGGGAATCCTAAATTTGACGAAAATATATTCCATTAAAAAGTTGCATACCACCAATTGGCCCTTTTAGTTGGGACAGCTTCCACCTACTTGGTGAAATAATCAGTTGTTGTTAATATATATGTATGCTCAACACTTGATGGAGGATTTAAGGGCCCAATAAAATCAATGCCCCACTACTGAAAGGGCTCATCAATAACTACTTGCCTAAGGGGTAGGGCTGCTAACTAAGGGCGACCAATAAAAAGCTGACATTTCTCATAGTTCTTTACAAATTTGTAAGCATCTTTGAAGATACTTCACTAGTAGAAGCAGTTCCTGAGAATTTTGAAAGTAGTTATTGTAGATGAGAAGTGTCCTCCACATACATCTAAATGATATGCCTTTAACAATTTTTCTTGTTGTTCCGCATCCACACACCTTAAAAAGGTTCCACCAATTCCTCTTTTATATAGAACATCATTTGAAATTACATACTTAGCAGCTTTCAATCTGAGGTTTCGCCTTTCTTTATAACTCATGTTTAGGGGACATTCACCATACATTAGAAGGTATGCAATATTAGAGAACCAAGAGTCTGTAAGGCTAACCAATAAAATAGTAGTTGTTTTTCCAACATCGTCAAAAGATAGATCTTTACTCTTAGCTATCAATTTTCATAAACCACACCCTCTCACCAAGGAAGTAGGCTTAATGGTTAAGTCATATTCCTAAACTTTAGTTACCCATACAACTCTTTTATTCATTCTAACTTCTTGCTGAGTTTATATAATTTTAACTGTTGTCTCTGGCATGTATACAACTGAATGGGAGTGCAAAATGTAATACCTGAATTAATTCAATGCTTTCACCACAAAAAATGCATGTTTCTCCATTTGAGTATAGTTTAACTTGTTCTTCTTTAATGGGACACTCATGAAGGCAATTGGGGCTTCATTATTTTGATCATCCTTTTGAGTCAAAATGCCAGATAAGGAATGCTCTGAAGTATAGTAGTAAATGATTAAATCTTTTCCAAAATTTAGGCTCACTAGCATAGGAGCATTTGAAATAGCTATTTTAATGTCTTCAAAAGCCTTCTTACCTTCTTCTTTCCATCTAAAGGGATGTTTCTTACTCATCATTTCTAACATATACTTCACCTTTTTAGAGAATTTAAGAGCAAAACTTCTTAAAAAGTTGATTTGACCAAAGAAAGACTTCAAATCGCTCTTGTTGGTGGGCAAAGCTAGTTTCTATATTTCCTTCACTCTTTTTGGATCATTATTTATGCCATACCTTGAGGCAATATGTCTGAGCGGTTTACCTTCTTCCACAAAGAACACTGATTTTTTAGGATTTAGAGATATACAATGTTGTTTGCATCTATCAAGCAACTTTCCTAGGTCCCTTAAATGATGTTTTCTTATCTTAGAGTAAATGGTCAAATCATCAAGATATATCATGATTATCCTATCCTTGAAATCCTTAAAGGATGAATACATTGCTCTTTGAAAGGTTGCTCTTGCATTAATTAAACCAAATGGCATGTGACTATAAGAAAAGGTCCCTCATAGAGTAATGAAGGCTATTTTATGCTGATCTTTTGGTGCAACACTGATTTGGCTGTATCCTAAATAGCCATCAAGCATTGACATGACCTTGGATCTAGCAACCGTCTGCAAGATATGATCCATAGTGGGAAGTACATAGTTTTCCTTGAGGCTCGCTTGGTTCAAATTCCTAAAATCTACAAAAATCCTCATTTCACCACTTTTCTTTCTCATAGGAACAATGTTCACAACCCATGTTGAATGATGAATTGGGTATATTGTGTGAGCCTTCAATATTTTCTCTACCTCTCTGAAAATAGCTTCAAATACTTTGGGATTATAATTTCTGAGCTTTTGCCTGAAAGTGGTTGCCTCTAGTTTCAGAGGTATATGATGGACAAACTCTCCATTTCTAAAGTTCTTTAAGTCTTCATACCCCCAAGAAAAAATGTCCTAATATTGAGTAAGAAGCTTAGTAAACTTATCTTTCTCCCTCTTAGAACAAGTCTTACCAATAGAAATCCATCTGTGGTTTTCCTTATTTCTGATATTAATTTTATCATGTTCTTCTGCATTTTTATAAGAATCAACATTCCTCTTTAGGGTACTATCATCCTTTCTTCCAAACAAGTGTTCCAGAGAAATCAATCCCTTGGGAATCTGATTACCCTTGAGTTGAATAATTTCCTCAGGTTTAGTTGATTCCTCTCCAATTGATTCACAATCATGATCAGATCCTTCAAAGAAGGTATTAGCAAAATTTCCAGCACATTCAGTGAACTCTTTCAATTGTGTGTCATCATTGAAAACTTTCCAATGGTTAACATTGTCTGGAACTCTAGGTCTATAAATAATCTCAATCCTATAGGCATCATTTTTAAATTCTAGATGTGGTAATAACAATGATGCTAAAATAGCTAAAGAATCAGCTTTAGTGTTTTGGGAGCAAGGTATGAATATAATAGAAAATGCTTCAAAGGACTCAATTTCATCCCAAAAAAAGTTTCCATAATTCTTCAACCTATCATTTTTAATAGAAAATTGCTTTATTACTTGTTTCAAAATAAGTTTAGCATCACCCTTCACTTTTAACTACTTCACTCCTTTTGCTTTGGCTTCTTGTAGACCTAGAAGCAACACTTTATATTCTATAGTGTTATTGGTATTATGAAAGTTGTTAGAAAGGTTAATCTTTCCTTGGATATATATTAATTAGGATATTCCAAGGGTCCCTAAATGTAGTTTTTCCACTTGTACACATGTGGAGGACATGTCATTGTTTGTCCTTTATTCCACATGTAAGGACAACTCTTGTTTATTTCTTTATTTAGTTTATCCTCCTTAAGAGGATTGTGACACTTTTCACACACCTATTATAAATGTGGCATTCATAGAAATGGGAGTTACAAATGCAACTCCTCTCTCATCTCTATATAAGAGATGCTCCTCCTTCTTTCTTCAACACACTCTTAGCACTTGATGTTATTGTATTGAGCTACTTGTGCTCCAACACTCTCTCTCTCTCTCTTCTCTAGGCATTTGCCTTCATTCATAATACTCACAAGGGGTTTTCTTTGCTTTCCCCTTATAAATCCTTGTCTCCATTGTTGAACCTTCTTGGTGTATGCTCTTGGAGTTTGCTTATCTTATGGTAACATTGTTTCACACTTAACTTACTTGGATTGTTTCTCGTTCCTTGCTCAACATTATCATTTCTTACATGGTATCAGAGCTTGGTTATCTAATCCTTGTTTTAAGTTTTGTGGTGAAGGTTGCCATTCATTGGAGCACACCTTATTTGGAGACGTTATTTAGAGAAGAAGTTTGTGTTGTGATTTTAGCTCTTTTTAACAAATCTTGTGTATGCAGGTTTCATATTTTTTTTACTAACCCTCTTTGGAAGGCTTGCCGCCAAAGGGTTTTCTTGTAAAGTTTCATATTTTTTACTAACCATTTTTGGAAGGCTTGCCGCCAAAGGGTTTTCTTGTAAAGCTACATATTTTTTTACTAACCCTCTTTGGAAGGCTTGCCGCCAAAGGGTTTTCTTGGTAAATTTCAATTTTTCTTGTTTTTGACGGCATGCCGCCAAAACAAAAAAGTATTACATTAGTAAAGTTTTAAATAACTCTCTAATTTTTATACTCATTTTAAACAAAAATTTTCCTACTCTTTAAATTTTTTTTTTTTTTTCTATATTTCTTTGTATGCTCTTGAAAATTTCAAGCATACAACATACATCTTTTTATAGGATTTTCATCCTTATAAATCAAATAACTTTGTTGTTTTTTCAAAACACACATTTTTTTTATATATTCATTTGTTGGGCGGACGCGCCGCCGTGCGCCACTGCTGCGAGCCAAGCACCACCCCCGCGCCACCGCGTGACACCGCGCGTTCCCAGAAGCGTCGCCGCGCGACACTGCCGTGAGCTAGTAGCGCCGCCGCGTGACACCGCCCGTTCTCGGTTGCGCCGCTGCGCACCGCCGTGCGCCACCAGTCTGTACCACGGCCGACGCCCTCTTCACTGCGCGATCTGCGTCGCCACCTGCCTCCGCCGCGAGTTTGCAACGCCGCCGACGCCTGCCTTCACTGCGAAACCTGCAACTCTCCCGTCACGCCCTATTCACGACTGCACACACCGTAAACCCCTTTCCACCACTTCCGCCGACCCATAAACCCCGGCGTAAACTTTTTGGCGCGGCCCGCGTCCAGGCCACGCGGCAACCGCCGCCTGCGCGGGCAGAGCCCGCATCCTTATCCGATTCGCATTTTTTAAACTCTCTCAACTACCATTGCCACCAACCAGGGCCGCCCTTTGGCCACGCGGCAGCCACCGCCCGAGCTCCGCTCCCCCTTTCTAAACTATTTTAAATTTTCCCCCTCTTTGCCCACTTTTTTATGTTTTTCAAATTTTGTTTTATTTACTAAAAAAAATCAAACTCATAAAACCTGTTTTATATTACTATTTTTATTTTTTTTAACAAATAAATTTTTAAATTTTCTCTCACACAAATAGTTGAAATTAAAAAATATATTCTTAATCTTATATAAAAAAAAAACAAAAAAACAAATTTTTTTTTCAATTAATAAAATTAAATTTTTTTTTTTTTCTCATTTAACATCATTTTTTTTTCAATTAATCTGATTTTCAAATTAAGGAAATTTTTTTCAAAAAAAGAATTTTTTTTCTTAAAAATACAATTGCAAGATCAACTCGAAGATCTCAGGTATGCAGATTTTAAAAGTATGGATGAATTTCTCTTAAAATTTGATTCTCTTAAAAGTCAAATTATGGCTTTAGGTGTTCAATTAGAAGACATTCGTTTAATTCATCTTATTCTTAAAAAATGTCTTCCTAGATAGTTTCAACAATTTATAACTAATATTCATGCACAGCTTGCTATTCCTACTTTAACTTCTTAGTTAACTTATGTTATTTTTCAAACTTTATTAAGACAGGAAGAAGCTAAGCTACTTCAGTTTGGTACCCTCAAATCAACTGAACATGCATTTGTGTCTAGAAATTCAAATAATAATTTTCGTTCCAATAATAATAATCACAAACAATATAATTCTAATTCAAATAACTCCAACAATAAATTTCATGCCAAATATAATAATAATACCAATCATCCTAATAATATTCGTCATACTAATAATCAAAGGAACCATTCCAATTCCAAACCTCATTGTTCTTATTGTAGCAAAGATGGTCATCTTGTCAATAATTGTTTTAAAAGAAAAATGATAAAAAACCTATGAATCATAGTAACAATCATCAAATCTCAAACCATAAAAAAGGTAACTCGACTAGTTCTAATCCTCGTCATGCTTTTACTTGTAGCTTTAATCTTTGTAGACCTTTAGAATGGATTGTTGATAGTGGTGCATCACAACATGTCACTTCTCATAAAGAAATTTTTGATTCTTTACAACCTGATATTGCTAACATTCCTATTCAGTTAGCTAATAATCAGACTTGTAAAGTTGAAGGACTAGGTGATGTTACTATTCCTAATGGTAAATTACATGATGTTTTATATGTACCTGACTTGAAAACTAATCTACTTTCTGTTTCACAGTTATGTCAGAACTATAAAGTTGAATTCTACAAAGATACATGTTATATCATAGATCCTCAAACTCTCAAAGTGATTGCTCATGCTAAAATGGATAATGACAATTTGTTTAAATTCCATGAATTTTCTAGTTCATGATATTCTTTACATACTTCTATTGATTTCAATATATGGCATGAAAGACTTGGTCATTTAAATTTTGATTATATTACTTTCATGCAAAAGCATAATATGGTTGATGGCTTGCCTCACATTATTCCTTCCAAGATTTCCTGTATAGGTTGTATGAGTGGTAAGATGCATAGGAAGCCTTTTCCAAGTGGAAAATCATGGCGAGCAACTCATAAGTTGCATCTTGTCCATAGTGATCTTTTGGGCCCCATGGAGAATACCTCCATCCAAGGTTCTCGTTATGCACTTACCTTTGTTGATGATTTTTCTAGACGAACTTGGATCTATTTTTTGCATAGCAAGGATCAAGTTCTTGATATATTTATTGAATTTCAGTTATATGTTGAACGACAATCTGGTTTTAAACTTAAAATTCTTAGAACTGATAATGGGAAGGAATATGTGAATAATTCTTTTCATTCTTATTTGAAATCATGTGGAATTAAACACGAGCTTAATATTCCTTATACACCACAACAAAATGGTGTGGCGGAAAGAAAGCATCAGACCATTGTTGAAATGGCTAGAAGCATGTTGCATGCTAAGAATCTGCATTATAAATTTTGGGCTGAAGCCATGTTTTGTGCAACTTATATTCTTAATCAGACTCCTACCAAAGCTCTCAAGGCTATCACTCCAGAAGAGGCTTGGTCTGGTAGGAAACCGAATTTACATCATTTATGGATATTTGGTTCTATTGCTTATGTTCATACGCCTAAACAGAAAAGGCATAAATTAGATGCTAAGTCATCTCCTTATATGTTTGTTGGCTATGATGAAAACACTAAGGGTTATCGTGTTTATGATTCCACTACTAACAAAGTTCAAGTTGCTAGAGATGTTTGTATTGCAGAAAATGGAGTTCATGATTGCTCTACTACACATGATGCAGAATTCAGTGGCACTAAAATTGTGCTGGTGGAGGACCAACCTCCTTCTCTTAACCCTACTCTTTCTCTTAATCCTTCCAATCAAGTACCACTGATTATTTCTCCTTCTACAACTCATGATACTCAAGTAGATACTAATGATACTTTTATTACTAATGATTCTTCCTCTAGTGATAATTCTATTACAACTAAACGTAAACCTAAATGGGCTCAAAACCTAATCAATGAAGCTGATGATTATATTTCTAAATCTGGTGGAATTAAACATAGAAGGATTAATTATTGTAATTATGCTTTGATGACTACTATTATGAATTCTAACGATCCTAAGTCTTTTGATCAAGCTAACTCTCAACCTCATTGGCAGAAAGCCATGCAAGAGGAATATGATTCTTTACTTGCTAATCAAACTTGGGACTTAGTCAAATTACCTCTTGGCAAGAATCTAGTTTCATGTAAATGGTTATACAAAAAAAAATTGAATACTAATAATGAAATTAGTAAATTCAAGGCTAGACTAGTTGCTAGAGGTTTTTCCCAAATTGAAGGATTAGACTATAATGAAACTTTTGCTCCTATTGCTAAAATGCCTACTATCAAATTAGTTCTTGCTTTAGCATCTAAAATGAATTGGCCCATTCATCAAATGGATGTTAAAAGTGCCTTCTTAAATGGTGATTTACATGAAGAACTCTATATGACTCAACCTCCTGGATTTGTTAAGAAAGGTAGTGAAAATCTAGTTTGCAAATTGAACAAATCTATTTATGGTCTTAAACAATCACCTAGAGAATGGTATTCTAAAATTAATTCTTTCTTTATTTCTCAAGGTTTTGCTAGAAGTAAAAATGATCCTAATTTGTATATTAAACATACTAACGATGATATTATCATTATTATTGTTTATGTAGATGATCTAATACTCACTTCTAGTTCAAACGTTTTGATTTCTGATACTAAATTCCAACTTAAACAAAAATTTCAAATGACAGATTTAGGTATCTTACATTATTTCTTAGGTATGCAAATTTTTCAAACTCCTAAAGGTATCTTTGTTTCTCAAAGCAAGTATGCATATGATCTTTTAGACAAATTTAAGATGAATGACTCTAACCATGTTTCAATTCCCTGTGAATTAGGAACTAAATTAATGAATGATATGAATACTCCTTTTGTTGATGAAACTTTGTATAGACAGTTGGTAGGAAGTTTAAATTATTTAACTCTTACTAGACTTGATATTGCTTATAGTGTTGGTTTAGTTTCTCGATTTATGTCTAAACCTCAACAAACTCATTTTAAAGTTGCTAAACGCATCTTAAGGTACATTAAAGGAACTATTAATATGGGATTATTTTATGATGCAAATTCTGAATTTATTTTACATGGCTATACTGATTCCGATCTAGGTGGAGATCCCAATGATGGGAAATCCACTTGTGGTTATTTTTTCTTTGTTGGTTCAGGTCCAATTTCTTGGAAAAGCAAAAAAGAACACTCTATTTCCCTATGCTCAACTGAAGTTGAATACAAAGGTTGTACCAATGCAGCTAAGGAAGCTTTGTGGATTCGAAGACTTCTTGACGATTTGGGTCTACCTCAACAATCACCTACACCTATACATTGTGACAATCAAAGTGTTATTGCCTTGGCAAAGAATCCAGTTTATCATGCATGCACCAAACATATTTCACTTCAACATCACTTCATTTGAGAAAAAGTTGAAGACAATCAAATTATTCTTATTTATTCTAAAGGAGAAGATCAAGTGGCTGATATTTTAACCAAACCACTTTCTAAAGAGAGATTTCAGTTCCATTGTAAAAATTTAGGTTTACAACCCGTTGAAGTAAACTCCCGAAGTAAAGATTAAGGGGGGGTGTTAGAAAGGTTAATCTTTCCTTGGATATATATTAATTAGGATATTCCAAGGGTCCCTAAATGTAGTTTTTCCACTTGTACACATGTGGAGGACATGTCATTGTTTGTCCTTTATTCCATGTGTAAGGACAACTCTTGTTTATTTCTTTATTTAGTTTATCCTCCTTAAGAGGATTGTGACACTTTGCACACACCTATTATGAATGTGGCATTCATAGAAATGGGAGTTACAAATGCAACTCCTCTCTCATCTCTATATAAGAGATGCTCCTCCTTCTTTCTTCAACACACTCTTAGCACTTGATGTTATTGTATTGAGCTACTTTTGCTCCAACACACTCTCTCTCTCTTCTCTAGGCATTTGCCTTCATTCATAATACTCACAAGGGGTTTTCTTTGCTTTCCGCTTATAAATCCTTGTCTCCATTGTTGAACCTTCTTGGTGTATGCTCTTGGAGTTTGCTTATCTTATGGTAACATTGTTTCACACTTAACTTACTTGGATTGTTTCTCGTTCCTTGCTCAACATTATCATTTCTTACAAAAGTCTAATTTAAAAGAGAAGGGAAAAATGTCCCCTTAGGGTAAAATGAGAACAATGTCTACACCTGAACCTAAATTTCAATAGCTTCCATCGAATTCTAGAGTCCATAGGGCTTCTTCACAACTTATTATCTCTTCTCCTTTGCATTGTTCTTCAGGCAATATTATATAGTTTCCAAACTAACATTCCTCATACAATATCTATTCTTTTAGATTTTCTCAAGGCACTACTATATATTTATTCTCTGGCTCAGGCTCTAGCTTTATTTCCTTCTTCCCTACTATAATATAGGCTTCAAACCAATCCATTTTAATTTCCCCATTCATATCCTTATAGAAAGTTCTGTTGAGTAGCATTCCATAGCTAGCTGGTATATTAGTTACAAGAATGGTAAGCTTCAATCTTTTTTTTGGACAAGCATAAAGGATAGCTTGTACATCTTTCACTTGACCAACTAGGGGTACTTGTTTCCCATCCATAGAATAGAAACATCCAAAGGTTTTTGTGAGCTCCAAACTAAGAGCCTTTGCAATAGGCTAGGGCATAATATTATCTGATGCTCCAGAGTCAATGATGCAATTACTGAGTTTTTGGCCATTTAACAATAGTGATATATAAAATAGATTGGGCTTTTTCTCTTCCATTTCCCTCTGAATAGAGTTAGCAGCCACCTCATGGTAAGAGGCATCTTTTGTGCACCTTTCAGACACAAAAAAAAGTTCATTTACAGCCTTTGGGTTCTCAGAGATATCATCGACAAAATGTGCATTAGTGGTAGAGCCTCCCTTTACATATTGAACTAACTTGTCTAACTCCTTAAGATTGAGTCTCTGATACTCAATTGGAGAAATCGATATAGAAGAGGATTTGCAAAATTCCACAATATCAAATGCTGATGTACTAGTTGTTGATTCCATTCTAGATAGAATTTTTGGTTCTGTAGCTTTTGTTGGATCAACATGTATATGTTCTTGTCCTTTATAAGTTGACATATTTGAGCTAGCTACTGGGTAAGACTTTTGATTTCTTTGACCTCTAGTCATCACTATGCAAGTGTGATCTTGAAGCATCATAAAAACATTACTCCCTCTTTCTGAATCAGATTTGAACTCAAGAAAATAAGTACCTAAATCTCCACCTTCTACATTCTCATTTTCAAGCATTTGTTTTGCTACAAGGGCATTTTTCACTAATTGAATACAATTGAGCCAATTAGGATAGTTTTGTTCATCATGGTCTAAAGTCATATGAAAAGAACACATTGCTTCCTTAATAGCTTCTTCAATTTGTAATCTTGTTTGAGGAGCAGTCAGTAGGGAAGCTTTACCAAAATTTTGAGGTTGTTTCCACCCATGAATGTCCTGGTAAGGAGTTTGATAAGGGCCATGTATTTTATTTTTTTGCCTCTTCATCTTTGCTACATCATTCATCAATTTCTACAAAATAGAGTCTATAGGGGTAGAAGATGAAGCTATTCTAGGTGTTTGTACTTCTCTTTTCCATTTACCAACATTGATAAATGCATCTTCTAATTGAATAGCTAACCTTTGAGCAACAGCCAAATCAGCATAGGTATCTTTAATGAGATGAAAACTTATATCTAGGGGAACAACATTAATAAACAATGATTTTTGGTTTTCTGCACTAGGTCTAGATGTTGTGGGAATTCTTTGAATCAACCTATTAAATTTAGCAACAAACTCTCTCATAGGTTCACGCATCTCCTTTTTCATTTGACTAAGTTGATAAAATAGAGAACATTCATTTTTAGGAGCCTTGAATCTACCTTCAAATGCATTTTTCATATCATCCCAGCTAGTGATGGAATGATGGGGTAGGTGATTGAACCAATCAGTAGCAACATCGGTTAATGTCTGGACAAACAATCTTATAGTGACTTCTTGGGTAGGAATGCTTATAACAGCACAAGCTGAATGAATGGTACTCAAATGATCATATGTTGAAACTTTACCATCTCCATTAAACTTAGGCAAAATTTCAATAGCTCCTTAGGGTAATGCTGCAGGGTTAACACCTAGATGCAAAGGTCCTATGTTTTTCCCCCAAGGTTAATTGGCAACCATGTTAGGTGGTACAACTTACAAAGGTTGGATGGTTATATGAGCTGGGACAAGAGTATTTAATGGGAGAAAGGATTGTACTAATGGTGAAAGAGGAAATTGTCTTGGTGGTGAATCTACTTCAAGATTTGATCTTCTTCTTTTTAGGGTCATCAAAATCTGGCAAAAAATTCAAATTCTTCAGTGGCTTAAAGTTCTCATCAAGGATTCCCTTTTCTATTTCCCCCCTTGTATATCTACAAGTAGCTAGCTCTATTTCTTAGTTTTAAGTTCAAGCAGTTGTAGGTGCTTGAGCAAGTCCTTTAACAACCACTTCTTCTTGAATTTCTGGTACCCCTCTTAATAACTCAGCCCTTTCTTCTTCCCTTTCTAAAAAAATCAATACTTATTGATATTGTTGGTTACTTCGGGATAATGCCCAAGCAGTTGAATTCAAGTCTGAGATTATATCTTCCTGGGTATCCTCAAATTTGAGATTAGGTTGTAATACAGGTAAAACCTCTTTATGAGGGAGAAGTATTATTACTCATAGTTTTTCAAAGACCAAGTTCTCTTCAAAATAGACTCTCCCCAATAGAGTCGCCAAAAATCTATTGGTGAATAGATTGTCTTTTCAACTATTTAACAAATTCACTCTATTGTCCAAGGTATGGAAAACACAAAATGTTTATAGTAGTTGAGAAAATCTCATGCTTTTTTAATTTTATCTTTGTATTTTTAAAGGTATGGATTTCTTATGAAATTTGCAATGAATTCAAAATTATCTTTGCAATTTTACCAGAAAGTGCATAAGGACCTCTCACATACTCCTAGATAGTGAGGTAAGACTCAATTCAAACAACTAAAAGAAATATTCATCAAACTATACTTCCACAAAATATCTATCTCAAAGGAATGAATAACACCATAAATTGATATCAATCATTTGAGCACCTTAATTGGAATGAACTTACAGGTAAGAACAACAATCAATTATCTCGAACCAATAAACCAAAGTTCACAAAGTAATACTGATCTAAATACTTCAAACGCTAAGTTTCCAAGCCAAATTCAAGATTTTAATATATATATATATATATATATGTTAAACCTTCTTCATGCACACAGTCATTCAAAAAGAAAAACATCCATATCTATCTTTTGATTACTATTTAAAAGCATCTACTTATCAAAGTTTCTAACTATCTATTTCTAACCCCTAATAGGTTCAATGCCTAAGCATTTATAGTTTCATCACAAAATTTGAAAGGCCTTCATCAAAACCCAGCCATTTCAGTTAAAACAAGAAAACGGTTATAAAATAGATGTAAAAATGTAACTGATAATGACTATCTTGTTCAAACCTCACTGCCAGTCTTCTCTTCCTCACCCATGGTCTGACACACCAACTTTTGGCTTTTGAAAGTGTTCATGAACTCCTACATTGTGTGGGAATGTGGATTTTTTAGACTCAGTAACCTAGCCCTACACACATCCTTCTGCCATTTAGACTCCTTTATCTTCAAGCTCTAACATGGCATGATGTTCTTGTTGAGATATACCATTGACTTTATGGTTGCCAACACAATGAAGTCATCAGTGCTTGGTGATTCATTATCCCTAATCTGCTTAACAGTTTCATTGAAACTCTTAGTTAGTGTCTCAGAATCCATATTCTCATCATTGAACTACAGAATTCCTATAGGATTTACTACTTTCATATCTTTAAGGAGTTCTTTGTGCATTTTGACGACTTTTTTCTTGATGCCTTGTGCTTCTTTAATTGCCTCCTCAAAAATTGACTCCTTCCAACTCATGTTGTTTTTCATGATTAACAACATGTAGGGATCTACATTCTTCATTGGATTCTCATTCAGAAACTTAAGCACCCCAAACCTCTCAACTTCAGTTACTTGGAAAACAACCGCCTAACACCAACTTTGCTCTGCTTCCCATCTGGGAATCAAAGTTTGAATCTCTCCCAGTAGTGATTCCCCTTTGACATATGCATTTATGAATTCCAAAATAAACTTATCACCTTCTTTAATTATGACTTCCACCCAATCCTTCATAGCATCTACTAGCAACTTTCCTCTTTGCATTTACTTCACTAGCTGTTGACTTCCTGCAGAATTTGGGTCGAAAGCTTGAGGGGCTTGAATAATTGGAAATGCACCTAGATTCATCAAAGAATCGACATATGTGGCCATAGTCATTACCATGCCTTTAAGTTCCTTTTTCTCTCTGCTATCCTTCTTAGATTTAGTTAGGATGTGGTCGACAAAGAATTTGAAAAAGTGATTATTAGTGCTTCTATTAATGGTCCCTAATTCAACTGAGGTAACTTTGAAACCTTAATCATAAATATCTCTAGACTCTATTTTCTACATGTATGTGGCTATTTCATCACTTATCTTGTTATTCATTGGGTCCTTTGTTAGGTGGGCATCAATTTTCAACTTCTTGACCTTTGAACCCTATGCAACATATTTTGTTACAATGTCCTTCACAGGTGATGTAACCGGTTGCAGGTTTCTTTTCTTGTTGATTGTATTGGATAGCCAAGTAGGGATAGTAGGACCTACAAAAATTTCCCAAGAATCTCTAGTGGGAGTCATAAACCTTGGATGATCCACCTTAGGAGCCTCAATGAACTATACATCACCATTAGTGCCATCCAAGAAATTGAGACCATTAGTTGAATCATACCCATGAGTTGACATCCTCTTTGTCTGAACCTTGTGTTTCTTAAGGGCCTTGAATTTAGCTTGAAATATGGTTATAGGAGCCATATTTTGTGTATAGTTGGGTGTCCTCTTCTGTTTACCTTGAGCCAACTCACTACCTGTGATTTGCCAAAAAATGATGATTTTCCCTTCCTTCCTTAATAGTTATTTCTCCAAACTTTCAACTCTTCGCATGATAAACATAAAAAGAATGCCGAGCTCATTTTAAGAAGGAAAAGAACTTATGTGTTGAAGTATAGGCTCATTATAAGGCATTAATGACAAATCACTCCTTATTAAAGTTCACATGTTCGAAAGCCTTGTGATATAACCATTTCATTTAATAATTCCCCTTTTCAGCTATATCAATAATAATTAGCTTTATTGCAACATCCAATCCCTTTTTCCATTGAAGATTTTTTTCTTTTCCTCATAATGATGAATTTTGCATTAGGAATAAAACCATCCCTTAAATCATCACTCTCTAACATAGCTGTCCATATCTTGCGAAATGACGATGCATCATACACCATAATCCAATTTCACCAAGATTCCTCTACCATTGAATGACTTTGAACTACTTTGAAATGAGGTTCAAAGTGGTTCAAAGAAATTTAGAAGAACACCCTATCAGATTGGCACACATTTCCTGCAAGAAAACTCATTAGTGTAAAACCTTTGGTTGAACTACTTTGAACTACTTTAAAGCACAGTTCAAAGTGGTTCAAAAGAAGGGACCATGATAGGAACTATTCGAGATTTTGTACAACACTTCCAATGATGATGAATACATGGAGTGATGAAGGAAAGACTCCAAGAATCTAAGGAAAAAGATTTAAAATATGGTGACTCATTGTGTAACTAACATATAGTAAATAAAAATAAGCATGCATACAGTTACATGTCAGATAAAAGAACCTTGCCTAAGATATCATATATAATTAATTGAGGTACACATGGCCTTCCAAATTAAATGAGAGGATGCACTTATAAGTGGACATTAATGATGCAAAAAATCAAAGGATCATGGAAAAAAAAAAGTGAAAAACTGAAGGCAAATAAAATATCATGACTTCATCCCGGTACCTCAAGTAAAGTACATTGTCAATGTACTAGAAGTTCATAATAGTAGAAAAGCCCATTATTTGCAAAACAAGAGTGCTGAAAATTGTGTGCAATAGTGTCAATTTTGTTCAATTCTTCCTAGAAGCAACTATTGTACAAGTCTAATAAAAAAGCATGGGATGTGTCAACAACAACTCGGTAGTGAGATTGTGCGACTGTGGTAGAAGATATGTGTTAGCATGGATCAAGGTGTCTGAGTGTCAGGCCAAGTAATTTAAGGGTAGGAAGCCCCAACCATGCCCAAACCCAAGAATCCAAGAATGCTAGGGAACAAGATGAAAAAAGGTAGGAATCCCATCCCCAACCCAAAAGGCAATAATTTCCTTAAGTTGTGAGGGACAAGTGTACCTAGTACTAGTGTGGTAGGGTGAAGAGAGAAGATGCATGGCAAGGTCAGGAATGATGAGTCATGGTGGGTGATGGCCATAAATAGGGAAATAGCCTGGAGATGGAATGAAGCAAGGTGAAGAGTATAACATGGTTGTTAGGTATTGAGAAGTCTGACAAAATGTGTAAGTGAAAGCATGTTAGGCTTACTAGATTAGTCGCAATAGGAGGGTGATACTAGCCAAGGAAGGTGGGCTAGGCAAGGATGAAGGGAGAAGCATAGTCGGTGGCCCTCTAGGGAACTAGTGTATCAATCCAAACTGCAAGTGTCAATTCAAAAGTAGGGTGAATCAAGTCATGAGGGACAAGCACCAACACAACCTAAGGATGTAGGGCCTAGGTCAAAAGAAACACCCTTGTTAGCATTAATGATGCTATCAAGGATTACAACACAATAGGCATTATAGGTGGTATTGGATGATGAATTGATGATGTAGGTGGTGAATAGTCTACTTGAAGTGATGAAGAGTTTGTCAGAGGCAATGATGGAGGTGAGGGTGATGAACTCTCCCAGAAAGTCTATGAGAAAAGCTTAGAGAGAGGTGGAAAATATTAGTGTGGGTGAGGTGTTGAGTAGAACACCTCAATTGGTTAGTCTCAAGATTCTAGGACAAGGGTCAATGCAAGGATAAGCAAGTGGTGTGAATGTAGATAAGCCAAAAAACTAGAGGTAGGGGGTAGAGATCAATCATCAAGTGATGTAGAAGAATTATAGAGAATGTTGGCCACAAAGAGAATCTAGGTGAAAAATGTAGAATCTAGTCACATTTTTGCTAGGGTTGATGGAGAAGGCATAGGAAGATGGAGCATAAATGGAAGCAAGATGGCTCCAAGTGATGTTGGATATGGAGTGGACACATGTACAATCATTAGAAGTATAACTGTGGGTGGAGAAATCACATGTGGAAGGAAATGACATAGTGATGTGGGTGAAGAGATCACGAGCACATAGATTACAAGAATCTTAAAGATGACACAACTAGGTTTAGAGAGCATACAAAATGAGTTGGTGTTACTACAATCATAGTCTGAGTTATGTAGGGAGACAATTGCAAAATCAAACATCTTGTCATTGAAGCTAAAAGAGTGTTTAGCATTGAGTGAGTCAAAGGTGCGATAGTTGCAACAATGATTGGGTGAGACAAAAGCAGATGTGGAGCATTGGTGAATGACTTCTAATCAAATGCAATTGGAGTGGGATGTGGCCCAATGAGCAATCATTATACTAGGAATAAACAAGCTAGTAGAGAATGTGTTTGTGGATATGCAATGGAAGGTGAAGGTACCCTAAGAAGTCACATATTGTATGGGACTTTATCATCAGGCATTCCCTAATAAGAACCAATGGGAGATGTAGTTTTTGGATAGGGAATTTACACAACTATTGAATGCACAATTACAAGATGGTAGATTTCTAATTCCCATGGATGCGATGTGGGTATGTAGAGGATTGATGCCAAGGGCTTCTTCTTCTAGAGTTAGGTTTGGAGAAATTTCATTGATTGGACACCTTGTCCTACCACCTCCCCTAGGGAGCCAAAATAAATGATCTACCAGATGCTATTTGAATATAATTGTTAAGTTTTAGGATTTGCACCTAGTATTGAACTAAAAAAGTTTAGTAATCCTTACTTAACATGAGAATCACTTCACTTCGTGAGACATGCAAAATGAAATGAAACCTTTGGATTCTAGGTTGGCTCCTATTGGATATTCAGTGATATTTCCAAGATCCTAACTTAAACTTCAAGGAAAAGGGAAGAAATTACTTAAAACAAACCTAAACCTACAGCCTAAACTAGGAGATGGTGATACACCAAAATGATATGGAAAACTCAAACACACTTAATAGAGAAGGAGTATATAGCTACTTGACATACAACAAAACACATCTCTTTGTAAAGATCTACATAAGTGATTTGTAATAAGGTTTGAAGGATAAATTAACAAAAGGAGGAAAATAGATGCCTCTCATTTACTAATTTCACCTTTAAAACACATATTACAAAATGCAAATAAACTTACTTTCCTTTAACTAGATGCTGAAATGAGACAAAATAACCAAGAACAATAATAGCTCACAAATTACTTCATCGAATCATTCTAGTACATAGACAAAACTACATGAAGAAAGAAGGCCTAAATTTGACACCAAATAACATAATCACAATTCTGTCACCTGTATTGAATTTCCCAAGATGAATTACAAATTTTGCAAAAAAGAACAAGGACTCAAAATAGATGTCACATCCACTTCTCTGCATAATCAGAACTCTCTCTTGAAAAATGAGTTGCAAAACTCATTAAGTACAAACCCAACTTGGGTTGAATGCAGAAAGAAAGCCTCAAAATCAGGGCTTAGAAACTTCTAAAAATGAAGTCCTTTACTCATATGACTCCACTAACTCATTATGAAGCCTATGACTCATCAAAACTACCCCAAAAATGCTCCAATAAGTCATAAAGACCCACAAACTGACTTGGCAAAGTCAAATCTGACCCATCAGTCCTATATTCCTTCCAAGAAAAACTCCTAACATTTTCAAACCAATTTTTGACTTAAAGACCATAACATAGGGATATAATGACTCATTTCTTCTTTTACATGAAAAATAGAAAAACATTAAATGATTTATAAGTTAGAATTGTAATATTTTCCCTTTACAATATTGCACCCATGCAAAAGAAAATAATCAAAACAATACCCTTTTATTTTTTGCATTTTTAAAATAAGAAAATAATATTAAATGAGTTATATTTATCATTTAATATTATTTTTCCTACAATATTCACAATATGCAAAAAAAGCATTCCTATCATAAAAAACCCCCTAAGGCATAATATAAATCAACCCCTCCCTCAACAAATATAAAAAAATGTCAAAAGGGATTAAAAACCCATTGAAAAGCTGCAGACTTCAAAGATTTTATGAAAATGAAAAAGGGCAAAACATCTTATTCAAATACCCTAATCATTCTTCATTTCATCATTTGCATTTTGAAGATTTTGGAAAGGTCGAGGGTTTCACTATCTTTTGTGTGCCACCACTATGAAAAAACTTATTGGTTTCACCATGAAATGGAGCTTCAACTCGAAGATTTCTCTAGTTTTTACTTACTCGCCATTGTTGAGGTGCCAGAAACATGGTAAGAAATTTATGTTGAATCATTTGTTTTGTTATTTGAGCATCCATTACATTCTTAGATGCTTGGAAGGAATTTGTTAGATGTGCATAGCATATATATTTCAGTTTTTAAAATGCTTTCATATGAGTTTTTGTTGTTTTTTCCTTTCCTTGGAAGTGACTTTGCATTTTAATAAACACCCAAGTGGGGTTTCTTAGGCTAGGATAATTTGTAATCATGATGGTGACATTGTTTACCTTGCTGAAACTTCGATGCTGTTATGAAGATATGAAAATGCCGCCATGAAAGGGATTCAAATCTATATTTTTTGTTTATATTTTCTGTAAACATTTACTGCAGCATTGTGATTCTTAAATATCCTTGTCCATAGTCTTGAAAGGAGCATTATCCTCAAAATGTGAGTCTTTAGCATGTTGCGTGCCATTCTGATGGCATTTAATGGTACCAGAGGTGCCAATGGTAATCTCAAACCCTATCTCTCAAACCTTTTCTACCAAATTAGAATAAATATGCTCATTTTAGGCATTATCTTTAGGCTTACAAAAGATGACATGATAAGAACTACAATTCTTGTTGTTGCCATAGCCACAACACCTAATCTAGAATAACTTGATCCATCTCTTGTTGATTGATGGATAATGCTGAAGCCTTGAATTTCATTTTCATTCTTTGATGTTTGCTTCTTTCCTATTCGGCTTTGAGAAATATCTCTAGCATTCAAGTGCCACTATCTGCAGGAGCTAAAACCCAACCTACTTCCCAAGAACTTTGGTCAGATGTTCCCTCATAAGCTTCCAATAATGCTTGTAAGGTAGCTACATGATTTATAATTAAAATTGTATGTATGTAGCTATATAGTAGTATAACAATAGTAGCCATACACAAAGATCTAGCTTTGAAAGCTTGGTAGTTTGCCATAATCTAGCACTAGAATCTGAAGCCGCCATGACTAACTTGAAAGCTTGTATTGACTATTTTTGGGTTTGTTATTTTCCTGTTATTGCTGTTACATTTTATTGTTGATGATCACTATCCCATTTCTTTTATCTATTTTAGCCATCCTGCCAAAATAAATTTTTCCATTTTCTTTGCCTTTCCATAGGGATTAATGGGCACTTAAGGGGTATCCTCAGTTATTTGCATCGTCTCAGGCTCTGCATATGTTGCACAGGTGCTGGAATAAATAAGCCTATTTACATTATTGGAAAACATTTCCTCAAATAGAGTAAGAGTGTTAGATGAAATATTATGATAATATCTTAATGGATCAAGAGTACTCTCTCTAACATAAGCAATAGCAGAAAAATGCATGACTGCGTCAAATGCATTGGTTTTAAATATTTTATGAACAACCCTTTTGTCACCCAAGTCAACATTTATGAAACACTGGAAATAATTGTTGTAACAATTGTGTTAATGTCCCTACTAAATGAGTTTCAAGTGACATTTTTGAGTCATCCTTACTTATGTAGCTCATCATTAACATTAAACTCAATTGATCCTTTTGACAAGAATTTCTATTTCTTGATACTCTGATTCATAACTTCGGCATTATGGCAAGTCAGTTTAGTTGTTCATCTTTTTAAAATACATCTGCATTTTGAGGTTTTGTGGAAACATTTTCTCGTAGCATGTTTTACATTTGCAATGAACACTCCTTAACTCTTAGTAGAGCTTGAAGTATTTCTCGTTGATTATCTTTCATGCATTCTTGCAGTAAGTGTACATTTGCAATCTACAATGTCAATCATCATTTATTTGTTGTAATCTTATAGCATATTATTATGTGAGGTTCAAGCACGAGCTTGTGACACTCACAAATGAATTTTATTTCTTTTAGCTTATTTTCTTTTATAATGAAATGCATCGAAAGATAGAATATATGTAGGAATAGAGATACGCAGTCATTGCTTAGATCCTTTAGGATCTAATATCAGTTTCCTTCATTTTTTTCTTGCAGCTGTTGGAGAACATGGAGCTTGGAGCTAGACAAGTACACCAAGGAATAACCAGTCAAAGTACCAGGCAATGACTAGTTATCTCTATTCTCATTTATTTCATTCATATATATCTTCTATATTTGTGTATTTCTTTATGAAAGAAAATTAATAGAATAAGCTATACCTATAGCTTGTGTGAGATTTTTTCTTTTAGCATATCAATTATTTCATTTTTTTGAAAACATTGATTGTATATTTGAAATGAATAATACAAGGACATTTCTATTTTTTCATTTTAAAAATGAATGAAATGAATGACACTTATGTACTTTCCTTATATGAATACTTAAATTTTACACATGTGCAAAATTTCAATAACAATAATGTTTTCATTGTTATTGTAATACAATAAAAGTTGTGTTTGTTTTTGTGGCAAGTAGAAGGACAATTGGTGTTGCTATTAATGTGTTGAATAAACATTGTTGTGTTTGTTTTTGATATTTTTGGAATGTATTTGTATGTTTTTAGCATTTTGAGGAAAATGTGCATGTTTTTGGAATTTTTGATAGAAATTTGAATGTTTTTTGGATTTTTGATAGATATTTGAATGTTTTGGAATTTTTGGCAAATATTTGGAAAGGTGTCAATCTCCATAAGAATGGGAACCATATGATCTATAGAGCAAAAAAGACCTTTAATTATGTGTGAGGAACTAAATGTCTATGTGGGATCTTATTGAAACATGAGTACAAATTTGTCTAACATTTGAACATCCATGGTGTTTAAGGTGGAAAAATTAGGAAATGCTAAACCATGAATTGTAAGGCATAATTCTATATATATTGATAGGCTTTACATACAAGCTTAAGACCAAAGTCAAGATTTTTCTCTAGGTGTATCCTAAGAGGCATTGATGGCCTAAATAGGCCATGTGAGACCTTGAAAAAGATGCTTGGGGGTCTAGGAAGGATGTTTGGGCCTTGAAAGGATGCCTGGGGGTCTAAAAAAGGTGTTTAAGGGCCTAAGAAGTCACCTTGAGCCTAAAAAGACAAAATAGGGCCTTGAAAAAGGTGTTTGAGCCTAAAAAGACACTTTAGGGGCCTAAAAAAGTGCTTGAGGGGCCCGAAAAGGCACTTGGGGGCCTAAAAAGGTGCGTTGAGGACCTGAAAAGGGCACTTGGGCCTTGAAAAAGGTGCATGAGGCCTAAAAAGGCAAGGATATCTCTACAATCTCTCAAACTTCTGCTTACTTATTCTATGCCCCCTGTTAGGTGATGATGAAAGAGCCTGATGGATATCTAGGCCTTTCAGGATAACATATATATTTGTTGAAGGAGTCTAGATCAAACATGGCCACAACAACATAAATAAGAGTAATAATCCATCGGGAATTGTTGTTCTTGATAGGAGGAAAGAAAAGGGGACTATATTGGAGCCTCTTGTGCTATTCACATTGAGCCAAATTTTCCAAAGCCTAGTGAGATGTTTCAAGACATAACTACACTACTTCTTAATGTCATTGAGGCACTCTTCATTGTGTTGTCAAAGGTAATAGAGTAATAAAACATGTTATAAAATATTTAGATGTCACAGGTTTTTTTTTTTTTTCTTTTTGGTGTTTTCTATTTATTTTTTTTGGTATTTTCAGTGATGAAGTGTTTCCTCAAGTCTCTACTTGGTCTTCTCCATCACAATTGGAAAGTCTATAAGTACCTGTCTTGAAAGATTCTATGATAATGCAAGGACCAATCCAATTGGCCTCCCATTTTCCTTTCTTTTCCCTAGCAACTTGATTCTTGGGGTTTTCTCAAAGGACTAGGTCACCAATCTAAAAAGTATAGCGTTTTAACTTTTTGTTGCAATGTCTTGATAGCCTGCTTTGATACACTTTGAGATGTTCATGTGCTACAAACTGATGTTCTTCTCAAAATTCTAGATGCTCTAGATGAGCCACTTGGTAGTCCTCATCTGATAGGATGTCACGAAGAGTAACTCTTAAGGATGGGATCTCAAGCTCTAAAGGAAGAATGGCTTCACAACCATAAACCAAGGAAAATAGTGTAACACCTACAGGTGTCCTAACACTCATCCTATAGGCTTAGAGGGAAAGATTTAGTTATAAATTCCAATCTCTACCAACATCATTGACAGTTCTTTTAAGAATGTCGATAATGGTCCTATTGGTGGCCTTTTCTTGGCCATTACCTTGGGGATAATAAATTGATGAGGAATGGTGTATAATATGAAATTTATCACATAATTCATCAATTATTTGATTCTTAAAGTATACGACATTATCTATGAGAATGGGATGAGGTATGCCAAATTGACAAATGATATGGTTTCAAATGAAGAAAGAGATTTGTTTCCCTATAGAGTCAACAAGTGTTGCCACTTCAAACCACTTGGTGAAATATTCAATTGTGGTGATAATCCATTTATGTCTACGAAAGAAAGATGGGTGGATGGTTCCATTCAAATCAAAGCCCCATTGATAAAAATTCCATTGTGTGGCCAAAGAGTTGAGCTCTTGGGCTGGCGCATGAATAAGGTTATGACATATTTGACAAATTTTGTAAGTTTTAACATAGTTGATAGAATCCTTTTCCATGGTTCACCAAAAATAACCAATCCTAAGAATCTTCTTTGCTAGTGTAAACCCGCTAGAGTGTGACCCACAGATCCCTACATGGACTTTTTATAGAGTGATTCTCAACCCATCCTTTTCAAGACACCTAAACAAAGTATTGTTAAGACCCTTCCTATACAGTATATCAACCAGCAAAGTGTAGTGCAAGGTTTGTTGAATGAAATTACATTTTTGGTTGCATGAGAGATTGGAGGGAATGGTGTCATTGTGAAGGTAGGTGATGATGGTGCTATATCATAGGGAATCAAGGGTAACTAAATGACAAATAATGATAGAATCAGGTTAAGTAAATGCGGGTTGAACCACCTCTTCTACTAAGAACTCATACCACTCATGCTACTTGGGTAACTAAAGCAAGGAGGCCAAGGTGGCCATGGCGTCTACTACTCTATTCTTATCTCTAAGAATTTTTTCAAAATTAATGTGAGAAAAACATTATTTGAGTGTGTTAACCATATGTATGTAAGGCAATAACCTTTTATCCTTGGTTTGATATGTGTTGGTTACCTGATTAATGATCAACTGAGAATCTCCATAAACTTTTAATGCTATTAATTTCCATTCTAAGGCTAGTTTAAGGCCTAAGACCAAGGATTCATATTCCACCATGTTGTTTGTGTAGGGGAAAAGTAATTCATAAGATTTGGGGATGGTAATACCCAAAGGCATATTGAATAGAATACTATTTCTTGAACCATGGTGTGCATAAGAGCCATCAAAATAGAACTTCCAAGTTACTGGCTCTATTTGAAGAATGTGCATATATAGAAAATAAACTAAGATAGGATTCAAGCTCTCTATGGGCACATCTACCAATTTATCATCAATGGCCTATCCTTTTATTTCTTTCCTATTGACATACTCAATATAAAATTCACTTAGGATCATCATCCACTTGGCCAATCTGCCTGCTAACATTATCGTGCTGAGAAAATACTTGAGGGGATCAATCTTGGAGATGAGCTTAACCTTATGTATCAAAAGATAATGGTGTAGCTTTTGGGAAGCAAAGACTATGGCTAAACAAGATTTTTCAATAAAGGTGTAATTAAGCTCATAGTTGACTAGGGTACGACTGATGTAATAAATGGCCCTTTCTTTTCCCTGGTCATTTTCTTTCACTAAGAGGGCTCCAATTGATTTATTTGTCAAGGAAATATATAGAAATAATGGTTTGTGTGATACTAGTGGATTCAACAAGTAGTTTTTGAGTAAATCAAAAGCCATTTGATACTAACCATCACATTTAAAAATTATGTCCTATTGGAGTAAGTGGATGAAAGGCACACACTTTTTTGCTAATTGGGAAATGAAATGACAAACTAGTTGAAGTCCTCTTTGAAGAGAATGTAGCTGACTCAAGTTCATCAAAGGTTTCATATTGACTATAGCCTGTACCTTTTTTAGGATCAACTTCTATTCCTTTGGCCGAGACAATGTATCCTAGAAGTTTGCTAGGTTTGATGCCAAATGTGCATTTTTGGGGTTTAGCCTAACTTTCAATGCCTCTAGGCAAGTAAATATCTTATCCAAGATGGGGAGATGATCTTCTTAGGTATGAGATTTGGAAATAATATCATCAATATAATCTTCCATAAAAATATGCATCATGTCATGAAAGATAGTGGTCATGGCCTGCTAATAGGTGGCCCCTGTGTTCTTTAGCCCAATAGGCATCACATTCCAACAAAATGTAACCTATCACAAGTAAAGGTTGTTTTCTCTTGGTCCTCTAGTGCTATCCCAATCTGATTATACCCTAAAAATCCATCCATGAGTGAAAACATGGCAAAACTTGTGGTTAGATCTACAATTATGTTAGTGTTGGGATGGGGGAAATTATCTTTAGGACATGCTTTGTTTACATCTCATAAATCAGTGTAGATGTGTATGCTACCATATTTATTTGATATAGGCATAATTTTTGATACCCATGATGCATACACTAAGGGCCAAATGAAGTTGGTGCTAATCAATTTCTCTAATTCTTTTGACTAGCAGGGCTATGTGGGGATGTATTTTCCTAGGCTTTTGCTTAACTGGCTTGACCTCTAGAGAAATGTTGAGGTCATGAAGGATTAGAGTTGGGTCTAATCCTAGAATGTCTATGTAAAACCATGTAAATTTTATTTTCCTCTCTTTGAAGAAATGAATGACTGTGCTTCTTTCTTCCATATTTAAAGACTATACCAAGTGGATGATACTTGGTTCCTATTCTATTTTGATGTTGAATTTTTCTATAGGCTCAATTAGGATAGATGATAATTCCTTCAAGTATTTAGGTAAGGTATCAATCATATCATATGTGGGTGCCACAGTTGTGTTTTCACCTTGGGATGCATCATTTCTAATTTTTCCTATTTTTTTCAAGATCACGTACAACCTGATGGTGGTCATTAAGGCTTTGAAGTGCTCGACTTGCTCTAGTATGATTAAGATGATTGATATCAGACCTATCTATGGGCATTTCTTATTTTCTTTATAGACAAAATGATTCAATTGTGTTAATGTAGATGAAGACATCATGGTCAATGTCAACATTGGGAATATGGTGAGGGTCGATTATATCCCAACTAATGAGTTTAGGATAGACTAAGGAGAGTGGCTCATAATATGGATAGGATTTGAGTAGCTTTAAATACATGACCTCATTTGATGGTTCATATGCTGTATCAGTTAGGTCTATAACATGCACTTCCTCTAAGGTATCAGGAAAAGTAAAGCTGGCGAGTGGCTCATAATAGTCATCTTCAACTTCTATTGGAAAGAAGTTAGAAAAAGGGTTTGAAACTAAGCCCTTCAATAGATTCATCATCCTCATATGATGTGATGTGATGTGTCTATTTTGTATCAGCCTCTAAGTTGTTTTGAGGTGTGCTAGCTCTTGGTGCACTAAAGTTTGGACAAGAGGTAGATCCTTGTGTAATGAAACCATTGGATGTGGGAATGTGAACAACATCACATTCTTTGTCATGAATGGACTCTTCAAATAATGATTTAGATTCTAATTTGGTGGAATCATCATCATCTTCATTCATAGAGGTGTCCATGATCATTTTTCTTGTGTGATGCAAATTTGGGAAGGATAGTTTCACATTTTTATTGTCAAACACTTTCTGGTTACTACATCCCTTTCTTTAGACACCCACACCAAGGTGGAAGAGGAAGAATCATTGTATTTGGGATGAGACTTTGGAGTGGTCTATGCATTGTCTTGTTCACTATACTCCACCCCTATTTTGGATCTGTTAGACCTGAACTATGCTACTAGGGATTTGATGATGCCTTTTCCTTTCCCTAAGGGGCCATCTCCCATATATGCCATTTTTTAATTAAGTCAAAACCTTTTCCATATAGGTGATGGGAGATGTCAATATTTTTTTCACTAATTTCTTCTATAGGGCTTGAAAGTACACCACTTTCTTTGATAAAATGTGCACGGTAAGGTCTACTAGTGGATGATGGTTTGTTGTGAGATCTTGGAGAAAGTGGAGGATCAAACAATGAGATCGAGTACTCACCTACCCCTTTGCATTGTAGTTTTCACTTCCTATCAAATTATTTCATTAGCCTATCCATTTCTTCATAATGTGATTGTTTGGGGTCCTTTGATGATGATGGTGAGGGAAGGGAAGAACTTGAAAAACCAACTTCTCTTTACCCTTAGTCAATGTAGATAAGTGGTCATTATTTTGGCTAGTAGAATATGAAGTTTCTATTGATGAGGACCAATTGATGCCACCTATTAGGGTTTCAATTTCTTTCCTATTATGAGGAACAATGGAGTTACAATATTGGGCAAGGTTTTGATCCTCAGGTATAGTCACCTCTTGACCCATGTATAGAAATTTGATACATTGATGGTAAGTGGAAGGAATAGCTTGCATGTCATAAATCCATGGCCTCCCTAACAAGATATTATAAGTCAATTGTAAGTCTAAGACTTGACAAATAGTTTCTTTTGCAACTAGACCTACCCTAATCAACATGATAACCATGCCCTTGGAAGATCTCTCCTTTTCATCATAAGCCTTAATGGTGATTTCCTTTTTAGAGTCAACAACATCCTCTGTATACCCTAAGCCTTTTACCAAATTTAGTGTGCAAATGTTTAGCCTACTCCACCATCAACCAAGAATCTTTTAACTCTATTTCTATGAATGAACACTTCAATGTCAACAAGGAGTTTTGGGAATGAATGATGACATATCATCTTAAGTAGAAAAGGATACACAATGAGGGGCAACAAGGTTGCTAATCATGTTTTGAAGTCTACTAACATCCAAGTCATTTGGCACTAAGGCTTTGGTGAGAATTTCGCTATGTTTAGGGGAAATTTGTAACAACTTAAAAATAGAGATATGGGCGGGAGTCTTGAGTAACTAGTTGACCACGCTATATTTGGGTAAGGAGGAACTCAATGTTTCATGATCAAAATTTGTCATAGGCCCTAGTAGAATGAATTTA
Source organism: Cupressus sempervirens (assembly GCA_028749045.1). NCBI lineage: Eukaryota > Viridiplantae > Streptophyta > Pinopsida > Cupressales > Cupressaceae > Cupressus > Cupressus sempervirens. The sequence continues at coordinate 211,510,430 of CM053789.1, forward strand.
TAGGCTTCGCCTTAGGTAACAACATTTGATGATTATTTCTTGTTTTTATTTTTAATTATGATGACATTTATGGCCTCATCAAATCTAGAAATCATGTTGATGGTGTTATCATAGTGATGAGAATAATTAACCTCATCATGAGGAGGTGCATTCTGATTAGCTCTAGAGGATTCACCCTTTTTGTGGCTCATAAAGGGGTTCTTCAAGGCTGCATGGTCTTCATTATTGTTAAGGTTATTCACTTTGATAGTTCCATCATTGAATAATTTTTGTATGGACCCCTTAAGGGTGAACTAATTATTTGTTAAGTGCCCCCTAGTTTGGTGGTAGGCACAAAAATGCTTGTCACTCCACCACTTCATTTTAACTTGCAGTTCATAGGGTTTGGCCTCGAGGAGTACAATGAGTTTTTTAGCCAATAGGGTTTGCAAAGTACTCTCATAAGACACCCTAATAGGTGTATATTCCTTGAGTATGTTAAAAGAGTAATATCTTCTTAGGGGAGGAAATTCATTATAAGAAACTTATTGATTAGACGTCAAGGGAGTTGCCATTTTATGTCTATAAATGGATAAGCATTATCTTGTTTAGGTCTATTTGGATTGGTGTTATTGACGATAGGATATTGCTGATTTGGATAGGGTTGAGTTTGTGGTTTGACATGGTTAGCTTCAACCACCCTTGAAGTTGGAGCCAATAATTCGTGGGTTTTAAGAGAGTATTGATGAAGATGCCAATATTCTCTTTCTTTGGAATGTCTCTATGGTATTTGACAAATGTGTGACTCCATCTTTGTAGGAATATTTTGAATGATTCTCTAAGAATTTGTTTCATGTTACACAAATCAATCATCATAACTTCCATTTCAATATTATAAGAGTACTGAGCGATGAAAATAGAAGCTAATTGATCAAAGGACTTAATATTAGAGGGTAGCTTGGAGAACCACTCCATGTCTTTCCCTCTAAGGCTCCTAGGAAATAGATGCATTAGGTAAGTTGTGTCATGAACAAACTCCATACTTTGAGTATAAAATTGTCTAAGATGATTTTGGGGATTCGATGTACCAAATTATTTATCATATTTTCATATCAACACATTTCAAGGGAAAAGTGTAAAGGTAATGCTTTTATCAAATGGAAGAGGACACACCTTTTCATGGCTAAATTTTGCAGGTTGTAATTTTCCTTTCTTTATCCTTTCCATTTCCAATTATAGTCTTGTAATTTTTGTGTGACAATATCTAAAGGTGACTCTTCTTCATCTCGTTTAAGGTTGGTCACATCAAAGTTGAATGGAAGTTTTGCACCTTGTTGTGCTAATGCTAGTATGTAATGTTCTTTGTGTTTTTCAAGTATCTTGTCCATGATATTAATAAGCCTAGGATTTTGCTAAAAGTCTTCAATTTTAGTTTCAATGCTTTTTCATCCCATGTGTTGGATGAACCCATTTTGACAAAAAGTTTTGAATTTTGGTTGAACAGGGGTGATCATGGGTAATTGTATTTGGTGAACAATCTATTGGTGTGATAGGTTCAATAAGATCTAGAGATTTCATGCATTTGATTGTTCTTCTGGCTATTCTAGCAATCACCCATATAGGTGATCATTTTGGTTTCTTGGCTACCTTGGTTTTATGTAATGTCATCAGCTATGAATAGGATTCCTCTAACTCTTATGCATTTTTTCAATATGAGGGTTTCTATTGACAGTGATTCATTTAGAGTAACAAGCTAAGTTTGACAAGGCATTTGACATTGTTGATAGGATAAGTTCACTTTCAGGAAGTTAGGTAGGGAATGAATGTGTGTCTCCAAATGTTTATGGCTCGATATGCAAAGTGAAGCAATAATGACTATTGGATTCAAAATATTTGAAGGGAAATTATAATTTTGTTTGTTCTAAAAATAATTATAGTCAATTTTGGGATCTACTAGTCTTGGAAAATATCAGTGAGGAAAAATGGTATCCAAATCCATTGTTTGTTTGCAAGTTTCATGTGTGCAGATAGCTCCTATTTTAGGTTTTTTCTCAAATTTGCCACATGATTGCTCAGATGGACTATTATAGTCAGTGTATGCACTATTTTGTTATTCATTAGGCATTATTCTGTAGAGAAAACACATTGTTTTAATGTTCATATGTTGTATTTTGTGAATCAAATGTGTTGTAATGAGGAGCAAAAGTGCTATTTCAATGTTTAGATGTGTTGTTTTCAAGTTAGATGCACTATAACAGAATTCATATGCATCATAGAATGGATCAAATGCACTATTTTAAGAAATAAATATTCTATTTTAGGGCCTTCAACAACATTCTTATTTTGAGCTTGGTTTTAGTAACAGTTTGTAGTGGCATCGTTTTGGGAGGACTGTGGTCCGAATTGGAGTTTATTGTTAAGTCTCAAAAAGAAATCCAAACACAATAGTGATAGAAATGACAATAAAATATAAAACTGTAGGCACCTAGAAAATGGAAGAAAAGGGCTTCCTAACTAGATTTTCTAGAGCTAGTGACTAGTGGGTATTAGTTTTTAACCAACAATGTTTGGTTTTAACTCTCCTATGATAGAGAGATTCCCACCAATGCTAAGTAGGTTTGGTGAAATCCTTAGTCGGACTACTAGAGGAATACTATATTCCAAATATGGGTTGCTTGCATTTGATTGGGAATGCAAGATTGGAAGAAATTCTGTCTCACCAGCCCTACTAAGGCAACACAGGAAGTAGCCTTTCTATGGCTGAGCAATCCTACCTAGTAGAAAGTAGGAAAATGGAAATTAAATATAGGTTTAAGAATTTGATCACTCAAGGAAAGTGAGAGAATATCCCTACTATCTTGACCTCCCAAACACAACAAAAATAGTTGTTCAATTACGAGCCCTTATACTACAAAAGACAAGGGGCTCCTAGTTAAGCTATGTGTGGTTCTTTCCTCATTTGGTTACAACTAATCTTTATAGAAGGTTAGGAATTTTGATGAACTCAAAATAGTTGATAGCATAGGCCCACTCCCATTTAGGTCATCGAGATCAAACATTTCTATTAAACTAGGTTTTGAACTTAGAAATGTTGCACTTTGAATTGAAAAGGGACAAGGTCCACTTACCTGATTCGATGCTAGCAAGGGCTAGGGGCATTTCTAAGGCTCTTCATTCCTGTCACATGCTATTAGTATTTTGGGAGTTCTCATTAGCTTGGAATAGATCTGTAAGCAACCAATAATTAGATCTGGAAGTTAGATTTGGCAATTTATGACTTTTATCATATGTGCTATAGGAATGAGCATTTGTGTTACAAAATTTATCATATGCACTATTTAAACTTGTAAATGCACTACAACAAGTTGCAAATGCACTGTAAGAATAAGAAAATGTGCTATAAGAATAAGCAAATGCACTATAAGAATAAGAAAATGTGCTAGAAGAATAAGTAAATGTGCTATAATAATAAGCAAATATGCTATAAGCAAATATGCTATAAGCATAAGCAAATGCATTATCAGAATAAGAAAATGCACTATAAGAATAAGAAAATTCACTATAAGAATAAGAAAATGCACTATAAGAATAAGAAAATCCACTACATAAATCTTCAAAATCATTACAAAAAGATTTAAATGTGTTAAAAGACTATTTAGAAGCATTAAAACATAGTTCAGAAGTGTTGTAGCATTAGAAAATTGCAAATCTGACCTTTGTGCATTTAGGGAAGTCTTTGAGAGTTTATTGTTTCTATTATGAAGCTTCCAAAATATTGTAGAACCTACAACCAATTAGATCTGTGCAAGAAACACAAAAAATAATAATTCTACAATAAAAATAGAAGACTAGAAAGAAAGATTGAAGAATAGAGAGCCTTTAAGTTCAAGCCCCATGGTTGGTGCCAATTTGTACACAAACAATTCCTTTATTAATGAGACTTTAAGGTAGAGAAAATAAATGACAACAAATTAAACTAAACCTAAGAAATCATTGTCAAAATGTAAAATCTACAAATGTCCCATGTTTACCTATCTACAACCACTAAGAATGCTCTCAAACCAGTATTGCAGTGATAGTTCTAGAATGTGAGTATGCTTAAAATGCAAATATACAAAAATGTACATCTATGACTAAAATGCAAATTATATGTGGGTAAGAACCCTAGAATGCTATTAAATGGATATGTAATGAGTTAAATATTTGATAAAATGATACTAAATGACATGAAAAGAAAGCTAAGAATGGTATCAAAATGACATGAAATTGCTAAGATGACAATGTTAGCATAATAAATCTAAATTTTCCTATAGTATAGATGACTAAAACTTGGGTCCCTTAGCTCTTGAATTTTCCTCCTATTTATAGGGTTTCAGAAGGGGTTGGGATAAGAATTAGGATTTAGCCTTTGACTGGAGAGTGGAGATGAAACTGTAAAATATCTCATAAGGGACCATGAGGAAGGGTCCAATAGAAATAGTTTTGAGGATAAAAGAGGATTTCCACTTTTGTGAGGATAAATGGATTTATTGATTTAATAAATGTTCTATTTATTTTCAAACTTTTATCTTTTTCCTTTTCCCTTTTTGAATTTCATTTTATGATTTGAATTGTTTTTCTCTCCTTTTTACAATGATTTAGGTCCTTTTTGATTTGGTTTTTGATTGATTGATTGATTTTAAAGTCTATTCAATTTCTCTCTGATTTAATCCCTAATTTATATCCTTTGATCAAAATTGTATTATTTATGTTTTTGCCAATTTTTGGGTGTCTACACAACATATAAATACTATGAAGTATATAACAAATGATCAATGTACTTAATACAATGAAACTAAACCAAGATCAATGCCAAAGTTCCAACCATGGCCTCACAAACATAAATATGACAACATGATCTAAACCATCTCAACAAAAGAGACAACATATTCCATATGAACATACCATAACATGTCAAAACTCTAAACACATATCAAGAGTATACCATAATATAATAATGAAACCATCCTCACACCAATGATAGCATGCCAAATGAAAGCATAAACCACACCTTTACCAAGAACCCCATGAGTCCTCAAGATGCAACCATCTCCACACATAATGAAGAACTATGTCCACACACCATAAAGAACCAAGTGCACCAAGAAATTGTCAAAGACACTTCTACAACAATAGGATCTAAGAGATCCTCCAATATCTCGAAACACTCAACATATATATCAACACCAATAACTCCCACTCAACCATTGTATTGAGTCATTCCACTTGAACATTTGACTACCCTTCATCATGTGAATTATATAGTTGTTAATTTTTGAGAAATCAAGAACAAAACTCCTCAAGACATTTACTTTTCTAAAGAAGGACTTAATTCTAGATTTTCTTGCTGATAGGTTGATTTTTTGGATAGCTTTGACACATTTAGGATCAATCTTAATTCCTTCTTGAGACACTATGTGACCCAAAAACTTGCCTTCTATAACACAAAAGGTAGATTTCTTGTGGTTAATGGAGATTCCATGTTCCCTACATCTCATCAACACTTTCTCCAAGTCATTCAAATGACTCTCTCCTTTCTTGGAGAAGACTATTAAATCATCCAAATTTAGGACAACAATCTTGTCCTTTAAATCTGCAAGGGATGAATTCATGACTCTCTAAAAAGTAGCTCCATCATTAATTAGTCCAAAGGGCATTCTATTATAAGAAAAATTTCCCCAAGGAGTGGTGAACACTTTTTTAAATTGATCATTTGGATCTACTTCAATTTGATTGAAGCTTGATAAACCATCCAACATGGAAACCATCTTAGATCCCTCCACAGTCTATAGTAAATGATCCATATTAGGGAAAGCATAGTTATCTTTAAGAGAAACCTGATTCAAATTTCTAAAATCAACACATATTCTAATCTCCTCACTCTTTTTCTTGGTAGGGACAATATTATCTATCCAAGTTACATGGTGTATAAGATATATGATCCTCACTTCCAATATCTTATGGATATCTTTGAAGATGGCATCTAAGATTATTGGCCTATAGTTGCATTTATTTGGTCTAAAAGGGATTCTATCAGGCTTAAGGTGAATCTTATGTTTAAACCCAATATTTTTTAAAGTTTTTTAAATCCTCATATCCCCAAGCAAAAATATCTTGATATTCAAAAAGCAACACTTTATCCATATTCCTTTCTTCATTATAACAATTACTACTAATATTAATCATCTTAGGCTTAAAATTAGTGCCTATATTCATTCCCTCAAAATCTCTAGAGGTTTCACCTTTCCTGCCTCTTTCTCTTCTAATAAATGCATAATGTGTATTAAATAACTTTTCTAAAGAGATTAAATGCCTAGGAATTTTTTACCTTTTAGTTTCTCAGCACTAAGCTCCAAATAATTTGTGCTATCAGGGGAGAATTCTTGACAAGGGCTTTCACTTCCTTCAAATTATTGGTTAGTGAAAGGCTCGACTCCTTCTAGGAAGCATTGGATCTTCTTATTTCTAGTGAAGACTTGCCATGATTTAGTATTATTAGGTACATTAGGTTTGAAGAGGACTTCAACTTTATATTGTTTATCTTCAAATTCTAGATGAGGTAGCAAAAGGGATGAAGGGGAAGCTAACATGTCTGCCCTTACATTTTGTTCCCTTGGAACAACTTGTATAGAGAATGAATCTAGGTTTTCTATTTCATCCCAGACTCTATTGCTATAGTTCCAAAGTCCTTGGTTCTTCATAGTATATTGACTTTACACTTGTCTCATTATGAATTATTCATCACCTTGGGCCTTTATGATTTTCACACCTCTTTTTTTGTAGAAGTGATACCCAATAGTTATGCTTCATACTCTACAATATTATTTGTGTTTCTTAACTGCAACTTGTAAGAAAGTTTCGTCAAACCTCCCTTAGGAGAAATAAGCACCACACCTACTCTAGATCCAGTAGTTTCACAACTACCATCAAACACTAAGGTCCAAATCATTTGATCATCAAGAGGGTATAATTCTTCTTCTAGAGCATTGAAGTTAGCAAACATCATATAGTTAACATAGTCCATTTCTTGTTACAAGATTTGGGCTTTGGCATCAACATATTTTATTATAGTAAACTTAGCTTTCTCCTCAAGTTCAAACTTGATCTTTCCATTTCCAACATAGATAATAGCATAAGAGAAATCTAGTTTAATTTCACCTCCCATATCCTTTTAAAACCTCTTAATTAACACCATGCCATAATTGGCAGGGATGTTTTCCACAAGGATGGTTGATTTCATTCTCTGCGCTAGACGTGTAGTTAAGGCTACTTGGGCATCCTTTACTTGACCTAAAAGGGGGACTTGTCTATAATCCATAGAGTAACAATACCTAAAGATCCCAGTTAAAGGAACACCTAAGGCATGTACAATAGTAGAAGGAATAATATTATCTAAGGCACCTAAGTCAATTATGCAATTATTCAATTTGTGTCCATTTACATATAAGGACACATAAAATGGGTTGAGTTTTTGGCTAGGAGAGGTAGCTAGGGCTGAAGATTCTTCTTCCTTAAATAACATGGGTAGGACTAGTTCTTCAAACATAGGAGAACAATAATTGGTACAAGGTTGATCATTACACATGGTAGTATATATGTTGAGATGAGTTTTATCACTAGTTTCTCCTTTTCAATAATCCATTGATGTTTGCAGTTCAATAGGATGAGACTTCAAGTAATCTAGGGGAAAAACTTGAATACAAGCATCTTTACAATATTGGATAATATCAAATGAGGGGTTAGACTTACCACTTAGATCCACTTTTTATTATTCTCTCCTTGAAGTAGAGGGGGTAGATGTAATGGCCATGGCTAAAAAGTGGCAGGAGCATTATTTCGAACATGGACTAAGCTTGTTGGATTTTTATTCCTTTGAATTCTTGTTGCTATAGTCATTTGTACTCCATCCAAGGTGTAAAATTAGTTACCTCTATCTCCAAATCTAATTCATACTCCAAGTAAAATGTTCCAGAGTCACTAGGGGGAGCAAAATTATCTTCACTTTCACAGTATTCCAATGTTAGCTCATTACTTGTGTTGAGTTGCTTGTATCTATTCATTTCCAAACATGAGAAAACATCATGATCTACTCTTAAGTGGAATATGCACATGCTCTACTTTTTAGGAGCTACCTTAAAGTCAATCTTTTATTGAGCACATGGTAATTGTAAGGTTTTTCCTTAATGTTGTCTTTTGCATATGTCCTGGTAAGGCTAGTAGAATGAAGGAACTATCCTACCCATTTTCCTTTTCATGGAAATCATTTTGTTAATAAATTTTTGAAGAACTACTTTCATGTTATTAGCTATACTGGTAGCACTATTCATGGTAATTCCACTTTGTAGCTCTCTCTTCCATTTTCCAACTACTATTAAATCATCTTCTAGTTCTATTCCCAAAGTCTGAGAAGCTTGGAGATTTTCCACATGTGCTCTTCTAATTTGAGAGCTAATATCTAGAGGCATAAAATTGATGAAGGACGTATTTTTATTATCAAATTTTGGCCTACTTGTAGCAGGAATTTGTTTAACAAACTTGTTAAATATCTCAATGAAGTCTCTCATAGGAATACTTGGTTCCTTCTTGATTTGAGTGAGTTGAGACAATAAAGTATGTTCATCTTCTATGCTTTTATAACATGCCTTAAACCAATTTTGCATGTCTTCCCACGTTGTGATGCATTCCATAGGGAGATGTTGGAACCAATCAACTACAATTTCAACTAATGTCTCAATAAACATTCTTACAACCACATTTTCATGTTGAGGATAGATAATTCTATAGGCTACAAAGAAGGCTATAATATGTTCATCTAAAAATACTTTCTAATCACCATTGAATTTAGGGAAGTTCTTTCTTGAGGCTCTTGGTAAGTCATTATTAGCGACAAGTCATAAAGGGGCCAATAACATTACCCCAAGGCATGACCATTGATGTAGGTAGAATAATTGGTATTGTTGATCTCATATTGGTTCTAACAAGTGAGTGTCAATACACTTAAGCCATTTACTTAATTCATGCCAAACTAATAGTACATGTCGAGCATGACATATAAATAATAGACCATGTCGAGTCATAGTGAGTGCCAAGCCACTCATATGCTGAGTCACTCAAGTGTGGAGGAGATATTGTATGTCGAGAAACTCAAGAGCTGAGTAAAAAGTGGATGCCAAGAAATATAGGTGTCAAGTCACAATAGAAAGATTAGTGTATGGTGAGCATCAGTGACTTCAGATGCCAAGTGAAATAGTTTTGACATATTTGTTTGTAAAGGTACAAAGAACTATGTAAACCATTTTTGAGCTGACTTAAGATTGAATTTTGATATTTTGGAGATAAGGACAAATCTCTATTTGGATTCCCTATGCAATTACATGCAACCAATCAAAAAATAGGAAGGATTAAGAAAAAAAATTGGATGAATTTTAGGCATAGATTTCTACCTAACCCTAAGCCACCAAAGTCTTCTTAAGGATGATGAAACCCTAAAATTTCTAAGAGTGTTGAAGTAGTGAAGAGGATATTTTTCATGCACAAATAGAGCATTCATGGTGACTTATAAGTTATCAAGTAAAACTACATTGCAAAATCAGTAAGAGCAGAATAGCAGATAGAGAAAAGAATACAACAAAGAGAAATTTGATCAAGAAGGATCTAGAAGACATTGTTTAGAGGTGATTTGTTATTAGGCAAGTAAGTGACAACTATAGGATCTATGCTGAGACATTTGAATAGGTGATTTTAGTCAAATATATTAACAAAGTAGTCCTAACAGGCTATATGAAATACTTTAATAGGGTTCTTACTTAGTTATAAGTTAAAGTCCTTTAACTAGGCACACTTTTAACAAGGTGTTGAAATCCTCTATCAATGTGAGACCAAACAATCTTTCTAAGCCTTTAATAGGGCACATCTTTCATAGGGTAGATCATGTTTCATTGTAAAAACATTGTAACCTTCATTGGGTACACCTAATTGCTGCAGTAGTGAAGATTTGTGGGTGTTATCCCCACCCTAGTTTTACCTTCTCACTTGGAAATTTTTTAGGTAATCATATCTGGTGTTATGTGTGTGATTATTTATTTGTACTTATATGATTTAGATGTACATGCTTTATATGTTATTAATTGAATGTATAAGATGGATACATGGTGAAAATTTTATGGGTCCAAAAACTACTGATTGACCCCACCATATGTTTACCTTTCCTATTGTAATTCCAAAAATTGGTATTAGAGCCTTGTTCTTTGAAATAGAAGCTTTGTAGCTTTGAGGAAAGACCTTTAAATGGAAGTCTAAAAATTGGGAAAGATTATTGAGAATCAGGTAATTGAGATACAACTCATTCTACATCAATTGGATGAAGCAAGAGAAGAACTAAAGAAGTCCTTGATGAGAAGGAAAGAAATTCACATTGTAGAAAATGACACACAATACAAAGAGATTGACACTACCAAGCTATTTGCCAATGGTAAATCCAATGAAGCTTTGATATAGCAATTACAGATATGATGGAAAAGAATGGAGTCCAAGATGAGGAAATAAAAAATCTCAAGTTAGAGCAAGAATCACAAGCCATACTACTATGTGAGGTAATTGAACAAAAGAAGAAAGCTATGGAAGACAAAGCCATGGTTGGAAAAGACAAAAGAATTCTAGCCAACGAAAAAGAAGAGAAGTCAATAGGGCTAACCAAGATTTCCAATATGCAATTGGATACTCTAAGTCAAATGGTGAATGCCAACTATGAGTTAAATGTCAAGGACATTGATATAGCTACATTGAAGTTGCAGGGTGAACAATTGCAAAATGATATAAAGAGAGAAAAAGAATTTGTTGAAATTTTCAAAAAGCCAAATGAAGCCATCAAATACTTTGAGCAATTACTGAGATATCCTAGATCTAATAATGACACTTCTAGACTTGGATACACAAGCACTAAATAAGGAGAATCATTTAAAAATGTTGAGGAAAGGAACAACAAAGGTAAGAACTCCAAACTTACTTGTCATAATTGTGGTAAGAAAGAGCATACTACTAATTTTTATAGGAGCTAGACTACAACTCAGAATGTTAAACCCAAAACCATGCCAAACACCAATTTCCACCAAGCTCCACAACACTTCACCAAAAATCCCTCAAAACATGTAGGATTTTAAGCAAGCCTAGGATACTCCTACTCAAAAACCCCTAGTTCGAAAAGATTTTCTAGTAATTGGAGGAACGTCTTTTGGGATTCAACACATAAATCCCAAATTGGTTCTTCACATACATATCCTCCAAGTCTTCAACTTGTATACTCTTTCCCTTGTTCTTCTTCTGCCTCTTCACATCCATCTTAGGGGTGCTATAGGTTTGCTTTCCACACTAATATCCAACCTTCTTAGAATATACTAACTCAACTTGGCTACCAATACTCAGGTTCCTCCTACCAAGCTCCTCATTTTGCAAAGGAATTAGAAAAAACTTCCTGCCACCTTTCTCAATAGTAAATACATTCTTGACACAATCATGCACATCCCTGAAATCATATTGCCAAGGTCTACAAAGAAACACATGACAACTTTTCATGTCCACAATATCACACAATATTTGATCCTTATACTGCCCAATTTGGAAATCAACAAGGCATTCCTCCCTCACTTTGAAAGCATGTTCACCTTGCAACCAACCAATCCTATAAGGATAAGGATGTTTCATTCACTTCAAACCAAGTTTTTGAACCATCTCCTCAGCAACAAGGGTATCACTACTACCACCATCCACAATCACCTTGCAAACTTTACCACCAGACTTATAGCAAATCCTACACAAACTAGTCCTTTGACAAGAACCTAATATCCTCTCACCAACTAGTACTCACTGAGCCAACAAACTTTCTCCTTGCTCCAATTGACTATCTCAAATTACAACGTCATTCACAAAAATAGATGTCCTACCAATTAAACATTCAAAAGATCTATGCCCTTCTTTACTGCATTTGAAATAATCACCTCTAACTCCACCTCCACTTGTTCTCCTTTTCTAATCAATAGGTTTTAGTTCAATTTCAACACTCGGTTTAGCTTGGGCCAAGCTATCCTGCTTCTCTTTCCCTCTAGCATTACCTTAACTTTTCCTTTTCAAATTAACCTCTACTAATAGGGCATATTGATAAGAATCCTCAATTGAAGAAATATTCAACATAAAAACCTCATCATGAATATTGAATCTCAAACCATTATTATACTGAGCAACCTTCTCCTTTGACAATTCTCTATGACTAGACCAAATAGTCAACTTGTAGAACTCATTGGTATAATCTTTTACAGACATATCTTTTTGTTTCAGATTTTGTAATCTCTTAAACAACTCAAGTTCATAATTAGTAGGAATGAACTTAGCCTTCAACTTACTCACCATCAATCTCCATCTAGAGATCTTCATTTCACCTTCCTCTTCTCTATCTCTTTGCAATTCTTTCCACCAAAGAGTAGCATGTCCTTTCAACTTAGTTTGTGCCAACCCCACTTTAAGTGGATCCTCAATATCCTCAAGCTTGAAGTAGTCTTCCAATTCACCAATCCAATCAATCAAGTCTTTAGGGGTCAAAGTACGTAAGAAATTAGAAACCTCCATCTTATACTTCAGCTTCAACTGAGATCCAGGTCTAGCAAATTGACCAACCCTAGTTCCAATATGCCTCTCTACACAATCAGTTTTGTCCTCACCACTAGATCTAGTAGCTTCAAAGTCTTCAACAACTTCCTCATAACTACCTTTAGTACCCACATGCCTAGGCATGCCACCTAAAGAACCTACAATTTCAGCAATCATGTCACTCTTCATCAATGCAATTTCAAATTTAAACTCTACTCTTATCTTCTTTGAGATCCTTTCTTCCATAGCATCACTAAGATCATCAATTTCCCTAGGGTCCAATCTTCTTAGAGGCATCTTCAAAAGTTTTTTCAAACCCTAAGAAACATATCCACCAATCCAAAAGATCAATTAGTCACAAGATCAACCTTCTTTGTAAGTCCTATTGTAAACTACCACAACTTTGGTGATTTGTCCACACACTCAGGAAAACCTTCACTCTGATACCATTTGACATAGTGCAAGGTAGGAGAATCCCTAAAGGATATGTCCAAGCCCCCAAAAAACAACCACATAGTAGAAACACAACAACAAAGCAACAATAATGCAAGATCTAATACCAATCACAACTCTTTATTCATATAACTGATTACATGCAATATGCCTAGTTGTGAGGCCTTCCAGGTTAGGGCCAAATAAAAATAGAAATTACAAAATTAGTTTTTCAAGATCCAACAAGATCCACTTAAAAATCCAATCCTAGCAAGTCCAAATACACAATTGGATAAGAACACCAAGAAAATCCACACTTGTACCCTCAGGTCCACCAAGCAATCCTCTAGTTCTCAAGCTACAACCCTAGCTCTTCAAAATTTGCATCTAGACTTCATCCCCTTCTCCAAGATATAATGATACCTACCACCTAAAGGCTCCACAAAACCCCTTACTTATACCCAACTAAGCCACAAGTCACCCAACTCATTACAAACTAAATTAACTCCCTTACATTAAATATAGGTTGAGCCATAAGTTAGCCACAACATAAATTAAACATCGATACACAAATTAAATGCCAAAAGTTGGCTCATAGACAACTCAACACCAATAGAAACTAAGACCAAGCTGAGTGTTAGCAAAACAAAGCTAAGCACCAAAAAATTCCCAAGCATTGTCAAACTCCATAGACCATGTCGAGCTGCTAGACCATGCTGAGCTACTAGACCATAGCTCCATAGACCATGCCAAGCTACCAAACCATGCTAAACCCCAATTTCTACCAAGGTCCACAACACTTAACCAAAAATCCCTTCAAACATGCAACATTGTAAGTAAGCCTAGGATGCTTCTGTATCAAATATGGACATAGAGCTTTTGATTGCAGATTCAAACCCATGTGGTCATCAAATAGATAAGCAAAGATAAGAAACAATGACAACTCTTATAACTGGGATTATAATACAAGATATAGCTATCATTATTGTCAAGAATATGGATATGTTCCTAAAAATTGCATTAGGACATACTTTAGTGGTAACTACCAAAGGTGGTTGAGTCAAACCATATGTTTTAGATGTTTGAAGACTAGTCATATCAGTAGGTATTGTCTAACAATCTCAAAGGCACCAAGTTGTGAATTTGATAAAGACAAAGGTAAGGAAAATTTTGGACACATTAGAGATGAGATGAATAAGACATGGAAAAAGAAAGATGATTATAGCACATCAAAAGAAGAAGGGATCACTTCATCAAATGGGTCAAGTAATCACAACTCATCAAACTAGGCAATCAAAATGTATGTGGGACTAATATCTAAAAGTTATATCATACATTAGTTCCAAAAGATTCTAGTACTAAAAGGACTATATTATCATAAAAAAAAGATGCAAGGTGTTTTTAGGAATTCAAAAAAAATATTTGAGTTTTGCATGTTGTTGTCGAGTAATGGAAATGTCAATGGATGCTAAGTGAGCCTGCAATTGGTTGATGTCAAGCTTAAATCTCTATAAGAACTTCACATTAATTATAGGGTTTTCAAAGGATATTTGATAAATTTTAGCTCATTCTTCATCATTTCAAATCTAAGAAAGAGCAAGTAGAGCAGAAGGTGATCTAGAAATCTATTCCAAGAAGTTGCAGAGGATTCTAGTAGCACTCTCACACCCATTCATCATATTTCATAAGGTACTTATCAAGAGCCAAGCTACGTAGTTTTAATTTTTGTAAACACTAGTTTTGCATTATGGCATCAAGTTAGAGGGAAATGAAGTTTTGAACATTTAGTTAGTAATTAATGAAGTAAAGTAGCCTATTTTCAAAGCTATTCCTAACATTTCTTATAAGCAAGACCCTTCTAGTGCATTATCGATGATTCTATTAAATTCAATAATGGTCCAAGATGTAAGAAAATGCTACAACTATAAGATAGGAATCATTAGGGATATGGAAATTAGGGAAGCATACAAAAACCTTTGTGACAATGGCATTTTAAAAGAAGAATTCAAAATTGTTGGAAGAAAGGGATTAACATGAGCCCTAGATTTTTTGAATGTATTCAAGATAGAATGGATAAGAATTATGCTTAGCTAAATCCATGATGGTTTCTTATAGCTGGAGAATGGAACTATCAAGATTATGAAGAGAATAATCCATAAGGTTACTAGTTACCCAACCCTAGATCAGCCTAAGATGTTGAGAAGTGATTCAAAGGAAGTGATTAAAAAGAATACTAGAGCTGTCTAGAACAAGAGAGGCATGACAATAGACACAATCACTAATCCTCTAATAAATTTTGTTGTAAGGGTTATATCACACAAGTTCTATCAATCTAGTAAATTGAATAGTGTTCCTTGTATAGCTATGGATATTGGATACAAGATTGTCAAGAAAGATCATACATATGATCTAGCAGAGCTACAGTTGCAACAACTGAGGGAGAACCTTAGAGCAATTAGGAAAACTAAGAGTGCACAATGTGAATTTGGCTCTATATTGATCTGTATATTCTTTTTATGTGCAAAAAAAAAACCCCTCATTTGGTACTATGGGATGGAAAATAAATAGATTAGTAGCTGTATAGATTGGTGATTATATTGAGTAGTTAGGAGAAAATTTTGAATCTTTGATGACAAGTAATTTTTAGGACTTCAAAAATTCAATGAAGGAAAGACTAAGAATACCAATATATTTAGTTGACAAAAATTATAATGATGTATGTTTTCTTGTGGATGTTGATTATACATTTGTACAAGCTACCACACCAAGGGTAAGATGTCTAAGACCCTTAGGCTATGAAATAAATGTGGATGAAGCCTTTGTAGCTATAAAAACTTTACTAACAGAAGAGATAGACAAAACTGCAATATTTTTTGGAAATTATGAGATGGTAAAGTCCAAGATTACCATGGATTTGAAGACTACTTTAGCTTTGAAGAAAATGGAAAATATAGTGAAGAAGTTGAAAGCTAAGTTTGGAGAGGGTGTTGGAGAGGAGGAAGAAGAAGAAGAAGAAGAGGATGAAGAGGAAGAAGAAACCCAAACACAAAAACCTTTAGCATTGGCTCAAGGAATGGGAGAAGACCAAGAAGAGGAGGAGACCGAAGGTGTTGAGGGAGAAGAAGTTGAGGAAGCATCTACTCCTATCAAGTCAAAGAAGAGGAAGGCCAAGGTAGAACCTAAGGAAAAGACTAAGAAAATTGCCAAACCAAGTCAACCCAAGCCCACTGCACCTGCAACAAGAGTCAACACATGTGAAACTACACAAAAGGCCAAGGAAAAAACCAATCAAGTAGAGAAATGAGGTCAAGAATAGAAGAGACCAAGAAGAAAATGTGTTGCACAACCAAATTATGAAGAGGAGAAAATAGAGTTAGATGACATCAACCAATTCAAAGTGGTGAGTCATAACCCTCTTTTAGATCTTGAAAATTTATGTGAAAATGTTAAGAATAATGTAGATCTATCAGGATTCAGTCATGTTGATTTTGATAAATTGGGTAAAGTAAAGAAAAACCAAGTGGAGGAGGCCATATATGCCATGATGGAAATTTTCAAGACAACCCCGCTAGAATTTGCCAACTCTATGCCTAAAAATCTATATAACATAGTTGAGCAAAAATGGCATTACTGTCTAAACTTGGAGAAACAAATTAGGTAGACAGCACTAGCCCAAGTGATGCTTGAATTAAATTAGGTAGAAATCGCTAAGGCTATAAAGAAGTATGTTGTTAGGTTCACACCTAAATACAAAGCCTTTACCATTTTGCAAAAAAAAATTGAAGATGTAGTAAAAAAGTCCACACAAATATGGAAAGCAACATATGGATTGACTAAAGTAAAGAAAAGAGAAATTGAACCTATTGAGGTCAATGATGATGAAGAAGATGATGACAAAGATAAATTTTGAGGGAGGAATAGAAATGGAAGTAGATGACAATGAAACAACTGAGCCTAAGAAACTAGAAGAACAAAGTGTGCAAGACACACAATTTCCAAGTATCAATCCTGCACATGACACAATTAAGACAACTAAAATAGTAACTATCAAGGATGTTTCCGATCTATCAGCTTAGAACATCAATTCTCTTACTGAAGAAGATTTGAAGAAGATATTAGATTAGTCTACACTGTAAGCTAAATTTTATAATAATCCTATTTTGATTAGTGTAGATGAGCTACAAAAGTCTATGACTAGTGTTGCAAAGGAAAAGGTGAATCCACAAGAACCACCTTCTACTATCCTTCTAGTCATTAATATACAAAAAAATGCCAAAAGATACACCTACCAAGGTTGATACAATTTCCAAAATTGATACTATTGGGAAGAAGGCAGTTGAACAACAAGCCACCACTATAGGACAATAGGAAATAGGTCAAATAGACCTATCTACACTATAGCACAAGGACAAGGTGCAAGATAAGTCATTATGGGTGAACAGAGAAATCCTAAAGTGAATATAATGACACCCCAACTAAAGGAGAAAACTACCATCCAATCCCTGGTAACCTTACTAGAATATGACACTCCATCTAGTCATTCTCTTTAGAAGCTAAGCACAAATGATACTGCATTATGGATTGCAAAGATAATTCAATATGGAGATGTAAAACTTGATGAAGAAATTGTTATACTTAAATATGATTATGATACCATGAAAATAGAACAAATAGGGATATTACAATAGGCCCTAGAAAGGAAAAAGCATCAAGAAATGCTAAGGAGAGAAGACGAGTAGAAGTAGGCATTATAAGACATTAAAGGTATCTTTCTAGATGTATTTAGTCTACCAACTTCTAAAGAGATCAAGCTACTAATGGAATAGCTGACAAATATAGTGGAAAATTTTGGTAATGAAAACCTAAATACAAATGCTATATTACTTGAATGGTCAGAAAAGAAGTTCTAAAACAAGGTGAATGAGAAAATATCTAATGAGCACTAACACAAGTTGCACTAGAAACTAAGGTTGAGGATGTAAAGAAGGTACTTTAGAACATATTCTCATTGTCCACTAAATTTTGAAACCTATCACTCTTCACATTTTGAGTCTAGAAAGCCAAATCACTACATTAGATGCAAAACTACCAATAAATCCAGCTTAGAGTGAGAAGCATTTCAATACATTGCTTTAAACATAGAGTTAGTTAGCTATATTGATAGTAGATGAGGCTAACATAAGAGCTAAATTGACTAGGATCTAGTCAGCTCTCACCCCATATATAGAAATTTTGCACAAGGAGCTAGGCTATGCTAAAACCCTACTAAAGAAAAACCCCAATCTTTCTACTTTAGATGGTCTAGTCTACCTTGTTGCCAAGATTGCCTTCCAAATCAAGCCATTAGATGTCACCTATGATAACTAGGATACAAACCTCAAGATAATATTGGATGTCCATAAAAAATTTATGGAAAAACACACAATAAGTGTATAATCCATTGACATAAGTGTCAAAAAGGGGTAGACTAAAGCAAAAGAGAGATATATTTTTGGGGGAGAAATTGAGAACAATAGAGAAAAGAGAGAGAATGAAACAAGAAGATATCTATTAGCAAAAAAAAAGCATAAAATCAAAATGTATCAACAAAGACACATTTACTTAGAAGGATTATATAATTTTGGTTTTAGAACAGACTCATCAAGTTAGTGGGAGTTATCAAAATTTGAGGCATACAAGTTATTACAAAATTTTGATATTTTCAATTTTTGTATATAAGCCAAGTTGAGATATGTTATGCTCGTGAGGTTAAGGATGATAATGTATACTAAAGTGTTTTTGACACTCATGTCAAAGGGGGAGATTGTTGGTCTTAGATTGGTTTGGACAAATGACTCTCAACATAATTAGTCTATTTACTTAGTTCATGCAAAACCAATAGTACATGCCGAGCACAACATATAAATAAAAGATGATAATGAGTCATAGTGAGTTCCAATCCACTCATGTGTCAAGTCATTCAAGTCCTAAGCATATAGTGTATGCGAAGTGACATAGGAGCTGATTTAATAGTGGATGCTGAGAAATACAAGTGTTGAGTCACAAAAGAAAGATAAGTGTATGCTGAGCATCAAAGACTTCAGATGTCGAGTGAAATGATGCTAAGTGAAACATTTTTGACATTTTTGTTTGTAAAGGCACAAACAACTATGTAAACCATTTTTGAGCTGACTTAAGATTGAATTTCAATATTTTGGAGATAAGGATGAATCTCTATTTGGATTCCCTATGCAATTACATGCAATCAAAAAATAGGAAAGATTAAGCAACAAAATGGATGAATCTCAGCTGTAGATTCATACCTAAACCTATGCCACCAAAGTCTTCTTAAGGAGGATAAAATCCTAAAATTTCTAAGAGTGTTGAAGGAGTGAAGAGGATAGTTTGCATGTACAAATAGAGCATTCATGGTGACTTAGAAATTATGAATTGAAACTACATTGTAGAATCAATTACAAGAGAATAGAGGATAGAGAAAATGATATAGAAAAGAGACATCTGATCAAGAAGGATCAAGAAGACATTGTTTAGAGGAGATCTATTATCATGCAAGCAAGTGCCAACCTTAGGATCTATGTTGATACATTATAACAAGTGATTTTAGTCAAATCTCTTAATAGAGTAGTCCTAACAGGCTATATGAAATCCTTTAACAAGGTGTTTACTTAGTTGTAAGTTAAAGTCCATTAACTAGGCACACTTTTAACAAGGTGTTGAAATCTTCTAACAAGGTGAGAGCTAATAGTCTTTGTAAGCCTTTAATAAGGTAGACCTATTATAGGGTAGATAATGTTTCATGGTCAAAACATTGTAACCTTCATTGGATACACTTTATTGCTGTAGTAGTGAAGATTTGTGTGTGTCATCTCCACCATAGTTTTACCTTCTCACTTGGAGGGTTTCTAGGTAATCATATCTGGTGTTATGTGTGTGTGATTACTTATTTGTGCTTACATGATTTAGATGCACATGCTTTATATGTTATTCATTGAATGTATAAGATGGATGCATGGTGAAAATTTTATGGGTCCAAGTCTAAACTACTGATTTACAAGCCCCCCCCCCCCCCACAAAAAAAAAGAAGCTTACCTTTCCTAAGGTACTTGATGGAAGTCGACATTAGTTGGGGCTACAAATCCATGTAAGGTGAGAGCATTACACAACAACAAAATTTGAATAAAAAATATAGGAGAGGAAGAGGAATGACTACATCTTCAAGAAGTAAGATGTAGAGGTGGAAATAATGATCACAGATACCTTGAAACACTAGGTCCCTTGACCAAGCTCTCCCTCTTCTTAGAGGATCTTCTAACATTGGAAAATAAACTTTCTGTAGCTCTTCAAATACAAGATAAATTTGGCCTCAATCATGAACACTCCTGGTATATTTGAGATCTGTGATGAACTAATTCTATTCACAATTGGTGTGTTTATCCCAATCTTCTTTGGTGCAACACACTTTCCCAAAAAAAAAAATCATTGGCTTGTTCTCTTTCTAATGCAAAGATGACTCTTTTATGCCTATCTAAGGATTTTCTATTTCTCCAAGCAAGTGTATTCAACTAATTTATTATATCTTCTTGTTCATTTTGAAAGCTAAGGTTGGGTTGAATTACTGGGATTTGACATTCATGGGGCAACACCATTTTTCCTCATGGGTTAGTAGGCATGAATTGATGAATGTATGAGTTCCAATAAGGATGATAGGCACAAGATTTTATCCTTCAGCAAAGGGAACATGAGCATAAGGAGTAATTTAAACAAGTGTAACTTTATTTTCTTATAGTTGATCAGTAATATCCTCAACTTGTTTATTTGCATTTGCTCAGACCTCTTGACTTCTATAATCTCTATCTTTTTGTCTACATCTTGGGTATGTACATTTTTGTTAGGCTCCCATTTCTTAGTTTTAACTTCTTTTACTTTGACAATTAGTGGGGCTTTTTATTTATGAGCCTTAGACATTTTGTGAGTTACATCTTTAATGAAAATACCAAATGATTTACTAACATTTTCATTCATTGCCTTATTCTTCAAGTTATAATTACTTTGAACACAAGAAACCATTCCAGCAATTATCTTATCATTTTCTTCTCTAGATGGCTTCCTCAAATTTATTTGGCCTACATTTGATGTCATATTACATGCTCTATTTTTCAATTCTTCTTCTTCATATAAAATATGTTTTGATGATAACTTCCATACAATTTTATTTGATCATTTAGATTTCACTTTGACCCTTCCAAATCTAATTCATTTTTATAGGCACAACAAGAACTTACCAAGGTTCAAGTCACATCATTATGACTTTCTTCATCAACAATATCTCTTTGTTCTGATTGTTGGGATGTTGAGATTGATAGAACCACTACACAGTGATTAGGAGAATGAGGAGATTGACAAGTCATACACCAAGGAACCACTTCTACAATGTTTATTGAACTCATTTGTAATGGATCTAGTGTTGTTTTTCATTAGCACCTTTTTTGAGGTTATTAATAGGTTTACCATCCATCCACTATGTATTATAAGGAAAGTTTCTCAATCTATTCTATCTAGTGAAATCATTATTAAATTAAGCCTTGTGACCAGTATGAGTCCTTCTGGCACCTCCATCTAGAGACTTCATATTTTTCAACAAATTTAACATTTGATCCATTTTTTCTTCTTATTAGCAGTTAACTT
This sequence comes from Cupressus sempervirens, assembly GCA_028749045.1. Lineage (NCBI taxonomy): Eukaryota > Viridiplantae > Streptophyta > Pinopsida > Cupressales > Cupressaceae > Cupressus > Cupressus sempervirens. The sequence goes on from CM053789.1 coordinate 211,532,204, forward strand.
GTCACCTTCCTTCTTATTATGCCAAGGATTAAATAATTTTGGATCATTTATTCTCCCTAACTTGCCTGAAGCTCTTCTATTATTTTCAGTATTCATAGCTACTCTAAAGCCATCTCTCAAAATTTTAAGATCTTTATCCTGTAAGATATAATTCACTTTTTTGTCAAAACCATTAAAATAATTTGTCAAGCATACATTCTAATCCAACCTCATAACCTGAAATTTAGGTTGTACATCCCTTTTTGGAACCTAACATTGAAATTAAATGTAGATTCATTTGGGGTTTTTATTGATTTTATTGAATTTATTCTATACAAAACCAACATTAGTGTTGTCTCCATATTACTCTTTAAAACATTTTTCAAGGTCATCCCATGAACTAATTCTATCAGTATGGAGCCTTCTAAACCATTCCCTAGCATCTTGTATGAGTGAATGCACAAATAACTTCATTACTACATCCTCATGTTCCACCTTATAATCATTCAACATGTTTAAAAAAATTCTAATATGTTCTCCACCTCTAATAAAATTATTTCCAAGGAATTGTTTGATGCAGGAACATCTGAGCCTTTCTTGCAATCTTACAAGTTAGAGTCAAGTACTAGTGGTTTTAGATCTTATGTTGCTACTGAGCTATCTAGTGGGTGTCAAGTTATTCTAGCTCTAGTTGGTGTTGGGTTACTATAGCACTTAGTGGGTGTTGAGTTACTGTAGCTCTAGTTGGTGCTGAGTTCATGTAGCTCTAGTTGGTGTCAAGTTATTGTAGCACTTAGTGGGTGCCAAGTTACTATAGCTCTAGTTAGTGTTGAATTATTGTAGCACTTAGTAGGTGTCAAGTTACTGTATCTCTAGTTAGTGTTGACATACTGTAGCACTTAGTTGGTGCTGATTTATTGTAGCTCTAGTGGGTGTTGAGTTGCCATAGCACTTAGTGGGTGCCAAGTTACTATAGCTAGTGAATGTTGAGTTTTCTTATTTATGCTGAGTTTTCCTATTTATGTTGAGTTTCATCATTTTGGATGTGATTTCTACATTTTTGGTGCAAGCCAACTTGTAGGATTTATTTTTATCATGACATTTATGATGAGATCTTGCCTTGGGATGTGTCTTGACCATTGTTGGGTCAACCTTCCTATTTTGTATGTTCTAGAATGTTATGTAAGCTATTTTGGCAAGTATAAATAAAGGTCTTGTTGAGTCTTTTGGCAATTTCATTTTGGAGAATAAAGAGAGATGCAAATTTTGGAAAGCTAGGGTTGTAGCTTAGGAACCAAAGGATAGCTTGATGGACCAGAGGGTACAAGTACAGATTCTTCTTGGTGCTCTTATCCAATTGTGTATCTAGACTAGCTAGGATTGGGTTTGTAAGTTGGATCTTGTTAGATCTTGCAAAGATGATTGTTTTATAATTGTTATTTGTATGTGGCCCTAACCTAGAAGGCCTTGCAACTACGCATATTGCATGTAATCAGTTATATCTATGATTAGAAACTTGTGAGTTTGTAATAGATCTTACATTATTACTTCTTGTTGTTGTGTTTTCGCTATGTGGTGTTATTACTGAGGGCTAGGACATCTCCTTTGGGGATTCTACTACCCTGCACTATGTCAAGTGGTATCAGAGTGAAGGTTTTTCTTGAGTGTGTTGACAAATCATCGAAGCTAAGGTAGTTTACACCATAATTTGCAAAAAAGGCTGATCTTGTGGTTGATTGATCTTCTAGATTGGTGGATTTGTTGCTTATGGTTTGCTAAAATTTTGGAAGATGCCTCCAAGAAGATTGGACCCTAGGGAAATTGTTGATCTTAGTGATTTTGTAGAAGAACAAATCTTAGAGAAGGTTAAAGTAGATTTTAGATCTGAGTTGGAGGAGGTTAAAGCCATTTTCTGACCTTAGATAGCCTTAATGAAGAGTGACATGATTTCTAAAATTATAAAGTGCTTTAGGTGGTGTACCTAGGCATGTGGGTACTGAAGGTAGTTATGAAGTAGTTGATAAAGACTTTGAAGTTGTTGGATCGAGTAGTAAGGATAAAAATGATCATGTGGAGAGAACTATTGGAACTAGGGTTGGTTAGTTTGCTCGACTTGAATCTCAATTGAAGTTGAAGCATAAGAAGGAGGTCTCTAATTTCTCAAGCACTTTGAATCTTGAAGACCTAATTGATTAGATTTGTGAATTGGAAGACCACTTTGAGCTTGAGGTTATTGAGGATCCACTCAGATTAAGGTTGGCACAAACTAAGCTAAAGGGACATGCTGCTCTTTGGTGGAAAGAACTAAAAAGGGATAGAGAAGAGGAAGGTTAAATGAAGATCACTAACTGGAGGTTGATGGTGACTAAGTTGAAGGCTAAGTTCATTCATGGTGATTATGAACTTGAGTTGTTTACAAGGTTATAGAATCTAAAATAGAAGGATATGACTATAAGAGATTATATAGAGGAGTTCTACAAGTTGACTATTTGGTCTAGGCATAGAGAAATGTCAAAAGAGAAGGTAGCTCAATATATTAATAGTTTAAGATTTAATATTCAGGATGAGGTTTTTATGTTGAATACTTCTTCACTTGAGGATGCTTATCAGTATGCTTTGAGAGAAAAGGAGAAGCTAAAGAGGAAGAATCAAGGTAGTTCCCAAGGGAATGAGAAGCAGGATAGTTCAGCACAAGCTAAACCAAAAGTAGAAGGTGAACCAAAACTTGTTGAACAAAAAAGAATGATAGGTGGAGGTGGGTTTAGAGGTAATTGTTTCAAGTGTGGTCAAAAAGGGCATAGATCTTTTGAATACTCAATTTGTAGGACAACTACTCTTGTGAATGAGGTTGCAGTCAAGGACAATGAAACTACGAAAAGAGAGAGTTTGCTGGCATAGTGAGTACTAGTTAGTGAGAGGACATTGGATCCTCGTCATAGGACTAGTTTGTTTAGGACTTGTAAGTCTGGTGGTAGTATTGATAATCTTGTTGTAGAGGAGATGGTTCAAAAACTTGGTTTGAAGAGAGTGAGACATCTTTATCCTTATAGGATTGGTTGGTTGTAAGGTGAACATGCTTTGGAAGTGAAGGAGCAATGCCTTGTTGATTTCTAGATTGGGCAGTATAAGGATCAAGTGCTATGTGATATTATGGACACTAACAGTTGTCATATGTTGCTCGATAGACATTGGCAATATGATTGTAGGGCTATGCATGATTATGTCAAGAATATGTTTACTATTGAGAAAGGTGGCAGGAAGTTTTCCCTAATTCCTTTATAGAATGAAGGGCTTGGTAGGAGGAACTTGAGTGTTGGCAGCCGAGTTGAGTTAGTAGATCCTGATAAGGTTGGAGATCAATATGGAAAGTAGACCTATAACACACCTCAGATGGATGTGAAGAAGTAGAAGAAGAACAAGGGAAAGAGTGTACAAGTTGAAGATTTGGAGGATATGTATGTGAAGAAGAAGTTTGGGATGTATGTGTTGAATCATAGAAGATGTTCTTCCAATTATTAGAAAATCTTTTTGAACATGGGGTGTCTGATGCAAGAGCATCCTAGGCTTTCTTGCAATCTTACATGTTGGAGTCAAGTGCTAGTGGCTTTGGATCTTATATTACTACCAAGATATCTAGTGGGTTTCAAGTTACTATAGCTCTAGTTGGTGCCGAGTTACTATAGCTCTAGTTAGTGTCAAGTTACTGTAGCTCTAGTTGGTGCTAAGTTACTATAGCACTTAGTGGGTGCCAAGTTACTGTAGCTCTAGTTGGTGTCGAGTTACTATAGCACTTAGTTGGTGCTAAGTTATTGTAGCTCGAGTGGATGCCAAGTTATTGTAGCACTTAGTGGGTGCCTAGTTACTATAAGTAGTGGATGCCAATTTTTCTTGTTTATGCCAAGTGTCAACATTTTGGACATGATTTTTGCATTTTTGGTGTGAGCCAAATTGCAAGATTTATTTTGATCATGAAATTTATGATGTAATGTTGCCTTGGGATGTGTCTTGACCATTTTTGTGTCAGCCTTCCTAATTTTTATATTCTAGAATGTTCTGTAAGCCATTTTGGCAAGTATAAATAATGATCTTGTTGAGTCTATTGGCAGTTTAGTTTTGGGGAATGAAGAGAGATGTGAATTCTGGAAAGCTAGGGCTCTGGCTTGGGAACCAAAGGATTATTTGATGGACTTGAGGGTACAAGTATAGATTCTTCTTGGTGTTCTTATCTAGTTGTGTATCTAGACTAGTTAGGATTGAGTTTGTAAGTTAGATCTTGTTGGATCTTACAAAGTTGACTATTTTGTAATTGTCATTTGTAGTTGACCCTAACCCAAAAGGCCTTATAGCTAGGCATATTGCATGTAATCAATTATTTCTATGATTAGGAACTTGTGATTTGATACCAAATCTTGCATTATTGCTTCTTCTTGTTGTGTTTCTATTGTATGGTTTTATTGTTGGGGGCTAGAACATCTCCTTTGGGGATTCTCCTACCCTGCACTGCATCATTTTTAACCTTCTCTTAGCCCATTTCAAATGGGATTGGGATAATAATGAATAACTATAAAGGATATATATTTGTGTCTTTCCATGTATATAGGTCTTCTCTAATATCTCAAGGCACTTGTAGAACTAGATCCAGTGGTTTGAGTCTATATATTTGTCTTTCCTTATTGCCCTATAGTCTACTAAAATTTTGTGGTAAAGGAAGAGGCTGAATCTGGCTAAGAAAATCCTATATTACTCATTAGGGGACCTCAATTCATACTAGAAGAGACACCTTGTGAGGATTGAGCTTGTCTTATAGTTAAACCAAAAGTAGATTTTAGGAACTAAATGTTCTTCTTCATTTAAGTAATGTGAACTTCATTGTCCACTTTCTCCAACTCTTTAGCTAGATCCGCATGTTCCTTCCTAGCCTTCTCCAATTCAAAATAAATTTTAGAAATACTAGGGGAACCTTTAGATGTATAAGAAGTTTCATTGATCTAAATACCCACTACCTTCTATTTTCCTTTTTCTGCTGCTTTAGTTGTGAAATCAATCACATTTGCATCAATTTTTCTTTCTCCAACAGGTTTATATGGGTGGATCTGTGTGACAATAGGTCCTTTTTCTTACAAAGAACTTTCCTACTCTTGGATTTTAAACTTCATTTCTCCCAAATCTCCAAATAGATCTGAGTGTAGGGATGAAGATTTCTCCTCTAAACCTTTTGCTCTTTTCTTTCAACATAACCATCCCTCTAAGAAGGCTTTCTCTTTCTATAAGAGAATTAGTAGTAACCTTCTTTTATTTTTCTAAACATATAAATTTAAGATCTTCCTCAACAAATATCCTTCTAAGACTTTCTACTTCAACCACTATATCATCAGGATCCATGGTAGTAGCCTCTGATTTAGTGGGGTCACTCAGATAAATCAGATTTATTTCAATAAATGATATTTTCTCAGCATTAGATCTCATGGGATAAATATATTTTGATTCCCCTCATTGGTTTACTTCTCTTGAATCATGTATACCCAAAGCAACATCTCAATTGGATGAGACCATTTTATCCTGATAAGTTATTTCATCTTGAAAAGGAGCTATGAAATTTGTGCCTAAGAGCCTCGTGTTTTCATATCTAAAACTAAAAAATGAGGTTTCTTTTTCTTCTAAAGGTTGGTAATGTGGAAGAATCTCAACATTATCTCTAGGTTTCCAAGTATGACTAGACTCTCCTTTTTTCTTTAGCCAATTCTTCCTATTGGCTTGTGCTAATTCAGTATACAGTGGGACCTATGGGTTTTCTTTTATGTAAGCTCTTGTATTTCTTCTATTGTTAGTCATTTTAATTTTAATATGATTCTAGCACTAGTTGATGAAACCTTTACTTATTCACCACCCACTACGAGAAAATGACTTTTAATGAAAAACTCTAAGAATATAATAAAGGGGATAAAACACCACTATTGGTATTAATACAGGGTCCCATTATATATTCAATGGTGTTAATCTTAAGAAGCTCAAAGTTAAATTCAAGACCATGACATATCACTCTAAAAAATTACTTACACATCACTCTATCACAATGACAAGATACTAATCTGACACACATATTTTTATTTTTATTTGAAGGCCACCCATATAGAGTGTTCCTTAGAAAAGTTGCCATTTTGTTAGCTCCTAATGATTTAAAATATATTTAATAACCTTTTGATAATGCAGTGAATACCTAGGAATTAGTTAAATACCATGACATATATTCCCATGCAAGCCAATAGAACCAACTAACAACAATTAACAATCTTCTTCCCTTTGAATTCTATAGGATTTAGGTAGGTATAATCTCTATCAAGAGCATTGTTAAAATCCATAACATTCCTATATACCTTGCACTTCTGCTTATTTATTTATTTCTTTTGTAAGGATAATTCATTTATGATGATATCCTTTGGATAATACAATTTATGGGTATGCCATTTTTCCTTAGTTCTTATTTTGAACATATCATAGAAACCATTGGGATCTATGAGCCAGGCATGTGATGTTGTCATATTATGCTTATCCGAAACAAATTCCAAATGCTTCCATCCCCCTTTAGTTATAAAAAATTGGTGTGCAATAGTGAAACTATGGACAATTGTTCCACTTGACCTATTTGTCAACTCTTCTTCTAGTCCTCCAACTTGACATAAAAAAATTGTAACACCTACCTTAAGAGGGACTTGGAAGGGAAACACATGAGGATTCCCTTGGAAACCATAGAATTTGAATATTGTAGAAACTAGGTAAGGGATAATATATCCCCAATTGTGGCTAATCTTCAAACCTATACCATACTCCTTTGGTCTGATCAATTCCAACAAGGCCTTGGGAATTTAGGGGTTATCAAAAGATAATAATGTTCTCATCCTTGAGGCAAAATATTTGTCAAATCTCACAAAACTAGCATCTATTATTTCCTAGGATATATCAAAGCTCTATAATTACACTAGTAACTTTTCTCCTTCATTCCCTCTTTCTATTTTCATTTCCTCAAATACAAAAACTCCTTTAAAGAGGTACATGTACATAAGTAAATAATACCATCCAAAAGGCTTATCAACTTTTCCCTTGGTTATTGCAACCAATAGATTATGGATATCTTCAAAAACATAAGAGGAAAAATAAAAAATTGTATCTATCCCATACTGTAATTGATGTGACAACCAGTCTTTCTTTGAAACCCCAAGCTCTTCAAGGTCTTCACTAGGTCATTTATTTTACCTAATAGAGCTTCTACACACCCTATTACTTCTAAGGATCCTAGCCAATAGATCATATTCCTTCAACAGGTGCACATCAATTGGTTAGTACAAGCTTGCTCATTAACTCCTTATAACAAACATAACCCCAATACTGATTGGACTTTCCATATGATGAAAAGGACACCTAGGTATGCCTTTGGTCATTCATCCAAATACCAAACCAAAAACAAGGACAAAACCCTAGTCAAGTTGCATTTCACAAGAGAATTTGCACTCAAGTGCTTGGAAAAAAGGCTACATGGATTAGCCCTCCAAACACACTAAAACTAATATATTTTACAAAAACCCTTAAGAATGGCCAAAAAAAATCACCTTTTTAGATACCCTTTTTAGAGTGCTTGAAGATTTTGGAATTCTTAAGCCCCCAACTTGTCCATACAGCACAAGCACATTTTTAGCCTTAATTTGAGGGCTTCAAGGGTTTTGGTGTTGTTTGGTTCAAAAACCTCTTTAAAGTCCTTATAAAGGCTTATCATTGGGATTGAGGTAATATCTCACCATCTCCTTACTCATCACATGCTTGGATTGGAGTATTTGCACTTTCAATCCACTCCAAATACTTATTTTATGATCTATGATCCCTAACCAAACATGGTGCATCACTCTAATAGTAATTTCTATGCATTCCAAGTCCCTCCATTATTTTACATGAAGTACATGGGGTCTAGTCCCAAATCCCAAAGAATTGTATAAATCCAATGGTAGGAAGTGGCCCCAAAACTCCATTTTCAACATATAGTCTTGTTTAGATCAACAACTGTTGCAACACAAAATAATTTATTTAAACACAAAAAACTTATTAAAAGTAAAAAAAATGCTTGAAAAATATTCTAAATAACCTAAGGAAACTTTTCTAACACACGAAAAATAGGAAGTAATCCATTTTCCAACAAATGCAATCAAAATTCATAAAATTGGCACTGTATTGTTGTTACACAGTCTGTACAAACTCTTCTTAGTTTTCACCAAGTGATTGGAAAGGTTGGATTTGGTTGTTTTTAGATCCTCCCCTAATGTTCATAAATATTTCAAGTAGTTAGAGTCTTTCCAAGGAAAAAATGCAAAAATTGCAAATTTGTAAGAAAAAGTTGTCAATGTTGTCATTGACAAAATTGACAACATTTGAGCAACTTTTTCCCTAAGTGAAGTTAGATTTTCAAACTTGTTCCAAATATCATGTAAACATTTAATATGACTAAAAATACCTTTAAAAACATATCTAAAGCCTTAAGAACCTTATTATACTGATTTACCCGCCCTAGGACCTAAGTCACCTAGTTTGACAACTATGAGCAACTTGGCCACTTTGGGCTCTTCCAACCTTCCTAATCACACCTTGGAACCAAGTGGGTCCTCTTAGTGAACAAGTGATGTGGCTAGAATCACTACAAGAAAAAACATCAAGAAAACCTAGGTCTATGCTTAGCCTACCTAACTGCTCCTGCACTAGTAATATTTGAACTATCATGTACATTAGTGGAATAGGTGTATAATCTTTCTCATCCATACCAAAAAATTTACACAAGGACATATAAAACTTGGGCTCAGGGGTTGAAATATTTTTTAAATAATGGTCTATGTGTGGATGATGAAAGTAGGGTTAGGTTTCCAATCTTTACAAAGTTCTCTTACAAAAGCCCACTTCTAAGATAAACCCTCTAAGCTTTGTATATAGGCTACAATTTGTGAAGATCGTGGAGGATAGAATAAGGGTGCAATATAAAGAATTCATGAATTTCTTCCAATGTAATCTTAAAAAAAGATAACTCTAGAATGATTTATTACTAGATGATGAACTAGGGCATATCTTTTGGCAATAAGGGTTAAAAGGTCAACATCCATAAAAAACCCTAGGACAACCAATTTTTCCAAATCAAATTTTCATACATATTTGTGAGGAGTATCCTAGTTTCTGTGAGAAAACCACTTCTTAAGGAGCTAAAAATCACTTGTATATGTGTGTGCATCTCTGAGAAAATTCCCCTTATCATAATTTTTAACCTAGTGATTTAAGGATCAATGCTTTACCTTTAGCAGAATGATTAGCCAACATGTCTAATTGTTACATGAAATAATCATGTACAATCCTATCTTGATATTTTTTTCCCCTAAATTCCTTTCAAGGAGGCATTTTCAAATATAGGATATCTTGCACAAATAGATGAATTTTCTTCAATTTCCTCTTTCAAAATAAAAATTTTCAAACAAGGAAAAGTTACTTACCCTTTGACTCCCAATTTCTCTAATTTTCTACACAAGAGAACCGTATCTTATCTACAACCTTCAATGGAAATGAATATCTTTTCCTTTTTATAATTGAACAAGAAAATTAATCACCTTTTTACAAGAATTATGGTGTAAGCATCAATTTTACCATATATTAGAGGTGCCTAAATTTGAAATAAATTCACTATTAAGTCATTGCAGACAACAAGCACAAAACATCATATCTAAATCAAAATATGACCTATCAATCAAGAATGATCTAATGTTCATGTTTTAATCCATATGTTGATTCATCCTTCATATAATGATAGGGAAGTCAAATGAATCAAATAGAGCCAACTATGAACAAAATGTATTCTATGTACCCCTATTTGACTTTTCAAAACTCTGGGACATGTGTTATATCATTACAATCTCACATTTGTTAAAGACCTTACAAGTTTTTTATGGCAAGAATGCAACTACCGTAGATCTACCAATATCTAACAATCTCCTAAAATCAACAAAAACTTGAAAACAATGGGACACATGACACATCTATAAGGAAACTCAGGTGTGGAGACAACTTCCTACACTAATCCCTTAAAGAAAGTATTGTGAAAATTCCTATTAAATCCTTACAATTTCAGATTCAATATTATATAAACAATAATATTGTAGTCAACCATGAATACAAAAAACAAATAGAGAAAGAAAACACATAAACACAAAGATATGTGAGAGGGGAAAAATCTTTCAGTAAAACAACCTCACCCCTCCAAAACTTGCACAATGTATTATCTTCAATATAGAAGGTTACAACACACTTGCAATGCAAATACTTTCAAGACACAAAAGAACAATCTAGTAGCAACGTACCATACCAAAAATACACTTTCTCTTACTTCTATTTGTAACCCTAGAAATGCTTATATCATGTGTTTTCCTTTTTAGGGAAACTTTCAAAGAACAATTGTATTAGGGTTTTACCATTGCATGTGAGTTGGAAACTTGAGTATATAGTACTCAATGATTAGTTCCCACATGTCTTCACAACTTCAGCCATCATCATATAGCTCTTACATGTCATAGGAATCTATCATAACCATTTTAGCCATGATCGTCTTACACACAACTCAAGATGTTAACACATACAAGTGGAGTGACACATCAATATACAATATTTGCAAAAAATTTATTTACAAAATAAATAATAACAAAAGGAATTATCTAAGGTTGAAACGCCTTATTCCTAACAACATCATCACTTTCTCACTTTCATTAAAAACCTTGTGCCTCCTTATAGCAACTAAGAAATGACCATTGATCCTCTTTAATCTGATTATTGGGGTTTGAACATGTTGTTGCAAGATTTATTTCAGATCTTGCCCCACCGAGGACACATGTTCTCACATAGCATTCTCATATTTATTAAAGATCCTTCAAGATTATATGGCAAGAAATCGATGGTTGTTAATCTCCTTTATATAAAATGGGGTAAATTCAAGTATGATTACCCTATAAGAATTCCCACCAAAGACATCTATTGATTTGTCACTTTTTTTCATTTGGTAAAAACCTTGCACCTCCAATATTCGAAAAAATGATTGTCATCGATACCTTTTACATCTAATCATTCCAAAACAAGATGGATTTTATATCCATTTGTACTGCTTTGACTAGCCCCCACCAAACACATAGCATAATGTCACATTCTCGTATTTGTTAAAAACCATGTACCTCTCCATGAAAATAATGTGACCACTTTAGATTTCCTTAGATCTAATGGTCATTGAAAATCAAGTATGAAATTATAACTTTGAGACACATGGAATGTAGTCACTTTTTTTCTTTCATTAAAAACCTTGCGCCTTCAAGATGCCAAAAAGTGTTCTCCGTAGATCTTCCTAGATCTAACGGTTGAAAATCAAGTATCCATTATGGTGCCTTTCACTTCATGTGGTATGCCTTCAGCCAGTAGAAATATGCCACATGAAGAGAAGGCATCACATTGGAAGATAGAATCAACGGGTCTGCATACACTTTATCAAATTTTAAATAAAATACCTCATAAAAGTGACTCCTAAATATATAATTTCAAAAGAGATGCCCACCTCAAGAAAAATATGAAGGACATAAAAGGGTTTTAGACTTTATCTAGGATTTTTCTATGAATTTTTTTTGAAGAAACAAACAGTTGGGATATCAAAATTTTCCCATTTTCATCCTAGAACCATGATCAAAAGTCAAACAAAATTTATCCCTAAAAAACATGGCTAACACTAAGATCAGTTGCACATCTATTATTTTGAAAGAAATAATATAGAGGCTAGTTGGATAGTGATTTTTCTAGTCTCAACACTAAAGCTATTTGGAGAGTGGGTACTTCTGCCTTATAAAACTCCTAACAGGGTTGGCACAACTCTTAATAGGGTTGGAATCTCATCATAGGGATCCAAAGTCTCCTAATAGGAACTAATATGTACTAAATGTATTTCATTAGTTCCTAATAGAATCTATCCTCTTACAAGGAACATTTGTATTAGTACATTATTTTGTGGGTAGCATTTTGACCAGGGTTTTCCATTTGATCAAGGGTTTATCTAGTTAACATATTTGGTGTTATTGTGTATGTGTACCTTCTTATGGTTGTTATTTATATTGATCAAATATTTAAGGTTTAATAAGGTTGATAAAACTTGTATTGATCAAATAACTAAATCACCCCTCCCCCCCCCGCCTAGTTAGCTTGGTGCACTTTACTTTCTAATACCAATACTACATACTCATTTTATTTCTTCTCATGTTGCTATAAAAGATATTTGTAGAACACTTTCTCATTGAATATGACATCCCTGATTCTTATAATTTTATGATTTAAAAAATCCCAAATCCTATAACAAAATTCATCAATTCCATATTCAACAAATAACCATTTCTTTGACTTAGGTTCAAACTTAGTTCTATTTTTAGAATCTATATGTGCAAATGCTTCACAACCAAAGGTTCTAAGAAAAGAATAACTCACCTTCTTACTAGTCTATGCTTCCACTAGAATAGCACAACCCAAAGTAGAAGAGGGGCCTCTATTAATAAAATATGAAATAGTATTAACAGTCTCCACCCACATATTTAAGGGTATCCCATCTTGCAACCTCATACTCCTTATATGCTCCATTATTGTCATGTTCATGTGTTTAAACACTCCATTTTATTGTGGAATACTTGGAATAGTTTTATGCCCACGAATACGATTAGTAGAATAATAAAATTTAAATTCATTGTTACAATACTCACCACCATTATCAAAAAATTTAATCTTTTACCAATCTCAATTTCAACCAAGCATTTCTATTTCTTAAAAGTTATAAATACATTCAACATCATCGTCTAAGAAAATAAACTCACACTTTTCTAGTTGCATCATTAATAAATGTAATATAATAATGAGAGCCATCTAGGGAAGATACTTGAGCTGGTTCTCATACATGTGTATATATAAGTTGTTGACATTAAGGTCAATAAATGACTATTAGTGACTTAACACTTAGCTGGTTACATTGTGATTGAGCTCTATAGTTTCTATTAAGATTATCATGCATCTAGTAGTGATAACCAAGTGTTTTAGTTGCTACTGAGACCATTTAAATTGCAATTTATGCTGAGCTTCACAGTATCTACTGAGCATCTGAGACAATTTATAGTGTTACTCGATCATAGAAGATTGTACCGAACTATCTAGTAGAAGTAATGAATTTCTTAGTATTAGCCAAGCTTTGTAGTGTTAACCAAGTTCTATAGTGTCTACCAAGCTCATAGTGTTAATGAAGATAATCCATTGTTGATAGAGTCATGCAGTGTCAACCAAGTGATTCAATATCTACCGAGTTTCTTAGTATTCACTGAGTCACACAATGCTAAATGAGTTCCTGCTACTCAAAGTGACCAGTATGAACTAAAATTTAATGTCAATTAAGTTCTAGAATTTTCTAAGTAGCAAAACATCACTGAGCATTTCTTTAGAGCTCGAGTTACAACAATGGGTTGACTTTGTGAATTATGAAGAATTGTGTAATCTAGCCGACTCCAAAATGTAATCAAGTGGATTGGTATATATATGTAATGTATTATATCATATCTAATGTAGAAATGAATTAAGTAATGAGTAAGAAGAAGATGACTACAAATTGAAGAATGGTACAAGAAGTATATGGTATAACAAAGACTTATCTATCATAGTCAGGTGATCATTGCAATTCAAGGAATCTTATTAAAAAATCAAATGTATAGATCAAAGATCAACCACTAATTCATCCTAACAAGGGCATCACTCAAATCTTTTAACCAAGTGGACTTAAGAGACCTTTTCCAAATCTTCTAATTAAGTGCATATTTTACTATATGTTTGTAAATCCTTTAACAAGGTGGACCTAATAGTCCTTATTGATCCTATATATGGAGATCACCAAAAGTGGTCAATTCTAAGCCTTAATAGGCCAACTTTATACTGTAGTACCAAAGCTTTTGGGTATCTTTGCCACCCCAACTTTACTTTCTATGTGGAAGGTTTATGGGTCACCATATCTTGTGTCAAAGTGTTCTAAATGTTTTATTAATTTCATTCTTTCATGCATACAATTAGATAGGAATAATATATGAAAGATTAATTGGTAAAGTGAGTTAAGGTTTTATTGGTTCCTAATTCATCCCTCCCCTCTTAGTAACCTAGCCTTCCTTATATTTCCAACAATAGGTATCAAAGCATTTGGTTATCACATCATAAGTTTAATAGTTTGAGATAAGATCAAAGGCAATGGAGCTATGCAGGCTACAAAAGGCTATTGAGAATTAAAAGTTAGATTTGGAATTGGCTATTGGACAACTTAAGAAAGAAAAGGATAAACTCTCTCAATCATTGCAAAAAAAAGGAAATATCTTGCAACACAAATGGATGAAAATCTCTACATTGAAGAAAGATATGAAGACTTATGCCTAGAAAGAAATTTAGATGAAACTAGTGTAATAATCAAAGACCTACTTAAGAGGAATCTCATCCTTCAAGAAGAAGTCAAAAAGCTAAAATAAGAGCAAGAAATTCAATCAGTCAGATTATATGAAGTCATGGAACAAAAGGAAAAAGCCAAAGAAGAGATAGAAGAGGACACTGAAACTCAACAACTATCCCTTCAAAAAATAGACATGATCAACTCAATGATACAAATCAAGAGCTTATCAATCCGAGGATCAAGAATGAAATACTGCAGAATGATCTTAGTATTGAAAAGAAAACCAATGAGTGAATGATGAAATCTCAAGAAAGAATGAATCAATTGAATAAGAAAACTCAATACAAACACAAAGACAAAGATGGATTAGGATATATAGAAGAAGGTGAATAATCTCAACAAGGAGATCAAAGGAATAAAAGATGTACTTACAATCATTGTGCTAAGATAAGTCATACATCAAATAAAGTGTTGGAGAAATGGTAAAGAAAAATTCAATGAAAATTGTTACAACTATAATAAGCAAGGTCATAAAGCAAGAGAATGCACAAATAAACCTAAATTTGAAGAAAAGTATCACAATTGCAATAAGAAAGGACACAAATCTTCAGCGTGTAAGACCATGTGGAACCCACCAGAGAAAATTGTGAAAGCAATATTTGCTTGGGATTACAACACATGGTGTAGATGTCACTACTGTAGTGAGTTTGGGCACATTGGAGAAAATTGTGTAAAACATCAAATTAGGAAAAGAGACACTACAAAGAGATGTTTTGTATGTACAAAACTTGGACATCTTGCTAGGAACTGTATGAATTTAGGAAGGGTAGAAGATGAAAAGAAAGCTAAAGATGACAAAAATGGGTGCAGAAATATTCAAAGGATGCAAGCCAAAGTCATGAAGTTGGTGACAACCAAGTCAATGAGTTGGGTGGCACAATCACATTGACATAAATCCCTATGGAGGTTACTGGAACTGTAATTCAAAAGAAGTCATCTAACATTAGTTCCATCCAACCAAGCAAAAGAGATCCATATCAAAATTCAAGATGCACAAGCATCACCAAGTAATGATGGAAATTTAAGACCTTACCAAGAAGGGTTGGGTTGCATATCTTTTTCTAGATGGAGAAGATGAGTTGGTGACTCTATGGAGTACCAAGTAATGGTAACCCTGCCGAGTTTCAAGTTTTCTTTATGTTGGTCATTCCTACTGAATCAAGAGACCTTACAAAGTTAAAGGTGTCTTCTAAGCATTAAAGACCAAACTGAGTGAAGGATAGCTTGTCATCAAGAAAATATTTGTACAAAGCATTAATGATGATCGAAAAGATGAAACTAATTAAAAGGAAGAAATCAAATGTATTATTTCACCGTGAATTTTTAGAGCTAAGAGTGAAGAGAGAATTTAGACCTCTCAAGTGATTTAAGTAGTTATTGTTGAAGATATATCCCATGTTCACAACCTTACCAAGTAATGGCATCTTCTAGAAGCAACATTAAGAAAGGTTATAAGATGTTGGTTCATGGAGTCAATTGTAAGTCTTCCATGTTCAAATTAAGTCCAAAAATTGCAAAGGCACTTGACCTTGGTAGAGTACAATCCCAAATGCCACCTAAGGTACTCCTTGCTCATGAAATTTGATCATTTTATCACTATTCTATTCAGGAGCTTGGAACCCTAGAGATGAATGAGGCATTCAATGAAATTTGTGTGGATGGTTATTTAAAATTCGAGCACAAACATTTGGAGACAAAGGGTTTGTCACATATTTTACATATGCTAAGAGACTTCCAAGTGAAGTGGATAGGATTCATCTTGATCCATGTTCATAATATGCAGTTATGGTTGGATCACCCTATTTTGATAACCAAGAAGTTGATACACATGATTACTAGATTGCCCATGTTGAACAAAGAAAAAACCACCAAAACCCTAGGTTGTGTTAAAATGGAAAAATGGACTCTTGCAAAATGGGATGGAAGAAGCATGAAACTAAGTGGAGTAACTAATAGAGAATTGAAGTTTGGCATCCATGTGATAGCATACAAAATCTATAGCTCAAGCTAGTTGAACAATTTATCATGTGAAGTACTTGACCTAGTGTACAAGGTGGTAAAGAACAATTTATCCTTTGACCTTGCTGAGCTACTACTAAATCAATTGAGTAAGAACATGGATAGAATTCAATTATCGATGAACAATCCATATAAGTTTGGATCTCTCTTGACATGTTTATTCTTGTATGTTTAAAAGTTTTTTCCTTCTAAAGGAACTATCATATGGAAGAAAGATACTCTAGTATTGTATCAAATCAATGAATTTATAGCAAAGATGGGACAAAAATTTGATAGTATTATGGATAATTATTTTGAGATATTCAAGGAGAAAATTTAAAGAAGATATAGGATGCCAAGGAAACTAGTAGAATATTATGAGCAGGATATCTATTTTCTAGTTGATTGTGACAAGGTCTACATTCAAGCAATTAGACCTAGAGTGGCATGGGTTAAACCTCTGAAATATGAGGTTAACATAGATGACACCAAGAATATAATTGAAGCTATAGTGAATGAGCCTATGGATCCTAAGGCAACATATTTTAGAACATATGAAGAGGCTAAGGCTAGAATTGAGCTTGAGATTAAGTTACCCCAAGCAGTGAACAGAGGATGAAAAAGGATAGAGAAAATAATGAAGAACACTAAGCAATAAAGTTCTCCTCTCATGCTTACTGAAGGTAAGGGAGATGACTTAGTCAAAGATAAAGATGAAGAGGAGAATGTAGAGGAAGTAGAACTCGAGGAAGAGGAACCTCCCAAGAAGAAAGGGAAGGTTATAATAACCAAGCTTGCAAAGTCTTCCCCTAGTATGTTCAAAAGAAGATCTATGAAATTCAATAGGAAGATGAAGTTGGGTGAAGAGGCTAAAGATGAAAAGATTATATTTCAGAGGTCTTCCCCTACCCTTCAAGATTTTTTTTGGAAAGAATGGAACATGGAATAGATATGACATGTTTAAATCTCTTAAGTATGAGACTGGGAGCCAAGAGGAGAAAAAGAAAATTGAGGATGCCCTTGTGGCAAAATTGGCAAAATGGAAGTACTCTCCTAATGAATTAACACAAGTTCCAAATGTAATTCTAAAAGTTTTCAAACCTCAATGGGATAATGCATTGAAAGTTAATAAAGACATCAATGAATAAACCTTGAGACAACTTATGTCAAGTCATGGTGAAAAAGAGTTGAAGGAATCACTAAAAAAGAATGAGTAGAAACTTACACCTAAATTAAATACATGTCTGATATTCCTAAAGGACATTGAATTCATGGTGAAATCTAATACTACCACATGGTAAAATATCTATCGGCTACACAAGCCTAGTGACTATGTTGTGCAAGTAGATGACAAATATGTTGAAGAAGATGATGCAGAAGAGGAAGTAGAAATCAAAGATGATGAAATAGACAATGTAGATCTTGATGATGACAAAATCTATGACTTCCTTTCCTCATTCTCTAAGAAAAGCCTTATTGCAATCAAGCTCAAAGAAGGTTTCTAATGAGTTGGTTGTGGTTACAAGTGGATCACCTAGCACCCAAATAATCTCTAGAATTACTCTACGAAGTGTTTCAATGACTAAAGTATCTAACACTTAATCTATCAAGCAACAAGTCTTTCTAGCATCAAGGTTGACCAAGAAACCACAAAGTATTCCTATTGTTAATGTAGGTTCTACTATTAGTACATGTGTTTCCATTTGTATTTTTTCAAATATTGTTTCCACCATGGCTAGTGCAATGATGGTTGAGACCTAGTCTTAACAAAGCACTAAAGTTTTGAATAAGGGAAAATAAATTATTTCATCTATTATTCCTAAGGATAAAGGTCATGAGCTCAAAACCTCTAAGGATGAGATTTATCTAGAGGAAGATATTGTAATACTATATTGGGATCTTCCCAATCTAACACCTGATCAAATAGATGCCCTTGGAGAACTTTGGAAGAAGAAGGCTAAGACAAAAAATCTTAGAGATGGGATGAAAAAGAAAAATCAAGTCCTTGAAGACATCAAGAGCATATTTTTTGATGAATATAACATTGAAGTTGATGAGAAACAACCTATTTTAGATTAGTTAGTTGAAATTGTCCACAAGTACTATGAAGAACTGAATGGATAAGAAAAATGTTGTAGAGAGTAGAGAGAAAATTTAAAAATAAAATTTTGGAGCAAGTAGTATAGAATATTTCTATTGATCAAGTAGAGTTATCTACTATTCTTGCTACACTAGAAACATCTATCAATAATGGTGTTTCTTTATTTCTAAAGTTGAGTGACACATCTATCTTTACCAAAGAAATAAAGGATAAATTATCCAAGATAGATGAGGATATGAAAAAAAGTCAACATCAATTGTCACTTGATCCTAGTTGTAGCTCTACACACTTTACAAAGATCAAATACTTAATAGATCTACAAGAAGAGTTGTTAAGTGAAGAAGCTAAAATTAGGACAACACTTGTAGAAATTTAGGGCATGATTCTCCCAAACATCAATGCAATGCAAAAACATATTGCACATGCAAAAAAATTGGTCCATGATAATAACTTGTCCATTATTGACTACATAATGAAACTCTTAGCAAAGGTACAAATGGCCTTGCATGTATCCAAGGTATTGCAAGAGAATTGGGACAAGACCGTTTAAATCACTTTGAAGGTACCCACTACTTTCTTGTCACATTTTAGTATTAACTTGCAAATATTTTCCAAGTATTATTTATTGACATTAAGGTCAATTTTTCTATTGGTGACTTAACACTTAGGTAGTTGGTTACATTGCTACCAAGCCATACAATTGCTACTGAGCTTATCATTCATCTAGCAATGACAACCAAGAGTTTTAGTTGTTGTTGAGCTTAACAATCAAATTTTAATTCATACCAAGCTTCACAGTGTCTACCAAGCATCTAAGATAGTTTATAGTGTTACTCAAGCATAGTAAAGTCTACTGACCTATCTAGTAGAAGTAATGTAGTTCTTAGTGTTAACCAAGTTCTACAATGTCTACTAAGCTTATAGTGTTAATGAAAATCCAGTTTTGATAGAGCTATGTAGTGTCAACCAAGTGATTCAGTATCTATTGAGTTTCTGAATGTTCACTAAGTCACACAATGTTGACCAAGTTCTTGCTACTCTAAGTGACCATTATGGACTAAGCTTCAACATTAACTGAGTGCCAAATTTTTTGGAGTGTTGACAATGTTTGCTAAGTATCAAAACATCACCGAGTTTGTCTTTAGAATCTGAGTTGCAACAATGGGACAACTTTGTGAATTATGATGAATTTGGTATTGTAGTCAACTTGAGAATGTAATCAAGTAGATTGGTATATATATATATATATATATATATGTAATTTATTATATCATATCTAATGTAGAAAGGAATTAAGTAACGAGTAAGAAATAGATGAGTCAAAATTGAAGAAGGCTACAAGCAGTATATGGTATAGAAGAGACTTAATTATCATAGTTAGGTGATCATTGCAATTCAAGGAATCTCATTCAACAAATCAAAATTTTAGATCAAAGATCAACCACTAATTCATCCTACCAGGTGCACCTGTCAGATTCTTTATCTAGGTGGACTTAATAGTCTTTTTATATATCTCCTAACAAAGTGCATATATCATTGTATGTTTTTAAATCCTTTAACAAGGTGGAGGTCTGATAGTCCTTATTGCTCCTAACAAGGAAGATCACTAGAAGTGGTCAATTATAAGCCTTAGAAGGCCAAATTTATATTGTAGTAATAAAGCTTGTGGGTATCATCCCTACCCTAGTTTTAATTTCTATTTGGAAGGTTTTTGAGTCAACATGTCTTGTGTTAAAGTGTTATGAATGTTTTATTACTTTTATTCTTTCATGCATACATTTAGATTAGAATGATATATGAAGGATTAATTGGTGAAGGGAGTTAAAGTTTTATTGGTTCTTGATTCACCCCTCCCCTCTCAGTAACCTATCCTATCTTATATTTCCCACACAAGCTCTAATTTCTCATTTTTCTTTTCCTTCCCACTCTTCACAAAACTAACTCTCTCTTTTTTATCCATACATACAACCTTCATAGAAATCCATATTAACACATTTTAGAACTAGTAAGAATTTCTTTGAATGAATTAATTTCATACTTTTCTCACTTTTGTGCCCAAGTTTGTTATTTCATATCATTGTACCAAAATCTACAATATTTGTTTTGTTCTCCCTTCTCAATTACTACAATTATTCTTGAACATTCATTTTTCTCTGAAATAATTAAAGTAGAAGGAATAGTATGACCTACACATAGATATAAAGTTCCTACTTTCACATCTTTTTCTACTACAAGGTAACCTTTTGAAACCTTCCAATTTTATCATTAAAAGTAACTATGCAACACTCATCACCCAATTGTACTTCTAAAATTAAATTCCTACTCAACCTTGGAATATGACTTACCTCTTGTAGTAGCCAATGATCCCCATTCTGTAACTTAATCTTAATTTTTCCCTTTCCAACAATCTATAGGGTTCATTATCTCCCAAAAACAAGTTCAAAATCCCCTTGGATATAATCAAGCAAATAACCTCTATGGGGAGTACCATGAAATAAAGCCCATGATTCTAAAACCCATGAATCATCAACACTTTCTAAAGAAAGAAGGAAAACATCCTCTTAGGATTTATTACTGACCATTTTTTCCTCCTTGTTCCATTATTATTTGTCTCCTTCATTGCTCTTTCAAGTCCAACAATAGTTCTTCTTATACACTAGTTTCCCATAGTAACAACAATCTCTTGGTCCTCTTGACTGAGACCTCTTCCCCTTTGATTTTTCTCTTGATGTCCCATGATTTCCAGAATTGGTTCCACTCTTATTCATTCTACCCCTCCTTCGTTCATTCATAACACTTCCTAATGTAGATCCACCTAAGATTTTCCTACAAGTTTTCTCAAATTTTAGGGTATTGGATCTAGAAACGGAATTACTCACATCCATTACCAAGTCATTCCATCTTTTAGGAAAGAACAAAAAATCAAGAGAGCCCTAATTTCTTCATAAAAATTAACATTTATTGAATATAAGTGATTGGAAACATATTAAAACCATGTAAATGATCTGCAACAAATCCACCTTATACCATCTTCATATTAAATAAATAGGTTAGGAGAAATACCTTGTGTAAACTGGAGGGATTTTCATACACCCTTGCTAGGGTTTGCATCTATTCTTCAATCATCTTTTCTTTTGTAATGTTAAATGTCACCGATTTTGTCAAGCATAAACGAAGACTTCTAAGTTCATTTTTATCCAAAATATCCTAGTCCTCATCTATCACAACTATTAGTTTCTTAAATTTTCCTTCCAATGTCCACCATAAATCCTTCTGATAAAGATAGTCCTTAATTTGCATTTTCCATAACTAGAAGTTTTGCACATTAAACTTGTCAACCTTTAGCTTATCCTAATCTACCATCACTCTCACCTAACCATGAGACTCCCACTCAACTATGAGACTTTCTTGCAAAGGATAATTGAAATAATTAGGATCTAGTACTAGTTATTAAGATTAACAAGACATAAATAACAATGAATATTTTGATGCAAAAGAGAATACTTCAAAGGTAAATGGTAATCTAGACTTACAAGTACTAAGGTAGTATAAATTTTCACCTCGATATCTTCAAAATATTTCTTGACCTCAAGAGTCCATTTGATCTTCACCCCTTTCTTTACCAAATCATTGAGAGGGTGCATTATTCCAACAAACTTGTTGATAAATTTTAAGAAAGAATTTAATTCTTTACAGATGTTGGGTGGCACCAATTTTAGTATTTCTTATACTCATTCTAAATCAATTGACTTATCAATTTCAAAAATAATATGCCCTAGAAGCTTCCCCTTTGTAACCCCAAGTGAACACTTCTTGGAATTGAGGGAAATACCCAACTTTCTACATCGATTAAGTACTTATTTCAAATATGAAATATGATTGATCATGTTCTTCAAGAATATTTTTAGGTCATCCATATAAATGACAATGCACTTATTCACCAATACTTTGAGAGATTTATCCATGGTACATTAAATGTGGCTCCAATGTTGACCAGTCCAAAGGGCATATGCCTATATA
The DNA here is from genome assembly GCA_028749045.1 of Cupressus sempervirens. NCBI lineage: Eukaryota > Viridiplantae > Streptophyta > Pinopsida > Cupressales > Cupressaceae > Cupressus > Cupressus sempervirens. Next base: position 211,554,865 of record CM053789.1, read on the forward strand.
CTAATGTTCCCCACTTTGTGTTGAATGGTATATTCAATCTATCTTCTTCATCTACCATTACTTAATTGTATCTTGAGTACCCATCTAAGAATGAAATCATCTTGCATGTATTCATAATTTACAATACTTTATCAAGTGAAGGTAGTGGGTAGTTGTCCTTCTGAGATGCTCAATTCAGGTTCCTAAAGTCAACACAAAGTTGAATCTCTCCAATCTTCTTTCTTACAAGAAGAAAATTGTTAACCCAAGTAAAATTCCAAATATGGAAAATGATCTTAGAATTTAGTAATTTTTGAACTTCTATCATTATCAATGACTCAATGATTAGATTCACAAGTCTTTGCCCTTGACAAAAAAGGTTTGGCATCAGGCTTCAGGAGAACATTGTTTGTAATGATTTTGGGATCATATGTTTTGATTTAATTATAACTCCATGCAATAAAATCTCTATATTCTATGAGGAGTTATAACATTTATCTATTTCTCAGGTGTCGTGTGTTTTCCATTCTTGACCATTTTGTGATAATCTTTTATACCTAGATTATAAGAGTCAAACTCATTGCATCCTTCTTTGTGGGATCTCTTATGGTGTAATGATTGATCAAGGTAAAAAAAATTCACTCTAATTATACCACCCCCTTAGGGATAGTCTTGGTTTTCAATTTTATAATGTCACCCTAAGCCTCTTCTTCCTCTTGCTAGTCTTTTTTGGACTTGTCATCAATTATTTGTCCTTCGAAAAAAATATTGCACATGATGAACTCTAGGATTTTTGGGTCATATTAGAAGACCTATAAATTATTAATAATATTTTGGGATATATGGAGTGACCACTAGTTCAATAGAGAACCTTTTGATCTTTGTCTTCTCAATAGGTTGTAGTGCACACGTGGAGATAGCAAGAAGATCAACAACCACATTCCTCCTTCTAGGCATAGATTTGGCATTTAGTGCCTCAAAGTGGTCCATCAAATCCAAAAATCTCTTGTGATAAGTTGTCAACCTTTTTCCATTGCAAGATTAAATTATCTTAACTTATCACATTACCATTTGGAAATCTCCTTGTACCACAAGCACTTTTACATTCTTCTTGAGCATGAAAAGGAGTCCTCATATGGGGGTCTTGTATTCTATTGCATTATTGGTGCATATGAATTATAGGTGGTAGGAAGAATAGAATTATTTACCCCTAGGGTTAATTAACTCAATTCTAGCTCCAACCCCTTGCTTTCATTTGAAGCCATCAAACTATGGAGTCCAAATCCCATCTTCTTTTGGTGCCTTGGGTTTATGTTTATTTATTCTGATCTTTTCTTTCATCTAATCTTTAAAATAAATTTTCTTGGAAAACCATTCCATCTTCCCTTGAGTTGGATAAGGTATGTTTATCATGGGTTTTTTTTGATATAGGGATAGCTTGTTCACATTACTTATCTTGAATTTCTTCAAGTAACTTGACAATTTTAGAAGTCTGGGGTTCAAGGTGTAGAACCACTGAGACCCAACATTTTTCTTTCAAAAAGAATCACCTCCTACAAACTATGACTATTCCCTCAAGAGGAGATGATAAGGCCCCATAGTCTAAGGACATATCGCTCTATGATGCACTGAGATCTTCTTTTTCTTCTACAAGGTTGTCATCTACCATGTAGGCTCCTCTTGGTGAACCATAACATAGTCATCATTTTGGTTCCTTGTGATGTTCTTAGGATTTTTGTATGTTTCCTTTTATTTTACCATTAGGAGGTGATTTATTTTTGCATCTATGGATTGAGATAACTCAACCAACACTCAAGTGATAGTACCTTGGTAGCTTGAGTGTTTGAACTCAGAATGGCTAGAGAAATGTAATTAGATAAATCTAGGGAGTAGGAAAACATTTGGATCTATAGCATCCCCAAGGTATTTTAGTTTGGCAATCATATTATCCACAAATCAAGTGAAAGGTTCATCTTGTAGAGAAAATTCTTGCAATCACATGGTGGGGCTATCACCAAATGTTTTTGACTAAAGCACATCAAGTGCCATAGCTTAGTAGGATCCCAAGCTGACTAAAGAAATAAGACTTTATTAGGAGAATTATATTCTTTAATCATTGTCTTCATCTTAGGTTCAACATCAATATTGATTTGGTTATTAAGTCCCTTCCATGGAAACCATAGTTGAGTAAATTGTTTAGAAAACCATCCTTTCAAATACCTTATCCATTCCCTTCTTAGATGCATGTCATATGTTTCAAGGATATCCGCCACATAAATGTCAATTGTATCTTGGAATATAGAGTTCATAGTTAGTTATATGTCTACATCTCTCAACACTCCTATGACCTTCACCTCTATTTTATCAAGTTGTATCACCACCCAATTGGTAGGTTGTGGAGTGATTTCTAACCTTTTAGATATTGAGAGTGGCATGACATTACAAAAATCTCCTAAATTAAGGAGGCAATTATGAATATTTTACTAATCATTGTGGTGTTGATTAGGAATGGTGGAACCTCTTCCTTATCTTTGAACATGGTGGGCATAGATTCAAAAAATTTAACTTGAGGGCTTGATGCATTTTGTGGGTTTGTATCGACAACTTCCTTAGTGTGGTCAAGTGTCTTTAACAAAAATTCTCTTAGGCTGGAACCATTTTGTAGCATATCATACATTGAGATGTATACCTTAGCCACCATCTCTTCTATTGCACTATACATTTCTATTGACCATGTTGGATTCTTTAGTATGGTAGGGATATTGCGTAGTTACTAAGGTTGTTGTATTTGGATGGGCTCATACATTGGCATAGGATTTTTACTTGCTCATGGATCTGGTGTAGTAGGTTGTAATCCCAGAGGAATTCCCTCAATCAAAGGTTCCTTATGATTGTGCAGTTTATAAGTATTTTGATTATCTTTGTAGAAGGGAAAAATTTTGGTTGGCTCAAGCTCTACTTCTTGGATGAATGAGAACATGAACTCTTCATTGGCCAAATCTTCCACTTCTATATGTAGTGGATTATTGTACTCTTCCAATAACATAGTGTTGAATTGCAAGAGAGGTATGGCATTAACATTGTGCAAATTTTGGCTAGGATCTCAATGTCCTATTAAGAACATGTTGTTGTTGTCATTGGAGATACCCTCAATTTTTATTTATTTTTTAAATTGAACATTATCATTGCTATAAAAAAGGATACTTCAATTGTTGGGGTGAGTATTCTACTACCATTTTTTTTGGGGAAGTCTCTTGTTATCGTCTAATGTATTAAAATTATTTGTTGGGGTATTATTCACATATGAGTTGAAGTTGTTTGTATGGTTTTTCACAAAAATATTGTTGTTTGAGGTTTTATTAGATCCCTGAAAAAAAAAATTTGGTCCTTGTGATAACTGAATATGGGTGATCTCATTTATTATCTAGGGCATGGTTTTCTTCATCTTTTCCAATTTAGTTGTTCTATTGTTTTTGGTTTCAATGGGAAGTATAACCTTTTCTTCAAAAAATTCTACTTTTGAAGGCTCATATCCTAGATAAGTTATGGTAGGGACCAAGATAGAAAGCACATGTTGTACTAATAAAGGGTTTAATAGGGGAAGTTGATTAGGCACTATGTGTGCCCCTATAGAATAAGGTGGGACCATTGTATTTTTACTAGTGGTAATCACCATGCTTTTTCCACCATTAGGACTAGCTTATTTTGTGAAGGTAACTACCTCTTCAAATACTTTCTCTAATGTATTTATTTATGTAGAAGGAAGACTTTGTAGAAAAATAGATGTGAGTTGATCTATGGAGTTAAAGTAGATTTGTATCACAACTCCTAGTGGTATGATGTAGGGAGATTCCAACCTTCATTATGTCATATGGAAATAGTGTTTAAATCAAGAGATGGCTTCTGTTGGGTCCCTCTTGATAGAAAAAAGTTGGTGGTGTAAGATAGTCATGTTAATGAATTCCTTGAACTAATCCAAGAACAACTTCTCAAAATTTTCCTAATTAGTGATTGAGACTAGCAATAAATTCACATATCAATTGAATGCAACTTCTCCCAAAGTGTTTGAGAACAAATGGATGACCACGTCCTCATGTTGAATCTTCTTCCTATTGCATATTTCTTTAAAAACCTTGATGTGGTCTTCTGCCATTTGTGTTTCACCATAGATGAATTTTGGGCAAAAAAAATTAGGATTCTTGGGAAGATTGTAAAGTGGACCTTGCAGGTTAATCAGTAAATCCTGAGCATTTGCAAAGAAAGCCATGGGTAGAAGCAATTTTGGATGACTTTATTGTTGTGAAGAATTGAATAAATCAATGTGAAAAATAGTAGAAGAATCTGAAGTGGATGATGGCAATGATGGAACTTGTGGTGTGAATGAATAAAATTTAGGTATACCTTTATCATTGTGATGCTTATGGAAAATCATTGAGTTCTAGGAACTCATGTTTGCTAGGTGAAGACTTTAATGCTTGCTAAAAGGGAGATGATGGATCAAGATTTTCTAGTTTGTGCACCTCTTGAGTTGTGCACCTATGCACCTACATTCTTGCACACCTACACACCTTAGCAGTTGTGAATCTTTAGAACTATAAAAATATAGAACTTAAGGCCCTCCTTCTAGAGTCACTTTTTTTAGTAGTCATTTTGCATGATGAAAATGATAGAAATCCTTATGAATTTCTCTCTTGAAAGTTGATCAAGTTAACCAACTCTAAGGTTCTAGATGGCTATTTTTCAAGCTATTGGGTAGCTCATTGACGATAAATGTGTTTTTTTCACAAGGATGCCTTTACTAATATTTATAAATATTGGAAATCTTTTTTTTTTTAAAGTGACCACAAACCAATATTTTATTTGTATTTTCAAATTTTATGATAAATGAAAATTCTAACAATTTAACTATATTAATTCCTATCCTAACCATGTGTTCAAAACAAAATCACTGAGATAGGGTAATGAGAATTTAAAGGAAATTTCTGAAAATAATATTCCTAATAGACATAAGTCATAGTAACAATGCTCCTCTAAATTAAATTTTTAAAAGGATCATGAAGGAAACCAATGAAATTAGGAGCAACATGTCCTTAATTCCATCAATCTAATTAGTGAAGGAAATCATGAAAATGGTATGATGTTTCATGATTCATCAAATCATGTAGCCATAGAAAGTGCATGCACATGAGACAAAATGGTGTGCAAAAATCATAAAGTGATAGTTTCTCCAATTTATCATAATAGAGGAATTTGTTAACAAATATGACAAACACCAAAACTAATTAATCACATGATCATTAACATACAACAAAACTATTGGCTCCATTGCTATTCATGAACATAACATCATAAAGAAAACACACATTCCAACAAGAAAAATACACCAAGAATGAGAGCACCAATAACATACTTTATTGGATCAAAAATATCAGCCTTGAATGCACATTACAACTCTCTATATTTATAAGAAACTCACCCTTCATGCAATTTTGGATCTAGGGCATTTTCCTTGCAAAATGAAAGCTAAAGACACTAATTATAAGAGAAAAATTTACAAATAGACTCCTAACTAGGTGTTAAGTAGGTCTAAACTCTTTATTTTACTAATTGCATGGTTCATACACATTTACATGACTTCAAAAATATCAAATAAGAAAAATATAAGAAGGAAGAATACTTTAGATGAACTTGGAGCCCTTGGGGCTTCCAAAAATGTGAACTCAGCCTTCTATGTGTGTGTCTCTACCAATTAAACTATTGCCAAAACATATTTTTGGTGCATGAAAATGCCAATAAAATGAAACTAGCAATTAACTTTTGGCGTCACTACAAGTGATCAAAACTCTACACCCCTACACACCTTTAGATACCACAAGGTCAAAACTAACTATATTTTTCTAAGTCCTAAAATTTTACTTTCCAACATTTGGGTCTTATTAATCTTTGACCAAACTAATGTCTGGATGAGCCACCATGAACTTCTGAATGAAAGAATCAATATCTAGAGGCTCCAAAAAAATCTAAGGCTTGATATTTACCTCTTACTTCTTGGTGAAATATTTACCTCTTACTTCTTGGTGAAAATCTCAAACCTCCTTTCACACTATCGTAAAATTGTCCATTTTTAGTCTAATTCCTTAAGTGTCTCCTCGGCTTTAAAAATTCATTAAACATCATTCTTGGAGGACACTACCTCAAAGGACACTAAAAATTATTAGACTAACATTTTAATGGAGCATAGATGTGTCTTGAAGTCATCATAAAAAATCTCCAAATTGGTTGTGCTATAGTACTTATCTGCCTCAAAATTTTGGGTATAAGTTCTAGCCTACATATCTAGAATGTCCTCATACATAGTTAACAACACCTTATTACCAGCATGTACCTTGTCAATTCAACAATCTATCTTATCTAGCTCTTCCCCTATATATAAATCTAGTAAAATCATATACCATTATGCCTTTATTGTTTTGCACAACCTCTAAAACATTGGTCTAACTAGACATTTCATCTTTGAACCCAAAATCTTGGTTGATTATTATAGCTAGCTTCTCAACATTCCTCTATATACTATGAAATAAATTCAAGTTCTCCTCTATAATCTCCACTCCTTGCTCTTAAAAACTAAGGCACCACCTCTTACAAGCATCCAAAAATGAATTACTTGGTTTCAAGGCTGGAGCTCATGTTTTGAGAGCAGTTGATAGAGCAATCATAGGGTGATCTGGGTTAATTGGACTTGCCACTTTTTTATGAATTCCCATAAGTCATCATTCTTTCTTCTCAAAACTTGGATCTTTTCCTCTTCTTGGTCTATCTTCCTGAATACATGCTTCAGACCCAAGGCCTTCAATCCTTTGGCTGTTTTCTATTGAGATTATGGGTGTTGCACACATTGCATAAAATTGTTTATATCATGTTATTTTATTTTACTATGTAATGTTGCACGTAGGAGCACCTAGATGTACATGCAACATGAAAAGATTCCCATTGGATATACTTGATGAGTTGTATTGTAACATTGTGATAATATTTGATGTAATTATTTAATATTGGGGAAAATAAATTAAATTTCCAATATTAAATGTGGGGTTAATGGTTGGTAGAACTTGGTTTATGTAATACAAATAGGTGGTTTTGTGGGACTTTCTACTATATAAGAAACTAAAAGGATAGTTGTGTGAGAAGGGCAAAAAGCAAAAAGGAAAGTTGAGCAAGATAAGGCTTGAAAGGTTAGCCAAAGTGAGCATTTCTGAAGGTTTGAAGCATGTCATGGGATGTGTGGATTCATGCATATTCATATGGATTTCTTGGTTGTGACTATGGTTTTGAAGGATTCCATGGTTGTATTGCAATGGTATTTTTTTTGAATAATAGATGGAAATGGATTCTTTTAGAGGTTGGATTTTTACCCTCAATAAGGGTTTCCCAGAGTATATCTTATGTCACATTTTTATGGGTATTTTATCTATACTATTTCATGTGGATTTCAATTACATATTTATTTCATATCTATTATGGGTTATGTGAAAACATTAATATTTTTTGTTTTAAATTTCCTTACATGTCCCTAGTAGGCTCCCCAATATAACCTCTTGTATCTAATTATCTTGGGGTGTAATAGTTTCTAGGTCAACATGGAGTGGAGGAATAACGATATGTGCCACCATGTCATCCCATTTGTTGTTTGTGACAAAGGCCATTTGACATGGGTCCTCCAAGGGGGACACTATAGTCCACATAGCTTATGTAAAAACTATAACCCTTTCTTTGGGGTTTGTATATATCTTCTTTGTCAGGATTTCACTACCTGTGTCAATCATGTTAAAGAAGTACACATTGAAGACACATATAGACTAGATGACAAAATCATTATAACTATTAATCCCTTTCTCCTATCTTTTCTCTTCGAGATATGTTCTACCCTTGGTTATTCCACACTTGAGGTGATCAGTATTATAGCAGGAATAGAGGAAAATGGTTTCACTATCAAGAGAGTCTAATCTTTATCTCCATGAACTATTTGACCCTCTATTAAGGCCTCCTCCATATCAACTACATGTGTCTCTCCCTCTATAATATTCTATATTTTTTCTTCTAACATGAGAGGGAGCAACAGTACTCTTTCCTACTATGGTGGAGGTTAAATAGGCTTTTTGACTTTTTGAGAGGAAGATGAGGTATGCTAATCAGAACCCATGGGACAAAAGGTATTGTATTCCAATCATATCCCAATGCATTCTATTGAAGTGTATCCCTTATCTCTCCTTCCTCTAGATGTGTCTCAATGGCCCTCTAATCAAAATTCAAGATATCAAACACATCCAACCCCTCTCCTAGTGTTGACTCAGTCAATTCTTCATGTTCTTGGTCCATAGAATCTAGTTGAATTTGGATGGTTTTGTCCTAAGAAATTGAGGGCATTTGCATTGTGCTTCTCCTTCTCTCTTCCTCAGTGACTTTTTTTGAGTGTGTTCCCCCATTAAAAGGGATATTATTGATCTTGTCCTCTTCTTGTTCTTCTTCCTCTAGCACTACCATAGTTTTTTTTCTTCTTCATTTTGGGACTGATGGGAAGGTTAAAGTCTATATTGGAGGCTCTTTAGCCTATTCTTCTTCTACCTCAATAGACTTACTCTTCTTTTTTTTATTGACCTTATTGTCCCTTTGCATTTATTCCAAGTGCATTATATTCCTATATATGGTCTCAGGTATGATTAGAGACTTCTCCTAGTAGGTAGGGACATTGACTTTGGACTATTTACACTTTTTTGGTCTAGCAAGTGCCTTCAAAGATAAGAAATTAGGTACTACATCCAAGTGGTAAGTATGCTAGAATATATAGTCCACCAATATAACTAAGAGGAGTGGGGGTGAACTAGTTATCCAACTAGACAATTATTAAATTTATTAAATCTTAATGATATGAGAATTGTAATAAAAACCCACAACAAGATACTCATGTGCAATAACTCCAGATATGTTAACTAGGGAAACCCTTGATCAGATGGAAAACCCTAGTGGGGATGGTACCCACAAGATGATTTACTAATATAAATATTCCTTGTTAGAGGATGGAGCATGTTAAGAGTCTATAAAAATCATTCAATACATATCGGTCCCTATTATGAGTTGTAGAAGGAAGATCGATCCACTACCCAAACAACTTCAAGGGCAAGACCAATGAACCCATTGTCCAAATGATCTATGTATTATTCCTTGCAAAATAATAGAATTGAACTATACTTCTCCTTCCTCTTTCTTTGTCCTATCAACTGGACTTTTACTCCTTCAAATCTCAATACTAGATCACAAACTTCACATCCAATAATCCCTTGGACTAATTTCTCAAATTTACCAAATACTATGCTCTTATTCACACTTTCTTGAACACTTGACATCCAATCACACTTTACAATCAAGGAAAATAATCCCCTCATACCAAGTCCCCAAAATAATTCCTTGAGTCAGTCTTAAGGCTTTCCCAAATTATAATAGGACCACAATAAGATAATTAATTATTTCACAACCACATAGCACTACCAGTTTAGAGTCTATACAACTTCTCACATGTGCAACTTTAGAACTTGCACACTCACTAACATCATAATTAGGTTATCCTTTATTAGTGTATAAAGTCACATACCTTGATTATATCTCTGTTAAGAGATATAATACAATTAACAAAAACTACTTCTTAGGTACTTTGTTTTCACATTACTCTCTGTAAATCATGTATATCTTATGTATCTCTTTGACTTATGTTACACACACTTAACCTTATGATCAAGACACATTGTGTAACATGTCCTTAACTATGCATCACCTAACCATCAAACCAATGTTCATATGATCACAATCTCAATCCACTAATCTACCAGTCCTCACAGAATTATTGTTACATATGTTGGCATCAATGACAAATATAGTCATGAATGTGACATTTAAATACTACCAAACACTCTCCAATGCTTAAGATACTCCCCCAAAGGAATACCATCAGCATTCATGCTAGAAAATTATTATTTACCCATTTCTTTTTCATCTTAATGACATGCCTAGCCCTGTTGTAAATCACCGATCCCCTCTCTTCTCACCTTTGCATTCACAATGGGACACCTAAAGATCTTATTTTTTGTAGAGGTGATCTAGGAAATCTAGGCTATCTTTATTTTATACCTTGAAAGGTATGCACAAGTCCAGTGCCTTTTCTACTAGTGATAGACTTATCCTACAATAATTCCTTACTCAAACTTTATAGTCATCTACACAATTTAACCAGCGATCTTCAATTATTGCATTTAGGATGAATTTCTTTCCTATAAGCTACTGGATCATCTTAGTATTATCAAAATTTTGGTAGGTAACTAGGTAGTCCTCTAGAGGATACTTCACCCATTCCACCTCATAGGTGGAAATGTCTTGCTTCTGCTTTGCCTTGTATGGCCCAATGGTTATCAACCACACTCATGTCTCTCTATGCATCTTCTAAATTCTCTTATATGAAAAATATAATTACATGATGATCTCCAGAAGTATAATTTTATGTAATGGATAGTGTGGTAGCTTCTTAGGGCATAGTAGAGTGCCAACTACCTCAATGTATGTGAACATGTGGTATTGGATAAAGTATCCACCCACTTGTGTTACCGTAGTTGCATCCTCTTCACATAATCACCTTCAAGGAACAAAATTATGGAAAACATAGAGGTTTGGTTCACTAATTTTTATTCTAGGCTTGTATCCAAGAGCTTCTTTTGTACTAGTTGTAGGTTCACAATGTATGGTCATGCATTGGGGCATTATATATTTCACCTCCTCAGCAAACATATATAGTTTATATTTCCTTAGCTACCAATAAGTATACCATGTATGATGTCATATAAAATCATGGGTATGTTTGTATTTAAGTGACTTTCACATCTACTAAACAACTTATGATAGTATCTATGTCAATCTTGAGGTCCTTATTTCTAATTATCTCTATGAAGTGTACCATCCAAGTCTCCAAATCACTTTTCATGAAAAGTCCCATTTCTCTACTTTGAAGAATGATGTTGTAGTGAATATTACCAATCATGTACCCTCGAGTCATGTCATCCTTTTCATCTTTCCCATTTCTTGGGGTTCTATTGATTAAGTATTTGTTTTGCACATGGTTTTCTATTTCTCATTCATTCTCATTATACCATCTAGCTATTGTGTCATATGTAATCTTTTGGTACTAATCTATAGCAATGTAAAATCTCTTTAGGTACACTTTTGACCACCTTCTCCTTGGGAACATAGTGCTAGACTAGTGCCATAATCAACTTTGAGGAATGCACCAACACTAGTTGTGATATTGTGTTCACTAAGCCACTCATAATTAGAAATGAGATCATCTCTGATCTCTCATATGGTTTGTTTCACAATATGAGGAATGCATTCTAGTCTATATTTCCAAGTACTATATCTTGGATCTTAGACTATAACTCTATGAATCTAGACTTCTTTGCTATGGTCTAAAATATGAAGCTCACCGATTTAGGTGTTATATTCACAACTAAAAAATATGAGGATGTCATTTAATCTACACAAAAACTCAAAGATCACATTACTATAGCATGGAGATCCCAAATAACACTTAACCACCAAATAAAATAGACCAAAAGCATTAGAATAGGTTAAAAAATAAGAAAAACACAAGGTATTTAGGGTACATTATACATGTAAGGTAGAGATGTCTCATGTCTTGGGATCTGTGACCTTAGCGCAATTGCACAAAGGTACAAGTATGATGGGTGTGCAACTACAAACATATTTTTGTGTACTTCAGCATATTAGCATTAGTGTTTGGGGTAGGTGTACATGTGGCACACCTATGCACTTAAAATGGTGCACATGGTGTGCACATGTGCCAAGGTTTTACTTTAGCGGGAGTTAGAAAATTCTATAAGATCTAGAAGGTGCAAGGGTATGATGGTGGGTTGATGTAGGAGCATCCTAGGTGTAAGAGAAATCTTGTATCACCCTGAGATATTTCCTTTCACTTATTTTAATAAGGTTTTTTTAATGTAGAGTTATTGTATGTGGAGGCTTGTTACTTAGTAAGTTAGTCATATGAGCTTGAAATGTTCTAATTTTAGTGGTGAAGGTTCATTTTAGTTATATCAATTTGTTAGAGGAGTTTCATAGCTAGATCATATGTATTTGTAAAGTTATTATACATTTTCAATGTGTAATTTTGGTTTAAAAACTTCAGGCTCAATTTTGAAAGCCTTAGATGCCCCCGATGAGGCCCAATAACTTGATGGATGGGCACTCACGTGGAACCAAGCTTGTAGATCAAAAGCTTCAATTTCTAAAAAGTATTTATAATACCCAATCGAAGCAATAGGTTGAGAGTTATGGTCTTCAAAGTTGGGATACCCAAAGTTTTTAAAATAAATGTCAAAAGTGTATTTGGCCGACTCTATATGAATTTTTTGGTCTATTGGCCCTAGGCATTAAGTTTATGTGTCTCGAATCTTCCTAGGTCGTATAAAATTTCCTATTTAAGAAAGGCCTGAACATTGTCTAAGACAACTCAGAGTGATAGTTTATAGATTTGTCTTGTAGATTATGATAATGAAGACGCCAATGTGGGTTAGCATATTGGCATTCTAAATTTATGATTCTGTATTCTTGGTGATAATAAGAAGCCCATATTTTTTCTCGCATGTTTTGTTATTTCTTTATTTCTCTTAAGTGCTTATGGTATTAACAGGAGAACCCTTCATCAAGTGATATTAGAGCTGGAGTTCTTGAGTGTGTGGACAAATTGTTGACTATGAGGTAGTTCACTCTAGGACTATGGTTTGGATAGAGTGTGTAGAAAAATCACCAATTGTGGGGCAGTTTGCACTAGGGTTTCAGAAAAAGTGTAAAAATGCCTCCATGAAGAAAGTGTGGTGCAAGAGTCAAATGTGTTACACCTAAGGATTTTAGAGCCCTCTAGAGGAAAATGAAAGCATTACAAGAATAGATGCATAGAGGAATGAATCTTTTCATAGGAGCTAATGAAAGTGAAGATGAAAGAGAAGTAGAAGGAAATGCAAACCAAGCCATAATAAAGAAAGTTCTTAACGCATAGGAGGCAAAGAATTTTAAGGTCATTTCTAGTATTGGAAAAAGATATAATTTTGATGTTCCCATATTTTTGGGAAATATCAACCTAGGGGAATTGATAAACTAGATCAATGAATTGGAAGAGTACTTTGAATATGAAGATATTGAAGATCTAGATAGGGTCAAGTTTGTGAAGGCTCATGCAAAGATCTGGTGGCACGAGATCTAGTTGGATTGAAATAAAAGAGGGAAGGATAAATCACCAACTGGGATCAAATGGTAGCTAAAATAAAGTGACAATTCATTCTTGTGGATTATTAGCTTGATCTGTTGAATAAAATACAAGGGTTGAAGAAAGTAGGGAAATCTATTCAAGAGTATACCAAAGAGTTTTATTGAGTTCTCATTACAACCAGACATGTAGAAGCTAATAAGGAGAAAGTGGCTTGTTATCTTAATGGATTAAGGCCGAGAATTCAAGAGGATATGAGTCTTGTTCAAGTGACTAGTTTTGAGGAGGTGTACCAATTTTTCCAAAGAGTTGAGGAGAAGCTAACCAAAAAGTTTGACAACAAAAATAGTGGTAGAGGTCATAGTGCAAGATCTAGTAGATGATCTTATGAAGACATAAATGATGATCAAAAGAACAAGGAATAACTCCACTCATTTCCATGATCAAAACATTAGAGATCATAGAGGAAGAAGTAGAGGACAAGGACCTAGAAGATGAGGCTTCCATGGGAAATGTTTTTACTATGGAGAAGAAGGGCATAGAGAATTTTAATATTCCCAAGGCAAAGGAATGATTGATTGAAGAAGAAAAGGCTAGGCTAGAGTTGCACATATTGATGAACATGCTAAATCATCACATGATGAAGATATTGAAAGAGGAGAAATCCTATTTAACAGAAGAGTCTTGTTGAGTGATGAGAATGAACCTATTCAAAGGAGGAGTTTATTTCACATTAGCTATAATTGTGAAGATAAGTGTTTGATGTGATCATTTATGGTTGAAGTACTGACAATATCATTTTAGAAATGATGGTCACAAAGTTGAAGCTAAAGAGAAAGAAATACCTATGTGTTGCAATTCTTTTAAATAACTAAGGGGAGGAAAATCAGTTATCCAAGGTTCATATGTACAAATAAAACTTTTCAATGCTTAGTAGACCCATATGCATAAAAATTCAATATGCATACATCCATTAGACCATACAATAGTTAAACTTTATAGGTTATTGTCCTAGGTCAAAAAAAAATTCAAAAATGTATACATGAAAAAACATAAGATCATTTATATCGCTTAACACAAGGATTTTATGTGGAAACCCAATTTGGAAAAAAATTACTAGTAACATGCTACCGATTCTTACTCTTTTGAAGTGATTCCCTATGAAAGGCCAACCCTCTTAAAGGTTACAATACACACTATTAAATGTGACCTAGTTAAAGGATTCCAATCACCCTATTAGGTGTGATCCTTGTTAGAGAACTTTAGACCATTCCATTAGAATGTCACCCTGTTAAAAGATTTACAAATGACTATTTTAGTCAATTTCAAATTACAAATATCTATTTTGGTCCTCCATTCTACTTAGCATTCATACTCTTCAACTCTGATAGCTTCTTCACCTATCAAGCATTCATACTCTTAAGCTTCTTGCTTTGCATGCCAACTGTAGTCTCTTCTTCTTGGCCATTGAATGAAGTAATACCCTAGACTCCTTGTCTTCCTTAGGCTCTCACACATGACAACCTTTGCTTCTAACCGGCTATCTCTATAAATAGAGAATTTAGATATTTTTTCACTTAACCACAATTGTTCATTTTAGGATTAGGTAGGATTCAATGAATCTACCCACTTTTCTATTTGGTTCCTCTAGAAACTTCTTCTATAAATCTTCCTAGTATTTACCACAAAATGGTTTACCTTGAATTTTGCTCAACCAACTCATCATGGTTATCTTACACACACTTTACATAATTCAAGAAATCAAAATAATTGGCTAAGATTTGAAAAAATGTTTGATGTAACATTGTTTGTTATCACTTGGCATCTATACTGCTTTGGCACTAGGCCAACACCAGTTCACTCAAAAAACACTAAATTTTACTGATGCTTGAAACCAACTAAACTTTATTCATCATATACTAACAATCACTTGGCTTGCACTATTTTTCATCTTTTCTCGAAACCTTTTATTTTTCACTTAGCTTGCACTAACTTCTTGACAAAGCTTGGCAGACACTTTTCTTACTTGATCTTCTTCCAATCTTAACTCGAGTAATCTTTCATTTCAGAATTTAAGTAGATAAACAATACACTATAGTATCAATATATTACTTGGTCTAAGTCCTTCTTTTACATGCCAAATAACTCAACCTTTCTCTGGGTGCTATTATTGTTTCCTCTTTTCAAATCCTCTTCATCAATCAACTAAATGATAGCTTTCAAACCAGAAAGCAATTGTTTCACAGTAAGTAGTAGGTTTGACATCATTGACAAAATAATGATTATTCCATTTCAGGTTCTTTACTTCAAAACAATCTCATATCAATAATCTCCCTCTTTGGCATTGATGGAAAACCAATACCAACAATAGTACCAAAAAGAAAATAATATGTTTGAAATTTCTCCCTCTATCAATATATGTCCTTCCTCTATATTGGGTAATGTGAGCTTTGTCAATCTCCTTCAATTCTCTATCTCCATCTTTTGAGTATCTCTCCCTCTTTTTGATATTCAAGTACGTATCTCCACTTATTTGATTATTTTTCTCTTTCTCTATCTCCCTCTGTACTTAGTACTCCTTGTACTTTATAACTCTCTATACTTATATCTCCCTCTTTGACAACAATGTCAAAGACTTGTCATCTCTATATGTAGATACACTCAATTCTAGGTTCTCCTTTGCCACCTTTCATATGACTATATGTCTTCTAATTCAACTCCATTAATTTAGGAAGCTCCTAAAGTAAGATTCACTACATAAATATGTAGGATACAACATTAAACTCAGTTGATGGAGGGTACTACTCATACTTCTTAAGTAGCTTTGGATAGGAGCATCACCCCTAGTTTACCTCCAAGATATTCATGTGCATTCTTAGGTAAAGCTTTTGTGAATATATCAGCTATGTATTCTTTTGTATTTACATATTTCATCATCACTTCTTTTTCTTGAACCAACTCTCTCAATTAATGATACTTGATTGTTGTGTGCTTAATTTTTGTGTGCATTAGAGGCTTCTTTGATATGTTTATAGCACTTGTATAATCACAATAAAGTAGCACAAGTTTAGTTATTTCCTCCTTCATACTTTTGAGTAACTATTTGATCCATATGATATTTAAATAATTTACTACAACAACCACATATTTAGCTTCAACAATAGATAGAGATATACAATTTTGTTTCTTACTAGTCTAGGTGACCAATCTCTTTCCTAGGAAAAATGTTCAACCACTTGTGCTCTTTTTGTCATCAATTTTTCTAGCCCAACATCTATATAGGCTCTTAACTCAAATTTTTCTTTTTTCTTGTAGTATATACCATAGTTTTATGTTCCTTAAAAATGTGTCATAATTCTCTTAATGAACATCAAATGATTCTCCTTAGGATTTGTAGAAAATCTGGCAATAATCCCAATAGCTAATGCAATCTTATGTCAACTATGTACTAAATATTACAACTTCCCAAACATAGACTTGTATAATGTTTGATTCACATCAACAAGATCATAATTTTTTGACAATTTGTGTCATGTCACCATATGTGTGCTAACTAGTTTTGAATCCTCCAATCCAAAAGTATTCAATATTTCCTTCACATACTTAGACTAAGTGATGTATATACCATATTTCATTTGATATACTTGTAAACCAACAAAGAACTTGATCTCTCCAAACATAGACATCTCAAATTCTTTCTTCATTCCATTTGCAAATGCCTTGCATAATGCATCTTGACCTCCAAATATGATATCATCAACAAAAAATTTAGCTAGTAAAATATCCTTACCTTCTTCTATCTTCAAGCACAGATTGTTGTTACTATAAGTCTTCTCAAAACCAATCTTCACAAGATAATTGTGAATCCTTTCATACCATGCTCTTGGGGCTTGCTTTAAACCATATAAAGCTTTGTGTAGTCTACATATTGTGTTCTTTTCTTTTTTTGAATCAAAAAATCCTTTAGGTTGTTCTATGTAAACTTATTCAACTAATATACCATTCAGAAATGTTGACTTCACATCCATTTTATAAACTTTGAAACCTTTGTATGTAGGGTAAGCAAGTAGAGTTCTTACTCCTTCTAATCTTGTGATTAGGAAAAAAAATTCTCCATAGTCTATTCCTCCTTCTTATGCATACCCCTTGCAAACTAATATTTCTTTATTTCTTGTGACTTCACCATTTTCATCTAACTTGTTTCTATATAGTCACTTGGTTACAATCACATTCTTTTCCTCTGGTCTAGGAAGTAGAGTCCATGTTTTGTTTATCTCAATCTGATTAATCTCTTCTTTCATGACTTTAGTCTAGTATTCATTCTCTAAGGCATCTTTCACTATCTTCAGCTCATGCATGCTCAATAAACATGCATCACCTCTTAGCCTATTCCTTTTCATTGATCTAGTTTATTTATCTCCAATTATTTGTTCAAAAGGGTGATATCTTTTGATAGAATTTGACAATTTTAGTTCTGCTCTTCTTTCTTTAATATGTTCTTCAACTTCAAAATCACTATGTACTTCTCTATCAAGTAGATCGACATCCCTCTCATGTACACTTATCTCAGAGTCATGATGTGCCTTAGCTTCTATCTACAACTTAGCTTTTGAAGGAAACTTGGTTCCTAAATGCAACTCAATATTCATTGTATGTGACTTGATAGTCACTAAAACTTGTTAATTTGGATCTTGGTTTACAACATCTTCATTAGTAGACATACCTTCATAAAAGTATATAAAAGATTTGCACTCTTTAGGTTCCTTCATAGGTCCAGCTTCATGTACCTTTGTATATTCATCAAACTTCACATTTGCATTTTCCACAACTTTCTTAGTATTAATTTTCAAACACTTATGAGCCTTTCATCTTATGGAATAGCCATGGAATATACCTTCTTCACTTTTAGCATCTAATTTACCATTCTTGAAATTCTTAACAATATAGTACTTGTTTCCAAATACCTTAAAATATTTTACATTGGGTGAGTATCCATACCATAGTTCAAAAGGTGTTGAATGAGTACCTTTATTGACTTGTACATGGTTCAAGGTATAGATAGTTGTACTTACAACTTCTCCACAATATTTCAAAGAAATATTCTTCTCCATCATGAGTGTTCAAGCACATCCCATTATAGATTTTTTTCTCCTTTTAGAAATCCCATTTTGTGGAGGGGTCCTAGGTGCAGAAGTATGTCTCTTGATTCCTCTATCATTACAAAACAACTCAAACTCATTTGATGTAAATTATCCACCTCTATTAGATCTCAAATATTTCAACTATAGCTAAGTACCACTTAAACATTTGCAAAGAATCACTTTTCTATTTCAAAAACATAACTGTCATCATCTTAGAATAATCATCAACAAATAGGATAATGTACTTGTCACCTTTGTAGCTATACACATCAATTGGTCCACAGAAATTAGTATGAACTAACTCCAAAATTTCTTTAGAGGTGTAAGTCTTACTTTTAAAACTAGATTTTGTCATCTTCCCTAACTAGCATTGTTTGCAAATCATATTGTCAAGTTTCTTCAGTTTAGGAATACTTGTGACTCTTTAGGAATACCTATAACTCTTTACATGTTATTGATACTGGCTAAGTTATCAAAGTTAAGATGAATTAACCTCTTGTGTCATAGCCACAAATCATAAAATTCTACAACAAGACAAGTAGCATCATTCATAGCAAGATAAAATAGATTACCTCTAGTCTAATCACCTTTTCCAATTAGTTTCCCATTAGTGTCATAGATCTTTGCTATCTTGTTCTCAAACTCAACTTTTCAACTTGAACTATTCAGTTTATAGTTAAGTCCTTCTACATAATAAGCATTGTCATACATGATCTTTTCTGTAAATTTTGATTGATCCTTTTCCTTTTATTAGATAGGGTGCATCATTACCAAACCTAGCACTATTTCCATCATAATAATTAAGGGTAATGAACTTACATTTATCTCTAGTCCTGTGATGTGAACACCCATTGTCAATGATCCATCTATCACTCTTGTTCACATAAGATACTAGTGTGGTTGCCTTATCCTCATCAGAATCATCCTTTATCGTAACATACACTACTTCATCATCATGGTCATCAGATCCATCTTTGGTTTCCTCCTCAGCAATGTAGAACGACTTCTTTCCTTTATCTTTGTAATCTTTATTTTCGTCATCTCTTTTTCTTTTGTATTTTTCTCCACTTCTATTGTTCTTCTTCTATGGACACCTAGCAACAATATGACCAACTTAATTGTAATTAAAGCACATGATAAGTAGCTTACTTTTGAATTTCCCTTTGCCTTTTTGAAATCTCCTTGCCAATAATGCTTCAAGTTGTTCTACACCCTCCTCATTTGTATCACTATCACTAGAAAAAAAATTTGCATTGTTTTTTATCTCTTTAGGTTCCTTTAATGATAGTTTAGTTTTGGAAGTAGATTTAACATTCTCAAATTTGAAACTCTCAAAATTAGAGAGTTCAAAGGTAGTGACCCTACCTACCAAATCTTCAAGGGACAAATTAGTACTAGGTATACATCTTACTTCTTGTATGCCAGAAGCTCTAATAGCATAGATGGGTAGAAGTGTCCTCAATACTTTTCTCAATACAGTATCATCATCAATGATACCATTAGCTCCTCTAATAGCATTAAAAACTTTTATTCTAGAGCAATATTGAACAATGTTCTCACCTTCTTGAATTCTCATATCATCAAACTTACCTTGTAGAGTTTTAGATTTGGCTCTCAAAATATTGTTATCTCCTCCATAAATTGTGTGTAAAGCATCCCACATCTTCTTTGTGCTATCAGAATTCTTGATGTCATCAAACTCAGAGTAACTTAGGGAATAAGCAATATCCAATATTGCTTGATTATTTTCTTTCTTCATTTTTAGATCATCAATAGTTAGGGCTCCAATAGGGTCAACATGTTCAATAATGGTGGTAGATTATGCATGGTCTCTAAGCTCTACCTTCATCATACTTTTTCATGAAGGTAAGATTTCCTTTTTAACCTTGGGTACCTCTCTTTTAGACATCTCTGATCTTTTTCTTTTAGTACTTTCAAACTAATCCTCTTAATCACTATGGCTCTAATACCAATTGTTTAAATTATTTAGAATAACCAAGAGGGGGGTGAATTAGTTATCCAAGGTTTAGATGTACAAATAAAACTTTTCAATGCTTAGTAGACCCATATCCATAAAACTTCAATATGCATGCACCCATTAGATCATACAATACTTAAACTTTGTAGGTTACTGTCCTAGGTCAAAACAACATTGCAAAAATGTAAACATGAAACAACATAAGAACATTCATATCATTTAGCACAAGGATTTTACATGAAAATACAATCTAGGAAAAACCACCAATAACATGCTATCAATTCTCACTCTTCTAAAGTGATGTCTTATGAAAGGCCAACCCTGTTAAAGGTTACAATATACACTGTTAAATGTGACTCGGTTAAAGTATTTAATCACCCTATTAGGAGTGAACCTTGTTAGAGGACTTTAGACCATTCCATTAGAATGTCACCCTATTAAATGATTTACAAATGACTATTTGGTCAACCTTAATCCAAAGGATTTACCCATGACTAATTGAATGATTAGAAGGTAATAGTAAGGATTGATCTAATAACAAATTTAAACTCACTTACAAATCATAGATCTTTTTCCTCCATTCTATGTGGCATTCATACTCTTCATCTCCGATAGCTTGTTCACCCTTCAAGAATTTATACTCTTAATCCTTGTTTCTTTGCATGCCAACCATAGTCTCTTCTACTCAGCCATTGAATGAAGCAATGCACTAGACTCATTGTCTTCCTTAGGTTCTTGCACATGAAAAACCCTTGCTTTTGACCAACTATCTCTATAAATAGATAAATTAGATATTTTTCCACTTAACCATAGTCATCCATGTTAGGGTTAGGTAAGATTAGACAGGGTTCAATGAATCTACCCACTTTTTCATTTGGTTCCTTTAGAAACTTCTTCTACAATATTCCTTGTATTCACCACAAAATGGTTTACCTTGAATTCTATACCACTAGCTCATCATGGTTATCTTCCACATGCTTCACATAATTCAAGAAATCAAAATAGTTAGATAAGATTTGTCAAATCTTTGATTTAACATTGTTTATTGTTACTCAACATCTATACTGCTTTGTCACTCGGCCAACACTAGTTCACTTGAAAAATACTAAAGCTTACTGATGCTCAACACCAACTAAACTTTACTAGACATATGCTAACAATCACTCGACTTGCACTATTTTTCATCTTTTTTTGGCACCTCTCTTTTCACTCAACTTCTACTAATTTTTGCTTGGCTTACACTAACTACTCTGTAAGGCCTGACAAACACTTTTCTTGCTTGATCTTCTTCTAGTCTCAACTTGGGTAATCTTTCATTTTAGAATTTAAGTAGATAAACAATACACTATACTATAAATGTCTTACTTGGTCTTAGTACTACTTCTTTTGCATACCAAATAACTTAATTTTTTCTCTAGGTGTTATTGTTATCTTCTTGTTTCAAATCCTCTTTATCAATCAACTAAATGATAGCTTTTAGACCAAAAAGCAATTATCTCACCAGCAAGTAGCAGGTTTGACATCATTTCAAAAATAATAATTGTTCCATTATAGGTTCTTCATTTCAAAATTATCTCATATCAACATCGCATCCATTCCATATTGCTTGGGTGCAAGATGACCACAAGGTCATGGTCAACGAGAAATTCTTAGAGAAGTTCAAGATTAGAAGCTACCAGGATGAGGTAGTTTGTGATATCATACCAATGGACATATATCATATGCTACTAGGTAGGGTGTGGTAGTCTAACAGGAGTTTTGTACATGATGGTTAAGTAAATACCTACACTCTAACAAATGATAGATTGAAGGATAAGTTGAAGTTGTTGAAGGAGAAAGACGAAAATGTATGTAGTGCTACTAGAATATGTTTTGTTGATGGAAAAGAGTATCTCAAAGGTATGAATCATGAGCATATGTTTTTTTCTATAATTCCAAAACATGATAAAGGAGAAGTAGAGGAGGTACCTAAAAAAGTTGTAGACATGTTGGGAGATTTCTCTGATATTGTGTTAGATAATGTACCTGATAGATTACCCCTAGTGAGGAAGATCGGTCACAATATAGATTTGATTCCAAGAGCTAGTTTGCTAAGCAAGGCAACATATAGAATGACACCAACGAAAAGTGAAGAGTTGTATAGACAAGTCCACGAGTTGTTGTATAAGGGATTGATTCAAGAGAGTATGAGTCCATGTGATCTACCAATTGTATTAGCACCAAAGAGGAATGGAGAATGGAGGATGCACATAGATTCTTGCACTATTAACAAGATCAAAATCAAGTATAGATTTTCATTGCAAAGGATGGATGATATTATGGACTATTGGAGTGAAGTTGAGTATTTCGCAGAGATAGATATGAATAGTGGATACCACCATATTTGCATCAGAGAAGGTGATGAGTGGAAGACTACTTTCAAGACAAGGATAGGATTGTGGAATTGGTTAGTCATGCCTTTTGGGCTAGCCACTACACCAAACACTTTCAAGTGGCTCATGAATAAAGTAATGAAGGAGTTTCTGGGAAAGTTTTTGATTATTTACTGAGATGATTTTTTGATATGCTGTAAGACATTGGAGGAGCATTTGATGCATATTGAAAAGGTTTTTGATAAGTTGAAGTAGGAAAAATTGTTGATAAACATGAAGAAGTGTAGTTTTGTCAAGGAGTTGGTGTACCTAGGATTTGTAGTCTTAGTAGAAGGTCTGAAAATGGACCTAGAGAAAGTGAAGGCTATACATGAATGGTCTACTCCAAAGAGTGCTATGACAGTAAGATCTTTTCATGGACTAGCTAGTTTTTATAGAAAGTTTATAAGAGGTTTTAGTAGTATTTATGGACCCTTGATTGAAATAATGAGAGGGGATATGAAAGAATTTAAGTGAACTATAGGAGCATATAAGAGTTTTAATATGTTGAAACAAAAATTTATAGAGCAACCTTTTTTAGCACTTCCATATTTTAACAAGCTAGTTCAGGTAGATTGTGATGCTAGTGGTACTACAACAAGAGTTGCTTTGAGCCAAAAAGGTAGACCTATTGCTTACTTTAGTGAGAAATTGAATGATGCGAAAAGAAAATATTATATTTATGATCAGGAGTTTTATGCTATATTTTAAGAATTAAAGAAGTCGATACACTATCTTCTTCCTAAGGAGTTTATTTTATATATTGATCATCAAGCTTTACAATATTTGAATAGTCAAGGAAAATTAAACCAAAAGCATTTGAAGTGGGTTGAGTTTTTATAGAGTTATATATTTGTTTCGAAACACGGAATTGGGAAGTCTAACAAAGTTACAAATTCTCTTAGTAGAAGACAAATTTGCTGACAATGATGCAAATTGATGGTTGGGTTCAAGGAACTCAAGAATGTGTATCCAAAGGATCCTGATTTTGGTGAACCATGGAAGGCTTGTATAGAACCTTTTATACTTGAAAGGATGAAGTGGTTGGATTTCATAATCCAAGATGGTATATTTTTCAAAGGAAGCTAGTTGTGCATTCATATAAGATATATGAGAGAGAATCTCATCAAGGAGAAGCACAATGGAGGATTGGTTGGACATTGTGGTAGAGATAAAACCATTACTTTGGTTGCTAGGAACTATTATTGGCCACAAATGCAGAAAGATGTGAAGAAGTTTGTATAGAGTTGGTATGTTAGATAGCAAAAGGAGTGAAGTAGAATATAGGGTTGTATCAGTCATTACCTATACTAGAGAAGCCATTGGAGGATGTCAACATGGATTTTGTTCTTTAATTACCAAGAACTCAGTGAGGGCATGATTCTACTTTTGTTGTGGCTAACAAGTTTTCAAAGATGGCATGTTTAATTCCTTACAAGAAGACTAGTGATTTTTTTCATGGATTGCCAAGCAATCAGCAAGGGAATGATTATATTTTTGTTGTGGTTGATAGGTTTTGAAAGATGGTACATTTAATTCCTTGCAAGAATACTAGTGATGTTGTTCATGTGGCAGAGTTGTTTTTTAGAGAAGTGATGAGATAAAATGGTTTGCCAAAGAGTATAGTTTCAAATTGAGACACCAAATTTGTTGGGTATTTCTGGTGTACATTGTGGAAGAAATTGAAGACAATTTTGAAATTTAGTTCATAACATCATTCAAAACCTAATTGGCAAGCAAAAATTGTGAATCAGAGTTTAAAAACTTTGTTGAGATGTTTGGTTGGAGACAAGCCAAAAGGCTAGGATCTGATTTTACCATAGGTAGAATTTTCATATAATAATTATATGAACAAGAGTATTGGTAAATCACCATTCTAGATTGTTTATAGGAGTAGTCCCAAAAATACATCTGAATTGAGAGAGTTGGCTAAAGGAGAGATAAGAAGTGATGAAGTAGAAGAATTTTTTGAACATTTAAAGAATATCCATGAGGAGGTGAAAAAACAATTATCAAGATGAATAAGGCTAAGGCAGACATGAAAAGGAGGTATAAGGAATTTTAGATTAGAGATGATGTCATGGTTCATTTTTGAAAAAAGAATTTTCTAGTGAGTACATATAATAAGCTAATAATGAACAAGTTTGGACTATGCAAGATAGTGAAAATACATGATTCTAGAAATGCCTATAAAGTGGAGTTTCCTATTGAATTGAATATTTCAGTAGTATTTCATATTTCAATTTTGACAAAGTATCATGAAGGAGGTGATGGGGATGAAGTTGTAGAATTGCAATTTATTATTCCAGTAGCTAATTCAATTACAAAAGAGATTAAGGAGATACTAGACATTCATGTTGGTAAAAATACAAGAAACATAACTTATGAAGAATACCTAGTCAAATGGAAAGGGAGGCCAGTAGAAGATTCATCATGGCTAGCAAAGGACGATGTTAATCATCTTATTTTTCTCCTAATACTTGAGACATCACAGGGTCACTTCTCAAATTACCTTGGGTGTCTGATGCAGGAGCATCCTAGGTTTAAGAGAAATCTTGCATCACCCAAAAATATTTCCTTTCACTTGTTTCAATAAGGGTTTTCTTAATGTAAAGTTATTGTCTTTGAAAGGATGCTAATTAGTAAGTTAGTCATATGAGCTCAGAATGTTCTAATTTCAATGGTGAAGGTTCATTTTAGTTATATCAAATTGTCAGTGCAATTTCATGGCCAAATTATATGTATTTGTAAAGTTATTACATATTTTTGGTGTATAATTTTGTTATAAAAATCCCAAGCTTAGTTTTGAATGTAGTCCTAGATGAGGCTAAAAAACTCGACAAATGGAGGCTTGCACAAACTTGAGCCTGTAGATCAAGAGCTGAGGTTTTCAAAAAATGGTTATAATAGCTAGTCAAAGCAATGGTTTGAGAGTTATGGTCTTCCAAAGTTGAGCCACCTAAAATTTCTAAAATAAAGGTCAAAAGTGTATTTGGCCAACTCTATATGAAATTTTAGGGTCTATCGGCCCTAGATATTAAGTTTGAGTATCTAGAACCTTCTCAGGTGGCATAAAATTGCCTATTTAAGAAAGGCTCGAACATTGCCTAGGACAACTCTAGGTGATAGTTCATAGCTTTATCTTGCAAATTACTATAATGAAGGCACCCATGTTGTTTAGCATATTGTAATTCTAAATTCTGTCATTTTGCATTTGTGGCAATAATAAGAGGCTCATATTTTGTTCTTGCAATTTCTATTATTTCCTTGTTTCTATTATGTGTTTATGGTATTAAGGGGAGCACCCTTCATCATGCACTAACTAGAAGCTCTTTAAAAAATAATGAGCACATTTCAAGGTAGTCCCCTATTTATAGGCATTATTGTGAAAGATGTGCACATTGCACACATTACCAAGATGTGCACCTGTACTAGGTGCACAAGTGTGCCTCTTGGAATTGTGCAAGGGGTTTTAAGGTTGCACACTTAGTGCAATTGTACACCTATGAAGTTTCAGTATCTCTAAGTCTTCTTGTATATTAGTGTCAAAGACATAGTAATATATAAGGCAAAGTTAGTCAGTCATCATTGTGGTCGAGCTCTATATAGGTTGAGTCATGTAAAGACTTGTAAATAATTATGTAGATGTTGAGCTCTATAGGAGTTGACCAAGTTTTTGGTCACTAAGAACCTCTATAGAATATGAGCCTAGTGAATGTCACGTAGACAATGCAAATAGATGTTGATTTATACAAAAGGAACCAAGTATAGTTAAGGCCAAGTAATAGAACAAAGAACAATTAAAACCAAGCATTAGAGATAGTATGTGTTGAGTAACATAGAGTGAACATAAATATCTAGAATGATACAAACTTTGAGGTAAACCATTTTGAGCTGACATGGACATAGTATTTAATAATCATAGAGTTTTTTTAGAGGTTGTTAAACATTATGACATCGATTATTGATCCCTATAAGGAAAGAACAACCAATCAAATAAAGTAGAAAAAGGGGAAGTGTCTAGAAGACTCCACAAATGTCATCCAAACCCTATTTTATAGAGTAGAGTGAGTTATCATAGAAGTGATTGTGAAGTGTGTGAAGGAGATGAAAGATTGAGTGAAGGAGTAAAGATTTGGATGTTGCATGCAAAATTTGTGAAGAATAGATTTTAGTGACTTGATGAAGCAGTGAAGGACTGAGAAAAGATATACTAGATTAGAGATCATATTAGAGATTAGAAGGAGGAGAATTGTAATAAAAAATTGTAAGTGTGGACTAAAGGATCATGTATTGATTCAATTCTAATAGATTGAACGAGGGAAAATCTCTTAATAGAGTGGCTTTAATAGACATTTATAAATCTCGTAACAAATTCCTTAGTTTATTGTAAGTGTAAAATCCTTTAATCAAGGTAAGACCTAATAGTCTTAAATGTCTTTAACAGGGTAGAGCCCTCACATGGTAGATCATCATAAGTGATCAAAATTGTAACCCTAACAAGTTAACTTTGTTACTCTAGCAGTGAAGAGTTGTGGGTGTCATTGTCACCCTAGTTTTACCTTCACCTTAGATGGTTTATGGGTTACCAAATTTATGTGTTATGTGTTTTCATTTCATAGATGTGATGCATAGTTAGATCTACTTATTATATCATTTGATATTTCAAGTTATGTCATGCATAAACTAGATATGAGATGGTGAATGTGGTGAATGCAGTAAAAAAAATTGAAGATAAAAAGTTTTGTAGATTCTGATTCAACCCTCTCCCCCATCTCAGTATCTTAGTTTCCCAATTAACTTCCAACAATTGGTATTAGAGCATTTGGTTCTCTTGAAAGAATTCTAACAACTTGAGAGTTTATATCTTGGAGATGGAGGTTTACAAATTTGGAAAGGTTATTGACAATCAAGTGATTGACATCCATCTCATATTGCAACAACTTGAAGTAGCAAGAGAGGAATTGAGAAAATCCCTTAGAAAGAGAAAGGATATGACCATTTAATAGAATGACACACTCTATAAAGAAGTTGATACACAAGGGTTTTTTGACACTAGAAATTCAAAAGAAAGTGATACGAAAATTGCATATCTAGTAGAGAAAGATAGTACCCTGAATGAAAGAAGACAAAGGATTAAAAAGAGAACATGAAATCTAGTTAGTAAGGCTATGTGAAGTGAGCAAAAAAAAGAAGAAATTTGAAGAAGATAAAGTTTTGGCTAAGGAAGATAAAAGAAAAATGGCTATCAAACTTGAAGAAAGGTTTGATGCGCAAAAGCTTACAAACACTTAGCTAGACTTGATGAATCAACTGATGCTAGAAAAATCAAGATTTGAATAGGGAAGACATGAGGATGGAAAATTTGAGATCACAAACTAACCTACTGAGGAATGAGTTAACATCGAAGAAATGACTAGTGGAAAGGATGAACAAACCTAGTGAAGTACTACGGTACTTTGAAGAATTGATGAGATCACCTAGATCATCTGGCAACATCTCTAGACTAGGGCACACAAAGCAACACTCAACTATTGAAGAAGGACAATCATCAAAGAGTGCAGAGATAAGGGAAAAAAATCAAAAGGAAAACCTACATGCTATTGTTGACCTTATGGTCAAATTATTTATCAATTAGTGCAAAAAAATTGATCATTTGGTTGGTCACATTGCTAATGAGCTTCATAGTGTTAACCAAGATATTGTAGTGTTAACCAAAGTGTTTCTATATCAGCCAAATAGAAAGTATTAACTGAGAAGAATAGAAAGAAAATGTAAATTGAGTTGGTCGTGTTAACCAAGTAGAGAGAATGTAGTGTTGACTGAGCTTCAATATCAATCAAGCTCTAGTGTCAACTAAGTTCTATAGTGTCAACTGAGCTCTAAAGTGTTTCTCAAGTCATCAATGTTAATTGAATTCATGTCTATTCCTGAGTGATCAATTTGGACTGAGCACTAGTGTCAATCAAGTGCCAGAGTTTTCCAAGTTCATTATGTTGTTGAGTGTTAGAACATCACCTAAGTGGTCTTTAGAACCCAAGTTTCTGCATTGATCTGACTTAGTAAAGATTCTTGAAATTAATATTATAGCTAACTTAAAAAGGTAATTATTTGGATTGGTATAAACACAAGATATCTTGTCATATCCAAAGAGAGAATATATAACAAGTATGAATGCAAATTGAAGAGTAAAGGCTACAAGCAGTATAAGGAAAAGAAAAGTCTCAACTATCATAGTAAGGTGATCAATTAACATCAAAGGAATCTCAATCGACAAACTAAGTTACAATGTAGAGATTAGCTTCTAGATCATCTTAACAAGTTCATCAATCAAATCCTCTAACAAGGTGGACTTAACAATCTTATGCTAAATATCCTAACTGAGTGCATACTTCATTATCTTGTATAAATTTATCCTTTCACAAGGTGGACCCAACAATCCTTATTGCTCCTAATAGGGAAGATCACCAAAAGT
Source organism: Cupressus sempervirens (assembly GCA_028749045.1). Classification (NCBI taxonomy): domain Eukaryota; kingdom Viridiplantae; phylum Streptophyta; class Pinopsida; order Cupressales; family Cupressaceae; genus Cupressus; species Cupressus sempervirens. The sequence goes on from CM053789.1 coordinate 211,584,170, forward strand.
GATCATTTGTAAGCCTTAATAGGCCAACTTTACATTGTAGCACTAAAGCTTGTGGGTATCATCCCCACCCTAGTTTTACTTTCTATTTGGAAGGTTTGTGGGTTACCAAATATTGTGTCAACTTTTATGAATATTTTATTGTTTTCAATCTTTCATGCATTGAATTAGATCAGATTATATTAAAGAGGATTAATTAGTGAATTGAAGTTAAAATTTTATTGGTTCCTGATTCACCTTTCCCCTCTCTCAATCACCTAACCCACCATACATTTGCAAAAATTGGTATTAGAGCATTTGGTTCTCACATTATAAGCTTATTAGCTTGAGAAAAGATCAGAGGCAATGGAAGTGTATAGAGTGGAGAAAGCTATAGAACATGAAAAGTTGGATCTACAGATGGCCATAGAACAATTCAAGAAAATGAAAATGAAACTCTCTCAATCCTTGAAAAGAAGAAAAGACCTAGCAACACAAATGAATGACAAACTCTACATAGAAGAAAAAATTGAAGATATTTGCCAAGATAGAAGTTTAGATGAAGTTCATGTAGCAATCAAAGAACTACTTGAGAAGAATCTCACTCTTCATGAAGAAGTCAAAAAGCTAAAAAGAGAACAAGAAATTCAATCAGTCAGAATGTGTGAAGACATGGAGCAAAAGGGCATAGCAAAAGAAGAGAAAAGATTACTAATTAAAAGGATAGAAGAAAAAGACAATGAAATCTAAAACCTATCTCTTCAACAAGCATATTTGATAAGTCAACTCAATTGTGCAAATAAAGAACTTATCAACTTGAGGATAGAAAATGCAAGATTACAGAATGATCTCAGCATAGAAAGGAAAACCAATGAAAGGATGATAAAATATCAAGAAACAATGAATCAGTTAAATGAGAAAACTCTATTTAGATACAAAGGAAAAGTAGGAATAGGCTATACAGATGAAGGTGAATCATCTTGGCAAGGAGCTCAAAAGAACAAAAGACCTACTTGTAATCATTATGGAAAGATAGGGCATACATCAAACAAGTGTTGGAGAAATGGTAAATCAAAATTTAGTGGAAAATTTTATAGTTGTAATAAGAAAGGTCGTAGATCAAGTGAATGCACAGAGAAAATCAAGTTTGAAGGAAAATGTTTCAAATGCAACAAACAAGGGCACAAATCTTTATAATGCAAGACAAGAAATGGAATCCAATAAAACAAATTGTTAAATCTATCTTTGGTTGGGATTATAACACTTGGTCAATATGTCACTTATATGGTGAGCATGGACATATTGGAGAAAACTACATGAGAACACGCATGAGGAAGAGAGACCCTAGAAAGAGATTTTTTGTATGCACAAAACTTGGACATCTAGCTAGAAACTATATGAACCAAGCTAAAGTTGAAGATGAAAAGAAAGAAAAGGCTAAAAATATCAGAAGTCAAATAAGGAAGCAATGGATAAAGAAATCTCCAAATAATGCAAGTCAAAACCCTAAAAATGTTGACACCTAAGTCAATGAGCTGGGTGATTCAACCATTTCAAACCAATTAGCCATGAAGATCAATCTGTTAGTGTAGTTTTTTATTTTTCCTATTTTGCTAGGTTTTTCCTACACCTTTTAATAATCTCGCTTAGGTTAATAAAGCATTTCTTATTAGGTGAATGGTTGTGAGGTGTCACCTTCCTACATGTGAGCATCCATTATCTATCTTGGGAAGATACTTTGCTATCTTTAGTCCGATAGATGGTTGCTCCTCATTGGTTGGTGTTGCCACCTCCTCCCTCTTCCTAGCCTATATAAGCATGCTACCTGGCTTGTATTTGCATCTCTTGTTTTTGCATCCTCCTAATGCTATTTTGCTTCCAGAATTTGCATTACTCTCTTGGAGACTAACTCTATGATGCTATTTTGATTTTGTATCATTTGTATTCATAGTTTAGATATTTACTCTTTGCACTAGTTTTCTGGGTTATTAATCTTTTTAGATTCTAACACACTCAAACTATGATTTAGAAGAAACATCTTATATTAGTTCCAATCTATAAGCAAGAAGATCCAAAGCACCATTTTAGATGCATTGGAATTGCCAAGTTGATGACCTTACCAAGAAAAATTGGGTTGCAAGACCTTACTGAGAAAAGTCAGGCTACTAACCTAATCGAACTTGGAGGTAGATGGAATATATCAAGTTCTAGGCATAATTGATAATATGCTTACTGAGTTGAAGATTGAAGGTATCTTTTGAGTTGAAGACTTAGCCGAGCATCTCATGTTTGCCAAGTTTAACAAGTTGTCACCAAGTTTTCCTACATATGATGCATTAATGAAGACTTAAAGATAGTTTTTGGTTAAAAGAAAGATTCAAAAGGTTTTATTCTTCATCATGAATTTGAGAGTGAAAAGAGCAAAGCATTCCAGAGCCCTTGAGTGATTCAATGTGAAATTATTAGAATTTATTCCTCAATCACCAAGCAATATGGCATCTTCATCCAATAGTAAGGTTAAGAAGGGTTCCAAGATGCTAATAAGAAATGTTGCACCTGTAGACCCAATGTTCAAACTTTGCCCAACGATCATAGAAGAATTGGACCCAGTTGGTACACATTTGCAAATTCCACCAAAGGTACTCTTGATACATGATATTAGATCATTTTATCATTGTTTGATTGAAGAATTGGGAACTTTACAGATGAATCTAGTGTATGAAGTATTATGTGTGGATGAAAACCTAAAAATTGAGCATAAACACCTAGAAACAGAGGGTTCAACTCACATTCTACATATGTTGAGGGATTCCCAAATCAAGTGGATTAGTTTTATCATTAGTCATGTTCATGACATTCAATTCTATCTTGACCAATCCATCCAGATCATAAAGAAAATGATTCATAGGGTTACCAAGTTTCCCATGCTAGACAGACCTAAAACAACAAAAACCCTAGGTCAGGTTGAGCTAGAGAAGAAGACTTTTGCCAAGTGGGATGGGAGAGGAATGAATCTTAATGGTGCATAATACATGGAGATAAAGTTTGGGATTCATGTGATTTCTCACAAGATATATAGTTCTAGTTCACTAAATAGTGTCTTATGTGAAGCCATGGACTTACCATTTAGGGTAGTCAAGAACAATCTATCCTTTGACCTTATTGAGTTGCAGTTGAGCTAGTTAAGAAATAGCATGGAGAGAATCCAAGCATTCAAGACTAATCTGTGTAAGTTTGGATCACTTCTTGTATGTTTATTCTTTTATGTTCAAAAGTTTTTCCCTTCAAAGGTATTGTAATATGGAAGAAAGATAGACCTATTATATATTAGATTAATGAGTTTATAGCTGAAATGGTAGATAATTTTGAGGGCATCATTGATGCATATTTTGAGACCTTCAAGGAGAGGATGTAGAATAGGTTCATAATACCTAAGCAACTAGTTGATTATTATGAACAAGACATAAATGATTCCTTGTGGACTCTGACAAGGTACATATAAGGGAAGTTAGACCTAGAGTTGCATGGGTAAGACCTCTTGGTTATGCAGTAAACATTGATGATACTAAAGATATCATAAACATTGTGGTATCATAGACTCTCATGTCAATTAGCCAGTGGACCCTAAAGCACCATATTTTGGAACATATGAAGAGGCAAAAACCAAGATTTCACTTGAAATCAAGATTCCTCAAGCCCTAAAGAGAGGAAGGAAGAAGGTTGAAAAGATCTAGAAGGAAAGGGAGATGACATAGAAGAAGAAGAAGAAGAAGAACATGAAGAATAAGAAGAGAAAGAAATAGAAGAGAAACCTCCAAAGAAAAAGGGGAAAGTAACCATAACAAAAAGAGCTACAAGGTCCTCACCTTCCTTTGCCACTGGAAGACCCACAAAGTTAAGAAAGAAGCTCAAACTTCATGATGAAGATGAAGATAAGGAAGAGTAGAAAATAACTTTCAAAACATCTACTCCAACCATTGAAGAAAGATTAAGAAGACTCATGGAAGCAGGAGATATGACATATTTCAAATCCCTTAAATATGAAACAAGAAGCAAGGAAGACCAAAAATAGATAGAAGAAGCCTTAATGGAAAAAGTAGGTAAATGAAAATACTCTCTAAGTGAATTAACTAATCAAGTTCTAGATATTATACTTAAGGTAATTGCACCTTGTTGGAAAAATTGTTAGAAATAAATAATACTGGGGGGGTGGGGGGGCGTAAATTAGTATTTTCAATCTTTGTGCCCACAACTGGATATTATTAACTACTTTAATACATGCATAAGGAATTAAACCAATAATGTTGAACAGTATAAATTACCATGTAGAAAGAGAGCTCATAACACCATATTTTATTAACTAGGGAAACCTTGGCCAAGGGAAAACCCCAGTGGGGATGAAACCCACTAGATGATTCACTATACAAAAGAATTTGGTTAATGATATTGACCCTATTAGAAGTCTATAAAGAATGTATAGTGTCTTGAGTCCCTGTTAGGAGATTAGGCCTTGTTAAAAGCCTCAACCCTGTTATGAGTTGCTTCAACCCTATTAGGAGTTGGTGGATCACATACAAATGTGTGTAAGAAGAGCCCACTGCCCTAACATGCAACTTTACAATAAGTTCTTCAAGAGAATAGATATATATAAAATGTTGGATTACATGTTGTACTTTGCAATTCTTCTGATTGTCAATTTTTCATACAAAGAGTGACTGTGCACATATCAATTTGCATCATATCTTGCATAACATTGCTTTATATCGCATATCACAATATCACATTCCATATTAACTTCTCAATTGAATTTCTTTACTTATATCAAACATATCAATAAATTCTTCCTTAGTTGGCTCACATATCATCTTTGGAGTCAGCTCATCAAGATTTAGTAAACAAAATAATTCTGCAAGTCATACAAGTCAATTTACTGACATGCTTTGTTCTGCACTATGAGGTATCTACATCAATATTTCCTCCATAACTTGAACTAGGTTTCTCATGCAGACATGTGCACTAGTATGCATCATTAGGATGATGTCATGCATCTAGGGTTAACTATGCAAGAGAATAATCTACTATTGACAAATCTTGTCATGCTTATGTAACATTGTGCAATACTTAGACAATTTTCCTTCACAAATAATCATGACTAAACTGAAAAACAAATGTTTCCATAAATGACAACCACATATGTCATCTTATTTGATTGATTGGTCATATTTCCAACAAAAATGTAGTAAATATTTCCAAAGATATTACAGAATAAACCTTAAGAAATACAATGCTAGAACTATTAGATAAGCAAGTGAAAGAAGCATTGACAAAGAATCAATAAAAGCTTACTCCTAAGTTTAATGCATTCTTGATTCTATCAAATGATATTGAATTTTTTGTACAATCCAATTAAAATAAATGGAAGAACATTTGTGGATCACATGAGATAAAGTCCACTGAGGAAGTTGTGCAATTTGATGATGTTGTTGATGATGAAGAGGAACAAGATGATCAAACAATCAATGAGGATCTACCTATGATTCAAGATATTCAAGATTCTGATCTGGAGAAGATTACAGCAAAGGTAATGGAATCCCTCCCTAATTCTCTGAGCTAAGCAAAAGTTACATCAAGCATAATGAAGACTACAACTAAGTCACAAAAAATTGAGCTAAACATTGTTCAACCTAGCACTCAATTGGTTGTTGGAGTTGTCTTACTAAGTATAGTGATGACACTGTCAACACTACTTCATCTACTGAGTAGTAGGTTCCACTCTTCATAGTTCCAAGCCTAACTGAGTCACAACAAGGTATTGTAAGTACTCTTTCTATTGTTGTTGTTTCTCAAATTAATAAAAAAAATTGAGTTACAAGTGATTCCATAATAAGTGCAATGACAAATGAAGCTAAGCCTCAACTAAGCACTGAGGATTTGAGAAAAGGTAAGGAAATCCTTCCTTCACCTAATCCAAAGGAAAAAGGTAAAGAGGTAGAAGTTTCTCATGAGGAAATTGATCTATAAGAGGACATGGTAATTCTAGATTGGGATCTTTCCAGTCTCACTCCTAATCAGGTGGATACTCTTGGAGAACTTTGGAAGAAAAGGGCCAAGCAACAAAAGTGAGAGATTTACATACTTCAAAAGTTTTGCAAGAAAATTGGGACAAAATAATGTCTCTAGTTTTGAAGGTACAAAATGATTTCCTCTCATATTTTGGTATTTGTGTCAAAAAAGGGATAATATATCTATAAGAGGGAATATAGAATACAACATCAAAAGTGGAATAAAGAAAGGGGGAAATATAGTTATGTATAGCAGAGCTACAAAAATAATTTTGAAAAATTAAAAATAGAGTCAGTATCAGCCAAGTATCAGGACAACAGTGAAAATTGAGTTACAAACCCAAGTACATTAATAGGGGGAGTTTTGAGTTATCTTTTTGAGTATTCAAATTTTTTGGTATGATAAGTTTTTTTATCACTAACTCCAAAGGGGGATATTGTTGACCTTATGGTCAAATTATTTATCAATTAGTGCTAAAACACTTCATCATTTGCTTGATCACATTGCTACTAAGCTTTAGAGTGTTAACTAGGCCTCAAAGTGTAAGTCGAGCTATTGTAGTATCAACCAAGAAGAAAGTAAGTCTTAACCAAGCAGAACAAAAATATAGTGTAAACTGAGCTAGCCATGTTAACCAAGTAGAGAAAATGTAGTATTGACCAACTTTAGTATCAACTGAGCTCTATAGTGTCAACCAAGTTCTACAGTGTTTGTTGAGTCATCAATGTTGATCAAGTTCATGTCTACTCTTGAGTGATCAATGTGGATCAAGCACCAATGTCAACCAAGTGCCAAAGTTTTTCAAATTCATTGTGTTTCTGAGTATCAAAATATCACCTTAGTGATCTTTAGAACCTAAGTTTTAGCATTGAGCCAACTTAGTGAAGATTGTTGAAATTGGTATTGTAGTCGACTTTAGAATATAATTATTTGGATTGGTATAAACACAAGATATCTTTTCATATCCAAAGAGAGAATATGTAACAAGTATGAATGTGAATTGAATAGTAAAGGCTACAAGAAATATAAGGAAAAGAAGAGTCTCATCTATCACAAAAAGGTTATCATGTTACATCAAAGGAATCTCAATCAGCAAACCAAGTTGTAGAGAAGAGATTAGCTACTAGTTCATCTTAACAGGTGCATCAGTCAAATCCTCTAACAAGGTGGACTTAACAATCTTATGCCAAATCTCCTAACTGAGTGCATACTTTATTGTATTGTATAAATCCTTTCACAAGGTGTATCTAATAGTCCTTATTGATCCTAATAGGGAAGATCACCAAAAGTGATCATTTGTAAGCCTTAATAGGCCAACTTTATACTACATTATGGGTATCATCCCCAACCTAGTTTTACTTTCTATTTGGAAGGTTTCTAGGTTACCAAATATTGTGTCAACTAGATTATGAATGTTTTATTACTTTCAATCTTTCATGCATGCAATTAGATTATATTAGCATAAAGAGGGTCAATTAGTGATTTCAAGTTAAATTTTTATTGATTCCTAATTTACACCACACCCTCCCCCACCCACCCTTAGTCACCTAGCCCACCATACATTTCCAACATCTATTATTGTGGTAAACTTGGACATTCTACAAACATTTGCAAAAGCAAGAATGGTATGCAAAATCCTAAACCTAAGTAAACTGGTAATTATTTTTACTACAAGAAGCAAGGACATCAAATATATGAGTGTAGATAAAAAATGAATAATGCATCTACTACACCTAGATTTGAGCGATATTTCTATAGCTTTCAAAAGTTTGGACATAGATCATATGAATGTAGATCGCAGGCAAAGCGCTATTGGATAAATAGAAGGTAGAACAATGCACTCAAGAAAGTTTGTTCAAATTGTCACAAGATTGGACATGTGATTAAAAAATATAGGATGCAAGCACCAGTACCAAACAATGAACACAACAAGGCTAAAGGCAAAGTGGATATTGAAAAAAAAAAGAAGGAAATGTATCAAACTTGGAAGTAAAAGGTAGAAGAAGAAAATAGTGGAACAAATGAAGTTACAATCACCCAATCCAAGGGAGAAGGTGATCACACCACCTCTAACTGATCAAGAAAGTTATGCAAGGAATTGTATATTTAATGATTTATCTTATATTAGTTCTTAACATAAAAATGTGCAAAAGTTTTATATTCGCATGTGAAAAGATGCAATAGAACATATTTATCAAGCATTGCAATATGGACCAAGTTCTCCAATGTCAAACTGTAATGAACCATTTTTGGAACATTAGAGTTCATCACCTTACTATGTATAATTTTCTCCTTTTCTCCCAAATTACGACTGGTTCCCTTTTATTTTCCTTTTTATTACTCTTCTTCATTAAAATCTCTAGATGTTGATACTCCAATTCAAATACTGCATTTTCTTTTCTCCTAATTAATGTTTTTTTTTCCTAAGACCATTTGGAGACTACGTATAAATAGGTCATCAAGACCTCTGAAAAGTCACACCCTTTAGACAAATATGATTATATTATTATTTATTAGGGTATGATTAGTTGGTTAGAGAAATATTGAATATATTGTAATATTAGTAAGAATGAATGTTTCTCAAATATATATTGATATATAGATTGATAACAATGATATATAATTAGTATCTTATATCGATAACATGTATTATTATAATCTAATATTAGAATAGATATATTTATTACACAATAATAATATATACATTCATATAATATTAATTATCTATTATTTTTAATGATTATATATTGTATTATTATAATAAATAATGATATATTATTATACATATTTGATATATATCAATATATATACGTATATCACATATATTTAATATTATTTACCTTATTTATTATAAATAATATTTGTATATTTATATTGTACTATCATTTTATATTAATGATTGTAACATATTTATTAATAGATATAATATTGTATTGTATCATTAATTATTATTAATATATTAGTAATTATAATATTAATATAATTTTTATTAATAATAATTATATTGTAACATATATCATTTATCATATTGTATTCATTATATTAATTACATGATATGGTGATATTTATCTATATATATGTGCTACGAATTTCCTTATTATATATTTATAATAGACAATAATGAATTTAATTACTAAATCTTATAAATGTGGGGTCATGATATTATCTTATCTATATATTAATTCAATAATATTAACTAAACTATTAGATTATAATATAGTACGTTGCTATATTAAATTAATTAATCAATTCATTACCTTTAGTTATCAAGGTGATAATAGTTAGATATATTATTAGTTATAGATTTATAATGTAATTATAACATATAAAATATTATATATTATATTAATAATATCATTATTCATAATACTATTACGTAGTATATTTCTTTGTATATTATTTATAATAATATGTAATTCTCAATTATAGTATGATATTATCCCATGTAGGTATGTTATAAAATTATTATTAGTATTTGATATCATTTATAATCAAATTATTTATTTTTTATTTAATATACATTACAATTATGCTATAATCTTATATATTGTTTTACATTGTCAAATATATCACTATCATAATGAATTATAATATTATTATTCTTAATTATTATCATTGTATAATATGTTATTCAAATATTCATATATCCTTAAATTTGGGCTCATGACACAAACTAATGCATAGGCTAAGTTAAATGGTCATCAACCGAGATAGCTAGATTCTACTTAATAGAGGACATCACAATAATGGAGACCCGAAATTGAAAGAATGAAGGTATATATTGAGAATTTGAATACATTAAACACACCTTGCACTTAGATTTGGGATCATGAAGCAATTTGAGCAATTTGCAAAGCGATTTTAAGATGATTGGAAGTGAACTAACAATAAAAGAGTGATTGAGTACTAATTTTCTATTGTTCCAACCTATTCAAAAAGAAAAGTTCAAAAACCCTAACATGAGAAAATGACATCTTTACAATATATAGCAAAGAGTCAAGAGGTAAGCAATGTTCAATTGGCGATGAGTGATGCTTGTCCTACACCTAAGTTTTGTGTTATTATGGATATTTCTATGAAAGGAGATTCAATGGGTGCATTATCATCAATACCACCTAATTTTATTATGATACATGATGTATGGAGTTGTTATATGTCTAAACTTTGGTTAAGTTAGAGATTATGAGATTCAGTGGAATATGAGAAATTGTGTGATGAAGGTATACTAAAGGATGAGTTTAAAATTGTTGAGATGAAAGAGTTAACTTGTACCCTTGATTTTCTGAGAAACTTTAAGATTGAATGGATTAAATTTGAGCTTAATAGAATTCATGACATGGAGTTGTGATTACAAAATGGACCTAACAGGATTTTGAAGAAAGTTATTAATAATGTTATTGGGTATCCAACAATGGATAAGAAGAAGACAATGTGAGAATAAATTGAGACTAATACAAAAGCCAAGTGGAATGGATGAGGAATTGATGTAGGAGCATCATGGGGTAGTTGGTTGTCTTGCATGATTAAGGGATTTTCATGGAGTTGAGTGGACCTATTTGGGTCTTGGGTAATTAATTTTTTTGTATTTAATAAGTATTGTAATCCTTTAAAGGAATTTGGTATTTAACTTTTTTTTGGAGGCTGACTTGTGGCTCTTCAAGTATTTAATGTAAGGGATATTTAATTTGTAGTTTACTAGGTTGACTTGTGGCTTAGTTGGGTATAAATAAGGGTTGTGGTCAAGTCTTTATTCATTATTCATTCATTCATTTGGAGGATTGAGTTTCGAGAGTAGCTAATGAGCAATTTTTTCTCGAGTCTACGGATAGCAAGATTGTGATTATTCATCCATCTTAGAGAAGAGGAAGTGGCAAAGGAGAAAATTTTGAGAAGGGCATGTAGCTAAGGCTTGGAAAATAAGGAGATTGCTTGGTGGACCTATGAGAACCAACTGGATCTTCCTTGGAGGTTTCTACCAGAGTGTAGATCTAGACTAGCAAGGGTTTGGATTGGATCTTGAGGGATCTTGTAAAACTATTACTTGCTTTGTATTTGGTTGTAACTGGGAAGGCTTTACAACCTAACAAATTGCATGTAATCAGTTATTTTATGAATAAAGAGTTGTGATTTAGTATCAGATCTTGCATTGTTGTTGTATTTCCACTGTGTGTTTATTTTTTTGGGAGCTCGGACATCTCCTTAGGGATTCTACTACCTTGTACTACATCAAGTGGTATCAAAGTGAAGGTTATTCTTACACATGTAGATAGATCATCAAAGTTGAGGTAGTTTGCACCAGGAACTTAGGAGGACATGTAGATGGATCTATGGTTGTGAAGATGGAAGCTTGATCTTGTTCAAAAAGATTGATCTATTGTTGATTTATTGCAGAGGTTTTGTGAAGATCTTGGAAGATGGCTCTGAGAGGATTGGACCTAAGGTGATTGTGAATCTCTGTGATGTGATGGAGAAGAGGTTTTATGAGATGTTTGCTTGGTTTGAAGCTAACTTGGTTGATTGCATTAAGGAAGTGATGGTTATTTTTGTAGAGATTTTTGGAGTTGGAGTCTACAAATCTAGAAGAGAGTTGTTTGGCCAGTTAGATGACCTATTCTAGAGAAAAGATGGCATCGCAAGGTCAAGGTGGAAGAGTTTGGGTTTTTTGATCAGTTTGTGGAGCCTAATATAGAACCTATAGAGAAATTGGAGGCTATTGCTAAGGATATTCCTAACCTTGTTGATTTTGGGATGGAGATTAGTTTTCATGATCAGTTCGTTGTGTCTGGCATGGAGATTGTAGAGCACTTGGTCGTGGATGATCTAGTTGTTGTTGGTGGTGAGTTGTATGTTATAGAGCATCTTGTGGTGAGAAATGAGATGGTTGGTGTTGTTATTTTTGTATGTGTTGATGAAGATCTACATATTGCTATTGATAAGGATTTTGTTTCTACAAGTGTGAATTCACTAATTGTTGATGCAGATGAGGGTTTGTTGATGAAAAATTATGTTCAGTTTGTTGTTGCAAATGAGCATGTTGATTGGATGGTTGAGATTTTGGTGCTTGATAGGTGGATGTAGATGTGGATTATTTACATGTTGGTTTTCTTGTCCTTGTTAGAGTATAAGCCTTTGGTGAAGATGAAGACAGTTGTGGATTTTTCATCAGGCATCAAAGTGTGGGACACACTTTTCTTTTCACGCCTAGGGAGTCTAATGTTGGAGCATCCTAGGGTAGTTGGCTATCCTTCATGATTAAGGGATTTGAGTGGATTTGAGTGGACCTATTTGGGTCTTGGGTAATTAATTTTCTTGTATTTAATAAGTATTGTAAGCCTTTAAAGGCATTTGGTATTTAATTTTTGTTAGAGGCTAACTTGTGACTCTTCAAGTATTTAATGTAAGGGATATTTAATTTGTAGCTTACTAGGTCAACTTGTGGTTTAGTTGGGTATAAATAGGGGTTGTGGTGAATTCTTTATTCATTATTCATTAAAAGGAGGACGAGTGAATCTAGAGAGTAGATGATGAGAAAGTTTTTTTTTAGTTTGTGGATAGAGCACTGAATATGAGATAGTTTATAGTAGGATTCTGATTATCTATCCATCTTGGAGAAGAGGAGGTGACAGAGGATCAAATTTTGAGAAGGGCTAGTAGTTGAGGCTTGGAAAGCAAGGAGATTGATTGGTGGGCTTACAAGTATCAATTGGATCTTTCTTGGAGATTTCTTCCAAAGTGTGGATCTAGACTAGCTAGGGTTTGGATTGGATCTTGATGGATCTTGTAGAACTATTACTTTCTTTATATTTAATCATAATCAAGAAGGCCTTACAACCTGTCACATTTCATGTAATCAATTATTTTACAAATAAAGAGTTGTGATTTAATATCAGATCTTGCATTATTGCTATATTTCTGTTGTGTGTTTTTTTTTGGGGGCTAGGACATCTCCTTTGGGGATTCTCCTGCCTTACACTGCATCAAGAATGTATATGTCAACCATCACAAATCCAATGGTTGAGTTTTCCATAAAAGTCATCTCTCAAATTTTTTATCAATATATTATACTGAAAAGTGTGCCTTTTATGGTAGTTGACCAAGTGTGGAATATTGTGACGAAGGATCACAAATGTTATCTTGTTGAGTTACAAAGGTCACAATTAGAAGAGAGCCTAGCATCCATCCAAAAGGTAAAGAACTCAATGTGTAAGTTTGGATCATTAATTATGTATATTTTGTTTTATATTTAGAACTATTTTCCAATTACTAGAAACATTTTTTTGGAACAAGGCAAACCTGTTACATGACAGATTAGTGAGTACATAACACAATTGGGAGAAAATTTGAAAATTTTATGGATGAGTATTTCAAGAAATTCAAACAAAAGATGAGAAAATGATTGAGGATCCCAGCATCATTAGTTATGAAGCATTACAATGATGTATGTTTTTTGATAGACATGGATAATACATTTTTATAGGTAGTTAAGCCTAGGAAAGTATGGCTTAAACCTTTTGGTTATGAAGTTGAAAGTAATAATGTAATTACAAGCATTTTTGCACTACTCAATGAGAAAATTGGTGCAAAAGTTAAGCCCTCTAAGAAATATGAGGAAGCAAAGGCTCGAATAAAAGTTTATATCAAGATTTCTTCCACTAACAAGAAGAGAAAGAAAATGATCCAAAACCTAGAAGAGAAGCTAAGAACACAAGGCAAAGGAAAAGAACCTTTGATGTTAACACAAGGCCTTGGAGAAGATAAAGAAAATGATAGCAATGCAAATGAAGAGGAAGAAAGTGTTGAGAAATAGGGAAAATCCCTAGTACTTGTTCCCCCATTGGAAAAGATGGAAAAATTAGTTGAGCCAAAGGAAAATAAGGTAGCAACAATGTCCCTCTCTTCTCTTGCACCATCAGGACTGAGAACTAGGGAAATGGAAGAAAGTAGTGTTGAGTCACCAATAAATAAACGAGTAGTAAAAATTACTGCTGCTAAGAAAAGGTTTGACAAACACTAGTACAAAGAGAAGGAGAATGATAGCCACCAGAGAACAAATAAAGAGAATAAGGCTAGTGAAGTTGAAAGAGGTTAAAGAGGAAGATGTAGAGAGGACAAATCTTATGAACCTAATCAACACCAAGAAATTGTACATACCAAGCCTAAAAAAATGATGAAGTGTGTGATATTATCATAAACTCTAAAGGTTTATCAAGATTTAGGTATGCGAAATATGATACATTGAGTAATGCTAACAAATCTAAGATAAAGGAGGCCATGTTAGAAATGATGGCCAAACAAAAGCTAGCACCTATAGAAATGGAAAATAAGATTCCAAATGATTTGTATAATAGACTTGATACAAAGTGGCAATAGGCTACCATTTTTGAATAAAAATTTGAGAAGGTATATTGGCCAAGGTTATGTCTAAACTAACAAATAAAGAGAAGATGGAATTTTTGGAGAAGTATAGAAACTAATTTATTCCTAAGTAAATAACATTCATGATCTTATAAAATAAAGTTGAGGTTGTTGAACAACAAAATGAGTTGTTATGAAAAAGCATTTTCGGACTAACTATAGAGAAAGTTGAGGAAAAGAAGGTAATAGACACCATCACAATTGAAGAAAATCTTAGTGATGAATAGGATTTAGGAAGGTCAATCTTGCATGGAAGTATATTCACTTATTCATACACCCATTAGTCATGTCATCCAACAAATAAAGGACTATACTAAATTAGGAGAACCACAAGTCTAGGAATTTTATTTTAATCAAAAAATAAAGCAGATTGAGTAGCAACTACAACAGGCCTCTCATACCAAAATAGTGGAAATTAACATCGAGGAGCCAGAACAACGAAAACCAAACAAGGAAACATGGGTAGATATATCTACTATATGTCAAGAAGGACCACATATCTTAGGACCTCAAAATGAGGGAAAGAAGGAGACATAACATCAAGGACAAGATAAAGAACAAAAAAATGTAGATTCTCAAGCATTACTGAGTGTTATTAATGTTATCCCAATTACTAAAGTTCAAACAAGAGTGAGTGTTGACACCCCCTCACTAACTCTAACTCAAGTCATGCCTAGTAGCAACACTCTAAGGAAGGGAAAAGGAAAGATGAATAATAGAAGTTCTTTTGGTACAATTGTTACCATGAATGAAGTAACTGATATGCCAAAATAGGATCTAAATAATCTCACTTTTGAGAAAAAAATTATCTTGCAAAATATTCTCGCAAGCAAGAAGAAGCAAGAATAAATTGAAAGGAAGAAGCAACAAAAACAAGTGTTGTATGATATCAAAGACATACTTGTTGATGCCTTTGATATAGAGGACATTGGTGAATAGGTTCCCATAATATCATAGTTAGTACAAATAGTTGAAACAGTTAATACTGAGGATATTGAAGTTAATGAGAAGCTAATGACTTGTTCAAAAAAGAAATTTGAGAAAAAAAAATTGGATAAACTTTCTTCTATTATTGTAGTGAGAAAAGAGGAATTGCAGGCACTTGTATAGAAAAAAAAAAGAAATTATAAAGAAGGTACAAGATCTATACAATATACTTTGTGATGTGCCAAGGTTCACAAATGAATTCCAAGAAAATATACAAAAGATTTAGGCTAACATGAAACTCTTAAGAGGATCTATATCTTAATCAGTTGGATCCACTTCAATACACTATAATACATTATTGTTTGCAAAGGGAATATTGGCCAAGATATATACAATAGATAGTCAAAGGAGAGCCAAATTGATCTCCATACAATCAATGTTGATACCTCACTTGGATGTTGTGTAAAGGGAGGTAGCTACAACAAAGGATCTAATTCAAAGAGATCATAATATCTTGATTGTTGACAACTTGATTGATTTAGCTGCAAATTTAGAGATAAAGATTCATGTTTTGGAATCAGCAAGAACCACATGCGATTATGCAATTAATGCTTGATATATGATCTATTCCATCTACATCCACCCAACATCAAACACCCTTGCAGGAGACATAAGTGTCAAAAAACAAGGGGGAATGATACAAAGGTATAAAGATCAGATAGAAAAGTTATAACAAATCTACAATCAAACTATTTTGAGTCATGTAAAGTATAGTATATTGTATTGTGCAAAAATTTTGAAATTTATAAGAACTAAGTCATAGGCTTAGGGGGAGTAATATAATTTTGTACTGAATAGTTATAATCATGAAAATTTGTTTTTTCTACTAATGTCAAAGGGGGGATTATTGGTATCTCTAAGTCTTATTGTCTATTAGTGTCAAACACTTAGTCATATATAAGGTAGAGTCATTCTGTCATCACTGTGGCCAAGATATTCTATATAGGTTGAGTCATGTAAAGACTTGTAAATAATCATGTATATGTTGAGCTCTATAGGAGCTAAGGAAGTCTTTGGTCACCGTGTACCTCTACACAAGCTGAGCCTAGTGAATTCTAAGAAGATAGCACACATAGATTTCAAGTTATACAAAAGGAACAGAGTACAGTGAAGGCCAAGAAACCATACAAAGAATAGTTATGACTAAGCATCAAAGATTGTATATGTTGAGTAACATAGTGTGAACATAAAATTCTAGAATGATACAAACTTTGAGGTAAACCATTTTGAGCCAACATAGACATGAAATTTAATGATTGTAGAGTTTGTTAAAGAGGTTGGTATGTGTTCTGACATGGATCATTGATCCCTATGAGGAAAGAACAACCAATTAGATGAAGATGCAAAATGGGATGCATCTAGAAGATTCCACATATGTCTTTAAATAGGCAGATCCAAACCGTAATTTTATAGAGCAAAGTGATTTATTACAAAAGATATTATGAAGTGTGAGAAGGAGACAAAAAATTGAGTGAAGGAGTTAAGCTTTGGATGCTACATGGAAAATGTTGTGAAGAAAAGAGTTTAGTGACCTGATGAAGTAGTGAAGGATTGAGAAAAGTTATATCAGATTGGAGATCAAATTAGACATTGGAAGGAGGAGATTTGTAATAATCAATTGTAAGTGTAGACTAAAGGATCAGGTACTAAGTTAGTTTTAACATATTGAATTAGGGAAAATCTCTTAACAGAATGGTTTTAACAGACCTTTGTAAATCTCCTAACAACATCCTTGCTTCATTGTGAGTGTAAAATCCTTTAATCAAGGTAAGACCTAATGGTCTTAAACGTATTTAATAAGGTAGAACCCTCATAGGGTAGATCATCAGAAGTGATCAAAATTGTAACCTTAACAGGTTAACTTTTTTACTACAATAGTGAAGATTTTTGGTTGTCATCCCCAGCCTAGGTTTACTTTCACCTTGGAAGGTTTCTCAGCTACCAAATTTTTGTGTTATGTGTTTACATTACATGGATTTGATGCATAGTTAGATCTACTTATTACAACATTTGATATTTCAAACTATGTCATGCATAAACTAGATATGAGATGGTGAATATGGTGAATGTAGTAAAGTTGTTTTGAAGATGAAAAGTTTTATAGATTTAGATTCACCCTCCCCTCTCAGTATCTTAGTTTCCCAACTAACTTCCAACATGTAGGTGTATTGCATGCACAACTACACACCTTTTCCTTAGTACAAAAAACTATTTTCCCAGTTGCAAGTTCTATGGATGACACTTATTTAACTAACTCCTAGACCTAACCCAAGATAATCCCGCTCTCCAAGGTTCCTCACAAGATACCCAATTCTGAAGAGCAGGTTCCTAAAACACAAAAGAATAAGAGGTTGTTGTGTGTTTTGAAGCTATAATAGTCACCAACTTGCAAAGATGGAGAAGGGTGCATTCTAGATACCCTTGACAAATTCATGGAAATGAAAAGATTGATATCTTTTTTACCACTCTTGTATCTAAGCTACCTTATGATCTTAGAAAACAATTATTTCTCTCTTTTAATGACATGAATGAGAGTGCATATTTCATAGAGGATGTTGTTGTTAACAAGGAGGATATAATCTTGAAAATAGATAAAATTAATGACAATGGAAACAACAAAGACAAAGGTAAACCTTGGAACAACATGAAGTATGTTGTTAATTATGGGGTAGTTAACATTCCTAAAACCAAAGAGCCTATCTTTAACTCGAATAATGATATTCTAGCTACTAAAAAATAGGAGGTTGCAAAGAATAATGATTTCAACAAGCCTAAGTTCACATGAACATCTAAGCCTAAGAGAAATTTCACTCCTTTGGCTGATTCCTATGATGTGATCCTCAAAAAGTTTCTTGGTAATAAGATCATCACATTTCTAGATAATTCAAGTACTTATGATTGCATTGTTAAGACTTCATGGTAGAGAGAAGATCAATATTGCAACTATTATAGGAACAAAGGACACAATACTAACTATTATCACAAAGAATTTTATCAGGTTTCCACAATCCATTTTTAAAACCATGATCTATTTCTGAATTCGATTGTGTATATAATTTTTAGCATCAATGTTTCAGATCACACTCTGTGATCCATCATTAGGATAAGAGAAGGAAAGAATAGATTGGTAAAATATGCAGATTAAGCCTTATTCATGAAGAATAAAAGAAGGATAAAGTGAGCACACATACTGAGGAGCATGAGGAAAAGGCCAAAAAAAAATTAAAACAAAATAAAATAGAGGAACATAAAGAAAAGAAGACAAGAAGCTAAGTTGGAAAAAAGACAATGCAAACCCACCAAACCAATAAGATACAATTAAAAATTAACCCAAGAATAAACATAGCTTATGTGTGCAATGTATATATAATATTGGAATAAAGTATGTAACTAATATACATTATATGAATTATGACCATATATGCATCATTTCATCTATTATCTAAAACTAGTTGAAGCTATATATACATATATATGATAAGCTTTAATATCTATATTAAGAAAATAAAT
Organism: Cupressus sempervirens; assembly: GCA_028749045.1. Taxonomy (NCBI): domain Eukaryota; kingdom Viridiplantae; phylum Streptophyta; class Pinopsida; order Cupressales; family Cupressaceae; genus Cupressus; species Cupressus sempervirens. The sequence goes on from CM053789.1 coordinate 211,603,121, forward strand.
AAATCAATAAAAATAAAATAATAATACTAATTTGAAAATTTTAAATTTTTTAAATATCTAATTAGTGAACAATAAAACATATTATATAAACTTTATATATATATATATATAGAACTTTAATAAAATGATAGATTATGTATGCAAGTTCTATATATAAAGAGTATATTATATTCTTTGTTTATTTAGAACTTATACTTATGTGTGTATGTATATGTATACACATATATCTATATATGACTAATGTCTAGAAATATATATCTATGTGCGAGAGGTCTATAAATATGTGTATATGACAATATATGTATATACATACATACATACATACCTACATGAATAATATGCATGTGGGTAAAAGTGTGTGAAACTTTATGCATAACTATAGGTACGAGATTATATATGCACAAACAAGCAACTGAATAAATAAAAAATGATGAAAGTCTAACAAAGAAAAATGAAACAAAGAAAATGGCGAGACAAAAGCGAGAGAAGGGCAAGAGGAAACAATGAAATGCACTCACCACCAAGAAGCGTAAAGAAAAGAACAACAAAACCTAAGATGAAAAGAGAAAAAAGACCTAAAGATAACCCCAAACAATTGTTATCTAGACAAGTAAGGGAGTCCTAGAGGATGCAACAAAGAGAAGAAGAGGCCATGGCCTACCTCAAGAAGAAACAACAACACAACATGATCTAGAAGACACAAACAAGGAGGAAGGGGTAGAGGAGTGCACAAGGCTAAGGAAGACAACCAAGGAGGAAAGATTAATTGGAAGATGACAAATAGGGGAGGACAACCAAGGAGACATGACCAATCAGGGGATACAAGGACTGACTAGCATCATGGTTGATGGTGGTTGCTGAGCATACTTACTAGAGGTTCACACAAGAGGTTTATGGACCAACCATCATCTCTATTGAAGTTCATGGGATGGTAGTTGATTTCAATGGCTTCCTTGAGCTTCCTCTTGAAATAGTTATCCTTCTTGGAGAATATTTGTGTACTTTCCAAACATATGTGATGTTTGGTAATAGAGGAGTACTCAGCCTATTTTGATTTTTGAGTCCTCTCATGCTTGATGTTAGCACCATGCTTACAAATTCTAGTGTTGAAGCCCTAAGCTATTTCCCCAATGTAGGGAACACCACATGAGCATAAGATCTTCTAGACTCCAAAGTCTAGAAGTGGATCTTTGGAGACTTTGAGTGACGAAAGATGATTTCTTTTGAGGTCTAAAAGTAATGCGGAGACCTTTTTTGAACAAGATTTTGGCTATCTTCTGGGATATGCCATCAACAAAAGGTAGAGTGGTTATTCTAGGAGGAGGGTCCAAAGAAGGTTTGGGGTTGGCCAGAGAATGATAGAAGGATTTAGCCTTATTAAGAGCCTTAGAGATTTTTTTATGTGAATACCCATTTAATTTGAAGACCTAGAGAAGATGGGAAAACTCTTGGTTTAAGTTGTCCTCATCACAAATTCTATGTGCTCTTAGGGCTAGGGTTTTAAGGATGCCCACTTTTTGGCTAGAGTGATGGTGTGAGGATGAGTAGAGGTATAGGTCAGTGTGGATGGTCTTATGATACAGTCCTCTAGAAAGGCTTCCATTGGGTTTCTTGATGAGAAGAATGTCAAGGAAGGGTAGTCGGTTGTCCGACTCAAGCCCCTTGGTAAAGGAAATATTTTTAGCCATGTTGTTGATATGCACATGAGACTCTTCCAACTTATCAAGCCCATGTGGCCAACAAACATTGGTTTTGTCAACATATTGCTTCCACCATCTAGGTTTGAGGGGAAAGGAATTGATGGCCATCTCCTCAAAATGCTCCATGAAGAGGTTAAAAATAACATGAGAGAGGGAGGAACCAATTGCCACCCCATCCACTTGCTCATTGAGGATATGTTGGAAGGAGAATAAAGTGGACCACAAGCATAACTCTACCATATTGGCAATCTAATTACCAACTTTGAGCTGAAAATTTTGAATAGAGTCTGGGATAGAGACTTTGGTGAAGAGGGAGACCGCATTGAAACTAACCAAGATGTCATCACTCGCCAACCTAGTGTCTTTGACAAATTGGAAAAGTTGGTTGGAATCTTTGAGAAGCATGTTTGAATTTCCCACTAAGGTAGAGATAGCCTTAGCAAAGTGAGTTGCTAGGAAATAAGTGAGTGACCCAATGGTATCCATGATGTGTCTCAATGGAATGCCTCCTTTATGAATCTTAGGGACCCCATAGATGCACAATGTTACTTCTTTAGAGGATAACAATTTTTTCCTTGTAGCTTCATCAAAGAAGGATCTGGACACCAAATTTTTAACTTTCCTAAGGATCATGGAACATGGGTTGCGAAAAAGAGTCTTGTAGCTACTGGGATTTGAGAGAAAATCAAGCATCTTGACAATGTAGTCCTGCCTATTCATAATGACTATGGCATTACCTTTATCAGCTTTGGTGATAACAATGTCATTATTGCTAATCAAATTCTTGAAGGCACACCACTTTGCTTTGGGGATGTTCTATCTAGGCGGCTTGGCACATCTGAAGGCAACAACATAGTCCTACCTAATCTCTTATGTGACTTCAGAAGAGAGAGTGAATAACATACTCAATCTCGGACATAAACTAAATATGGGGGATGGTGTTGGGGGCATAAGCAAAATTAAGACCTCGCTTTAGGAAATTGAAGGATAGGTGGTCAACAGGGGTATTAGATAGGTTGACAACCAGCTTGCTCTCCTAGTCATGCACTGATAGAGAGAGGTGAGGCGGGGGGACGTGAGGAGAAATAGGTCAGTTAGAATCTACAATGGGAGGGTTGCATGGACGAACGTCAAGGTTCCTCAAAGGCCTCCCCACAAACTCGCAGTTAGCAATAAGAGAAGGGGGCTCGACAGTGTGGGTGGAGGTGGGTGGCTCTAACATCGAAGAAGTTAATATGTGGGAGGTGGCAAGGCTTCCCAAGTTTGAGTTGGACGGAACATTAACGTGAGATAGTTGTTTCCCAGAGCTACCTTGGTTGACAAAACTCAAAGCTACAATGGGAGTGGCTCGAGACGGGGGCAAACTAGGGGATCATCAAGAGCGCAACTAATTTTAGACTTGCAATCACACAATAAGATAGAGTGGAGTTGGTGGACATACCTGTGCATTTTGGCATTACACCATTGAGATGAGAGGACGTTGGTAGCAGGCAAATTCGGCTGCACTTGTGAATGAGGTGAGGATTGCACATGAGACATAGTGAGAGTTGCCTTCTTGTTACCTATCACCACATCAGGAGTCTTCATTGTTATTAAGATGCTCTTGGATGGACTGGAGATGTTCTCACGCATGGCTAAGTTGCATGCCCACAATGAAGTTGACCAACTGTTAACCCCAGAATGATCACTGGCTGCAAGCGATAGATGGGGAAGAGAAACAGAGATGTGGTTGTCATCTTCCTCCGCAATGCGTGCAAGATTTGTGCTATGAAATAAATTGTCACTAATATAAGTGGAATGTTGTGGAGTTCCAGGTACCGAGATCGTGGAAGCCAGATCGACCTTCATAAGAAAAGGAGGGGAGCTACGCATTATGCAACCCAACTAGGTTTTCCAACATGTGATGCTACAATGCTTGCCGAGTGCGGAATCGCCTCGATGCTAGACCCTAACGAATGAGGACCATCTGTAGAATCAACTGGGAGAACTACAGGACAGTAAGAGGCTGAGTGTTTTCCACGAGACTGATTAGAAAGATATTCAAAAACTTATGTTTTTGCCTTATGATACATACTTCATACCGACCCATGGCTCTTGCGTAGGATGAGGTATCCAAACGAATCCAAAGGTCTGGGCGCAAAGAAGCAGCAAGCTCAAAGTGGAGGGGGAACAATTTGGCATTAAGATGGTTGATCACCCTTCTGGTAGACTAGATAACTAATCTAAGAAGAGATAGACCGGCGCGGAGAAATATGTGTTTAGTATGCACGCTCCATAGATGGTGATTGATTTTAAAGAAACAAGGAATCACATTAGAATCTCTACAATGCTTGAGGAAAGCTAGGTCTGCAAATTTTTTTATAACTTTGATTCTTAACATCTATAGTTGTTTACATTTGAAACAAATTTCCCTCTTATGAAAGGTCTCAATGAATTTTATCAGGTTTCCACAATATATTTTTAACACCATGATATGTTTCTGGATTCGATTGTGTATATAATTTTTATCATCAACATTTCGGATCACGAAACAAAGAATCACATTAGAATCTCTACAATGCTTGAGGAAGGCTAGGTCTGCAATTTTTTTCATAAGTTTGCTTCTTAGCATCTATAGTTGTTTGCATTTGAAACAAATTTCTCTCCCATGAAGGGTCTTAATGAATTTTATTAGGTTTCCACAATCCATTTTTAACACCATGATATGTTTCTGGATTCGATTGTGTATATAATTTTTAGCATCTACATTTTGGATCACACTCTGTGATCCATCATCAAGATGAGACAAGGCAAGAATAGATTGGTAAAATATGTAAACTAAGCCTCACTCATGAAGAATTAAAGAAGGATAAGGTGAGCATACATACCGAGGAGCATGAGGAAAAGGTCAAAAAAACTTTAAAAACAAAATAAAAAAGAGGAACATAAAGAAAAGAAGACAAGAACCTAAGTTGAAAAAAGACAATGCAAACCCACCAAACCAATAAGATACAATTAAAAATTAACCCAAGAATAAATATGGCTTGTGTGTGCAATGTGAATTATGACTATATATGCATCACTAGATCTATAATCTAAAACTAGTTGAAGCTATATATACATATATATGATAAGCTTTAATATCTATATTAAGAAAAATAAATCAATCAATCAATCAATAAAAATAAAATAATAATAATGATAATTTGAAAAAAAAATTAAATTAAATATCTAACCAGTGAACAATAAATCATAATATATATATATATATATATATATAAGAGGTTATATACTTTTATTTAGAACCTTAATAAAGGAATACATTGTGTATGCAAGTTCTATTTAAAGATTATATTATATTATTAATTTATTTAGAACAGATACCTCTATCTATCTATCTATATATTTATTTATTTATGTATGTATATGTGTATATGTGTGTGTGTGTGTGTGTGTGTGTGTGTATTTACATATACAAAAATGTACAAATATACATATATATGACTAATGTATATAATTTTATATTTGTGTGTGTAAGGTCTATAAATGTGTCTTTGTGTGTGTGTGTGTGTGTGTGTGTGTGTGTGTGTGTGTGTGTATGTGTGTGTGTGTATATATGCATGTGTCTAAAGCATGTGCAAGTTATGCATATCTATAGGTATGAGATTATACATGCACAAAAATGCAATTGAATAAACCGAGAATGATGCAAGCCTAACAAAGCAAAATGAAACATAGAAATGGCTAGACAAAAGTGAGAGAAGGGCAAGACGAAGAAATGAAATACACCCACCACCAAGAAGCATAAAGAAAAGAACAACAACACCAAAGAGGAAAAGAGAAACAAGAGCTGAAGATAACCCTAGACAAAGGTTACACAAACAAGAAAGGGGGTCCTAGAGGATACAACAAAGAGAATAAGAGGCAAAAGGGGACCTCAAGAAGAAACAACAACACAACATAATCAGAGGAGAGTGCAAGGCTAAGGAAGATAACCAAGGAGGAAAGACTAATTGGAAGGTGAAAGACAAGAGAGGACAACCAAGGAGACATGACCAATTGGGGGCTACGAGGACTAACTAGAATCATGGTTGATGGTGGTTGCTGAGCATACTTAATAGAGGTTGCCATGATAGGTTTATGGACCAACCATCATCTCTATTGAGGTTCATGGGATGGTGGTTGATTTCAATGGCCTCCTTGAACTTCCTCTTGAAATAGTTATCCTCCTTGGAGAGGATTTGTGTGCTTTCCAAACATATGTGATGCTTGGTAGAAGAGAAGTGCTCAGCTAATGCTGATTGTTGGGTTCTCTCATGCTTGATGTCAATATCATCCTCATAAATTCTAGTGTTGAAGGCCTGACCTGTTTCCTCGATGTAGGGAACATCACACGATCACAAGATCTTATAGACTCTAGAGTCTAGAAGTGGATCTTTGGATTTTTTGATCAGCGAAAGAAAATTTCTGAGCCTCAAAAGAGGTTTAAAAGTGACACGGAGGCCTTTTTTGGATAATATTTTGGCAATCTTCTGGGAGATGCCATCAAAAAAATGTAGGGTGGTTGTTTTGGAAGGAGGGTCCAAAGAACTTTTGGGGTTGGCTAGAGAATGATAGAAGGATTCAACTTGATTAAGAGCCTTGGAGATTTGTTTGTGTGAATACTCATTTAATCTGAAGACTTGGAAAAGATGGGAAAGCTCTTGGTTTAAGTTGTCCTCATCACAAATTTAAGGATGCCCACTTTTTGGATAGGGTGATGGTGTGAGGATGAGTGGAGGTATAGGTCAGTGTGGGTGGTCTTACAATACACTCCTCTACCAAGGGTTCCATCAAATTTTTTGATAAGAAGAATATCAAGGAAGGGTATTTAGTTGTCTAACTCAGCCTACTTGGCAAAGGAAATGTTTTTAGCCATGTTGTTGATGTTCACATGAAACTCTTCCAACTTATCAAAGCCCATGTGGCCAACAAACATTGGTGTCATCAACATATCACTTTCACCATCTAGGTTTGAGGGGAAAGGAATGGATGACCATCTCCTCAAAATGCTCCATGTAGAGGTTCATAATAATGGGAGAGGGGGGGGGAACCCATTGCCACCCCATCCACTTGCTCATAGAGGATATTTTGGAAGAAGAAGAAAGTAGACCGCAAGTATCACTCTACCATATCAACAATCTCATCACCAACTTTGAGCTAAATGATTTGAATAGACTTAGGAATAGGGACTTTGGTAAAGAGGGAGACCACATTGATACTAACCAAGATGTCATCATTCTACAACTTAGTGTCTTTGACAAATTGGACAAATTGGTTGGAATCTTTTACAAACATGTCTAAATTTTCCACAAAGGTAGAGATAGCCTTAGCAAAGTGAACCTCTAGGAAATAAGTTGGTGACCCAATGGTATCCAAGATGGGTCTCAATGGAATGCCTCTTTTATAAATCTTAGAGACCCCATAGATGCGCAGTGTTACTTCTTTAGAGGGTAACAATTTTTCCCTTGTAGCCTCATTAAAAGACTTGGACACCAAAGTTTTAACTTTCTTAAGGATCATGGAACACATGTTGTGAAAAAGAGTCTTGTAGCTACTGGGACTTGAGAGCAAATCAAGCATCTTGACAATGTAGTCCTACCTATTCATAATGACTATGACATCACCTTTATTAGCTTTGGTGATAACAATGTCATTATTGCTAGTCAAATTCTTGAAGGCATGTCACTCAGCTTTGGGGATGTTTAGTCTAGGGAGCTTGGCACATCTAAGGGTGATGACACAGACTTGCCAAATCTCTTCTGTGTGTGTGTGTGTGTGTGTGTGTGTGTGTGTGTGTGAGAGAGAGAGAGAGAGAGAGAGAGAGAGAATAGCATACTCAATCTCGAACATAAATTGAATATGGGGGATGGCATTGGAGGCATAAGAAAAATGAAGACCTTGCTTTAGGAAATTTAAGGATAGGTGGTTGATGGGGGTGTTAGATAGGTTGACCACTATCTTTCTTTCCCAATCATGCACTAATGGAGAGGGGTGAGGTGGGGGGACGCAAAGAGAAACAAATCAGTTAGAATCTACAATGGAGGAGTTGGAAGGATGAACATCAAGGTTCCTCAAAGACCTCCCCACAAACTTGTAGTTGGAAATAAGAGAAGGGGGCTCAATAGCATGGGTGGAGGTGGATGGCTCTTACATCAAAGAAATTAATATGTGGGATGTGGGAAGGCTTCCCAAGTTTGAGTTGGAGGGAACATTCACATGAGATAGTTGTTGCCTAGAGCTATGTTCATTGACAAAACTCAAATCTACCATGGGAGGGCCTTCATGCAGGGGACAAAGTTGGGTGTTGTCAAGATCACAATTAATTTTGGACTTGCAAATCACACAAGAGAGCATGGAGTTTGTGGATGTACCTATGCATTCTAGCATATCTCCTTGATATGTGTGCTCACCTTATCCTTCTTTTATTCTTTATGATTTGGGCTTAGTCTACATATATTACCAATCTATTATTGCCTTCTCTCATCCTAGTGAAGGATCATAGAGTGTGATCTGAAACTTTGATGCTAAAAATTAGATATAGACTTGAATCCAAAAATATATCATGGTGTTAAAAATGGATTGTGGAAACTTAATAAAATTCATTGAGACCCTTCATGGGAGGTGTTGTAATTATAATAGGAAAGGTAGACTTTTGGGGGGGCAAGGGGTGAATCAGTGCTTCAAACTTTTACCCATAAAATATTCACCACACATTCATCTCACATATTCAACAAGTAAACTGAAATACCATGTAAAGCATGTAAACAAATAAGTATTCACACATATGACACAAGATATGATTATCCAGAAACCATCCAATGAGAAGGTAAAACTGGAGTGGGGATGACACCCACAAATCTTCACTACTACAATAATAAAGTGTATCCAATGAATGTTATAATGCTTGATCATGAAACATGATCTACCTTGTGAAAGGTCTGCCCTATTAAAGGCTTACAAAGATTGTTAGTTCTTACCTTGTTAAAGGATTTCAATGCCCCATTAAAAGTGTGCCTTGTTAAAGGACTTCAACTCACAACTAAGTAAGCACCTTGTTAGAAGATTTCAATATAGCCTGGTAGGACTATTCTATTAAGAGATTTAATTAATTCACCTATTACAATGTCTCAACATTGATCCTACGTTTAGCACTTTTTTTAATCTTGATGACAAATCACCTCTAAATTGATGTACACTTGATCCTTCTTGATCCAATGTCACTCTAGTGTTCACTATTTCCTTCCTCTATTCTCCTTTAACTAATTCTGCAATGTAATTTTAGACCATAACACCTTGCTCACCATGAATGTCATGGTTTGTGCTTGCAAAACTCTCCTTGAACATTCATACATTCCCTTTTTGCTCTCACTTAAAATTTAGGGTTTTGTTCTCCTTAAGAAGACCTAGGTGACTTAGGGTTAGGTATGAATCAACGATTGTTATTCATCCATTTTTCTACTTAAACCTTCCCTTTACCTGATTGGATGCATGTAATGCATAGGGATTCTAACCTAAGATTCATCCTTATCACCAAAATATCATAATTCAATCTGTAAGTCGGCTCAAAAATGATTTACATATTAGTTTGTGACAATACAAATAACTATGAAAAAATGGTGTTACTTGGCATCTGTAGTCCTTGATGCTTGACATATATTGGTTTCAATACTGTGATGCGACATCTAAATGACTTGGCATGCACTACTTTCTCAGTTCCTAAATCACTTGGTATACACTATCTGCTCAGAACTTGAGTAACTTGGCACTCACTATTGACTCATTATGCTCTAACTTATACATGTTATGCTTGGAATATACTACTTGTTTAGCATGAACTAAGTAAATGACTTAAGTGTATAGACACACTTGTCAAAACCAATCTGAGATCAACAGGAGGGAAATTTGTTTCAAATGTAAACTACTAGAGATGTTAAGAATAAAACTTATGAAGAAAATTGAAGACCTAGCCTTCATCAAGCATTTTAGAGATTCTAATGTGATCCCTTGTTTCATTAAAATCATTCACCACCTATGGAGAATGCATACTATACACATCTTTCTCTGTGCCAGTCTATCTCTTCTCAGATCAATCATCCAGTCTACCAGAAGGGTGATTAACCATCTTAATGCCAAATTGTTCCCCCTCCACCTTGAACTTACTACTTCTTTTCACCTATACCTTTGCATTCATTTGGATACCTCATCCCATGCCAGAGCTATGGGTTGGTATGAAGAATGTATCAGAAGGAAAAAGCATAAGTTTTTGAATCTTTCTAACTGGCCCTATGGAAACCACTCATCCTCGAATCATCCTACAATTCTCCAATCTGATTCTATAGATGGTCCTCTTTTGTTAGGGTCTAGAATCAATATGATTCTACACTTGGAAAGCCTTGTAGCATCACATATTGGAAAACATGATTTGGGTTGCATAATGCATAGCTCCCCTCCTTTTCCTATGAAGGAAAATTTGGCTTCCATGATCTCAGTGCCTACAACTCCACAACATTCTACTTATATCAATGATAACTTAATTTGTAGCACAAATCTTGTTCACATTGTGAAGGAAGATGACAACCACATCTCTGTTGCTCTTCCCCATCTATCGCTTGCAGCCAATGACCATTCTGGGAATATAGCGGGTCAACCTTATCATGGGCATACTACTCTACCATGCATGAGAACATCAAGAGCATCTCATCAACCATAGAGACTCGTGATGTAGTGATAGGTAATAAGAAGGCCACTCTCATCATGTCTTAGGTGTGATCCTCCCCTCATTTGCAAGTGTAGCCAAATTTATTTTCTACCAATGTGGTACCCACGCTCCTCCAATGGTCCTATCATCCCAAAGGTGCAATGTCAAAATGCACAGGTATGTCCACCAACTCCACTCTATCTTGTTGCATGATTTTCATGTCCAAAATTAATTGCACTCTTGATGAACCCCCAGTTTGCCCCTTGCTTCAAGTCCCTCCATGCTAGATTTGAGTTTTTTCAACCAAGGTAGCTCTAAGCAACACCTATCTCACATGAATGTTCCCTCCAACTCAAACTTGGGAAACCTTCCCACATCCCACATATTAACTTCTTTGATGTTAGAGCCACCCATATTGTCGAGCCCCCTTCTCGTATATCTAAGCATGAGTTTATGAGGAGGTCTTTAAGGAACCTTGATGTTTGTCCTTCTAACCCCTCCATTGTAGATTCTAATCCATCTATTTCTCCTCGCGTCCTCCCACCTCGCCCCTCTTCATCAGTGCATGACTGGGAGAGAAAGTTGGTGGTCAACCTATCTAATACCCCCATTGACCACCTATCCTTCAATTTCCTAAAAAGAGGTCTTAATTTTGCTAATGCCCCCAATGCCATCCCCCATATTTAGTTTATGTCTAAGATTGAGTATGCTATTTGCTCTCTCTCTTCTAAATTCATAGAAGAAATTAGGCAAGACTGTATCATTTCCCTTAAACATGCCAAGCCATCTAGACAGAACATCCCCAAAGCTAAGTGGCATGCATTCAAGAATATGACTAGCAATAATGACATTTTTATCACCAAAGCTAATAAAGGTAATGCCATGGTCATTATGAATAGGGAGGACTACATTTTCAAGATGCTTGATTTTCTCTCAGATCCCAGTAGCTATAAGACTCTTTGCCACAATTTAGGTTCCATAATGCTTAAGAAATTTAAAACTTTTGTGTCCAAGTCCTCCTTTGGTGAGCTACAAGGAAATTTTTTTTACCCTCTAATGAAGTAACTTGCTACATCTATGAGGTCCCTAAGATTCATAAAGGAGGCATTCCATTGAAACCCATCATGGATACCATTGGGTCACCCACTTATTTCCTTGTGGCTCACCTTGCCAAGGCTATCTCTACCTTAGTGGGAAATTCAGACACGTTTGTCAAAGATGTGGTCTCCCTCTTTAGCAAAGTCCCTATTCCCAACTCTATTCAAATCATTCAGCACAAAGTTAGTAATGAGATTGCTAATATGGTAGAGTTATTCTTGTAGTCCACTTTATTTTCCTTCCAAAATATCCTCCATGAGCAAGTGGATGAGGTGGCAATGGGTTCCCCCCTCTCTCCCATTATTGCTTACCTCTACATGGAGCATTTTGAGATCGCCATCCATTCCTTTCCCCTCAAATCTATATGGTGGAAGAGATATGTTGATGATGCTAATGTTCGTTGGCCACATGTGCTTGTTAAGTTGAAAGAGTTTTATGTGCACATCAACATGGCTAAAAACATTTCCTTTACCAAGGAGCTTGAGTCAAACAATTGATTACCCTTCCTTGATGTTCTTTTCATCAAGAAACTTGATGGCAACCTTGGTAGAGGAGTGTATTGTAAGACCACCCACATTGACCTATACCTCCACTTGTTGCTACACCATCATCCTAGGAAAAAAATGGACATCCTTAAAACCCTGGCCCTAAGAGAACATAGAATTTGTGATGAGGACAACTTAAACCAAGAGCTTTCCCATCTTTTCCAGGTCTTCAAATTAAATGGGTATTCACATAAACAAATCTCCAAGGCTCTTAATCAAGTTGAATCCTTCTATCATTCTTTAGGCAATCCCAAACCGTCATTGGACCCTTTTCCCAAAATAGCCACACTGCTTTTTCTTGAAGGCATCTCCCAAAAAATTGCCAAAATCTTATCCAAAAAAGGCCTTCGTGTCACTTTCAAACCTCTTTTGAGGTCATAAATCATCTTCAGGTACTCAAAGACTCCAAAGATGCACTTCTAGACTCTAGAATCTATAAGATCTTGTGTTCATGTGGTTTTCCCTACATCTACGAAATAGGTTAGGCCTTCAACACTAGAATTCATGAGCATGGTGCTAACATCAAGCATGAGAGGACCCAAAAATCAGTATTAGCTAAGTACTCCTCTACTATCAAACATCACATGTGTTTGGAAAGAAAAAAAATCCTCTTCAAGGAGGATAACTATTTCAAGAGGAAGTTCAAGGAAGCCATTGAATCAACTACCATCTGATGAACCTAATTAGAGATGATGGTTGGTCCATAAATCTATAATGGAAACTTCTAATAAGTATACTCAGCAACTACCATCAACCATGATTCTAGCTGGTCCCTGTAGCACCGGATTGGTCATGTCTCCTTGGTTGTCCTCCCTTTTCTATCACCTTCCAATTAGTCTTTCCTCCTTGGTTATCTTCCTTACTCCTTTTTTTGTGTCTTCTAGATCATGTTGTGTTGTTGTTTCTTCTTGAGGTCCCCATTGGCCTCTTCTTCTCTTTGTTGTATCCCTTAGGACCCCCTTTCTTGTTAGGGTAACCTCTATCTAGGGTTATCTTCAGCTCTTGTTTCTCTTTTCCTCTTCGGTTTTGTTGTTCTTTACTTTATGTTTTTTGGTGGTCGGTGGTTTTCATTGCTTCCTCTTTCCCTTCTCTCACTTTCAACTCACCATTTTCTTTGTTTTATTTTTATTTTTTAGGCTTGCATTATTTTTTATTTATTCAGTTGATTTTTTGTGAATATATAATCTCATACCTATAGATACACATAGAGTTGCACACACTTGTACACACATGCATATTATTCATGTAGGTGTATATGTCTATATATATATATATATATATATATATATATATATATATATATATATACGGAGATATATATTTCTATACATTAGTCATATATATGTGTATATACATATATGTATATATGTACATGTGTATATATGTATATATGTGTATATGTAGATATATATGTATATACATATGCATACATATATATAAGTATTAGTTCTAAATAAATAAAGAATATAATATACTCTTTATGTAGGACTTGCATACATAATCTATCCTTTTATTAAAGTTATAAATAAAAGTGTGTGTGTGTGTGTGTAAGTATCAGTTCTATCAATTCTAAATAAATAAAGAATATAATATACTCTTTATATAGAACTTGCATACATAATCTATCCTTCTATTAAAGTTATAAATAAAAGTGTGTGTGTGTGTGTGTGTGTGTCTATATATATATAGTAAGTAAATATGATAAGTTTCCCAAGATTATATATATATATATAATCTTGGGAAACTTATCATATTTACTTACTTTATATATATATATATATATATATATATATATATATATATATATATATATATATATATATAAAGTAAATATAATATGTTTTATTGTTCACTAATTAGATATTTAAATAATTTAATTTTTTCAAATTATTATTATTGATTGATTTATTTATTTATTTATTTATTTTTCTTAATATAGATATTAAAGCTTATCATTCATATATATATATATATACAAGCTATATTTATTCTTGGGTTAATTTTTAATTTGTATCGTATTGGTTTGGAGGGTTTGCATTGTCTTTTTTTCAAGTTAGGTTCTTGTCTTTTTTCCTTTATGTTCCTCTATTTTATTTTATTTTTTAATTTTTTTGACATTTTCCTCATGCTCCTTGGTATGTGTGCTCACCTTATCCTTCTTTTATTCTTCATGAGTGGGGCTTAGTTTACATATTTTACCAATCTATTCTTGCCTTCTCTCATCCTGATGATGGATCATAGAGTGTGATCTAAAATGTTGATGCTAAAAATTATATACACAATCGAATCAAGAAATAGATCATGGTTTTGTCACAAACTCAAGGACATCATAGAAGACCTTATTGAGGATGAAAAGGTTGGTGTGGATGGGCTAACTAAGAACTTCGATCACAAGGCTTTCAAGGAATCTCTTCCTAAATATGGGCAAGGGGAGAAATCAAATGAAAACAAGGAAAACAATGATGCTAAGATTAACTATACCTACACTAACAATTACAATATTATCCATATGCTTGAACTAGTTCATTGGAGAATTTATATAATGAGACCTAAGTATGATGAGGATCCTAGCTATGAAACTAATAATGACAAACCAAAGTAATCTTGAGAGGTCTTGGATCCTCACAAATAAAAAATTCAAGTAAACACAAACCTATAATTATGCTTAGGGTTGTAATCTCTTCTTCTCGTGGTGAAAGATTAAATTTTGTTACTAGGAATCAACCCATTGTTGTCCTTAAACTTATGAATACTTCCAAACAAGCTCATGTTAAGAAAGTAGGGTCATCATCCTCCAAAAAACATCCAATGTTTCTATCTCTACTTACGACCTTGTGGATTAATTGTAATGTACCCCTACACAAATTTCTACCTTTGAGTTTTTAGAGTTATCTCCTTTGAATAAGAAGATCCTAGAGAAAGCATTACATATAGCTAGTGTTCCTACTAACATTAACATGGATAAGTTCCAAGAATGGTTAACCATATCTCCACTCCACACTACCTAACATTTTCAAAAGAAGATGATAAAGCACTTAGTCAACCACATAATCTAGCATTGCACATTGAGGTCCAAATATATCATACCCAAGTCATATGTATACTGATAGACAATGGTGTTAGGTTGAATATTTTTTCTTTCGATATTGTCAAACAATAGGGTTTTTTTGGATTTTTTATTTACCCTAGAAGAAACATCACTATAAAATAGTATGATGAAGTTGAATTGTCCTCCAAAGGCCTAATTGTGCTACTCATTTGAGTTGGTCCTATTGAGAATGATGTAGTTTTCTAGGTTCTTGATTTCCCCTTACATATATCATTATTCTAGGAAGGCATTGAATATTTGATCTACAAGTTGTCCCATCTACTTATCACTAGTTCATCAATTTCCCTTTCAATGGTATAGAAATTTATATTTCTAGGGACAATGATATGTCAATCAACACACTTCCTATTGTTGTATACTTAGTTCCAAATAATAGACCTCCCAAAGAGGCCAAAACTACACTTATTGAATGTGAGAGGAAGATAAAAATGTTGAACTTTGGTATGGGGGAATACACTCTTGACCCCATTAATGCACTTCTAGTTTCCCCTTGATCCTATGGAAAACCATTTGAAAACATGAGACCTTCATCTTCAACTATGACTATCTATGGAACTTTTATCCAATATTCAGTTCCACTAGAAGATGAGAAAGAAGATCAAGCTATTAGGGACTCTATTTATATGGAAGAAGATAAACCTAATAAGGTCAAACTTACAACTCCTATCTCTCCTAAGATATATGGAAAGAGATGTGAGTTCCTTAGAAAGATAGATTATTTAGTACATGGTCCTTTAAACGATAATAAATATGCTCTTTGTAAACCTATGAGTCACACTAATGGACAATGAAGCAAGGATACTACATGATTAGGTTATGTTATTGATGACGATCTACCTATCTATGATCACAAAACCCCTACTACTAGTAACTTAGAAGATGATATTCAACATGTTGCTACTACTACTCTAGAAGATGAGGAATTAGTCCCTTCTGCCTCCATTCTTTGGGGAGAAATTGGATTAGATAATGATCATAGTTCTGAGGCTTCAACTTCTAGATAGCTAGATTTTGATGAATCTAACTTAGATGATCCAAATAGAGATAGAATCATAAGGAACATTGTTCAACTTATAGAACATGATCAAAGAAAAAATGATGGTGAGTATGAATGGGATTCTCTCTCAGTTACATCTCATGAGTTGGAGGTACATGTTATGCATTCTCATGTTAACCATACCAACATAGTTGATGAGTCACATATAGGGTTTAATGAGTTGAACTCCCAACTTTCTTTACCGGACCACATTGACCTTGCTAATGATCAACCCAATTTAAGCATCTTTGAATCTTTCCTTATTGATTTTGACTCTATTGTCACTAGAGATGACTCTTCACATTAACAACTTGGAATCCTCCATGTCTCTATCACTCATGCACACCAACCTCATTGATTGGTCTATAAGAAATCAAAAACCTAAGCTACTTTCTTTTTAAAATGACTATGTGATTACTTGCTACCTCAACTCCATTAAACTTTTTGTCTCTTCCACTAGTGAGTCAGCTATCAACATGATATAAATAAATATCAAGTACTTAGTCATAAAATAAAAAGAATATGAAAATAGGTACATTAATGGTAAAAATCACTTTATTGTGGTGTTAGATCCTAAAAATAGTAATAATAAATATGTCATTGAGAGTGAGGACCTCTTTGAGGCATCTAAAGATGAGTTACTTTGTAATCTTCCCAAATACTTTAAAGATAGATCATCATTTTTTATTAAGCCTACACAACCTATTAATATTAGCATAGAGGAGGCTCAGAAAAATCATGTACCTAGCTTAATCTTTGTGACCTAGAGAGAAGGAGCAATTTACCTAGTTATTTCATGAGAAAAATATTAACTTCGCTTCAACTTATGCAAACATGTTTGGTCTTGACACCAAACTTCTCATGCATCATCTCACTATAGTTCTTGGTGTCAATCATGTTAAACAAAATCTGAGAAAGATGCATCCACATGTTACCC
This sequence comes from Cupressus sempervirens, assembly GCA_028749045.1. Lineage (NCBI taxonomy): Eukaryota > Viridiplantae > Streptophyta > Pinopsida > Cupressales > Cupressaceae > Cupressus > Cupressus sempervirens. Next base: position 211,620,265 of record CM053789.1, read on the forward strand.
TCTTGGTAAAAGATGAACTAGAGAATATATTGAGTGTGAAATTTATAAAAGTTATACACTATACAAAATGGATCTCCATTATTGTACTTGTCTCCAAACACAATAAATCCATTCAGGTGTACATTGACTTCTAAGAACTAAATAAATATTTCCCTAAGCATGAATTTTCACTCCCTAATATTAAAATGATAGTGAACATCACTATAGGCTATGGAATATACTCTTTAATGGATGGATTCTTGGGTTATAACTAAATCAAGATAGCTCCCAAAAATCAAGAGAAAACAGTTTCACCTATGCATGGGGTACTTTCTTGTTGGACTGCCATGTCATATAGCCTAAATAGTGTTGGTGCTACAAATTAGAGCTATGACAACTATTTCACATGATATGATGCATAAGAACATGGAGGACTATGTAGATGACACTTTGGCTAAATCTAAGAAATGAAAGAGTCACTTGGATGACTTGAGCTTGATTTTGGACCATATAGAAAACAATCAGCTTAGGTTAAATCCTAAGAAATGTTCCTTTGGTATCATTTCTAGAAAATTGGTAGGCTATATCATATCTGCTAATGGAATTGAGGTGGATCCTAAAAAAGTCCAAGAAATCGTGGAAATGCCACCTCTTTGGAACATTAGTCAGTTAAGAAGTCTTCAAGGATTTCTTTAATCGATAAGGAGGTTTATTTCTTGGTTAGTTGATAGATCAAAACCTTTCAAAAAAGACTTCCATATGGGCTCTACATGTGTATGGAACGAAGAATGTGAAAAGAGCCTTAATCAGATCAAAGAGAACTTGGCTAAGCCTCCTATTCTCATGCCTCCTATCTGGGGAAAACCTTTTATTTTGTACGTCTCAACTATAGCTACTTCCTTGGGGGAATTATTAGCACAATGTGATGAAAATGGAAAGGAGTGGGCTATTTATTATATCAATAGAATTCTAGTTTCTTATGAGGTCAACTATAACAATATTGAGAAGGCTTTCATCATTGTAGTGTTTGCATCTCAAAGTCTTTGACACTATATGTTGGCTCATACTATACACTTGGTTGCCAAGATTGACCCTCTCAAATACCTCTAAAGTAAAACTTCTCTCATTGGTCAACTTGCTAAATAGATGACAATTCTTTTAGAATTTGACATTCAGTGTGTTAAACATGAAGCTATAAAAGGATAAGCTATTATTGATCAACTTTTCGGTTTCCCACTTCAAGACAATGATCCCATACAAATTGACTTTCTAGATTCATCCATAATGTATGTCACTAAAAAAACTTGGAAGATGTTCTTTGATGGATCCCATACTCAGAACGATGCTAGTGTTAGCTCTTATTCATTATAGCTCATGGTTATACTATTCCTAAATCCTATAAATTTGTATTCCCTTGTAGAAACACCATAGAAGAATATGAGGTTCTTACAAATAGGATTAAGTTATCCATTGAATGAAGAATTACTGAACTACACATCTTTGAAGAGTCGTAGCATGTTATCAACCAAATCAACAATGATTACTAAACTAAGGATTACAAGATGATTCCCTACAAGAAACTAATTGATGTTTTGAGGAATTGTTTCACTTTTGTTACTTATCAACAAATTCCTTAGGATGAGAATAAGGTTGTTGATTCTATAGAAGCCTTAGCATATATTCTACAATTGTAATAATATGAGTTTAAGTTTGAATTCATGGTGGAAGAGTTGCATCACCCCGCTTATGATTCCCCTGATAACCAAGTCATTTTCACCATTATTAGTCATGACTCCTCTCTCTGTGATACTATCTAGTCCTACTTACATAACCAAATCATACCTAATAACCTACCCATGATGAGAAATGACAACTCATTCACAATTCTTCCCACTACACTGTTATCTCCAGTGACTTGTATAGGAAATGTCTAAATAGAATGCTAGAGGGATCGTTCCAAAGAAGTGTTAGCTTAAGTCCATGACAACATTTGTGGGTCTTAATATAATGGCCTTGTGCTTTCTCAAAAATTTCTTAAGGGTGCTTATTATTGGCCTACTATGAAAGTTGATGTCATGCAATAAGTTAAGTCCCATAAGAAGTGCCAAGCCCATGGTAACTTGATTCATGCTTGTGGATGTGAGTTGATATCCTCTATCATACATTGGCCTTTTTATTAGTGGGCCTTTGACTTGGTTGGCAAGATACATCCTAGCTCTTCTAGCAGACACAAATTCATCATCATTATTACTGGATACTTTACTAAATGGGTTGAAGTTTTCCCTCTTACTACTACTACAGGGAAGCATGTAGCCCTCTTCATACTAAATCACATCATTTTTCTCTATGGAACTCCCTCATCTATATTCACTAATAATGGAGGACAATTTAAGAATAAGGACCTTAGACAACTTTACAAGAAATTCAAGACCAAACAACATTTTTCCTTTATTTACTAACCCCAAGGGAAAAATACTTCTAAAGATATTGCATAGAACTATACATGGATATGGAAGAGATTGAAACCTACAGATTAATCCAAGATTATGGGCTTATTGGACTAGAATATGCATGCCTATTGGAGCTACACCTTTTTCTTTAGTTTATGGTTCAGAGGTTGTTCTACCATTAGAGGTTGAGATCCCTTCCTTGTGAGTCTCTTTGAAAGAACTAATTACTAATAAGGACTATAGATCTATGAGAATACAAGAACTTGAATTCCTAGATGAATTTTTTAAGGCTTATTTTATTCAAATTCAATCATATTAGAAAAGGATGTCTAATACTCATAACAAGAAGGTTCATCCTATAGAATTTCAAGTTGATGACCTTGTCCTTAGAGAGAATATGAAGAATCAACATAAATGAGAATAGAAAGGAAACATTGAACCTAATTTCTTGGGTCCTTATAGTAATATTATTTCTTTTTCATGTAGTACTTATCATCTCTCTACACTTAAGGGAGAATAGCTCCTCGAGCCTATCAACATACTGGATCTGGAAAAAAACTACGCCTAGTGCTCCTGTTGCTCTAAGTTTGTATAACTTTATGATCTTGAAAATTTCCTTAAAAGAATAAACTATCCTAAAATAATGATCATCTTAGTGAAAACCTAGCAAATTCTACTTTGATATATCACCAAAAAAAACAAATATCTTAAAAATCATAAAATATCCTTAAAACAATCTTGCCAAGTAGTGAAAACCTAGAAACATGTGCTACTTGAGACCCCTTCACTTATATCTATCAACATCTAACTTTTCATGTTAAACCATTCATCTCATGTCTCTTTTGCCTTCCTTAGTTTGCAACTAATCATGTCTAGGTGTAGGGAGCATGAACTATATAGCTTATTGAGTCTCTAGGTTCCATTGGAATTTCTTTAGAATCTCTTTAAATAGTGTTTTTTAACACTTACCCTTGCTATCTATTATTTCTCAACACTTTTAGGATATTTTGGCTACAGTCTCAGATGTAATATTTTCTCACTAGTAGACTTAAGAAGATGATCATGTGACTTTGACACGTGAACTTAAACTGAAAATTGATTAAGACTTGTTGGATTATTTTCTTTATGTTTGATCTGTGATGATTTCTTTGTTGATTGTCCGATCCCTAATAGTCTCTCAAGGATTTCATGAACTAGAGGACTGGGGCCATGGGGCATGTCTTCCTTCAATTTCTATCTATATGTGTACTTTGTAGATCTTGGGTGTCTTGAGCATGTTGCTTGACCCAATTGACACTTAGGATCTTTGAAGGTATTATCCTTGTCTACTCCCTATGTTTTCTCATGAAAGACTGCCCTCAAGAGTTATCCTAGTACTTATGCCTTGATATAGGTGTAATATTGCTACACTAAACCTAGGGAATCTAATTGCACTATCATCTTGACCTTTATGTCTTTGATGCCTAGGGTGGGTTTCCACACTTCTATATAATATAGATCATATTTATATCCTCAGTTTACACTAATGATGATTGTGTGATCTTGCAATGTCCCTAATAAGGCTTGATGATAAAAAATAGGACCTACTTATAAAAATCTTGCAATTTCACTTTCCATATTAGCTTGTATTTTATGGTACATTCTTGCTTATTTTTGCATTTGGGTGTCCAAAGAGTCTTCTTTATCTTTCATGGACATGTTGGTTAATAGCATTCATCTTCTTGATCATATCTTTATCCTCTTTTGATCTTTCCATCTCATCGATTCTCCTCTTTTCCTATCATCACAAGGGGTTAGTCTCATCATCATATTTAATCTATCCAAGTGCTAAATCTCCAAATCATGAGTCCATATCATAACATAGAGCTAGATTTATGACGGAGATATCAATACATATAAGAGCATATAATATATCAAAATGAGCATAAAAATAAAATGAACATATATGAACATGAGCATACATATCAAAATCACATGGAAACATAAAGATACATATATCCATCACTTGAACATAAAAGAGACAAGTACATATTGCCAAAACTTGAATCCAGTATCTCATATAAATGGTGAAATATCAAGTGTCTATGCAACAAAATCTAAATTAATGTCTCAGATGATACATCACAATGTCAAAACTATAGAGCCCTATATACAGTCTATGATTGGTTCCCTCCCTCTTATTTCTAATGTGGATTTGGAGGAGGAGACTAGATCCTATCCAGTGGTGGTACCACTCCCTTTGATCTCCATGCCCACTCTAAATAATCTAGTAGTCACTATCCTAGAGGAAGGATAATCTTGTATGTTGCGTAGAAATAGGTGGATCTCACACCATGATGCTCATCTATGATTTTTTGGTTCCACAAAGAGATGGTAGTATGTGCCTATTGGATATCTACCTCTAGCACTCTAATCCTCTTCTCCCCCTCATCCTCTTCTCCTAGTGGCCCTAGGTACTCTTGCTTCTAGCCCCTATCCCTCTCTCTATCCACTTGAGGCTTCCTAATTAGCCTCTCCTCATCCTCTATTTCATCCTTCTCCTCTACTCTTGCCCTATTGTGAGATCAAGTAGTGGCACAATTGTTAGATGGAACCCATGGCCCACTGGGTATGTCTCATCCTCTCCCTTTGTCTCCTCCATCATCACCATCATCTCTCTCTCTCTCTCTCTCTCTCTCTCTCTCTCTCTCTCTCTCTCTCTCCCTCCCTCCCTCCCTCCCTCTCTCCTTTTGTTCCACCTCTATTGCATCTAGGACTCTAAATCTTGGAAAGGGATGTTTCCTCATCTCCCTTATATAATTTGGTAAAGGCCTTGCATTTGTCACCCCTTGTAGTAGATCTCAGGCTATCACTTATAACTATCATGTCTCTTGTAGGCATGTTTCATAGCTCAGCATGGGTAACTATCCATGATCCTCCTCCTCCATGTACCAAGAATATATGATCATCTCAATAGGTATTTTTTGCCTCCACTCAAAGTGTTGCCACACCCTCTTAATGAAAAATCTCTCAACTACTCCTAGGTGTCTCCCTAGCATTTTTCTGTTGTAGAACATGTAAACTAGGTCATCTCTATCCTCTTCCCAATCCTCACTACTAATGTAGGTCTAGCTCTTGAATGCTACCAAATAATATATTAGCTTCCTGTAGTGGAGTATATCCTCTTGGAGGTTATACTATAAACCATGCATACCTATATATGAAGGGCCTACCCTTTGCTCTCGGATGCACCCTAGTTTGCACCATGGTGATGTGTGTTGAAAGGATTATTAAGAAATAACCAAATTACTAAATTCATGCCTAATTCATCTCATATCTTAGATGTAACATTAAAATTGTAATGTTGAATAGTAAATTAAATACATCACATCCATGAAAGATTCAACACATAACACAAATGATTTGGTAACCCAAAAACACTTCAATCTGAAGGTAAAATTGGGGTGGGGATGAAACCCACAATTCTTCATTGTTGCAACAATAAAGTTAACCTATTAGGGTTACAATGTTTGATCACAATATATGATCTACCCTATGAGGGGTCTTCCTTGTTAAAAGATTCAAGACTATTAAGTCCTATCCTATTAAAGGATTTCACAGTTACAATTGAATAAGAACTCTATTAGGAGATTTACATAGACCTGTTAGGATCACTCAGTTAAGAGATTTTCCCTAATTGAAAATTGATTCAATGCCTAACTCTTGGTTTTCTCTACAAGCTAATTTTGGATCTCCTCTGTACAATGTCTGATTTGATCTTTTAATCTGATATCTCCTTTTAGTCTTTCACTTCTTCAATTGCTCTATCTGAACGGATTCCAAACTTAGCCTTTCTTTCTCTGTTACATGCTTCTTTACTTGTGCATTATTGACTTCTCTTTACACACTCTCTGATTGTAGGGTTAGAATGAAATGTACCTTTTCTGATTTTATATGATATTTCAAGCCTCTAATCAGATCTTCAAGATCAAACAACTAATATCACAAAGTTTCACCAAATTTCTCAAATAAACCCAAATCGGGTATGTCTGAAATAGTGCCAAAAGCTTCACAACTTTATAAATTATTAATAAATCTGAATATGGACATTTTTACAAAAATTTGAGCAGAAAAACAGCCTACAAAATGAAATTTCCAGATCCGTATAGCCTTTACACAACAGTTCACAAATGTAGGACAAAAACTATGCTCATCGGGCTCTCGAAATTAACACAAAATTGCCCGAAAACACCACAAAAACACTAATAATCTATCTCAGAAGTTTAATCACATCCCAATACATATATTCAAATCTATTTTAACACCTTAAAGTTTGAAATACAGCAGCAACCCAAACTGATATGAAATACTCAACTGAAAACACCAAACTCATACAAAAAACACACCCGAAAACCCACAAATCTGCACTGTTCAACACAATGGCAAACTCTATATGAGCATGCACATGGAATGGCTTCAAACTCATATCTTTAGCCTTCTTGGAAACCTACAAACTCCCATTCTTGGGTCTCCCTGGAAACTTGCAAACTCTTGTTCTTGGGTCTCCTTCTCCACAAGTTTGGCAGCCTTTGAAGAATAACAAAGAATGAGCAAAAATCTCGTTCTAGAATCTGCCCAAAATGCCTCCAAACCCCTTAAAAGAGGGTATAACTGTAACTCACGTCCAAGAGAGGTTAATGAAACATATTTTAATAATAATTTTCATTTATTAGTCCAACAGTTTCCAAAGATTAACCCCCTTTTTTTGAAACTTCACTTTCTTGGGCCTGCCTTGTTAGATTGTGGTGACTGATCAGAAAAGTACTATACATACTTCATAAATAGTGGAAAAATACTTAATAATATTATGGCCGACATATGGCCGACATGATATAACCCTAAAGGGGTTTAATACTTGTATAAAAGGGCTTAGGGTTGGGTATTTTTCATAATGTTGTGATACGAAATTGGTTCTTGCAGCGGTATTGAGTTGTAAGGGATTACGGATTGTAATCAGGTTGTAATCACTGGATTGTAATAAGATCAAACTTGCTGTTTGGTGGATGTACCCCAGGGATTGGGTGAACCACGTTAAATCTTGGTGCCTTGTGTTCATTTCTGTGTGTTCTATTATTTTCTGTTATTGGTTATATTTGCATGTAGTTTTTTATTTATGTCTGTGGTTTATCCTAACAAGTGGTATCAGAGCAAGGTTGTCTTTTAGTTATCCTCTGCAGGAAAGTCTCATGGTTAAGTGGGAGTCTCACAGTTGAGTGGGAGCGATGGCAAATGAGGGTAAGTTGAGGGTTGATAGGTTTAATGGGTAGAACTTCCAGTTATGGAAGATGCAAATGGAAGACTACTTATATCAGAAGGATTTATGGAAGCCGTTGGAAGGAAAAGCCAAGAATCAGGGAACTATGTCAGAGGCTGAATGGGATCTTTTGGATAGAAAGGCACTCAAAAGCATTCGGTTATGCTTGGCACCATCGGTGGCATTTAATATTACAAAAGAAAAGACGACAGAAGATTTGATGAAAACCCTAGCGACACTGTATGAAAAGCCCTCCGCTTCAAATAAGGTATTTCTCATGAAGCGTTTATTTAATATGAAAATGGTAGAAGGTGGATCTGTTGCAGATCATTTAAATGAGTTTAATACTATTACTAGTCAATTATCTTCTGTGGGTATCAATTTTGATGAAGAAATTAGGGCTCTCTTGATTTTATGTTCTTTGCCTAAAAGATGGAATGGCTTGGTAATGGCGGTGAGTAATTCTGTTCCTGGATCTAGTACCCTAAAATATGATGATGTGATCAGTGTTATTTTAAGTGAGGAAACTTGTAGAAAATCCTCAGGTGGATCTACATCAGGAAGTGCTTTAAATGCACAAAGCAGGGGCAGAACGACTGAAAGAGGAAGTAACTCTGGAAATCATGGGAAATCAAGAGGAAAGTCAAAGGGGAGGAGGTCTCAATCAAGAGGACCAAATGATTGCTAGTACTGTGGGGAACCAGGGCACAAAAAGAAAGATTGCTGGAATCGAAAGAAAAATGAAGGAGATAAATCAGATGGAGACAAGGAGGCAAATGTGGTAAGTAACAAATCCGAAGAGGATGCTTTGCTTCTGTCTTTAGAGAGTGTTGATGATTCATGGGTTTTAGATTCTGGTGCTTCATTTCATGCTACACCTCATAGAGGTTATTTCATTGATTATGTCCAAGGGGATTTTGGGCTTGTTTATTTGGGGGATAATGAACCCTGTCAGATTGTTGGAAAGGGAAAAATTAAGATTAAGTTGCAGAATGGAAATCATTGGCTACTACATGAGGTAAGACATGTTCCAAAACTAAGTAGAAATTTAATTTCAGCAGGGCAACTCAGTGATGAGGGTTGTGTAGTTACTTTTAATGATAAAAATTGGAAGGCTTCAATAGGTTCCCTTGTAGTAGCAAAAGGTGTGAAAGTAGGCACCTTATATCTTTGTATAGGTCATATTGTTTCTTCTACTTTGATTGTTTCAGAGAAAAATGAATATTCAAGAACAATTACTGCAGTTGAGCAGGGAGAACAAATAGCTACTGTAGATTCTGATACAGCGCTGTGGCACAATAGACTTGGGCACATGAGTGAGAAAGGTATGAAAGTACTTCATTCAAGGAAAGTTTTACAAGGTCTAAAATGTGTGAATATGGATTTTTGTGAAAGTTGTGTGTATGGAAAACAAAAGAGAGTGAGTTTTGTAAAGACGGAAGGAAAACAAAAAGGAGAAATTAGAGCTTGTGCATACAGATGTATGGGGACCATCCCAGGTATCTTCCCTTGGTGGCTCTCATTATTATGTTACATTTATTGATGATGCAACTAGAAAAGTATGGGTTTATTTCCTTAGACAGAAATCTGATGTATTTCAAACTTTTAAGAAATGGAAATGCTTGGTTGAAAATGAGACTGGTAAGAAATTAAAATGTCTCAGATCTGATAATGGTGGTGAGTATTGCAGTCATGAATTTGAAGATTATTGCTCCACTAATGGTATTCGTAGACAAAAAACTGTTCCAAGGATGTTGGGTGATGCGACGCGCTCCCCTGCCCACAGGTGGTTAATTATGTGGTGTTCCATGTTCACTAACAGAAATGGGCCCTACAATTGGTATCAGAGCCTGGTTTTGGCCTGGTCATGGGTTCAAATCTCCCCGGTGCCTTCCCGACTCGCGTAAGCACCTGGTATGCGCGTCGAGGGGGAGATTGTTGGGTGATGCGATGTGCTCCCCTGCCCACAGGTGGTTAATTATGTGGTGTTCCATGTTCACTAACAGTCATGACTTTTGGTGCAATGGCAAATGGGCCCTACAAAGGACTCCACAGGAAAATGGAGTGGCTGAACGCATGAACAGGACTATAATGGAGTGCGCAAGGAGCACGAGGTTGCATGTTGGGTTGCCCTTACACATGTGGGCGGAGGCTATCAATACTGCAGTATATTTGATTAATAGAGGTCCCTCTACTCCTTTGGGCTGTGGTATTCCAAAGGAAGCATGGACTGGTAAGAAGGTGAGTTATTCTTTTCTCAAGACCTTCGGTTGTGAAGCTTTTGCTCATATAGACTCTGAAAATAGAACCAAGCTAGAAGCTAAATCAAAGAAATGTGTCTTTGTTGGATATGGCATTAATGAATTTGGTTATAGGCTTTGGGATTTTGAAAATCTTAAAATTATTAGAAGTCGGGATGTCATATTCAATGAGAAAGTGTTGTACAAAGATTTGTTGCAGCAACATGAGAAGAAAGAAGATGATTATGTAGTGCTGGATGATACTCCAAAAGCTGATGTTCCATCCATTCCTCATGATGTGCAACAACTGCAACAACAAATACCACACACACCAGTGAATGTTAGACGGTCAACAAGGAAAATTAGACCTCCACAAAGGTTTTCTCCCTCTTTGTATTCTATTTTACTTACTGATGCTGGTGAACCTGAAAGTTATGATGAAGCTGTGCAGGTGGATACTAAGATTCAGTGGGAGTCTGCAATGAAAGATGAAATGGACTCTTTGTTGAAAAATAAGACATGGGATTTGTGCAAGTTGCCTGCAGGTAAAAAGGCTTTACAAAATAAATGGGTTTACAGGTTGAAAGAAGAGGAAGGAGGTAAGAAAAGATTTAAGGCCAAGTTAGTTGTAAAAGGATTTGCACAGAAAAAGGGAATTGATTTTGATGAGATATTTTTTCCTGTTGTTAAAATGACTTCTATTCGTACTGTTTTAAGTCTTGTGGCTACTGAAGATTTGCATTTAGAGCAGATGGATGTTAAAACAACCTTTCTTCATGGTGATTTGGATGAAGAAATATATATGGCTCAGCCACAGGGTTTTGAGATCAAAGGTAAGAAGAACTTAGTGTGCAAATTGAAGAAAAGTTTATATGGCTTGAAGCAAGCACCTCGGCAATGGTATCTGAAATTTGACAGTTTTATGCATGAGCATGGATATAATAGGTGTCATTCAGATTACTGTGTTTATTTTAAGAGGTTGGATGATGATAGCTACATTATTTTATTTTTATATGTTGATGATATGCTTGTAGCTGGGTCTAACATGGATCATATTAAGGGGTTGAAACGCCAATTAGCACATGCATTTGCTATGAAAGATTTGGGGGTAGCAAAACAAATCCTTGGTATGAAGATTTGCAGAGATAGGAAGAACAGAACATTGACGCTATCTCAAGCTGATTATGTTGAGAAGGTGTTGCAACATTTCTCTATGGAGAATGCTAAAGCTATTAGCACACCTTTACCTGGTCATTTGAAATTGACTAAGGAGATGTGTCCCAAGACACAGGAAGAGGAGGATAAGATATCCAAGGTACCCTATGCTTCAGCTGTAGGAAGTTTGATGTATGCTATGGTATGCACTAGGCCAGATATTGCACATGCAGTGGGAGTCGTTAGTAGGTATATGAGTCATCCAGGATTTGAGCATTGGAATGTTGTCAAGTGGATTCTTAGATATTTGAGAGGAACATCCAATAAGTGTTTACACTTTGAGGGCTCTACTACTGATTTACAGGGCTATGTTGACTCAGATTTGGCTGGGGATATTGATACCAGGCGGAGTACTACAGGTTATGTCTTTACTGTTGGTGGGGCAGTCGTGAGCTGGGTTTCTAGGTTATAGAAGATTAATGCTCTCTCCACTACAGAGGAAGCCAAAGAGATGATATGGCTTCAGTTCTTCTTGGAAGAATTGGGACATCCTCAGAAGGATAATTATGTGTTCACAGATAGTCAGAGTGCCATTCATCTTGCTAAGAATTCAGCTCTGCATTCTAAGACCAAACACATACAGTTGTGGTACCATTTCATTCGGTCAGTTTTGGAGGATGGACAGTTAAAGCTGGAGAAGATACATACCAATGACAATCCAACAGATATGTTGACAAAGGTTGTAACAAGGGAGAAGCTGAACTCCTCTTCAGCTTCTGTTGGTCTTTTAGACTAAACATGAATAAAAGAACAGTAGAGTCTAGGATGGTTTGATCCAGTGGGAGCCCCATGTGGTAGTGGTATTGCTATAGGATCAGTCTCCAAGTGGGAGATTGTTGTTTAGTGTGGAGCCTAATCAATCCCCAAGTGGGAGATTATTAGATTGTGGTGACTGATCAGGAAAGTACTGTACATACTTCATAAATAGCGAGGTTCAGGTCATCGCCCCGAAAATTTTTTTTTGGGTAGTAGCTGACATGGTAGCTGACATATTATGGCCGACATATGGCCGACATGATATAACCCTAAAGCGGTTTAATACTTGTATAAAAGGGCTTAGGGTTGGGTATTTTTCATAATGTTGTGATACGAAATTGGTTCTTGCGGCGGTATTGAGCTGTAAGGGATTACGGATTGTAATCAGATTGTAATCACTAGATTGTAATAAGATCAGACTTGCTGTTTGGTGGACGTAGCCCAGGGATTGGGTGAACCACATTAAATCTTGGTGCCTTGTGTTCATTTCTGTGTGTTCTATTATTTTCTGTTATTGGTTATATTTGCATGTAGTTTTTTATTTTTGTCCGTGGTTTATCCTAACATGCCTGCTTTAGCAAAGATTATTATTTTTTAATTATTTGAAAAGGGGACATGACATAGAATCCTCCTCAAATAGATGTTCTTTGAAAGTTCTAGATCTCAATCAACTATTACAATCTATCTCCTTTTTTTATTCTTTTCTTATTTTTTGATTGGTTGATATGTATTCCTTGGGATCATTACCTTCTATAATGACTCATAATCTCCATCTTAATTATCTCTAAAAATATTAAATATCATATGAAAGTCGGCCAAAATGATTTACATGGTTATTTGTACAATCACAAACTCATATGATAAACTGAACTACTCGGCATTTGAATGTGCTAACACTTGGTCATCACTAACATTCATACTGACACTCAACTTCTATATCTATGTTCTTCTCTATTTACTCAGAAAAAATTGTCTCTTCAATTTACTTGGTCTCTACTATAATAGCTTGGCTTACATATGCACTCAACCTCAAGTGGGGTGCTTGGAAATCACTAACTTGTTTGGCATGTAATGCAAAATAAGAAAGTCCTTCTATATGCTCAGCCTTCACTAGATGACTCGATCACACTGATGACCATTCATCCTTGCCTATTAAATGACTAAGTATATGGATACTAATAGACAACATAGGCTTAGAGATCAATAGATGTAACACCAGGCCCATAACTATACTAGAATGGCACTGCAAGCCCATCACTTCACCCTCTTGTAGGCAATATCATGTAGCTCATAATACATGTCTATCAATAGGGTGGATCCCCGATCCATCCATTATGGTCTATCTATCAAGTACATAACTAATATCCCCCATCCACATGGGAATCTCCTCTAACTCTAGTTAGTGATCAAGCACTCTCCTATCCCAGATAATACTAAGTAGGCCACTAGTTATCCCCATAGTGTGCTATCATTTTCTCCCATACTATGTATATGTCTAGGATTATGTCATCCTAGAACACTACTCGTAAGATAGCTCTTCTATCCTCTGGGGAATAATCAAAGTATACCTACAACACAATGATTTTTTGTTAGAGATGATATCAACAAAACTAAGTATACATGACAACTAAAATTGATCAACTAATAGTCACAGACTCTCCAATGCATGGGATCCAAAGGATCCTACACACATCCTCCAGTATGATGGTAGCCTTGTCTATTGATTGATGTAAGATTTTATTCTCATTCTACCATCATTAAGCTAGTGTTTTCAAGAGACCATGGTTTTCTCATATATGTGGCAACTATAGTAACTCGCCAAATCCCATTTCTCTGAGTAAAGACCTTTGTATAGGATATAACTAGGGAACAAGTCTCAACCCCACCATCTCAAGTACCCTAATAAATAAGTCTAGAAATACCTCCTACATCACAAACACATGAAAACATATAAGTACCTATAAAATAAGTATCAAAATGAAACTAAGAACATCACAACTTAGGTACAAGAGAAAATAGCTAAGTCCTGGTGACACAAAATGATGCAATTCCTAAGTACACTTCATTATTGGTTGCGCAAGTATCGTACAATATTTTTTTCTATACCAAATGATATCTTGTTCTAATACAATACTTCATCCAAGCTCGTATGATAGATTATTGTCCTTTATTGCAGGACAATACTTTTTATGACTCAAAACTATTGTACGATAAATTGCATAACTTTGATACAAGACTTCAATAGTATTGTATAATAATTTAACCTAAACTACCTATAACCGTAGGAAAACATAAACAATGTCTTAAAATAACTCAAAAATGAATCTTAGATGTTAGTTACTTACCAAGGCAATGTACTATTGAGGTCATTTGTGCAACTAGTTAAACTTGAATTGTTGTCACTCGATGGAAATCCTCATTTACACTATCTCTCTCTATCTCTCTACTCTAGACTCCAAAAGAAAATAATAAAAATTATTTGAAAGTGACCCCTTGGGAACCTTGTATATCCTTTTGACCTATTTTTGACCTAGTTTTTGAACTTCTTGGATCTTTGCAAAAATTGCATTCATGCTTGATTTTGATGTCATGGATCCACTTTTGGGATCAAAATTTAAATATGGATTCATCGTAATGGTCAAAATTATATTTTAAAAAATTTCCTTATTCTACATAGTTAGCTGATCTTTTGAGGCTTAATCTTCATTTCTTTCTAAGCCAATCATCATTTCTTCATTTCTGCTTTCTTCATCTCTATTGTCCCCATTCATTCCATTTCATTTTATTTTACCTTTCTTCTTTCTTTGACATAATTCTTATGCTTTATCTTTCTAATAAAACTAAGTCAAACTATGGCATATCTTCATTACTTGGTGGTTACTCTTTGATTGTAATATCTTATCTATCATCTTGAAGTTTTTCTTATCTCATTTTGATTCATTTGTCTCATTTCTAACCTCATTTTGATTTCAATCCTAAAGGGGGAAGGGATACTATATCATTTATTTTCTATCGCTACAAATTGACTCTATTGTATCTATTTATTTCTCATAAGCATATGCTTGACCTTGTCATTTTCTCTTGATCTATCTATCTCCAAGGAAAGATGCTTGACATTTCCATTTTCTCTCAATCTAGCTTTCTAAATGTTCATCCCACTGCTTATCGACTATTTTTTCAAGATCATCTATCTCTTTGAGCTTTGTTCTTTGGAGTTAGATCTATCAATCATCTATTATCTTGACATCTTCATTATTTGACTTAATGTGTTCCTGTATTGATCACACATTAGTCAAAGAGGAGAAAATATAATTACTCAAAAATGGTCCTCTAGACTATGAACCCCCTTTCTAGCTATTGTATCTATTTATTTCTCATGAGAATATGCTTGACCTTGCCATTTTCTCTTGATCTATCTATCTCCTAGGGAAGATTTTTGACATTTCCATTTTCTCTCAATCTAGCTTTCCTAATGTTCATCCCATTGCTTATCGACTATTTTTTCAAGATCATCTATCTCTCTGAGCTTCGTTCTTTGGAGTTAGATCTATCTATCATCTATTATCTTGACATTTTCATTATTTGACTTAATGTGTTCCTAGAGAAATCACACATTAGTCAAAGAGGGGAAAATATAATTACTCAAAAATGGTCCTCTAGACTATGAAACCTGTTTCTAGCAATTTTGCATAATTTATTAAGCACTTGTCTTTGATCAAATTATTACTTTTCTATTTATTCAATTATAGCCTATGGTTTGGCCACCATATCCCAACTCTTTTATTCAACTGAAGGAATTTTCTCCCTTTTAATTAAATAAAGTCCCCAAAGTCCCACTTATCCTAACTATGCACATAAAAAGCATTATTTCTATTTTAAAAATAAAATAAAAGACATTTTTGTCCCACATGAGGTGCACACTTTCCAAGGTGGGTGGAATCTTTATTCTCCTCCACACATATTTTTCCTCTTAAACATATTCATTGATCTTTCTTAAGTGATATTCTTGTGCACATTGATCACTCAAGGCTCATTCTCCACCCTTGATTTTTCCTCTTATTCTCTAATGTCCATTTCTCTTTAAAAGAAGTCTCTCTCCTCACTCTTTCATCTCTTGCACTCTCATGCTAATGTTATGTTGTAGGTTTTCTTAGATAATTTGAGTACTTGGATCATTTGGAGTATTCTTACTTTCATTTGGTCATTCTTGCATTCTTAACCTAGTCTTCATTTTATTTGCATCATGTCATACTTTCCATCTTAAATTTCCTTTATGTACTAGCTTAAATCACATAGTTTAACTAGGAAGCTTTTGTTAGAGTAAATAATTATTTATTAATTATTTATTCTATTACTTAAGTTTACTTAGGTTAATGCATTTATTTAATAGTTGTAGTTGATCAGTTGTTGACAACATGGGAGTTTATTCCTATCTAAGTCATACTTATCCTCTCACCTTGTTCGAGGATATCCCACCTTTTGTGCATGTATGCTTAGTTGTCAACCTTATCTTCTAGCACTTTCCAGCTTGTTCTACAAGCTTCCTTGAGGCATTTATATTCGGTCTCTCTCATTGTATTTTCACAACTCATATCTCATTTTCAATAGCAACACATTTTTCTTTGTTTGCAATATCTTCTCTTTAAGTCCATTTAGTGTTTTTTCAAGCTCCACCTCTTCCTTCTTTGGTTTCCCTTCGATAGGTTATTTTCATGCAGGTGATCTTGGCAAGCTGTGAAGTTAGCCTTTATCAACTTCTACATGGTATCATAGCAAATTAGAAGAAGAATCATGCTAGAGATAAAAGACCTCAATTGGATGTGGTGTGGTAGTCAAAGCAAGGATCTCAAGAACAATACAAAGGTTCAAGTATCCTAACTGCACCACATGATGCTCCTGCAAAAGAAAAGAAGTGTGCTCCGATAATGAAGATGATGGACCAAAGTGTGAGAAGGTGTAGAGATGGGTGGAAGGATAAACTATCCCTGTACTCCTATTGCACGATCCTAAATGAAGACTAAATTTGTAGTGAACTCAATTGTCTTCCCTGATCCACTGCGTGTAATCTGAGAAATTGAGAGAAGGCTTGTAGACAGAGATGGAACATACAATACATCATTAAAGGTGCCATCTTGAATGCTAACTGAACCTTTCCCATAGACTGGTAGGGAAATTTTATTTTCCATGTGAGTATGAGGAATGGGAGAAGCCTCAAGAGTAGACAAGACACCGTAAGAAGATGTCATATGGTGAGAAGCACCTAAATCTAGTATCCAAGGGACCTAGGAAAGGGATACAATGGATGCCCGTAATGCATGACCCTATCCAAAATCTGATGTAGAGGACAAAGATATGGAAGAAGACTGACAGGAAGTCTCCTATGAGGTAGAAGAGGATGGAGAAAAAATAGTGCTCTTCTAAAGAAGAGCTTTCAAATCTGCAATCTATTTCTCATAGCCATCAAATCTCTTCTAAAAATAATGTGCCTCATCATGAGATCCTTTCTAACAATAGGAACAAGTAGGAGTCTTAGTCTTATTTTTCTCCTTCTTCTTAGAAGAAGAGAATGGACTAGTAGAGCGCTAAAAGGAGGAATCAGATATCTACTTCGGTTTCTACTCTTGTGTATCCTTGGCAAGCAATGCCTATGATTGTGAACCTCTAAGTGAATCCATCTAAGTGATCTTGGACTGTTCCCATGTCAACTAATCACAAAATGTCTCAAAAGATGGCATCTAATAGTTTATTGTTTCACTTGGATGGTTTGACCACTCCTCGGGCTATTTGTATCAAGTTTCATAACTTGTTTGGCATAGTGAATAAATTCTGGGCATTACAAAAAAATCACAAACAAACTAGGGTTTGTGTCTCCAAATCGCAGCTTCAAAAATCCTTCAACCAAAAAGTAGTAGGGAGGCTCTAATGTAGTGTAGAAGTTGATGAAAGCCAACTTCACAGCTTGCCAAGATCACCTCCATGCAAATAACCTATCGAAGGGAAACCAAAGAAGGAAGAGGTGGAGCTTGGAAAAACACTAAATGGACTGAGAGAGAAGATATTGCAAACAAAGAAAAATGCATTGCTATTGAAAATGAGATATGAGTTGTGAAAATACAATCAAAGAGACCAAACATAAAGGCCTCAAGGAAGCTTGTAGAACAAGCTGGAAAGTGCTAGAAGATAAGGTTGACAACAAAGCATACATCCACAAAAGGTGGAATATCCTCAATCAAGTGAGAGGATAAGTATGACTTAGATAGGAACAAACCCTCGTGTTGTCAACAACTCAACTACAACTATTAAATATATGCATTAAGTAAACTTAAGTAGTAGAATAAATAATTATTTACTCTAACAACCCCCTTTAAGTGCAACTTAGGGGAATGCCTTAAGCTCACAAAAACTAAGATGAAATGTAGAATGGGTCCTGAAAATGAGGCCATATTAGATACCCATGTACAATGCAAAGAAATGCAACCTCTAAAAATGGAGAAAGAGAGAAAACCACATGGGAAAAACCCTCCCCCAAAAAGAGGTAAGAAACCCTAGTGAAGGACTAAAGAAGCCTCCAACTAGAGTAATGTCCCAAAAAATAGGAACAAGAGAAGATCATGAAGAGCATCATTGAAGCATGAAGAAGCCATAAATTCTGTCATTGAAAAGAAATTGTTGATCTAAGAACCTCCATGGAAGAAGAAGGCACAACCCGAGCGTGTCTATATGGTAGATGATCCATCTCACTGAAATGCATAGGTAGCCAGCCATTGCAATCACCTAGTATATAGGATCAACCACTAAATACATAGTTCACACTATTGAACCATCAAACCAAGGAAGCATTAGAACAATAGAATAACCTTCCCTTAATGCAGACAGGGTGAGATGACAGGCAACTGAGAATGTCGGCCAAAATCCTCTGCAGAAAGAACCAAGAATGACAAGAGAGTTGAAGAGGTACAAACACCTATAAAGACACGGTCACACCGACTCTACATGGGGCAAAAAAGGAGGAAGGCACAAAAGTGGAAAATAATTATCCCCCCATGGTGCTTTATAAAATAGTGTAAGTACAACTGTCTCAAAACAATGTTCATGAACTTGAAATGCAAGAGTGGCACTTTATCTCAATGCATTTACATACAAATGCTTACAAATGATAGCTAAAATGACTAGAAAATGAAGAAAGTTGATACAAAAGATAGTATAGCCCAAAACAAAAGATCCCATGCCATGAAAACGATCCTTGGACCCAGAACACCCAAGATATCCACCATAGAGCAAAAATGCCAAAAATATGATAGAAAGAGCATGGGGTAGAATTAGAAGGAAATGATAGCATTTATGAAAAGATGACAAAACTAGCTTTCCAAAAATATAACGTTTTCAAAAAACAGAGATGGGATGCACAAGAAAAGCTTGTCGGAGTCAAAAATAGAACTTCAAACATCAACTGCAAAAATAGGCAATAAAATTGTATCAAAACCTAAAAATACCTACACAAATGTCTCTGTCTCGGAACCATATTTTTGGTGCTTCTTTTGAATCGAAAAAATACCTCTATATGCTCAAGTTATGGCCAAAAAACCACGAGTAGGTCAAAAAGGGACCTGGAGTGTTGGTAGGGGTGTTGATGCAAGGTGATGCCATGCTAACATCAACAAACTACACTAAAAAAATTGATGGCCTAGGGGCCATCGCAACAAAAAAAGGGGCCACATGGTAGTACCATGTGGTAGCCATGCGACAAAATGCTAACTAGGCATAGGTGATGTGGTAGGGGCCACGTGGCACATGTAGAATGTGCCAAATGTATTATAGAAAACTCTTGTGGTAGGGTCAGCTAGCGAGGCTGCAAGCAGGTGGCGACCATTGGTAGTGGTGGTCACAATGGTGGCTACCTCCAGTTTTGCCATGATAGAAGTGGTGGGAAGGCAGTGTTGGGGTGGCCACGAGGTGGCGGCCATAGTCGAGCTACGTCACAGTAGTTGGAGGGAGGACTAGTTGGCTATGGTGGTGACTGAGTGGTACATGGGTGGCATCACAATGGCCACTAGGCGGTGCCACAATGGCATGCTCTATGTCAATTTTTTGTAAAATCGTAATAAATGTCCTTTTTTCAGTCCGTACAACCTCCAAACAATTTTTTTTTGCCTCTTGGAGCTCCTATACCAAAATAGACAAATTTAATATGAATTCTAACTATAACAGGCTTATAAACTCAATGGCAGTGTCTATTTAGGCCCAAAGTACTCCAAAAAAATTTTGTTCCCCCGGATTGAAGAAAAAAATCACAAACAAATTAGGGTTTGTGTCTCTGAATCGCAGTTTCAAAGATCCTTCAGCCAATAAGTAGCAAGGAGGCTCTGATACCATGTAGAAGTTGATGAAAGCCAACTTCACAGCTTGCCAAAATCACCTACATGCAAATAAACTATCAAAGGGAAACCAAACAAGGAAGAGGTTGAGCTTGGAAAAAAACTAAATGGACTGAGAGAGAAGATATTGCAAACAAAGAAAAATGTATTGCTATTGAAAATGAGATATGAGTTGTGAAAATACAATGAGAGAGACTAAACATAAAGGCCTCAAGGAAGCTTTTAGAACAAGCTGGAAAGTGTTAGAAGATAAGGTTGACAACAATGCATACATCCACAAAAGGTGGAATGTCCTTGATCAAGGTGAGAGGATAGGTATGAGTAGATAGGAACAAACTCTCGTGTTGTCAAAAACTCAACTACAACTATTAAATAAATGCATTAATCTAAGTAAACTTAAGTAGTAGAACAAATAATTATTTACTCTAACACCCCTCCTTAAGTGCAACTTAGGGGAATGCCTTGAGCTCACAAAAACTAAGATGAAATGCATAACGGGTCCTAGCAACGAGGCCATGTTAGGTACCCATGTCCCATCTCTATTTTTTGAAAATGTTATATTTTTGGAAAGCTACTTTTGTCATCTTTTCAAAAATGTTGTCATTTCCTTTTTATTTTGTCCCATGCTCTTTCTATCATGTTTTTGGCATTTTTGCTCTATGTTGGATATCTTGGGTGTTCCAATTCTGAGGATCGTTTTCATGGCATGGGATCTTTTCTTTTGGGTTGTACTATCTTTTGTATCAACTTTTTTCCTTTTCTAATCATTGTAGCTATCATTTGTAAGCATTTTTATGTAAATGCACTAAGATAAAGTACCACTCTTGCATTTTAAGTTCATGAATGTTGTTTTGAGACAGTTGTACTTGCACTATTTTATAAAGCACCATGGGGGGATAGTTGTTTGCTGCTTTTGTGCCTTCTTCATTTTTTGCCCCAAGCAAAGTTGATGTGACCCTATCTTTATAGGTGTTTGTACCTCTTCAACTCTCTCATCGTTCTTGGTTCCTTCTACAAAGGATTTTGGCCCACATTCTCAGTTGCCTATCATCTCACCCTGCCTGCATTAAGGGGGTTATTATGTTGTTCTAATGCTTCCTTGGTCTGATGGTTTGATAGTGCAAACTATGTATTCAGTGATTGATCCTATATACTAGGTGATTGTAGTGGTTGGCTACCTATGCATTTTGGTGAGATGGATCATCTACCATATAGACACACTCGGTTCGTGCCTTCTTCTTCCATGGAGGTTCTTCATATCAGCAGTTTCTTTCTGATGGCAGAATTTGCGGCTTCTTCATGCTTCAGTGATGCTCTTCATGATCTTTTCTTGTTCCTATTTTCTAGGACATTCCTCTAGTTGGAGGTTTCTTCAGTCCTTCACTAGGGTTTCTTACCTCTTTTGGGGGATGGTTTTTCCCATGTGGTTTTCTCTCTTTCCCCATTTTTAGAGGTTGCATTTCTTTGCATTGTACATGGGCACCTAACATGGCCTCATTGTCGGGACCCATTCTGCATTTCATCTTAGTTTTTGTGAGCTTAAGGCATTCCTCTAAGTTGCACTTAAGGGGGTATTAGAGTAAATAATTATTTATTAATTATTTATTCTATTACTTAAGTTTACTTAGGTTAATGCATTTATTTAATAGTTGTAGTTGATGAGTTGTTGACAACACAGGAGTTTGTTCCTATCTAAGTCATACTTATCCTCTCACCTTGTTTGAGGATATCCACCTTTTGTGGATGTATGCTTTGTTGTCAACCTTATCTTCTAGTACTTTCTAGGTCATTCTAAAAGCTTCCTTGAGGCCTTTATATTTAGTCTCTCTCATTGTATTTTCACAACTCATACCTCATTTTCAATAACAATACATTTTTGTTTGTTTGCAATATCTTCTCTCTCATTTTATTTAGTGTTTTTCCAAGCTCCACTTCTTCCTTCTTTGGTTTCCCTTCGACAGGTTATTTGCATGTAGGTGATCTTGGCGAGCTATGAAGTTGGCTTTCATCAACTTCTACAATTTTTTAATCCTTTCATTCTTGTTAGCTTAAGCTTTCATTTGAATCTCTTACCTTATATCTTGTTTCTCTCAATTAGGTTGCATTTACATTACATTCTCTTGATTCTTGGATATTAGCATTCTTGTCTTTGCTCTTTGAACCTTCTATTTTATGGTGCACCTTGCAAGAATTTCTTAGCTAGATTCATTTGAGAACCACAATCTCATAGCTCTTTCACATCATAGATAGGAAGCTATAGGTCAACTCTTTAGATGCTCTTCATCATGGGTATGCTCAAGTATAAGGGTCTATAGAAGTGTGACACTTTTTGCACACACATCATCAAGCAAGGTGAATATTTACATTTGTCTTGCTTTATTTCATGATTCACATTACATCTATTTTCAATTTTGATTCCTTTATCTATGGCTTAACTAGGGAAATTCCTCTCCCAACAAACAAAATGAATTCTTCTTGTGTGCAAGAGCAATATGTCTCAATTATGGTTACAAATCCAAAAACTATTAATTGAGACCTTAATTTTGAAGAAGTTGGGTTGACTTTGCTAGGAATATTTCCATAATCATGTAAAGTGTCTAGATACTTTCACACCAAGTTGACATGTTCCTAAAGATCTAAAAAGAATATGGTTTTCTTGGTTTTCTATCATGATCGTAAATCCATAGTCAAAAGTTTAGTCATAATTTTAGATCCACAACTTTCAAAGGCTAAAGATGTCCTCTCTTATAAATTTTAAGGTAATTACTTCATCATTCATTTAACCTTTTTAAGTATACCTATTTCCATATTTTATTTAGGTTGATTACTTATATTTATGACCTAGATCTATCCTACTCTTGTCATTACATCAACTAGCTCAATTTCACATTTACATTTCATATCTTAAATCAATTTACATTGCATTAAAGGGGACTTTATTTTGTACTTCCTTAATATAATTTGGGTTTATTATTGGCATCCCTTCATCCATTTGGGTTTTGCTAATCTAACTTATGTTATGTTGAGAGTTATGTTTGGAAGCCCCTCTTTCTCTTGTATTTAATGCTTTATGGTGAAAGTGGTTTGTTAATAAATTTATCCCACATAGTTTACATCAATAAGCTCATAAATGTAACATCCATACATTTTTTCCACCTAAACACTTTTCATAATAGGCTTGGTATCACATTTGAGGGAAGAAATCTCAAAATGATTGAACAATCACTAGAAGCACACACCCTATCGTTTAATTTTTCGTGTCTAAATTGGATTATTATTAAAATTATTTGGGTTAGGAATTCACCTAGGATGTTAGTTATGGCATTTTAAACCTCTTGCATTTAGATGAATCCTCTCTTGTTTTCTCAAAAAAATTCAATATCATATACAATGTATTGTGGAAGAAGTCAATGATATTAGATGACTTGACATTTTGTAATCAATACCTATTGAAAATAACAATATGGATTGAATGGTGTATTTTGTCAAAAAAATTGTTAGCTTTTTCATTAGTTAATGACTAATCAATCAATTATTATACCGACCCTCTTGTCTCTTGTGTCTCTTGATATCCCACTTTCCCACTTTATAATTGGAAATATAATGATTCTATTAAACATGCAAAACACGATTGAGTCCAGTCGTCTCCAAGTTACAAGAACCTAAAATGCTTAACACATATTTATGTGTTATATCCTTCCATAATTAAGGCTAACTTAAAATAATTTATTTGAGAAGACCTATGCTTCTCTTGCATAACATTGTTGAGATGCAATTTACATTATAACTATGTTTTTATTTATTTACTCCTTATCAATGTTGGGTTTGACTTTGAGGCTTGTACTTACTTGGCTCACATGGCATGTGAGTGATTGTGGGCATCCCCAAGGGATTAGTATCACCGCCCCAAGGTTTTTTATTGAACAATGTTGAGTACATGAAATAAAACTAGTAGTTCAAAAGGAACTGAAAAAAGATAATAAATGAAGAGATATTACATGAAAAAAATAATCAATTGAGATTTGTAGCACTGGATATACACAAAATATTCATGGAGATAAAAAGATCAATATTAAACCTTTACAAAAAGCTAAAACCATGCATGATGTTGAACATGACTTAAGCATCAAGCATTGAGAGCTTATGAAGCTGTCTAGAAACCCTAATATCCTCATCATGCAATTGCAAAATTTTATATTTTGTCTCTTCGAGCATCTTGTACCACATTTTCTCCTTTAACTAAGAACACAATGACGTAAAATAACATCTTAAAATAACATGTGAACATTAAAATCTTAAAATGACATGTGAACATGTTTACAAAGTTTACAACCAAACCCCAGTTTTAGAGCATTTTAATACTTAATCTCCACCTGATTGATCATAAACCTCATCAAATCATGTTCACATATGAAGCATTTTTCCCTAATTGTTGCATCCACTCACAAGTTTACTAGGCAAGTATTAAGCTATAAAGAATTAAATATCCCCCTAGGAACCTCGTTTGTTCTAGGCTAACAATCTCTTTAGCCCCTAACTTGATTCTTGAAACCAAATCTTTAACAATAATATGAGAGGATGTATTGAGCAATTTTGTAAGATGTCATCCCAATAAAGAATCCTCATTTTTTTCCTTTATAAAAAAGCTTAATCAAGCCTCCATTAATATTAGGACCCAATGAACCTTGCCTTAGAACTTACAAATAAATAAGGTAAAAGTCATCCTTGATCTACTTCCACATAGTTTAATAGAGTTCAATAGAAAATCCATCAATTCTAGGGCTTTTGTTGGGTATCATGGAAAATACAACATATTCCAAATCCTTTATGGAGAGATCTTGATCAAGTTTTTTGTTGTAATCAACATCAACCTTTCTTGAGATGATATCCTTCATAATGTATTCTAATGTAAATTTAACATCAAGCCAATGAGGATCCTCTTTGAAAGTAATTTCATATAAATTGTGGAAAAATGATTTCATGCCATCTTTCTTTGTGAACACCTACCCAAAAACCATCCTTAGTAGAATCAAGATACTTCATTTTATGTTTATTTAAATAGTTAAATAAGTATTTAGTACCTCTATGTCCTTCCTTAATCCAATGTAATCTAGCTCTAATTTAGATCGCTTTCTTGTTATGCAAATAAAGTTTATGCACCTAAGCTTTAATGACATCGATAGTAGTTTGAATATTAAGATTATTTTTACATGAATTAATTAAGTTCCTATTGAATTATAGTTTCCCTTTAAGGGATTTTTTAAAGTTTTTCATTGCCAGGCCATTATTTTATCAAAGGATTTTTAAAAAAGAACATTGTGATAGCAGTTGCTTCCTCCAAGCCCTATAAGATTGTCCTTCTTCCAACTTAGGAAGCAACATAAGAGGAAATTTTCAAGAGTGAAGTATTAAGTTTTAAGGGCATGTTATACTAGACATCCTTAACCTCCTCTGCCAAGAGACATAATATAGCAGAGTGATTGAGAAGTGAAGTAGCATAATCTGATCTCACATTACTCACATTAGAAGCATGAGTTAATTGTAGGTTGGGAAACATATAGAGCCTATAAAGTCTTCTAGAAGTTTCTTGTTTTAACTCCCAATCTACAATTAGATGAGGTGAGATTGTCAATTTGCCTCAAATTAATTGGGTTTTTGGCCCCAACTTGGTAGTAAGTAAGACTAGGGTAAAGTAAGTTGAGTGTTAGATTGGGTTGTGGGGATACCCTTGATACAATAAAAGGATTTTTTTTTTTAAATTAAAAAATTACTAACCAACATTCCTTATTTCCAAAATGAAATTCACTCATGTACTTGGAAATTCTTAAAATTAATAAGTTTGAGATAAAGTAGTCTTATTACAAAATCATATTTTCAAAGGAGAACCTTAATCATAAGTTAGAGATTTGAGTATTATCTTGATCGAACATAGTTCTTACATGTGTTACAATTGTTATTATCATACTTCCCCATTGTGACACTTAATAAGACTAAGCCTTTAATCCTTCTACTCATTCAATCTTAACTTTCCATTAATCAATTCATCCTAGCTCTCCATTTTACTACTAAAAACTTATAAATAGACACTCTTTCTTCTAATTTGATCATTCACTTTGATGTTTGTCATACATCGTCCATTTGAGAACAAAAATCCATTATCGTATTGGTATTCTAATATTTTATCAAGAAGACCACAATTCAAAAAATCAAGTGGACCAATAGTGCATTTCACTTTAGCTTAATTGGATTTAAGCAAGGTAAAAAAAGGTAAAATGTTTAAATGTTGTATTCAATTTTTATGTTATTTCTTTGGTTTTGTTTTTAGTATTATTTGCTAATTGGTTTTATTTATAATCTAAATTGATTTATTATTTTATTTACATATATTGATTTTATAATTTTATAATTTAGTAGATACCAACATGCATTCATCATTGAATGAGCTAAATGAGTTTTATAATGACTAATTTATAAGATATACTTGTTTGAAGGTTCTCAAAATGAGATGGCAAGCTATGTGGGCTTGATATTGGGGAAAACTCAATGATTAATCATGCTTGAGTTGGAGTACTACTAGAATTAATGGCTTTCCAAGAAGTTTGAATGCTTTGCATTTATAAGCATCATCATCAAGGGGAAGAACACCAATAGTCGAGTGTGCTCCAATGACCATGCACCACATTTCACAAATTAAAAGACCACTATAAAATCATCTATGAGCCAATAGTCGCTCATTTTGGAATTAAAGTTGGCAATTAGAACAATTGTAGAAGTTTATCAGTGCCAATACTATACCATTAATGGGGCATTTCTGCAAAAGTTGCAAAGTTATTGGTATATTTGTGTAGAAGTATTGGATCAAATGTGTAAGCATTCTTGTTCGCTTGGTAAACAATAAAAGGCACAAGAGGGACATGCTTCAAATGGCTACTTTTGTAACCCTTCAAAGCTTACCAATCTCTACAAAAAACTTGCTCATTCTCAAAAACTAAAAACTATTGTTAAAGCTATCAACTCGCTTAGAAAGACAATAAAAATATTGTCAAACAGCATATAATTTTAACTCTCATAATATAGAAAATTAATTATAAAAGTTATTAGTACACTTCTCTATAATACAATCAACAATAATAGAATTTTCTTAAATATAGATCCCCTTAAACCACCTCTCATAAAAATTAGCCCATAAATTTAATTCAATAAACTAGATAACTGCATCTTTATAAAACATCAGAATCAATAAATGAGTAAATAGCAGTGATCTTGAGTTGTCCTTTGCATCATTTGTCTCTCAGCTAAAGTGTAGAATGTAGCGTAAGGACATATAAGAGGACAATGAGATATTGTGTCGTCTTACTTTAATTGTGAGGTGGAACAGATAATTAGTACATTTCGATTTTGTGCCCTCCCATATTCCTCAGATCTTTTATGCCTTGTGAATTTCGCTGTCAGATTTTGTCTTTGGTTTTCCTTGAATTCTTAGCCGTAACCAATTGTCCTCTCTACTATGGAGGTAATATAATATTGCTCTTCAATTTCATGTGGGATCATTTCACGTGCTCACAAAGTCCAAAAGTTGGAATTATGGACTTGAAAAGCTATGAACCTTCGGGTATGATAGCTCTCAAAACTTTTGAATTCAATGTGTTTTGATACCTGAAATTTTGGTGGGAAATGAGCATCCCATGGTGGGGAAGGGCTTTGGAAAGGAAAGGACATCCTTCCTTGGATGCATTGAATAGAATTGAATTAGATAGTCCTTGAGGTTTGTGGGATATTTCTTGGGGAAAGGGAGAGGGAAGTAGATATTTATGGGTTTTGAAGTAATGGAGATTCCAGCCATTTTGAAGGCCAATTTTAGCATATTGGGAATTGAAATGTAAGAAAGGATGGTGTGGAAGAGGTGTGTTTGGGAAAACAACAAAGGAGAAATAGAGAGGAAAGATATTTCAATAAAGAAGGAAGAGGTGTGTTTGGGAAAACAACGAAGGAGAAATGGAGAGGAAAGATATTTCAATAAAGGAGGAAGTCCAGAGAATTAGATTTTTTTTAATACGGATTTTTATTTGTAAGGTTGTTTTAGGTTTTTAATATTTATGAGTTGAAAAGGACTCATTCATTTTAATTCTTATTGTTTATTTCTTTTTTTCAAATCGATGATCATTAGAGAGAGAATTGAGCATCTTGATCTTATGTTTCTCAAAATCTTATGTAGTGATTTCAAATCAATTTTCTACAACTTATTTGGCAAGTCCATAACTAATATTTCAAGTCCATATCATCAAATATGATGCCACATCAACATGTTTTTTTTTAAGGGTGTCCAAAATGACCCAAGAAAGTCACATCTGTAGTTGTGTTTTCAATCATCTTTTATTTATGTGCTTATGTGACATGATATGATTTTTTTTCTTTTTAGATCTAAGGATTGTGTTTCATACGACTATCAATACTCGTGATTGTCATTGATAGCTTTAGAGTCACAACTACTACTGCTATAATATCTAAACTATTAGACATCAAATCGACAAATGATATAAAATTACTACCTAAACATGTTCAATAGTGAATCCACTCTCTTAAATACAAACATTTTGATTTGATAGAGAAAATCTTAGTGAACATAATTTACATTTTGTTGTTTCAAAAGTTGTACTTTTACCTACCCCCTTTGGGTTTATGAATCCATTGTGTTTGACTTGAGGAGTTAGTTGTGATTGTCACGAGAAACATCGAGGATGCTAGATTGTGTGAATGTGAATTATAACAAAATGTGAACCAATTTGCCTCCATTTATTTGCGAGTCCAATGTTTATGCCTAAACCTTATAGTTGAATAAGAAAGGTTTATTGTAAGGTACTTGTAGAGTCAATTCAATATCCTTCACAATTAGGTTTATGTTGCAATTTGAAGATTTGTTTCTTAAGGATTCCTTTATGAATTGGTGTAAAATTTGTAATCTTTATGCTAACCTTATTATGAAGATTTCATAAGGGATCACAATTTGACCCAATGGAGGTAAGGGTTTTAGTTTCTTTTGCTTGTGAAACATCTACAATTCATTGGTTGGTATCACTATTATTTATATACTACTACTATGCCAAGAAGTATCAATGTTAGCTAATCTTTGAGGCAAAGTTTGTTTATGAAATCTTATGTGCTCTTTATTATTGCTTATTTGCTTAGGTTGTGATCTCATCTGTGACACATGAGGTTGTTGAAAATTTTTAAGATCTTTGTAAGCATTGTCCTATTATGTTTGGGAAGTAAGTACTAACTTTTAAGGTCCAAATTTTGATTAATTTTTTTTTTTAAAACAATATGAAATGTTATATTATTAAATATAAAAATTAATTAGCAAATGTTTTAAAAGCTATAGATGAATGACATGTGGTAATGAAAATTATTTTCAAATAGTTGTTTAGCTCATTTTACATAGGACACTTTTTTATACTGCAATTTGTAAAGCTAGTGGTCCCATAAATTTTTTACTTGAAAGCTTATTTCTAAGAGGTATTTTTAGTTGTAATTTTTAAAAATAAAATTAGTAATTTTATTACATGTTTATCCAACTGTTACCTTTACAATTTAAAAATTAATAAAAAAATAAAAAAAATTTAAATGTATAGAAGCTACGAATAAGATTAGATTGATGAAAGTTTACATTTTATATACCATTTGAATTAAAATTATTCATTAATGGTTTTGTTGTCTCAATTATAAAGATTTTTTTAAAATTAATATATATTTTTCTCAAAGCCAAGATTAATTATTATTATTTATTATCTTCTCGAATAAGAGGCTCACAATGTACCATTTTATTGTAGGCACTTGCATTAATTAATATTTTAATAATATATTAATTAAATTTATTTTTAAATAAATTAATATTTAATGATATATTTATTAATTTTATTTTTTTAAATTTATTTTGAATAAATGACATATCTAAATAAATCGTAAAGAGGATCAAATAATGTAGAAATAGATTTTAGTCAAAACTCTATAATACTACATTAGCATGAACCTCATGTGAGAAGACTTGGCTTTGAATCTACTCAAGCTTAACACATAATAATATTTAATTTCAACAAAAGATAATAATTAATCTAGACTTTGGCCAGTTACCTAATAAAAACAATGTTGAAATAGATTTTAACAATGATATAGTAAATCTATTATTTTTAGTCGCAATTATTTTCTTTGACAAATAATAATCATAATTATTTTTTCAAATTTAGACAATATATTACAATATTAAAATTTATGATATTTATATATATTTCAAAATATTAATAAACTAATATAATATTTATTATATATAAATATAATATGATGTTCTAATTTATAGTATTAAGATATCATTTATTATATTGTAGAGAATTTATAAAATGAATTAAAAAAAATAGTCAACTTAGATTTTACAATTTATGAATAAGATTGTTTAACTATTTTCTAATATAAATTTAATGTATATTTGAATATTTTGACATACATACATATGACAAGAATATTGAATTTTTTTTAATATGAATATAAAAAAAAAAAATTAAAAATATTGTTTTAAGGATTTACATTTTCTTAAAATTTAAAATGAACTTTGGCATTTAAGTGATTACAAAACAACATTACTTAAGAGGCAAGAATTCAAAAATTAATATTTTTTTCCAATATAGATATTTTTCAATAGATTTTCCAAAGTATTTAATTATGCTAGTGTTTTTCCCTTTCATAAGAATAATTTTTATAATCCATCATGCCTCTTTTTATAACTGTATGTTGAAGCTATTCTTGTGCTAGGATTTAGTTACATTAAAACAAATGATTTATGGCATTAGTATTCAATTGTTACGATAATTTAAAAAATGGGTCTATAGAGTGCTAAATAAATTAGAATGTAGTCCTAAGAATCTTTGTTTGATATTGAAATGTGATTGATAATAAGATGTTTTTTGGTTTCTATTAATGTTTGATCTTCTACTATAGTTTAAATTGTAGATGTTTGTAACTTCCTTGTTTTTGTTAGAGATAAATCATGATAAAATATTTGGATACTCGACTTATTGGATATACCAACTAAATCCTTTAACTATTAAGTTACATGCATGTATAAGTGTTGTTGTTCTTAGAGAAATGTTAGAAGAAAACTATTTTTTTAAGCTCGTGTGAGAGTATCTTTAGGCAATTATTTCATTGATGGATTAAGAAGTGTCATCCATTAATGCACACATGAATTGTATGCATAAACCAAATGCAACCATAATCATGAAATATGAAAATCCAATGTCTTCAAATAAAATATCATATTAAAAATGATTTCTTAAAAGTCTTATAAAAATGTAACATTTTTTAGGTCATATGAAATCTTATAAAAATGATCCCATGTTATTCAAGAAATAAATGTGCATCTTAAGTCTATGATATCCTCTCTTTCATAGACTTACTCTATTATTATAACAATTCAAATCCTAATGGGATAAGTATTGGATGGGGATAACCAAAACGTAAAAATTGAATGAGTGTCAAAATGATAATTAAAATGTATAGTATTTAACTATATTTGATCGATGTTCACAAAATAAAAGCTTTTGGTGTCATCTAGGATATATCCACAATGAATAGATTCAAAATTTCAAAATTAACAAAATTGACAAAAAAAATATCAGCATTAATGAGAGAATCTAATGATAAAACAACCAAAAGAGGGCATTAAGACATCACATAGATGTCCTTTTGCAAAAACTTGAGTCATTGATTCTTCAATCCACCATTATTTTCTAAGAGGCTTAGACATAATAAAAATCTTTTGTAGGAGACAACATGTCTTGCATGCTTTTTTTCAATGTATAGCCATGGTAATTTGCAAAAATCCTACTAAGAACCAATACTAGTGTACAACTTAAGTTTCAAGATAGATTTCAATATCATTTGATAGACTATAGGAACAGAATATCTCTAGTTTCTTAAAAGTTATTCATTTATATTGACATCAATGATAAAAAAGGAATTTTGTAGGTTGAAGAGAAATAATGATTTGATAAAGAGAATGTTTAAATGATGACATCAAATTATATTTCGAGAAAATAATGTGGGTACAGACACTTACTATTTAGAAGAAGATAGATAAGATAAGATAAGATAAATTTATTAGTGTCCAATAGGAGACCAACAAGGGTCTAAGGGACTAGAAATAGTACAAAGGGCTAGTGTTAGGAGAGAGAAGCACCAAATGATGTCCGTAGAAAGAACATGAAAGAAAAACAACAAAAGAAACAAGAAAAGGAATACCAATAGCTAAGAACTCCTCATAGGTGAGAAGTAGTCCAGAATGGAAAGGTGGACATTAGAGCAATTAGGTACTCTAGAAGGTTGCCTCTGAGGTCTACTAAAGGGACAATGCCAAATGTGATCTTTGTGGGGTCTCACAGATCTGGTGTGAATCGAGATAGTGCAGAGAGGTTGCTTCAATCCTCAGGCAAGAACCATAGGATTGAAGAAAGAGGTGATGAGTTACATAGGGGTCGATGTTGAGCAAAGCTAGAGTTGTATAGTGTGCTTGTGAAGCCACATGGTCTCTTGAAGGTATAGTGCAAGGTAGTGTTGGTCAATATATCTAAAAAATGAGGGAAGAGACAAACACTCTATGAACAAATAGTAAAATCTCCCTCAGATCTCATAGTAAATGGGACAATGAAAAATAAAGTGAGACTCTGTCTCAACCTCTTGAGGTGACAAAGCCAATAGATCCTGTCCTCCCTGTTGATCTGGTGATCAGTTTGAATATGTAGTTGATGAGATCCCACTCTAAAAGATCCTAAGGAGATGTGGAGAGTGTGATTCCAATGATGAGTGAGGTACTAGGGGTGTAAGATGATCTCGTCTTGGATATTAAGGAAGTGCTTAGCATAGAAGGCCATATGTAGACAGAGCCCACCTGGGGGATTCCTCCAAGTCATGATAACATACTATCTATAGATGTCAAGTATAACATGCTCATTCAACTCTCACTAAGGTGGAAGAAGATGGGTTAGATTGTCTAGAGAAAACTGAAAGGGGGAAGATGATCCAAACTAACCTAGGTGTACTAGCAATGAGACTTGTGACTAGAGTCTGAACCTATAACCTCTATAAAGGAATACTAAGCCAAGCAAGAATATTTGTGATGCATATCAAAGGAATCAGCAAATCTTTGGAGTCGATGGAGAAGCCAAACTAAATCAAAGATGGTTCCCAATCTAAAAGGCTAAGCACCAAACTCTGCCAAAATGATGTTGTGCGGTGTTGACCAATGACATCTAATAGTGTGTCGAAGGAAAAGAGTTTGGACTCTCTCAACAGAGGCCCAGTCAAACTCCAAGAGGGAGGGGCCCCAAACAATAGAGCCATAGAGGATAGTTAGCTTGACCAAGGAGTCAAGAAGGGACATCTTAGTCATGGTGTCTTAGAAGTGATGTCAAAAGCACTATCGCTCAAAAATAGTGAGGGAGTCGAGCCCCTTGTTGACTCTGGGCTGTATGGTTGGTCTCAGGCTAAACGAGGTCCAAAAAACTTAACCCCCAAGTAAGTATATGAAGATGCAATCTCGATCTTAGTACCCTAGAAGTAAAATGGAGGTGTGATGTCCTCAAACAATTGAAGACCACAACCTGAGTCTTGCCTAGATTTACAACTAGCTCACATGAGTCATATAAAGAGGCCAAGCCATCATGGAGCCGCTGAAGACCATTGGGGGAAGATGCTAAGAGAATCACATCATCAACAAATAGGAGAATAGAGATCAACACCTAATGTGAATAACAAAAAAATTAGTTAAATATAATGACCTTACAAAATTCTTGATAGATAAATTCATTCCTTTAGAGGCAAATGCTTTCATGAAGATGATTGTATCAATAAAATCTAGATGTTCTTGTTTTTTTTAGGGTTTCAAGGTACCAAAGTAATAAATAATATTAAATATAATGTAGAATAAGAAAGGAAAAATAATAAAAATAAAATAGAGATTCAACATGGTTCACCCAATGTGAGCTATGTCCACCAAAGAAAAAATCTTCCACTTCTTTTTTATTAGCTAACACAGACATGATGTCTTTCACATTACAAAAGCAAGTATATATATGTCTTTAAAGTAGTTTTCAAAGGTTAGATTACATGCCAAAACAATACTCTATTCCTTTATTCAATAATAAGTACTTCCTCATTAATTAACTCAGGGGAATTCAAATAAGAATTTTTTGGCAGTCAAATTCTAGCATTTAAAACTAGGATCTAGTTGGAATTTGGTTAACATACATGCCCCAAACAATAAGAATGCCAGGAAAAAAATTTAGGAGAAGTTATCAAACTTGAAAAATATAGATTACGATGGAAGTTGGATAATGATGGGGGATTTTAATGTCCCTCTTTATGATCATGAAAAAATGGGAGGTAACCCTAGTCAGTTGGAAGGAAGAATAGATCTAATGGATTGTATTAACTTTGAAGCTTTGATGGATGTGGACCTTCAAGGCATCAACTTTACTTGGATAAACTAAAGAGCTAGGGAAAATTATATTTAGGCTCAACTCGATAGAGTTCTTATGTCTCCTGATTGGATCTAAGATTCTACCTATTCCTTGTCCTTTATTCCAAAGGTTGCATCTGATCATTTCCCTTTGGTATTTGTGGCTGATTTGAAAAATCTTAAGAAGAATTTCACTTTCAGGTTTTGAGAAATTGTAGATTCAACATCCAACTTCTTACAGGATTTTAAGGGGTGGTGGAATATTAAGGTGGATGGGTCTTCCCTCTTCTGAGTCACTAAAAAACAAAGGCATGTTAAAGATATGGTGAAGGTCTCGAATAAGAAATCATTTGGGGGTGTCTTTAATAAAAAATCAATTCTGAAAGAGGAGTTAAATTACATTCAAGATAGAATCCAGATAGAAGGCTACTTGAAGGATTTATTAGAGGAAGAGAATGATATGCTAGTCAAATATCATGATATTGTTACGAAGGAAGAAACTTTATGGAGGCAAAGATCTAGAGCTATTTGGTTGAAGGAAGGAGATAGAAACTCTAAATACTTCCACTTAATCACAATGAAGCATAGGGCAACCAACCTTATTTCTAGGTTGAAGGTGGGTCCCAAAGAAATCACCGATGATAAGGAAATTGTCAGTGAGATTGTATCTTTATTCTCCTCTCTCTTGTCCTCTAATCAAGGAATTGCTATGGAAAGGTATGAAGATTTGTTGAATTCTATTCCTTTGATTATATCTATTGATTAGAATAAAATGTTGGTTGTTATTCCAACAACGGAAGAAATTAGAAAGGCTAATTTTTTCAAGGGGATAAATCCTCTAGACCTAATGGTTTTCCTTTTTTTTTTCTTCCATATCCTTTAGGAGGTTGTGGGTAGAGATGTATGTAATGCGGCAAAGGATTTTTTTGGGGATAGAAGAATGCTAAAGGAGATCAATTCCACCTTTTTATGTTTGATCCCTAAAAAGGTTTGTGTTAATGCTCTGGAGCTCTTTAGACCAATCAACCTATGTAATTCAATCTATAAAATCATATCCAAAGTATTGACTACAAGAATGTTGATGATTCTCCCTTATCTGATCTCTAAGCAAACAAAATGGCTTTGTTCTAGGGAGGCAAATTTTGAATTCCATCATTGTGGTGCATGAAAATATTCATTCCTTGGCCTCCTCAAATTCCTAGGGATTTGTGATGAAGGTGGATATTGTGAAAGAATATGATAGAGTGGAGTGGAGTTTCCTCATGAAATTTTTGAGGGCTTTTGGCTTTGGTGATAGGTGTTTACAGCTTATTTCACAAATTATTTCAACGACCTCTTTGGCATTCTTGGTCAATGGGGCCTCTTTTGGTTTTTTAAAGCCTTGAAGAGAGCTGAGGTAAGGGGATCCCATCTCTCCAATCTTGTTTACTATTATGGTTGAATGTCTGGGAAGGTACATTAGGGGTCTTGTGAAAAAAGGGGGCATTCATGGCATTATTCCCTCTTCTCAACCTCTATGTTGTTCCCATGAACAAGTTATTGATGACACAATGTTTTTGGGGTTGTCATTTGTTCATGAGGTGAGCATATTTTACAAGGCTCCAAACTTGTACTCCATTGCTTCAAGGAAATTGATAAATTGGGAGAAAAGTTATATTTTCTTCATCAATACTCTTGTTCATAGACAAAGGAAGATTTCTAACATCTTGGGATGCTCTATTGGTTCTATGCTAGGGATCTACCTTGGTCTTCCTCTAGGTCAAAAACCTCCCAACTCTTTTTGGGAGGAACTTGTGGAGAAGTTTATTAGAAAATGAGTTGGTTGGAAAGGGAACATGCATAGTCAGGTTGGAAAAGTGGAATTACTTAAATTTTCTCTTAAAATTCTTCCAACCTATGCTTTGAGCCTTTTTAAAATCCTTACTAAATATGTAGAGACAATAGAAAGAATCCAAAGGAACTTTCTATGGATGGGGACAAAGGAAAGGAAAAGGATGGAGCTTATTGCCTAGAAAAGTATTTGTAAACCAAAATGTGAAGGGAGACTTGGTATTAAGCCTATTAGAAGTATGAACAAAGCTCTTCTTGCTAAGCAAGGCTGGAGAGTTCTTCAAGATGAAACAGAGTGGATCTCCATTTGGAAATACAAATACCTTCACCATGCTCCTACTCTGTCAGACTTCCTTAACTCCCTTATGATAGCTAACTCTTCTTCTATCTAGAATACGGTTCAAGGGGATAAAAAAACACCCTTCAAAAATGTTGTAGGTGGAAAGTGGGTAATGGTAGAAAGGTGAGGTTCTTGGAGGATAGTTGGATTTTGGATTATCCATTGTTTAATATTTATAATGACTTAAATACTATTGTAAATAGGTCTTTAGGGTCTTTATTTTCAACTATTGGAGAGATGTTGGTTGGGTGAATCTTGAAGAGGTCAATCATAATCTTGGATGTATCTAAATTTCCCTAAATTATTATTTCCTTAATTAGGACCAGGAGGACTCTTTGGTGTGGGGCATTGATCTAAGTGGTAACTACAAGGTGGCATTGATTTTTTGAGCTGACTTGAATGAGAATCCCCCCTTGGGAAAAAGTTTGGATGAAGGGGCTTGTCCCTAAGATTGAAATTTTCTTCTGGATTTCTCTTTAAAATTAAGTTATTACCACTGATAATCTTCATAAATGGCTCTTCTATTTTGTGAATAGATGTGTCCTATGTAATAATGTTGGTGAAGATATAAACTATCTCTTCATTCATTGTCACTTTAGTGAAGAAGTGTGGAATATTCTCCTTGGGTACCTAAACACTCATTGGGTGCAACCTAATATTTTGACAATTTGTTTTCAAAGTTGGAAGTGTCTTGTCAGAAACTCCAAGATAGAACTATTTGGAACTTTTCTCTTCCCCATCTCTATTGAGGTCTTTAGAAAGAAAGAAACAATAGGATTTTCAAAGACAAGGAATCTCCTTCATGGATGGTTAGCCATAAATGAGGCTGATAAAAGAGAATTTCTTGTCTCAAAATGAAAATAAAGGAGACTTTAACATTTTTGATCCAATAAGAAATAACATAGTGAAAGATAAAGTTAATAAAGA
Organism: Cupressus sempervirens; assembly: GCA_028749045.1. NCBI lineage: Eukaryota > Viridiplantae > Streptophyta > Pinopsida > Cupressales > Cupressaceae > Cupressus > Cupressus sempervirens. The sequence continues at coordinate 211,658,173 of CM053789.1, forward strand.
GGGAGTAGTTTGGATGTCCCCTTCGATGGGTTGGCTCAAAGGTAATTTTGATGGGTCTACTAAGGGGAACACAAGGCGAGTGGGGTGTGGTGGGGTCTTAAGGGATCATAATGGTAGAGCAGTGGATGAAATTGTTATTCCTATTGGTTTTTCTACAATTCATAGAGTTGAGGTGTCGACGGCTTTGTTTGTGGCCAGAAAGGTTGTAGAAGTTGGATATTGAAAGTTATGGCTGCAAGGTCATTCTCTAGATATTATCAACATGTTGAAGAGTAATTATTCAATGACATGAACTATAGAAGTGATTGTGGGGGGAATTTTAAAAAACTCTTAAAGAATTTTGACAAGGTTCATATTACCCTTAATTATTGAGAAGCTAATAAGGTTGATGATTGGATTTTCGATAAGGTTGTTGACAATCTCCCACTTTGAGACTAATTACACTCCATAATCAACATTTATGGATCAAGACATCTTATGTTTTTTTTTATGAATAACTAGGGTAGTTTATTGAAAGCCTCCTAAGAAATAGTAATAGTGCATGAAAATATGGATTTCAAGATAATATCAATATTATTTGATAGGTCATGGAAACAGATTTCAATGGTTTCTTCAAAGCTAGTCGTTTACATTGACACAATGCCCAAAAAGGAGATTTTTAGATTGAAGATATATTATTCAACATTAATAAATATAATGTTAAATGTGAGAACATAGTAATGATATTTTGAGAAAGTTATGTTGGTATGAAAACTTATTATCCAATTGAAGGAATGGATTTAAATTAGATGTTATGGTTGCAACATTCTTGATAAACAACCATTTCTTCAAAGGAAAATGGTTTCATGTAAAGGATTGTACCTACAATCTAAAATATATCACCTTAAAAATTATCAAGAATGACATGACTTTATCATCTCGAGTTCAAGTTGTTAACAATGTCGTTGTCATGGCACCAAAAGATCAAACTATCAATGGATGATACAACCACTAGACTTACAAAATCCATAGGGGGTGGTTAAGCCACATTATGAATATCAGAAGGGATGTTGGAACACTACCAATGATCCCCCACAATGTCAATCATCAATGCCTATGTCACTGATGTAGGATATTCAAACTTGTGACCAAGCTTTGATACCACTTGTTACAAGTATAGTTTTCATGTCACCAAAAGATTATCATGTCAATGACTGATATAACCATTGAATTTATAAAATCCACTGAAGATGATTAAACCATGTCCCAAATCCTATGAGGTATGATGTCACATTGTAGAACACAAGTGTCATTAGAAGACCTCCACATTATTACAATTACAATAACTATATATCACAAGTCCATGAAGAGTTTCAAGTTCACTTGTGTCCTTGATAACTCCAAAAAAATAAGGATACAATCATATTATTATAACTTTATGAAAGAAAAAGATGTCTATTAGATGTGGTTTGGTGTAACACCCTAATAGGGAATCCAAAAGGACAACACAAAAATGCTAAATAAAGACCTACAAAAAGTTTATGTTTCCTTTTAAATCTATATGATAATGATATTAACAACTTATCTTAACATACTGAATGCAACTAAACATGACACTAAATGATTCATCATTCCAATAATATAGGAACGCGTAAAAATTAAAACATAGCACCATGTCCTCTTAGGTTCTTTGACATAGCTAGTAAGAAACATATAACCTAAATCAAATAAACAAAGATGAAATTGTAATGATACTTTTCTTCAAGAACTAATCAAGTTTTTTGTAGCAGAAATAATAGATTAAATATTAATATTAACATCAATTATAATATATGATAAGAGTAAATTATATGTAAAATGTCCAAATAAATATAACATATAATAATTTGACAAAAAATATGAAGTGAATTGTTACTACAATAACTAATTAATACAACCACATAACTCAATCATATCATTGCCAAAATATTTCTCAATGACTTAAAATATTAGCAAGGTTTCCCATACTTATCTTAATCTAGAGCATTTGTAATGGTCGATTCTCACTAGAAGATGACTCTTGTAGCCTTACATGTCCTTTATGACTATAACAACCTAGAGGAAACAATTTCATGCATAGAACTTCTCAATTCTCAAATAGAAACAACTCTACCTTTATGGCATAAATAACACAACACTAACACATACACTCTTGGGTGTACATCATATCTCGAGTTAGACACACACTATGTAACCCTTCCCCAAATGCATCATAGCCCACAAAGACACCACAACCTTCTTATTTTTCTTCTTCATCTTATCCTTCCATGACTTAGTTCTCCTCCCCCCCCCCCCCCCCCATTACGCAAATGACTTATATATCCCTTTAAGGGATGGCAATCATTACACCCTTTCGAAAAGGTCATATTTATCTACCCTTTCATAAATATTATTTAACTCTATTTGAAGAGATTTTGTCATTTACATTCTTTATGATCATTTCTTTATACCAAAGAATTATATTATGGTTTATTTTGCATCTAATTCTTAAAGACTTATTCCATAGCTTTATCTTCTCTTGCATAATTAGTCACATAACAAAAATAAAGCACAAGATTAACATCATGGTACTATATTCTTTTCATATCTCAATACCATTCTATAACATCACAACATTAAAGTATGCAATAATAATTGGTTCCTGCATTGATCTAACCAACTCAAAATGTTACATTGTAAATAATCATTAATACATGTTATAGTTATTTTAACTTCTATAATTTATAAGAATGCATACTTACAAAGCCAAGACCCATAATACATCATATAATACAAGGTACAATAATAATCATCCATTAGAAATTGTGAAGAATGGCAATAAAGATGTTAAATTCATAAAAAAATGTTCACAAAGAAAACCCTGATGGAAAAGTATTTTCTAGCTAACCATGTGGTCCACCCCTTCGAGCTAAGAGATAAAAACAAGGGCACACACCACATAAGAAAATACATCAAGGTTAAAACATACATCTAATTATAACTAAAAGGATTAACATAAAGGATAGACATGGGATACAAAAAGGGATAACTTAAAACAGGTAATATACGAGATGCTAACAAGATACAAAAGGTTAACTAAAAGGAAAAGTGCAGGTAATTTTGAGACTCGTGTAAAAGAGTTTCATCACATGGTTCCCTGCTATCATGGATTATCCTAACAATCTCTCACTAGACTTCATCTCCTAGGTGATAACACATGTAGAATGAACATTCTTTTCATGAGGACAAGGAAGTTCATTTTCTAGCTCAATGCCACACATACAACTTGGCCTTATCCAACCCATCCACGGTCTACACAAGATTTCTCATGGCTATGGGCAAGGAAACGTGGTTATATTGAATTAATGTATTAACCCACAACTATTTCATTTTATTATCACTTGATTACAAGCCCACAATAGGCTACCTTGGTAGCCATTTGGGACCCCAACCTCTATTGTGAGTCACTCTCCTAGCAATGTTCCTAGAAAATCCTTACCATCAAAATTGAACTCAAAACTCCTAGAATATCTCAAAATCCTCAAAAGAAAATCTCATAAACCCATCATATATAATGAATTCTAAGGAAAACATCAAATGCATATCATTTTACAAATATGTAGAAATATCCAAACATTCCAAGGCATAATCCAAAACTAAATTTTCTCATACTAACAAAATTCAAAAATTAATATAGTTGTAAGATTTCATATCATCAATTAGACAACAAGAATGTAGATGAGTTTTAAAAGTGACATAAGATATAAAAAAAGACTCTAAATATCATTGCAAACATAGACTACGTAAACATAATACAAAATCATGATCTCACAACATACCCACACAAAGATAAAATACCAAACTAGGACAACTCTCCAAGGCCTCTAATATCAAAACAAATGCCCTCTAAACTTCATATACTGATACATTGCAACATTAAACTACATAATAAAAATACACCAAAAATCACAATGAAGATGCCTTTTCATTTACGAAAGACAATGCAACTAATAATTATAAACTTTCTATAACCACAAGATTCATCACTCATAATACACAATTACTCATGAAAAATTATGAATAAATCAACAATAATATTACAAAAAATTCAATAGACCAATGATGTTCAAAAGATAATGAACCACAAAAAGAATTGTTATCAGACAAATGACATATAATCATTAAGAAACAAAGCAAAGATTAGAGAAAACCTCAAAGCATAACACACCAAGAACTTACATTGCAACATGGTATCATCAATCCCCCACACAACATCAATCAATATTAATTACAACTCAAAACTACAATAAGGAAAATAAATACCAATTCCTCAAGGTCATCATTTATAAACAACCAAATACAATATGACATTTACATAAGAAAATGACACCTTAGTCTCATAGGGAAGGCATAACACACAGAACACTGGTAAAATGCAATATAAAACTCTTTTAACATCCACGTTATACAATTTTATAGAAATAAATATGCAACCCAAAGAGATTATATAACAACTGTGAGGCCTCGCCCTGACCCTTCGTGGCCTTAGTTGTTACTTTATCTTTTTGTTACTCACGACTTGAGATTTCGAGACATTATCTGATACTTAGAACATATTATATTATTTTTTTATGTTATGTGATGTTACTTTCAAATATATTGATGTCTTTCATTTAAATATTTTATGTACATGTATGTGATGAATTAAGTAAAATGTAGGATTAACACATTGATTTTTGGAATCTTTATGATTAAGAACTAAGTAGGATGAAGAAACCCTTATTGATGTATGTTTTAAATTATGTGATTCCTGATACATATATATACATATGTACATGTGATTTTTCGGGACCACTAATGTGCGCAATGAGTGTGCAGATATTTTAGCTGAAGAAATCGACGAAGGAACAGAACTGATTTCTATGTGTTAATTTTGGAAACCTTGTTGTTCGTAATTCACATATTGTACTGTGAGATGTATGTATGTATCTTTCTGTGTTCAGAAAATGTTAGTGTTCGTAACTATGTTCTTTTAGTGTCGCTTGACACTCATAAATTGTTTATGTTCTTCAGTGTGTTGTTTAGGGTTAGTTGTGTAACCTTTGGACCCAAGTTGGCTTAAGTTGGTGTTAGTTTGCTAATTGGGTTCTTAATCGAGTTTAGTCACCCTTAATTCGGATTAGTGCTTAATCTGCATTTTAGAGTTGTTAGTTGGTCCTAATCATTTCTTAGTTTTTGTTTGGCTCTAAACCTATTCCTAAAGCTTTAAATCATGAAATTATTATACCCAAAGGGTATGGGTATGGGTTAGGGGTCTTTTCCAACCCCTAAGCCCCTTTTTTTGACTTTTGAGACCACTCAAAAAGTCTCTTTTTTCCTTTGTGCGAAAATTGCAAGTGGTTATCATGAGTTGTCTTACCCCACCTCCTCTTAGTGTTTAACCATAGTGTGGGTTGAGTTAGGAGTTTCTAGAATTGTAAGTGGGTGGGAGAAGTTATTGATCCTTTTGGGGTGGTTGAGTTGGAGGCCTATTTAGAGGCCCTTCTTGGACTAGTAGAGGTTGTTACCCAATCTCTACATTTAGAGAGGAGTTCTTGAAGATTGAAGCAAGGAGAAGGAAACTCTACTCAAACATGTTCATTGCCATTACCTCTTTGTGAAGGTTGGAATTCTCATGTCCCTTGTTCAGATTTCATTCTTGTTTCATGCTTATGCTACCTTATTATTGTTTGAATGTTTGTATAGTTGTGGGTATGTTGGGAAGATTTGAAAACTATGTTATTTGGGTTTTTTTCTTTCATGTTTATGTTTGCAATTTTGAGATTTTCTTGCATGGGTGTTTTGGTATTACTCACCCTTGGAGAGGGCAGAAGTGACCAATTTTGGGAAAGATCTATTTAGTCAGACTTCAACTAGTGTAGAGTCTCTTCTCAGGATGAGAAGAGGGAGAAAGGGTAGGGTGTTATGGGCCCCTACCTGTCAGCACAAACCTTGTATGATTTTGGTATGTTGAAATGGAAGAACGGAAGTTCTTGGTATATAGCCCTGATTGGGCATTTGTTTGGTGTTGTGCTTGACTTCTGGTTGGAAGAATCCACCTTTCCCTAGTATTGATTCATTGTAGATCTTGTTGTGAAAACCTTGTATAAATATGCATGTTTTGAATTGATCTTGGTCATGCTTTTGGTCACTTGATCAGATTCTGTTCCCTCCATGGTTCTAGAAATGAGTTGCATAAAACATTATAAATCCCCTTGATTAGGGTCATGAAGAAAATTTGATTAAATTGTTGAAATTTGGGATTGAGATCCTATTGTAAATTGTATTTTTAAACCTTGTTGTAATTGGCAACGAAGCTAGGTTTTCTTCCTGATTCTTTCCCGGTTGAGCCTTTGAATCAGGTTTGCTAATAAAATTGGTGTTTGAATAAAATTGTTTATCTTGCGTTTTAATCGTAATTTTTAATTTAGATTGATGCACATCAAATTAGGATGAAATGATGATGGTTTAATTAAGTAAAATTTCAAGTTTTCTTTATGTTGAAAAAAATGAAATTTATGTTATGAATGTAAGTTCAGTTTCGGGATTATTGGAAGCAAAAACAATTCTTGCATTATAGTAAATGGATCATTCATATTCTTAGAATATTTATTTTGTAATAGCTCCTATTAGACCTTTAAAAAAAAAGGATAACCCCTCTTAATAAAGCAATCAATTTCAAAAAATTATACTTAGAGAAAATTTATTCTTAGAGAAAAAATACTCACTGCCTTTTGTATGGGGAGCAAGATTTATTGTCTTTTGCCTCAGAGCATCAAAAGGATTCTATTAATATTCCCTTGAACTTGTTAATATTAAATGTTTAAATAAAATAAAGTAAAAATAAAATAAATACAAGAATGAACATATAAATTAAGAAAATATCCTATCCTACCAAATAAACTTTAAAACATAAATACACACCCATAACCCTTAAATCTAGGCGTATCTTAGGGAAGCAAAGTCAGCAATGTACATTGGGGGGGGGGGGGGGGGGGGGGGGGGGGGTTGGTGACGTCACCCTGTCCCCATGTCCCATCTACTTTTTCCTAAACTTGGAGTGCTCACATGTTTTTATTTTATTTTATTGTTTTATGTTTATCTTGCAAGTGGGCAAAGTTTGTTTAAAACTTTTGCATGATCTCACCCTCCGTTTTCAAGTGTTGGCATGCGCATGTATTAAGGCCCTAGGTCTGCGCTTGACCCCACCCTTGGGCAGAGTGTTGTACTTGATGCAGCGCTTGGTAGTTGCGCAGGGGTTTGGGGGTTGGGAGACCGATGTGACTGGTGGGAGAGGGGGGAGATGGAGTGGGAGTTTGGGGTTAGAGTAGGGTTTAGATGTTAGTGTAGGTTAGTTTAGTTGTTATCTATTATTTTATTAATGTTTTTATTAATTTAGAATGTTAAGGGGTTATATAGGTTAGTTAGATTAGTTTAGTTAAAGTAAAGTTTAGTATATGTTAGTTAGTTTATGGTTGCTTTTAGTTAATTGTAGTTAGTATGTTTTTTTTTAATAAGTTAATGATAGATGTTACTTTAGATTAAATTAGATAGTTTGTTTTATGTATTTAAATTTGTGTCATATTAAATGATTTAGTATAGTTTTATTTATTTATTTGTTAATGCAATTTGGTTAGTTTAATATTAATGGTCGTTTTAGGTGTTCACTTGTTTCTTTTTAAAATATATACATATTTATAGTTGGGTTAAAGCTTTTAATTCAATTAAATCTTAAAGTTTTGTTTTGTTAATTATTAAATAAATTTAGCTATTTTTTTGTTAATTCATTTTTGAATAGTATTTAATTAATTTAAAGATTAGATTACGTTAGATGTAGTTAGTTTAGTTTTTACAATTAATTTAGTTGTTAATCAACTTAGGAAACCATAACATAATGATTAGTTAATTTTAAGATTAATATTAAATTTGTCTTCGAATATATATATTTTGAATATAGTTTAGTTGCTATTATAGTTCTAATTTTGTGACAATTGAATTTGGTATTTGATTTTCGATTGTATTAAAATTAGAATGATAAGTGTAGTTTGGTTATGAATTAGTATCATGTTAAATTAATATTAATTTATAGGAGCTACCATCATTTAAATTAGTGTAACGTTAGTGCTATACTGATATGATTTTAACTAGTTTAAATGTATTTTTGATTTATATTTAGTTAGTTTTTATTTCATTAAATTTAATTTTAGTAAGATTTTGATGGTTTATTAATATGTTAAAAATAGTTGAAATGTTTAAAGTTAATGGGAGAACATAAGTTTATCGATATCAATCTTATAACAAAAGTTTCAAATCTTAATAATGTAATTGTCCTCATGTTTATAATCTTAAGACGTAAAGTAGAGAACTTGTACTAAAACTTTTATCAATCATTTCAAGCTTAGAGCATGTTTAATTATTAATTATTATTAAAAAAAAAAAAATATTGTGTTTTTGCCCTCATAGTTTGGGCATGACAACAACATGAACTGATACAATTTTTAGCATGCTATAAAGCCATAATTACATGAAAAAATACCCAAATCTAATTGACCCTACCAAATTAAAGTGAGATAGATAATTGAATCTAATATACAAGTCTATCCTCACAATGTAGTAACAAACTTACGATAATTTTGTAGGAATCAATCAATAAGAATTTTACCCTAAACAAAGATAGAAAACCCCAATCTAATTTGTTGGCACCAACCCACAAAAAAATCCAAACCCTTAATCCAAAGATCTAAGTACTAACTTAGATAATGAGGCACAAACCTCAATCAAAACTACGAAATGCAAATAAGGATCTATGTGGACCTTCCAAACTCAAAACTCATCATCTATAAGATCTAATTTTCTTCGAGATACTTTCACAAAGTGTATAAGATGTGCCTCATAGTTCACACACTTCACACTTCTCATTATTGTGTATACCTCTTCCATTACTATTTCAAATTCAACACCTTTTGATGGAATGAACCTTGAAAAACAATGTATAAATGCACTCCATTTCACTAACTTTATCTTCATGTTGGTCTATAACATATTTATAATATCCACAAGTATAGTTATTAAATATAACATACAGTTTTCAAACCTAATGCCAACACAATACACTAAGAGTATGTTTGTGATATTTCATACCTAACATTAACTCAAGTAGTTCCAAAAAACCTTCATGTGCTTCCTCCAACTAACATATCTTTTAGAACACCTACATAAGTAACAAGCTAACATGATGGCACTCTATCACTTCTAACTTTCATTCCAATTAACCAACCCCTCTTACACAATGGAATATTTGTGTTCATGTAGCCTTACTTAATTTGAAACCATAAGCCACAACTTTACTTTTATAGAATGAAGTACCAAAAACCATGACAATACAACTAGCTTAAAAAATGTCTCTACATAACAAATCTTGAAAACTTGCAACAACAAAAAAAAAAGCCCTCATAAATATAATAGACACTCAAGATTAACTAACGCTAATATTAAAATTCTAGAAGTCAATTATCCAACATTACTAAATTTCATCCTCTATTACTCCCAAATACTTTGACATAATTGAATCTTAAAGATAACATATTTTTGCAATCCACCCAAAAAATTATCAACTAATAACTAAATTTGTTTAACATCAATGAAAATGTTCAACAATATCCCCCTTTCATTGATGGAAAATAAATAAACATTTATATGACTATGAATAATACTCTATTCTCTATATCTAACTCATTTTTCAAATATTTGGCACTGTCTCTCTAATTCTTCCAAACCATTTAGTATTCTCTCTATGCTTTTAACATTAATGGAAAAGGCCCACTTGGATCCTTGTTCACTTTTGGTAGGAAGTCAATACTCCCCCTAAACATGTACTTCGTCTTGATTTAAGAGGATGGAAGAATAATTCTCAACTTCTCCTAGAGATATTCAAATATTTCCTTTGCTAAGGGTTTTGTGAAAACATTTGTATTAAAATATTCCATCTTCACTTCTCTACTTGCAACCTTATTTCTCAAAAAAGATACTTTACTATTTGTTCTCAAGTGTATTACACAATTCTTGGGAATATTTCTAGCACTTGTAGTTTCACAGAGAATATGGATGGACTCATCATACTCAATTTTTACATCCAAGTTATTTGAATGCAACTATACCATCTTAAATTTGAAGCACCTTAATTTAATGATGGGTTAGCACCCATTTACTGTGATTTCATCATTCATTTGAATCTCTCCCCTTTTCTTCTCATTTCTCCTAGGTAGAATTAGGTTAGGACACTATTGTTTAAGTTCATATTTCTTCTCTACTTAGGGATAACTCATCCTTTCTAAGGAAAGTTAACTCTGTCAAATAGCCAAATGATTTCTATACTTTGTAGATCTCACAATTTTCAATCCAAATCTGGTGGTTTGACACTTCTGGAGATCATTTAACAACCCATTTTCTTGTTTGTATCTTGCAAAGTATATCATGTTTCCTTTTTCATTTCAATACACTTTATCATCTCTTTATATTTCAGCCTTTCATTACATATCTATTTAGCTAAACCCTCTTAAGGTGGAGGTAAGAGGGAAGTAAATCCGAGTAATTCACCTTTGTGCATTTGGTCATGAAATGACACTTCCTTTTGTGTTAATCGAACCTATATTAAGAGGTGAATCTTAGTTTTCCCCCTTCATTAGTTGTTAGGGTGGTTGATTCTATTTTTACCATACACATCTGTGGTGAACCCGACATTCGAGATTTCCTCTTCTGATTTGGGAGTTAGATTGTTGCATTTTATTGTGTCTCCACCTTCTTTGGTGAACCCGACTTGTTCCCCTTTCTTATTGGAGTTAGATCTATTATCTTGTTATCTCTTTTTGTATGTTCAATTTTGGTACATATATAGATCTACTTTGTATGTTATCATTTGCATTAGTGGTATTTAGATCTCCTTTTGCACTTACATATAGATTTCATTTCATATATTCGCATTTTGAAAATACAAAAGAGATTGCATATAGTTTCCTTCATTATCATTGAGTTTCCTTTCAATGGGTTGGTTGTCTTTATTTTCATGTTTCATTCAATAGCTTCAAGACATTCCATTTCATGCATACAATGAGCACTTACTTTTTCTTTCATTGATTCTCATCCCCCTCCAAAGAGTAATCTTTTCAAATATGATGTTGATCAACCTTTAGTGATTCGTGATCTTCTTAACCTTGATAGTCCTACTATTTGGGATGAGCCCTTAGATAAGAATATGGATTGCTCTCTATCATGAGACATTCTTGGATAATGATATGGTTATTCTTTTTAATGATCCATCACTTTCTATGCATTTCATTGATATTCCTTCTATAGATGAGGCCTTTATGAGTTTAATTGTCCTTCTCCTAATAGTGCCTTAGTCCTAGAAGGCCACACCCTTGGTTTTTCTTCTCATTCCTTTCAAGACAGTTCTCAAATCAATTTAGGTCTTGTTGAACATGATAATCATTATGACCTTATTTTCACCAATTCAATACTAGATCATAATGATCCTACTCATATTGACCCTATAAGTGGATTCTTAAATCTTCATGATTGAAAAAAATTACATTTCATACATACATCCTACATTCTAGACTTCATGAATCAAACACATTAATTTTATGATTATATACATATTGAATGTTTATCTTTATGTTTCCATTTAATTACATTTTAGAGATCTTCTTCTATGATTTGAACTGCAATGATGAATGGTTTCCTTTTCATGATCATTTTACTTGATACATTTATATTCCTATTATGTTGTTCCTTGGTTTGTGACATTGAAGCCTATCCTTTGGGGGCTCATTGTCCTACTTTGTGAGTAACATAATATCCATTCCCTATGTATCTCCACTTGGAGGGCTCCCTATTTCCTCATTCTATCTATATCATAGGATCCATTATCTCCCTTTGCTGACTTATTTTCCTTTTAGGTGATATCTTTTCTTCCATTCATTTATTGTGATTACTTTCATAGTAACATCCCAAGTGTGATCTTATGTTTTCTTCAAATTACATGTTTACTATAAATTGAAACCACATAGGGAGACATAATGTGTTCTCTTGTTCAATGCATCCAATATACTTCATGAATTTGTATTCTCTTTTTATTTTATTTTTCTCTTGCATGCATTTATTGTGTTGCATAGGGATTAGCATCTTGGGTAAAATATCATGCTAGTAAGTGCATCTTTATTATAAAGAATCTTCATTTAGTGCCTACATTGGATTTTCTTTCTCTTCTCTCTGGGATTCATTATCCCTTTGTTGCTTATTTTCATGATAACTAGGTAGGCATAATGTGGTATCTTTTGATCTCTTTATTTTATATTTCTATAGATTTGTATTGTTTTTTGGTGCATTCTTATCTATGGGTATGTATTTCTTTTTTACATGCATGACCATGTGTTTTTTCCTAGAAAATGTCTTTTCATGCCTTATATTTTAATGATTATCGTTTAATGATCATCTATAGTTTACTTCATATGTGATATCTTTTCTACCATCCTATGTTAATTAGAATGGATTATCCTATGATGTTTCTTTCCTTTAATTTTCTCTATGGTGTAGCATTGTTTTATAATACTTCTTGTTGGATATGGGGTGTTTGCATTTTGTGCATGACTATTGATTTTTTCTTATGACTCATCCTTATATCTTTCAAGATTTTGTTATATAATCTACCATAAATTTCCTTTTCTCATCTCATGCTTGGGGAAAAGAAGAATTGTATATTCATTATCTTTGTTTCTACGGATCTACTTTCCATAGGTTTAAGTAGAACTTGTTGATTATGTGACATTGTACTTTCTTTATGAATGATTGTGTCTTGACTATGGATTCTCTCTTTTGTAAAAGGTGTATGTCTTGCATCACCTCTTCTTTATCAAATAAATCTATGTCCATTATATACACTTTCCCTTGCTTTGGGTTAAAGTTTTTTATACTTCATCCAAGGATCCCTATTCCACCTATACAAAGGGGTTTGAATGGGTGCATTCTTTTTCTTCTTCCCCTCTTCTTGGAGATGATATCTTGATCAAGTGCTCCTCTTGGGTAGATGTCTTGCCATTAATATTTCTCCCTTTTAAGGACCCAGTTTCCATAAGTGATATATCATTTTTAGGATTAATTATGTTCTTAGATTGTAAGGGTTAAGGTCCTTCTTTATGAATATAGTTTACATTGTTTCTTTAAGGATATATCCTTTTTGCATGAAGTGGGTGCCATCTTCCTCTTCCTTTTCACATCTATTATATAGACATGATAATAGGGAGACATACATATGCCCTTCTTGTACATAGGTTTTGATCATGGGGTAGAAAATATAGTTTATATGTATGGCTTAGAGTACTTTAGCCTTGGATTCTTGGTATGCTTTCTAGGTTATTCTCAAATATATGCATTGTTGCTTCGTCACCCTTTTTTTTGCAACACATCTTATGCATCCCTTGATGGATTATGCACAATCCTAAAGAATAGATTCGCCATGAACACCTTCAATTTAAGAAGCAAACATCCTTGAGATTGGGTCTCTCTTTTGTGCACACAAATGCTAACTCTCATATATGGGAAACACATATGAGCTTGCTAAATCTTATATATGGGTAATGTGTACAAGCATGCTAAGTCTCTCACACACACACACACACACACACACACACACACACACATATATATATATATATATATATATATAACACATTCAAGCACAACATGCTAAGTCCCATACATTGGTAACATGTTTTTACAAGATCGTCACTTCTCTTCCCCTCCTCTCTTTTACTTTCATACTAGTAGAGATAGATCTTGAAGCTATGTTATTAATGATGTTTCTCTTGCATTTACTATGTCGTCATTTATGCTCTTGTAATCACTTTCTAAATATGATATTATTGGGTGAAACATTTCTTCAACTAAGGTCTCTTTCATTGGTTGATTTGGGTTTGTTCTAGTACTAACACCTTGTTGTGTCTTTGTCTTTTTGGCTTTGTTTCTTTTTTCTTTTTTTTTTCACCCTTGTGCATGGATGTGGAGTTAGGACCCTTGATCTTGGGGGCTTATTCCCTTTGACTAAGTGATGTTCTATCTCATCGTGATTCATCTGATTCTTCTCTTCTCTTTCTTTGCTACTTTACTGTAAGTGTGGGTTCATTTACACTCTCGCTAAAGTGGGAGCTAAATTTACCATCTCAAATTGCAAGAACCTTAATTTAATTATGGTTTAGCACCCATTAAATGCAATTTCATCATTCATTTGCATCTCTCTCTTTTTCTTCTCATTTCTTCTCATTTCTCCTAGGTGGAATCATGGTAGTACCTAATAGATCCTCTTTAATGCTCTTATTTTCATGGTGTAAAGCTTGAGATAGGATCTAACAACTTAGGCCATCCCTTTCCTTCATCCAATCACTTAAAATCTATTTTTCGCCCCATAATGGTCATATTTCAAAAAGTGTGCCTAGTTTTTGTGTCTGGGGCCTATTTTGAGACCTTAAGGGAATCCTAAGGTTTTTAGGCTATAGATATTAGGGGGATCTAGTTCCTACGTTTTGTGTCTAGATTGATCCAGGGTGTTAAATTCTAGGTAAATCAACTCATGGGAGAAAGCTAATTCTAAGCCCTTTATAAACCCATCCATTTCCTCCATTTTGCACATCTCATTCATACCAAGCATCCATCTATCATTCACATGTGCAGTAGCACTCAAGATCTCAAGCATTTTGCAATATTCAAGGCATTCAAGCAAGCTCTTCATTGAAGATCAAGGATTAAAGCATTCAAGAAATTGAAGGAGCTTATGAAAGATCTAGAGTTTTCAACTTTCAAGGTATCCCTTCATACATTCAAGATCCTTTGTTTCATCTTCTACATCTATCTCTCCAAGATCTACATTCATTCCAAATGCAGATTTCAAACATATTCATTCCAAATGAAGATTTGGTTTCACTTTTATTCTGTTTCCTAGGGTTTTTGAAGTTGAGTCAAGGCTATTGCATTCTCTATTTTCTATCTCAATTCAAGATTGATTCCTAACCCCCCACCCCACCTCACCCCCGCTAAACAAAAAATCAAAAGTCCTTTATTTTGTAGGTTGCATATCTCAAAAAGATGAACATGTTGTAAATTTAGATACCCTTTTCACAAAACTTCAAATTTTCAAAATCAAAATCAAGTTCAAACATTGTTGATCAAGGTCATATTTCTTCTCTTCTCAAGGAAAATTTGTCCCTAGTAATGAAAGTTGACTCTACTAGACAACCAAATTATTTCTAGATTTTGAAGATCTCTCTTTTTTTTTCAATCCAAATGGCGAGATTTAGCACTTTCAAATGTTGTCTGACAACCCTTTCTTAGGTTTGTATGTTGTGAGGTATATCATATTTCCTTTTCCATTTCAATATACTTTATCATCTCTTTATATTTCAGCATTACATTACATATCTATTTAACTCAAACCCTCTTAAAGTGAAAGTGAGAGGGAAGTAAATCTAAGTAGTTCACAATTTTGCATTAGGTCATGAATTAACACTTTTGTGTTAATCGAACATATCTTAAGAGATGAATCTTGATCTTTCCCCTTTATTAGACATTAGGGTGGTTGATTCAATTTCCCCCCTACACAACAAAAAGAGACTGCAACAACATACTTTTTTCTTCTCTCATAGAGTGGTATATTGAATCATTCCTCTTCCTTAATTATGATAAGAATATTACCAAGAAAGAATACATCACCACTATTAATTTAAAGGAATATATTATGAAAATGTAATGATGCTACCTATTATTTTCGTGTGTTCCAAGTGAAAATTTGAAAGTGTATAAATATAAGTGGAGGAGACATGTCTCTATGGTAATTTATATGTTAATAACCATTTAGACTATATATATTTAGACTATATATATATATATATATATATATATATATATATATATGACAGGGAGCTGAAGATGGTGAGCGGGAGTGGGTGTCAGTGCGGGGAGAAGTGTTCAGGTGGGAATTTGAATTTGAATTCCTTTATACCAGGAGAGCAATCTGCATCAGTTGGATATTCCTTTGTTGAATCTAGGGATGTTGATGATGTTAGGCTTTTGGAGGACTTGAGAGGGGGGCCCAAGCAGATTTTAAAATGGTCCTGCTTATTTGGTGTATGCCCTACTAGCAAGTCTTCTTTCCCGCCAGTTAGGGATATATTTGTGAGGGAGAAAGGTATGTACTCAATCGAAATCCCTAATCAGATTATTGACAAAAACATCTCCTTTATGGATTCAACTCTTGTTGGGAGGTTCATTGGGGCCAGACCCAATATTGAAGATGTGCGGGCCTTTGTTCATAAAAAATGGATTTTGAAAGGGCAAGTTGACATTTTAGTGACGGCTAAAGGATGTCTCTCCTTTTGTTTTTCCTATGAGGAGGATAAGTGGGATATCCTTTGTAGTAGCCCTTGGGTTATGGGAAAACATACCCTTTTGTTACAGAAATGGACCCCCAACCTTTACTATTTGGAAGAAACTACTACTCAAGCCCCCATTTGGATTAGACTACATGGTCTCCCTCTTGAGTTCGAGGTGGAAGATGTGTTTAAGGGCATTGCTAATACTTTTGGGGAGCTCCTCTATTTAGATCCTGTGACTGTTTCTAGGAGGAGATTGAACTTTTCCAGATTTTGTGTTGGAGTTTCAAGAGGTGTGAATTTTCTTGAATCTATCTCTTTAAAATCTAAACTTGGTATCTAGGATCAACAAATTGAGTTCTAGTCTATTCCTTTTGCCTGCTTTCATTGCAAAAAAGCTGGTCACTGGGCTAAGAAATGTCCTTCTTTGAAAGTAAAGGCTAAGAAGGTCAAGAAAGTGTGGGTGAGAAAGGAACTCTCTATGGGTGATGGGGCAGATTTAGGTGAGTCTACCCCCCAAAGAAACAATCTAAGTGTTCAAATGGTGGTGCAGTTGGGAGTGAGATTGGGGGTGTGGAGGTTCCCCCAAGACCTTTGGGTGATGGTGCTCTTCTTCAAGAGCAATTAGAAAGCTCAAACTATGATGTGGGGGCTTCCCATCCTAGCTTTGATTCACCTATGGAGAAGGAGAGTGGCTTGGACGCCTCTACCTAGTTTATTTTAGAGATCCCTAATAGTGATAGTTTGAAGAGGAACCCAAAAGATAAGGTGATTATGACCAAGGATGGGAGGGATATTGTCAAAGAGGGGACCCAAAAGGATATAATTGTGTCTACAGAGCATAGGGCTTAGGAGACTGTGATGGCTAGCAACTTTGTTAGAGGTGAAGTTGAGGACCTTCTAACTATTTCTCATGATGAGGAAGTAATGTGGGAAGAGGACAGTTCTGATGCCAATTGGATTTTAGTGGGAAAACAGTCTAAAGGTAGGATGAAAGGTGGTAAAAAAAATGAGGAGATTGCTCCATCCAAAAACAATAAGAAAGGGCCCAAAACAGATTCAAAAAAAGGGGAGTCTAAAACTTTTAAGGGAAGACATGGATGTTCTTCTTCTATGCATGTTAGAACTGCCCTCAAGAACGGTGATGTTGGGTCTTCCCCCTCATCGGTTGGAAGACCATCCAATTTGCAAAAAAGAATAGCTGAGGCAAATAGAGGCATTGCTGATGGTAGTCAGAGAACCATCCTTGAATTAAAAAAAAATCATAAATTACGAAGATAATCTCTTGGAATATTCGAGGGTTAAATAATCCTCATAAACATGACATTTTGAAAAATATGATTAGGGACAATAGGTTGGACATTTTTGTTATTCAAGAAACCAAGATTCTGAAGGATAATGTGGAATGTCTTCCAATTTTTAAGGGAGGAAGGATTATTGGAAATGATTATGAAGGAGCGTAAGGACAGATGGCTATTTTTTGGATTAATAGATGGATTCAAGGGGAGCTTATCTCTCAAAATAGAAATATGATGAATGTTAGATTCTTTAACTCAAAAGATGATTTTAGCTGGGTCCTTACTAATGTTTATGCCCCCAACTCCAAATGGGGAAGGAAGGCCTTGTGGGAAGAAATTTCTAATCAAAGAAAGCTTTTTGCTGAGGACAATTGGATGCTGATGGGGGACTTCAATACCCCTTTAAAAGAATTTGAAAAATGGGGAGGCAACCAGACCAATCTAGATAATAGATTAGATTTAATGAACTTTATTGATCATCATCTTCTTCATGATCTTGACTTGCATGGGATTGAGTACACCTGGACTAATAGAAGAATTGGAAAAGATCTTATTCAAGTCAGGTTGGATCGTTCTTTTATTAGTAATGATTGGTTCCTGAATTATAAATGTGCACTCAATGCTTTAGTTCATGTGGGATAGGATCATTACCCTATTTTCCTAGTTGCTGATAAGCTCAACTTCCATAAGAATTTCCCCTTTAGATTTGAGAAAATGTGAACTCTTCATCCGGACTTGGAGACTCTCATTAAGGAGTGGTGGGGTATCAAAGTGGAAGGTGCAACAATGTTTAGAGTGGCAGCTAAATTGAAAAATGTCAAGAAATGGAATAAACATAGAAATGGAATAAACATAACTTTGGCAACATCTTTGAGAACATAAAAAAGATTCTAGAGGAACTTAAAGATAGACAAGATAGGATTTAGATTGATGGTTATGAGGTGGTCTCAAGAGAGAAGGAAAGTAGCAAATTGGTTGAACTTCATGACCTTATTACCAAGGAGGAGATGTTCTGGAGACAATGTTCAAGAAAGATTTTTTTGAAGGAAGGTTACCAAAATACTAAGTTCTTTCATTTGACTACTTCAAAGCATAGGATGGCTAATAGAATTTCCAAACTTAATACGGATGAAGGTTTAACTGTGTGTGTGTGTATGAGAGTTTTTCTAATTGATGATTAACCAATAACCATAGAATGGTTATCTCTAGGTTAATTCAATAAGATTGAAGATACAACATTATATATATAATAATTGTGTGTGTGTGTGTGTGTGTGTGTGTGTGTGTGTGAGAGAGAGAGAGAGAGAGAGAGAGAGAATCTAATTGATGATTAACCAACAACCATAGAATAATTATTTCTAGGTCAATTCAATTCGATTGATGATATAACATTAACACTCCCTGTTGGCTAGGGAGGATTGTTATAGAACACATTATGCTCTCATGCATATAGAGAGATATCATCTCAATATGATATTCATAGAATGACATATTTAAGGATATCAACATGCATCCATCAAAATATATGTTATCTTTCAATATCATCCGAAGTATGATTGAATAAAGAATATCAACCATATGATATTATACTTCTATTCTCTTGCTATGTGCACTAGCATCAAGTTCATGATGCCTAAAAGAGAATATGTCATATTCTAGAGGGATATGTGTCATTTGATCTCCGAGACACCAACTTAATGTAGTCCAACATAATAACAAGTGGTTATCATGATCTTTGGGACAACAACTAAATGAGGTCCATTATGAATAGAAAATAGGTTATCATGACCTCTAGGACAACAACTGAATGATTTGATATGATAGGAGTATGTGTGTTGCATATCTGAGCTACATGGATGAGAATTAGAATGAAACTAAAAAAAGGGGATTGTTGGACATTGGGATGTGAATCAGAATGATACTAAGGTTATTAAATACTAAGGATATTAATGAAGATTTGATACTAGACACAGAGGGACCTGCCAAAAGCAATTGAATGTTTTGGAGTGAATGGTAACTAGAGGTGTTTCCATCAATGCCAAAGAGGGAGATTGTTGGAACTACAATTGGAACAATTGTTATGTTGTCATTGATGTCAAACCTTATTAGTAAGTCAGTTGCTATTTGAGTCGAGTGTCATATCAAGATGATTGATGAAGAGGGTTTGAGAAGAAGAGATAAAAAAATGACCTAGAGAAAAGGTTGAGTTATGTGAAACTTCAATGGGCACTTAATTAATTAAACCATGAAAAGATAATGTGATTGTTTAATCATAACCTAAGTGGAGAAGACAATTGTATTCAAGCCTAGAAGGAATGATCAAAGGAAAACCAAATGCATAGGCTTGACCAAGCAAAAGAGTAGAAGATTAAGGAACTAGAAGTATATGTCGAGTGATGCTAGTGTTCATCAAGTAACAATATAAGACAAGAAGAATACAGTGTCAACCGAGCATCGATATCAATCGTGTATCAAAAAAGTGTGCTGAGAAAAATAGTTAGTATCGACTAAGCAATCAGTGATGACCAAGTGTTAGAAGATAGTGTTGGTCGAGTGTCAACATTTCAAAGTTTGTAAGGAAATCTTGATTTCTAGCCAATCAAGTTGAATTCTTGAAGTATGGAAAGCATGCTAAAGATAATGATGGATGACGTAGAGAATTTAATACATAAAAAACCATGTTTGAGCATTCCTATGCATGGATTCAAAGATAAGTTTGAAGAAGTTTCTAGAAGAGAAAGGAGGAAGCGAAAAGTTGGAAGGATTCGGTGAATCTGACAAAACCCTAAGATCTACTATGGTATTTAAGTGGAAAAAGATTGGAACTACCTATTTAAGGTGGCATAAGGGTAACCTTTAAAAAGTGAACAAGTAGATGTTTTTTGATATTATTGACTATAGAATTTAAGTAGGAGGCTGAGAAGAGTTAAAAATAGTTATGAAGAGGTCAAGTACGATCGCTTGAAGGATTGCCAAGAAAATCAAAGACAAAGATGATAATGGATGTCAGTTAGTGAATCAAAATATGGGCTATGTTGTGGTTTTTATTTTCAAAGTGAGTTGTATTTATCAGATCAACCTGTTGTTACTTTCCAACCAATGTATCAATATTTAAATCTTTTAATCAAGGTTGACCTAATAGTCATTTGTAAATCCTTTAATTAAGGTGACATTCTAATGGAAAGTTCTAAAGACCTCTAACCAGGCCACTCCTAACAAGGTGATTAAATCCTTTAACAAGGTCACATTTAATAGTGTATTTTGTAACCTTTAAGAGGGTTGGCTCCTCGCAGAGCTCACTTCAGAAGAGTGAAAAATTGGTAGCTATTACTAGTGGTTTTTTCCAAATTAGGTCTCATGTTAAATCTTAGTGTCATGTTTGTGTGAATGTTATTTGAGATGTTTTACTGTTAATGTTTTATATTCTGCAAGTTTGTTACTACTAGGATAGTGGACTGCAATTTTTATGTTGCTAATTATTTTCTATATAGATTGAGCCACTTAATGATTAGATCTTAATTTTTTTAAGTGATTAAAAGTTGATTTGGTGTACATCTAGACTTGAGAATAACTGATTCGCCCCCCCCTGCCCCCCTCCCCCTAGTTATTTGAATCATTCTAACAAATTGAACATATCTGAAGAGATGAATGTTGGTCTTTCCCCTTTATTAGATGTTAGGGTGGTTGATTAAATTTTCCCCCTACACAACAAAAAGATACTACAACAACATGCTTTTTCTTTTCTCACTGAGTGGCATATTGAATCCTTCCTCTCCCTCAATGATAAGAATATCACCAAGAAAGAATACATGACCACTATTAATTTAAGGGATTATTTTCTGCAAATGTAATAATACTAGATATTATTTTTGTGTGTTCCAAGTGCAAAATTGAAAATGTATAAACATGTGTGATGAGTGGAGGAGACGTGTCTCTATGGTAATTTGTAAGTTAATAACCATTTAGACAATATTAAGAATTATATATATATATATATATATATATATATATATATATATATATATATATATATATATATATATATATATATATATATATATATATATATATGAGAGAGAGAGAGAGAGTTTGTATAATTGATGATTAACCAATAACCATAGCATAATTATTTCTAGGTCAATTCAATTCGATTAAAGATACAAGATTAAAACTCCCTCTTAGCTAGGGAGGATTGTTATAGAACACATTATGCTCTCATGCATATAGAGAGATATCATCTCAATAAGATATTCTTAGAATGATGTATTTAAGGATATCAACATATATCCATCAAAATAGATGTAATTTTTTTATATCATCTATGATTAAACAAGCAATATCAACCATATGATATCATACTTATATTCTCTTGCTATGTACAATGACATCAAGTCCATGATGTCTAAAACAAAATATGTCATATCCTAGAGGGATATGTGTTATCTGATCTTTGAGACAACAACTTAATGTTGTCCAACTGAATAATAAGTGGCTATTGTGATCTTTGGGACAACAATTGAATGAGGTCCATTATGAATAGAAAATAGCTTGTCATGACCTCTAGGAAAACAACTTAATGTAGTCCATCATGATAACAAGTGAAGTCATTGTTAAGATTACAACAATGACCATAATCAAACATTAGGAAAAGATCGTCGTCTTTCATGATGTTTTTTAACATAATCATGTAGTAACTCACATGATATCCACCATGAATTATGTCAGAAGGTGGATCCACCATAGTTTCTCTTAGAGGGTGGAACAAGGGCTTTCACCATAAACTTCTCTCTCACAAAGAAGAATGCATTACAAGGAATTTCACTTTAAAATTCTCCCTCAAAGGGAATAACTCATTAACAAGGGATTGCACTTCAAAATTATCCATTTGAAGTAAGGTCCTAGAAAGTTAGATACTCTAATTGCTCCCTCAAAAGCTCAATTGTTGACTTCTTCACTCTTTGTTCAAGGATGCTTGTGATAAAACATTAGACACCTTCTGAATCTAATATCAATCCTCTATGCTCCCTCTTTTTCCAAGAATATCTCTAATGAAATGTCAAGCTCCCTCTTGATATGGAATGATACTCATAATCTCAATCACCAAAAATATTCGCTTTAAGCAGTTCACTTTATCTAGCATGATCATAAGATTGAGTCCCATGCAATGTATAATAGCATGCCTAATATATGATTCTTCTTTTCTAGCAAGACGTCCCCAAAGGAAAAGATCAAGGCAAATAGCTCTTTTAAAGTATGTACAGAAATACAAATAAGAGAGACTACAACAAGTAGTTAAATGTAATACTCAAGGATAATAAATACTTATTTGCACATCAACATCCTTGATACAAGTTGCTCCAATGAGAGTCTATATACAACAAATAAATAAATATCTCAATGTAAGTATTTATTAAACAATGAAAATTGAATATTGGTTATTATTTTCCCCACAAGTAAAATACTCATTCTTATATCGTTAAATAAATATGGAAAACTTCTTTTTGTTTAATAGATCTCAGAACTTTAGCCTATTTGCACTAAGGGAGGACACAAAAATGGCCCTCTCCTACTAAACATGTATTACCAAGATACTTGAATATCAAATAAAGCATATCTCTTATATTCCCCCTTTGTCACGAAAGCATTCCTCAATCACATGGTTGCAAGTTCAACCATGAATACCAAGTTGTTTTTCAACATGTAACTATCTTGTTGTTCTTGCTAAACATCACATTTCTTCAATATTCTCTATTAAAATAGTTAATACACCCTCTCCATACATTCACATTTTTTCACCAAGCTTTCTAGCACATTTAATATTGTGAATTTCATTGATTTAAAGTGTCTATAGTCATTTCATCTAGTATTTCATGCATTCTATTATGCTTGATGGGTTTTCCTTGTCCAACAATTTGGAAAGTACATCATGCTCCACCCAAAATACATGGTCTCTCGTGTTTAGCTAAATTTTCAAAGTTGATAAGATTTTGCAATGCCCAGACCTACAACCTTCTATCTAGAAGTAAACTTATCTCTTTTCTAATTTTCCCACTATCAATAAGTGCTCATGATTTACTTGATAGAACTCATCACTCTATCTTTGATTATCACTAAGATATCTAAGTGAACCAAAAAGGGATCAAATTTTTTTTAATCATGTCCTGTAGCTACTTGGGCTCCAAATTGTTGATATGGGGAACTACTTATAGACTCCACAATCTTCTTCCATTATGGCATCTTATTTCTCTATCAATTGAGTCTCTATATAGCATGGCAAACAAGCCTTCAATTAACTCTTACCTAAGTGTACTATCCCACATAAGCTCACCACTCATATTCCTGTTAGTATGGTTTGTCATCCCATATCTGCCCTGAATTTTTCTTTTTTCCCTAAGGTCCAAACTCGTTGATGAAGAATGCCTTAATAGTACAATATTTTGGTCACTATTACTTGAAGATTTATATTGAGAAATGAAGCCTTGAAGCCTTGAATTGCTATTGCAATTGATTGCCTTGCATCTCATGTTGCAATTTGTTGGTCGTGGACCTCTAGCAAAGTATGAACGTCGTCAGTGTGGTTGAACAACTTTTGTGGCCCTTTGTCTTAATTAATTAAAGGAAAAAAATTCCTTAAATATTTTAGTGTCAAGGAAACACATAGCCAAAACAGGGAGTATAAAAACCTCCCAAGAGACCACACATAGATAGAGAGAACAATAGTTTAATTTGACAAATTATCTTAAATATTGTCACATGTCCTCCATAGCCATACTTACTCTAACAACTCGTGTATAGCCCCCAAGTCCTTAGACAGGAAAAGTGAATAATTTGATTTTTCAGAGCTATGTGTTTCTTTAGATATTATCTTAGGTTCCATGTCTACTCTTCTTAGAGTCACCTTCAATTCCACTTGCAATGGGATGTTTTGACCCTCAATTGTAACCTAACATTGTTGAACATTACAATATTTTCTCCAATATGGTATGCATAGGTCCAATCATGTCCCAAATAGGAAACACATGTGTGTTGAAGGATTACCAATGACTAGAGAGCTAAGGATTTAATAACACCTGCAATGGAATAATCTTTTTCGATAGTAATATTCTTCCCTATACCAATGTCATGCAATATTTTCTTTTGCTAGGGTTATCACACAACATCTATACCCAAATACACCATGATTTACTATCAAACTCTCATCTAGCGAAGCCCTCAACTCGCCCATAACATCATCTAAATTCTCAAAATAGAGAAAACAATGAAGAAACCTATCTATTATTGAAGTATATCTTGGTTTAGATGATATAATATTTTTGAATAGTTTTCCATGATATACACAAAGCTTTAATGATCAAGAAACTTAATATTCAATTCTCCTTACTATTGATTACAATGTATTGATTCTTTAATCATAAGCAATGATTGCCTCTTGTCATCTTGAAACATCTTAATTTGGTTGGTACCATACATCATCGATATCGGATGGCTTATGCATCACACACTAAGGCTTGATCCCTAAGCTGAAAGTTTTAAATAGTCAAAATTGACTTATTTTTTGAAGTTTAATTTCTTCATTAGTGTGATGTTTAAGGTTAGCCTTTGGCAGACGACTTAAATATCACACACTAATCTTCATTCCAAAACTGAAATTGTTAAATAGTTTGGCGGTAATGTTGGGGCCATATCGTTGGTGACATTTTCGATATGCCTTATCCCTTGGCATGCATGTCCATATTCTTATGGAGTAGGAAATATATTAGAGAGAGGATCGTGGGATTCAAAAATACTATGTCCAATCTAGGTCCATCAACTAACTATCTAATCTCCTCAAGTTATGAAATGAGATTATGAGGAATTAAAAGTGCAAACCACCTAGGAATAGGGGATTTACAATATATGGACATTTTAAAGAAGAGAGAAGAAAAATTTAGCACTCGTAGAAAACACTATACCACTAAAGATATAGCTTAGTTACAGTGTAAATTGAGGAGGAAAAAGAAAAGAGAAAATGATTTCTGGGAGTATCACATCACATGGAGCCGTATTACCTTATATGATCAACATAAGAGGATACAGAACGTAGCATAGGCATTATAAGGAAAGAAGATATAAGTTGAATGACAATGAAGCTAATGTGTTTGATTAGTAATGTAGAGTTATCAATGTCTTTTCTGAATTTACAATCAATAACCATAGGCATGCTAGTCAATTTCCAACCTTCCAAATTAAACTTCTTGAACATCTTTTTACATATGTAGTTTACAAAAGGAATATCACATAATTCATTAAGATATACATAAACTAAGGAAAAATGATATCTCACAAAGAAATGAAATCTCAAATTCTCTTTTGCATTTGATAACAAAAAAATGTGTCCACATCTTATCACTACTTCTTCCAAAGATAATCTCCACATAAATTTATGAAGCCTCCTTAGTTTCAATGTAGACATTGTCATCAACAACAATGCCTTTATTAAAATCCTTGCTACCACAAATACTTATTTAGTCTTGAATACCATACCTTGGGGGCTTTCTTGAGTTCACAAAGATCTATCTATATCTACAAAGGCTTACTCTAATGATTTGATTCCGTACACAACGCACAAACAATCTTTCTCCAAACAATTTTGGCAACCAAATGGAGTATGTATGGTGAATTGGAGGTTGGTACGATGGAGTGAGATGGCGTACAGATGCCAATTGGCAATGTACGAATGATAATGAGGAGGCCGCACAATATGTGTGGGTACCAAATGAGTTGTACAATCATAGAAGGAGTTCGTACGGTCACAGGCCATACGGTATGCTATTGGACACAATATATGTCATACAATGGGGGAGAATTAGATGGTGTACGGTGGGCAGCCTTGGTCGTATGGTGATACAAGGTTGTATAGTGATGGAAGGGAGGATGATGAGTATAGTGTGAGGGCCAATAAGGCTATATGATTGGAGGAAATAGATGTGAGATGAAATGACACAACTAATCCAAGCCATATGGTAGGGATGGTGAGGCCACAACAATTGTTGAGTCCATACAGTAAGAACGATGCAATCATAAATTTACAGATCTGTACTTATGAAATAAACCAATAAGAATAGAGATTGGAATATAGGAAAATTTCATTAATATATGTCATAAGATGATGCTCCGATTAGCCAGATCTGAGAAAAGTGCTATAGGTGACAGAATAGATTGAGGGTTGAATCCAACCGAAACTAGAAACAAACCAAATAGGGAAGATCTTTCACTTCCAAAATGGCGAACTAAAGAGAATCCCAACAAGAATATGCAGTACAAAAGATAATCCAAATTGCATACCCAATGACAACCTAAAAGTCGTGCTTAAATAGCCATTGGGGAAAAAAAATTTAGGATGTACAAAGATAGCCGATGACAACATAAACTATGAAAATTAAATTAAAATGGGTCTGAGATATATTAAATCAATTGGCCCATTCACAATAGTTTGATTAATGATTTATTTTATAACGGGAACATTACAGTCCTCTCGTCACACATTTTGTTTGCCCTCAAGAAAATGCAATGTCGGGTGCTGGAGAATGTGCTCGCCCTCCAACGCTGCGTCATCCAATGGCAAGTTTTTCCAACACACCAAATATTCCTTCAACTGTGTGGTTCCACAAGGTCTTCTCACATACTTCGATGATCTCAGTTGGTTCCAATATGACTTTCCTTCTTCATTGAATGGCCAAAGGTCTATAGCTGTCGTGATGTTCTGCCCCATAGCCTTCTTTAGGCATGAAACATGAAAGACATTATGAATACAACTTCCCTCTAGAAGTTTCAGCTCATAAGCAACTTTGCCAATGCGACGAACTATGCGATAAGATTCATAAATCATGGCTTTAATTTTTCTTTTCCCTTTTCCTTCAATGTGGATTGTCGATATGGCTGGAGCCTGAGATAAACCAAGTCTCTTACTTTGAAACTCCTCTCCATTTGGTGTTTGTCAATGTACATCTTTTGTTGATTCTATGCTCGTTGCAAGTTTTCCTTTAGGCATTGTAGGATGTCTTGTCCCTCCTAAAGCCAATCCCTTGCCCTTGGTACGTGGTTATCTCCCAACACTATGCTAATGAAGGAGAGGGATTCATACCTATACAAAGCTTTGAATGGTTTCATCCCGATGGACATGTGATACGTGGTATTATAAGAATATTCTCCTAGGTGTACCCACTTGACCCACGTCTATTGTTGTGCCAAAACATAGTTTCAAGGGTAACCTTCAAGCCACTTGTTCACAATCTCTGTTTGTTCATCTATCTGAGGGTGGTAACTAGTATTTAGTGACAATTACGTCCCTACCAATCAAAATATTTCTATCTAGAATATATTGATGAATCACACGTCTAGATCGCTGACAATGTTTTGGGGTAACCCATGTAGATGAAAGACTTCTCTAAAAAATAGATTGGCAACTTGTGTAGCCTAAAAATTTGAGGGGATAGCGAAGAAATCTGTGTACTTTGTTAATCTATCAACCACCATGAAAATACAATCCTTTATGTTCACCTTGGAAAACCCTGTTATGAAATCCATTGAGATACTTTCCCACTTATGTTTTGGAATCGACAAAGGTTGCAGTAACACAACAGGTAGAGTATGTTTGGATTTTTTCTGTTGGCACACACTCTCTTACATATTGCAATACATCTCCTTTAAGTCCTTTCCATGAAAGCCTCTCCTAGAGACTTCTATAACTTTTGAGGAAACCCGGGTGTCTCGCCAAGTGTGAGTCATGTACCTCCTTTAAGTTTTTCTACTTCAATTTGAATTCTGAAACTAAAAATATTTGACTCTTATAGTAAATGATGTCATCCACCACTTTGTACTGATCATCCTTGGTGTTGCCATCCATTAGTTAATAGCCAAATGTGTTTTTGGAATATTCTACCAACAAATGTTCATTCTAGTCAGTTAAAATCTAGGTTAGTGAGCAAATGACGGGTTCCCTAGACAAAGCATCTACAACCACATTGTTCTTTCCTTTTACATATTCAATGTCAAAATCAAAGACCTAAACCTTACTCACCCATTTCTATTACCTCTTGTTTTGAATCTTGTTGCTCCAAAAAATATCTCAAACTATTTATGCAGATGAAAAATTTGGCACCTACTAGATACTGTCGGAACTTGGTTAGTGCATGTACGATGACCAACATCTTTTTGTCGTAGTTGGAATATAGGCATTCTATTTGCATAAGCTTCCTTCTCTCATAAGCTACAGGGTGTCTATCCTGCATCAGTATCGCACCAATGCCTTCTCTAGAAGCATCGCACTCCAAAATGAACAGTCAAGTGAAATCAAGTAATGTAAGTACAAGACAAGTGCTCATTGCCTTTTTCAACTTATCAAAAGTAATTTTTTCCTTTTCATTCCACTAGAAAGACCCCTTCCTTGTCAGATCCATTAAGGGTGCGCTGAGCTGAGAGAAACCTTTAATGAACCTCTGGTAATAACTACACAATCTGAAAAACCCTAAAAAATATGTGAATGATTTTTGGGGGGGGCCAATCAAGGATAGCCTAAATCTTCTCCTGATGAACTTGAACTCCATATTTACTAACGACATGCCCCAAGTACAATATTTCTATCATACCAAATTCACACTTAGATTACTTGGCAAACAAAGATTGCTCCTTCATGATCCTTAGGACTTCATCTAGATGCTTCAGGTGCTCCTCCCATGTCCTACTATAAATAAGGAGATCATCAAAAAATAGCAATAAGTACTTATACAATTATTTGTTGAAGATGTGATTCATGCCTGATTGGAATGTAGTAGGTGCATTTGTCAATCTGAATGACATGACAAGGAACTCACAATGCCCATAGTGACAATGAAAAGCCATCTTTTCCACATCTTCCTCCCTCATGCGGATCTAATGGTATCCGAAATAGAGATCTATTTTTGAAAAATAGACTGCACCATACAATTCATCCAACAACTCATTTATCCTTGGAATGGGATATCTATTCTTTATTATTATTTTGTTCAATGCACGATAGTCCACACACATGCACATTGTCCTGTCCTTTTTGACCAATACCATTGATGACATGAAAGGGCTAAAACTAGGATGAATCCATCCTTTCTCTAGTAGTTCTTGAATCATATTTTCAATCTCATCCTTGAATTTCTTGGAATGGTGGTATGGTGTGGTTATGACTGGCTTGGCTCATGCTTCCAATTCAATAATATATTCAAACCCTCGATGCGGTGGTATGCCGGGGGGATATCTAAAAAAACTTTATCGTGGTCACTCAAAATGTTTTGGATCATCATCTTGGGGAGTTGTCTATTGCCCTTTTATAGGTTTCGCTGAGATAAAACAATATGCAACCCACACAATGCCATCATGCTGAGAAATTCCCTCCATCCAATATGCAAAAACTTCCTTTGGACCTTCATTGCCATTCTGTAGAGAACAACCTTCTTTCCAACAACAACAAAAGTGAAGTCCATCCATTTGAAACTCTAAGTGTATTCATCAAGTGTTTCCATCCACTGTATGCCTAGGATAACCTCCATATCATCAAGGTACACTATAAAGAAATCTTCGATTACCATGTGATTCACCATTGTGATACTTAGTTGAGAAACAAGGTGTGTGTAGGATAGGAGAGTCTCTCTAGCAACCTTGACCTAAAATCCTACATGTGTCTCCATAGGTACACCTCTTCGCTTTACTAGAGATGAGTTTATGAAGTTTAGAGTAGCTATGCTATCGAGCATCACCATAACCCTTTGTCCTTGAAGGGTTCCCCGTACACAAAACACTATGCACCTTGAGCTACCAGCTAGGGGAATAGTTCCTCTACATCATACCAAAGCTGCAATTCTTTTTGTATGGTTCAAACTAACCATGTTAGTGTCATCATGATGTTGGTTGTCTTCAATAGGTATTTGTTCTTGTTCATCCTCATCATCAAACATGACCTCAATGTAATGGATCTTCCCTTTTCCGAGGCATCTGTGGCTAGGCTCCCAAAGTCCCTTGCAATTGAAACATAGTTTCTTCCTTCTGAGCTTTCTATTTTCGAGAAAAGAAAGGAAAAGGAGATTTCTATTTTTGAGGCGCATAGGTGGCGTAAAAAGAAAAATAATAAAAATAGTTGTCATTCCATTAATCAAGGTGTATAGGTGGCAATTTAGAAGTTTGTGGAAAGATCCTTAAATCATGTATTTAATATTTGTTGGGTGCTTAGTTGTATTTGGATGGAAATTTAATATTTATTTAAAGGTAGTTGTATTTACCTTTTATCCCACATTGGTTGTGTTTGTAATGTCTTGGGTTAGAAGTGCCTATTTAAGAAAGGCCTATTATCATTTGTAATCAAGTTGAAGGAATGGAAGCTCTTCTAATGGAAGTTGGAGAAATAGAAGCTCTTCAAGACAAGCTCTTCAAGTAGAAGCTCTTCGGATGTAATTTCTTGTAGAAGCTCTTAGCGAGCAATCTCTCTTATATTGTAAGAATTTGGAGTTTTTCCATTTGGATAATATTCTAATGAGTTTCAAGTATTAATGGAAGTTTTATGAAGCATTTTGTCATCTCTCTATCTCCATATTGTTGCATTTTTGGTTGTGAGTTGGTACGGGTGGTGTGGCCCGTCATTAGTGGTATCAGAGTAGGAGTTCCTGAGAGTGCGGACAGATCGCCGAACGTGAGGTAGTTTGCACCAAGACCTTGAGTTGGTTGAAGTTTGTCAAGAAGTTCTTGATTGTGTAGATAGATCGCCGACTGTGAGGCAATTTGCACAAGGTTCTTGTGTTGCATGAGATTTGTCTTCTAAAGACTTGATTATGGAGAAGAAAAAGAAGAAGATGACTTTTGTAATTGGATGGATTCTGAGGATTCCTCGACTTGAGAAATTTAGAGCAAGAAATCAACAATCATTGCTAGTTGATTTGCAGAAGCAAGTGAATGAATTAGAAGCTGAGTTGCGGAAACGAAGAGCATGTCACCAGAAAAGAGATGTTGATAATTCCTTGGATGTGGAAAAGAAAGATGATCCAGTGGAAGACCAAGAGGATGCAGAAGGAATTATTTGCGAACCTAAAGTTGAAGAAGATGAACGTGAAGAGGAAGAGCATGAAGATGACAATATTTATGAACCTAAAATAGATCAAGAAGATTTGAAGATTGCAGCAATGGAGGAAAAGGATAGTGCCTTAGTTGGAGAGCAAGCAAGTGGAGTAGTTACGTGCATTGTTGACGACATAAAAGAGGCAAGCGAAGATGAAGATGTCAAACAGGTAAATTCTTATGAATCATGGGATGTTGTCTTTGATATGAATTTAAAAGATATTGATGATTTCTTGCATGAGGATCTTGTTAGTCATGGGTGGTATGCAAAGGAAGATTGGTATGGTGTTGTTGGATTTATTATAGGTGTGATTAATTCAACAAGATTGAATGAGGATGAGATTTATGCTTGGATAGAGGTCATTGCAAAGGAGAAATTTCAGCATCGGATACTTGTTCCAGCTATGTGTTGGAGGAAGAGGAAAAAAATTATTGCAACAATGGCTACTTCATTTTGTGACTCCATACTCACAAAATTTTTCCTACCATGGGAGTCGGATGCAGGAGCATCATGCATCAGGAAAAAAAAAGAAAAAGAAAGAAGAAATGTGGAAGCCTTTAGTGAAGATGAAGATGGATGTATATCTTTCTTTTGGCATCAAAGTGTGGGACACACTTTTCTATCTACCAAGGGAGTCTGATGCAGGAGCATCTTGCATGGGAAAATTAAATTATTAGAAAAAAAAAAAAAGAGAGAAAAAAAAAAGGAAAAAAAAAAAAAAATTGTGGAGGAAAGAGAAAGTGATGAAAATTAGAGGAGAAATAATAAAAAAATAAAAAGGAGAAAAGAAAGGAAAAGGAGATTTCTATTTTCGAGGCGCATAGGTGGCGTAAAAAGAAAAATAATAAAAATAGTTGTCATTCCATTAATCAAGGTGTATAGGTGGCAATTTAGAAGTTTGTGGAAAGATCCTTAAATCATGTATTTAATATTTGTTGGGTGCTTAGTTGTATTTGGGTGGGAATTTAATATTTATTTAAAGGTAGTTGTATTTACCTTTTATCCCACATTGGTTGTGTTTGTAATGTCTTGGGTTAGAAGTGCCTATTTAAGAAAGGCCTATTATCATTTGTAATCAAGTTGAAGGAATGGAAGCTCTTCTAATGGAAGTTGGAGAAATAGAAGCTCTTCAAGACAAGCTCTTCAAGTAGAAGCTCTTCGGATGTAATTTCATGTAGAAGCTCTTAGCGAGCAATCTCTCTTATATTGTAAGAATTTGGAGTGTTTCCATTTGGATAATATTCTAATGAGTTTCAAGTATTAATGGAAGTTTTATGAAGCATTTTGTCATCTCTCTATCTCCATATTGTTGCATTTTTGGTTGTGAGTTGGTACGGGTGGTGTGGCCCGTCATCATAAAGAATTCATATAATGCATAGAGTTTCAATATACATCTGTGGTCTTGATCAAGAGGGAGGAAATCATGCAATATTACTAAGAATCAGCTCCATTGCCACCGAATCTGCAGGCATTGAATCTCTTCTCGCAATGGATTTTAAATGGACTCAAAACCATGCCATGAAAAACCCTATGACTTGGTGAGAATATAAAAAGGATGGCAAAGCATGTGAAATGCTTGATAAAATGAAATGCTTGTGTCTACCTCCTGGCCCATAGCTCTAGAAGCTTCACTAAGTTTATCTCCAAATATTAAGTCATCCAAATTCAGATTATCATCCTTATCTCCTTTGGCAATTGGCAACCTACATATAGACTAGGGCATCATATATGCTATCCAGATCCTTGAGGAAATGATAGGCTGGACATGACAAAAATTCTTATGAATGCCTAATACAAGCTCCAAGACATGGTGATCCCCAATCAAATGCATAGTGATCTATTTGATATAATGTCTGGTTTATCACTCTAAAGCTGGAAATAAAGAGGCAGTGCAAGGTTGAAGACATTTGGTGTAATTGAGAAGAAGGTTAATAATCAAACTATGAAGTATAAATATTAGAGACCAGATTATGCTCCCATTTTAAAAAGTACACTTCCAGACATTGTTGATACCATTTTAGGAAGTGTCCTCCTTCAAGATTTTTGGTCATCTCTTGAGAGTGAGGAAAGGACCCCTTTAGCTGGAAAGATATTGGAAAGCGGCCTGGTTCAAACAGGAGGGCATCCCATTTCGGCACAGTGCTCGGACTTAGTATTGGAATGCATGAAGGCTTATCATCCAAATACTAGAGAAGTTATTTCATCAAATAATAAAGTAATTGTCCGTCTAGATCTTGTCTCTATTGCCATTGCCTTAAGACTACTCACTAGAGTGCAATATGCCAATGTCAATCTAAGAACTGCTAAGGAGTACTATATGGCGAATCAAACTTAGTGCTTAAACACTATTGCTAGATCGTGGCTCTTGCAACCGAGGAAAGGGAAATCTCAGCTAGCCAAATCCATCCACAGATCATTGTTAAAGGAAGATGTAGCAAACATGGTAACTCTATTAAGCAGGATAATAGGACTTCAGAATTCACATGAGTTTGAAGGTTGGATGTTCAACATGATCTATGAAGGGAAGCAACACAATAGTTGGGCTGAAATGATTAGTGACTCACTGCATAGACAACTCATGGAACTTCAAAAAAATGATTGCGTCTACATGACTTCATACCTTTTCTACACCATTGCAAGTACCAAAAGTTGGCCAAGGCTT
The DNA here is from genome assembly GCA_028749045.1 of Cupressus sempervirens. NCBI lineage: Eukaryota > Viridiplantae > Streptophyta > Pinopsida > Cupressales > Cupressaceae > Cupressus > Cupressus sempervirens. The sequence continues at coordinate 211,692,703 of CM053789.1, forward strand.
AACCGGCAAGGTATATATGATGATATGACTATGATTTACAATCATCTTCCTCAAATACAATATGACAATAGCCTACACCATTTTAGAAGAGTGAATGATGCATTCACAATGCTGACTATAAGAGAAATCCAAGGAAACATGGGACTCAGAATTTCACCAGAAGCAGCAATGAAAGTACAAAAATATGGAAGTGTCTTCATATAGTTCCCAAAGTTCACTTATATCAGGTTAGCTTCCTATGATGGGTGTCCCTTAATGCTACCTAGATTCGTTGATGATAAATTGCTTCTAATTGAAACGTGCAAGCAGATTAGTCAAATCAATAAACTTTGCAGGAACGGGAGGATAGATGAAATACCTTTTCCTATCGGCATCAAATATTATAGTTTTGATACTGCATCAGATGCGAGGAATATAGAGAGATCCATTGCCACAATAAATTTGCATCCTTATACTATGTGTTTCCCTTATGATAGTAAAGGCTATGTAGTTAATGAGTTAAAGCTAAACCCCAGCCTCAATCACTTTCCGACTCTAGAGAACTTTTGGGAGGATTGTGAAAATGATTTCGAAGTCAGGAAGAGAGATTGGATGTGACTTACAGTAAGGCAGGTAATAGACTTCCAGGTGGATATTGATGTGACAGGTGTAGATGATGATGAAGGTTCCTTGGTTGATCCATTCTACTATGAGAAAATTGAATTACTAGATCTTCTTCCTATTGATTGGTCAATTCAAGAGTTTAAAAGCTTGAAAGAAAGAACTGCCATTGTCCTTAAAAGAACAAGAGATTGGGTCAGTAAAGTCAAAGCAAAAAAAGCGACTGTTGAATTCCAAAGTAGGGAGAGAAGAAGCGATCAAGGAGAATCATCTCAAATGGCATTAAAGGCAACTTCTAGTGAGAAAATGCAGCAATTAGATGCAAGTGTTCTAGATCAAGATGAAGATCTAAATCAGTTGGCTAAGTTTATAGTCAAAAAGAGGAGGAAAAAAATGAAAAGTAAATCTACTAGATCAAATCAGGAAGGAAATGAACCTAATATGAAGGATCAAGGAACTCCTCAAGTTGTTAAACCACACATTCCCATTACATCTTCTCATGATGTAGCAATCCCTCATTCGAGTCTCTCTCCTCCTAAGATATCATTAATAGACATCACACAGTTGGATAATCAATTATCTAATTCAGAAGATTTAATGATGATCGCTGAAAATATAACAAGTGACATGCAAGTTTCAAACACTACACATTCATGGTTCTAGACTAGTCTTCAAAAGAAGAAGAAGGTTGTTCAAATGATCTCGCCTCCATTTGATGTGATCTCTAGTTTCCTTCATAAACCTCCTAAAGTGAAAAAGACTAAAGTGATGTCTAGGTTAGCCGTTGATAAAACTTCAGGCAATCTATGTGTAGAAATAGCCAAGCCCAAATTGAAAAGAATGTTGATGAAGCATCCGAGTCAGATTTCATTTTGGATAAGGTTGATCTTGGTCCATCTACCAAAATTTTGAAGTGACTGCTGCCCAAATGTTACAAAGAGAAAAGAAGGAGAAAAGAACCAAGGAGCAACTCAAGGAGCAAGTCTAGATGTTGGTTTCTTACATCAATTCGATTAGCAATTCCTCTAATGAGAAGACAGTAGTTACTTCACCAGCCTTAGTAGGTCCTAATGGCATTCTTGATCATGTTGTTGTTGAAAGAGTAAACAAACAAAAGTCATACAGTATGATGATCAAAGCTTGGATAAGTAGAATGATAGAAGATGCTTCAAAACTCATAACTCGAGTGAAGGATATATATGGAAAAGCCATCAAACAGATACAGGAAATTCTAAAGAGCTAGAAAGTAGCAAAGAACAAAAAGTCACCTGGCAAAAAGTAGCTGACAAATTACAAGAAATGTCCAAGTCAGACACAAACACTCTAGTTCTTGAGAAAATTATTGCTGATCCAAGCGAGAACCAGACGCGTATTTGGAGTAAAAGTGTTAATTGGAAAATGATAAATATCAACAAAGGGATCACTGAGTTTGAAAAACTAATAGCTTCTTGGGAGCAGCTGAAAATGAAAGTTACAGATGAATTAATCTCTACTATCATAGGTGGGGCGGCAGTAGGTGATCTTCAACATATTGATTGCCAATTTCTTCTTGACTTTTTTAGTATCCAGATTCATTTAGAAATAGAGAATCGAGTATCAGATGTTGAAACTATGATGAAGCTCAATTTGGTTGCAGTCACTCTAGAAGATTGCAACATTTCAGCATATTGTCAAGAGTCAGAAGAGATCCTGGATAAATACTTCACAACCAAACTCAGGATGAAGAACGTGTTCATTCCAAATTATGATTCAATGATGATCATTCTTGATGCTTATAGGGCTTTTCAGGATAAGTCAGTCATGTCCAGATAGATAAAGTCCATAGCTAGAAGACCAATGATTGAATATGTTTACATCCTTAGAAATTCTAAGTTAAAGTTTTGTTTTGAAATTTTTCCTTGTATAGGCTAATTTTATTGAGGTTAATTAACCTCTCCAGAATTACGTATTTTGAGAGTGGCTATTAACCATGAAGAGGTACTTATTAACCTCTGTCTCTATATAAGGGCTCTTTTTGGCTTTGTAAATGGAGACTTTTAGACTTTAGAATAAGGGAACAGTATGCTGAAATTTTGATCAGGAGATAAATTTTGGAACGTATGTACAATTTTTGTCTCTAAAATCAAAAATCTCTATTATGTTCTTGGTGCAAGGAAATGAAATGAGATACGTTTTTGGTTTCTTGTTCTGAAATAAAAATTGCTGCAATTGTAGTTAGCATTGTCAGGGTATTGTGTGAATGTTTATGAATTAGGAATTTGCATGGTAATATTGGTCATTTTCAAGCATAGTTCTTGGTTACCTTTGTTATCATTCTTGTTGACTCAAGAAAGTTGTGAGGTCGTGTGGTGCATTCATCCTGAATGATTTTCTCTCGATCTTTAAAGTTTTAAATTCTTTATTTGAAAATCTTTAAAATTATATCATACGAGGGAGCTGCCCCTCTAAACGCAGAGGAAGGCAGCATACCAAGGGCCTATCCAACTGTTGTGAATAGTTTGCCACATACACTCCATTGGAAAATTTTTACAGTGACAAATCTATTTACCAACAACTGGTCGATCAATCCAATTTGTCTCAGTTGTGCTAGATCTTTGAAATTGAGTTTTGGATCTTTACCATCAAATTGATCTATCAATATCTCAGTGAATTCTGCATAAGTATTTATTTGATCATGCCCCAATGTGATGGTGTCATGATGCCACCATTCATGCACAACTACCTCCAAGTGTTATGCCACAAATTTGATTGCTTCTTCTTCTGGCAAGGGATTAAGCTGGAAGCAAGTATTGGCCTTCATTACCCACACTTGCGTGGATATGGATCCGTATCCGTTAAATGGAGACAAATTTACTTTACTCAACTTCCTCCTAAGATCATCATTAAAATATCCTTGTTTCCACCTCCCTAATATCTCATTCTTGGATCTACATAATCTTTGTAAGATATATCTTCCACAAAATTCATGTTCTTCTAGTCTTCTCTCAGTTGTTCTTGCATTTCTTCAAAGGTCCATTGCTTCCCTCTACTTGGTGTCTGAAAAGACAACATGGAAGGTTGAAAGTGTGTTGGTTGAGGGTTTGTTTTACTTGACACTGAGTTCGCATTGTTACCATTTTGTTCTCCGTATATTTTATTATCAGCCAATTTCTTGAGAGTTTCTTCCATTAGTCGTTGAGTATCATTGATCTGTGTCTGATTCTTTGCAAGTTCTCTTAGTAGTGCCATGAAATCGGTAGCTATTGGTTCTAGTTCTGCAACCATTCTATCAACAGAATGAGCTCCTTGTCTCTTTCGGCTATAAACTCTCATTCATTGTTCACAAGATGCCACGATCGAAGCACTCTGATGCCACTGTAATGATCTGATTTCGTACAGGATGCACAAACAATCTTTCTCCAAACAATTTTGGCAACCAGATGGAATATGTACGGTGAACTGGAGGCTGGTATGGTAGAGCGAGATTGTGTACGGATGACAATGAGGTCGTACGATATGCATGGGTGCCAAATGAGATGTACGGTCTCGGAAGAAGGTCATACGGTCATATGCCATATGATATGTTGTTGGGCACAATATATGTCATATAGTGGGGGGTAATTAGATGGTGTACGGTGGGCAACTTTAGTTGTATAGTGATACAAGGCCATACATTGATGGAAGGGAGGATGACGAGTACAATGTGAGGGCCAATAAGGCTGTACAATAGGAGGAAATAGATGGGAGATGAAATGATGCAGTTAATCCAAGCCGTACAGTAGGAATGGTGAAGCCACAGCAATTGCCGAGTCCGCAAAGTAAGAATGATGCAATCATAAATTTATAGATCTGTACTTATGAAATAAACCAACAAGAATACAGATTGGAACACAAGAAATTTTCAATAATATATGTTATAAGATGATGCTCTGATTAGCCAAATCCGAGCAAAGTGTTACAAGTGACAGAATAGGGTGAGGGTTGAATCCCACCGAAACTAGAAACAAACCAAATAGGGAAGATCTTTTACTTCTGAAATGGAAAACTATAGAGAATCCCAATTGGAATCCGCAATACAAAAGATAATCCAAATTGCATATCTAATAACAACCTACGAGTCGTGCTTAAATAACCATCAGAGAAAATTTTCCAAGGGTGTACAAAGATAGCCGACAACGACACAAGCTACAGAAACAAAATAAAAATGGGTTTGAGATATATTAAATCAATCAAGCCATTAACAATAGTTTGATTAATGAATTGTTTTATAACATGAACATTACAGACATTCTCATCAATAATGCCTTTATTAAAATCCTTGCTACCACAAATACTTATTGAGTCTTGAATACCATACTGCTTGCTTGAGTTCACAAAGAGCTATTTATATCTACAAACAAAGTTTAAACTTTTGACAAATGAAACGCTTTTGGTTGCTTGTAGCTCTTCATTCGATGATGTTTCTCCTGTTTCTATGCAATGGTCATCTTCATCCTTGCTACTTTAACTTATATCTTATGAAGATTTAAACAAAAAGTGTCCATTTTTCCAACAATTAAAGCACTTGAATCTTGACTTACCTCGATGCTTTTTGGGTCCTTTCTTTAGCTTTCTTATGCAGCATCTTTTTCTTCATCTAGCTCTTTGCATGATCTCACTTGAGTCACATACTTTTATCTTTCCTTTACTTTTTGTTTTAATGGTTTCCTCTTGTGATTGTATCCTCATTTCATAATCAACAAGGATGCCATACAACTCATTCTTAGTCAAGGTAACAACATTCCTCATTTCTTTAATTGAAGAGGCTTTGGAGGCAAACCTACGAGCAAAGATCTTCGAATCTTTTGAACAATTGGGGTTTCATAAACTTCTCCACCAAGTCTCTTGACTGTATCTACAATCTCATCAATAAAAGAAAATAAGAGGCTATATTCTCTTCTTTCATCTTGTGAATCCAAAAACACTTTTACTGGGGTTTGAAGTTTCCACTTCTTCATTTTAACATCTCCCTCATAGATGATCTTAACTTATCCCATAAGTCCTTTACTATTTTGCAATGTATAATCCTCACTCAAACTGTAAAAACCCCAACTAGATACCAAATTGAATATTGATGCATAATCTCTAATTCACAATATTTAATTGTTTTCCAATTTATATTGAATTTTCTCCAGTTGATAATAAATAAAAATTACAAGTTTGAAATGATAAAATGAATTTTGGACTATAAATGGAAACAAATTCCTTGCATTTAATACGAGGAACCACAAATAAAAAATATATATTTTATTAATGACACATGGGCTATAAGTAATTTTCCAAGCCGTAACATGAAATATCCTCCATGTTGTTTACGTCTGCTTGCTAACTAACCAAACTCAACCGCAAATTAAACTGTCTTTTAGCTGTTAATGTTTAATGTTGAATGTAGGTAACATGCAAAGAGTTGGTACTATCACGTGATATCCAAACACCCCACATGGCTTGTTGAGATAAATTGCAATCTCAACAATTATTGATGTGGCCTTCCCAATAGTCGTCTCAGTTACAATGAAGGTTTGAATACGTTGTGAGGGTTTAGATATATTGTCATCCCACCTTTTAATGTAGTCCAATCCCTCTTCCAACCACGACAACCAATATTTAGATTACCCAACACTAAGTCAACCACCAACAAAATAATGTGGACTTCTAGCCAGAAAATGTAACCTCTACAACTCAAATGCAATCATACATCTAGCCAACAAAATGCTTCCAATTCGATCAATCAAACAATGTAAACAAACTCCTCCATAGACACAATGAACAGAATAGGAGAATCCAACAAATATCAAATCCACTATACTTCAGCAGTGGAATGAAAACACTTCTCAACTATAGTGATGAACAATAGAGAAGTTGGACAAACTTAGTTATACCTCAGCAGCTAATTTGCAAAAGTAATTCCAAACCCTTATACATCAATAAGGGCATACTGTTAAGAACACAAGAAAAACCACAAAGGCACAAAATCAAATATATAATCAAGTGTGCCTTTCCCAATGAAATGAACTCTCATTTATAAGCTTTCATTGGCAAGAGCTTCCATAAAACTCCACTTCAGAAAATGTGGAAGTTTCCCAAAATAACTCAGTACTAGAAACTTTCCAACTTGCCTTTTGGAAATATCTCTTAAAGTTATTATTATAATAATATAAACATTATTATAATAATGCAACTCAATGAATAATAAATAAATAAGAGCTCATGCAATTATAACCTGATTAATCGTAGGTGACAACCAACTACCAAGCCATCCACTGCACTGCCAAGAATAACAACTACTAAAAATAGACTTAATAAAAATAGTAAATCCATAATTGAGACCCCAAAACACCCTCTCAACTTAGGAGGGTCACTATGATGAGCTAACTCTATTAACCACACTGACTGGCTAAAAACATGGACATTACAATCCTCCCTCCCTAAGATTGCTTGTCCCCGTGCAATCCTAGAGAAAAATAAACACACAATCCACTTGGATCCCAATGGTAGAACTGTGTACCATCCCTACTGTGTACAAGCAACTTCTGTAGCACCAACACCCAAATAACGGACATCAACATCAGGATTGTATGAAAACTAACTTGAGGTGTTCACAAAGGTAACAACCCATCAAAATTTGATGCAACTAAAATACCAACTTTGTCCACACCTGAGTTCCCATCAAATTGATAATCACACCCAACTTTACTATAGAGATGATAACAACCATAGGTACTTGAATCACTAACACAAACTCCAACCTCTACCAAAAATTTTGCGGTGTGTACATACTACAAGCGGCTGTCAAACCCATCTACAAAAGATGGTGCTAACCCATCCCATAATGGATGGTATGAAACTAGAGCCAACCCACACCGACTTGAAACCAAGTCCTTTACCTGTGGGTCAAAAGAAAAATGATGAGCACTCCTCATATTGTAGTACCGATAAAAACTCTCAATCTTTGTCAAGGGCTCATCATCAACAAACTGGGGAATCAAAAGATGGCTCCAATCTTTGACTTTGAACTTTTGGTCAAGCACGATCTTGGGCAACCCTCTCAGCAAACCCAACCTCAATCTCTATGGGGAAGCATAGCAGATAGAATCTCTATAGTCTTTCCCAACAACCTCTGAATAGCATGAGAGCCTCGAATAAGAGTACCCTTAGACACTCTGTAAGAATCCTCCCTCACATCCAAACTCTCCAATAGATACTCCATTAAGGACTCTATGCAGTAGAAATTATATGTGGAAGCATCCCCTTGCTCCCTTAAGACGCATAGCTGATCCCTCTGAAAATACGGCACTGCCAACTGCCCAGTGCTATCAATTGTATCAGATGAAGGAATAGATTCGCTTCCAGCAAAAGGAAGCAAATCAGCATGAGAGCCCAACTCCGTTGATACTCTGATTTCATCCATACCTACTGCACCTATATCCTAGACAAGTATGCCAGCCACATCATCACATCCATCATCCCCAACCATAGAAGAAAACACACCACTAAACATAATATGCAACTGAACTGGATCTGGCACTAGTGTGGTCCGAACATGCTCCAACTCCATGGTCACCTCATCCAATCGTGATTGTGACTCTTGAAGAGCCCACTGAGTACACCGAAGAGAGTCAATAGTCACCTCAAGCTCTTGGGTAAGCTCCACCACCTCCTCTTTCTCTAACAATGTCTCATGACAAGTGCTACCCCACTCTAGAAGATAATCTCGATCAGCAACTAGCTATGAGTTCAAGACCCTAAAAGCCTCTCGAAGCACATGAAGCTCTGCTAGAGAAAGAGTACTATCACTGCACTCATCAAACATAGGAGCACCCCAATCAGATGTAGCAAGCATCTGACAAACAACATCATGATGCCCAAGAGCTAAAGAACTATCACTATCACTCACCTTCAATTGACTAGTCACATGATGTCTCTATAACCCCTAACTCCTATGCAATCTCTTTGTTTCACTAACTACATTGTGATAGGAAACTTAATCAGAACTACCCACCACAAGATCACCCATACATGTGTCATCATCCTCACACAACTCCTCATCCAAAGAAATGGAAGCCCTCGCAATATCAATCTCCTTGCATGGCTCAGCTTCCACCTGAATCGTAAGATCATGTAAACATTGATCCCGGAACTCATCAAAAACCTCCTCAAAATTATCACCCAATATTTGATAAGGGATATCATACCCAATGTAGCTCGTAGTATCATCAAATCTATCCATACCATCTGCATCCATATCTCTCGACTTCGTTGTAACAGCTCTATCACCAACATCATAGTTGGGTGACTTCATACTTGCCTCAATCCCACCTAATGAAGCAACTGCCTCTTATACTGGAGCAACACTACAATAGTTGACATATAAGTCATCAATAACAACTCCCTCCTCCGGTGAGTCTGACAAGTCAATGACAACTACATCATCAACTGCCTCTGAACAAACCATAGCAACAACTTTGGGAGCCTCAACCTGTTGAAGCTAAGTGCTACTATCCATCACTGGCACATCCACATGTCCCTATCAAACTAGTCTATCATCAATACTATGGATAGGACTAGCAGGTGTCGTACTAAATGAAGGAACATCAGCATCATGGACATCCATCAAGGAAAACTTAAGCTTCCTTCCCTACAACCTCGATGTTAGCCTTCTAAAGGAAAAAACCATATACCTCGCTACCCTCTCAACTGTCGTTGGATTTGACAAGCTCTCTGCCAACCTCTATTGATGAAGCTTAAGTTTCTCCATACTAATCTCCTGCAAAGCATTCATTTTTATGCTAACTTCCTCATTACTCCACCAACTTTGAGAACTACTAGTCCTTTGTCTGTCCATAGCTAGAGAAATTGAAGTGTTGGTCACTCCACAAACAGATCTGAAAATGAAATAACTTTCCTACCCCACAGGATGGCAGGAAGCCACTCTAATACCACTGTAAAAACCCCAACTGGCTACCAAATTGAATATTGATGCATAATCTCTAATTTGCAATATTTAATTGTTTTCCAATTTATATTGATTTTTTTTCCAGTTGGTAAGTGATAACAATTACAAGAAGTTTGAAATGATATAATGAATTTCAGACTATAAGTGGAAAAAAATTCTTTGCATTTAATATGAGGAACCACAAATCAAAAGTATATATTTTATTAATGGCACCTGGGCTGTAAGTAATTTGCCAAGCCGTACCATCAAATATCCCCCTCGTTGCTCATGTGTACCTCTTCACTAACCAAACTCAACCGTAGATTAAATTGTCCTCTAGCCATTAATGTTTAATGCTAAATGCAGGTAACATGCAAAGAGTTGGTACTATCACGTGATCTCCAAACATGTAATAACCCCAACTAGTTATAACTTCGTCAAACACTTTGCAAACAAGCTCTAATACCATTGTAATATCTTGTGCAATTCTGATCTTTATTTTGTGATTGCTATCCTGAGAATGTCATCAAACACTTTGCACACAAAGGATATATATATATATATATATATATATATATATATATATATATATATATATATGCAGATCTAAATTTTGATTTCTTTCTAAATGCCAAACCAAAAGAGATATGCTTGCAAACTCCAAATGACTAACAACAAATATTTTTGTATTTTTCTTGATACATAGAGCATTGACAATAAATGAGAAAATATGGATCTGCATCAATAAGACATTAGGGAAACAAATTCTGATGTAAAACTCTCATATAAATTAGATTACAAATTACTTCTAAATTGTTACACATGCCCTAAAATATTCTAATCTGTCCTCCATGCAATACAAATGAAATAGATAGGAACTTGGAAAACCACTTAAGGAAATCTGGATTTTTACAGCAGCAAGTTATTGTAGCGATGTGTAATGTCCCCTTTTTAGCATTCATAGCATGATGTTGTCATTAGCCTATTTCCCCACAGTCTCGTAGGCTAACTAAGACATTAAAGGGGCTTAGAGGCTATTTGTCCTAGTTAGTTTCAGTTGCAGGTCTTTTTGAGTGGTTTTGAGGCAACTTTGGGCATACTTACTATTTATAGTAAGTCATCTTGGATATGGTCGGACATCCAGTGGCAGCGGTATGTCGATGTTAATTGTTTAAAATCGGCAAGAAGACTTGTTTATCATTGATAAGATTTGTTATGCATTGATAAAGCTATTTTATAAAGTTAAATTTAAATATTTAACTTTATTAATGCATAGGCTATAGTTTGTGAGAAATATTTAAATTTAAAAAGTCCCCTTTATTTTATAACACATTGGAGACATAAGTTACATAAAGGGAGTGATGCTTTATCCCACATTGAGAAAACGAAGGATTGAGCTCTTGTGAGAACATTATAAAAGAAAGGGAAGAGCTTCTTTTTAGTGGGCTTGGAAATATCAAAAAAATTGGAGAATTTTCTGGAGATTATATCTCAATAGTTTGAAGGACGAAATCCCTTCAAGCTGGAAATCTTGATGCCATTGAAAGATATGGTCTTTAGATTCAACATGGTAGCAGTTTGAAAAAAAACAGATACGAAAAAGCAGCACGAAAAAAGCGAAACCGAAAAAGCAATCCGTAAAAGCAGTTCAAAAAGCGGAACCGAAAAAGCAAGTACGAAAAAGTAGGCCGAAAAAGCAGTTCAAAAAAAACAAAGCAGAAGGGGCAGCATAGAAGGAAATTATTTCAGCCATCTACAACCAGGTTCTTTTGTTAGTATTGTTTTTAGGGTGTTATAAGCTTTCAGCTGTAAATGTGCATTATACCAGCATTATCATTTTGTAATCCATGTAAATGCCAAAGTCTTGGCCATATTTCATGAGCATTGTAATTTTCATTGCAATTAAGAAGATAACAGTTGCTGGTGTCATTTAAGCAATTTAATATCATTATTTATCAGCTAGTTAGTTTGCATACCAACTGTTTGTAAAAATGCCAATTGGCTATAGGTGTTCATTTCTCATGCTTAGATCATATATATGCACTGAATATTGTCAAAATTAGTAGCACACTCATGTTAGGTCATTTGTGTAGTCCATTGTAGTCTTCTAGAACAAGATTTTCATTGATGCAAATTGTAAAAAGGTTATTTGAAGCTAGCTGAAATACTATATCAGTCATACGTCCCTTGCATGTGAATTGTTTGATGAAATTCCTTAAGCTTTCATCAGCATTTTTGAGGGCAGATTTGAGGAGGGTTATTACAGTGGTATCAAAGCTTGCTTGCAAAGTGTTTGACGAAATGTCAAACAACTAAAGTATAAAAATTTTGGTGTTTGAAGAAGTTATAACCTATTGGGGTTATTACACGATGACACTATAGCAACGTCACCGTAGCAATGTTAATATAGTAGCAGTACTATAGCAAATATGTATTGTAACAATATCCGACTTATTTCTTCAATCTCACTCCACAAATTTGGCATAATGAAAAGACTGATTTGTCTTCTCCAACAGTCGCAACCATTCAAAAGAAATTTCACCACCTCAGTTATACAAATCAATGGGAATGTTTGTTCCCAATGATCAATGTAGCAACTGCAAAAACCCTTGGCTCCATAAGTTATCTAGTAGAGTAAATGGCAACACACTCGATGCTCGACAATGAGGTTGCCCTCCCTATTTATTTTTTTCCTCCAATAGATAGACCTCCTTCTAGAAAATATAAAATAATATTTAATTCCTCCTCCTAGAAGATTCTTTTAATTTAGTCACTTTTAATTAAATTAATTAAATATAAAGTCACCTTTTAATTTTAATTTATTTAATGACTTCATAAGAAATTAATTTAATCAATTTCTCCTTATTCCTTCACTTAGCCTTAGGAGAGTGTAAAGGCTAAGAACTCCACTAAGAGGATAAAAAGATGGGGACATTACAAAACACCCCACATGGCTTGCTGAAATAAATTTTAGTCCCAACAATTGTTGACGTGGCTTTCCCAATAGTCGTCTAAGCTACAATGAAGGTTGGATTACATTGTGAGGGCTTAGATATATTATTGTCCCACCTTTTATTGTAGTCAAATCCCTCTTCCAACCACAATGGCCAGTATGCAAGTTATCCAACAGTAAGTCACGCACCAACAAAATAACAACAAAATAACATGGACTTCTAGCCAAAAACTGTAACCTCCACAACTCAAATGCAATCGCGGATCTAGCCAACAAAATGCTTCCAATTCAATCAATCAACCAATGTAAACAAACACCTCTATAGACACTGTGAATACAGTAGGAGAATCCAACAAATATTGAATCCACTATACTTCAGCAATGGAATGAAAGCACTTCCCAACTATAGTGATGAACAGTAGAGAAGTTGGGCAAACTTAGCTATACCTCAGTAGCTAAATTGCGAAAGAAATTCCAAACCCTTACACATCAACAAGGGCATACAGTTAAGAACCTAGGAAAAAACCACAAAGGCACAAAATCAAATATATAATCAAGTGTGTCTTTCCCAGTGAAATGAGCTCTCATAAACTTTCATTGGCAAAAGTTTCCATAAAACTCCACTTCAAAAAATGTGGAAGTTTCGCAAAAAAACCCAACAATAGAAACTTTCCAACTTGCTTTTTGGAAATATCTCTTAAAGTCATTATTATAATAATGCAACTCAATGAATAATGAATAAATTAGAGTTCATGCAATTATAATCTAATTAACCATAGGTGATGACCAACTGCCAAGCCACCCACTGCACTACCAAAAGTAGAAACTACTAAAAATAGTAAATCCATAATTGAGACCCCCAAAATGCCCTGTTAGCTCACAAGGGTCACTATGATGAGCTAACTCTATCAACTGCACAAATAGGCCAAAAATGGGGACATTACACAAACTCAAATAGCCCACACCATATTGCATGTTTGGCTTACTTAGTACCAATAGCAAAACATCAGGTTCTAGGGTATCAAGTAATTCTCCATCCTTACGCGAAAAAAATCATAATTTGTCCTATCACAGAATAGTGCCTTATATAATGACAAGAGCCCAATATTGCACTAAAAGGGAAAGGGTTCCAAAAATCAACATGATCTAATAAAATTTTAGTTTTCAAAGCATGATTATATGCTACAAACGGTGTTTCAACAACATGATGATGAATCATTTAGTGTGATTTAAAATGTTGATGCTAAAAGTGCTACACAATCTAATCTAGAAGATCATCAAGAAAAAATTTGAATATGGATTGGAGAATTTTGATAGCATTAATCAAAAGGCTTACTCAACCACACATACAAGATCTAACAAGTAAGAATGTGAATGAACAAATGATTTACATGGAAACCATGACATCTTTTTTCTCTTGTGTTGAAAACTTTATACAAATGTTGTAGACACCAACCTACAACAATCACCGATCCCCTTTAAAAGATTTGTAGGCACCAACCAATTAGAGACAGTAATCCACGCAACTAAGCACCAACTCAACATGAGACATAATCTCTTTGAATGATAAGCTCCAACCTATGTATCTCATTAAGTATGAGGCACTAACCTTTGAATGTATGGTGATTATAATATTGAATATACTCTAGAGCTGTTGAAGTTCTTCAACAAAATCTACTCTCTTCCGTACAAATCTATGTTCAATTGTTACTCTCCGATCTCCAATTAGATCACAAAATAGCATTTAAAATACCTCACAAATCTATACTAACTTCAAATCTACTCAAATATTTGACAAACAAATCATGCAATAACTCTTCTTATTTTCCCCTTTTTATTCACCACAAAATGTGTTTCGAGACAAACTAATTTTTCAATTGAACTTATGGTAACGTAGATTTCCATATCTTTGAACCCCCTATTATATATAACTATAAATGCCTTATCAAACAAACAATCATACTTCAGAGCTGCTCAAATATTTGACAAATAAATTATGCAACAACTCTTTCTTTTGTTCCCTTTTATAGACACCAAAATATGTTCTAAGTCAAACTAGCTTTTAAATTGAGTTTATGGTAAAATGAATTTCAAACTCCTATATCATATATAACCAAAAATGCCTCTTTGAAATCAACGATCGCACAGTTTCAACCAGGTGAACCAACATTGTCATCTAGTTCACTTCACCAATGTTGGTCATGTCCTTAAATAAGGAGGTTTGCCCAATTAAATGTGACACCAATTATTATTAAATTAAATTATCTTACTCAAAGAGGTTAGCATACTTCTTGCCCAATAATTATATTGATGAAATATTAATACAATTACCCTTAAACAAGGATGAACTTTCACTTAGGGTTTCATTAATATTTTGCCTAGCATTTAGTTCTTTTTCTTTTATGAAACAACAATGTCTTCTTTAGAAACACCTTCACTGCTGACTTCATTAATGCTCCTATTAGACAATTGTTTGACATCAATAACAAAATTATCCAATAGGGTGTAATCGCACATCAAAGATTAGTTTGAGTCAAG
This sequence comes from Cupressus sempervirens, assembly GCA_028749045.1. NCBI lineage: Eukaryota > Viridiplantae > Streptophyta > Pinopsida > Cupressales > Cupressaceae > Cupressus > Cupressus sempervirens. The sequence goes on from CM053789.1 coordinate 211,707,744, forward strand.
AAAGATGAAATCCAGAAGATAGTTCAAATGTCAATACCAAAGTAAAGCCTTTGAAATATGTGTAGAGCAACAATCAGAAAGCTGCCAAACATTGACCAGGCCTAAAATAAGTTGGCATAAATCTATTACCAAACCCAAAAGTTTGGTGTGCATCTATAAAGAAATAATATCAAATCTACATAACAACTTGGACGAATCATAGTGAGGCCATTAATACACTATAAAGGAATAACATTTGTTTTAAATGGGGAGTAAAAGGTGTTAAAAGTGACAAGAAGGAGAATAGAGGACTAGCTTTATGGAACTACGACATGCTATAAAGTCATCGAACTATGATTAGGGCAAGATAACTACAAAAACCAATGTTAAAGACCAGTGAAGAGTGTTAATGAAGTATATAACTCTTTGGAAGAATCTATAGTTTCAATCTTTTAACATAATGACCAAAAGATTAACCATAGGTGTCTTAATAAAGAAAATAAAAGCCAAATATAGCTTAATTAAATAATTATGTATATAATGCCTTACAAAAGTAATAAAATGTTCATCTTGTTAAGGGTGCTCCACATGCCAAGGTTTATTGTCTGTAGACCATAAGTTGCTCATTTACAAGGCCTGCAAAACCAAATTAGCAAAATTTATTTATAGTATTTTTTGAAGACGTGCTAAACTCTATTTTACTATCCAGATATAGCTTAATTAAATAATTATGTATATAATGCCTTACAAAAGTAATAAAATGTTCATCTTGTTAAGGGTGCTCCACCTGCCATGGTTTATTGTTTGTAGACCATAAGTTGCTCATTTACAAGGCCTACAAAACCAAATTAGTAAAATTTATTTATAGTATTTTTTGAAGATGTACTAAACTCTATTTTACTATCCAACAACAAGTTTTCTCCACGTGTCTTTATGTTTGTTTTCTCAAATACTTAGTTGTTGTTACCTATTTTTGGGCCTCTTAAGGGCCCCTAACAATAGGGGACCTTCGTGCTATAGTAAAATTTTAATTTTAGTATGGTAGGCAAGCAATCAAGTGGTCCATGTGATTTTGGATTTACTACTACTATATGAGTTCTCTAGCTTTTAGTTATAAAGTGAACTTTCAGGCCAAAACGAGTCACTTTGTTTGGATATAATCAACTAATTGAATGCTCCAAGTTGTATCTCATTTTTTGTGAAAAATTATCATTCTAGTACTCAATGAAAACATATCCATTGTTTGTAACCACTCCAATAGAACAAGAAATGATGATTACAAATAGATACTTCTAAGACATCCCAAAAGCCAAAAACAAGATACTCAACCACATAAACTACTTTATGAGATACATCCAATTTTGACACAAGAACCCAAAATATCATTGTCGATCAAATAAAGCCCATTTGAATTTTTACTGTCAAATAAAAAACCACCTTATTATTGCTAGCTATAGTCGATAATCATTTGGATTAGTCGATAATCATTTGGATTTTAAAAACTAAAAGTAACGGCGATTTTGATTTTTACAAGTAAAAACGAAAACCATATGGTTTTTGAGTGGTAAAATTGAAACCCTGATAGAATATTACTACAAGAACCAATACCCTGTGAGATTATTACTGCAAGAATCAAAACCGATGCATTTTAAACTACAAAAAATAAGTAGCAAAAGCAATATCTAACCAATTATAATATTATCAACAACAACAAATCTGAGTCTAATGACATCCTCAACTAGAGCAACAAATACCATCTTATTCTACCACTTGCGGAGGGTATACACATCGTTCATTGACTTACCCAATGTTTCATTCTCATGGCAACCTCATTTGAAGTGCAACTCTTGTATTAGTTTATACTAATCCCGCCTAACATAGGAACTCAAAATTATTATCAGGGTCAACTATAAGCCTTGTCAAAGTCTAAGAATTCAACCAAGCAATTCTTATTGCATACTTGTCAGCTCCAATTTCGAGCACTTCCTTTGCGCATATAGGTTGCCAAGCAAGTGGTTGATAGAATGCCTCTATAAACCACAATATTCTTTGCATCAACTTCATGTTGCAGATTCACCTCTCTTCGACATGGGACTTGTGTTTGATGGTCCCCAGTGTATCATGGACCCCCCACTTGATCTAGTCACACTCCAATAGCTGCAGTAGCTTGCTAAACTCTTGTCTAATGTGTAGATCAATAATGAAGCCTTGAAAGACATAGCTCTTTCACCATCCACACTCTCTCTTAAACTCTTTGATTGGATGTGTGTGGTCAAAGCTGAAAATCGTACTCTTCGAGATACTGTGCAGTCCCTAATAGCAAATACTGCAGGCCTCAGATCAAATCTAGACTTTGTTATCAGGTAGCTCAATGAACTGGAAACTATCAGAGAAAAACAATCAAAGGTTGTAGAGAGGCATTCCTCTCTAATATCTAAAACAAAAGACAAGTTGAATACTTGGGCCTTCTTGTGTAATTTTGTTGATGTTGCACCCCTTGTTGATGTTGAGTTATTGGTTAAAGGGAAGATGGATGATAAGCGTGCGAGGCGAACTCATGAATTGAACCTACGGGTCTGTGGTCTCCCCCCCAATGCAAACCCATCTACATTTGGGTACTCCTTTCTCACGAACCAGCTTGGTATCTCGGACATCACACTTGACAGGTGTTGGTTAGGCCCTAACAACTCTATTTATTCGATTTCTCTCCCTCTCTGACAGGTTGTAGGCTCTTAGGGCTAAGAGGAAGTTATTCCCTCTTCCCACCAAGATCTACTTAGATGAGGACCTCATGAAATCCCAAATGACTGAGTTGAAGCATTCTAAGAGCCTTGTGGCTAAGGCTACGCATAATGGCAAGTGGGCAATTATCTGTAACCTTGGGGTAGTTATTCATAATTTTCCTCCTAGTGGTTGGGTTTCGAGACAGGCCCCCAAGGCCGCATGATGTTCTCACCAACAGGTGGTCAAAGGTGGACCCTACTTTGACTCTTTTCTTGTCAACTACTAGAACGGTAATGATTCTTTGTGGTCCCTCTTGCGTCTCCTCCATGATGTTGTTGGTTCTACGAATATCCTATTTGTCACCGAGATGCACGAGAATCCCATTCATCCTCTTTCGAGTTTTGCTAGGTATTAGTGACTATCCACTTGTAGGGAGGTGCGGGCCTATCGTGGTGTTCGGGGCTCTGGTGGTGTGGGTTCTTTGGTTAGAGATGATCTCTTTACTACTACCTTGTTGGTCCACACCGACATCCATGCCAGATTCATGTGGATCTGTATTAGTCCTACTAGTCAGTATCAGAGGGGCATATTTATCATTGTTTGCTACTTCCCACCTGCTTCTTCCCTATGTTCCATTCACAATGTGGATGACGAGGGCCCATTCCTTGACTGGTACGAGTGCATCTCCAAGTTTCTGGCTATGGGCAACATCATTTTACTAGGGGATTTTAATGCCTAGACCAGAGATTACAAACTCCTATACACGATCACCGACTTTTGAGACAGATCACACTTGCCTAGGTCTTCAGCGCACCTTAGAGGATTATTAGGGGCCACTCTCTATTTACGGTCGTCACCTTGTCCAACTCTACGATTCCTCCAACCTGGTGACACTGAATGGCATCCCTTTCTTTTACAGTTCCAAGTTGTTCACTTGTAGACCCCACAGTTGAGGTGCTAGTGTTGTGGATTATGCCCTCACTTGTGCCCCTTTCATTCCCTCTAATCGTCGTGTCACCATCACCCACCTTCCCCTAGCAGACCATGCTCTTCTTAATCTTGTGCTTCACTTCTCCCATCGTCGTTCACCTCCTCTCCTCATCTACCCCCACTCCTGTGCCCAACAGGTGCATGTCTACTTCAGCTTCCTTGAGAGTAATGATGACCTTTTCCTCTTCCATCCCTGACGGCTCCTTCCCTTGGTTGGTTCCCTCTTGTCTTGTGAGGTCTCCATGTTTGACATTTTGGCCGCAGTGATCTGGGAGTCTGCTCTCCTCTCCATCCCCCTCTGCCCCTATTGTCGTGTTTTCCATCATAGCCCTTGCCCCATGAACCACTAGTTCAATGATGACTATAAATCCTTCCACTGCCACCTGCACTCTGCATTCTTGTTACACTCTGAGGATTTCATTAGTATTGTCGCTCCTATAGTTGTTTCCTTAGCTACAAGAAATGTTTTTTTGTTTCTTCCCAGTGTTGTTCCCTTTGGGACACTTTATCTTGCAACCCGAAGATTGTGTGGCATACTTTGATCCCCTGCTACTCCTCCCAACCCTCCACTCTCGACCTCTGCTCCCTCACCACCCATGCCTCCACTCTCTATGATATCCTTGGTCAACCTCCTATCCTCTTTACCCCGCCTCCCAACTACTACCTCTTCACCCCGTCCATCATTTGTGAGGGCATCAAATTCACGAGCTCCAATAGAGCTACGTATGAAGAGAGTTTTCAAGCTCAGCTCCTCAACCTTGGCATCCTCGTCTTGGTTTCATTTCTTCATGTGCTCTTCAATAGTGTGGTTTGCACCGGCTTCCCCAATTCATGGTCAAGGCACATCATCTATCAGATTCTCAAGATCAGCTCGGCTTTAGATCTAGGTAACTACAGAACTATCATGATTGGACAAACCTTTGCTAAGCTATATGCTACAATTTTGAACATTATTCTTTCTAGTGAGCTTGATAGGAGAGCGTACAGAGCTAGGGGTCAAGCCGATTTTTGGGCTGATTACCAAACCATGGACCATATTTTGACATTGTGAGTCATCATTAGGGAGGTTCGTCATCGCTCGACGAAAGTCTATTGTTGCTTCGTGGACTTCCATAAGGCCTTTGATACCTTCTCACGGGTTGCCCTCTTCTAGAGATTGAGAGACATGGGTATTTCAAAGATTTTGTTGACTAACATTATGAGATTATATGAGTGTTAGTGGTAGATTTAGGATGCCAGATGGTTTCTCAACCCCTACTCAGAGCACCATTAGGGTGAAATAGGGCTGCTTTCTTTCCCCCACCTTGTTTGGTATTTATATTGATGAGTTGGAGACCTTCCTTAGAGACTCCTCACTCCCTATGGACGGTTGCTACCTATATCAGGTCTTGATTTCCATTTTCTTGTTCATTGATGACATGATCCTTCTAGCCTCCTCTCTTAAAAGTCTTCAAAGACTCCTCGATGGCTTGGCCTCCTTTTGCGACCTTTGTCAACACTCTGTGAACCTGAGCAAGACTCGGGTTATGGTCTTCAACTACCTGAAGACCTCTCATCTGCACTTCTATTTCCAGGGTCATGAGATCCAGATCACTACATCATGTGTACCTTGGGGAGAGTTCTCTGGACCTCGCTTCAGTTTGAGACCCCCCATCTAGCCTAGGGTTTGCAAGGGTATGGGCTCCCTTGCCATGCTTGAGAGACAATGTTTTAGGCATCACTTCCAGGATACTTCATCAAAGTTGTCTCTCTTGGACTCCTTGGTCAGACCAATGGTTCTTTATGGCTCAGTGGTTTGGAGGTCCTCTTCTTGATTATGACTAAGCTTCCATCAAGCATACATGGACCCTTTTTCTTCGATGTATTATCAGATGTCATCGATTCACCCCCCATAGTATTGTTCTAACCGAGTTTGAGGCCCATCACTTTAGGTTGGTCACCATTTTCGATCTAATTCAATTTCTTCACCATCTTCGTAGTTTTGCTGACTCTGTGAGTGACTAGTTGAGATACTCTTACTTAGCTAATTCCTCCTCTGTCATTGTAGCGGATTCTGATCCATCCTCCTGGGCTCATTATTGGTTCACGCAAGCTTCATCTTTGTTGATCTCAATCGGGATTGATGTTGACACCTCCTTCCCTTCCAGTTATCTCTCGATGCTCCCGCCCACCTACCACCCTCACAACAAGAGTTGAAACATGTCAAACTTGACATTTATAGACAGTATATCACCACAACTTGGTGTAACCCTACAGTCGGGTTACGCCCAAAGATGGCCTTTTACGTCGAGCACTTTCTGGTCATGAGAGATGATATTATTATGCCCCCAGCTACTCTCGACGTTGGTGTCATGCGTTATGCATCTCTTTGGGCTCCTTTAGGGTTGGCTCCCATTGACTTCGGATTCAAACAAATCACCACATCGACAGAGAGGACTAGACCTATCACTTGTGTACCTTGGGCACAACCGAGTCAGAGATCCATTTTATTTTTCAATGTCCTACCTACTACAAGATTCATGGGAGATTCTATTGCTTATTTAGGGAGTGCAACTCCCTCGCATCCTTTTTCAGCTATACGGACCAGAGATGTCATGCACTAAAACCTCAAAGAGACTATGCAGCTCCACGACCACACCTTACAGCTCTTATTCCCCCAATGAGTGACCCCAATTCAGCTTATCACTACTTTCTTCTCTCCCTCGTCTCCTGCTTGTGGGACAGAGCGACCTTTTAATGACACCATCGCCAACCACTCTAGATCTGCGAGACCTCATTGTTGTTATACCTAACACCTTCCTAGCTTTTCTAGGTGGCAATTTAGGACACCTGTTCACCCTAGCTTGTACTCTTCAGTGCTTGGCTTCTTTTTACCAAGGAAAGACCCTTAGTCCTTGCCTCGTTCTTGTGCTCCTTTTTGTTTCTCTTGTTTTTCCTGCTTGTTTCTTTCCTTGGCACCGTTTGGTGCTCTTGTAGCTAGTGGTATTTTATCATGTACATTTTTTAGTCCCATAGGCCCTTGTGGTCTCTTGTTGGACATTAATTAATTATCTTATCTTATCTTATTAGATCAACACAAATGGCCACTTGACCTTCCCTTGATACACCTATGTAACCAGTTGACACCATAGTAGCCAAGTGGCATTTATTTTTCCCAGCAATTTAAAAGATTGAAGGCAACCGTTGATTCTTACATTTTTTAATTACTTTTGTGGCAAGACCTAAAAAATTCAAAATTACTTTCAGCTAATAATAAAAATTGCCACAACTGATTATTGCTATAGTCAGACACAAATAATATAATATCCCACTATACACAACCAAGAGTCAACTCAAAAATGAGAGCAAATTTTAAACTAAAAAATGAGAACAACTCTTTAAGCTAACAATCACATTTTTTTTCATATTTGATGACATTTATATATTTTACTTATTAAAAAAAATCAAATTTTAGATGTAAACTCTTATTTGATTCAAGGACAAGGCTTGAATAAAGCTACAAATTATGCATAATGACAATGTGATTAAGGTAATCATAATAATTGGAAAATAAGGAACCTTCCTAATACATGTCTAACACAATGTCCTTAAATAAAACGATAAATTATACATAATGACCATGTGCTTAAGGCGATTATAAACAATTAGGAAAAAAAGCAATCTTCCTGTACATGTCTACTACAATACACCATTAGCAGTATAATATGCCTAAAACATGCATATGTTTTATACAATCATCAATAATCTGTCAACTTCTTTTGTCTCCGCTTCTTAGAAGACCTTTTACTTCCATCATCATTTTTCCAATTGAACTTTGTGTTTTATACCATGATTTAACATGTTTAACTTTCTGTAATATCCTGAGTCTATTTTTCTCTTAAATGATCAGTAAGTCTTGGAAGAAATTTCATCAAGCAATAATCAGATATGTTCTTTTCTAAATTTTCGGAATCTGGATTCACCCAAACCACAATACAAATAGCAAATACCATGCATAGGAATTCTAACAAAACATTTGTATGACAAAGCTATCCATTTATTACTTGTGAAGACAAGAAACATACACTTGCAGCCAAACAAACTTCACCAAAATTCAGACTTTACTAATGGCATTTTAACAGATAATTGATGACATACATTTCTTCAAACATGCTGTAGACTTGCTTTCAAAAATTGCATTCAAGTCTTCATGAGCCAACAGACGACTAACCAGTTACAAGCAAATGTATTTCCAGATTTATAGAGAGCAATAGACAGCAAACTTTCAGATTGGCAAATCAGTCTCAGAACTCACTTTAAGTAGTCATATTGAATAAATGATGGCGTGGGTGTTGTGGAAGCAAACATACTAAAGCAAATCCATCCAAAGCTCTTACTTCATGTTCTATTCCAAATTTTTGGAATCTGGATTCGCCCAAAACACAATACAGATAGCAAATACCATGCATAGGAATTCTAACAAAACATTTGTATGACAAAGCTATCCATTTATTACTTGTGAAGACAAGAAACATACACTTGCAGCCAAACAAACTTCACCAAAATTCACACTTCACTAGTGGCATTTTAACAGATAATTGGTGACATACATTTCATCAAACATGCTGTCGACTTGCTTTTAAGAAATTGTATTCAAGTCTTCATCAAGCCAACAAACGACAGACCAGTTACAAGCAAATGTATTTCCAGATTTATAGAGAGCAAGAGACAGCGAACTTTAAGATTGGCAAATCAATCTCAGAACTCACTTCAAGTAGTCATATTGAATAAATGATGGCGTGGGTGTTGTGGAAGCAAACATACTAATGCAAAGCCATCCAAAGTTCTGACTTTTGCCCAATGAATCACTATACCAACTGTATACCGTTGTTTATTACCAATACAGTGACGTCAAGTAGGAGGATTGAGAGCCAAACTTATTCACTAAAATCGCAGCCTATCAGTGTTCAACATGTCCTACCACTCAACTTCCAATCTGTGTAGTATTTTTTTCAAATCATATAGATAGCCTTCTCAGTACCTACATCTAACTGCCACAATGTCTAACATAAGCCAATGAAGGAAATGTCTGCAACTGGGAAAAGATAAACATCCAGTTAGTTACTCACACCCAGAAATATATGCCAATCTACTTTAGGTGTCTAAAATGCAGACAAATAAATCTGTCAAACTGCATGACTTCTATCATCATTCCCATGAATTTTCAAACAAGAAAACAACGGAATCAATGATGGCCTGTGAATTAACCTTTAAACGCAAAATTTACCATTAGTCTCCAGATGTGAACCTCATACGAATTCATCAATCTTGAAGGTATGGGTTTCTGTCCAACCTTCATTTTTTCCAAGGGCTTTCATCCTTAGAATATCCAGTCACTGATTTCCAACAACAATGGAGTGAATAAAAATAAATCTTCAGAACACATCCCCAAATGAATGAAGAGCTCTGCTTATATAGCCTCTCAAGTTAGCAATGGGGGATAAAAGTCACTTTTATAAAACCGCTTCAATTTTATATCACTGTATATTATGAATATATTTATAAACATCCAGTAGTATTAATCTGTCCTTCATTTCACCCCAAATAAAGTTCTAATTAGAAAAAATTCCTGTTAAATAAAAAATTCCTGTTAAATACATTTATTAGCCTATTGGATGAGAAAATTACAGCCCTCCCATATTGAGATCCCTTGCCCTCCAGCAATTGCAAAGATAGATGTTGTAGAAAGTCGATTTAATTTTATGATATCACTTTATATTATAAAAGTAGCACTTGCACCAAAAGGAGGTGCAATGGGTATGCCGATAGCGATATATACTCTATGATGTATTGTTGAAGAAAATAAACAAAAGTGAATTATGAATCTTAGTAGGACATCTTAAAAATGTTTATTTTGGAGAAAACATCTTGAGAGTAAAGAGCACATTGAAGCATGAATCCACCATATTCCAAGCTTGATAGGTGGATTCATAGCATTAAATTTAATCATCATTGATTGCATTGTCTGTTTATGTCCTTCGAATGGGTCAAAAGGGACAATGACATGATGTATTGAAAGATCCCAAAAGGATCCTTTCACTGAACTGCTGTAAATTTTAATTAAAATAATAGATTTTCCTATGCCTTCCTTGTGGTCTTAGAGAATTAGACAAAAGTTGTAGAAAGATTGTTCCTTCTTTTCTGTATTTTCCAGATATAAGAATAACAATAATTAACAACAGCAGAAAATAATATAATATTCAGTCAACCAGAATAGCTACAAATTGTAGAAGGCAAGATATGTAATCAGTATGCCAGCAAAGGTGTTTACAAACAAGGAATGAAGACGCCAGCTACAAGAATGGACCAACCATGCACCAAAATGGTAGAGATGGCTGATGTAATCCAACCAACAAATCACGTGCTAACTGAAAGGCAGCCGTACAGCTGCTATAGTCATGCCAAGGCAGCAAGAAGATCCCAACGTGCCAAACAAGACCCTCAACTTGCAATGCACAAGCACCCCCAAATGCTGAACTTAGCAATCTTTGTCAACTGCTGAAACAATACTGTAGAATGCTGCTAAAACCATCTATTGGGGTTTGCGTCCCATCAGCCAGGCTCTAAAGTTTGTGTCTCAGTCCTCTAGAATCACTCTTCAGAGAAAAATCGCAAATACCAAAAATGAAGATGTAAAAGCTAATGAAAGAATAAGCCAACATCTCCTTTTATCTCTCTCTCAAAGCCAATCGAATCCTAAAGGGAGAATATGCCTTTCCCATTATTATAAAATGGCATCTTCTCAATTAAAAGGCCTTTGTGTATAGCAAAAACACCCCTTTCCTCAAATAACATAACTCTAGGTGCTCAAAGTTCTCCAGATGATGAAAACAAGTTATAATAATTCAAGACCTTTCCAACGAGCTATAACACATAGGTCTACCTAACCAGATGAAGCCAAAATCCCCTTATTACTCCAATTAGCTATATAAATAACTTTATTTTAATTTGTTTAAATGCAAACTTAGGAAATACTAAGAATATATATTTCCATTTTTTCAACTAGAAAGCCAAATTCAATTGGAATGCCAAACCAACCAAATAATCAATGAATGGGTCTTGTCACCTGCTTGTGACTGATGTCAGGCAATGTGGGCCAACTAGCAGTCCCATCCCTAAAAACTAGTGATGCTCCTAGAAACTAGGGAATATACTCTGTCACCCTAAAACTGAAACCGTATACTGGTCCCGAGGAGCTCTCAAATCTGATCACTGCCACGGCCTCTTAAATTTTAGAGAAATCCCTAAAATTAAGGAACTACCCCAACTAGCTCTCAAACTTACTGTAGAACAAATTTTGGTCATTGAGTATCCAATATGAGTCTCTATCCACCACTACTAGCCTACAAGACTCCAATAATAGGCCAACTCTCATGAATCTGGTAGTCAAACTAGAGAGGGTGTAGTTAGAATAAAGTAACTATTATGTTAGTACTTGTTAAAGCTAGTTGGTTTGGGTAGTTAGGTGGTAAGGAAATGCGTCAATTGGTTCCCAACTAACTGACCCTTCTATAAATGTTGGAAACATTGGTATTGTACGGATGTTGGTTTTTGGTATTAATAAAGAAATCATTTCCTTGCCTATTGGTATTGTGGTATGAATGGTATGTTCTAAATTGCACTTCATATGTATCAGTTGGATTATTCTATATATCTATGAGAAAGTTTGTGATATTTCAATCTACATTTTTGGCATCGTTGTCTAAGTCTGAACCTGGAGGTTGGCAGGATGGAGTAATGGGAAGGCCCTTTGTACCACTCATCCAAGTAACAGATAGTAACAGGGAAGAGGAGGAAATAACTAGGGAAGATCAATTGACACATGATTTGGTAATCACCTGGGAAGTTGCTGTCAATCAATACGTTCAAAGGGAAGCCCATGAAAGAACGATCCCTGAGGGTATGGTATGCAATGAACTTTCAGTGCCACCAACAGTGTATGATCTCGTAGGAGAGATCCCTCGCCTATTAGCACAAAATTTGTTACAAGTGGAAGAGGAAAGAGCGGAGACACAAAGGAAAAGGAGGAGACAACAAGTACTACAACAATTTGCAGAAAGGAGGACAAGGGAGTGCAAAGAACATGAAAATTCCAAAAAAGGAAACAAACATTAAAATGATTCATGCCCCTAATTCCTAATATATATCCCAGGTGGGCACAGGGAGAAGAAACTAAGGAAGAAATCGCCTTGAGGATACTACATCTCCAGCAGCAACAGGAGAGACGTCGTAACTAGAAAGGAGGATAAGGGGATTCCACGAGAACCTAGGAAGGATTGATCGAGAATACAATTGAAGGTATAGCAAATTTGGTCATCTCTGAGACACCAACGAGGAAGTTGGCATACAAAAACCCAAAGACACCAGCAGGAGGAGACTTTCAACAGGAGCAAAGTCAAGAAGGGGATACTTTCAGTAGTTCCTCCTTAAGAACGAACTTCCAATCAGGAGGGAGTGTTCCATCGAGAGGGAGTGTTCCATCCAGAAGTTTTCATCCGTAAGTGTTCCATCCAAAGGCGTTCCAATCGAAAGTGTTCCATCAGGGGGTGTTCCATCGGGAGGCGTTCCATCGAGAGGTGTTCCATTGGGAGGTGTTCACATAATGGCAATAGACAAACAAAAATTACCAAGGTTCACAAGGGACAACTCAGAGGACCCTGCTCACCATTGTAAAACATGTATAACAATATGGCAGGTGAATGGACAAAATGACGCGGCAGAATGGCTAAAAGTCTTTCTAGCTGCATTAAGGGGTATTGTCATTGATTGGTATACGAACTTGGAGGCAAGAAAGAAAAACACATGGAATAACATCCGCACAGCCTTTGAGGAAGAATTCAGAAGCCTGAGAGATGACGATGAAGTAGTAACGAAGATCTATAACACAAGACAAGGGAAGAGTGAATATTTCAAAGCCAATGGCAAAAGAATGAAAGAGCTGATAGGAAAACTAGATAACAAGCCAACAGATAGACTAAAGAAACAATGGTTTATCGAAGGATTAACACCATCTCTCAAGAGAAAGATGAAGATAGTCTCACCATCTACCTTTGCAAATGCATGTACCCATGCCATGGACATAGAGAGTGAGAGTAAAACTTCCAAGGCAAGAAGGCATGGAAGTTCAAGTGAAAGCTTGGAGGAGAGCGAAGAACAATCTAAAACCATTCAGGCCCTGAGGAAAGACCTAAGGCATTTGATGAAGGAGGTGGCAAGGAGCAAGGAAGAAAAGAAAGAAGGGAGAGAACTTTGGTGTGTGGAGTGTGAAAAAGAAGGCCATACTAAGGGAGCATGCCCGAAGAAAGCATTTTGTGAGATCTGCCAGGTACTGGGGCACGAAATTAAAGATTGCCCCTATAATTTGAAAACAAGAAATGCCCAAGTATTCCTAATCCAAGGGGGGCAATCCACACCTCCTTCCACTCTGCCGAAGAACACAAATACAAAAGCCTCCCCAGGGGGATATAGAAACAATAGGAGAGGAAGCAACAATAATAGTAACAATAATAGCGCAACACACATTGTGGCGGCCACTCCAGTATGATTCTAAGGGAGGCCAATGATTTAATATAGAAGATGTAATGAATAGGGACACTTTGCCCAAGATTGTCAAAGCAGAGGACAAAATGGAGGGATGCTCTGTAAATGGTGTGGGCCAGGCAACCATGAGGATGCCAATTGCCCAACACAAAAGGGAGTAAATATGCTAGACATTGATGATCCAAAAGGCGAGATTCTTGCAGTCACCAGGATGCAGACCAAGAAATTAACCTATCCAAATGCTAGTACGGAAACTAAAAGATTTCAGGAAACAAAGAAACACATTCAAGATAGCATGAGAGAGGAAGGCAAAGTAAAACCAAAGAAACCTACTTCAAATAGAGGTGTAACGAATATTGTGCGGCAAGTCCTGCAAGCTACTATCCAAGTGAAAATAGGTGATCTATTAGAAACACTACCCCAACTGCAAGTAGCGCTAACATAGGGGGTAAACCCAAAAGGGATAACCCCAAAGAAAGAAAAGGAGGGAGAAGTACACACAGAAGACAATACATTATTCACGATAGGGATGGGGAGAGCACCTGTCGTAGTAGAGATGGAGATACTAAGGTGTAAACTCTCAAATACTATTGTGGATGGAGGTTCCAGTGTAAATGTCTTATCAGAAGAAACATGGAAGGAAATAGGGAAGCCTACACTCTGGTCTCCAACATTTCAACTAGTAGAAGCGGACCAACATGGAATCAAGAGTAAAGGGATGCTGATGGGACAAAAAGTCATAGTTGGTACGCAACAATTCCTTATTGATTTTGTGGTTATCACTCTAGAGAAGAAAGGATACAATGCCCTATTAGGGAGGGGATGGCTGGTCGTAGCAAAAGCTACCCATAATTGGAAGCAAAAAACTCTATATATTGAGTCAAAAGGAAGAAAGTACATCATAGACCTCAAGAACCAGTTAGTAAGTCAGGACTTGGCTTCAAACTCCAAAGAAGAAGACTATAGGGGGATGGAACCAGATGAAGAAGGAATACTAAGATTAGGGGAATGCTCAGAAGACGACACAAGTTCCCTTAACGGATTATTTCATTGGTAAGTGGGAGACTATGAAGTTTTCCATGCGGAATGTAATATGCTAGAGGTACAAGAATCTGAATCAAAGGAACAATACCTAGAAGGATACACAAAGTATAAGGAAGGGATGACAACCCTCAACAAGACACTTGCACACATTTTTGAACAGAAGGTGGAATATGAAGAGGCCAAGCTCCAAACATTGAACCTCGGAGAAGGAGATCAACCCAAGGAAATATGGATAGGAGATGATTGGGACCCAGTATTGAAAGCAGCAGCTGTTAGAATCTTCTTAGAGTATAAGGACGTTTTTGCTTGGATGTACAAAGACTTGAAGGGAGTACCTCCAGAACTGTACGTCCATTGGATCCTATTGGTACTCGAAGCAAGACCAATATGGAAAAGACCTTATAGAAGGAATAAAAACTATGCAGAAAGGGTCGAGGAAGAAATCACAAAGATGTTAGAAGAAGGGATAATATTCAAAGTACAAATGAGTGAATGGGTATCTCCTATAGTCATATCACTTAAGAAGGATGGTGCTCAAATTCGGATATGTGTAGATTTCAGATGTTTGAACATAGTAACAATAAAAGACCCATTTCCCATTCCGTTTATGGATAGCATTTTGGAGGAGGTAGCCGGTCATGAGATGTATTCCTTCATGGACAGATTTTCAGGATATAATGAAATTAGCATTGTGGAGGAAGATAAACTAAAAACTACATTTGTGGTTGAAGACAAGGTATATGCTTATAATAGGATGCCCTTTGGTCTATGCAATGCACCAACCACGTTTCAGAGGATAATACTACATATCTTTGATGGAATGTCTATGGGAAACTTCAAAGCATTCCTAGATGACTAGTCGTTTTACAATGGGCAGAAGCAACACCTCAAATTCTGGGAGAATGCATGGAGAAATGTCGAAGAGCAAGATTAGCTCTCAATTCGAAAAAATTCAGGTTCACGGTTCCATATGGGAGGCTGCTTGGCCATATTGTGTGCAAAGAAGGATTGAAGACAGATCTTGATAAGATCAAGGTGATTTTGGAAATGGAAGCGTTGTCCAATGTAACAGGTATCAACTCATTTCTAGGTTATGTAGGATATTATAGAAGATTTATAAAAGGATTTGTTGAAGTATCAATGCTGTTAAAAAGATTAACCAAGAAAGGCGAGCAATTCGGGTGGAAGGAAGAGCATGAAGAGGCCTTCCAAGAACTGAAGAAAAGATTAGTCGGGGCCCCTATTCTCATATATCCTGACTAGGGCAAAGAATTGTGTCCATGCGGATGCCTCCAATTATGCAATAGGTGCCACTTTGGCACAAACAAGGAAGGAAGGGCTAGATCATCCTATATATTTTGCAAGCAGGCTCCTATCTAAAGCAGAGAGCAACTACAGTACCACGGAGAGGGAAGCATTAGGTATGGTGTATGCAGTGCAGAAATTCAGACATTACTTACTAGCTACACCCCTTACATTTTTTGTTGACCACCAAGAACTAATGTATTTAGTGAATAAACCGATGATTCAAGGGAGAGTAAGTAGATGGCTAATTCTACTGCAAAAGTTTACATTTAAAATTATAGTAAGGCTGGGAAAATCTCACGTGATTACTGATCAGTTGTCAAGGATTAAGTCAAGGGAAGCTTCGGTAAGTGGGGTGTGAGGATTTTTTAGATGCACACCTATTTCAGATTGCAATGTTACCTCAATGGTACGAAAAAATTGGACACTACTTATCAACAGCTACCTTTCTGAAGGAAATGCCTACAAT
This sequence comes from Cupressus sempervirens, assembly GCA_028749045.1. Lineage (NCBI taxonomy): Eukaryota > Viridiplantae > Streptophyta > Pinopsida > Cupressales > Cupressaceae > Cupressus > Cupressus sempervirens. The sequence goes on from CM053789.1 coordinate 211,723,834, forward strand.
AGAAAGGAGAAAAATTGCCTTAAAAAGTAGCACATTCTAGCTAATTGAAGGGTTATTATACAAAATAGAACCGGATGGAATATTGAGGAGATGTGTAATGAAGGAAGAAATTCCAAGGTCTTGAGCGAGGCCCATGAAGGACTGGCGGGAGCTCACATGGGACCAAATGCTATGGCAAGGAAGGTACATTTGGGAGGACTATGGTGGTCGATATTGTTCGCAGATGCAAGTGAATGGGTATTGAGTTGTGACACTTGTCAAAGAGTAGGAAGGCTACTCAAAAGAGACTTCATGCCATTATTTCCATCCAAACCTCAAGAATTATTTGAATGGTGGGGGCTAGATTTTGTGGGACCATTACCCATAAGAAAAAGTCATCGGTGTAAGTACATAGTGGTGGCAACAGAGCACTTAACGAAACGGCTAAAGTACGGGATCTTTCAGACAATACTGCTCTCAACACAGCCAGATTTTTGTATGAGCAAATAGTCACCAAATTCGGGATTCCACTCCAGCTAACAAGTGACCAAGAAGTACATTTTGTCAATCATACCATCAAAAGGATGACAAGTATAAAAAATTTCATTCTTTATCCAGTCCTTATTATCCAAGAGCAAATGGCCAAGCCAAGGCTATGAACAAAGTAATAGTGGCAATCCTATATAAAACTTGTGGAGTCGAAGGGCACGATTGGGAAGAGTGAATCCCGGTAGTGGTACGGGCATACAAGACCTCATGTAAGGCCATTACTGGACATACCCCCTTTTACCTTATGTATGGATAGGATGTCGTGGTGCCAATGGAACATGCAGTACCAAGCTTACGGGTGGCAGTTGAAAACAGATTGGGGGAGGAGGAGAGCCTTAAGGAGTGACTCTGTAACTTACTCAAACTGGATGAAAGGAGCAAATTTGCTCAATGGAGTAAAGAGGTGGCCCAGCAAAGGAAAAAAATTTGGCATGACAAACATTTAAAGAAAATGGATTTTAAACAAGGAGAATTGGTACTAAGATGCAATGGGAAAAATGAAATAAAACTAAGAAAATTTAGAGTCTGATGGCTAGGTCATTTAAAATATTAGAAATAAAGTAAAATGAAGCAATCAAGCCATCTACATTGGATAACAAACCTATTGGAGACCTACTAAATGGGTCTAAGTTAAAGAAATATGAGAAAAGAAATAAATTGGCAAGTACCTATTTTATAAATACAAAAGAGGAAAAAAGACAAAAAACAAAAAGTGAAAGTGATGGAGTTTAAAAACATCCCTACAATTGCTAAAGACGGAGACGGAAGTGCCAAAAAAGGACAAGAAGAGGTAGCTGAAATGGCCATACAGACTACAGTACAATAGGAGGCAAGTGGAGAAATAGTCGTATGGACATCAAAGAGGATAGAAGAACTTGCATGGACTGCCGTAAAACAAGAGGGCAAGGTGGCTAGAGCATTAGCCATACGGACACCAAAACAAACAAGGTTAAACGAGAGAGAAAAGACCATCGTACGACAACCTTGCGTACGGCAGATCAGTAGGCAACTTTGTGTACAGCAACACCATCCCATATGGCAGCAGCATCTCATACGGCAAATTCTTGTCAGGCAAAATCCTGTACGGAAACATCAATTCTAGCCTCCATACTTATAGAAAAATTCCATACTATGGCATCATTCTAGGCAAGAGACTGTACGGCATACCTCCGTACTACACACTTCCATACTAAAAAATTCCGTACTGTAACAATAGGTCGGATGGTAAAAGACAGTGCAAGTGACGGTACCTGTCAATTCGGAGAACGAAGAAGGGCTTTGTGGCAGACAGTTACATCGTAAGAACAGGTGGTACAGTTGGTACAAGTGGCATATACAACCAATTAAAAAGATCTGGGAACTCACACAGCAACACACAATGGTGAAACTAAGCATTGGAAATCCGAGCAAGGGAAACATTATCGACTCCAAAAAGAAGAAATATGTCATATTGCAAGCAAAGGAGGTGAGGAAGATGACAAAAATTAAAGGGAAAGTGGCATAGAAAATCACCATCACTGCTGAAAATATTACATTTGAAAGTGTGATGGGAAACGAGTGCAGGACTTGGAGGGAAAAAGCAAAAGTAGACTATCCTTTGAAGAAAGCGTTATGTACAGCAGAGGTAGATAAAATCATTTTCATGCCCATTTTTTAATTAAAAGAGTTTAAGTCTATACTACAAAATTTAATCATAGGGTATGCGAAATCAAGTCATAAATTTGTAGTACAGTATTTCCAACAACAGGTGATAGTTTCTTATGTAGTAGAAGAAATAAGTATGGTTTTCGGAATTCCTAACAGAGGGCAAGAAGTGGAAAAAAATTCTATGACAGTAGAAGACAAGAAAAAATGGTTGAAATTAATGTGCTGAAGGGATCTTACAAGCTTGGAATGGGAAGGAATCTGCAAGAACAGTTGGGGTCTGAAGAAAATCTTCATAGCAAATGATTAATGCCGTTGTGTGGTAGATTTGGTTAAAAGCAAGCTCATTGCGGGCAGCCATACTTCTCACATTGCCCTGTGGATGTTACCTATAGTGGATAGATTATACAAAGGGCGGACATATAACTGGGCTAAATTGCTTTCTGATAGGCTTCGAAAATTCATGGAGTTGAAACATAAAGCCTTTTATATGCCTCATCATACAGTGGCTTTGTTTTTAGAGGCACTATGCACTCAAATGAGTAGCGAACACCAAGGGACTCTGGTACCGACTAGCAGAGTGGAACCCTACAAGCCCGCTATGATCTATTGGCTCCATCTGGATACCATGGATGTGAGATCTTACAATGGAGGTGAACCTAAGAAAAAGAAACTGAAAAAAATAGTAGCGATCAAAGAAGTAGAAGAGAAGAGGATGACGAAAGTTCAGAAGCAAAAGGCAGCGATATGGATTCATCCTCCTCCAACTCATAGGAGACGGAGATCTGCCTAAGTCATCTACAGGGGACTCTATAGGTGGTGACGATTCTACCACCCACAGAGGGACCACTTCCAGCCGGAGTAGTAGAACCTCCTGAACTTTACCAGAAACCACCTAGTGATTCCAACAAAGTTGAGGTAGCAAATACTTCCAACCCAAATAAAGCGGGAGCTAAGGAACAGGTGGCAAGCAAAAAATTCCAACATGGAGGGCTTCTAGGTTATCAGTTTCAAAGATGGCGTCACTTATCTTTCCGGAACAGCCCTCCCATGCTAAAGTCATAGATTCAAGGTGCCAAACAAAGTGTGCCCATAAAGTGAGGTTACAAACACCTCTTGGTCCAGAAGTAGTCCATCTAGTTGCTCTTGTGGTACAACTAGTAGGAGAGGAGAAATCTAGGAACATTCACACCCAAGGTAGCATGGCAACACTAGCTGGTGCGGATGTGACTGATACCGTCCTGGAGGAAACGAACAAGTTACTCGAACAGGAAGGCATGGTGTCTTCACCCATAGAGACGGTTGTTGAGGAGCAGGTTGAGATACAAACTGAGTGCAGGGAACCACCAGAAATAGCCTCTTTTGCAATCAAGGCCGAACTGTTCCTCGTTGAGTTTCATGCCATGGAGCAACCTACTCGGAAGATTGTGGAGCAGGCCAAGGCTCATAATTTGGAGACCATCATCACTGCAACAGAAATGTCGGCCACCTTTATGCAGACTAACTACCACACAAATTGGGGACTACTAGAATAGGGTGGCTATTCAAAGGAGAACATAGCTACCACATGGACAGACAACTCTACCATTTCCATGGGACAGGAAGAATCGCCTCCCCTAGAGGCGTTGACAGCAATGGAGATTGCCTTTCGAGGAACCTTTTTGGAACTTCAAAAGGAGAAAAACTTAGCTAAAGTTTGGGGGCTAGAAAGAGAGTCTTCAACAGCAATGGGCAGCGAAGAAAGTTGCTATGTAGGAAGCCTGGAACAAAGAAAAAGCGAAATTGGAGAGCAAGATCACTATGGCATAAGCTAAAAGGATGGATGCACTACAGGTATTGCAAGGCGTTCAGACAAAGTAGAAGACAACTGAGTGAGATCTGCAACAGCGACGGGGAACTCCGAGCACAGAGATGTCCTCCCATCCTCTTCAAGTCAAAGTTGTTTTTGTTGGTTTCATGTTCGACAATCGTCTAGAAGATGACTTTTTTTGGGGGGGCGGGGATAAATGTAGTCAGAATAAAGTATCTATTATGTTAGTACTTGTTAAAGCTAGTCGGGTTGGGTAGTTAGGTGGTAAGGAAATGCGTCGGTCGGTTCCCAACTAACTGACCCTTCTATAAATGTCGGAAACATTGGTATTGTATGGACATTTGTTTTTGGTATTAATAAAGAAATCATTTCCTTGCCTACTGGTATTGTGGTATGAATGGTATGTTCTAAATTGCACTTCATATGTATCAGTTGGATTATTCTATATATCAATGAGAAAGTGTGTGATATTCCAATCTACAAAGGGGGCATGATAGTCCTCCACTCTCAGAGATGCTTGCCCACAAGCAACTGCAACGTTGGATCCTGCAAAATGGACCCACCCTCCTAGGTGACATCCTCTATAGGTAGACCTCTCCAGCTCACCAAGTACTCCCGAATCACCCTACTCAATCGTCTCTCCCTGACCTCCAGAATCTCCTCAGAGACCAAAGTCAATTTACCCTCTTCATCCAAAGGAGGTAAATTGCATGATTCTATAATATGCTGCCCCAATGCCTTCTTAAGGCATGATACGTGGAACACAATATGAACCCTACTATTTGGCGGTAACTCGACCTCATAGGCCACCTCTCCAACTCGTCGGACTACTCTGTAAGGTCCATAAAAATGAGGCTTGAGCTTTTGAACTGCTCCCTATTTAAAACTGCTCTGTCTGTAAGGTTGTAGACGAAGGAAAATCATGTCACCCATCTCAAATGTTCTCTCCATCTTGTGTCAATCAGCGTACATCTTCTGCTAATTCTAAGCATGCTACAAGTTCTCCATGAGAGATCTCATGATATCTTAGTTCTCCTGTAACCAATCCTGTGCCAAGGGAACTCTGTTGCCACTAAAAGCCAAATCAACAAAAGATAATGGCTCATAGCCATAAAGAGCTCTGAAGGGAGTCATGTCAATGGACATGTCGTGCGTAGTATTATGACAATATTCGCCCAAATACAGCCAATGCACCCATGCCTTTTTCTGCCCTGACACAGTTGCACAAATACCCCTCCACCCACTTATTAACTACCTCAGTCTATCCATCCGTCTGAGGATGGTAGCTAGTGCTGGGAGTCAACTCCGTGCCTACTAGCTTGAAAAGTTCCTGTCAAAAGGAACTCATAAACCTGTTGTCCCTGTCACTCACTATGGTCTTGGCAAGAGCATGGAGTCTAAATATCTCTCTAAAAAACAACTCAGCTACCTGTGAATTTGTGAAGTCCACTACAATAGGAAAGAAGTGGGCATGCTTAATCAACTTGTTTACCACAACATAAATACAATCCTTCCTTTGAACTCAAGGAAGACCTATAATGAAGTCCATAGATATTCCTGTCCACTTCTGCTCCGATATAGGCAGAGGTTGCAACAATCCAACTAGAAAAATATGCTCTAACTTGTTAAGCTAACAAGTCATGCATTCACGAACATGGCATAAGACATTATCCTTGAGACCCTTCCAAGAGAATCTCTCTCGTACCACCCTATAGGTCTTACCATAACCCGAGTGTCCTGTTGTAGGAGTATCATGGTAAGCATGCAAAACATGCTCCTTCAACTTTGATTCAAGAACAAGGTAGACCCTACCATTGTAGTAGATGACATCATCCACTACACTATATCCGTCATTCTATGTCAACCCATCCATGATCTCACAAGCATGCTGATTTTTGGAATACTGAACTAAAAGTTGAGCCTTTCAATTTGCTGAAATATGGCTCAATGAACATAGGGCAGCAAGTAATGGCTTCTTGGAAAGTGCATCAACAACTGTATTGTTCTTCCCTTTGATGAACTCTACGTCAATACACATTTGCAAAGTCCCATCCTTCTTCTTAAAATGCACCACAGAAGAAGCAAAAGGGCCAGAGCTAGGGCAAATGAATCCCATATCCAATAACTCATGGATGGTCCTCTCAATCTTATCCTTGTATCCTCTAGGATGACGATGTGGGGTAGTAATCATGGGCTTAGCCCCATCCTCCATCTCTATCCCATGCTTGAAACCTCTATCAGGAAGTACACCAGGAGGTATGTCACCAAAGACACAACCATGTCAGTCCATCATTGACCGTATGTCTACATGAAAGGAGGCCTTGCCATCCTGAGGTGTAGGTATTTTGGACTTCACAAAACAATGTGTAGCCCAAAGTATGTCATCATAACGAATGATAGTCTCCATCCTGCGGGAAGTTGCCTTCTCAGGACTACTGTTTGAAGCCGCCTTCAAGATAGTCTTCTTCCTTCGAGAAAGAAACTCCAACTACATGTGATGGTGATCAATGATGTATCGCCCAATACCCTCTAACCACCGCATGCCCAAAACTACATCACAATCCTCTAGCAATAGCACATAAAAGTCATCTGTCAAAGTATAGTCCCCCATCTGTATGCTAAGCTGAGGAATCCTCTAAGTATAGCTCCAAACAACACCGTCTGCAACCTTCACTCCAAAACTAACAAACTGCTCCGACTGGAACCCACACTTGTCAACTAGCTTCTGGTCAATAAAGTTGTGCGTGGCACCTATGTCTACTAAGCTCATAACCTGTTGGCCTCTCAATGTACCTTTCAAACGAAAGGCATGAAATCTGGGATAACTAGAGAGAGTAGCCATAGTCACTTTAGCTGATGCCAAAGGCTCCAGAGTGTCTAGCCCTAACTGTGGGTGTTCTTGCTCAACCTCCTCCAGACTATCCTCAATATTAGTATCAAGTACCTCCTCATCGCCTATCTCAAATGTCATCTCTATCAAATGAACCTCACTTTTACTACAGCAACAATGTCCAGGCTCCCATGGCTCCTTATAGGAGAAGCGTAGTTTCTTCCTCCTCCACTCATTCCTCGACTCCTAGTCCATCCTGAGTGGTCTAGAAGTTGGTTCCCCTCTGCCCTGGGAAGTGTTGGCATTCTAGGGAGGCTGACAATCCCTGAAAGGTTTCTTATCTACCTAAAAAGGAGTAGGAGGGGTGTTCAATCTAAATGTAACATCAATGGCCTCCTTGAGGGTGGTTGGTCTGAATGCTCGTACTAGTCCCTTCAGTCTGTCCTACAAACCCTCTATATACAACATCACATGACTATGAAACATGTTCGGAACCATGATTGCAATACGTTAGAACTCATTCACAAAAGACTCCACATTCCTTGTCTGCCTAATATGTGCCAACTCCCAGTAGTAAAGATATGTGTCTTTATGATCAAACCTAGCAATGAGCCACTCAATGAATTCAGCATAGAAGTGAACCATAGTGTGATCCTGGGTGACCAATCCATGGTGCCACCAATCATAGGCAACCTTGTCTAAATGCAAAACCACAAACTATATAGCCTCTCTCTTAGGCATAGGTCTCAATGATAAATAGATATCCAACTTGTGCACCCAAGCTAGTGCACTCATATCACCCGTGCCATCATAGGTGGCCAGTGTGATCTTCCCAGTGGCTCTATTGACGTCATTGTTCCGTTGTGGTTTGTAGCCCCTATCTCCTCTGAACTTGGTGTTATCCCTATGTTGTGCACAATACTGTGGAAAAGGAAAAACATCCCTAACCTCTGGGGGTAGAGTTCTCCATTCAGTTGTAGCTACCATGACTAAATCCTAGAATCCAACCTCAAGTGGCTCCACCTGTGTCGGTTACTCAACTTGCCCAAACTTAGGCAATAATGGTCTATCTTGAGCAGGAATATGTGGGTGTTCCTGCTTATGGGAATGAAGGGAACTCTCTGCTGAGACATGGGATTAATGATTGTGCTAGCTTCCCATAACGGAAATTGACCTGGTTCCCTATCTTTCCTATCTACCTCTACATCTATCCAATTTCATCTACTCCAAGGTATCCTGTAATCTGTCCAATGTTTGGACTATCCTGGGCTGCGAAACAATCAGAGTTCTCATGAGCTCTCTCTCCTTTGCTTCTCTAGGCATGTCGTCACCAGCAACACCCTGTGCCTCAACCATAGCTGGTGTCATTGTGTCTCTAGCAGCCTCTACTCGCCACAAGTTTCTCCTACGCTCATAAAACCTATGTATTTCTCCACAAGGATGCATAGAAGATATATATATATAAATGTCAACTGCTAAAATGAATTATCAAGCCCTTTTTTGTAACCTGTTGTGATAATTTCACTGAAACCCTATAGGCTAGCAAGATTCAGGCTCTAATACCACTGAAAGATCCCGAAAGCATCATTTCACTGAACTTTTGTAAATTTTAATTAAAATAATAGATTTTCCTTGTGGTCTTAGAGAATTAGACAAAAGTTGCAGAAAGATTGTTTCTTCTTTTTTGTATTTTCCAGATATAAGTAAAACAATAATTAACAGCAGCAACAAATAATATAACATTCAGTCAACCAAAATAGCTACAAATCGTAGTAGGCAAGATATGTAATCAGCATGCCAGCAAAGGTGTTTACAAACAAGGAATAAAGACACCAGCTGCAAGAATGGACCAGCCACACACCAAAAAGGTAGAGATGGCTGACATAATCCAACCAACATTTCACGTGCCAGCTGAAAGGTAGTCGTATGGCTGCTATAGCCATGCCAAGGTAGCAAGAAAATCCCAACATGACAAACAAGACCCTCAATGTGTAATGCACAAGCATCCCCAAACGCTGAACTTAACAATCTTTGTCAAATGGTGAAACGATACTGTAGAATGTTGCTCAAACCATCTATTGGGGTTTGCATCCCAATAGCTAAGCTCTAGGGTTTGCATCCCAATCCTCTAGAATTGCTCTTCAGAGAAAAACCGTAAATACCAAGAATGAAGATGTAGAAGATAATGAAAGAATGAGCCAACATCTCTTTTTATCTCCCTCTCAAAGCTAATCAACCCCTAAAGGGAGTATATGCCTTTCCCTTTATTATAAAATGCATCTTCTCAATTAAAAGGCCTTTATGTAGAGGAAAAGCACCCCTTTCCTCAAATAACATTACTCTGGGTGCCCAAAGGTCTCTGGATGATGAAAATAAGTTATAATAATTCAACACCTTTCCAATGAACTATAACACATAGGCCTGCCTGACCAGATGAAACCAAAATCCCCTTATTACTCCAATTAGCTATATAAATAGCTTTATTTTAATTTATTTAAACGCAAACTTAGGAAATATCAAAAATGATTCTTTTTATTTAATTGGAAAGCCAAATCAACCAAATAGTCAGTAAACGGGTCCTGCCAGCTGCCTGTGAGTGATGTCAAGCAATGTGGGCCAACTAGCAGTCCCATCTCTAAAGACTAGGGATGCTCCTAGAAACTACGGAATATACCCTGTCAGCCTGAAACTGAAACCGTATACTAGTCCTAAGGAGCCTCAAATCTGATTACTGCCACAACCTCCTAAATTCTAAGAAAATCCCTAAAATTAAGGAAATGCCCCAAGTGGCTCTCAAACTGATTGGAGAACCAACTTTGGTCACTGAGTATCTAGTATGAGTCTCTATCCACCACTGCTACCCTACGAGACTCCAATAATAGGCCAACTCTCATGACTCTGCTAGTTAGACTAGAAAGGGGATATGACATGTATGTTCCAAAAGAAGGAATCATGGTACATATTTAAAAAAATATAGAGTGCACTGTTTTAGAAACGAATACAATTTATTTGAAAAAAAAAATCCTGGAATGTTCCTTGTAGTAATAAATTTTGATAGAAAGTGGATATTATTGTGCCTAAAGAAATATAATGAAAAATAGTATTTGTTGTTGAATGTAATTGTTCATAACAGTAGGATTGGAGAAGCCGCTAAGCACAATTAATTAGGAGTTATAATGCATGTAGAAAATAGAAAACTTGAAGTTCCTACTATGAAAATAAAATTTTGAGTGCATCATTCTAAAAACAAATAAAATTATTTTAAAAATAGTTTTTTTTTTTTTGAATGTTTCATCTCGTAGTCACAAACTATTTTGGTTACAACATAGATATTAAATTATTTTCAATGAAGATTATAACGAACGCTTGCACCAAATGAGGTGCAACTATGTAGCCAATAGCAATCTATGCAACTATTTTTTCTGAAACTATTAAATCCATTAGTACTGTAACTTTTGTGAAACTATTCAACCCACTGGTACTGTAAGAAATAAGTTAATCTAAAGAAGAAAATAACATTTTGTTCATCTTTAATGAGAATCTATATTCTATATTTAAAAACCTGCAACACATCTTTTTCTCTATTAGAAAACCTGCTACACATCTTAAGGCTGCAGGTGCTAGTTGTAGTGCAAACTTATATTTACAGATTATTATCATCACTAATTATCTCTGCAAGAATATTATTTCTAACTGAAATGATGGAAATGATTTTCCAACAATCTTGGAGATAAACTTTCTCACATGTGGCAATCATCACATATCCGAAGAGTTTTGACAACTTGAATAAATGTTCCAGGGAGTGTACAAAAATCCAAATGCAACCACCAACTTCCCCCTATCATGGAAGAAGAATTATTCTTTTCCTTCCTCCTCCACATCAGTTAGTACACATCTTGAACTTGGAGGGTACCCTGCTGCCTTCATCTCCCGAGACAGCCTTCATAACTTTGTATAGATCTCTTGTGTGTGTGAGTGTGATCTAAGCATGTAACATTCTTTGATCTTCAATCCAACTACATCCAGATATCTTTTTAATTCCTTTATCTTTCATCAACCCTCTAACTCTTTGAACCTACTCCCACTTGCATGACTGGGAAATCAACATTCAAATATGCAACAATGGCTGTTCATCCCCTATTCTAAAGCTCTCAAGTTGGCACAGGCTAGGAGGACACTTGCAGAGTGGCTTTACACCAGATAATCACATTTTCTTAAAAGTTTACAGGCCTTTTCAACAAACCCATTTTGTGCATAGCTTGCAAGCATTATGGTCCACGAAATTGCATCCCTTTGAAGAATTTCCTTAAAAAGCCTTAAAGCCTCATCAAGATCACCATTTTGTGCATATCCTGCAACCAATGAATTCCAAAAAAATTACGTCTTTATGAGACATTTTGTCAGACAGTTAACGTGTCTACTATTGCACTTACAAATATAAAATCTGATGAAAATTTGCTTTCTATTATGCTTCAACAGATATCTATACATTGTTCAGAAGCCTTAGTTTTTGTTGCTCTCAATCAACATCATGAGAATTCAACAGAAACAGCGCAATTCTTGAGTAAACTTCCTGATATCAAACAATATCCCGGGTGCTGGCTTCACCACAAACACTCCACAGAAGGAAAACTGCAGTAACTGTTCCACAAATAAGATGAAATTGGTCCTTGGAGGCTCTCTATTTAGATTAGAGCAGGTGGAAGCTGTAGACTGCTAAGATAATAGAGAGATTAAATTATAATAACATGGTGAGAAACTTAATTTATCATGCAGTACTCAATGAAATTGCCACAAACACACATAGGTTTTTAAGGGAACTCTGTGTAAGAAAACATCAGAATGGAATCCACATCTAGTTATTTCTTCATGAATCAGGGCGCCCTTTTCCAGAGCTGCCAAATTCACACAAGTAGACAGAACAATAGAAAAGCTTTAGGACTTCCGCTCACCCTCCATTATGAGTGTTTGGGCAATGATAAGTGTTCAGGATACCACATCCATTGAGGAATTTCGTCAAACATTTTACACATGCAATCTCCACATTAACACATTTTGCATACATGTCTACCAGGGAACTTTGTACAAATACATGTTTCTCAAATTGGTTTGGGCAAGCATTAGTTAACCCTTTGTTAAATATTTTCACTCAAAGGTTATTCTGTGTGCAAGCATTCGCAAAAGGGAAACTAGAATGGGTTATGCGATGTTAAACTTGAGGAGAGAGAAACTATTTTAGTGTACAACTATAAACATTAGTGAATAGAAAAATCAAAGTATTGGGTATAGTTTGTTGGAAAATTGACTTCTGATGGGTGGAAGAGAAAGCGATAGCCACCACTCATCACGTTCTCAAGGGACTCCGCACTACAAATAGCATGACTAAAGACATGATTCATAAAGTGGGAAGCTGTTGTCGAGGTCAGGGTCGTTGAGGAAGGTGAGGCTTGTGAGGGAGTGCTTGCATGCGTGGGTGATGGAGTACGAGCTTCTTCACTCTGTCTATTTTCAACGACTGCCCAACCAAAAAAAGTATCAAAGGGATGTTCAAAGCTCTACCACCGCTTCAGTTCAGGGAGTCGAAGAGGAGCATATTTTTGTCGATGTGAAGTTTGATCCCATTGACACCCATGTTGGAAGTGTTGATCACAAAGACAAGGGTGGCGCAGGCATGAAAGAGATGGAGATTTCCATCAAAGGTGAAGTTGAGAATGCTTTCGTCGGGCAAGGGATCATTTGTATTGGCAGTCCAGAAAATTCACCACCACCAATCAAACCGTGAGACACGAGGATCTTCCTGGGAGGTTATTTCCAAATAAAATAGCCTATCGGCTAATAAATTCAACTTTATAAACCATCCAATTATATTAACTTCTCCATTTCACCCCAAATAAAGCTATGAATGGAAATCATCCCTTTTAAATTAATTTATTAGCCCATGAAGATAAGAAATTTACAGTGCTCATTGCCTAAGAAAGCTTTTCCTCAAGCAATCGCAAAGCTAGATATTGTGGAATATCTTCACCTCCCCATATAGCATCTTCAAGTGGTAAGTTCCTCAAACATACCACATTCCATAATCACTATGTTTCTCAACCACTTTTATCCTGCTTCAAACAACTCGGCAAATTCCAAAATCAACTTCCCCTTATCCAAAGGTGGTAACCCAGGAGAAGGCACAACTGGTCTTCTTGTAGCATGAAATTGGAAAGATGTTATGAATTTGGCTATCAGGTGGCAACTCAAGCTAATATGCCACTTTTCCAAACCCTCCTCATTATTCTATACAGATCATAGAAGTGGGGCTTAAGTCATTCTACACCACTTTTTTCAATGAACTCGACCTGTATGGTTAAAGGAGTAGAAATACAATATCTCCACTCTAAGAAACCATTTTTGTCTAGTGGCAATCCACATACATCTTTTTTGGGTTATGTGCACACCAAAATTATCTCTCTAAGCCCTAAGAATATCTTGATGATCATGAAACCAATCCCTGGCTTGGGGAGCCTTGTTGTCATCAAAGGCTGAATCAACAGAAGACAAAGGCTCACAACCATTGAGAGCCCAAAAAATTGGCATGCCAAAAGTCAAGTAATATGCAAAGTTATAAAAATAGATAACAAAAGTCCCCAAATTGCAACCACGCTCTCTTCTAACAGGCAACATAATTACAAAGATAACCTTCCAATCATCTATCTAAGGATGACAGTCGGTGCTAGGAATCCATTTTATCCCTTCCAATTTGAACAACCCTTGCAATAAATAATTGACAAACTTATTGTTTGTATAACTGATAATGTTCTTGGTTAGATCATGCAGTCTAAAAACCTCTTTGAAAAATAACTCTACCACTTGAGAAAAAGTCCAATCAGCTGCAATGACATAAAAATATACAAATTTAGTCAACACATCAACTATGGAAAATGTATTGTCCTTACATTGCACCCTCAGTAGAGCTGCAATGAAATCCATAAACACACTCCCATTTCTACTCAAGAATAGGTAAAAGTTGTAATAATCCAGCAGAAACCACATGCTCTAACCTACTTTATTTAGAAATCAAACACTCTATAAACATGCTTAAGGGTCATCCTTAAGACCTTTCCAAGAGAATCTCTCTAATCTGCCTAGAGACCTTTAAATAACTTCGATATCCTACTAAAGGCATATGATGAACAATCTTGTATTCGTGTCCTCAAGTTTAGATTTAGGCACCAAATAGATCTTGCTCGTATAATAAATCACATCACCAACCACTCTATACATGTTATCCTGAATCTATCCATCCATAAGCTCATAGGAAAAGGTATTTCTAGAATATTCAACTAAGGGTTAAGATCAACTGCAATGTCAAATATGGAACATAATGTAGCAATAGTTGGTCTCCAAGAAAGTGCATCAACCACAATGTTCAACTTACCTTTGACATACTTGATGACAAAGTCATACGACCACACCTTTAAGACCACATTTAACTTATTCTACTCCTAAAAATATCAAAATATGTTATGATTTGTTCTGACCACAAACTTCCCACCAATTATTGTTTGAACTTTGTCAATGCATGCATAATAGCAAGCATCTCCTTATCCTAGGTGGATTACAACTTCTCATTGTGCCTCAACTTCCTCCTCTCATATATAATGGGACATCTATTCTACATAACCACTACATTAATGCCCTCACCTAAAGCATCACACTCCAATATTAATGGCTAAAAGAAAACTCAAAGGGCTAATACTGTACAATTACTCCTAACCTCCTTATTTTGGTCAAATCTCTCTTGTGCATCATTAGACCATCTGAAAGCTCCCTTCCGTGTAAGATTTGTGACTAGAGTTGCAAGCTGAGAAAACCGTTATCAAACCTCTTGTGGTAAGAACATAGCTCAATGATCCCTCTCAACTTTGAAACATTTCTCAACAGCAACTAGTCCAAAATTGCTTGTATCTTTTCATGATGCTCCTTGACCCTATCGGCCCTTATAACATGGCTCAAGGTATAGAATCTTTTTCAATCCAAAATCACATTTGGACTCCTTAGCAAATGAGGACTTATCCTCCATAATTCTCAATACCTCATCCAAATCTTGTAGTTGTTCCTCACATGACTTATTGGATATCAATATATCATCAAAGAACACAAAACAAACTTATGCAACTACTTGTTTATGCGGTCCATACATAACTGGAACATAGAGGGTATATTAGCAAGGCCAAAAGGCATCACCAAGTACTCATAATGCCCATAGTAGCATTTAAATGTAGTTTTATGAACATTCTTGTTGTAGACACACATCTGATGCTATCCTGATCAAAGCTCTATATTCAAAACTTAAACAACTCCATGTCACTCATATAGAAGCTCGTCTCCACGAGGAATGAGATACATGTTCTTAATGGTCCTCTCATTCAAAGAACAATAATCAATGCAAATTCGTAGGGTACTATCCTTCCTCACCAAACCACTGAAGACGCAAATGAACTAGAGTTGCATCTAATATGTCCTATGGTCAATAACTAGTTAATCGTTTTCTTAGTTTCTTCTTTGCATTGTCTCAATAATAGCATGAATAACACCCTCCTCCATATCTATCACATGCATAAAACCACGGTCAAGTGGTCTACCTAGAGAGATGTCCCCAAAACCTCCCTTGTGCTTATCAAGCATTGTTTGTATGTCTACATGATGATGTTTCTCCCTACCTAGTGTAGACTTGGTGGACACAAAACACTAGGCTTCCCACTCAATGTCATCATGTCTATGTATAGCCTTCATTCGATGAGTTGAAACAATCTCAGATTCGCCATCTAGCATAACTTTAAACTCTACCTCCCGATCACCACACATGAATTCCAAGTGTTTTTAATGATGATCAACTCTGTACCTGCCAACAATATGTAACCCTTACATACCCAAGATTATATCCAATCCTTCTAACTTGATGACATAAAAGTCATCCACCAATATTCTAAGATGAGTTATCCTCCCTAAGCAATTTAAAAGATCATCACCTACAACCTTTTCATCAAATCTTGTAATCTCCTCAACCCGTAATTCTTGTTTTGACACTATATGCGCAGCAATGAAGTTATGTATAGTGCTTGTACAATAGACAAATAACTCACTGCCCTCTAACAAAACCTTTCAAATGGAAAGGATAACATGTAGGTACTCTCGGTAGTATGCCAATAGTAACAGGGGGTTGATCAACTTATTGAATTTCACTCTTTTTCTAGTGTGGGCTTTCATTACTCTATGAATTATCATTGCCCTCAAACCTGTTGTCCTTATTCTATTCATCTAATCCCTCTGAAACAACTTTAATGTAGTGTACCTTGTCTTTTCCAAGGCACCTATGATCGGGGATCCAAGGTTCCCTAAATGTAAAACAAATTATTTTTCCTTTTCAACTTGCGTCTAGTCTCCATATCCATTCTAGGCAGAGTATTCTTATTCTGATCATGTGACTTCAAATTTGGCTTTGATCCCTTCAAATTCTTTTCGGGTCGTTGTATGAAAGAAAGAAGATGAGGTACCCAAATCAATGGCCATCTTAATCACTTCCTGTAGTGTGTTTGGATTAAGGACTTTTACAATTCCTTTGAAGTTTTTATTCAAACCCTATGTGAACAACATCACCTTCCTTTTCTCTGACGTATTTGGATTCCTAGAACCATACCTAAGATCCTCTGAAACTCATTGAAGGAGCCCAATGAGCTCCTTTGTTTCTACAATGCCAATTTTCTATAGAAGACTTCAATATCCTTCTTGTCAAATCAAGCAATTTACTTGGTACTAAACTCCTCATAAGTGTTAATCACTCCATGAATGCTTACTCCAAGTGCACAATAATAAATTTAATAGCCTTTGAGCAACATTACCTTCCTTTTTTTTAACATATTTAGAACCATTATTGAGATTCTCTAAAGCTCATTGATGAAAGAATCCAATGAATTGCCACTTTCAATTGCGCCAGTTTTCTTTAAAAGACTTCAATGTCCTTGTCAAATCAAGCATCTAACTTAGTACTAAATTGCTCATAGAGTATATCAGTACATGACCATATGTCAACAAACCATGATGCCAACAATCATATCCTTCTCCCTGTACCTAGTAGAAAATTTAATGGCCTCTATTTCCTACTTGAGTTTAAGTGTGTGGAAGGTGTTGGTTCCCAAAACCACAGATTGGAAATCCAAGGGCCTGCCACTTCTTCGATAGGATTCCATAATCAGTTCTGGCCAACGAACAAGAATCACCTTAATTCCCAAGCACTTCAAGCTCCACTACACCTAGGCGGTAGACCTTCTCCTCGAACCTAATCGCTTGGTTCAGAGCTTTTCTAAAGCGAATTTAAACTTTAAAGTTCCCTGTCTGGCAATGTCATTGATGTTACATACCAAATTTTTGCCCTAATTGTTTATTTGATCATGACTATTGGTTTAAGGAATTATTTATTTTCCCTGATCATGTGAAATGAGTTAGTTATTTATATACGTTGTATCAACTATTAACAAATTATTTCTTTCATAATCATGTCAAACAAGTTAGTTATTTATACAAGTACCAACTGATAACAAATTATTTCTTTTCATACTCATGTGAAATGAGTTAGTTATTATAGACATTGATGAAATAGTCAGTAACCTATAACTGATATTAGATAACTAGCAATTGTTTGATTGAATTAACGATCAATATATTTTTGAATTAATGTTTTGGTGAGAATGTTTTTCTTGGGTGATTGCAAGAGAAGACTGAAGAGAGGGGAAGCATTACTAAACGAGATCATCGGAATGGGATGGTCCTTTGGTTCAATCATCAGGATTGACAAGTATGACCTAAGACTCCCTTGGAAAGGATACAAAGACTTGTCCACAAGTTACATTATGGGACCGCATGAGCTATTAGGGAAACAATATAATAAAAACATAAAATAATCTAAATTAAAATACAATTCATACCTTTAAGAATTATTATTAAATTTTCTTATTTTATCATTATAATAAACACTTAAATACAAACACATAAATATAAAAATGAAATGGCACCAATAAATTATAATAATATAATCTAATGATGTCACCTCATCAATATAATTATGTGAACGTATATAAGAGCATATTATAACAATAAAATAAATTTAAAACTCTTCAATTCCTCCTTGTTCCTTCTCCCTCTTCATTTTCTTTTCAAATTGAAATTATGTTGTAACTGATTAGTCATCTTTGAAACTTATAGAAGCCAAGGAGTCTTGGCAAATCTTTATAGCAAGTCATGAATCAACCAAGGCGGTATCAACCTTTCCATGTTTGCTACGATTTCATTTTAAACCGTGAGTCTCTTTCTTAGCCAAAGCTTCCATTCCATCCACACCCGTATCATTTTGTTCTCTCTCTTGCTCTGCCAACACCTTGCATACCAAGTCTCAGAGCTAACAGATAAAACAATTTGCCAACAGGGGTTCCAGCCAAGGACGGGAGGAGCTACGTCCAAACCGACTACAATCTCAACTCAGGTCATGATTAAATGCCATAGTAACTCATAGGAAATTCCTTCTTTACCGTGCATATGCCCGACTGTAGTCGGCTATAAGAAATATATCATATGCATTTATGTTTCATACTTCTTCCTTCTTGATTGTTGTTGAATACTTATTGATAGAGCTGAGAATAATGCAAATGCATTTTCATATACATAACTTCTTTCTTTCCTGAATCAAATGTTCAAACATAGTCGGCTATACATTGTTAGGTTGAGATCAGTCTATAATACCTTGCTGTTGATTCCCAGCTTTATTTGGAGTTTATTGAAGATCACCAAATCTCGTTGTGATTAAACATTAATTATGAAATTCCAATAGTAATTGTAAAAACTTGAATGTTTGAATGAACCAACATCAATGACCATGTTAATATAATCGACATACTTATTGATTCTCTAACACTGAGGAACTCACCGGCAAGATGCCACAGAATGGTGAAAAGGTGTAAATAATATCAGAATGCTCATAATCTTAAAACACCGAGGAATTCACCGGAAAAGAAGCCATGGAATGGTGAAAAGGTGTAAATGATAACAAAATAATCATAATCTTCAGGCACCTAGGATTCACCGGCAAAGAAGCCATGAATGGTGAAGAGGTAGAGTTAACCTGCAATAACCAAGGATGAAATCAGATATGAATAACTATGTAATGAGAACACTTAATAGCTCATGCATGTCCTGATAATGAAATTTGTTGTCAAGTCAACTGGTGGTGATCAGGTTTATGAACCTAAATGGAAATCCTTGGCCAAGGTAGTTATAGGCATATGTGCCAATCTTGAGATCATTTGTTTGTCCATAGACGTCAGTTATATAGATATAACTAATGGGGTACTCAAACCATCGGGTAGCTCGGATGGCTAGACTTAAGAACATCCCAAGCCCAATCCCGAGGTAGGGAGGGATGTTCTACTAAGTTAGAATGTGTGGGGATAAGTATGGTCCGAGGTTGGGAGGTTAAACCTATGTCAATGATTCTCCTCTCACCAATTTCGAGGCTTGAACAACAAGATAAAGGGATTCCTCCATTATTTTTGTATGTTTCTTTACACTTTTATCTTTAATCCTTAGTAGAATAATTAGATAGTTTAGTTTTCTAATAGCATAATTTTAATGAATATATTAGTTGATATAGAAGTTAGTTGTCGCTTTATTTTCAGCTGAATATGTTATCAGTTAGAAATGGTTAAAATGTTAGCATTGCATTTATTTATTTATCTCGTTATATCAGCTGATCATGAATTACAGTTAGAATAGAAAGTAGTTACTTTATCATAGTTAATAGAAGTTAATGTTATGTGAAATGGAATCAATTACTTATTAAATCAGATTATTAGGTGTTTTAAATTGGTTATGAAAATTCGTTTATTACACTCGAACTCAATGAAACTGAAACTGGATGTTGGATAATGGTTGAATGTTTTGTATCATTGAATAATAATTAATTTGATGCTTGTAGGAAGGAAGTTATAGATTTTCTGACTTTGATAATAAAAAGTCCAATGCCTCTGCTCATCTGGGCAATAGAGTTGACTTCAGTCAATTTTCACGTACAACTTTATAATGTTTTACACACTTTACTGCCAACAATTAAATAATCAAGATGCGATAGATCAAATATATATGCAATCTTAAATTAGTCCAGATTGAACTTTAACTCCTCTGGTAAGAAGCCAAACTGGACATAGATGCGGAAACAATTAAATATTTCACAATATCTATGATGATCGAATTTAAATGTTAAATGAACTTGTCCACTTGTTCGAAATTTAAATTGTATACAGAATTCCAAAAAATAATTACAAAGGCCGATTCATCGGCTGTTTAAATCTCCCCGCCTTTTAAAAATAAACAAAACACATATTATTTTATTATAAAAATAAAATAATAGAATTTATATTACAAAGTCATAATGTTGTTCCTTATCGCTACATACACTAAAAAATATAAAATACTCCTCATTGAGAATGTGTGAATGTTCGGATATCTGAATCTTACAATGTCCTTCTTCAACAAATGATTCATATATCTTTTATATCTTATTCATAAAAAAAGCACACCTTTTCGAATAAAAAGTCATATCTCTTCATATGTAAATTACATCCCTTCTAACCATGATCATACCAAGTTGTGCTTTCATTAACAAATCATTTTCCTCAACATTGTTAACCGAACCATATATTAAAAATAAATTAATAATATTTGTAATCTTCAATTTCAAAAGGTTTCCATTCTTAGTATTAAGCATAGACGACATCCAAACTCTTGATGACTTCTCCACGCAAGCACCTAAATTCAATAGGTTCTCATTTCTCTTTGGTTTGCCAATGCACACAAAGGTGTATTCTTGCCATTGCGTAGAACAAGACATGACCCTTTTGAAATATCTTCCTGCTGCGGATGAAGAAGACGTTTGAGTGTAATGGAATCAAGGCATGTATGAAGACTTACACACACTTGCCTCTCCAAACGGACATCAATCTGAACATATCATTGCCATTTTGTAATTTGCTTGTGGTCTCTTTCAATACGTATTATCATTGCATAGATTTATTGTTATCGTGCCCTCACGCATGACGATGAAGATTTTCTCATGCCAGATTTCTGCCTTGAGGATTTGGATTAGTCACATCCCTTTTCTCTATGTAAGACGTCTTTATTACCATACCCATTAATTGCCTGGACGATGCTATAAAACCTCCATGTCTGTGCATATCTTTGAATCTTTTGTTAGCCTTCGTGGGATGATCCTCTTTGGTTGCTGTTAAAGAAAATAGAGGGGAGCACCTGTGTAGTTCACTTGGCCCTGGGCATCCAAATTCTGGGCACATTGAAATCCTCGGGTTTCTTATCAGATTCTCTCTATCACTTTCATCATCTTGTATTATCAGTGGTTTAAATAATCATCTTCAGCAATATATTCAGAATTTGATATGTCGATTTTCTCCGACAAGTTTCATGATGTAGACTTCTGGTATTTTCAGTGATCTTTGTAAGTTACTGTTGTACTGCCTTATTTTGCAATCACTTCTCTGACTAACTCATATTGAACTTTGTCTTTGAAATTATACAGCATAACCGATTGCAGATACCCCCTTAGTCTGATCGTTTGTAAAGTCTTAGTACAATATCGATATTGATTAAAAATGCAGATCACTGACTTGGTAAATGATAATTCCCTTCTCTATAAATATTTGACATCAATTGTTATTTTCTTTCCAGTCTCCAACATCATTAATGGAGGCAAAAATCAAGGGCTCCATCAGAAGGTATCAAACTTATCTGTCCAAACACGAGCAGGTGTCTTACCACTGCCATCAAATGTAGGACGGGTCACCTTATAGAGAATCAACTGCACTACTACCTTCACTATGATTGCTCTAAGATCTCCTAGGGACTGCACTTAGTTGTTGTATGTTGAAGGACATTGGCTACTTGTTCCTAACTTGTTTGAATTCCTCCGTCTTTCATGGCCTTGGCCTGTGGTGGACTGCAATTCCTTATGTCACCCATGCCCACAACCTATTCTCAACTAGAAGAGGAACTAATCAACCCTGATACTGTCAGTCCCTCAGGTACTATAAGTGGTTGTCAATTTTTATGTAGTTCCCTCTGATAATATCTTATTTCCCTATCACCTGGCTACATTAACAATCTAA
Source organism: Cupressus sempervirens (assembly GCA_028749045.1). NCBI lineage: Eukaryota > Viridiplantae > Streptophyta > Pinopsida > Cupressales > Cupressaceae > Cupressus > Cupressus sempervirens. The sequence continues at coordinate 211,745,858 of CM053789.1, forward strand.
TACAAACCCAAAGGCTTGCAGGGTCTTGGCTCCAATACCAATGTGATATCTTGAATCTATTTTGCTCTGAAATTGTCAATACGTCTTGGGAATTTTCATCAAACTGTACTCAGGTATGTCTTATTCTGAATTTCTGAATCTGGATTTTCCCAAAACACTATACAGATAGCAAATATTGTGCATAGAAATTCCAGCAAAACATTTGTATAACAAGGATATCCATTTATTACTTGTGAAGACAAGAAACATGCACTTGCAGACTTGACCAAAACTCAAACTTTAATAGTGGCATTTTAACAAATATTTGGTGACATACATTTCATCAAACATGTAGTAGACTAGCTTTTAAAAAATTGCATTTAAATCATCATGAAGAAGGCATACGACCAACGAGTTACTAGCAGATGTATTTCCAGATTTACAGAGCACTATACAACAATCTTTCATATGGAAAATCAATCTCAGAACGCACTTCAGCCAACCGTATTGAATAGATGATGGTGTGGCTGTTGTATAAGCAAGCATACAAATTCAAAGCCATCAAAAGCTCTAATTTACTCCCATTAATTCATTATACCAAAATTATACAATTGTTTATTACTGGTACCTGTGACATCCTACAGGAGTCAAAGAGTCAAACTTATTCACTAAAATTGCTATCTAAGCCTATCACAGTGCCCAACACATCCTCCTAACACTGAACTTTTTCCAATCTGAGTAGTACTTTTGTCAAATTGCAACAGATGGCCTTCTTAGTACACAGCTCCAGCTACCACAACATCTAACATAAGCCAATGAAGGAAACGTCAGCAACCGAGAAAAGGTAAATGTCCAACTATGTATCCACACGCAAAAATATATGCCAATCTGAATTAGGTGTGTAAAACGAAGACCAATGTATCCTTTAACTGTACGACTTCTACCATCATTCCCACAAATTTTCAAACAAGCAAACAACAAAATCACTAGTGGCCAGTAAACTGACTTTTGGATTGAAGAGCATACTCCATGAAATTCAAAAACTTTCAAACAAAACATCTACCATTAGTCTCCAGATGTGAATTGAACCCTGTACGAATTCAGTTTCTCCAATCTTTAAGGTATGGATTTCCATCCAACCTTCATTAATTCAAACATTTTTCATCCTTAGAATCATAGCTGAAAAATTTGGACTCCACAATAACTCGGTTGACCCATATTTTTTAAATAACTTGGAAATTGCCAAAACTTGGCAATAAATTGACATTGTTATCAAACTTTTGAAAATATGTAATTTCTTAAAATATTACTAAAAACACACACATATACACCAAATTTGTAAAGTGCATACTGATTTGAAATATCCATCATATATTAATCAAAGTCTTGAGTTAAATATAAGGAAAGTACTAATTAGAACATAACAAATTTACATAGAATCATATAGCAAAAAACAAGTGCAACATCTAGATAAAATTGAGTTCTATATATATCAAACTCCATAAAATATTAAGACTTCTTAATACATATTAAGTTCAAGTTTTAGTATCAACGAAAACTACAAGTAGAAATCATAAATTGCATGTATGACTCAATCTCAAAATAGATCGTTCCCTTTGGTTGGATGGTGCTAAAGTAGTTGCAACATCCTCAACAGGTTATTGAATAGGCACCTCAAAAAAAGCCTCTAATGGATGACTAGGCTCACATTCCTCCTCCCCACATGTTGTCAATTTTGCATCAAGTCATCATCATCCATCTCAAACTCAACTAGGTGATCATCGGTCAAAAAAGGATCCACGTGCACATCCACATCCACATCATCACCATCAGAAGCAAGAACCCAATCTGTTGAATGTGGATCAATCTCATCCAATTCAAGTGATGCATATGAAGCTTGCCCATGCACCTTCTTTTCATGCAATCAAAGAATGTACCACACATAAACCATGTAATGTCTTCGTTATTAAATAAAATAAAATAATAATATTTATATCTCAGTCCCAATGGATTTATAAATATCTCAAGCCCATTTTGTATTTTTTTTGTAGGTGTAGATGTTGCCATGTTAGTACTTGTTGTGCACCCTCAGGAATTTTCTTCGAAGAGGTGTTTATGACCGACGAGTAAGGGAGAGGACCTAATAGTTGTACACCCTAACTTAGTGCTTCTCAAAGTCGATCATATATCCAAAAAAATTATGACATATTCTTCGACTACTTGAGTACTTATAACTAAGGTTTTAGCACATCATCACTAGAATTAATATCAATTTTAAAGATTGTAGTAAAATGTGTTCAATTTGTCATTTCTTAAAGTTCCTACTTATCATAGTCAATTACCACCCCCAATTATCACTTGGCCATGTCCCAATACTTGCACATTTTATCACATTAAAATTTAAAACGTATGATTAATATCTACACCTTATTTTGATTACCTAAACAACTCAACATTTATATTTACATTTATATTTACACAAACGAAAGCCAAGTTTTTAAACTTGGCTACCGCTTATTGTTGGGTTACGGCCTGTGTCACAAGGTTCGGCAAATATCAAGCTTGATATTTAGATATTGCCGAATGTGAAACTTGCCAAAAAAATTTCACTCAAATCTGCTGTTGATTCAGCCGCAAAAAACAGATTTCCTATTCAAAGTCAAAAAAATTTAGAAATTGCCATATACATGAGTTTGTAGGGTTTTCTTGAGTAGAAAAATTCTATAAAATGTCATCGAAACCCCTCAAAGAGTCGAATGCAAACGAGCAAAATTTCATAGAAATTTTGAGGCAGCGAATTTTTTTGAGAAATTTGCAATTCTTCCTCTCCCGCATCGTGTGTCTTCCTCAGTCATTTTCCCTCTCTCGGCCCTTTTTGGTGCATGCCTATGTGAGGAGAATTTTTTTAATTTATATAGTTTGTAACTGTAACTTTGTAATGTTATAGAATTTTGATATAGTTATTAATTTTATATTTAGTTTTTGCTTTTTTAGATAGTTTTTACATATAATTTGTATACAGTTTTTTACTTTTTAATATAATTTGTATAAAAAAAATTATATCATTTCATATAGTTTTGTAATCAATTTAATTTTTTTATAATTCTTTGTAATCTATTTTGTAACAATTAATGTAATATTTGATTTATTTTTTAATTGATTTAAAATAGTGATATATTAATTTTTAATTAACATTGTTCTTAAACTTTTAAATATTAGAGTCAATTAGATATATTAATATGTTTACTTTATTTTTCTTTATAAGTTTATAATTTTTATTATAATTTAATAAATAAATAGATAGATTATATTATGTTTAATAAATGTATATTTCAATTTTTAAATAATATAATTATTAGTATAAAAAGTTGAACTTTAACATGTTTAATTTTAAATTAACAATTTTAAATTAATTTATTGAATTATTTTGTTTTAAAGTTTGAAATAATAATATATTATTTTGTTTTTAATTCTACAGATTGTAATATGGCTCCCAACAAATCAACTTAGGAGGCGTGGAAACATGTGACTCGAAATGGTGCTAATAAAGCTTACTGTAACTTGTGTCCAAAAGTTATTATTGGAAGTTTAACAAGGGTCATGGATAACTTGCTTGGTACTACAGTGGGTAAAGGTGGAGGTGTTACTGCATGTCCAAGTATGACCCAAGAGCTTAGAGCGATTTTAGAGAAACAGCATTCATCTTCTATTGCTGAAAAGATGAAAAAGGTACAAAAGAAACAAAGAATTGAAGATGTCTCTAGATTCACATCTACTATACCTTAATCTTCATGTCTATGTCAAGTTGTAAAGGCTACAAAAGAGAGTGAAACTCTAAATAGCTTTTGGAAACCATGTGAGAAACAGCAAGTTGATGATTTACTAGCTGATGTATTCTATACTAGTGCAATTCCATTCAATTTAACTAGAAAACCACTTTATCATGTTGTATTTCAAAAGGCTGGAGAATTTGGCAAAGGGTACATACCTCCTTCTTCTGAGGCTTTGAGAACAACTCTCTTAGAGAGGTCAAAAGATAGAGTGACTGATAAGTTAGCTGTGGTCAAAGCCTCTTGGTAGGCAACAGAGTGTACTATATTGAGTGATGGATGGTCAGATATATGTCAAAGACCACTTATTAATGTTTTAATGGCTTGTTCTGAAGGTGTTGTATTCTTGAAGGTTATTGACACTATGAATCATTAAAAAACTTCTGAATATATATTTCAAATATTAGATGAAGCACTTCTTGAAGTAGGGGTTGCAAATGTGGTTCAAGTGGTTACTGATAGTGCAGCAAATTGTGTGGGAGCTAGCAAGCTGATTGTAGAGAAGTACCGAAAAATTTATTGGAGTCCATGTACAGCTCATTGTTTGGAATTTTTTGCTTCATGATTTGGCAAAATTCCCTTGGATACATGAAGTAATTCATAGAGGAAGGGAAGTTGTGAATTTCATACGAAATCATCGTCTCACATTGAGTTTTTATAGGCAACATGCATCTAGAGAGTTGTTGAGGCCTTGTGATAAAAGATTTGCTTCATTTTATATCACTTTGAGAAGAGTGGTTGAGGAGAAAGCAGCTTTAAGATCTGTAATTTGTTCCAATGAGTGGGAAAATTCAACGCTCTCAAAAAGTGGTAAGGGGAAGATCATAGAGCAAATTGTTTTAAATAGTAGCTTTTGCAAAAGTGGGGCAAAGGTCTTAAATATATGCGGTCCAATTGTCGACATGCTCTGCATGGTTGATGGTGACACTCGTTGCCTTGGAATGCTTTATGAAAGCATGGACCGTTGCTAGGAAGCTATTCAAAGAGCACTAAATAATGTGGAAGCAAAGTACATAGAGATATGGGAGACTGTTGATTCAAGATGGAAAATGATGTACACTCCTTTACATGCAACAACTTGCTATTTGGAGCCTAAACTATTTCACATTGATAGACATGGTGATGCTGAAATTATGGAAGAGTTTTATGAAGCCATTAGTAGATTTGAATCAGATCCAACAATTGCATCTCTAATTAGCTATGCTTCCCCTGAGTTTCCGGTATAGGAACGGCGAAGGACAGCAGGACGGGTTTCTGGGAGGGCAAATTTTTTTGGCGATTTTGGGGACAAGGGGGACAGCAACCAAGGATGACAATATATATATATAGGAAAATTTTAAATATAGAATGAAATTTGCAAATATACATGTCATTCATATGAAACTAAGCAAAAGGCATGTCATTTAAACATTATAGAACCATAACATACAACATTTGAATGCCATCTCGGAAATAATATCAAATTTTAGGCCTCAATTGTCAAAATGCATATTAATATCAGTGAACAATATCATTATGATAAATCTGAAAATCTAAATCTAAATATGCCTAAAGCTATACGCCCAAAGGCTAGAGGGCTACCATAAAGTAATAAGTATCAATGTATCATAATCATGTTCACGTTCAACATAAAAAAACATAACATAGAAAAATGAAACAAATTGCTACTCCTATTTTGCCTCTACTACATTTGGAGGGGTGGGGCCCACCTCGGCAACCTAGTAAGGACCCTTAAAATTATTTTTTAATATTCACTTTTTGATTTTTTTGCATAAAAAAAATTATTTAAAAAATTAAAAAAACATTTGGGGATAATTGGCCATACCAAGTACAGTTGGGAGACATATCTTTTCTATTGTGATTTCACATGTTTCTTATATTTTTTACTTAATAAATGTCTCATCAAGCTTATGAAGTTGTGAGATCTATTTAGCAATTTTTAATATTTTGATAATTAATGAGATATATTACATACAGCTAGAAAATAATTAAAATTGTATAAGGCTAATTTAATTCGAATTTTTCCCCAAATTTTTACTCTTCTCGAAATTCATTCGAACTTTATAGTTGTTGAACTCGAATTCGAATTTGAACCTTATGACTTAGGTTATGGCTACCACTTGTTGTAGGGTAACACTACTTTGTAGCACAAGAAGACAGGTGAATGAGCAAGGAAGAGGCTATGTTTGGTAATTTTTAATTTGTAAGTTCAGTTTGCACATATTAAATGTAATGGCTCTGTAATCAATCATTGTGAATTGGATGAATAGAAAAGCCAAACACCTATGCATTTTTGTGGCTGAAACAAACCATGCATATATTGTGAGAGTAGCCCAATTACTTTTGAATCATTGTGAATCAGATGAACACAAAAGCCGCCTCATGTTTGCTTCTACAAGTGGCAGTGGTTTACACCCCTATCCTGCGCTTGAGGAATACCTTGAATGGGAGAAGCATAAAATAGAGGAAAGACCAGCAGCAAAAGGATTTGCTGGGAGTATCAACTAGACTAGACCAGCGCCAAAGGAATTTTTGGGAAAGTCTAATGTAATGGCTCTGGACTTTCAAGATTTTTCTATATGTTATTAGGGTTCGTTAGCAAGTTGGTTTGATTAGCCAAGAACCTGCATTGTTTTCACTATTTGATATCTTAATGAAATCCTGATACATTTTGTGCAAATGCAGGTTGGGGAAAAAGGGTTTCAGCTATCTATAAAATGTGTTTATTGACACAAATATATTGAAGAATTTGAGATTTTTTCAGCAAGGTCTTTTTAAACCTTACTGGGCAATGACCATCTATCCATTTTTCTTCTTTGTGGCATTCTTAATTTTTTTGCAATGGATTTTGTTTGATATTTTTTATTGAGTTTAGTCTACATTGTTGATTTCACTGAGTAAATGTAAAGAAATTTATACGGTCAGAATTTGTATGGTCTTTTAATCAACGAAGGACTCCTCTAGAATTGTTTTTTTTCTAGAAAGACTTGTTAGTTTTTATATTGATTTCATTTAAAATTAAGATCATATACCTTTATAATGTGATTGTGTCGATAGAAACTAATCTGTAAATTGCCTCTATAAAAGACTTTACTTTTTCTTAGGTAGTTGGGCTATACATTTCATCATGAATCTCATATATTGACATATGCAGACCTTCAAAGTAAGATTAACATTTGTGTCTTTATGAAAATAGAGGTATTGCTAAAATGGCAGTCAATAGAGGTATTGTAGAAGGACCAGCTTGGTCTGCCCAACAAATGACCAGCTTATATAGAGGTATTGTAGAAGGACCAGTTGATAAGATATAAAAAAGTGACCAGCTTTCGAAAATAGGACCAGTCTATAGGATCTAACAAATTGACCAGCTAAAAACAATATATTTTGTGCAAATATTCCTCCAAACCATCAAAACAATTAAGTCTTCATTGCAGCATCATTAGTTCACCAGCAAAACAATTAAGTCTTCGTTGTTGCATCATTAGTTCATCATGAAGCTAGGGAAGGGTTCTGGCTCCTCCTCAGTACTATCTGTTGTAGGATTTTATGGACTGGCTAAATCAACCTATAGGGTAATGAGAGTCACTCGTCCAAACATATTTTCATCCAACAGTCTACCAAGTTGGAATTGTTTGATTGGAGAATGAGGGGGGCTTTGGCTACTAGTAGTTTGGATGTTGTGAAGAGCAACATAGGTAGGGGATAGAACATTGTACATATCCCTTTAGAAATTGATGATGCTCAGGTAAGAGGGTTATCGGAGTACTGTATTGGCCTACTTTGTTTGCATTTGGTTCTGAAATACTGCCATAACCAAGCTGCGTGTTGAGTATGTTGCTTACAATTTGATGATGTTCAAGAGAAGTTATTAATGGAGAACTTCCCCGCCCCCCCCCCCCTCCCCCCACCCACCCCCACTATCTGCAAGTCCATGTTGACTTTATCTTTTGCTAGCTTACCTCTTCTACAATCCAGCTTTTCTTTCTTTTTCAACTCCCTCGCCTTTTTTTGTTGCACCCTTTCCTCTTGCTTCCTTTGTGTTATTATTTGTCTTTCAAGTTTTTGTTGATCTTTCCTTTTTCTCAACTCAATTAGATGTATTTTTTTTTCCTCCAACTGTTTTTTCTTCCTTTCTTTCAAATCTTTAAGTTCAACCTTCCTTGCTTCTTTCTTCTCTTGCAACATTATGTACTCATTAGATGTAAGTATTTGAGATTTTCTTCCCAATCTAAGAGTAGTATTATTAGATGGATTGAATCTCTTAGTAACCCTTTCAATTTGTAGTTTCAAAAAACTTCTTAATGATGCTAACTACATAAAATTCGTTCATCTTCCGTCTCAAAAGCTATAAATGTCTTCAATGCATCTAGGATTATCCAATTGCTTTTCTTCCTTATTTTTAACTCTTTAAGTTCACCCTTCCTTGCTTCTTGCTGCTCTTGCAACATTATGTACTCATTAGATGTAAGTATTTGCAATTTTCTTCCCAATCTAAGAGTAGTATTATTAGATGGATCGAATCTCTTTGTAACCATTTCAATTGGTAGCTTCAACAAACTTCTTAATGATCCCTAACTACATATCATTTCTTCATCTTCTATCTCAAAAGCTACAAATGTCTTCAATGCATCTAGATTAAGTTCATCCAATCCATCCATCTTCATTTACAGATTTCTTCAATGCATCTAGATTATGTTTAGCCAGTCCATCTTCATCTTTAGTAAATCCCAATTTTGAACCATCTAGATTATGTTCAGTATGACCATCTTCATCTTCCTTATGTTCCAATTTTGAAGTCTACCAATTTTTGGTTTTAGCATAATAATGAACCACCTCTTCTCTTGGCATAGGAGGTGGAGAAGGAATAGATAATGAAATGTCTTCATCTCGAAACTCAATCTGCACTCCCAATTCCTTTGATCCTTTAACCCAATCAAGTGGATCAAATTGTGTTGGCAAACTCATTTCATCATGTAAGTCATTTTCAAATTGTCTTTGGCTAATATGTGTTGGTGAGGACACAACATCTACTAGTGAACTTGTGTTTTCATTTGCACTTGTGTTTTCATTTGTATCTTCTTGTTTTTGTTTTGCCATTCCTAGCACACATTTTTCAATGGCATCATCATCATAACCAGCTAACCTTAAAGAGTTTACAATTCATGTGGCATCATTTTCATCTTCAACATTGAACGTGTCACTTGGCTTCATGTCATTACAAAGAGCATCTCTATTCAATGGCCAAGTTTCAGTCCTTCAGAAACCATCTATCATATTGTCAGGCACAAGGGCAAGTTTGAAAGCTTTGCTTGCAAGTTCTGCCAATTCTATTCTCCTTATTTCTCTATGTGGATGTTTGGCCATCCATTTGACCTTTCAGATTTGAAATATGCTTTTAACGGAGAAAATACACTTACATCTAAAAGTTGTAGTTGATGACTAGTGCAAGCAGGAAATGTAAGATCTATGCCTAGAGATCTTGCCACTTGAATTGTGGCAAAGGCAACATGGCTTCCATGTCCATCAAAAATGAGTAGATGCCTATTTGTGAGTGAAGCACCACCTGGAATAGATCTAGTAAAATGATGTAGACAGTTTAAGAACAATTCTTTTGTCATCCAAGCATGTGCCTGTGCTGCCATGCAAGCTCCTACTTCATAGTTAGCAATGTAATTTTTAAGATTTCTTTTTGCTTTGAAAAGATAGAAAGCCTAGTATATTGTGACATGTTGCATTGATACTTTAGATAAGACTTGAGGCACACTTCTACTTCTCAACTTTGCAATCACTCGCATCCTGCAGTTTTATGCCTTCTTGCACTCCTGTTTCATCACAACTCCATATGTGTGTTGCTTCATAATGATTAGAATCATACAATGTTGTCAAATTATTATAAAATCTGCCACAATGCTCGGTCATAGCATCACTGCTCTATCCCTATCTAGACCCCTCTACAATCCCTATTGTAAAATCTAGATAGCGTTTGCGGAATCCAACCCACCATGATCTACCTAGTAAGTCGTTTTTGAATGGATTTGGCCTTGTTTGGCAAATGTGAGCCACATGTGACTTAAGTTGAATTACCTCTAATCCATGACCAAGTTGAGCTAAATCTTTACACCACTGAACAACTTCTAGCTCTTCTTCCAAGGAGAGAATTGTTGGTGGCCACAATTTGTTGTTGTGAGTCTTACTAGCCAATATCATAAGCTCCTAAGAGGGATCCTGCTTCTTTCCCACTACTATCGAAAAACAATTATCTTCAACATCTTTAATGGCATGTTCCATATCCTCATCTGTCCATTAATTGCCTTAGAACCTTTTCTTATTTTTTAGACATGCAAAGGATCTGATAACTCCATGTTGACTAAGTATTGTTGGCAACAAGATTGTGATTTGTGTTATCAGGAGTTGGCTAGGTTGTATTGTCCCCATCATCAAAGTCAACATGTAATTTAACACCTCAGGAATAACAAGGTCTCAATTTTCGGACAATTCTTTTGCTTCTTCTCTTTCCTGTTGTCATAATGCCTAAATAGAAAACATTATAAATTAACCACCGTAAAACATATTATGGAGAGATTAGATTGTAGCAGCAAAAATGAAAGAGTTCTGTATAGAAAAATCATTCCTAAGAGATTGACTGAGCATTCATCTTCACACAAATGATATGTTTCTCTTAGAAATAACACCATATTACATAAAAATAACACCATATTACATAACAATATATAATTTGAGCTTAAGACAATTGTTCAATCACTCTCTTAGAAATGAAATTTTCACAAATCTGGCATTCTCCACCATATAATATGCTATTTTTTTAAGAATTATTGTGTTTTCTCCCATAAATAACTTCATATTGTATGACGGTTTATTGTTTAATCACTCTCTTACAAATGAAATTTTCAAATATTTGTCATATTCCACCATATAATTTGCTATTATTTTTTAAAATTATTGTGTTTTCTCCCACAAGTAACTTCATACTGTATGATGAATTATGACAGATCTTATGTAGTATTTCATTATTTAGAAATGGGCCTTTCACAAGATCTGAAATATTCTATCATATAATATGCTATTATTTTTGGGAATGAATTCACACTTAAGTCTACAAATAAATTGCCAAAAGGAACTGTAAAAACCCCTTCCAAACCTTATGCTGATTTGTTGATGAAGTGAGAGGAATGTTGTGGATTTTTATTAATTTCTTTGTATATATGCTATTTTTTGGTATTTTTGGAGTATATATATATGTGCAAAAGCAAACTGAACAAATAACACAGCTCTAGAATCCTAAACTTCAATTTTGCAAATAAGATTAACAAAGCTTGCATGAGCTGAATATAACTAAGACAATAATGGAACCTGGACATATAACATTAGCATGGCCTTGTGAGATAATGAAATTATCAGAATTAAATTGAAGATGTCAAATTGGAATGAGAACGCAGCCCCCTTGTGAATGCCCTAGCTGTCCCTAAACCAGTTCGAGCCAAAGGAATGAAACATACAGGTCTACAACTGATTACTTATCCCCCAAATGCTGACTGCAAGCAGTTAAGTACATTGCCAGGCCTCCTAATTAAAACGTAGATCACTTCCACAATCGTAGGTGTAATATTCAGATTGTTGGGTCTGCAATTGTCATCCTTCTATCTCAAACACTGCTCCCAGACAATCGACCTAGCCTAATGGCTTTCCTCTATTCGCCAGCCAAACCCCAGCCCGAAACATAACTCTTGAAAGATTCGGTAGCCACTATCACAGTTTGAATACGAAATCGAAGATAGCTAGTTCTGTCCCAACACAATTCGATTCACCAATAAGTAAATCGATGGCTTCTCAAGCAATTCGTATTTATGCAGTCTCACCATTGTATTCTGACTCCAATATCCAACCCCACACAATGCAAATAATACTCACCAAATAAATCTCCAAGCACAGTAGAAACAATAGGAGATTCTTGCAATTTGTTAAACCACAGCAAAAGATTGCTCCCAAAACCAAACTCAAGACACTGGTCAGAAAATGTTCACAAACCCTTTAGAATTCAATCTTTCAATAAGACAAAAAACTCCCAACCACAGGAGACATAGTTAGGGAGATAAATATTCAAGATATCACAAATCACTATACCTCAACAGTGAATTACCCACTCAACTTCAGACCCTTATGCCACAGCAAGGGAGAAGAAAGCAAAACTTAGGAAAAAGCCACAAAGGAAACAAAAGAAAATATATATTCAAGCATCCTTTTCCCAATGAAATGAGCTCTCATTTATAATCTTTCATTGGCCAAAGTTTCCTAAAAATCTCCACTCTAGAAATTGTGGAAGTTTTCCAAAAGAACTCGACACTTAGAAACCTTCCAACATACTTTTTTTTGAAATATCTCTTAAAGTCATTATTATAAGAATATAAAAATTATTATAATAATGCAATTTAATAATTAATAAATAAGAGCTCATGCAATTATTAAACTTATTACTACAGGTGATGGCCAACTACCTAGCAACCCACTACACTGCCAAAAATAGCAACTGCCAAAAATACACTTACTAAAAATAGTGACTCCACAACTGGACCCCCAAAACACCCTATCAGCTCACAAGTGTCACTATGATGAGCTAACTCCATCAACTACACAAACCTGTCAAAATGGGGACATTACAGTCCTCCCTCCCCGAAATTGCTTGTCTCCAAGCAATCCAACATCATACAAAACCTCCACCAAGATCCCATAAGAAGCAAATATTGTCCCTGTCATCACTAAACCAACTGAATGCCAATACCATCATCAAAACCAATAACATGACCTGCAATATAGTGCCAAATACCTGTGCTAGTGATGTAAAAGTTAGAACATCACTAACAGATAAATCCTTAAGAGATTTCAACACACTCTCCTCCATTATGCCTACCCCATCATCTTGCAGACAATCCAACTTAGGCTCTAACCAACTCTGTCCCCGCTCCAAATCCTAAACATGTGAGTCAAATACCAAACTGTAAATACTCATCACAGTATAAACTCTATCATCAATATGAACATCTTCATCTACATCCTCATATTGCTGTGATGACTCATCCTCAATCACATCACTATAAACCCACATACCATGATTTGTTGCTCCCTTTGGCCTCAATGCACAAGTATGACCTTTAAAGAAAGGCCCCTTGAACCAATAGCAAAGTTGATGCCTCCTCAAATACTCTCTAGAAATATCATTAGACCTCCCCACTGACTTACCCTTGTCCTCAACAACTGATGGGAGCTCATCATCAGGCGGAAGAGCAGAAGATTCCGAAGAAACTTTGCTTTGAGAAGAGGACTCCAAGTCTCCTACCTTCCTTATCACTACCAATAGAGAAGATGGGTCCAATGACTTCACCCATCCACGAAGTGGCTCAATCAATCCCCCCATAAATAACATCACTCACCTGTGCTCCGAAATATCATAAACCATGACTAAATGCCTCTAGAACTCACTGATGTAACTCTCCAATCCACCAAACTGCTTCAGCTGAGCCAACTCACAGAAGTACACCTCCAAATCCTTCCTATTAAATCTCTCGATCAAGCAATCCACGAACTCCTAATAGGAAGTGATATGATCATGTTGCAAAGAAACTAACCCATGGTACCGCCAATCATGGGTAGCTCCATCGAGATGCAGCACTTCAAATCTAATAATGTCCACCTCTAACATAGGATGCAAAGCCAAATATGTGTCAAGCTTATGGACCCAAGCTCAAGTTGTAACTCTCTCAGTACAATGAAAGTGCTGCAACATCATCTTACTGGCAACTTGTTGTAACTCAATTTGTTGAGGTTGTTGTCTCTCAACTACCGACCTTGCTCTAGAATGCTCCCGTTTTCTAGTCAAGAACCTATCAAAATTCAAATGATCTTTAATAGCCTATAGTAAAGAATCCAACTCTATAAAGTCTGTCAACACGTCATCAGCAAAAGGAGTGGCCACAGACTCAATAATGATCCCATCTACCTCAAGTCTCAGAAATGTGGGTTTCTGTGGCCTATCATGAGTGCTAGTATGTATGTCATCTCTCTCAGCTAATCCACTACGATTCTAAACTCGAACCCAATCTGCATCTCTGTACCTATCACCATCTCAGGTTCTATCCTCGATTCAAGATCTATGAGAACCAACAGAAACATCTCGAGCTCTCTCCCTACTTTATCCTTGAGGAAGTGCTATTTGTTGCAAAGTATTAGACAATTGCTGCAATACACCTATCATTTGTTGTTGCCTGGCTGCCAGGTTCCTAAATGTTTGCATAGCCTCTTTGTCAACATCAACATCTCTAACTCCAGACCCATTTGAACTGCCTGTACTACCAACAGAACCAAACTATATCTCAGGTTCTCCTTCCCTTGGTGGAGTGGTACGTCCTCCTCGGGTATAGTATCATCCATGAAACAAATGTTGACACTCACATAATTAAGCACTAATCAAAATAATAACTAACTCGGAGCCCAATTCCTACAAGCTGGCAGGAAACCACTCTAATACCACTGTAAAAACCATGTCCAATCCTTATACTGATTTGCTAATGAAGTGTGAGAAATATTTTGGATTTTTATTAATTTCTTTGTCTATATGTTTTTTTTGGTATTTTTCGAGAACATAAATATGTGCAAAAGTGAATTGAACAAATAACACAGCTATAGAATCCTAAACTTTAATTTTGCAAATTAAATTAACAAAGCTTGCGTGAGCTAAATATAACTAAGATAATAATGGAACCTGGACATATAACATTAGCATGGCATTGTGAGATAGTGAAATCATCAAAATTAAATTGAAGACGCCAAACTAGAATGAGAACGCAGCTCCCTTGTGAATGCCCTAGCTGTCTTTGAACCAGTTTGAGCCAAAGGAATGAAACGTACAGATCTGCAACTAATTACTTATCCCCCAAATGCTGACCACAAGTAGTTAAGTACATTGCCAGGCCTCCTAATTAAAACGCAAATCACTTCCACAACCACAGGTGTAATATTCAGATTGTCAGGTCTGCAATTGTCGTCCTTGTATCTCAGATACCGCTCCCAGACAGTCAACCCAACCTAATGGCTTTCCTTTGTTCGCCAACCAAACCCCACCTCGAAGCGTAACCCTTGAAAGATTCAGCAGCCACTATCACAATTTGAATACTAAATCGCATATAGCTAGTTCTATCCCAACACAGTTCAATTCATCAATAAGTAAATCAATGGCTTCCTAGGTAATTCGTATTTATGCAATCTCACCAATGTATTCCAACTCCAATATCCACCCCCCTACAATGCAAATAATATTCACCAAAGCAATCTCCAGGCATAGTAGAAACAGTAGGAGATTCTTGCAACTTATTAAACCACAGCAACAGATTGCTCCCAAAAGACTTCTCAGAAAATGTTCACAAACCCTTCAAAATTCAATCTTTCAGTAAGATGGAAAACTCCCAGCCATAGGAGACACAGTTAGGGAGATAAATATTCAGAATATCCCAAATCACTATACCTTAGCAGTGAATTGCCCACTCAATTTCAAACCCTTATACCATAGCAAGGGCAAAGAAAACAGAACTTAGGAGAAAGACACAAAGGCAACAAAAGAAAATATATATTCAAGTTTCCTTTACCCAATGAAATGAGCTCTCATTTACAATCTTTCGTTGGCCAAAGTTTCCCAAAAAACTCCACTTGAGAAATTGTTGATGTTTCCCAAAAGAACTCGACACTTGAAACTTTCCAACATACTTTTTAGAAATATCTCTTAAAGTCATTATTATAATAATATAAATATTATTATAATATTATTATAATAATGCAACTTAATAATTAATAAATAAGAGCTCATGCAATTATTAAACTTATTACTACAGGTGACGACCAACTGCCCAACCAAAAATAGCAATTGCCAAAAATACACTTCCTAAAAATAGTAAGTCCACAACTGGGACCCCCAAAACACTTTGTCAGCTCACGAGGGTCACTATGATAAGCTAACTCCATCAACTGCACAAACGGGGTCATTACAGAAACTGAAAGATTTCCTAAACAAATCAACACTTAGTCTACAAATAACATCATGCGTTATATGACGGACTATAACATCTACGTGTAATAACATACATTATGTGATGGACTAAAACAGATTTATATAGTGGATTATGACAGAAATTATATAAAATGTTATTTTTTGGGGGAGAGAATTCAATCATTCCTATAAATAACATCATACTATATTATCCATTGTGGAGAAGAATAACAGCATACATTGGAAAAGAATAACAGCATACATTATATGATGGACTATAACAGATTTATATATTGGATTATGACAAAAATTATATAGCTTCTTGTTATTTTTTAGGAGAAAATTCAATCGTTCCTATAAATAACTATATTATCCATTGAGGAGAACCACTACCTTTGTTCTTACTACAACATTGGAAAATTAAACTAGCATTCAAGTTAAATCATTCTTTTACTAATTTGCAAAAGTGTATCATTATATTAATATGATACAAATCTATGGTAAAATAGAATTTCTAAGTTAGATAGTTGTTTTACTAATTTGTAGAACAGTATAATTATATTAGTACAATATATATCAGTGGTAAAATACCTGGATAGCTTATTGGGCCCTCTGATATCCTGAGCAGCTGATGATATTATATATTGTGGAGACCTACTACCTTTGATCTTACTACAACATTGGAAAATTAAACTAGCATTCAAGTTAAATCGTTCTTTTACTAATTTTCAAAAGTGTATCATTATATTAATATACAATAGAAATTTATGGTAAAATAGCATTCAAAGTTAAATAGTTCTTTTACTAATTTGTAGAACACCATAATTATATTAGTGAAGTATATATCAGTGGTAAAATACCTGGGCAGTTTACTGGGCCCTCTTAAAACCTGAGCAGCTGATGTTCTATGCAGTCCCGCTGATACTTTGTGCTCACAAGGAAGTCTAATATTCTAGAATGTTAGCGCAGAGAATAAGAGAATGTTAATACATTATGTGCCCAAAGAGAATTTAAAATCGAGTAGCCTAAGCTCACAGAGAATGTAAATGCATTTCTAAAAGAATTCTTTCAGCGTATGTTATATTAATAGATGTTTTTTCCCCTCGAACAACTTGATTTTGAAATTGACAATTTGCTGTCATATGTGCCATTCCTTTCAAAATCCGGGTTGTTTTTAGAATTTGCAAATTGCTTGACCTATGACTTTCAAAGCCTATAATTTGATTGGTCGACAGTTGATTGTGTGGTTTCCAAGAGCATATTTTGAATTGATGTTGCATTAGTTGTCTGATTTAGATGGATTTGGCATTGCAGGTACTCCAATTTTGCTTGTCAAAGACTCAAACTTTGCTTGTCGAAAACTACAATGAAAGATCCCTGATGGAAGCCCTTGCTGATCAAGCAGATTTCTGATTTATAAAGCCAAATAATAAATCCAATGCAGTTCCAAGGAGCTTACATCCAACAATGATGCCAAATTGGATGGTGAATAATGAACATGAATCAAGGATACATCTGAGGCTGAATACAAGCATTCCCTATATTCCACGTGGGGTGTACCTATTGTAAATGGCGAACCTAAGAATGCAAGGATCACATCCCAGCTAAAAGAATCAATTTGCAACACTGAAACTATAAATCTGCAACCTGAATCCACAATAAAGAATGGTGTATTCTATCTTTGATAAAAACGCACACTGTCTGAAGAATCCAATGCCAATAACTGCTGAGGGCTACGTCCCAGCCAATCCAAAACCTGGGGTTTGCGTCCCAGATGAAGAATTGCTCTCTCAGAGCCAATTCACAAAAACAAGCTTTTCAATATGCAAAAGATAATAAGAAATTAGGTCTCCATCTCCTTATATCTCCTTCCAACTATAAATCGAACCCTAAAAGGAAATTACACTTTTCCGTTTAAATAAAATATAATAAAATAACATTTTCCCAATTAAAGTCGTCCATGCTATAGGAAAAACATTACTTTATTAAAATTCCATAGTTGAAGGCACCAAAAAGTCTACAGATAGTAAAAATCATGTATAATAATTCGAGACCTTTCCAACGAGCTATAACACATAGGTGTACCTGATCAACTGAAGCCAGAATCCCCTTATTACTCCAAAATGGTTATATTATTAACCTTATTTTAATTTATTTAATCACCAACTTACGAAATATTTAAATATATTAAAATATTTTCCAAATGATGCCAAAAGGCCCAAAATGACCAATCAAACATGAATCTGACCTTGTCACCTGTTTGTGACTGATGTCGGACAAGATGGGTCAACTGACAGTCCATCCCTAAAATCTAGGGATGCTCCTAAAAAGTAGGAGACAGCCCCAATCAACCAAAATTGAGTCCCAATGACTCTCCCCTACTGTGTGCACCTCTGAGAGAACAGTCATTGAACTGGGAGTTCCTCCTAAAAAATAGGAATGCCTCCTAAAAAATAGGAGATGCACTCTAAGTCTCCAAAACGTTCGCCGAGGTCTCCAAATGCCTCCTAGTCAATCCCTATAAATTAGGAATCCCTCCTAAATTGTAGAAAACTGTTGTCTACTGCTCCAAACTACTTGGGAAGCTCATGCATGACTCTCAAAGCCCCTAGGTTGGTTCCCTTTACGCTCTGTTGGCTTATGGGAACCAGAGAATAGACCAACCCTGCTAGAAATGTTGTCACTAACGAAGGGCAGAAATTGGGGACATGACAGTCCTCCCTTCCCAAAGATTGCTTGTCCTCAAGCAATGTCAATCCAACTCCACAAACATCAAGCAAGTCCATACCATAACCAAGAATGATCCCAGGATCCCAAGCCATCTTGGAAGGTTTGTAGTTCCATCTTCTAGAAACATTGTCCTGCACTACACCCAAACAAGTAACCTCCTGAAAACCCCCTGAAGGAAGAGCAATCAAATACTGTACCAACTCTGTCAACTCCTCAATAAACTGCTCTCCGAAAGAACCAAACTGGAACTCTAAAGGCAGAAACTCTAGTAAGCCTACATTGGCTTCCACATCCTCAACTGTTGAACTGCAAATCCAAGTGATTACAGGATTCCAAATCCGCCTCAAAAGGGAACCACCATGCTGACACTTCGTCACTCTGATATAAATATTAGTGAACCACAAGTTGTGAAGCAATTCATTAGGACCCTGAAGCACCAATGTATCAATGAGACCAGGGCCCGGATCCCAAACCAAAATACCAAATGTGCTGAATGAGATGAAGAAGTATCTCAACCGCACTCCATGAAACATACAATAAAGCAGACCAGCAAGGTGTGAAAGTGAATTCCCATAAACCAGTATTCCAACCCACATGACCACCTAACAATGCTGCTATAATTCTGACCAGCAACTCGAATGATATCATAGACGTCATCATACCAATGCCAAACAACAAATGTCCCAAAGAAACACTCCTCAATGCCCTCATACTGAATCATGGATGTAGTCAATGCCAAGTCAAGTAGTAAATGATTCCAGCTTGGATAGCCACTAGTCCATAAGGAATCGAAGACTATGGAGTCACCAATCAACAAGGATACCACTGCCATATCAATGGATGTAGATGACAAACTCGAAGATGAAGTATGTATGCCATCATGAGAAAAATCAAAGCATGTGTCATTTGTACCCAACATTGTAGGATTATCAATTCCTGAATCCCATATCGATCTCAGAAATGTTGCTCCACCCAACCACTGCACTACTCTAATGTAAACATCTATATACCAAAAGTGAAGCAACTCAACATGAATCCACTGAAGAAATGCCCAACACATGTTGATACCAAGATCCCAAATCTTTGCACTCTCACATCCCTCCGGCATGTTGATGCTCATTATGTTGCTATTGTGAAACTGTACCTCATCTAACCAACTTAGAACTTCACTCCAAATGAAGCCACAAATACTACCAACAACCAATGCTGTTAAGAATTCACAAATAAGCCAATCATCGGCAAGGAAAGTTTGTTGAATACTTTTCCATGTCCTCCAAACAGCTGCTGCAACTTTACCTATATTTCCACAAATTAGTGTGCCTTCATTAAAGGTTGTTAAGTAAATGTTTTGTTTAATCATGTAACCAACAAAGTCCCTTATATTCTGATCTTGAAAGCCCAATGTAATATTTAAAAAGTCTGAATCTTCAATCAAAAGGTACATCGCTGCCCTATCATATGGAAGAGGTGATAAACCCATTGATGAATGAGAGATGTTTCTAATTCTCAACAAAGACAGGCTCTTTGTGGTTGGTCCACTAGGTATGCAACTTAATATATCATCGACTCTTGGTAGGGAAGGATCAACTTCACACTTGAACACCCCAACTTGAATGTAACCAACCCAAGGTTCAAAGTTTGACTCATGAGATGAAAGAGAATTGTTGTTCAAAGTCAGAAAATCAGAAGTATGTTCATACCTTTCCACAATGTTTTTGCGGTCTTCTCTTGCCTCTCCTTCCAAGGTAGGTGACTCCTCTAAAGGTGCTGGTCCATGGGGTGTGTTCAAACGAATATAACACGTCCCATTAACTGCCTTAACTGCCCAAAATCTGATCCATACCTCTATCTCCATAACTAATATGTTTTCCATTACTAACAAACTCCAAGGTGTAGTATGTCAAACAAACCAAACATTATCAAAATGCAATATCTTCTTAGTAAGCAGCCTCTTAGTCTCGCTAATCATCTCTTTAAGACAAGATGCTTCATATGATCTTAACAATTGTCCTTCCATTGTAGATGATGCATGACTAACCAAATCGGAATCAACAATGTTCCATTCCACAAAAATGAAAATAACACTTGTGGCTGGTCCATCAAATGTGAAACTAATATCATCATTGTTTGGAGCCTTTAAGGAGCTCTTTAAAAGAGGAACCTCATAAACTTCATGATGCAAACTAGACCAAACTGAGTTTTCTAAATCATAACTCTTTTCCTCTTCACACATCTCAACATGCTCTTCTTGTGGACTTACCTCAAGAAGCTCTTCCCTTGTATGCTCAACATCCTCACTTTCTTCCCTTG
Organism: Cupressus sempervirens; assembly: GCA_028749045.1. Lineage (NCBI taxonomy): Eukaryota > Viridiplantae > Streptophyta > Pinopsida > Cupressales > Cupressaceae > Cupressus > Cupressus sempervirens. Next base: position 211,766,759 of record CM053789.1, read on the forward strand.
GAAGAAATAACGATCTAATGTATGACTCTCTTCGTCTTCTTGCATTATCAACCTGATTGCATCTTTCCTTGACCTCTTGTAAGTGTTTTCTTGCTTAGGCAGCAAGCATCTTGGCCTTCTTAGCTCTATGTGACCATCCATTGCACGTCTCTTGAGCCTTTTTCACATCTTCCAAGGTGGGGTAAACACAATCAGAACATTTGTGGTTTGAATCCACAATATAAATCTCATGTGCAACACACTTAACCTGAGTACCATCATAGAAAGACTCAACAACCCCATTACCTTCATGTGAAATGGATGATACCACATGACTAGAGCTACTGTTGCAAAAATTAGAATAGGTATCAGACCTTGGAGACATGCTTTCAGCATCCGTAATGGACTGATCCATGATTGTAATCTCTTCCATTTTGTGATCAACTTGATGAATCAATGGTGTGCTATGTGTCTCCTCCTGATCTAGAGTTATTTCTTCTTTAGGAATCCCACATGATGACTAATTTTTGTTTTTCATAGGCTGCAACTCAAATGATAACACATCTTCATGCCTTTCTTCTGCATACCCTGCAAGTGACTGATCCATTATGGTGTTTTTATCATGAACATGGATAGGTTGACACAAATCTTCTTTCTCACATAAAAACATATCATCAACTATGGCATGGTATTCCTTTTTTGCAAGCTTAACCTTATGAAAAAATTTTGGATGCATGTCAATGTAATCTTTGAAATGAAAGTTCTCTCTAACATATTGAGGAAGAGTATTATACTCCTCAAGTATGCTAATTACTTCTGTTTTCCTGTCCAGTGGCAATGGATCCTTTCTAGAAGATGATGATGATCCACTAGCATGTCCAAATTTCCTTGACATAGAATCATTGAACTGCTGCAATTGAAGCTTGAATTTTTGTTGTGACTGTTCCCATTCTTTCTACAAGGTTATATCTCTTAACAATTTTGCCATAATGAACTACCACGCTGACCAACTGAAACTAACATGCTAGAGCAAAAATCAACCCTGTACTACTAAAAACTAACATGCAAAGCGAAATCCCAACAGGCTGGCAAAATCAAGGCTCTGATACCACTGAAAGATCCCTGATGGATGCCCTAGCTAATCAGGCAGATTTCTAATTTATAAAGCCAAATAATAAATCCAATGCAATTCCAAGGAACTTACATCCAACAATGATGCCAAATTGGATGGTGAATAATGAACATGAATCAAGGATACATCTGAGGCTGAATACAAGCATTCCCTATATTCCACGTGGGGTGTACTTGCTGCAAATGGCGGCCCTAAGACTGCAAGGATCACGTCCCAGCTGAAAGAATCAATCTACAACGCTGAAACCATAAATCTGCAACCTGAATCCATAATAAAAAATGGCGTACTCTATCCCTAATAGCAACGAACACTGTCTGAAGAATCCAATGCCAATAACTACTAAGGGCTACATCCCAACCAATCCAAAACCTGGGGTTTGCGTCCCAGATGAAGAATTGCTCTCTTAGAGACAATTCACAAAAACAAGCTTTTCAATATGCAAAAGATAATAAGAAATTAAATCTCCATCTCCTTATATCCCCTTCCAACTGTAAATCGAACCCTAAAGGGAAATTACACTTTGCCCTTTAAATAAAATATAATAAAATAACATTTTTCCAATTAAAGTCGTCCATGCTATAGGAAAAACGTTACTTTATTGAAATTCCATAGCTGAAGGCACCAAAAAGTCTACAGATAGTAAAAATCATGTATAATAATTCGAGACCTTTCCAACGAGCTATAACACATAGGTGTACCTGATCAACTGAAGCCAGAATCCCCTTATTACTCCAAAATGGTTATATTATTAACCTTATTTTAATTTATTTAATCACCAACTTACGAAATATTTAAATATATTAAAATATTTCCCAAATGGTCCCAAAAGGCCCAAAATGACCAATCAAACATGAATCTGACCTTGTCACCTGTCTATGACTGATGCCGAACAAGATGGGTCAACTGACAGTCCATCCCTAAAATCTAGGGATGCTCCTAAAAAGTAGGAGACAGCCCCGATCAACCAAAATTGAGTCTCAATGACTCTCCCCTACTGTGTGCACCTCTGAGAGAACTGTCGCTGAACTGGGAATTCCTCCTAAAAAATAGGAATGCCTCCTAAAAAATAGGAGATGCACTCTAAGTCTCCAAAACGTTCGCCGAGGTCTCCAAATGCCTCCTAGACCACTCCTAGTCAATCCCTACAAATTAGGAATCCCTCCTAAATTGTAGGAAACTATTGTCTACTGCTCCAAACTACTTGGGAAGCTCATGCATGACTCTCAAAGCCCCTGGGTTGGTTCCCTCTACGCTCTGCTAGCCTATGGGAACCAGAGAATAGACCAACCCTGCTAGATATGTTGTCACTAAGGAAGGGCAGAAATTGGGGACATGACATACAATTCCATCATTTGGGTTGAAAATTTGTCAGAGATGGGATGATTTATTCAAGAACTGCTTATTTATTTATATCTATATACGTGCTGGAAGTTGAACAATTGTACAATAGTAATTACTTGAGAAGCACGTAGGAAGTTGATGTCTTGTCCATGAGTTTGGACAACTTTTTTTTGTAAAATTGTACAATTTGAAATACAATATTTTATACATGCTTCTTTATATTGTGTAAAGAGTAATTTGAGTAATGAAAACTAACATTTTATCTTGTTGTAAATGTAAGAACCCCTAGCCAGTTATAGTTCAACAATTAACCCTTAACACCACAATTACCTTGACTAATCAGTAGTCTAACATTTAGTCAAATAGTTGGTTAGCAATTCAGTTATCATAGTATGTGTTTAAATTTAACCATAATTGAAAATACTGAATTTTAGATAATAATACTGAACTTTGGCTAAGTAAACAATAACGAATCTCTTCCCTTTATTTTAAAACAATTGCCATTCATATGCTTAGTTCTGATATATAAACCCACTTGTAATTTATTGCCGCAATTGAAATCAAATAAAATCCTGAAACCAATTAAAAATCACTAGAACCTGATTCGCACAGTCAACATTTGAAATAATTGGCAATGCTTTCCAAGTCTTGGTGCTGGCTTTGACCTCTTATTGGCAGAATTTGTAATAACCTTGGCCTGTTTATGGTTAAATCACACAACAATTTTCTTTCAAACTCTAAAGTTTGACATTTCGTCAAACACTTGTATAACAACTTTGTTATTTCTATTAATAATGCTGATCAATATGTATTTGTCTCTTCAATTCAATTTTTTTGCAAGGAATATTGATACAAATTATAAATTACAATGCCAAATAGATTTGCAAGAATTGAATTCACTAATCCTCACTTTACAACAATTAATTCAATGCATCAATGTAATTACAATCAGACATCTAGTTTATTCAATGCAAATTCTGATTGCTAACATAACCGATGGCAACTAGAAATTACAAACATTCAAAATATGGTTATGAAGAACCTGATTTGAAGCAAACTGTAAACTCCCAAGCCAATGCAGCATCCACTACCAATATGACTTTCTTAACCCCCAAAACACAGGTCTGTATGCTTGAATGTAGACTCTTACAGTCCAAAAGTCAACACCACCCTTGTAAGAACAATTTGCAAGCACCAGACTTCAAACCGTAGCACTTAGGAAATATTTGTGGGCCAATGGACATTAGTGCAGGTCTGAAATATATAATTGCAAACCCAGATATCAACTTGCAGCCCTCAGAGATGAACCCCAGGGCTCAGAAACCAGTTCGCAGCCACCAAGAAGAAACTCATAGAGCCCAAATAATATCAAATGCTAACGCAAGGAGGTAGACGGCAGCCACAAATATGCATAATAATCTTCCAAATGAAATTGTAGGTAGGAATGATCAGAGCCAATCACATTTCCCATTAGCCATGCAAAGAAGTAATTGATCAATCTCCAATCTGCTTCTTAATTGCAGTCGCTACAGCCAAGAAGCTACAACCCCAATTGATTTCTTCCAGCTACAGGAAGATAAATAATTCGCAGAATTATTTCCACAATACTTCAGCTGTGGAATCAAAGCACAACTCAAAACCAAAACCATTTTACTTCAGCAAGGCTACAAAACCTCAAACTTAGAATTGTCACAAAGACAACAAAGCAAAGACATAAATAAATAACCTGATGCTTTACTCATCAAATGGGCTCATATATATAATCTCCAAATGGCACAAAGTTTCCCAAATGAACCTAGGTCTATCCTACCAAAACTACATAATTTCACCAATCTCCAACCACCCTACCACCCATTTGCAAATACTATAACACTAAACCAATAGTTCAATTCAATTGGTCACATAGAGATGCCCCACTAGGGCTTAAAATTTCTTCTAGCTTACTAGAAATTTGGGTATGAAACAAACTTTATTTGAGAGGGCACATCTGTTATTGGTCCTAAGTTAATAGATTACTAAGAGGGGGTGAATCACTAATCAGCGACACAATCAATTTTTTCAACCTCTTTAATCTTTAACTGATAAACAACTTTACAATAGTAAACTAAAGCATCCATCACAAGAAATCATTCACAGATTTGACACAAATTTTGGTTATGCAGAGACCCAACTTGGATCAAAAACACAACGAACACTAGTACCCACAAATAATTGTACTCTTTTGAAGTATGCACTATGGGGAGTTTAACCCTGTTAAGAGTTACAAAGGCCACGCTGTTACGATATTTATCCCTAGCCCTATTAGGAGCTTTACCCTGTTAGAGGTAACCTTGTTAAAGGGCTTTGAGCACCAGCTAAAGTGCCACCCTATTGAAGGATTTACAACAAGGACCTGTAATGATCCACCTAGTTAACGAATTTCACTTGTTACAACTGTTAGGGAACAATAGAAAGAATGATCTGTGAAACAACAATACCTCTCTCTGGTCAGATCCACTTAAGCTCGAAGTCACTTCTCAACACTCCTCTTCTTCCTAGTTGGATCACACCTTCCATTTCTTCACTACACAAACTAGACCACAATCGACAACATCACACATGTTTAGCTTTCACCTATTAATACTAGTTCTCCATTTCCACTAACTTAACCAAACCCTAAATGTATTACTCTTGTGAAATTCAAATATCCCACTCAAATCCAACCACCATAAGCCAATATCTTATGTTACAAACCACTTCACATTTAATGTTCCCAATTTTGAGTTGTGGCAGATTTGATGGATTCAGTTTATTATTGGGTCCTTATAGGCTAATACTGGTGTTTAGAGGACCTTGTGGACTTATTAGGCTCTCTAGTGGGCTATGGTGGGTTTTGGCTCTATTTTGAGGGGCATACTATTTATAGTAAGTCAACAATTAATTTTGATGAGCTCAAATGAGTTAGGAGTTGAGTGATGCTCTCAATTTTTTATTTTTCGCTTTTGGTTTGGACTCCAAGAATCTTGGAGGGGGTATCTATTTTCAGTAAGTCACCCCATTAGGTTCATTCATTGTCTTTTGTCATAAGAATCACTCGTGTTGTCAAATGTAATAACCCTAGTTGGTTATAGTTCAAAAACACACAAATTTTCTTGGCTAAGTAGTTGTTTGACAATTCATCAAACACTCAACAAGCAAGCATGTGATATTATCACTTACACAAATGAATTGATAACCATATGTGGTAGCTTTGATATTTGAGATTTTTAGAAAGATTATAGAATGTAGTAGATCAGCAAAAGGATAGACAACTAAAATGCCACTAAATTTCCTTTGCAATTTATTCCATTTAAGTTGTTGCATAGTTCATCTATATAGCAATCTCAAAATAACTACAACAAGCCAAGCAATTTCAGTTTAGTTATTGTCTCACATCAATAACATTCACTAGGCAAAATACAAATATGCAATGATGAGAAGTTGGAAAGAAATGTTTCCAGCCTGACCCTCAGCAAGCTACAAGTATGGATATATAATAAAATAGAACCTAGAAGTAATTGTTGGTGAATATTTGCACCAAAATCTCACTCATGTTCAATTTCCAAAAGTGCAATTAGCACCAAATCAAATAACAGTACGCTTCCAAATTTTTAAGCGCTTAATCTCCTCACTCCCAAAAATGAAGATCACAAACTTCTAAAATGGAAACTCGAGCCTTTAAAAAGGTCAAACTAGAGATAACCAGCTACCAAGAATTCCCAACACTAGTTTGAATTTCTCTCACAGCCCTTTCCCAGATAGTCGTAGAAATTCCACAATCCCAAATCGATGCCCAATTTTGGCATCCAATATACGCTATCACTTGCTTGCAGCCAGTCCTTTCTCAGTAATAAATAGTGGTGAATTTCACTCTATGGTGCGAAATATAATCAGTCACAAAAAAGGCCCAACCTCCTATTGAAACATCTAATAATTTGCAGGTGGAAATCCCACCCCAGAGATAGGATGCCAGATCGCTGGATTGTTTCCCAAGCATTTCTAGAACAGATTAATTGTAATAGTGCTAGTCATCCAAACACAGTTTCAAACCCCTACTCACTAACTCTCTAGTAGATAGTAATCTCAATTTGGATAATCCAAAACAGACGGAAAAATTAATCCAATTCAATTTACATCAGCATTGAATTGAATTGCATCTCAAATAATTTGCAAAATTCAATTCCTAGCTCTTCTATACCTTAGCAGTAGAATGGTCAAATAACTCGAAACAAAAACCCTTTTACCTCATCACGGGTATTAAAAATCAAAATCTCAGAAAAAAATCACAAGACAACAAAAGAAAATAGATAATCGGATGCTTTTCTCATCAAACAGGCTCATATTTATAATCTCTGGCACAAGTTTCCCAAACGTAACTCCACTTAAGAAGCTTCCTCAACACAACATCATTTTATAACATTTAATATAAATAAAGTGCCTTATAATGTATACTTAATAATTAATTAATAAATATGAACCCGCACAATAAATAGCTCCATCCATTGTAGGCAATGACCAACTGCCAACACTACCATCTGCACTACCAAATATGGGGACTGCCCGAATCGGACTTACTAAAAATAGTAAAACCACCATTGAGACCCTCAAATCACACTATTAGCTCACATGGGTCATTCTGATTAACTAAATCAACTGTAGGAGCTCGCCAAAAATGGGGACATTACAGTCCTCCCACCCTGAGTTTGCTTGTCCTCAAGCAATCTGACAATGCACTAAAACCTCCACTAGGATCTCATATGAAGCATCTGACATTCATGTCGCCATAACTAGATTCTATAACATCATCATCAATACAACTAACTGAACATGTCAAACTGAATCAAACCTGACTGTAGATGTCGCCAGAGTGAACATCTCATAGGGAAGCAACTTGATAAGTTGACAAAGCTTGCTTCCCCAAACTGCGCAAAGTGAGCTGCCACACACACTGACATACCCAACTGAACTGTGCACCTAAAAAGGATCGTGCACATGATAGTGAAAAGAAAAACCATATGTACCTGGCATCATGTACACATCCCAAAACTCCACTAGGAGCCCTATCTGAAATCTTGATGCACTAGAAAGATCCCAAATATTGAACTCAGCTTCACCACCAACCCTACCAAAGATGTAGCTAAAGGAGAACTTGGTGCAACATGAGGTTCTTTGCTACTGTCGGCAAATGCATTTATCCCAACAATACTTTCACGACAATAGATGTACCCACATCCTCATCATAATCTGTAGTTAGAGGAACATCACCAATTATTGTTATATGAAACTAGATGGTGTCTGCAAATGGTGTAAACTGAGCCCAGCTCCATTCAGGTGAGTGATCAACATCAACCTCAAAAAGTGAATTGTCATAAAATAATGTTGAATCCATCTCAAACAAAGGATTATCCATAAAGTAAATCTCAAGATCTATTCTATCAGCAATGCACACCTGAACATCCAAGGTATTGCAGCTAAGTACCTTATTGGATGGCTCATCTATCATCGAAGTAATTGTTGATATGACAATATCATCACATACTCTTACCTCCACTATCCTTGCATCACCATCAAATGCATGATCCTAAGAACTCATGCCAACAACTGCATCATTTGACTCATCCTGACATGAATTCCAATCACACCCTTCATCCAACATTTCCAACACTAACATGTGGTAACTCAAAAGGAGTGTCATGCACATTTGTAGCTACTACTGTATTATCACAATGCCAAGAATTTTGATTGTTGTCATGCAAATCAGAACCAATATCCACGCTATCTCCTTGCGTTCTCAGAAACCTATAAAAACAAAATCCATGTACATAGCTGCCCTGTCAATTATTATCAGATCTGAAAACATTGCTTCCATCTTCTTTTTTTATGTTGTTTAGGCCTTTCCATGCTTTCCACCAAGGCATTTGTTTGCTCCTTGACATTTCTTCAAGTATAGTGCCTACCTAGAATAAACCTCCTATCTCTTCCATGAACGTTGAATACCAAATCCCAAAATAATGCACTGATCAAATAGTCAACTAAGCTCAATTCCTGCAAACTGGCAGGAAACTGGTATGATACCAACGTAATAATCCCAATTAGTTATAGCTAAAACACACATAAAAATTGCTTCGTTAAGTAATTTTTTGACAATTTGTCAAACACTTGGCAAGCGAACTTGTGATATCACTTACACAATTGAATTGACAACCATACACGGTAGCTTTGAATATTTGAGCTTTTTAGGAAGATTATAGAATGTGGTAGTTCACCAAATGGATAGTGTTTACCACATAGGTTAATTAAGAAATGCACACAATTAATGAACATGAAAAGTAACAGCAGTACTTCTTCATTCGCATATGCCAATAGATTATATCCAGAGCATAAGATGCTTTACAATGATCCCAAACGAGGTATAAATATTTCCCGCCGAACCTTCCCGAAGGGGTCCGTCGGCTACAAAATCTTTACCGACAACAACACCCTATCGGCTACACAATATCTACAGATGACATCATCCCCCCTACAAGAAAAAAGTCGTCTCCGGACGACAGTTACAAAATATCTGAGACAAATTAACAACCAAAATACATTAACTGACTAACTATAACAAGATAAATCTGCTTCTGTCACATGCCTTTCACATTTGTTTTGTGCCTGCACCAAACTGGTCTCCAACCCACGATGCATCTGTAGCCTTTGCCAACACAATACTATCTCCTTAGTCAAGCTGACCTTGATAGCCACCTGTGCTGCCAACTCTAGGTACACTGAGCCAAGTAATCCTGAACTGCCTTCAACTGGATGATCAACTCCTCTCGAGCTCTCTATGCATCCACCAAGATAGCCTCACATCCAACACCTACTCCGAGTGCCTCCAGTACACAGACACTCCATGCCTACAGTAACTCCAAGTCTTCATCAACTGGTCAGACTTCCCACGACTAATATCTGCAACAACTGGGAGTCGGGGTCGAGGGGCAATGCCCCCGCAGGGTCTTGGGGCAGCATGGAACACACAAAACCCACACCAAATTAGCACTCCGAAACCCACACAAAACTGCATGGAACACACTATTTCTGTGATTTTCTTCCAATTCCACAATCTTTTTGGCAACTACTTATGTCTACCCTTCCCTTTGGCATCATGCGTTACTCATTCTGAACTGTTTCAATCTGTCGTTTTTTTTTTTTTTGAGTCGCTCCTACCTATTGTATCTCTCTATCACTCGCAATTGCTCTAATGGTTTTGCCTTTGAAGCTGAAGATTAGTGCTGTCACTGCATCACCATGAAAACTTCATACAAAACACCCCACGGAGATTAAATCATAGCCCGCGAAAGACTAAAGCACCTCCCCAGCATATTGAAAACACCGTCTGCGGAAAAACAAAGCACAACCCGTGGAGATCTAACCCAGTCCGTGGAAATCTTCCCGCAGGTCACTAAGTGGCCGCGGCCACGCGTCCGCGGGACACCCAGTGTCCGCGAACACTAGGTCCACAGGACACTCAGTGTCCGCAGCCAAACGTCCACAGGACATCCAGTGTCTGCGGACACTGGGTCCACGGGACACTCAATGTCCGTGGCCAAACATCTGCGAGACACCCAGTGTCTACGGGCACACGTCCGCGGAAACAATTAAAGCCGCCATCACAAAAAGTCAAACCGCAACCAAAAACAGTCACCCACAGAGGAACCAACTCCGCAGAAGGAGAGGGAGCCATGGAGTTCAATCCGCAGAAGACAGGGAAAAGCTGCACTACGCCGAGGTTGGAAAAGTGAAGCCACCAATTAACAAGATGAGCCCGCGGACACCAAGATGCAATCCGCAGAGAATAGAAAGCCCTCCACACAACAAAACTCCGCTAGAGATAAAGGCAGGCCGCGGGGAACAAAAGACTTCCCGCGGAGAGACAGCCCGTGGAAAAGGTGCTCGCAGATCTGTCCGTGGAACAGTCTGCGGGGCCCTTGTCCGATCATTCTTTGGTTTCTTCTCTACTTTTCCATCAACCTTCGTTGTCTTCAGCTGTCTTTCTCCCTATGTGATTTTCTTTACTTCTCCCTCTTCCTCTCTGATTTTCTTCATATGTCCTTCCACTGTGGTTTTCTTCTTTACTTCCAGTGGCATTTTCTTCCCTTCTCTATCTTCCTCTGTGATTTTCTTCACTTCTCCTCCTTTTACTTTGTTTGCTTGCTTCCTCTTTTTCCTTTTCCAATGCATGCCCTTGCTTTGTTTAGTCTCAATTTTTTTCTCCACCATTTCATCGATTTCCATTTTCTCCGAGAGTTTTTGCTTTGTCTCTATTTTCATAGTAACCTCAATCTCCTTCTCTAATTCATTCTACTGCCGCTCCACTTTTTTCGAAGTTGACTCATCGGCCTCATCTCCCAAATTCATTGTTTGCAATGTGGCTTCATTATACTTGATTGTTTCCCCCTCACTGAATGTATGGGTAGGTGTGACATCCAACGGGGCATCCCCTCCTTTATCTTGGTGAATTCTCTTGAAAATTCATCTTCCCTCGGACCTTCCTCAATTGTCAATATGTTGCAGCTTTGGAACAGTTCGTAGTCCTCTATTTGCCAATGGTAGAGACCATTGACCAAATCCAAATCGTCATCTATTGATCCCACTCCCAACCGCAGGACTCCCTCCTAATCCGGTTCCATACGCTGCCTCCCTTCATCTTCCCCTTCGGAATCTAATGACAAAGCTTCTTCTCCCACCATCTGAGTGTGCAAATCAATGACAAATCGTTGGCCTTTACTTTCTAGTGACAAGGTGTTCTTCCAGTCGTGTCCGACTCTGGCTTGAATAAGCCATCCGCGACCAAGGATGGCATCGTATACTTTTCTCTTCAACGGGATCATGACAAAGTCCAGTAGGAATGGCTGTGTGCCAATTGCTACCGGCTGTGCCATCAGAATGCCCAAAGGTTTAATGTCGTGCCGATCCGCTGTGAGCAACTAAAATGTAGGGGGCCACACTGTCCCAACTTTTTTCAGGTCTCCTCAGGTAAGACATTTACGCTGGACCCTCTGTCAATTATTGTGTCTGTAAGAACATGTCCGAAGATCCCCATCTCAACGACCGTCGAATGTCGTCCAAATGTGAGGGCTAGCAACATTGGATCTTCTCCACCTGCAGCAATTTCCTTCCCTCTTCCTGGTTCTCCTGGTACCTTAGGAACTGACACAATATTTGTGAGAGCGAATCGAAGCTGACGCATCATAAGAAGCAAATCATTTATCTTAACCGGTATCTCCATTTGTAAAATCTGTCGTATGATGTTTTGTTCCGCAGCATTCCTTGCCGAGGTGCCGGTGGTGTCTTTTAGCTAAGAGGTCTTTGCCTGTGATGCCTTTTCAATCTCCGCCCGCGCTTCCCCTAGTTTCCTCTTTTCTTCTGCTGGGTCTGGGTACACTTTTGCTTGCCTCCACGTAATTGCGAGAACCTCCTCTTCGTCTGTCCCGACAGTGATCAAGTTTACTTCGTATTTTGGGCATTTGGCATCTTCATGGTCGCCGGGTTTGCACCACCTGCATAATAATTTCGGTGTGTTTTCCGTTGTACAATCCCATGCAAAATGACCCCACAAATTATATGCTTAGCATTGAACGATCGGTCGTCCGTTTGCATCATACTGGATTCGACTTCAGTTGCCATTGTTATTGTTATTATTCGCATTGTTATTGTTGTTTTGCCCTCTGCTATTATTCCTGTAACCACCCGAAGTCGCAAGATCAATGTTTGCATTTCCGTTCCCTCCTGACATGGAAGCTGTCTGTGCCAGAAACACCTATTGAGATCCTCTGGTTTTCATGTTGAAGGGACATTCTTTTATGGAATGTCCCATGATTTGGCAAATCTCGCAAAATTGGTTCTTTGGACAGGACCCTTTAGTATGACCTTTCGTCTTACATTCCATGCACCACAACTCACTTCCCTTTGTCTCCTTCTGCATGTTTTTAAATTCCTTCATCATACGGATCATGTCCTTCTGTAGGGCACGGACCTTCTTGCTCCTGTTTTCATCATCATTGCTATCCTCTCCCGAGGACGCATCGTCATCTGAGTCGGAGGAACTATTCTTCTTCTTTTTCGTCCTCTGCTCGCTTTCCAAGTTCATCGCTCTGTTGTATGTGTAATGATCCCATCTTTTAGCTCTCACGTTCTCCAAAGTCTAAGTGGAGGATAAGAAGAAATTAAATTAATTTCTTATAAAGTTATTCAATTAAATATTAAAAGGTGACTTTGTATTTAATTAATTTAATATTACAAGAGAGTAGCTTCTAAAGCATGTATTAATTATTGGAAGGACAGAAGTCTTTTGTGATTTAATTCATTATTGCCAGGGAGGAGTTTTTAGAGATTGCATTAATTATTGGAAGGAGGAAGCTTCTAGCTCTTGCAATTAATTAATGATTTAGTTCCTTCCAGAAGGATGAAGAAAAGGATAAATAGGGCTTAAAGTTTCATTGCTAATTATGGGATGATTATGACTTGCATTTGATAAGAGCTTGGATGTGTGAATCACACTCCCTTCTTTTGGCAATAGAGGACGTTCATTCTCTCTTGTAACATTCTAGACGTCATTCCCTTAGGGTTTGGCCTTTGGAATACATCTCTTTGTAATTGATTGCAGCATTCTCAGCATTAATATAATTTCAGCCTTGGTTCAGCTTTGGGCATTCCTGGGTGTCCATTACAGTGGTATCAGAGCTATTAGTCCTGCCATCCTGTGGAGTTCTTATAGGGAATTTGGAACAACGAGATAAAGGGAAAAGAGTTTGACAACATGTATACCAGTTCAGATCAAGAAAATGCAATGCTTAGGTTACTGAGTTCATTAAAGGAGCATAACAAGCGAATGGATAGACAAATGGATATGATGTTGCAACTTATGGCTAGACAGATGGGCATCAATATTGACAATCTGTATGTTGCTCCAGTGCAGAAAGAAGTTGTTTCCTCAAGTGGGATCGAGACACATATAGAGCCACCTAGCTATGATGCTGGTGATATGGAGTCCATCGATGTGGGATTAGAAGAATGCAAGGATACTATTATATCAGCAGCCACTCCTATGTCAGTTGAACCATCCAACGAGGAGTTTGGCAATATGCGTGCGGTTGTAGATGTGTGCTCTGATGATAGTACACTTGTTATTGCTAATGAGGTGAGCAATATATGATAGTCATATTATACTATCGATCAACAAAGAGTTAATTTTCACTCTTGGGATAATACTATGTTCAACATGGATGCAACATTGTCTTATGACAATCTGATGTTTGAGGCTGATGTTGACCATTCACCTGAGTGGAGTTGGGCTCAGTTTTCACCATCTACAAAGATTCAGTTTTGTGTTGCAGCAGTTGAGAGGAAGAGGTTTCATAGATCTTCTATGGAGCCGCCTTCTGGTGACATCCAGACTTATACTTCATCAGCACAAGTTTTGGGAGCTAACTTGCAGGACTTGTGGTTGGTCTTAATGATGTTCATTTGCAGTTTGTTTAATGTCCATATGGATATCACATATTACTTCAATTGGGATCCAGGTGGAGGTTGGAGTCCATTATGTTACTTAATTGCTTGAGGACAAGCAATTTCAAGGAGGGCGGATTTGTAATGATCCCATCTTTTAGCTCTCACATTCTCCAAAGTCTAAGTGGAGGATAAGAAGAAATTAAATTAATTTCTTATAAAATCATTCAATTAAAGATTAAAAGGTGGCTTTGTATTTAATTATTTTAATATTACAAGGGAGTAGCTTCTAGAGCATGTATTAATTATTAGAAGGACGGAAGCCTTTTGTGATTTAATTAATTATTGCCAGGGAGGAGTTTCTAGAGATTGCATTAATTATTGGAAGGAGGAAGCTTCTAGCTCTTGCAATTAATTAATGATTTAGTTCCTTCCAGAAGGATGAAGAAAAGGATAAATAGGGCTGAAAGTTTCATTGCTGATTATGGGATGATTATGATTTGCATTTGATAAGACCTTGGATGTGTGAATCACACTCCCTTCTTTTGGCAATATAGGACGTTCATTCTCTGTTGTAACATTCTAGACGTCATTCCCTTAGGGTTTGGCCTTTGGAATACATCTCTTTGTAATTGATTGCAGCATTCTCAGTATTAATATAATTTCAGCCTTGGTTCAGCTTTGGGCATTCCTGGGTGTCCATTACAGTATGCTTCTGTATATGAAAACGGTGGCACAATTTTCATTTTCTTCCGCAGCTTCGACTGTAGGCCTTCCACGAACCATCTTTTCTGAAGTCTATCCGCTGGCCTATTTTCCATTTTACTTATCAAGTCTTTTAATTTCCTGGCATAGATGCAGACAGTTTCATTTTTCCCCTACTTAGTATTGAATATCTCCGCTACAATTTCATTATCATCACGCAATAGTTGAAATTCTGCGAGAAACTCCTTTTTAATGTTGTCCCAACTGTTTAGCTTCTGTGTATCTGTGTCCGTAAACCAATCAATTGCCACACCCCGTAGGGTTGCCGGAAATTGCCTCACCCATTCGTTTGCATCTGTTATGCCATTTGCCCTCCAGATCGTTTCACATGTTTTACAATGTCGGATGGGATCAATTGTACCATCGCCATCGAACTTCGGTAACTTTTCCTTTGGTCCTGCCATCACTACTGGGTTTTGTGCACAGGTGTTGTTCGGTCCTGCAACACTGGCATTGGTCACTCTCACACTGGCAATCTGTACTCCCACACCGGTGGTCTGCTCTCCCACACCGGCCAACTAGCCTCCCACACTGGCAGTCTGCACTCCCACACCGGCAGACTCAACAGCTACGAACCTTGGTGAAGAAGGACCTTCTGAAGTTGTCCCCTGTGAAAGTGTATTCCTGGACGAAGAGTTCACTCCACGCTCGTGCTCCCTCGGCACTCCGAGCCCTGCAAGTCGATTCTCTTCCGTTTGGATTCTCTTCCCTTGGCGAATACAAATTCAAAAACTCCTCCCTTGCTTCTTCCACCAACTCCACCCGCCCTCGAGTCTCCTGCAACAATTCTTCCGCACTTCTATGTCCGTCGACAATCTTCTGAAACCTCCTTCTGCGTTCGGCTTGCTGTGCCAAAATTAAATTTTCTTGCGCAGTACGGATTCCATTTTTTCCCTTGACCTTATTTCGATCCTTGTTAAGCTGATTTGGCATTAATCTTCATTCCTCCCACCTTTCAAGTTCATGGGGCAATGGCGCCAAATGTTTATTGCATAGGTTAATTAAGAAATGCACACAGATAATGAACATGAACAATAATAGCAGTACTTCTTCGCATATGCCAATAGATTACATCCAGAGCATAAGATGCTTTACAATGATCCCAAACGGGGTATAAATATTTTCCGCCGAACCTTCCCGAAGGGGTCCGTCGGCTTCATAACAATACTAATCTATTCGTTGGCTACAATTCTTTACCGACGACATGAACCCGTCGGCTACAATATCTTTACCAACGAAAACACCCTATCGACTACACACTATTTACAGATGACAAATAGACAACGAAATGCCACTAAATTTCCTTTGTAATTTATTCCAATAAATTTGTTGCATTCATAGTTCATGGGAATGCTTTTGCAATAGGGAACACTTTTTTGTGTAACATAGCTTTTCAAAATCTTAGAAATAATTTGACAGGTTCAATCATTGAGAAACATAAAATATTTAGGGAAAGCTTTTCTACAACATTTAGAGATTAATATACAACATATTGAAATTTTGGAGTATATTAAGTATAAACTAAATGATCTTGTAATGGCAATCGGGTTAATGATTTACCAAATCACCAGGACTTAAAAAGCATGCAATCACACGACGAGCAAGATGATGCATCCATCCCTGTTTCCAAAGCTGCAGTAAACGTTAAAGTTCAGCTGTTAATTCAAGAACTTTAGAAAATAGATGTCATGAAGAACTTAGATTTTAATAGATTTTTTTAAGGTCTCAATTCATTATTATTTTTATGTTTTCTTCTCCATAAACTTAATAGTATGTGTTGGAATAAATCAATTACCTGTCACCTTCCATAGGCCCACCTCTAGCCAACCAAGCACTGTCTAAGTATTATCTTCTGCCTCCCACATTTTTTTTCCATGCTTTCTCACCTGTCCACCATCAATACTATAACTAACTTTTTGCTACAGTAAACTTGGCATTTACTATGTGTTGCTATCTTACTTAATGGATTGAATCTAGATTCCTTAGAGCTCATTTTGAGGGTTTCTCCTTTGTATCATAGCTCCTTTCAGTAAGAAGAGTGGTATGGATTCAACATGATGCATAAGATACATCCGAACTTGGTTTACCTGGACCATGAACACATCAAACAAATGATAACTAGTTTGAGAATCCCTCCAACTTGTTGAAGTATAGCTTCAGTTAAAGTGAAGTACTCATTATATTGAGTATATGTATTCATGATTTACATGAACATTTATTTTACATATTATATTCTTGATTAATATATATATATATATATAAAATTCTCAATCTCGGCGATTACTCCAGCAAATAAAGGCATTAATCATTATTCAGTCATAGCGACTGTAACAGCAAACGAGATATTAATCACAGCAAGTTCATCCACCCTCAGTGACTACCCAGTCTCAAAGATCTGCACATTCAGAACAGCACAGTACACAGTATCAGATTGGTAGGTAAATCTGAGTCTAGTCTATTCTATCAATAATTATATCTCTTTTTTCTATTAGAGATCCTGAATTAACATGGTATCAAAGCCATCCTGATAGGAATATATATTCTTTAGAATTAAAATTAAACTCAGATTTATCAATATTAAATTTTATCCTCAAAATTCGAAATGGTTAATCATGTAAGATTAGAGGATAGACTTGGGGGGGCGTCAAGTTTTTCATCATGGAAAATTCGAGTCATGATAGTACTAAGAGAAATGGAGTTAGAAGAGTACATAGAATCAAACAAATCAATACCCGAAAATGATCCAGTTAAAAAAACATGGAAAAGGCATAACAACAAGCCCATGAAAATCATTCTAAACCCAGTGAAAGATCATATTCTTCCATCTATATCCAGTCTTAAAACTGTATTAAGATGTTCTCTACTATTAAGAACATTTTCAAAATTAACAATACAAGTAGACTACTAACTTAATTAAAGCAAGAACTCCTATACATAAAAATGAACAATGGGGAGTCAATTACATCCTATTTTCTAAGAATCTCTGAGTTAAAGATCAACTTGTAACAATTGGAAGTCAACTTGATGACAAAGAACTTAACATCACAGCATTAAAAGGACTTCCACCATCTTCGAAAACCTTTATTCGTGGTCTAAGCTCCCAACCTGACCTTCCTAAATTTGAATTACTAAAGAATGAATGCACTCAAGAAGAATCAAGATTAGTTCCTAGATGAATTCAAGAGGGAGATATTCAAGCTCTCCACGCTAATTCAAACAAGAAAGAAAAGAAAGGTAAATTCAAACGTAATAGGAAGGAATTCAACAAATCATATAAGAAACGAGATTGGCCAAAAGTACAATGTTTCAAATGTGACAAATTTGGTCATTCTCACAACTTCTACCCTGAACAAAAGAAAATTCAAGCAGCCCTAGCAGAAATCAAGGAAGAGAAAGAGGAAAAAGAAGAAAACCTTGCATTTTATCTCTCTCAAGTGAATTAAACTCAAACAAAAACACCTAGATTATAGTGAGTGGAGCATCCAATCATATTATAGGTTTTAGAGACAAATTTGAAAGCTTCAAAGAACACTCCTCAAAAGAAGTAACCATTGGAGACAATTCTACTCATCTGGTTAAAGGTATTGGATCATGTTCAATTAATCTAAATTCAGGTATCACTCTCCAACTTAAAAATGTTTTATTTGTACTTGGTATAAAAAAAAAATTGGTTTCTATCTCCGGTCTTCCTAATCAAGGGTACAAAATCACCTTTCAAGAAGATAGAGTTCTATCCTAGCCAAAGAACTCCAACATCAAGAAAGTATTGAGAGGGAAAATGAGAGGGAAAATGATCCTGAACCACCTTCACCTACTATCTCAAGTTCTGAGAGTATTGAAAACTCCAATAACAAAATAAGGCCACTTTGGGCTAGGAAAACGATAGAAGAGAATCAAGTTGAACCTAATGAAGTAATCAAAGAAGGCAAGAGAACAAGAAATTAGAGGGAAAATGAGAGGGAAAATGATCTTGAACCACCTTCACCTACTATCTCAAGTTCTGAGAGTATTGAAAACTCCAATAACAAAATAAGGCCACTTTGGGCTAGGAAAACGATAGAAGAGAATCAGGTTGAACCTAATGAAGTAATCAAAGAAGGCAAGAGAACAAAAAATCAGTCATGTTATATGGCTCTACTAACTGAACTTATCAAAACAGAACCTTCAAATGTTGAAGAAGCCTTATCAAGCAAACCTTGGAAAGAAGCTATGATTGAAGAATATCAATCAATACTAAAAAATGATGTGTGAGATATTGTATCCAGACCAAAGAACAAATCAGTTGTCTTGTAATGTCCCCATTCTTTTCAGTATTAGAGTTTTAGGGATTAGCCTATTATTGTGATCCTCGTAGGCTAATTATTGTGGATAGAAGGTCTTTTGAGACAGTGGCTTGGCTTGGGAGGATCTTATCTTCTCCACAACTTAGTAAGCTATAGGTTGGTCTTTGTTTGGCTCAAATTGGACTTTGTTTGGGCATAGTTTTCTGTACCTACTATTTTTGGTAAGTTGGTATTGATCGAGATGGACCCTTTCTATTGTTGGAAAGTGCATTTAGTCACATGGAGAAATAATAGATATGACTACTATTTCAGATGGCATATTTAAATGATGAGTATTTTGGGAGTTATTAGAATTTTAGTAGCCAAATTCTACGTAATTTATTAAATGGCTTATTATAAAGTTATAGTTTAACTTTATAATTTCACTTAACTTGAGAGTTGAGTTATCATTGGAAAGAGTTATTTATTAATTAGTTAAGCCAAGTCAAGTGAAAGAATATAATGGAAGCTTCTAATTAATGTTGTGTGGTGAAGCTTCTTAAGTGAAGCTACATTTTGGCAACAAAAAGGGCATATGGAGGTTATAAATACAAGCCCATTTGTTGAGAAAAGCATACTTGAATATTTTATATGTTTTTGTTGCCTTTGTGTGTAATGTACCCATCATAAAATAAATGTATTTAATTAAACCTTGTTAATGGGCCGATTGATTTAATATATCTCGAACCCATTTTTATTTTGTTTCATTAGTTTGTGTCGCTGTCAGCTATCTTTGTACACCCTCGGAAAGTTTCTTGATAGGTATTTAAGCACGGCTTGTAAGTAGTCTTTAGATATGCAATTTGGATTATTTTCTCTGTACTGCGAATTCCTGTTGGGATTCTCTGTTGTTCGCCATTTCGGAAGTGAAAGATCTTTCCTATTTGGTCATCTCAGTTTCGGTGGGAATCAACCCTCACCCTATTCCGTCGCCTATAATACTTCGCTTGGATCTAGTAAATTGGAGCATCATCTTTGGCAAATATTAATCGAAGGATTATTTGTATTTAAGTCTCTATTATTGTTTGGAGTTTATCCAAATTTTTTATTTTCGTATGAGCGAGATCGTTGTCATAATTGTGGTTGTATCACTTCCGACACAAATACTCACTAACGATTTTCACCCTCCAACATTCCGTACTGCCCTTCATTGCACCATGCGGCCTACTAATTCTACCGTATGGCCTGAAACATACCTTCACCATACAGCCTTTGATCTCTACTGTATGACCTTTTCATCTCTACCGTACGGCAGTCACCTTGACACACCCACCATATGGATTTTGCTTCTTCACCATACGGCCCTCCTGTGGATACCATTCGGCCTCTCTTGTACCTTGCTTTGGCACCGTACGGACTTCTTGGACAACAATTCCATACTTTCTCCTCTTTTCTCCACCGTATGGACCCCCCATTGCATTGTACGGCTGATCTTTTCACATGTGTATGAGTTATTTGAGCTTCATCTCGCCAGTTATCCAGTCCTCTGTACTTGGGAACATTACATTGTGGCTTTTTTGAGTTCTGATATTCTGTGGCCCTTGCTAAAGTATAAGGGTTTTGAAGTTGGGTTGTGCCTTTAATCGATCGCGGAGGTTATTATGGATTAAAGTTCTGAAATTATTATTAATATCTCTTGCTATATATACTGTAGTTGGGAGATATTGAGTTTCCTTCTGAGCTTGTCTTGCAATTTGCTGCTGGAGTAACGTAAATTGTAATTGCTTCTTGGACTGTGACTTTTCCTTTTCTCCTATTGTTTTCTATTGTGACTAAGGAGAAAATTAGAGTTGTGCTTATTGACTGGTTTAAGGGAAATTCGTATGCAAATTGAATAGCAACGTTCATGTCTGGAGAGTTGTTGCTGAAGATCATTAACTGATATTCAAAGGACAAGTAATAATCAAGTTTTGGAAGCTGCATTACAATTCAAAGAGGTGAATCTGGGCAATTTTCTGATTGTCATCTGCATATGTATATTGGGGTTGAGCTTCATTATCATAGGTCTGCTACTGATTTGTGCGACCAGTATTTATGTGCTAGTGCTACAACTAATGTGGGACACGGGTGTGGCATTATTTGAGATGTGCAAATCATTACAAAACCCTGCATTTACTTCCAGATTGCCCTGGGGTATTGAAAGACTATTCACGCACAGCTAGGTTCCACATTGTTTATCATTAATTAATTTATTTGTTGATTAATGTTGATCCTAGCATAAATAAATCACAATTGGCTTTGAGCAAATAATGATTATCATTTATTGAATTTAATACCTTAGCATTGCACATTTTATTTATTTGCATTCAAAAGGTATTAATATATATAGTAGAGATCTATGTTCTGGTTCTTTTTGAGCAGCTATAAATATGTTTGCCAAGTGTTTGGTTAAATGCCAAATCTCTAATTAATGAAGAAAATTGATGTGGTTTAAGTATAACCAAGTCGGGGTTTTTACATGTCTCTTCTAAGTGGCTATACGAAATCAAGCATGCACCTAACAGCGACATTGAAAAATACGAAGTCAGATTTGTAGCACATGGGTTCTCTCAGAAGCAAGGTATCGATTATAAAGAAACTTTTCCTCCAGTTGCTAAGTACATATCTATTAGGACTATCTTGGAAATTGCAACATCAAAAGATGGAAAGTTCATCAAATGGATGTCAAAACAACATTCTTAAATGGTGAAATTGAAGAAGTTTATATTGAGCAACCAGAAGGGTTCATCACTCATGACAAAAATTCTCACGTGTAAATTAAAGAAAGCACTATATGGCCTTAAACAGGCACCTAGGGCATGGTATGAAAGAATAGACAACTATCTAACAAAGTTAGGGTATTCTAAAAACGAAGCTGATCCTAACATATACTTCAAAATAAATGGTGACCACATGATTATTCTTGAGTTATATGTTGATGATTTGTTAATAACAAGTGAAAAACATCTTATAAACAAGTGCAAACAGGAACTAACAAAAGAGTTTGATATGAAAGATCTAGGTCTTCTCCACTACTTCCTAGGACTAGAAGTATGGCAAAAGGGAAACTACATTTTCCTAAATCGAGGAAAATACACTATTGATATTTTGAAAAAATTTGGAATGATGGAATGTAAACCAATTACTACTCCTATGGCAGTCAACCTACATAACCTAAAGGATGATATGATCGAATCTGAATCTACTGATCCTGCTTACTATAGGCAGATCATTGGGTCTTTAATGATTTTGGTGAATACTCATCCTGATAAATGTTATGCTACTAGTACCTTAAGTCAGTTCATGTGTGAACCAAAGAAGATACATCTTCTGGCAGCCAAATATATCTTAAGATATCTAAGAGGTACAATTGGTATGGGATTCAAATATGATCAAGTCGAAATCAATCTTCATGGATATTCAAATTCTGATTGGGTAGGTAGCTCTACTGAACGTAAAAGTACTACAAGATGTTGCTTCAGTCTCGGATCTGGGATGATTTCTTGGATTAGCAAAAAAACAATCCTCAATTGCAGTAAGCTCCACTAAAGGAAAGTATATAGCCTCCTCCATGGGAGCCAGAGAAGTTGTATGATTACGAAAATTGCTAGTTGGATTGTTTAAGAAGCCCTTGAAACCAACTATCATTCACTGTGATAATCAGAGTTGTATCAAGCTTTCAACTAATCCAATTTTCCACAATCGATCTAAGCATATTGAAATACCTTATCATTACATTAAGGATATGGTAGATCGAGGTGTTATCAAACTGGAGTACATAAGTACAAATGAGCAAACAGTGGATGTTTTTACCAAGCCTCTTGCCAAAGTGAAATTGGAATACTTTAGAGGAAAACTAGGTATAATTATATTGTAATGTTGAATATTGAATTTAAATTTCAATTTATATGTGTCCATGCTTCTATAGTTATCTAATTGCATCAGATATGTAATGAAAGGTGACAATCTTTCATAGACATATATTCAGAAGGTAATCTTTGTAAGGTGATGATCTTACAAATGATAGGCCTGCTATTATGATAGTTTTATTCTGGATATGCCAGAAGTCATTGATAATGAAAGCATTATGATTACTCTAGATATTTTTTGGACAATTAGAGATCATAATATATGTTATGATAGTGTTCATAACATTGTGATTGTAGTTATTTGACAAGTCACTATTTCAAAGTGTTAAAGTCAGATAATGTATTGGTTATAGATATCCTTGATACTGATATCTCATAAATTTTTGTCACTTCTCCCTTGCTAGAAGGGAGTGTTGAAGTATAGCTTTAGTCGAAGTGAAGTACTCATTATATTGAGTATATGTATTCATGATTTACATGAACATTTGCTTTACATCTTATATTCTTGATTAATATTATATACTTATATATACATGTTTTTATATATATATACAAGTTTATTCATAAATAGTATGTAAGGCCTTGCCCCAATCCATCATAGCATAGCTGATACATTCGTTTATTTTAACACAATACAACTCGATATGTCGAGACATTGTCTGATGGACTGAACATTATTATATTATTTTATGTCGTGATGTTTTACTTTAAAATGCTTAATCATGTTATTTGATGTTTTATAAGCATGCATAATGATGGTGTAGTACAGTAAATGAATTCGGGATTAGAAATATGATTAATACTTTAATTATGCAATTTTTAATGATCAAATATGTGTGCAGAAATGAGAAAAATTTTATTTAAATGAAAGGTTGATGTTTTGATTAATGTGATTATCGAAATGAGTTTTAAATATATACATGTGATTGTTTCTTGAACTACTGATGTGCGAATTGAGTGTGCAGGATTATTAGCAAGGAAATCTAATGGAGAATCGGATATTAACCCTATGTACAATATGTGAAACCCAAGGTTGAGTCTAATAAAAGATGCAGACTCCGTTGTTTCATTTTTTTTTTGGTATCGTAATCTAAATGTGTGTATCATTTTGTAATCGTGAAGTGTTTAATGTTATGTAACAGTAAATCTTATGGTGTCACTTGACACTCATAATTCATATGTGTATCAGCATATTAATTAGGGTTAGCCAAGTAACCTGATAATCTGAGATGGATTAAGTTAGTAATCTAAGGCTAATTAGTTGGTAACTAGATTAATTACCCTAATTAGGGTTTAATGAAAAGGTGTCATTCTTAAAGTTTTTTGAAAATTCAAATATTTCAAGCCAAATTAATAGGTCCTAAAATGATCCTAGAGGCCAAAATAATGCAAACCAAATGCCTAGTGGGTATGTGTATGGGTTGGGGACATTTTTCACCCCTCTAGACCCTTTTGTTCACTTTTATCATCTCCTAAATATCTCATTTTTTCTTTAGTGCAAAAATTGAACTTCTCCATGAGTTTGTCAAGTTTACACTCCACCAAAAAGGTTGTCTTAATGGTAGGATCAAGTTGAAAGACCCTAGAAGGCCTTAGTCAAACTTGGAGTTATTACAATTTTAGGTGGGTGAGTTTAGAAGCCTATTTAGTTGCAAATTTGAGGGTTGAAGAGTGTTCACCCATTCTCTACATTTAGAGAGAGTAAAATCAGAATTGAAGGGGGAAGAAGGATTAGCTCTTCTCAAAATTTCAATTGCCATAACCATTTGTGAAGGTAGGAATCCTTCACGGTCTTGTTCTTCATGTTATGTTTTCATTTTCTTAAGTAGGTCTTTTGCATGTGTATGTATTCATATATATGATGAAACATGTGAGGGATGGGTCATTATGGGTTTCTTAATTGTTTTTCTCTCATGTTTTACATTTTGTTTTGTGAGGAAAACTGTGAGGGTTGTGTTCGCATTACTCATCCTCGAATAGGGTAGAAGTGGCCATGTACAGAAGGAGGGCCTCAGTTGGACTCCGAGACAGTGTAGAGACTCTCCTCATGATAAAGAGAGGGAGAAAAGTAGGGTGTTATGGGCCCCTACTTCTCAATACAAACCATTTTGTGTTTCAAGAGATAAGAAGTGAAAGAACGAAAGTTCTTGTGATTATTAGCCTCGGAAGAGGCATCTATTTTGGTGTTGTGATTGACTTCTAATACCCTGAAAAAATCCACCTTCTCCCTAGTCTTGGTTCTTTAAGGAACTTGTTGTGCAAACCTGCGATGGGAGTAATTAGTTAAATGTGCCTATGTGGTTGAATCTGATTTTCACCGATCAATTTCGGTTCTCCATGGTTACCTTGATGTAAATTTGCAGATTTCATAGTTGATACCTTAATATGGAGCCAAACTGGATTCAGAGTTTTGTTGTTTTGATTCAAATGTTTTGGAGACTTCTTCTCGGAATAATGATCCTGATGTAAAATTCATTAACCTTATTTTGAAATGACAATGATATTGGGTTTTCTTCCTTGATTCTTTTCCGATGAAGTCCTTGAATCAGGTTTTTGAATAAAATAAATATGAAGTAGCTAGCCCACCTATGATGAGAATAAATGAGCAATTTGTTTCATATAGCATTCTTTATAATTCATTTCATATGCATATGATTAATGGTGATTAGATGCAATGATGTTGCATAAGTTATGCATTTTGATTATGAACATGTGTTAGAGAAAAACCAATTTATATGGATGTCATTTCATTTTGCATTGTAGTAACCATTGAAAAAATATATATACTCCTTCTCTAATGCATAAATGTGACATCAAAAATCTATGATTAAATTTATCCATGAAAATTAACAAAAAAAATATCCCCCTTATGCCATGTAAACAAATTTGTATGAGAGAAAAACTCAACACTTAGTGAAAAAAATATATCTTTAGGAAATTTATCTTTCTAGAGAAAAAATGCTCTTTCCCTTATGTATGAGGAATTTTAATTCTCTTGATAACAGAGAATATACTTTAAAAGATTCCCTTTTTAAAAAATCCTTGTCATCATTCAATTAATAGTTTGTAATTATAAAATATATTACATTAAATAAATAAATAAAAATAGAAAGAATAAATCAATTGAATAAGTCTATCGTATCTCATCCTTACCTTATCCCTACCCACAACAACTAAACTTTTAATCATAACCATCCCTTGGCTATGCGCTCAAAATGATGACGTCACCCCTTCATGTGGATTGGAGGCAGCAAGCAAAGTCAAAAATAAACATAAACTCAAGCATTAATGGCAATGGGAGGGAAATGATGAAAAAACCTAACTTAGTTGCATTGCTCCTTCAAAACTATTCTCCACCAATAAATGCTCCTTGGAATGTTCTCTTCCCCTCAGCTAGCTGCGAATTTTGTGATGGGACAGCATGCCAGATTTGGGGCAGCATCCTCTTGGGTCACGTAAAGGCCTTCTTAGGAATCTACCCTTGACAAGTGGGGATAGGTGGCGGCTAGGAAATGGTTCGAAAGTTTTATAGATAACCACCCTCCATTTTAAAATCTGACTTCCCTTCCAATCCAATTGCAGCTCACCTGCAACTCCCCATTGAGCAGCGTGAGCCACATATGAAGTGCTTACGTGAGCCTAGGGAAACATGGGGGGGGGGGGGGGGGGGGGGGGGGTTGGGGGGAGTTAGTGGAGTTAGTAAGGGGCTAAGGTTAGAGGATAGGTGAGGGGTTAAGAGGCTAGCATGTGAGTTAGATGGTTCGGATAGTTAAAACAGTTTTAACATAATATAATTTAAGACTAGTTTTATGTAACATTTTTAAGTAAGTAGGATTAGTATATTGTTTTATCGGTATTGTTTTGGTTTAATTTAATTTAGTTAAAATATATTATATCTTGTAAGAATTAAGTTGGTTAGGATTAGTGATTAGATATTAGTTAGTAGTTAATAGTTAGGATAGTATGTTTCAATTAGCTTATGATTTAAAATTATTAATGCTTAGTTATTCTTAAATCCATTTAATTAAATTGTAAATGGTTGCTTTATTTTCAATAATCGATTGTTTTGATTAGAAAGTGAAATGAGTTAGCTAGTAAGAATAGTTAGTGGGGATGTTATATTAGGGATAGATAATGTATCTTCTCTTTATAATTGGATTATGAACTTAGGAATAAGGTGAAATTAATATTAGTATTAGAAAATTGTATTTACTCTTTTATTTGATTTAATGAAACATTAAAGTTTCCTTGAGTAATAAATCTTTAGGTAAAGTATTAAGGTATTGCTAGGAAAAACTATGTCTGTGTTTCAACATACCTATAGTTTAACTTGTAAAACAAATGTATAGAATTATGTCAAAACCTAATGTGTCTTAGGTAATCAATCGAGCTTAACAATTCAGCTATGACCTAGGAACTAAGGGACCTAATGCTTGCTCAGTTTATGATATCACTCTCTAACTGAGACATCAACTCTACACTGTCAAATCACAATTGTAATTCATTTCTAATCTCCTCATAAACTTGTTAGGTGACATGTATTAATTTAGTGGATTCAACATCCTTTAAAAAAAAATCGTTTGTTTTTGTCCCGTTATTTTGTGCATGACATAGTATTCCTTCTCTTATCAGCCTCTTATTATAAGAAGAGACAAACTAAATAGTGCACCAAATGGTTATCGGTTGAAAGACATCTTAATGTATTTGTTAACCACCGAATTATGATCAATTATGATTTAGTACTATGTCCACATAGGGAGATGACCCTACCCTACATGGTCATTGGCCACGTAGAGTCATGTCTCTACAAAGACATACACTTTGCATATATAACAAAGGAGTTAATCGGCAGTCTATAAATAAATTACAAGGCATTCTCAGTCACAGCGATTACTCCAGCAAATAAAGACATTAAACATTATTCAGTCATAGCTATTGTATCAGCAAACAAGATATTAATCACAGCTAGTTCATCCACCCTCAGTAATTACCCAGTCTCAAAGATTTGCACATTCAGTACAGCACAGTACACAGTATCAGATTGGTAAGTAAATCTGAGTCTACTGTATTCTATCAATAATTATAACGCTTGTTTCTATCAGAGATCCTAAATTAACACAAGTATCAAAGCCTCTGCAATATTGTTGTCTTTTGTAAAGAACCCTGTCGGTTCTTTGATCAGATAATGCTAGCCGATGAAGATATTTTGCTTGGATTTTGAAATTGTTTTGCAATTTTTTTGTGTTTTAATAATATTTGCTTTCTTGGGGTTTTTCAACAATAATAAATGAAATGAACAACAGAATGCAAAAAATCTGAATTACTATTCCAACAATGTCTTCCACAAATTTATTTATATCTTCTGA
The DNA here is from genome assembly GCA_028749045.1 of Cupressus sempervirens. Classification (NCBI taxonomy): domain Eukaryota; kingdom Viridiplantae; phylum Streptophyta; class Pinopsida; order Cupressales; family Cupressaceae; genus Cupressus; species Cupressus sempervirens. The sequence continues at coordinate 211,795,017 of CM053789.1, forward strand.
CAATGCAATTATCTAAATGAAAATATCTGACTATGAAATTCTTGTGAAACTGGAGATCAAATGTGCATCCAAATAACCTTCAGTATGAGCCAAAGTTGTAACGCAGCTATACTAGGAAAAAATGCTGCCTTCCAAAGATGATATTGCAACTGCTAATGTTATATTCATTGCCTTAGATAATCAACTGCAACCACTAGGGAACGAATCTCAGGCTTCTACTAAAACACGGGCAGGAAACAATAAAGTCATCCCTCAAACTATGGCAGCGGCAGCCTCTATATTCAATCCCAGCTCCATGATCATGGATTCGGTAATTAATAAACAGTCTCTGTTCTTACAAATTATATCTAATATGAGATGCTAAATCTTCTTCACAATTGGATCACCAAACTAAGTACAATTAAAATCTCTGAATGAGATTATTACTGGAACAATTCACTTGTAGAGAACAACCAATTCAAAGAGAAAAATACTTAAAAGAATTCTCAATTCTTCTATCTTTCAATTACACAAGCCCTAGGCACAAACTCCTCAACAAATTCACCATATCAAAACGCACAACAGAATGGTTCTTTTTTCGCATTGAATGCATTTATAATTCTCAAATGCAAACTAAGCTTGAATATTGCAACACATACCTCACATAACCTACATGAGCCTCTTTACATTTGTAAAGTCTAAAATATAATATTTCATTATATTTCTCTCCAAGAGCAAGTTTAAGTTATAACTTAAAGTTGACATATGATAAAGTCACTTTATTAATTTAAACTCCCCCATTGCTCCAAAAATGACCTTTTCATTAATATAATGATATTCTAACGCACAAGGTCCTTGTTTCATGTACCCATGATTTAAAACTTCTCATCCCGATTCCAACAAGCTATAATGCTAAGGAGCCCATTAAACAATTTCAATAGAAATAACAACTTTAGTGCACAAAATAAAATTATAACCAACAAACCATCTGACTTTGTGAAAATGACCCAAACACACCGAAAGTGAAATCCAATCGCACCGAAGTGATCGTGATGATGAAATATGATCAATGATCCCAACTAGGAGACTTTCTAAAAATAGACACTCCTTCCAAGAATCTTAGAGCCCAATCCGGAAGTCAAAAATAACTGCTAAAAGCATCATATAACTCCTCTAAATCATCTGAGCTTGTTGAAATCATCCATCAACTTACTATAAATTGTTGGTCCCTCAAAACAGACCCAAAACCCACAACCTAGCTTAAGAATATATGGAGGGTTTGGTGAGACACACACTCACAATCATCCTCTCGTGAGCCAAATAACTCCACAACAAGGTCCTCTAATCACCAGTATTACCTACAAGGACCCGGTGATAGCCTAAACCGAACTGCAATCCAAAATGAGCTAAAATGGGGACATTACATCTCTTCTCCTAGATCAAAAGCATAAGCAATATTGGCCACCTCGTCGAATTTGAACTTGATTAATTTCTAGGCCAGTCTTGTCCATTTTAATATGGATTTTTGTTCACAATCTACTTTATCCAATTATCAAGGAGATCTCTCTTCTAATGAAACAGAGGAAACTTTTCCTTTGCTAGTTTCCATATAATTTGTGCCCTCCTCATATGTCTCCTTCATTGATTTATTATTTCAGCAATACAAGCTTCTCTTTCAATCCATAATCTATTCTACTGTAACAACCAATTTTTCCCGAGTCTTAACTGACAACTAACATATCAAAGAAATACAGTTATTACTTCATTTTCATAGGAAGATAGTTATATCAATTACATTCATGTCAATGAGATTAACAGTTACAATTAGTTAAACAGAATTGAAAACATCATCAATGAATTTACTATGGAAATTCAAATCTAGACTATGGAATTCGAAACCGAAAACAATCTAGGGATGCTTCTACAAACACCCAGGTTAGTCCACAAATACCACTTAGGATCAAATGATGATTACCATCAAATACCACTATATCAAAATCAAATGACGATTACCATCAAATACCACTATATCAATTAGGGCATCTATTATCATTGGATCATTTAGGGCATCACATACCACTATGTTAATTAGGGCATCAATTACCATTAGATCATTTAGGGCATCAAATACCACTGTATCATTTGGGGCATTAGATATAACTATATCATTTAGGGCATCAAATACCATTGTATCATTTAGGACATCAGATACCACTATATCATTTGGGGTGTCAGATACCTATGTTTCATTCCTTTTCTTCCTATTGCTAACTGTGGCAATAACATAAGATTAGAAGATATCCTCATAATCATTATTCTTATGAATAAAAGACTGAAATAACAATCCTATAGATATATTTCATATTCAGTTGGAGGGTCAATTGATCTAACAGGAGTTGGAGGGTCAATTGATCTAACAGGTTACCAATTACATTGACGAGAAAGGTTGCTTACATCAAGGAGATAGATTGAATTCAATGATATAAATTAATCCATCATAAATATCATCTACTTGTATAAATATCATAAAAGTAAAAATAACCATTACCAATAAATGTTTGAATACTCAATTTATCTTTATCTAATACACGTCCTGACATTTTGTGGAGAGGGGAACATTGTCAAGGGCTTAACCACCCAACCATGGACCTTAAACTTATCCCCACACTTTCTCTACTGGAAAGGCCCTCCCTACCCGGAAATAGACATGGAGCAACTTAACCAGCCACTGAGCATCCTTGTACCTAATTCCACCACTCGACTTGACGATTGAGTATAGTTGGACCATCAAGAGCTGTCTTGGATGTTTTAGTAATTTCTTTCTGAGATGTTATTGCAATTTTGTTCTTCCTTGCAAGATTCTCCTCATCTTCACCCATTCACACAGCCTCACTAGCCTTGGGTGCATCACAGGAGACTGCTATAACGATGAGATCCTGGACATATGGTTTCTTTGAATAGCTTTCTGATTCTTACAACAGCTGGTATACAACAAATACCAATGAGTAAGTCAGAGTTTCATAATATAGGATTCAGATTCTCACAAGATTACTAAATGCATAATATAATATAGAACATGTTATGGAACTATGATCTGTCCCTATGCAGTTATCATACAAGATCAGAAATAAAGGAAAGAACCGAAGCTTATGCCTTATATTAAAATATCTCTACATGCAACATACAGGTTACACATTTACAATGCTTGAAAAACAATTAAAATGATGTCCCTCACTAATGAGGATGCGGGGACATACTGGTAATATCACCTAATAATCTCCAACAAAAGAAAAACAGAGAAGAACAACTTATGTGCTTTCAAAATCGAAAAGCCCTTAGCCTTTGGTTACGGCCAGTATGCATCAAAGAATCATACCATCATGGAAATATATCTTTTCAACTACTTGCAAGTTAAGAGCATATAAAGGGGGCTGATTAAACATAATTCACAACATAGAAATACCGCATAAAATCTTTGTACACTTGTTGATTCGTATCAATTTTTGTTTAAAGCAAGAATATGCAAGACAACAATAATTATACATGAAGGTGAACTTAGCAATATTGCCAGCAGTTAATATTTACTCTAGTGCAGATATGAATCTCCAGCCCTTGCAAGCAAAGTTCGAACACAAATACATAAAGGTCACAAAAACAAAATAAGCTACGATTTTTTAAACTGAACTTCCAAGAGCTATAACTTAAGGCAATGGAAAGTGTATATAACTCCCATGCGCTCCATCGGTTATCAAGAAGTGGGTGTTGGAGAGTTATAAAGCCAACGCTCAAAGAAATTGAAGCCACCGATTCAAATATTTGACTTATTATCTTCCCAGTAATAAGCCCGATGAAAGAAGAAAGAAACATAGAGGGTCACTCAAGGCAAACAAAATAATAATCAAAACCCCAAATCAAAGGTGAAAGAAATAATAATGTCTTAGCATATAGCATCATGGTATCTATAGATACCTATATATGTATGTATACATATACATGTACATGTGTAAGCTCCAACCATATATTTCTTACGTATACGCCAAATATCAAGTATGCGTATACATCTTTATATATATAAAGTTGGTTTACGTATGTACATCTATAGATATGTAGGTATCATGATATCAACGTGATAAGACATGATTATACATTAGAAGGCTCCAACTAACAACACAATTACAAAGGTACAAACTCATTCAATTTCCAATTCATGCTTAGTAATCTCTTTTACTATTAAATGATATGTGATTTAACAAGTTAGCTCATGGTCATCCAATGTACACTCTTGCCTACCTAGTCGTTATCCTTAGCCCTGGTGGTTCAGGGCTTGTACCTATTTGCTCGATGATGGTGGCGCCCCTCCATGCCCAATTCCTTTCTGGCAATGTTTCCCCCCCTTTGATGTGCTCCTGCAAGGGAACTCTCCATGATTATATTATATTCCTCAATATAATAACAATTTACAATAACAAATTATTATTCATAAACCACCATCCTACTTCCCATGATGAATAACCAATTTTCTAAGATTTCAAGATAACAATATAATAGCATCATAACGATTAACTAGCATGTCATCTTCATATGAAATTATAAAGATTAACCATCTTACCATTTCACATGATTATAACAAATTTCAACTATCAACTGACTTCATGTGACACCTCAATGACTATATGAACATTTTAAATTAGGTCGAATTTTCTCCAAGAAATTTTAGCATTCCTTTCCCACCATAAGTTCCATTGACCAAATGTAGAGCTATTTGACTGCCTACAATAATTATGCTAAAATTTCTTTCACGTCCCAATTTTCCATCAATTTCTGAAGAGATCAGCAATTTGCTTCATCAACTTCTTATTTGTTTTCTATTAGTATGTTCTATTTTGACTGCTTAGCCTAGTTAAAACTTTCTAATATTTATCAACAATTTTCTTTTACCATGTCAAGCATCTCTTAAGTACTGGATATACTGTAGGTACAATATACATGGCAAACAAGAAGACCAAAAGAACATTATACATTACAGGCAAGCAGTATGTAGAAATTAACACATGTTTTAGCAGGAATAGCATAATAGATTATGAAGCTTCTTAAAAGACATAAAATGAAAAGATAAAAAACAAGTGTATGCACACCTCAACATAGTTGTAACTTGTCCCTTTGTTGTGCATATGGCTCTACGTCAAATTAAAAACACAAGTTTCAGATGCTTCACTGCAAACAAAAATAAAGGTAAATTAGATATCAGATGACTTTTTTAAATAAAATGGAGCATTCCTTTTTAGAGATAAAAATAAGTGAATCATCAAAACTCAGTGGATTCAAGGACTAACTCTTTAATGCTGTTGGAAAATCACATATCAAAAGGCAATAGATGTAACCATCCATCAAAAAAGTTTTTTTTAAAGTGTGTTTAATCATATTAAGAGTTTGTCCATTCCTCTTGCAATAAAAGATATCCTGAATTGAACTTTGCCACAAAAGAATTCTTAGCTTGTGCACCTCAGTACTCAGAAAACTCCAGTATTACTGTGTTTCTCCAATTTTCAGGAAGAAAGATTTCATGTATGGCAACTTTTCCCAGATTTCAGGGATGGCAGGAGGATAGCTTACACCAGGGAATTGAACTCACCAATATCAAATTAGACTCTGTTTTAGACTGAAATTGTACAGACTCGTGTAAAATTCTAATTTTTTAGTAGATATAGAAAAATGTACACATTTTAACCAGGTTCTTTTACTTTGATGAAGTTATTTTTTAACAGATAATTTTAAGCTATTTTTTCAGATATTCATATAAGTACAATTAAATTTTAAAAATCTTAAAAAGTGACTTAAACAAACTAAAAGAAGCTGGTCAAAAATGTGAATATTTAAATACATCTACTAAATATTTAACATGAGCCCATACGATATCAGTCTAAAATGGACTCAATTATGATATCAGTGAATTCAAATCGGATATGTTCTTATCAGTGGTTTATACTGACTAAACATCCATTTAGTACAAAGATCTTAGGTAGCATTCAAATGAACCTTTCACCACAATCATTAAAATGACACCACAAGTTTCCTTTCCCTTCAACAGGTTGCCACATTCATCAAGAATACGTATTTTATAAATTACTCTTTGCTTCCAATAAGTGATGCCCTCCTATGTACATTGTTTCTTTTGTATGGCAAAATGTACAGCAAACAGTAAATTTACCATTTTGATTGTCAATGAATTTTGGTTCAACTCAAATTTGTCAAGATATCAATCTTCGCAGTTGCTAAGAGAATACAATGGAATAACATGCAATAAATTCTAGCAGATGGGCACTATCAACTTTGCTTCACCAAATCTGGAAGGCTTCCTAGGTCTACCTCTCCTACACATGAGAAAGCTTGATCTCAATTAGATAAATCTCATGCAAAGCTTTTCACATTTCTGTTGTCGTTTGAAAGATGCAGGCATGGGGAGACACCTTAACTCTACGACCAAAATTGCTCCCAATTTCAGGAAAAAATTTAGGACATTCCCATTTTAATAGGTGTCCAAGTTCCATTTAATAAAGCAGGGGGCGGGGAGGACGATATCCCATCCCCAGAACAGGAATTTATGCCCTGGAAGTGCATATTATTAACTACCCACAAAGTATCCTCCTCCATTTATCCTTACTCTGCCCCATCCACGTTTACACCTAACCTTATGTGCTGCAGGTTAGATTCAAGCTAGTCAGGTTAAATATTCTCATTCATTCCCCCACTGTAGTATGTAATATAGTAAAGATGTAATTAAGCTTTAGCTTCGCTTGTTGGGGCAGGTAGTTAGATAGCGACAGGTTGTGTCCGTTGGTTTTCCCAATCAACCGGCCAATATATAAAGAACTTTGGACTATGATGTATGTACTCTCAAGGTTTGGTATCAATAAAGTAATAATATTTCCTTGCCATTCTAGTATGTTGGTACGAGTAATAAATGTTCTTTTTGGTATCATTGAATCTATGTTATATTTGTTGATGTATAGCATCAGTCAAAGTGATATTGCGCATTTGAATTCATGATTTACACACATTGTTTTATGCATTATATTATTGATAAGAATTTTATACACACACACACACACACACACACACACACACACGTCTATGTATATATATGATTGATTATTCATAAATGACTTTATCGAATCAGGCTCTTCTCATTGAAGAGACTATTGTTATCAGGGCTCTTGTACATATCTATTACTGCCACCAATTGCAAACAAATTGTATTTGTTATGCACCAAACTGTTGTTAATTATGCCCACGTAGGAACATGACCCTACGTGGCCAAAGGCCACGTAGAGTCATGTCTCTACGAGGACATGATTCCTTTCATATATATAATACAAAGCAATCGTCGAGGACATATATCAATTACAAGGCATGTATAGTCCCAACGATCACTCTCTTTGCAGGGAAAACAAAAGACATTATTCAAGACAACTCTATCTATCCTCCATTGGTCCTCCATTGCTATTCGTGTTTGAAGATTGTCTCACACAAACTGTGAATCAAGATTGAAGATCTGCATCAATAGAACAACACAATCAATCTGATATTCAAGTAGGTAAATCTGAATTGTACAGTCTGCAATTATAGTTTATATCTATCAGAGATCCTGCATTTACATGGTATCAGAGCAATCCTAATAGGAAATTCTATTATTCACAATTAAAATTTCAAATCTCAGATTTATCAATATACAAAATTTTATCCTCAAATTTGATGCAGGAGCATCCAATGGTGTAAGGGCAATCCTGTATCACCCAAAAATATGCTCAGTATCAGTTCCTATTTAAAGTGTTTTCATTTCTAGATACCCATTTGGGTCAGATAAAGATTCCAACTCTCATAGCTCCACTATTAGTTTTTAGGGTTAGAGTTTTTTGAGCACCTTGAGATACATGCCAATGTAGGAAATAGGTTAATTTGTAATTGAGTCATAATTATAATGAGTTAGAGGGTGTAAGTTGGAGGGATAATTATACTTGTAATTTAAAGCACTCCAGAAAAAAAATCAGCTCAAAAGGCTTTACAGTTTGAAAGTTATTGCAGTTTTAAGTTGCCTAGATACCTCTTAAGAGCACTTCAAAGTCAGATTTGAGGCACTAAATGGCCTCTTACGGGGCCGAAAAATGGGGGATGAGCAAAACTGGTCCATTTGGCTATAAAGCGCTTGAAAAGCTTTCCGGAAATGTAAACAGTTCGTCAATTGGAGTCCTACATCAAAAGTTATGCCTCTTGGAAGTTGGACTACCATTTCTGGATTCTTCTAATTTTACATCGACTTCTGATGTATTTTCTAGAATGGTGGATGCCAAATGGCATATTCAAAAATGTATTCCTAAGCCCAAACCTAATTTGGTTTACTTAAGGACATTTGTGGCATTGTAAAGAAGTTATTGGTGGAGTTTGGGAGAAGGTACTGTGAGAAGGGTTTTCTCTAGAATCTGACAACATTGTAAGCCCATAGGGCATGTTGTGGAGTCTATTTTGGATGTACTTGTTGCCCCACTTCTCATCATGCACCAATTTTGATAAGTGGAAGTTAGCTTGAATTGTGTTTAGTCTAGTCGAGTTGGTCCTTTCTTGCTCAAGTGATAAGTATCTCCATCGAGTTTTCATCTTTTCCCTTCTCCCGCATTGTATGGCCGGGTGGGTTTCCTTTATCATCATGAGTCTTTTTGGGTAGTTTAGGACCTTGCTCGATGGAGATTCTTGAGTTATGTTACTTCAGATGAACTTACTTGCAGCTCATTTTGTTCCGAATATATAGAAAGTCGAACTAGCGAAAAATCTAGTTTCGTCTTTTCCTTGGCGGGTTTTCGCACCCCGAAGGTGAAACTCAGTTTGCGAGCCTAAATGAAGAGAGGGGAGTTATGTTATGGATAGATCATTCAAGTATTGCCATGTTTTCACTGCGGGAATCATTCAAAACTCACTAAGATGATAAAGAAAGCATCGGTGGAAAACTCAGAAACAGCTTCTCCTCCGCGAGTTTTGAACCAAGAAGTCAGTTTTTCGAAAAGGCATTTGTGGAAAGGTTAAGCGGGTCAGTGGGTCTCATCTTTCACTTTCGAAGCCAGTTTTATATTTTCCGGAGGCTTAAAGTAAAGTGATTACGGCAGAGAAGGTAAAATGAGGGCACAAGTGGAAAACTGGAAATTGCCTTCTCCTCCGCAGGCTTTCTACTCTCGACAACAATTTTCCGCATATAATGGAAAAATCGTTCTTACAAAGCCTAGTAATTGTGTAAAAATATCATGGGATGTTTTGGGAAACATAATTGAAGCAAATCAGTGGAGTTTGTGAAGGTATTTGAAAAAGAATCCAGTCAGGCGGATTTCTTCCTAAGGAGTACTCTGTTTCTATTTCTCCGAAACAAGGTAAAAATGGGGAAGTAAGTCCGTAATTAAAGAAAGTTACCATTGTGCCAACGGGAACAGTGAAAAGATAGGGAAAAATCCATTAGAACCCTCATATTTACTAATTCAACGGATTTATCCTTAAATTCGCTCGTGTGGCGCGGATCATGAAAATCAACGGACAGATTAAGGGTTCTTATATAAAGATAAGTGTAACAGATTTTCAAATCACTGCTTTCTCTTTTGAACTATTATGTTGAATAGTGCTTCCGAAAATTTTCAAAGTTACAAGGTTCACTCGTTGCACTATTTGCAATTATTAGATTTCAATTTACCTTTATATTAGACAAATGGCAACAAGATTCACCGGTTTTGATGGACTGGGTGGAATCAAGTCTATATGGCAGAATATCACAAACACTTCACTCCGCTTCTTTGATATGCAAGATTTCCAAAGGAGACTAAGGACGGAGCCAGTTCACCCCATAACGGAGAAACTTCGATGAAGTGGATTAGTAGAGGCAGCCGGATTCCCAGTAGTTGTACAAGCTCCAGAGTTGATTATTGAATGCATCAATCATTACAATCCGGATACAAAACAAATCTTACTACCAAATCGAACAGTGCTAATCTCAATTGATAGGCAAGCAGTGGTGAACTGCCTGCAAATTCCAGAACGAGAAGAGTTCTCTGAATTAACAATTGGAGGACCTATATCTGAATTCTCTCTGAAGAAGATGGTGTGGCGAAAGGAGATCATGAGCTCGTGGTTCCAAAAGCCAAGGGGAGCTAAGAGTAAGGTCCCTAAAACCCTTTTTGGCACTAATCTCAAGCCTAAGATTGTGGACATTCTGGTCCTCTTACATCGACTTAAAGGTGAGGTAGAAGCCCTTAATTTTGTTGAACAGTACTTCTTTTTGGTGCAAATTATTTGCTCATATACACAATATATTGACTGGGTGTATGAGGTAAGTGAACATCTGTCTAGGGCTCTCAGTGCGGCTAAGTTCTACAATTCATTTTATGTCTTCTTTCTTGATATATATGTTGGCTTCCCTACAATTGTGGCTGGGACTCCCCAAATTAGAGGATTTTCCTAATGATGTAAAAAAATATGAATTTTATCCATGCCTGCAGTTGCAGAATAGTTATGCAGAGTATATCCGAGTAAATGATGCATTCACAATGAGAATATGCAAGGAACTCCAAGGATGTCCAGCGCGGGTATTTAGTTCGGAAGCAATGGCGGTCATCAGTCAATTTGGCAGTTATTTCATTCAATTCTCATCTTTTTCTTATTTGCGTCTTGCAGCGTTTGATGGATTTCCTCTGAAGCTGCCTAGATACCCGAACAACATGATTGTGCTCATTGAGATCGTGAGGCAAGCGCTTCAGGTGAATGTGTTGACCACCAGTTTGAAGAAGGGGTACGAATTCCCCATGAAAGTTGGGGCCTATAGTTGTGAGACTCGGTCAGATGCTAAAAACATGCTGAAGACATTTGAGAACAAGTACAAGTTAGAGGAGTATGAAGTGGTGAGGCCTATGTTTGACCCAAATGGGTATGCTAGAGATGTGCTTCAAATTGGAAGCGTAATCAAGCATGTTACTACTGTGGAGGATTATTGGGTGGATTATAAAGATGAGTTGGAAAGCCGAGATCGGGCTTTTGCATATGGCATTAACTTAGATGTGGAAGGGTTAGAAGATGATGGACAAAATATGTATAGTAATATATATTTGACCAAATTGAGAAATACTCCAATCAGTTCCGAGCCATATGTTGATATGGAAGAAGACCTCAATGTTATGATGGCCCGGATCGTCAAGAGAATCGGAAAATGGGTCGAGTGGACAGCAAAAAAGGGTTGGAGTAAGAGCAAGACTACTCAAGCTTCTCCAGCCACTGCTACTCCCACTTCTTCTCAGAGTGCCACACCAAGTGTTACAACTATAGCTGCTCAAGGACCTGCTCAATCTGCAGGAGGAGGTGACCAACCCCCGCAGAAAAACATTTCAATAGCTCCAACTTGCCAAGGCGGTCCTCTACCAATTATTGGAGCCCAAGCTAGCACCGAAGCAAGGAGGACTGAAGAGCCGAAAGATGGTGTTACTGCTCCAATCTCACCTCCTCATGTTACTACTCCAGTCTCACCTCCTCACGTTACTCCAACTCCATTTCCTCGTCGTAGCCCTGGTTCATCTGCAAGCACTCCTCTTTTGAAGCCAACTGGTTCCCCCATTCAGATAGTAGAGATCGGGGATGAACAGAGCAATAGCAGCGAGTCCACTGAATCTGATGAAGCTACGAGGAAAACTCAAGAGGAAAAGAAAGCCCCAAGTTCATCTAGGCTTCTTTTTCAAGATCCAAAGAATCATTTTTCTACAGCTACAGTGGCAGTGACTCCAGTGAAGAGGAAATGCTCAGTATAGAGTCACTTGGGGCTACTTCTAAAGTGATTAGTACAGAGTCCTAGCTAGAAGACACCTTGGAAAGGAAGAGAAAGAGGAAAGAGGAGAGTATCCTTGCAAAAGATACTGTGTCTCAAGCAGTTCGCTCTGGGTCTACAATAGTGAAAGCTAAGAAGCAGAAGACTTTAACAATACTTGGGAAGGATCCAAAAACAAGACACTTAACAATGGAGATAGCAAAGCCAAACAAAGCAGGAAGAATTGAAGACATGACACCTGATGATTTCACTCTGCATTCAATTGATCTTGGAGAGGCTAGACATAATACAAAGGTGGGCCTATGGAGATCAAGCAATGAGGTGATAGAAGAGCAACTGGAGAGCCTCAAATTGTTGAAAATCAAGATGAAGGCTAAGATTGAAGAATTGAAAAGATTTATCAGGCAGTTAGTTGTTCCATTGGCAACCATTACTGGTGTGCCTACTACTGAGAACCCCACAGCAAAAGTGCAAGCTTTCATCTTACAGCTTCAAAAAGATAGGCATTTTGGCCAGATCGGAAAAGAATGGATTGAAAAACTCAATGCAGATGGAATTGCTCTGATCGATCAAATTGGAAATGTTATCCTTCGATTGGAAACTGAGAAGGATAATATCATATCTAATCACAACACTTTGGCCGCAGAGAAGGCAAGATGTGATGAATGCATTTCCCTCCTGAAAATGATCATCCAAATGAAAGCAAAAGAGGCGGTTGAAGCAAAGATTTTGAAGAAAGGGACAGAGCCTCTGTTCAAATGGCTCCAAAGCATGCAATTTAAGCTGGAGATGTTTCAAGAAGCCAAAGAGGGACTCAAAGAAACAGGGGAAAAAGTGAGGAAGACCCAAGATAGAGCATTCGAACTCATGCAAGGATTACACACTGACCCACAAACCAGTGGGCAAGAGAAAGCTCTTATTGGGGTAGACGTAATGAAGAACAACTTCTCCATATACTTGAGTAATCTATCTGGAATGACTTCAAGCAGTCAAAACAGAGTATTAGAGTTGCAGACGCTTGGTGGATGCGTACACGTAGCTGCTGAAGAATTGACAAGTCAACTAAATGCAGTAAAGGAGCTAGCTCGAGAGCATTCAAAGTGGTTCTTAAGATTCACTAATGTACATGTGCCTAGTCATGAAGAAATGATTCCAATTATAGTTGTTGCTAAGGCATATAGAGCGAAAACTGAAAAAGGAAAGAAGTCAAAGTGATTCAGTTGACACTCCCTTTTCGTTTTCTATTGTAAATTTTGCAAATTTTGTAATTTTTGTAATATAACAAACTGGCATCTTGCCATTTGTCATCCTCAGAAGATGAACCAATTGAAATTCCTATTGCAACAGTCATCTCTCAAACTCTATATGTATGAAGTTGAATGATTAATGAAAGGTCGGCAAATTTTTGGGGTAAGATACTTGATGTTGCAGAGTCAATCGAAGAGTATTCTATGTCAATTATTTTATGTTCCAATAAGTTGATAGTTGTTAATTAGCTGATTCTTTCTCTTAACCTAAATTATAGTAGGAAGGAAAGGATGTTTCATTCCTTTGTTTCGAGGTTGTGAATAAACCCAGTAGGATGTGCTGTGGAATATTCAGAGAAAGACTCATTAGAAAAAAATTTAAAATTTCATTTATACCTCTGTTAATAGTTGTAGATTAGTTAAGTATTGAGTGTATGAATTCATAGGATGTGTGAGTTCTACGATTTGGTTCATAGACTAGAAAGTTCCCCTTGCCTGGATTAAGTTCTGTTTAGGCTTAGTTTGGTTTGCCCTTTTCTGCTCTTGGGTTAAGAGCATACCCTATGTTAGTTTTAGGATCAAAACATAATTCATTGTATATCATTCCATAAGGGAGTTGTACCAACCAATTCAGAAAAAAGCCAATAATCAGAGAACGGCTTTTCAACTGTTGTAACCAGATATTGTTCACAATTTGGGCACTAAGAGTCATATTCCTAAGAAACAAGAAAGGACAAATCTGTTTACCAACAGTACTAAATGTAATAGCATATCATTTCAAATAGGTTATTTTGTAATTGAGTGAGAATTATAATGAATTAGAGGGTGTAAGTTGGAGGGATGATTATACTTGTAAATTAACACACTCCAGATAAAGAATCAAGTCAAAAGGCTTTATGGTTTGAAAGTTATTGCAGTTTTAAGTTGCTTGGAGACCTCCTAAGAGCACTTCAAAGTCAGATTTGAGGCACTAAATGGCCTTGTACAGGCTCGAAAAATGGGGGATGAGCATAGCTGGTCTATTGGGCTATAGAGCACTTGGAGAGCTTTTTGGAAATGTAACGGTTCATCAATCGGAGTCACGGATCAAAACTTATGCCTCCCGGAAGTTGGACTACCATTTCTGGATTCTTCTAATTTTACACCAACTTCTAACGTGTTTTCTAGAACCTTCTGTTTTGGCGGTGGATGACAAATGGCATATTCTAAAATGTATTCCTAACCCTAAACCCAATTTCGTTTATTTAAAGACCTTTTTGGTATTGTAAAGGCAGTTTTTGGTGGAGTTTGGGAGAAGGTACTATGAGAAGGGTTTTCTCCAAAATCTAATAACATTGTAAGACCATAGGGCATGTCATAGAGTCTATTTTTGTTGTATTGAATGTAATAGCATATCATTTCTAATAATAATATTCCCCCTTTCCTGTTGTGTTCATTTTTGTCTTGGATTGTGCCCTCATCAAAATTCAAAATGGTTAATCACATAAAATTAGAGGATAGACTTAAGGGAGCATCAAACTTTTCATCATGGAAAAATTGAGTCATGATAGTACTAAGAGAAATGGAATTAGAAGAGTAGATAGAATCAAACAAATCTATTCTTGAAAATGAACCAGATAAAACGACATGGAAAACACACAATAACAAAGCTATGAAAATTATTATAGACTTCGTGAAGGATCATATTCTCCCATCTATATCCAGTCTTAAAAGTGCATTCCAGATGTTCTCTACTATTAAAAACACTTCTAAAATCAATAATACTAGTAGACTGTGAACTTTAAAGCAAGATCTTCTATACATAAAAATGAATAATGGGGAGTCAATTATGTTTACCGTACGGGTAAACTAGAGCAATGCATACAAACAATAGGAACACGAACAGCAAACTCTGTATATTTTATTCGCATATGCCAAAACATTACATACAGAGCATAAAGATAAGATAGGACCCGATAAGATGATTTACAATTATCCCAAACGAGGTATAAATACTTTCCGCCAAACCTTCCCAAAGGAGTCCGTCAGCTACATAATATGTTTGCTACAAACTATTTACCGACGACGTCGGCTACAAAGTACAAAATCTACCGACACCACCCGTCGGCTACACAATGTTTACCGACGACATTATCCCCCCCAAAAGAAAAAATCGTCTCCGAACGACAATTACAAAATATTTGAGACAGATTAACAAAACAGAATACATTAACTAACTAACAAGATAGATCTAATTTTGTCACACCACTTTCACAGTCATCCCGTGCCTGCACCAAACTGGTCTCCAACCCATGCTGCATTTGTAGCCTCTGCTAAGACAATAGTCTCCTTAATCAAGCTAACCTTGATAGCCACCCGTGCTACTTTCTCTGCTTCCAACTCTAGGTTCATTGAGCTAAGTGTCACTGTACTGTCTTCAACTGGATGATCAACTCCTCCCGAGCTCTCTATGCACCCACCAAAACAGCCTCACGTCCAACACCTACTCCAAGTGCCTCTGGTACACAGACACTCCATGCCTGCAGCAGCTCCAGGTCTCATCAACTGGTCACACTTCCCAAGACTGATATCCGCAACGACTGGGGGTCCAGGGGGCAACGCCCCCGGCAGAGTCGAGGGGCAGTGCCCTAGGTGCGCTCCCAGTCGCAATATAGGGCAGGGTTGAGGGGCAATGCCCCTCGCCGCCCAGACCAAATTAATGCTCCGAAACGCACACAAAAATGCATGGAACACACTATTTTTGTCATTTTCTTCCGATTCCATACTCATTTTAGCAATCGCTGGTGCTTCCCCTTCCCTTTGGCATCATCCATTACTCATTTTGAACTATTCAATCTGTCTTTTTTTTTTTTTATCAAACCACCTGTCACCCTTCTTCGGCGTCTTGATTGTCTGCAACTTATTTATGAATTCCCCTACGCCCGCTGGAAAATGGAAGTCCCCATCTCACGCTGTTGCGCCTGCCTAGTCGGTTGCTGCTCGTCGCTTATCAGCAGAAAACTACAAATTATGGAAATAGGAGGATGTTCTGCGAAAGAACCAGATAGCCAGCATAAAGACTTCCACATGAAGGTAAAAGACCCTAACAGGAACAAACCTACCCACAGAAGGTTGGCGATCATACAAAGCCCGCGGAAGAAGTGATCAAATGCACGCGGAAGGTGGGAAACCAACACCCACAGAAGACAAAAGAAGCCCACGGCAAAAGAACCTCCACAGATGAACACTCAGCAATAAACAATGACCGTGGGAGAAGAACCTCCACGGATGAACACTCAGCAATAACCATTAACTGTGGGAGAAGGGAAGAGGAGTACGCGAAAGGTTAACACAACTGCTGAAATGAAAGGAAGTCCACAGGAGCAAATAAAAAGGGGTTCCGCAGAAACCAAGGAAACCTCATGCACGGACAAGAAGAGAAGCCCACGGGAAGACATCCGCAAGCGAGCCTTGGATCCGCAGGACAACACCCCGCGAGAAGGGGTCCACAGGATCACCCGCGGAAAGCTGTCCACGGGACAGCCTACCCACGGAGCAACTATCCACAGGTTGTGCCCACAGAAACTCTTCTGCTCACTTCTTTTCTTTTCTTTCTTTTTTTTTTTTTTTTTAGTTTAAATTTTTTTTTTTAATCTCTTTTTTTTTTAATTTTTTTTTCTTTTACAATAAATATACAGCACCTCAATTTTGCCTCGGGGCGTCACCATTCTGTAACGACAACGACGAGGGAGTCATTTGGTCATTCTGGGACAGTGACGAAGTCTTCCTGGTACGGTATATTTTCAATTTGGATCCAGTGACTGCTTGGGGCACCTCTTGCCCGTCCAAGATCCACAATTTGATCAATCCATTGTCATCGACCTCCCGGATCTGGTACGGTCCAACCCATCTAACCTTAAACTTCCTTGGTTTCATTTCATTCCGACTGTCGTACTTTAGTACCAACTGCCCCAGCTGAAACCTTTTGAGTTTGAGATGCTAATCATGCCACGCCTTACGTCTTTTCTGTGTCACCTCCGTCGCCCATTGTGCCTACGATCGTCGCGCATCTAGATTATTTCTTTGCTGTCAGCACCCTTCAACTAATTTTATGGTGTGATGCATTCTCTTCTTTCTGTGCGGTCCGTTCACCGTGTACTGGACGATGGGATCTTTCTTTTTTCTGGGTTTGGACTGTATGTTCTTCCCCTCAGCTTCAGCCGTAACCGCCTTTCCTTTTTCTTCTCTATATTCCTTCGAACATTCATTTTTCTCTTTTTTCTCACCTTCATCGACCCTTAACATATTACAACTCAAAAATAGTTCATAGTCCTCTATCTACCAATGGAAAAGGCCTTTCGTCGAGTCTAGGTCGTCGTCATTCAATCCTCCTAGTCTCAATACTCCTTCGTCTGGTTCCATTCTCCTCTTTCCTTCTTCGTCACTTTCGCCTTCACCTTCTGAATCTGACGATGCTGCCTCCTCACCTACCATTTGTGTGTGCAGGTCAATTATGAATCTTTTGCCTCCACGCTCCATTTATAGGGTATTTCGTTTCCAATCGTGTTTTACTTTTGCTTGCACCAACCAATTCCATCCCAAAATAGCATAATATCCTTTTCTTTTCAATGGAATGACCACGAAGTCTAATAAAAATGGTTGCGTTCCAATAGTTACCGATTGTGCCCTCAAGGTTCACAACGGTTTGATCCCGTGCTGGTGTACCATGAGCAACTGGAATGTAGGTGGCCACAATGTCGGCTTTCCCAACTTCTTTCAGGTATCCTCCGGCAACACATTCACGCTAGACCCTCCATCGACAATTGTGTCTGTCAGAAAATTTTCCAAAATCCCCATCTCAACGACCGTCGGATGCCTTCCCATTGTGAGTACCAGAAACATTGGGTCTATTGTCGTCATTCCACTAGTGTCCCTTCCTGTGTCCTCCGTTACTTTCGAAAACGGTGTATAATTCAGAATGGTCGTCTGTAACTAAGGCATCGTGAGGTCACTTATCTTGATCGGTACCTTTGTTTGTAAGATCTGTCGTACAATGTTTTGTTTCGCGGAGTTCCTTGCCGAAGTGTTGGTGGTGTCCCTCAACTAAGATGTTTCCGCCTGCGATGCCTTTTCAATCTTCGCCCGTGCTTTTCCAAATTTCCTATTTTCTTCCGTCAGGTCTCGGTACTCTTTTGCTTGCCTCCGTATAATTGTCAACACCTCTTCTTCAGCTGTCCCGACAGTGATCAAGTTGACTCCAAATTTTGGACATTTGGCATCTTCATGATCGCCAGGTTTGCACCATCTGCATAATAATTTCAATGTGTTTGCCGTTGTACAATTCCGCGCAAAATGACCCCACAAATTACATGCTCGGCATTGAATGATCGGCCGTCCATTTGCATCATACTGAATTCGACTTTGGTTGCCATTGTTATTGTTGTTTTGCCCTCTGCTATTATTCCTGTACCCACCCAAAGTGGCACCAACAATGTTTGCATTTTCGTTCCCTCCTGACGTGGAAGCTGCCTGTGTCAGGAGCACTTGTTGATGCCCTTGGTTTTCATATTGAAGGGGCATTATTTTATGGAATGTCCCATGATCTGGCAAATCTCACAAAATTGGTTCTTTGGACAGGACCCTTTAGTATGACCTTCTGTCTTACATTTCGTGCACCACAGCTCGCTTCCCTTTGTCTCCTTCTGCATGTTTTTAAATTCCTTCATCATACGGATCATGTCCTTCTATAGGGTGCGGACCTTTTCGCTACTGTTTTCATCATCACTGCTATCCTCTCCCGAGGACGAATTGTCTCTGAGTCGGAGGAACTATTCTTCTTCTTTTTCGTCCTCTCTCACTTTCCAAGTTCATTGATTTGTTGTATGCTTCTGTGTATGACGACGGCAGCACAATTTTCATCTTCTTCCGCAACTTCGGCTGTAGGCCTTCCACGAACCATCTTTTCTGCAGTTCGTCCGCAGGCTTATTTTCCATTTTACTTATCAAATCTTTTAATTTCCTAGCATAGACATGGACAGTTTCATTCTTCCCTTGCTTCGTATTGTATATCTCTGCGATAATTTCATTGTCGTCATGCAACAATTGAAATTCAGCAATAAACTCCTTAAGGTTGTCCCAAGTGGTTAAGTTCTGGGGATCTGCATCGGCGAACCAGTCAATTGCAACACCCCATAGGGTTACCAGAAACTACCGGACCCATTCGTTTGTATCAGTTATGTCATTTGCCCTCCAAATCGTTTCATATGTTTTACAGTGTCAAATTGGATCAGCCATACCATCACCACCAAATTTCAGCAACTTTTCTTTGGTCCCACCATCACAACTAGATTTTGTAAATAGGCGTTGCTCAGTCCTGCAACACTGGTGTTGTTCACTCCCACACCATGGCTTTGCGCTCCCACACTGGCAGTCAGTACTCCCACACCGGCGGTCTACACTCCTACACTAGCGGTCTACTCTCCCACACCGGCTATCTGCTCTCCTATACCGGTGGTTTGCTCTTCCGCACCGGCGGTCTCAACAGTTGCGAACCTTGGTGAAGAAGAATTTTCTGAAGTTGTCTCCTGCGGAAGTGTATCCCGAACGAAGAGTTCACTCCACGTGCTCCCTCGGCACTCCGAGCCGTGCAAGTCGATGCTCTTCTATCTGGATTCTCTTCCCTCGGTGAACACAAATTCAAAAACTCCTCTCGTGCTTCTTCCACCAACTCCACCCACTGTCGAGTCTCCTCCAACAATTCCTCCGCGCTCCTGTTTTCGTCAACAATCTTCTGGAATCTCCTTCGGCGCTCTGCCTGCTGTGCCAGAACTAAATTACTCTGAGTTGTGCGAATTTCATCTTTATCCTTCACTTTGTTCTTATTTTTGTTCAGCTGATTTGGCATTAGTCTTCATTCCAGCCTTTGTTTTGTTCCAGGTCCATCGGCCAACAGCGCCAAATGTTTCCCATACAGGTAAATTAGAGCAATGCATACAAACAATAGGAACACAAACAGCAAACTCCGTATATTATTATTCGCATATGCCAAAACATTACATACAGAGCATAAAGATAAGATAGGATGTGATAAGATGATTTACAATGATCCCAGACATGGTATAAATACTTTCCGCCGAACCTTCTCGAAGGAGTCTGTCGGCTACATAATATATCCGATACAAACTATTTACCGACGACGTCGGCTACAAAGTAAAAAATCTACCAACGACACCACCCTGTCGGCTACACAATGTTTACCGACAACAAATTACATCCTATTTTCTAAGAATCTCTGAGTTAAAAGATCAACTTGCAACAATTGGAAGTCAAGTTGATGACAAAGAACTCAGCATCATTACATTAAAAGGACTTCCACTATATTGGGAAACCTTTATTCATGGTCTAAGCTGCCGACCTGAGCTTCCTAAATTTGAAATACTCAAAAATGAATGCACTCAAAAAGAATCAAGATTAGTTTCAAGAGGATTAAGCATTAATCAAGAAGGAGACATTCAAGCTCTTCATGCTAATTCAAACAAGAAAGGAAAATTCAAACGTAATAAGAAAGAATTCAACAAAACATATAAGAAACGACATTGGTAGAAAGTAAAATGCTTCAAATGTGACAAAATTGGTCACTCTCACAACTTCTGCCCTAAACGAAAGAGAATTCAAGCAGCCCTAGTAGAAATCAAAGACAAAGAGGAAAAAGAAGAAAACCTTGCATTTTATCTAACTCTCTCAAGTGAATTAAACTCAAACAAAATCACCTGGATCATAGACAGTGGAGCATCTTGTCATATTACAAGTTTTAGAAACAAATTTGAAAGCTTCAAAGAATACTCCTCGGAAGAAGTAACCATTGGAGATAATTCTACTCATCCGGTTAAAGGTATTGGGTCTTGCTCAATCCAACTAAATTCAGGTATCACTCTCCAACATAAAAATGTTTTATTCGTACCTAGTATAAAAAGAAATTTGGTATCTATCTCCAATCTTGCTGATCAAGGATACAGAATCACGTTTCAAGAGGATAAAGTTTTATCTTGGCCAACGAACTCAAACATCGAGAAAGTCATATCTATTGGATTTAGACATGGAAGTTTATATAACCTTTGTAATCAACAAAATCTAGCCCTAAGTCATGAAATTTCAAATTCTACCGAAATTTGGCATAGAAGACTAGGTCACCTTCATTTCCATGCATTTTCATCTATAGGGAAAATTGTAAAAGGATCACCTAGTCTCAAATCAAATCACTTAGGCATTTGCAAAGGATGTGCTCTAGACAAAAACACCAAGCAATCCTTTCCTAAAAGCATTTACAAATCAAAATATGTTTTTGAACTTATTCACACTGACCTATGTGGTCCTATGTCTGTACCTTCCCTAAATGGGTGTCTCTTTTATGTAATTTTTATTGATGACTATTCTAGAAGAACTTGGATCTACTTCCTCAAACAAAAGGAATCAATTGAAGTATTATTAAAATTCAAAGAATTCAAAGCACTAGTTGAAAACTAGTCTGGACAGAAAATAAAAACACTAAGATCAGACAATGGAGGTGAATACATCTCTGAAATTTTCAAATATTTTTGCATTACTATTGGGATTAGGAGGGAGTTTTATGTACCAAATAATCCAAAACAGAATGGAGTTGTAGAACGTAAAAATAGATCAATTATTGAATCAACTAGAGCAATGATGCATGACCAAAATCTTCATACTTCTTTTTGCACTGAAGCATCTAACACTGCAGTTTATATTCAAAATAGATGTCCTCACTCAATATTAGAAAAACCACTCCTGAAGAAGTATTTCTAGGTATCAAACCAAATCTAAGCCACCCAAGGATATTTGAGTGTCCTATTTATATTCATATTCCTAAAGAGAAAAGAACAAAACTAGAGCCATCTAGAAAGAAGGGAATACTCATTGGATACAGTGAAACAACCAAAGGCTATAAGATCTATGCTCTAGGGCAAAGAACAATTGAGATCAGTACAAATGTTAAATTTGAAGAAGATATTGCTTTCAATATTTCTAAAATATTGATGAATCACATACAGAATCCTCTGAATTAGATGAAGATCACCCACTAGAAAATGAGAGGGAGAATAATATTAAACCTCCTTCACCTGCGATCTCAAATTCAAAGGATGTTGAAAATGCTAACAATAAAAAGAGGCCACTTTGGGCTAGGAAAATGATAGAAGAAAATCATGTTAAACCTGATGAAGTAATCAAAGAAAGCAAGAGAACAAGAAATAAGTCATGTTATATGGCACTATTAACTAAACTTATCAAAAAAGAACCTTCAAATGTTGAAGAAGCCTTATCAAGCAAACCTTGGAAAGAAGCAATGTTTGAAGAATATAATTCAATACTGAAAAAAAATGTATGGGATGTTGTAACCAGACCTAAAAATAAATCAATGGTTTCTTCTAAATGGCTTTACAAAATCGAGCATGCACCTGACAACAGCATTGAAAAATACAAACCCAGATTTGTAGCACATGGGTTCTCATAGAAGAAAGGTATTGATTATGAAGAAATGTTTTCTCCAGTTGCTAGGTATACATCAGTTAGAACCATCTTGGCAATTACAACATCCAAAGGATGGAAAGTCCATCAAATGGATGTTAAAATAGCATTCTTAATTGGTGAAATTGAAGAAGTTTATATTGAGCAACCAAAAGGGTTGATTACTCATGACAAAAATTCTCACGTGTGTAAGTTAAAGAAAGCACTATATGGTCCTAAACAACCTCCCAAGGCATAGACAGCTATTTAACAAAGTTAGGGTACTCTATGAATGAAGTTGATCCTAACCTATATTTCAAAATAGATTGTGATGACATGATTATGCTTGTGTTATATGGTGATGATTTGTTGATAACAATTAAAGAACATCTTATAAACAAGTGCAAACAAGAACTAACAGCAAAGTTTGCTATGAAAGATCTAGGTCTTCTCTACTACTTTTTAGGACTAGAAGTCTTGCAAATGGGGAGCTACATTTTCCTAAATCAGGGAAAATATACTATTGATATTTTGAGAAAATTTGAAATGTTGCATTGTAAACTAGTTACTACTCCTATGGAAGTCAACCTACATAAGTTGAAGGATGATGTGATCAAATCTGAATCTACCAATCCTACTTACTATAGGCAGATCATTGGATCTTTAATGTATTTGGTGAATACTCGTCCTGATATATGTTATGCTACTAATACCTTAAGTCAGTTCATGTGCGCACCAAAGAAGATACATCTAATGGCAGCCAAATATATCTTCAGATATCTAAGAGGTACAACTGGTATGAGACTCGGATATGATCAAGTCAAAATCAATCTTCATGGATATTCAGATTTTGATTAGGCAGGCAGCTCTACTAAACATAAAAGTACTACTGGATGTCGCTTCAATCTTGAATCTAGGATGATTTTTTGGTTCAGCAAAAAACAATCCTCAGTTGCATTAAGCTCTACTAAAGCAGAATATATAGCCTCCTCGATAGGAGCCAAAGAAGTTGTATGGTTACGAAAGTTACTAGTTGATTTGTTTAAGAAGTCTCTAAAGCCAACTATCATTCACTGCAATAATCAGAGTTGTATCAAGCTTTAAGCTAATCCAGTTTTTCACAATCGATCTAAGCATATTGAAATACCTTATCATTAAATTAAAGATATGGTAGATCAAGGTGTTATCAAACTGGAGTATATAAGTCAAATGAGCGAACAACGAATGTGAAATTGGAATACATCAGAGGGAAACTTGGTATGATTAAATTGTAATGTTGAATATTGAATTTCAATTTTAATTTACATATGTTTATGCTTCTACGGTTGTTTAGTTGCATCAAATATGTAATGAAAGGTGAGGATCTTTCATGGACATATATATTCAGAAGGTAATCTTTGTAAGGTGACGATTATGCAAATGATAGGCCTGTTATTATGACAGTTTTGTTCTGGATACACCAAAAGTCATTGATAATGAATGCATTATGATTACTCAAGATATTGTTTTGGACAATTAGAGATCATAATATATGTTATGATAGTGTTCATGTAATAACCCCGATCTGGTTATGGCTTAACCAAATTAATTTTATCAACATCAATTTCCTTACCCATTCATAAGGTTGTTATTTTAACGAACACTTGGCAGGCAGAGCTAATTGATACTATATGATTTATATAATGCCAAAGTCTTGATCACAATACAAATAGATTTTGCCCAATTAAAGATGTAGCATGAACAATCCCACTTTGACAACTATGATGAATAAATGCACTGGAGAAAACTGATTATTAATAGGACTACTGTAATTCTGAAATTCTGCACTAATTAAAACCAATAGTTTATACTTGAATATGACACCTCACTTCCATCTCAACTTGATTTGTCATACTTTATTCATCAAGCCAAATAACTAGAGTTTGCAAATTAAAATATAAAATAGAGGAACCTGACAACTCCAAATGAGTGCTTGTTCGTACATCCAATGGCCTAACATTGGTTGTATCAGAATTTTCAGCTTTATTGACAATTATAATTGCAGACATGCCAATTTACTAGATACCTGCAGGCTCATAACAGTGAAGTTTGGGCCCTAAATCTTGATCGCAAACCTTAGTAAAGGCCTCTAAATCATCCCAATATGCAGACATAGCTGATATGCAGACACAGCCCTGTAACTAATCCACAGTCCCTGGAAATAGAAATCCAACCCCTAGTAATGAGACGTCGGTCCTATAGCAGTGACATCCAACAATTAATTTATGCATCAGCCTTTGGAACGATGATTGGTTGCCTGTAACATCAAAACACTGCCTTCCCAAGTAATAATCAGCAGTCACAAATGCCCAAGTCAAACTCTAATAATGCAAACACTAATTGGTATAACAATTCCAATGGATCCCACAATTTTCAGACAATCTCCAGCATTAATCTCCTCCTTGGCCACAACAAAAACAGTAGGAGGAATTCCTAGTAAATAACAAATCCACTATTGTAATATCCCTGTCCAAATCTGATTGAAAACTTGCTATATTTGCTTTTAGAAATTTTGTCAAACATTTGAACAGCAGAGGGATATGTGGTTGATTTTATTTTCAGTTTGTTTTTAGAAAAAGAAAGAAGACTTCTAATATCATAGGATGACTGAAAATGACTTCTCTTCCACTTAGTCTACACCTAACATGAAATGCAACTTTGTTTCTTTTTTTCTTGATGCAATATATGACATCTATTCAATGCAAATTAACACTTACAGCCAAGTGACATTATGTCAAACAGTTGGCAAACAACTAACATTATAATTCAAACTTCAAAATTGATATTTTGCTGATATAAAAATTCTAATATAAAATCAGGTTACAATGCCTTCAACAATCTAACTAGACTGTCCATACAGAACCATGTAGATGTATTTTCAGATAATGCATAAACATGAAGATAAAATGAAGGGAACCTGAGATTGGTAGGCAACTTTAAAACTGATCAGAATCTGTCATGCACTGTAGCGGTATTGTTCACAGCATCGTAGCAATACTACTCACGTCCACTGTAGCGATAACACCATTCACGATTCCTAAAGCAATGGCACTGTAGCAAATGGGTATAAAATTCCTAATATGCCTCCCAATTAGCTGCTTAACTCCATCCAAAGTGCAAATAAAATGAGGGCATCGAATGACCCTTAAATTTGAAGTGTATCTTATTCATGAATTACTACAAAAACTTAATAAGCTTCAATGAGATGACTGAAATTTCACCTCCAACAAATGCAACAATATCCGCTGATAGTTTCACAGCCTCAAAGTTGTCAATCAAAGAAAATTATCATTCTCAATGACTGAAAAGTCCTACAAAAACCCTTGGCTCCACAAATGCACAAGCAAATGTCAATATCAAACCTGGATGCCCTACAATGAGGCTCTCTCCTCTATTTATTCTATTCCTTCACCCCTTCTAGAAGAACATAAAATATTATTTTATTGCACTTTTCTAAAAGTTTCCTCCTTTCCAACAATAATTAGTTGTGCTTCTGGAAGATTCCCTTTTCCATATAATATAATATTATTTTAGTGACTTATGATTTAATATTTATTTTAGTCACTTTTTAATTAAATTAATTAAATATAAAGTCACCTTTTAATTTTTAAATTATTTAATGACTTTGTAAGAAATTAATTTAATTATTTCCCCTTATTTCTCCATTTAGCCTTCAAAGAATGAAAGGCTAAGAACTCCATTGAGAGGCTAAATAGATGGGGACATTACAGTCCACCCCTTTGAAAATTGCTTGCCCCCAAGCAATTTCAACTCTGGATGTTGCAGAATCTCTTCACTCTCCCATGTAGATTCCTCAATAGGTAGTTCCTTCCATTTAATCAAAATTCTCTAATGACACGGCTTCTCAACTGCTTCTCTCTAAAATCTAATATAGCCTCTGCTATCAAAATCAACTTACCCTCATCATGTAAGGGTGGTAGAACTGCAGAAGGAACCACATGATGTCCCAATGCCTTCTTGAGGCGTGATACATGGAAAATATTGTGTACTTTGTTGTCTGCTAGCAACTCTAGCTCATAAGCCACCTCACCCACATGCCTAATGACCTGGAATGGTCCATAGTATCACGGCTTGAGCTTCTCTACACCACTCTTCTTGAGAGTAGACTGTCTGTAGGGCTGCAACATCAAATACACCATGTCCCCAACCTCAAAAGAGCATTCCACTCTCTTCTGATTTGCATACTGTTTTTGTTGGTTTTGTGCCTTCCGAATGTTTTCACGAAGAGCCCTCATGATATCCTGATTTTCCTGTAACATGTCTCCAACACTAGGCACTCTAATATCACTCATCAACAAATCAAGAAAGTTAGGAGCCTCATAACCATACAAGGCCATGAATGGTGTCATCTAAATAAAAAGATGGTAAGTGGTATTGTGGCAGTCACAAAGGTATATCCACTTAACCCACCCTTTTTGCTATCCAACAATATAATTTCTGAGGTACCCTTCCACCCATTTGTTGACTATCTCCATCTGTCCATCTATCTGAGGGTGGTAACCAGAACTTGGAGAAAGCTTGATCCCACACAATCTAAAAAGCTCCTTCCAAAAATTGTTCATAACCAACTATCTCGGTCACTAACAATGTTTCGTAGTAATCCATGCAATCTAAACACCTCACGAAAAAATCGTTCGGCAACTTGTGTGGTTGAATATGAAATAGTGACGGGAAAGAAATGTGCAAACTTGGTCAAGCAATCAACCACGACATATACGAAATCCTTACCTTGCGCTTTTGGCAAACCTGTGATGAAGTCCATGGATATACATTCCCACTTCCTATCTGGAATTGGAAGTGGCTGTAATAAGTCAGCAAGATATGTATGGTCTTGTTTGTTCTGTTGACAAACAACACACTCCCTAAGATATCGTAGAACATCAAATTTTAGTCCCTTCCAAGTGAACCTCTCCCCAACCTGTCGATAGGTTTTGAAATACCCGGGATGATCTGCCAATGGTGAATCATGAAAGAGCCTCAATACTATGCTCTTTATTTTTGATCCTAGGGTCAAGAAGATCCTCCCCTTGTAAATGATAAGATCATTCACCACTGTGTACCTATCATTTTGCAGTGACCCATCAATAATACCTGAAGCCCAAGAATCCTTAGCATATTCTGCCACAATCAAATGACTCCAATCCTCTGAAACCTCATCCATAGAGCTCAAATGTGGTCAGCGAGACAAGGCATCAACGACTATATTCTGTGAACCTTTCATAAAAGAAATGTCAAAGTCATAAGATTGCAACTTGCTTACCCACTTCTGCTGACGGTCATGAAGATCCCGCTGCCCAAGGAAATGTCTCTAGCTATTATGGTCTATTTTTACAACGAACTTACTCCCCACTAAGTACTGCCTAAACTGGCCAATGCATGCATAATGGCCAACATTTCCTTGTCATATATATTGTAGCTCCTCTCAGGACCTCTTAACTTCCTGCTCTCATATGCAATTGGATGTTTGTCTTGCATAAGGACAACTTCAATCCCCTCACCTGAAGTGTCACACTACAACTCAAATGGTTTAGTGAAATCAGGCAATGCAAGTACTAGGCAAGTAGTCATAAGTTGTTTGCACATCTCAAAGCATTCCTGCGCCTCACGAGTCTAAACAAAAGCACCTTTCTTGGTCAAATCTGTAAGTGGTGTTGTATGATGAGAATACCCATTAACAAATCTGCGATAGAATCCTCATCAGACCAAAAATCCTCTAAGTTGTGTCAGATTCGTCGGAGTAAGCCACTCAACAATTGCCTTGACCTTATCCGGATCCATCCAAACTCCTTCTGCACTAATGACGTGACCCAAATATAATAATTTTGTCATGCCCAAGTCACATTTAGATTCCTTGGCATATAGAGATCCATTACCAAGAATACCCAAAACTATGTCAAGATGTGCAAGATGCTCTTCCCATGTCCTGCTATAAACCAAGATATCATCGAAGAAGACTAACACAAATCGCCTCAACTGTGAATGAAATACCCCATTCATTGTAGACTAGAATGTAACAGGGGCATTCGTTAGCCCAAACGGCATAACCACAAACTCAAAATGTCCACGGTGGCAACGAAAAGTTGTCTTCTCAATATCTTCTTCCCTCACACGAATTTGGTGGTAACCCGATCTTAGATCAATTTTGGAGAAGTACTTGGCACCATGCAATTCATCAATCAACTCACTAGTCCTTGGAATGGGATATTTGTTCTTGATTATTCTCTTGTTAAGCATTCTATAATCAATACACATCCTTAGAGTACAATCCTTCTTTTTAACCAATACTACTGATGAAACAAAAGGTGACTTACTTGGTCTAATATGCCCCATAGTTAGCAACTCCTTGATAGTTTTTCCTATCTCAACTTTAAGCCACTTAGGGTGCCTGTAGCGAGTGACTATCACAGGCTTAGCACCCTCCTCCAATTCGTTGATGTGCTCTATCCCTCTATCTGGAGGTCTACTAGGTGGAATCTCGCTAAAGACCTTATCATGCTTGATCCTCAACTCTTGTATATCAGGAGGATAAACAGGATTTCGCTGCTCTTCCTTTGTTGGCTTTAAAACACAACTTGTTGCCCACTCAACCCTGTCATGACACAAGAGACGTTCCATTTTTCTGAAAGAAATAGTTTTGCAACTGGTGTCTCTGAGTGCTTTCAACACGAGTTTTTCCATCCACCTCAAATCTCATTTCCATCTCACGAAGGTTGAGGGTGAATATTCCTATGTCATGTAACCATGTCATTCCCAAAACCATATTTGTGTCTCCCATGTTCACCACATAAAAATCTCCCTTGAACTCATAATTATTCAAGCGCATTGGCAAATTTGAAATCATCTTGTCACACCTAAGAGTGTAACCATTAGCAACCTTAACTCGAATTCCCTCAAACTCCTCAGTGTGTATACCACACCTCTCAACAAGCCTATAGCATTAATGAAATTGTGTGTCGCACCTGTATCAAGTAGGGTAATAATATTTTGACCAGCGAGAACCCCTCGCATCCTAAAAGACCCTTAATGCTGAATACTTGTGAGACGAGCCTCTTTAAGCTTCACTTCTTCCTTTAATTCTTCATCATGTTCTAATTTTTCTGATTCTAAATCATTAATTTCAGATTGCTGGTCTAAATCAGAATCTTCAATTAGTGCCCACATTCCACAATTTGACTTCCCCTTAGGTTTCATAGGGCAGTCATGGTTAATATCATATGGTCCCTTACAATAGAAGCATAGTTTCCTCTTCCTTAAATCATTAGGAGTCTCACGGTCAAACGGAAAAGTAGACTTACCTTTAGCTTTGTCCTCCTCCTTAGAAAACTTCTTGTTGTCATGATTGGAAAATGTTCCCTTTGATGTAAACTTGCTGGTAGAGGCAGTGAACTCCATGCTTTGTGTCTTCTTCATTGTTTCCTCTAGTGAGGGAGGATCAAAAGCTTTCAACCAACCCTTTAATGGCTCCATCAATCCTTTCATGAATAGGACCACCAATCTTCCTTCACTGATGTTAGGAACCATGACCGATAACTATTGGAAGTCATTCACATAAGCATCAAAGGAACCATGCTATTTTAGTTGTGCCAATTCACAGAAACTCACCTCAGAATCTTTGACATCAAACCTTTCAATCAGCCTATTGGTAAACTCCTCATATGTAGTGTTAAGGTTGTGTCCAAGAGTGACTAACCCATGATACCACCACTCTTCAAGCATTGGTCTCAAAGAAAGATAATTATCAAGCTTTTGAACCAAAGACCTAGCTGTGCATTTGTTACTTCCATCATAGTAAGGCATAGAAATCTTACCAAGTATTTGTTGATAGTCATTTCTTGGATCATAGTGATTATTCCTTCCTCCTCTCCTATTTCTTTTATTCATGAATTGATCAAATGTCCACATTTCTCTCATATCAGGAGGGAGAGTGGTATACTCCAAGTAGGCCTGTCTAGCTTCGTCTCCAAAAGAAACAATCGGAGCAGCATGTGGTTGTTCTTCTCTTGGTTAAAAGTGGGAAAAAGAGGCCTAGGGGCCAATCCTCTAGTATCTTCAATGCGATGTATAGACCTTTCCTCATTAACTCCACTATGTTCAGCTGTGTTTTGATTTTGAGTGGCTTTTTGATCCATTTTTGCTAATAAGCAAGACATCATATCAAGCATGGTATCAAATTTCCTTTCAGCTATTGCATCCCTATTTTCTTCTTCTGCCATATTTTGAACTGTTTTGCTAGTATCTCTTTTTCTTAATGCTTATGAGAATGTAACCCCTTCAACCTGAGGATTCTGATATTGTTGTCTCCATTGTTCCCTATTATAACATCTGATTTCTCTCTCACTCATCTACTGTTTGACTAATCACAAGATGGTAGGATGAAAGCTCTGATACCACTATAATATCCCAGTCCAAATTTAATTGAAAACTTGTTATATTTGCTTTTAGAAATTTTGTCAAACGCTTGTATAGCAAAGGGATAAATGACTGATTTTATTTTCAGTTTGTTTTCAAAATAAGAAAGAAGACTTCTAATATCATAGGACGACCAAAAATGACTTCTCTTCCGCTAGTCTAAACCTAACATGAAATGCAACTCTTATTTTTGGTTTTTTCTTGATGCAATATATGACATCTATTCAATGCAAATTAACACTTACAACCAAGTGACATTTTGTTAAATAGTTGGCATGCAACTAACATTATAATTCAAACTTCAAAATTGATATTTTGCTCATATAAAAATTTTGATATAAAATCAAGTTACAATGCCTTCAACAATCTAACTAGACTGTCCATACAGAACCATGTAGATGTATTTTCAAATAATGCATAAACATGAAGATAAAATGAAGGGAACCTGAGATTGGTAGGCAGCTTTAAAACAGATCAAAATTTGTCATGCACTGTAGCGGTATTGTTCACAGCATTGTAGCAATACTACTCACGTCCACTGTAGCGATAACACCATTCATGATTCTTGGAGCGATGGCACTGTAGCAGATGGGTATAAACTTCCTAATATGCCTCCGAATTAGCTAGTTAATTCCTTCCAAACTGCAGATAAAATGAGAGCATCGAATGACCCTTAAATCTAAAGTGTATCTTCTTCAGGAATTGCTGCAAAAACTCAATAAGCTTCAATGAGATGACTGAAATATCACTTCCAGCAAATGCAACAATATCAGCTGAAATTTTCACAGCCTCAAAGTTGCCAATCAAAGAGAATTATTGTTCTCAATGACTGAAAAGTTCTACAAAAACCCTTGGCTCCATAAGTGCACAAGCAAATGTCAATATCAAATCTAGATGCCCTACAATGAGGCTCTCTCTATTTATTCTATTCCTTCACCCCTTCTAGAAGAATATAAAATATTATTTTATTGCACTTTTCTAGAAGCTTGCTCCTTTTCCAACAATAATTAGTTGTGCTTCTAGAAGATTTCCTTTTCCATATAATATAATATTATTTTAGCGACTTATGATTTAATATTTATTTTAGTCACTTTTTAATTAAATTAATTAAATATAAAGTCACTTTTTAATTTTTAAATTATTTAATGACTTTATAAGAAATTAATTTAATTATTTCACCTTATTTCTCCACTTAGCCTTCAAAGAATGAAATGCTAAGAACTCCATTGAGAGGCTAAAAAGATGGGAACATTACAACTATGCTCCTGCAGTGGAATAAAAATACTTCTCAGCTACAGTGATTAACAGTAGAGAAGTTGGACAAACTTAGCTATACCTCAGCAACAAATTGCAAATGAAATTCTCAGAATTTACAACCCTTATACATCAGCAAGGGCATACAGTTCAGAACCCACGAAAAAGCCACAAAGGCACAAAAATCAAATATATAATCAAGCATGCTTTCCCAAAGAAAAGAGGTCTCATTTATAAGCTTTTTGTTGGCAAAAGTTTCTATAAAACTCCACTTCAGAAAACGTGGAAGTTTTCCAAAAGAACACAACACTAGAAACTTTCCAACTTGCTTTTTAGAAATATCTATTTCAGTCATTATTATAATAATATAAACATTATTATAATAATGCAACTCAATGAATAAATAAATAAGAGCTCATTCAATTATTAACCTGATCAATTGCAAGTGACGACCGACCACCAAGACATCCACTATGCTGCTAAAAATAGCAATTGCCCATAATAGACTTACTAAAAATAGTAAGTAATCACTTGAGACCCCCAAGACACCCTGTCAGCTCATGAGGGTCGCTATGATAAGCTAACTCTATCAATCGCACGAACTAGCCAAAAATGGGGACATTACAGTTCATAACATGCTGATTATAATTATCTGACAAGTCATTATTTCAGAGTGTTAAAGTCAGATAATATGTTGTGTATAGATATCCTAAATTATGATATCTCATAAAGTGTTTATCACTTCTTCCTTGCTAAGAGGGAGTGTTGATGTATAGCATTAGTCGAAGTGATACTGAGCATTCTTTTGTGCATTATCTTATTGATAAGAAATATATATTACACATATATGTTTATATGGGTATATATATACACATATATGTTTATATAGATATCTATATGTGTGTGTGTGTGTGTGTGTGTGTGATTGATTATTCATAAATGACTTTATCAAATTGGGCTCTTATCATTGAAGAGACTATCATTATCGAGGCTCTTGTATATATCTATTACTACCACTGATTGTAAACAAATTGTATTTGTTATGCACCGAATTGTTGTTAGTTATGCCCACGTAGGGAGATGACCCTACATGACCTTTGGCCATGTAGAGTCCTGTCTCTACGGGGACATGACTCCTTTCTTATATATAATACAAAGCAATCATTGAGTACATATATCATTTACAAGGCATATACAGTCCCAACGATCACTCTCTTTGCTGGGAAAACAAAAGACATTATTCAAGACAAGTTTGTCAATCCTCCATTGCTAATCATGTTTGAAGATTGTCTCACACAAACTGTCAATCAAGATTGAAGATCTGCATCAATAGAACAATACAATCAATCTGATATACAAGTAAGTAAATCTGAATTGTAAAGTCTGCAATTATAGTTTATATCTATCAAAGATCCTGCATTTACATTATTACTCTATATATTGAGCATTGATAACCATTCTACATTTTGGCATTGTTGCCTAAGTTCGGACCTGGAGGTCGTCAGCTAGGCAAGATGGAGTAATGGGAAGATCCTTCCTACCACGTATACAAGTAACAAATAGTGACGAAGAAGAAGAAGCAATAACCAAGGAAGATTAGTTGACATGTGATCTGGTGGCAACTTGGGAACTTTTTGTCGGCAAAGGGAAGCCCGCAAGAGAGCAGTTTCAAAGAGCAAGGTATAGGACGAACTTTCAGTACTGTTGGGTGGATATTTTGCAACCGAGAGTTTTTGATAAAAATTCAATTGCAAAATAGGATGACCAACCACAACATGTGAGACAATCTCTCCTACCTTAAAGGGAAGGCTCCCCCTTCTCACCATTCCTTGGATCAACTCGAGGTAAGCAAAAACTCGAAAGATTTTGTAAAATGAGTGCTACCAATATCCTTTCTTCTTATCTTTCAAGAAAGTATCCACTTACTCGTGGAGCGAGTAATGGGCACTGTGAATCTCTAACTACAATTCTATCAAGAGATGGAAACAGTGATACCAATAAACCTTGACTAACTCAAAGGCTAGCTAAAAATATACCGGTTGGCTCTAAGTCCAGTCGTACTTCTATATGGAAAAACTTTACAATTAGGGCACAAAGACTTCTAAAACTAAGAATACTTAGCTATTTTGCGAATTAAGAAGAAAATATAAGCTACAGGCAAAGCTTCTAACTATACACTTTCACAATTGCTCCTGGTCAAAGCTCTGGCTTCAATTACTTTTTAACTCTTTTCTATTCAATTCACGAGATACAATTACCAATAACACAAGATAACATGAATCAAAGACAACTTGGATGAATTATAGACAAAGCCTACAATTCACACAAATAACAATCTCACTTAATCAAAGTTAAGTCTAAAATGCTCCTTTGTATTCACTTTCTCTCAAAATAGTGTTTACACAAACAAAGTTCTGTTGGCACAATTTCTCGATAGCTCTCTTGCATAAAGATAATGATGACTTTACAATGAAGGGGCACTCCTTTATATAGGCACAGGAGTTGAGAAAAAAGTGGAGGAAAAAGTGGGAGCAACTCAACCAACTTTGACCTAATCTAACTACAGAAAAAAATAAAGAGTTACATGCAACTGCACATGCAGCTCGTGTTACTTGAATCCCATATTAGCTTTAGATAGGACTTGCTTTTGATGTTTGAAAAATAATAAACAATCACCTTTCCCTCCAAGAATTAGGTGCCAGAAATGTAGTTAATTAAATAGACATTAACTTGGCACTTTATAATAAGCCCATGTAATTATTTATTAAGTAAAACATATTTAATAAACACTCAAATTAAATTAATAGCTTACTAATTCTTCCAAGTGGACCACTCCAAGTGCAATAACTCATTGACAAAGACTAATGCCTAAATGCCCTATCAAAAATAGTAACTTGCTGACACTGACTTCATAGAGTAATGTCACCTTTGCCAAGGATAACAAAACAACAAAGACCCTCAAACCACCTCATTAGCCCATAAGGGACACAATGATGGGTTAAAAACACCAGCAACAAACACTCGCTAAACAGGGGACATTACAATCCTCGTTCCCTAAGAAAGCTTGTCCTCAAGCAATCACAAAGTTGGATACTACAAAATATCCTCTATCTCCCAAGTAGCATTCTCTACCGACAAGTCTCTCCACTTCACCAAATATCACCAATAACCTGCCTTTGTAAATGCTTTTGCCTAAACTCGAGAATCAACTCCAATTTCTCGTCATCTAAGGGTGGCTAGGCAATAGAAGGAACAACATGCCACCCTAACACCTTTTTGATGCACAACACATTAAGAACATTATGCACCCTATTATTTGTCGGTAAATCAAGCTCGTAAACCACCTTGCCAACCTGCCAAACAATTCTAAAAGGCCCATAATATTGTAGCTTGACCTTCTCTCCTCCACTCTTCCTAAGAGTAGACTTCCTTTAGGGATGTAGCATCAGATACACCATATCCCCAAGCTTAAATGACCATTGAACTCTCCTTTGATCAGCATACTGCTTCTATTGAGTTTGTGACCTTTATATGTTATCCCACAATGTTCTCATGATATACTAGCTATCCTGTTAGAGGTCACCTACATTGGTGACAAATCCACTACTTGTGTAGTTAAAAACGTAGAAGCAATCGAAATAAATATGCATATTTCGTCAACCAATCTACTACGACATATATGCAATCTCTACCTTGGACTTTCAGCAAGCCAATAATGAAGTCAATGGATAAACATTTCCACTTCCTCTCACAAATAGGAGGTGGTCACAACAACCTAGCACGATAAGTATGTTCTTGTTTGTTCTACTAAAAAATAGAGCACTCTAACATAACGAAGAACATCTACTTCAACCTGTTTCTTGTGAATCTCTCTCGTAACTTCCTACAAGTTGTGAAATACTCAACATGACCAACTAAGGGTGAATCATGAAGAATATTCAGCAATATGTTCTTAACCTCGGATCTTGTGGCCACAAATATTCTCCCTTTGTATATGATCATCTCATTTACAAGAGTACCTATCATCTTGAATCTACCCATCACAATACCAGAAGCCCCTGAATCTTTGGCATACTCAGCCGTAATTAGATGTCTCCAATCCTCTAATATCTCAGTCATAGAACTCAAATGGGGGCGTCTAGATAGAGCATCAGCTACAACAATTCATGTACCTTTGACATAAGAGATGTCAAAGTCATAAGACTACAATTTACAAACCCATTTCTACAGATGCTCATTTAAGTCTCGCTGTCCAAGGAAATGTCTCAGGGTATTATGATCAATTTTTATGCAAAATTTGTTGCGCACTAAGTACTACCTAAATTTGGCCAAAGCATCCATAGGCCAGCATTTCCTTGTCATATACACTAGAAACACTTAAGGACCTCTGAGCTTCCTACTCTCAAAAGCAATAGGATGATAATCTTCCATGAGCACAACACCAATGCCTTCCCCAGAGGCATCACAATGTAAGCTCAAATGGCCCAATAAAGTCTGGTAAGGCAAGAATTGGGCATGAAGTCATCAACTGCTTGAACTTCTCAAAACAAACCTATACTTGAGGACTCCATTCAAAAGCTCCCTTTTTGTGTCAACTTTGTCAATTGTCCAACATGCCGAAAGAAACCATTAAAAAATTTTGACAGTAAAAGTTACACAACCCCACAAACCCTCTACATTGTGTAAAATTCTCTAGAGTAGGCCACTCAATAACAACACAAACCTTCTTAGGGTCCATGTGTACACCCTTTGCACTAATATATGGCCCAAATAAAGCAACTATGTCATGCGTAAATCACTTTTGGACTCCTTTCCATACAAGGACCCCCTATCAAGGGTATCCAAAACTGTATCCAGCTGAACATGATATTCTTCCCAAGTCTTACCATAAACCAATATGTCACCAAAGAACACGAGAATAAATCTCCTCAACTAACTATGGAAGACCCTTTTCATGGTGGATTGGAAAATGACAAGTGGATTGTTTAAGCTAAAAGGCATTGTCATAAACTCTAAGTGTCCAAAATGGCATATAAAAGCAATCCTCTCTATGTCTTTCTTTCTCATCCGAATTTAATGATAACCTTGATTGACTAACTGCCAATGTTCCCCTTCAGGATTCCTGGCATAACTACCTCCTGTATTCTATAAGTCTAGTGGTTGTATTGGGAATTAATAGATCAATCTTTTGGTGCAACGACAACCTTATCTTGTAACAAGTGGTATCAGAGCTTGGTCACATCTTTGAATCTCCTCTGGTAACATTAAGGAGGGAATTGTTGGACTAATTGCCAATGTTCCCCTTTGGGATTCGTGGCATGGTTTAACTGCCTCCTATGTTCTATAAGTCTAGTGGTTGTATAAAGCATTGATAGATCCATCTTTTGGCTCAATGACAACCCTAGCTTATAACAAACATGTCCTCAAGTCAATGTTGGAAAAAAAAACAAGCCCCATGTTTTTCATCAATCAGCTCATCTATTCACAGCATAGGATACTTCTTTTTTGTTGTCCTCTTATTCAAAACCCTGTAATCATTACACATCCTAAGTGTGCCATCCTTCACCAAAACAACAAATGAAGCGAAGGGTAATTTACTAGGCCTAAACAAAAGTTTATTAACAGTGCAGATGCATCCATGCTTCGTGCCTTCTTCAAGGCTTCCAACAAGGTTTGTGGCTCAAAAGCATTAATCCACCATTATAGAGGCTCTAACAATCCTTCCACAAATAGGACAACCAACCTCCTCATAGAAGTTCCTATAACCATAACAAAGATTCTCTTAAACTCGCCAATACAAGCCTCCAAGCTACTTACATGTTTAAGATGATCCAAGTCCCTAAAATACAACTCAAGTCTCTCCTATCAAACCACTCCAAGTAATAGGATCATGTTTTTGTGTAACCAAAACATCATACAACCAATCATGATCTAGGCCATCTAAATGTAACATAGATGACCTGATGGCATCTCCTCACAAAAGGGATGAAGTGTAAGAAATATATCTAGCTTATGAACCTGTGCTCTCACTGAAATCTTGTCACTGTCATCAAAACTAGAGAGAGTCAAATTATTGGTGCCTTGCTTGAGATCACTACATTTTTTCCTAGGCCTCTTGTCTTTCTACCCCTATAATGCTTTCTCTTCTATGACATAAATCTATCAAAATTCAAGTGCTCTCTTACTGTTGGGGGTATTGCTTCCTACTCTACAAGAAAATCTTATACAGTATTTGTAAAAGTTAAATCCTCCTCATCAATCCTCCCTCTAAATATGGTCTCAAGAAGGTAGGACGTGTCTATATACTGGCATATGTCTCTATACGTGCCATGTGTGCTCTAGGAGACCCAATAGTGCTACCATTCTCATCATGCTCATTGTTCTTACGCCTAGGAAGTGATATGTGCTCAATGGTTATAATGAGCTACTATAAGAGCTACCTAAGTTGTTGTTGGCCAGCTACCAACCTCCTGAACAATTATCTCGCTTCTCTTTTATCATCATGCCCTGTATTCCTAGAAAGACTTCCACCTCTCCTATCACCGATGGTATCCTGTGCCTAATTACCCTATGACTCTATTCCCTCGTGAGCATAAAACCTGTTAGGGTCAAATCTCTGTGGCTGCATATGTTTACCCGATCCTTGCAGGATGACAGGAAATCCCTCAGATACCACTATAAGAACCCTATTGATTCTAACAACATTGTTGACATTGAGCTTTGTAAGTTTTTTTCTAAAGTCTTGTATTATTGCAATTTTTTTGTGCTTTTTTGAGATATAAGCCTTTTTGGATTTTTTCGAAAAAAGATAATGGAAATTGAAATAGCAATACTTATAAAGACGGATTATAAGCAAATTACTAGCAAGCAACTCTTTTAATTTTTCACCAATGAAATATATACAAAGGCAATATGATGCATATGGAATTATATTTATATAAAAATTTGTATCTAACAACATGCATATAATGACACCCAACCATTATTGACCTTCTGAGAAAAATTCAAATTATCATTGAGCCTTTGAAAATGATGAAGGTGCTCTTTACCAAAATGTTCCTTTTACTACTAAACAATGCCCCACAATAATTATTGCTACTCAAGTAGAATGTTATCCCAATGATCCACGGCAGACACTATGAATTCCAACGCAACCTATGAATTATTGTTGTGATCATCTACACTATGCCACCCAAACTCGCGAGGATTACAGAGATATTATATTATTTATCTGCCCTAAATCACACCCTTAATTCCAACTATGGCCTCTGCATGAAGCCATCGATTTGAGCACAACTCACTAACAAATGGACAGCCAATTCAAAGTGCAAACACTTCCAATTACTCAATCCTAGGCACAAAACTCATCAACAAATTCACCAAATTCACAAATGCAAGAAGAGTTTGATTGTCTTCTTTGAAGGTATATATATTTCTCCAAGTCAAATTGACTTGGAGACTTCAAACCTAGACCTCACATAACTTGAATCTCATACTTGGCTCTTGATAGCACTTGCTTTTGATGTTTGAAATATATCAAACAATTACCTTTCCCTCCAAGACATAAATGCACTTAATTAAATAAACAATAACTTGGCACTTTACAATAAGCTCGTTTAATTATTAATTAAGTAAAACTTAATAAATACACTATTACATCCCAAATTTTGACCTAATTTTAATTTATTTATAGCCATTGAATTGAATGGATTTTCTTTCATAATCATGGGAAAAGGGTAGTTAAATATATCCGTTGTATTCATTATGTTAACTATTTAATGAAGATGGTCGTTATCCATTGTTTGTCATGTGATGATTAGCAGTTGCTTGATTTTGGAATTATGAATAATTATTTAATTCTTTATCTATATTAAATGTTATTATGAAATTATTATGGAACTTGTTATTATCGTGGAAATGTTGCACGGATGATTGCAGGGGAAGATGAAGAGGAGAAGCATTGCTAAACGGGATCAACGGAATGAGATACCAGCTTAGTCCAATTATCGGGTTGACAATGTAAAGCACCTATATCCACTCCTACAAATCTTAGTTGGCTAAGGATGAACTTCTTCTTCTTCTTTTTGTTTTTGTTTTATATATATTCTTTTCTCTTTTTTTTCTTTTTTTCTTTTTTTCTAGATCATATAAGAATACAAGAAAACACTATGACTGTGACAAATGGATTTTCATATCTAATTCAAGACGTTTTATACTAAAACATTCCAACATTTATATAAATAACTGGATCCTTTTCACATGACAAAGACTACTTTTAACAATTAACAGAAAATAACTGTAATCATATTCAAGATCGACTATTAACTATTCATAACTGTAACTTCATGGTCAGCTGAAATAAAAAGAACAACGACTATCTATCATAACTGTAATCATGCTCAACTGAAAATAAACATATTCTTATTCAATTGAAATAACAAATAACTATTCCTAATTGTAGTCATGTTCAACTGAAATAAAACGACTGACTAATGCATATGTATTCATGATAAATGATTAACAAATAAAGTAATTGCTTAACAAAAAAGAAAGGAACATACAAGCATCATCAAAGAATCTTTTATCTAGTTGTGCAAGCCTCGGCATTGGTGAGAGGAGAAGCATTGTCATAGGCTTAACCTCCCAACCTCGGACCATACTTATTCTCACACATTCTATTATATTAGAATGGCCCTCCCTACCTTGGGATCGGGCTTGGGATGTTCTTCAATCCAGCCATCCGAGCATCCGGGTGTTTTGAGTGCCCATTCAGTTATACCTATATAACTAACGTTACAAACATCAAGTGATCATTAGATGGCACATATGCCTATAAACTACCTTGGTCAAAGATTTCCAATGGGTACATTGACCCAATCACCACCGCTCGACTTGACAACAGGTTCCATTACAAGGATAAGCATGAGCTATTAAGTATTTCATTATTTAAGTTATTCAAGTCTGATTTCTTTTTTGTATCTTTGTAGGTTCATTCCACCTCTTCACCATATGTAGCTTCATAGTCGGTGATTCTCAAGTGCTTGAAAGATTATGAGCACTCTACCCTTTTATTTACACCTCTTCACCATTTCATGGCTACATTGCCGGTAAATCCCAGGTTAGAAAATTCATGCGCA
Organism: Cupressus sempervirens; assembly: GCA_028749045.1. Taxonomy (NCBI): domain Eukaryota; kingdom Viridiplantae; phylum Streptophyta; class Pinopsida; order Cupressales; family Cupressaceae; genus Cupressus; species Cupressus sempervirens. The sequence continues at coordinate 211,836,446 of CM053789.1, forward strand.
TTCTGCTTTTTATATCCTCTATCACAAATTGCAACAACATAAAACATAATTCCTTTTGAGATCAGCATTACTCTTTGGATAGTAATTCAGATTCTAATATTCTTATACATGGGATTGTATCCAATTGACTTAAAGAAATTTAAGGAAAGAGGACTGATAATAAGGACATTGCGTAAGTAGCAATTCATATTGAAAAAAAAAAGTCTGAAATGATAAAACTTCTAGATGCCTAACTAGTTGCTTTGGAAGAAATAAGAATAATACTGGAAATGTCATATCATGACCTGATGTATCACTGGATATGCTAGAATCCTTGCAACCCAAATTTGGAATTTGTCCTCCTTTAATTGCAGACATCCCAAATGCAGATCCCCCCAAGCTGGGTTCTTATGGCAGAATTGCTATTGTATTGGATGCTCAGATTGGTAGTATAAAATGAAACCTTAGCTCACGGCTCTTATGGATTCAAATGCTAGAGAGGTTATTTCAGCAGAATTCGTAGTGGTAAAGGAAGGTTGATGGTAACGCGGATGCTAAGTTGAATGCCTTAATACAGCAAGGCACACGAATATATAAGGAAAGGTGTCGGACTCCATTCACGGCTAAATTAAAAGGAAAGTCATGTCTTCTTGGCTTCCACCGGTTATGTAACATATGTCATTTTAATTTACCAAGTAATAAATCGATTATGAAAAAAGAGGGAAGAAAGAATTTAAATAGAAAGTTGAAAACACAAGTTGGAAAGATTATAATTTTCATTTATTATTATAATATGTTCTTATATATGTACATGTAAGTACATCAATGGGGTGACATCATTAAATTACGTTATTATAATTTATTGGTGCCATTTCATTTTTATATTTATGTGTATATACGTATTTATTATAATAATATGATGGAGATTAATTAAAAATCTCTTTAGGTATGTATCATATTTTAAGTTAGATTATTTTATGTTTTTCCTTTATTGTTTTCTTAATAGCTCATGTGGGTTCCATAAATGTATCCCGTGATCAAGTCATCGCATCCTTTCCAAGGAAGTTTAAGGTCATACCTACTGATCCTGGTGACTGAACTAAGCAAACATCCCATTCCGATGATCCCGTTTAGCAATAATTCCCCCCTCTTCATCTTCTCCTGCAATTACTCATGAAAAACACTTTCGCCATAATAATGATTCCATAATAATTCATAAAAACATATTAATCGTTATTTTTAATCAAACAACTGCTAATCACCTAATAACAGTTATTGGTTAACGACCATCTTCATTAATAGTTAATACAACGTATATAAATAACTACCTATTTCACATGATCATGAAAGAATAATTCGTTAAATCCAACGGTTATGAACAAGTTTAAAATTAGGTCAAAAATTTCGGATGTAACAATGATTAAGAACAACTCCAGAATTACTTTTGGATTTATTGATTAAATATAAGGCAAAGTCATGATCAATTCCATGAACCAAATTTGCAAGATTTAGATAAACAAATAAGCCTGATTGTTGTAAACAACCGCAGGTATTGCCAGTTTGTGAGAGGCGTCCAGAATGCCTTAATTACGGCATACACATACACGTCAGCACAATCCAGCCTCAAACACAATTCCTAAGTACAATACGTCCAATGCCAAGTAACCATTTTCACCTTCAATCAATACTGGCAGCCAGAATGTTTGACGTATGATGCCCAATCTGTTTGCATGGGTTGCTCACATTGATTGCAAGGTGTGTATGCAGTGCCTTGCTAGCCGTATGCAATCCCCAGACCTCTTGTAATATTATTTGTTGTCCCAACGGTAATCTAATGTCTCGCATGCTTCCAGAAATATAACCACAGCCAGTATTAATGCCAATCGATCTCCCTTCAATTGCTAAACAATTTGACTTAGTAGCAATCGATTTGTCTCCAGAATGACAATCTCCTTAATCACAGAAATTACAGTAGGAGATTATAACAACTATATACCTCAGCACAAGTGTTTAAGAGAAACTAAGAAATACCTTCAAACCCTTTCCAAATTATCAAGAGATAAAATATATATTTTCAAGATGATCTCTCCTTAACAAAAAGTTGTATTTATAACACTATTTGAGCCATCTAGCTTCACTTTCACACTTTCCGCTTAAAAGGCAACTTTATAATATAAAATTATGACACTTTGTAATATAAAGTATTATGTTTATTAAAAGTGTAAGAATTTGCCTTAGGGCAAAATTTACCCAAGAACTAAGAAATCAAACACAAGCACAACTGTAGACCAAAAATGGATATGATCAATTAATCAGAGTATGTCCTAATACATTGCTCTGTTCAGTATATGATGTGCAAACACACTAGGAGTGCCTGTATATAAAGGTCTCTCAAGAAGCACCTAGGATGTCTCTAGAAAGAACCAGGAGATAAGATAAGCATCATGACAACTAAGCACATGCTTTATCCATCATTCTAGATGAGTGGATAAGAATGACAAGGTTGTAGACACCATGTGCTTAATTGGTGTGCTAACTCCTGTGTTGTAGACAACATGTGCATAAAAGAGGTGCGGACTCCTGTGTTGTCAACATAACAACTCACAAGAGTACGCATACTCTTCGGTGGCTAATAAATAAATAATAAAATAATGCATTAACTTAAGTAAACTTAGGTAAGTGTAAATAGCGAATAATTATTTACACCAACAAAAGTTGAATTAAATAATCATTAAGCCAACAAGCTCACCAATAAAAGACTTTTTAATAAAGAAATCCCAAAGAGAGATCAAATATCCAGAACCAAAGGACCATCCTGCCTAAACTGCTCAATCCAAAAATAGCAACTAACCAAGAGTGACTTCCTAAAAATGTTAAGTCCAAAAATAGCAATCTCATGGCAAAGACCCCCAAAACCAGACAATAGCTCATGAGGGTCGCGATAATGAGCTGACAAACCCACACTCCGGAGAACTGCTAAATCGGGGACATTGTAGATAGGTATGACCTTTAATTGCCTTGGTAAGGACCTAGTGACATGAACATCAGGATACAATTGATGGACCCGCATGAGCTATTAAATAAACATTTAAAACATTAATTATTTTAATTAAAAATAATGCGTACCACAAATGGTTTTTGATTGACTTTATCCACCCCATCATTATTATGTATATCTATGTATGTACACATAGATATAGGAATAAAAGTGACAATGTAATATTATTTTTATAAAATAAATAATATGATGCCACCACATAAGTACATCTGCGTGCAAGTAGATAGATACATATTATAATTATCCTTGATTTATAACCTGCAAATCTTTTTCCTTATTTATTCAAATTTTTGCTAGAACCCAAAAAGCACATTTGGCATATTGGCGTTCAAGAAGCCAAGTTCTTTTCTTTTAAGTTGCAACTTCTTGGAAGCCAAAAGGTTTTTGAATATTTCCTTATATTATGGAGCCGTGAGAGACCATGGGCATTACTATTCATGACATATCTCTACATTTTTACAACCGAATTCCCTCAGCATATTTCCTTGCCCCGATTTATCAATTCATCATATATTTTCCTTGCTGAAGCATAAGATTAGTAACCGTGCCAAGTTTGCAACCAAAGTTCTTCCGTGAAGAGTGTAGTTAATTGATAGTGTCTAGAAAGACTCCATTATATTTCTAGATTTTACCAGGTTATGTGGTTGCCCCATATCCCAAAGATTGTAATATGTTTTTATTTTCAGATATTACTGCACTTTGAATATTATAGCAATAAGATACAATTCCAGAACATGTTGCAAATTATCTTCGTTTAAGATATCATCAATTAGTCCCTCTTTAGGATAGAACAGTTTATGATGAGTAAAAGTCAAGTATCCATGACATGATATCATATCTTTATTATGTCGTTGAATGTCAGAATCAAATGTTATTTATTTTGCAAGTCTTAAAGTTATATTTTCACAGAATGTGATAAGCTAGAAACATATAATATTCTTATATTAGTTGAGGATCAATAGAAAAGAGCTGGTTGCTCTAAGATTCAAACACCTGGGACTCACCCGGCTGTATAGCCAAGGAAGAAGTGAAGAGGTGAGATAGAAATCTGCAATAACATGGAAATAAGAATTAGACATGGCATAACAATTCTAAATTTATTTATTTTTTTAAAGGAAAATCATTTAATAGCTCATGCAAGTTCATACTTATTGTTCCCCTATTGTCAAGTCGAGCGATGGTGATCAGGTCATTGAACCCATCAAAAAACCGTGGCCAATGTCATTAAAGGCATGTTTGCCATCTATGATCACTTGATTTCAGTAGTGCCAGTTCTTCAAACATGTCCGTCCATAAGTGTGCAAACATTCTGAACATCAAATGCTCAGGTGGCTGGACTAAAAGTATCCCAAGCCTGATCCCAGGGGAGGGAGGGCCTTTCTATTTAATAGATTGTGTGGGGATGAATATGGTCCGAGGTTGGGAGGTTAAGCCTAAGTCAATGCTTCTCCTCTTACCGAAAGTCAAGGCTTGCACAACCAATTAAAGACTCACCTAATACTTCTCGTATGTTCCTCTATCTAATTCATGTTATGCGTTTACTTTATTTGTATGCAAGGAAAGATAGTAAATCATTATTTCAGTTAATCATTATTACAATTATATCAATTGATCATTGTCTGAAATCCAATATAAAGGCATATTCCATGCATAAGGGCCTTAGAATCCTTATAAAAATTGACTTTATACATACAAATGACCAAAATCCTAAGGAAAATAAACTTTTCCTTTATAAAAATACACAATATCTGGAATATACATGAATTTCCCTTCACATTTTAATCAAAATCCGGAATATACATGAATCTCCCTTCAATTTTTTGATCAAAATCTAGTCTTTACATGAATTTCCCCTCATATTTTGACCAAAATCTGGACTCGGCAAACATTTCCCCTTCATATTTGGATATTTTCTTAAAATTTGAAGTGTTGGAGGCAAAAATTCAAGCATACCATGAATTTCCACAACTTTGGATAATGCTTGTTGGACATTTTTGAAGTGTTTGAAAAATCCGAACAAGGGACAATTCTCCCCCAAGTGCAAGTTTGAAAATAGTTTGAAAATTTTTTGAGTTTGGAAATTATCCAAACTAGGGTCCTTTTCCCCTTAGAGGAAGTTTGGAACTTAAATTTCGAAGTCTAGAAATTGTCCAAACTAGGGTCGTTTTTCCCTAGGTGGTAAGTCTGCATTCCAAAAAACTTCAATGTCAAAATTGTCTTAACATGAGCCAATTTCCCCTTCGAGCTAAGTGTGGAATGTAGATTTTTTTTCTAAGTGTTGGAAAAGTCCAAACTAGGGTGCTTTTTCTCTCAAGAGGAGTTGGGAATGTGGAAAATTTTCCAACTGTCAAATTTGTCCAAACTAAGGTCATTTTTCCCTCGAAGTAGTGTTGAAAATTTCCAAACATGGGTGTATTTTCCCTCGAGGGGAATATGGAATGCGAAAATTTTTCTAAGTGTAAGAATTATCCTAACAAGGGTCGAATTTCCCATTTGGAGCAAAATCGACAAATTTTTCTAAATATCAAAGATGTCCATACTAGGGTCAATTTTACCCCTTAAGATGGCAAAGCGAGACAAATTTTTTTGAGTGCAAGGTGGATTGTAACAAAAGGATTTTCATAAAAAAATAAAAGCAATCCAGAAAGACTTTTCCTCAACAAATTCTTGAACAAATATACTGAATTCCTTTTCATGGGACATTAACTACTTTTAACTACCAACGATTAACTGAAATAACAAAACTCCACTGAAATAACTATATCAATCATCAACTGATGCAATAATCAACTATAATAACAATTAACTAAAAATAACTATAACAATAATCAACTGTAATAACTATAATAAAGATTAACTGAAATAAATGTACAATGATCAACTGTAATAACTATACTAACTGAAATATCTATAACAATGATCAACTGTAATAACTATAATAACTGAAATAACTGTAACAATGATCAACTGTAATCATTGATATAATGATTTACTATCTTTCCATACATATAAGTAAAGTAAATACTTAACATGAAAAGAAGAACATACAAGTAATATCCGGTGAGTCTTTAGTTGGTTGTGCAAGCCTCGGCTTTCAGTAAGAGGAGAAGCATTGACTTAGGCTTAACCTCTCAACCTCGGAACATACTTATCCCCACACAATCTATTGATTTAGAAAGGCCTTCCCTACCCTGTTGGTGTTTGAAAATGCTAGAGGGTTTTCAATTATCCCACTGAGAAACTGACATATCTAGAGGCAACTAACTCCCATTTTCAACATGCCATTTCTGACAATAGACCAACTATAAGGCATGACCCTTCTTCTACTTCAGGCTTTGCTAAACTTAGGCGGGTAGACCTCATATTCAAATGATACCGTACCAGTGCAAAAACATATCCCTGAATCTATTAAGCAGATTTTACCCTTATATCTCCTAATGACTCATAAAATGACACAGATCTACAGTAGTTAAATGCAAAGCTATGAATCTCATAATCTGAGTGAGGGTTAAACATTTAGGTCCTTCAACATGAAAGGGAAAGAACGTTTAATTAATAATGTTGAATTTAACAAACCCTCAGATATGCAGCAATAAGACTTTAATGATCCTGTAACTGATCAGTGTCTAATCCATTGGGCAAATCTATGAATCAAGTGCATACATATGGATATCTGATACTTATTCATATATTCAGAAATACGATCTATCTATTTACCTTGTAAATAGACATTTGTGCTCAATTTGAACCTCATTCTTACATGATATCCCCATCAGTAAACTTGCAGCCCTGTTAATTCCCTGAAGCATTTACATAACTTCTTGAGTCATAAGCAACAATGAAATAACATACAGCCTTAAGGGACTGCAACTACAACCTAAGCTCTTTGTTCAAAGATCATAAAACATTGAAGATCACTAATAAGAGGAGACAAGAATCAGAATGGAACTAATGAATCTGTTGCTCTTTGTATTAATTTGCTTGAAATTATACAGTCATATGCATGAAAAGAAAACACCTAACAGATCTAAACTATCTGTATTATCCTTCCTAATGATGTTCATACAAGAGAAATCTGCTGAAGAAAATGGTTTTACAGTAAAACAGTGGAACCCTGTTGGTATTACCCAGAGAAAACTGCCAACCCCTACAAAGAATGAAAGATAGAAAGATATAGGAGAAGATGAATTCTCGGATTTGTTCTATGACTGACATGTGTCCACTTGAAATTCAATCTTTTGCAACTGAAAAACCTCTCTCCTCTTTCCACACATTGATCTGATTTTGTTTCATCATTGTTTTGTAACAGATTTGCAAAATATCTCTTGCTGAATGATGAAATCCTTTGATTGCCAAAATATCTTATATGCATCAAGAATGCTGATAAAACTCCATTTAACTAACTTAGAAATGACCCCAACTGCATTTTCACTGTCTTTTAACCACATTCATGTCATTTCCATGTTAAAAATCGCAACTAAACTTTGATACCTAAATGTCGTTGCAAATTGGAAACATGAGAGAAAACCTCGAATAACCTAAACACACTACTTCCTGTGTAAAAACTAACTGCATAATCAAAAAATTCAGATTCTCCCGATTCTGATGATATATAATACTACTATACTAGCCTTCCAAAAACCCCCATAATCACAATTTGAAAAACAGTCCCCCCTTCCTATAAGGTTCAAGCCTACACATCTTTGAAATTTAAAAATTCAAAAATTTAAAAGTTCTAAAGTCACAACTTTAGAAAAAACCTTTTAAATTTTAAAATGTGAACATGCATATTAAACTTGGGAAAATGATTAAAATATTTAATATTTTAATTATTTCATTTTTCCCTTTATTTCCATCCGGGTCAACTCTTCTTTGACTGGGCGCCACATGGCGCTTCGTGATTGGCCCACATGATCTGCCTCATCCGCCATGTTAGTGCCATCTGTTCCGAGCCTGATGCCACGTGTCGCACAACCACTTGCCCGCATTCTTTATCCAATGAGCATCTTTGTATTGCAGGCTTGCACCGGCCATCAATCTCGCCACGTGTCACAATCTGGATACACCTCACCTGAACCTACTCTGCAATAACACCTCACCACGCGCAGGACCCGCTGCCACGTGGCGGCGTCCCGCATTCCCGCATTTTCTAAACCTCGTGCAACTCTATTTTGCGGGCGTGCGCCAGCCACATGATCTGGACACGTCACGCAATCTCAATTCATAGTTGCCACATCAGCTCATGCATCGGTTCGTTCAAAATTATGCAGTTAATCACTCAGGCTGACGTCATCCACAAGGACCCCACCTGGGTGTTGCCTTTCCCAAAGGCTGTGTCTTTAAGACACTTCCAATATGGGCACTTTTGTATTTAAAAAGAACGAAAGACTGCTTCCCAGCGAATGTGGGATAATAGAACTGCTCTGTCCCATACCCATGATTTATCATGCTCAATGGGTCTCCATTTTGACGTTGGTGTCAATTGAACTCACATTACAAGCATCCGTTCCCACGAAAGATTCCCATCCAATATTGCCTGTACTTGAATGTTTTCTTGCTGTATCACCAATAAATTGCTTCGCTTTACATCTTGTAGAAAAATAGACTTGTTCTAGTTTTTTGAAATGTTTCATCAACCGGGAACATCTGGATAGGAGTTCTTCCTCTGAATCTGAATTCGTTCCATGTGGAATGACATGCATTCCACCAATATCATCTAATTTTCCACTGCAATCACCCGTAGAGATTAACCTTCCAGGCTGTCTGGAGACATTTGTGTTGGCATCTCTAACTGATGGCTCCTGACATCCAACTCCCCTGGTTGAAATGTCTCTTGCATGGGCTTAATGGCTTGCCATGTGAACTGAAGTTGTTTGATCAACTTCTCACCCTGTTCTTGAAACATGCCCCTTATTATTACCACGTTGCCTCAATTTATAGGTTGCGGACTGTCCTGGAAGTGTTTGAGGCAACCTTCCAATCGAGTCCTCTGAAGAATCAGAACTTGAGCTTGTACAAGAAGTAGATTCTATAAATGAAACTCAATTAAAAGATGATAGCATGAAACAAGAGGGCCAAATATTATGCAACACAACTCCTTCCGAATGTGCAAGACTTACAATCTCCAGGATTTGCTTAAAATGTGCAAGCATTCCAATCTACTTACAATTCTATTAGGCGTATTCAACCATTCTCTGAGGCTAATATCCTCCTCTTCCAAATTATCCATACAAGGTTGTGTAGGCGTTGGATTCCGAAAAGCAGATTCATGTTGTTGATTCTCAACGTTGCCACAAGGGCTTCCTACAGATTTCTCTTCTTGTTCGGTCTCACTACAGCCAATGTTAGAAGCATCTTTTGACATATCATTGTTGATACTGTATTCTTCAGAATAATAAAATTCTCCCTGCCCAGATTGCTCCCTGTTCAATCCTTGGAGATCGTCCATTCCAGAATTTTGAACGCTAAGGGTTATGAAGGACTTTGTCTCCAATAATTTGGGTTGGTGTTCCACCTTACGACTACTAATTTATGGCCTAAACTAATTTCTATTTCTCTAAAAGACTTCACAAGAGTCAAAAACCAATTCCACATTGCAACTTTTGTCGAAAACAACATTTAGAAATGAACCACAAAACTAAGGATTAAAAACTTAATGCCCTCTGGGTGTTCCTACTGTTCCAATAAAAGGCTTTGTCTCATGTAAAGCCCTTTTATGTCTCCATTTCATAAAACCCCTCTGTTTTCCCTTGTACGCCTTATTTTGCTTCCGAAGCGGAAAAGAAATTGCAATTACACATCCACATTCCTCCAATTCATCTAAAACAATGATCCCCCAAAACTTTGTCCCATAGGCAAGTTCATTCACAATCTAGATATATTCCTCTCAAATATGTATAAACTCCTCACCGAAGAAGACCCTCACATCTTATCAATCTTATCAATTTGGCGGGATTAGTCGGGCCCCAAAGTGGGTCTGGCTAAAAATTTTCGCTTTCGGACAACTGAAATGTTGAATTGATCATCTCAAACTTATTAGAATCAAGTTCGATAACTGAATCATCAATTAAAATTCACTCACTTATCGGCAAACTGTCAAATTGGTGCCAGAAGGTCCTTTGGCTGGCCTTAAAAACTGACCAAAACACCTGATCGGGCTCTAAAAACTGGCACACTGATTCTCTACTCTGCATACTTGTACCATGTCGAATCTTGTCTCATGACGAATTCGAAGTCAAAAAATATTCACTGTCAAAGTTGACCTTTCAGAACTGCCTGCAAGAAAACATGTCAGAAAACCATAAATTGGGTTCGGAATCGGCTTCAAAAACTGGGTAAACTGACACTTGGAAAGACAAAAACTGGGGCATTAGTTCTCTGTCACGAGGAGAGTATGGATCTTTGATTTGGGCTCATGATGAATAACAGGGCGTGTTTGGCAAGCGGTCAAAGTAGGCTACTTGAATTTTGCAGATTGAAACAAATGGCAGAAAGTGATTTTTGCAAATGGAACGGGCCTAGAAAAGTGTGTAAATGGATTCCTCGTGACTTGCAAACTGGCACACTTGGAGTATTTTCAGAGGACAACACAATGGTACAATCCATTCGATCTAGGCAATCACAGATTTGGAGTTATAACATCCCGAACAGGGGTTCCAACAAATCTGCAAATGCTGACACCAGTAAAAGATAGAAATTGCGTTTGGAATCGCGTTTGAAAACTTATCAAACGGATTCGTCATAAGTTGAAACTTGAAACACAACAAGTTTTTGACGTCTACAATACAACACAGCAGGAATTTCAACATTGTGGTCAACTGGTCAAAAGTTATAACTAGTTAAACAGGGCCTCCCAGAATTATGTGCAAAGTGCAATGCATGAAAACAGTAACTGACCAACTTTGAGGGATTCAAAACCTAATCAAACGAATTCGAAACGACTCAAAATCTAAAACATAGATTCTCTGGTATGGACACTAGACATTCCCAAAGCAACGAGTTATGAAACATTTTTGGGTGCGAGATATTAGATTGCAAACAAGGCCTCCTATCACTGTTTGACACGAGTGAATGCAGAATTGACAATTGCTCAAAATGGGACTTCACGGAATGGCTCAGAACGACAAATTATCATCATGAAACAAGTGGATACACTGAATGAAAGGTGTTAGAAATATTAAACACCTCACGGGACTCAAAGGGACAGCCGGGTACAAACTCATCAAAAGCATTTATAGGGCTCAAATTTCTCAATGGTACTCAAAATTCGGGCTACAATTTTGAGTGCCAACATATCCCAAGATCAGGCTTGAGATACTTTTAGTCCAACCACTTGAGCATTCTAGTGCTTCGAATGTGTACACAATTATGGACGTACATGTCTAAATAACTGGCTCCACTGACATCAAGTGATCATAGATGGCAAACATGGCTTAAAACAACCTTGGCCAAGGTTTTCTAATGGGTTCATTGAACCGAACACCACCACTCGACTTGACAACAGGTGTACAATAATATAGACAAGCATAAGCTATTAAATAAAATTATTTTAGATTTATTGTATCATATCTAACTTTTATTTCTATGTCATTGCAGATTCCATTTCACCTCTTCACCCTTTCCGTGGCTATACAGCGGGTGAGTCATAGGTGCTCGGATATCAGAGCAATCGGCTCTGTTCATTGATTCTCAACTAATTCATGAATATTATATGTTTCCAGCTTATCACAATCTATGATTTGAAGAATGTGTTCTTCAAGACTTGCAGAAAATATCATTTGAATTCTAATCTCCAGTGACATAAATAAATCATGATTTCATAACATGGTTACTTGGCTTTTATTTGCCATAAACAATTCTAACTTAGAGAAGGTCTAACCTATGATATTAAGCAAGATAATTTTGCATTATGATATAAATTGTAGCTTACTGCGATATAAATCGAAATGTTGTAACTTGTAAAGAAATCATATTGCAATGTTTGGATTTTTGGTTAACCACATAACCTGGTATAATCTGAAAGAAAGAATGAAGTCTTGCTAGATGCTCAACAACCCGCCTTAGAAAAGATCTTGAACGCCAATTTCCAGTATGAATGTTGCTCATGATTTCAGCAGAACTTCAATATAACCAGAAATCGTGGAAGGGAAACAATGCAATGGTTACCAATTGATAAAGATATTGGGTGCTATGATAAACACAGTCAGGTAATATGAAGAAGGCGGGTGCTTGAACAAGGAAGTCAGGTGCTTGAACATGGAAGTCAGGTGCTTGAAAAATAGTTGTCTTCCCCCTCTCTCGACTTTTTAAGATAAAGAGATAATATGTCTCTTTGGCTTCCAAGAAGCCATAACATAAAAGAAGGGTCTTGGCTCTTGGACGCCAAATAAATATGCCAAGTGTTCAATCAGTTTTAAGCAAGAAAATAAATAAAAAGATGGAAAAAGATTTTAAGGTTATAAATCAAAAATAATTATGGTTTATATCTATCTATATGCATGTAGATATGAGGTGACATCATTTTATTATAAAGAAAATAATATTATGGTGTCACTTCATTCTTATATCTATGTGTACGTACATAGGTATATATTATAATGATGTGGAGAAAAGATCAATCAAAAACCTTTGAGGTACGTATTATTTTTAATTAAGTTAATTTAAGTTTTAAATTGTTTATTTAATAGCTCATGTGGGTCTTTCAATTGTATCCTAAAGTTCAAGTCGCTAGGTCCTTACCAAGGCAATTTAAGCTCATACCTGTCAACCTGATGATTGGACTAAGCTAGTATCTCATTCCGTTGATCCCATTTAGCAATGCTTCCCCCTTCATCTTCTCCTGCAATCACCCGTGCAATATTTCCATGATAATAACAAGTTCCATAATAATTTTCATATTAACATTTAATATAAATAAAGAATTTAATTATTAACCATAATTCCAAAATCAAGCAACTGCTAAACATCACATGACAAATAATGGATAACAACCATCTCCGTTAAACAATTAATATAATGGATATAAATAACTACCTACTTCACATGATTATGAAAGAAAAATCCGTTCAGTCTAACGGCTATGAACAAATTTAAAATTAGGTCAAAATTTGGAATGTAACATGGATTCTATCCAAGCTTTAATCAATTTTTCCCACTTTACATGATTGGAATTAGAGTGTGGATGTGGCCTTTGGACCCATGGATGATGTGTTTTGAGAGGGAAACATGGACTTGGTCAAATTTTTGGGAGTTCATAGCTTGGTCAATCAAAGAAGCATTTATAATAGCTTTCATCTAATCTGAACTATTTGAAGCAAATTATAAAACCAAGTACTTGAAAGCAAATTCTATTCTAATTAAGGACTATAATGAATTGTGTAATACTACAAAATGATCACCAATATCCACCATAAAACACACCAATGAACAAAAACCAATTTTAGTAAAATCTAAGCAACAATTCTCCAATAATCTCCCTGACAAATGAGGAGAGCAAGTCATTATATAGGGAGATCTACTATAATGAATGGCCAAGACTAAATCAAAATCAAGGGCCCAGTTAATCCACCAAAGCCCTAATTAGAGTTTCCAAAACCACAAATAAAATGCTCTGCCATGTGGACCAATCAAAATATTACTAGGGTCGATTTTATTTTTACCCCTTAAGATGGCAGAGTGAGATCAATTTTTTCTAAGTGCAAGGTGGAGTCTATCCAAGCCTTGATCAATTTTTTCAACTTTGCATGACTGGAATTAGAGTATGGATGTGGCCTTTGGACCCATGGATTATGTGTTTGGAGAGGGAAATATGGGCTTGGTCAAATTTTTGGGAGTTCATAGCTTGGGTCGTTTTTCCCTATTATGGCTTTTTTTATTAAATAAAGAAAATAACGAAAAATTAATAAAGTGAAGTGAGAGGCTTCTAAAAGGATATTAAACTTTTATCCAACATTGTTTGCAAGTTTAGATTGAAATCAAGAGGAAAATTGGGAAAGAAAAGATCTAGCCACATGAGGACATCTTCAAGAAGAATCAAGCATTACATCAAGCTTACAAATCCAAGATGCAAGATCAAGTCAAGCCATACAGAAAAATTTCAAATGATGGAGAAGAGTTGAAAAATGAAGCAATTTGGGAATACGAACCATCACAATTATCCTCAAGGCATTGATGGCTTTGGAAGATTTAATTAACGTTAGATAATTTGAGCATCAAAATATATTTTCTCTTAATCAAAAAATTAAATAGAGCTACAGGATAAGGATGATGAGGTCGCACCTAGTTGTCTCCTTGAAAGATCCCTGCTAGATCTCTTCTGCTGATCAGCTGCAATTTTATATTTTTAAATTTGTTTCCCTGTTTATTAAAATTTTCTTGCAGAACTAGACAAAAGTTGCAAAAGGGTTTGATTGTTTTATATTTTGGATGATTTTTCAATAAGTAATAACAGAAGTACAATAACATGAACCAATTCTAAAAATGCACTCCAAATACATTTAAAACAAAGTGGTTTCAAGCAAATTTTTTTGAATATATGCTTAATATGTAACTAGATGAAGATTTACAATAATATCCAGATGATTACAACCAAGAATAAACCAACCTAAAGGCGTGAAGGTGAAATATGAGCCCATAAGGAAGCTACGGCTAGAACCCAGCTCTCAAATGCTGCACGTGGGGAACAATATGGCTGTCAGGCATGGTCATACAACTGCAAAGTGCCCACACGTGAGTAAAATGCCCAAACCCCAGCTAAAACTCTGACTCAGTACTGCGTTCCCCAGAAGAAACAATGCACAATCTCCAAGATACTTCTGACTGCAAGAATCCAAACCACTGTTTTGGGGGCTATGCCCCAAACAGGCAAAGCAAGTGGGGTTGGCGTCCCAAATGCTGAAAGCTCAATCAGAGCTCAAAACACAAATCCAAGATGTAATATGTCAATAATGCCCTCGAACTTTGTCTTTACCTCCTTATAACCCACCAAACTTAGCTCAAACCCTAAAAGTGTCCCCATGTGGCGTTGGGTTATAAAATAATATATTTCTCATTTTTTAAGTGGTCAAGTATCCAGAAAATGACCTTTTTCCCAATAGAAAGAAATCCATTCACCAAAATGCTCTGAGTCAAAAGAGAAATATTCAGAAAAGTTCAAGACCTTTCCAACGAGCTATTACACCAAGGGATATTCACCCAGATGAGGCCAAAAAAAACCCTTATTACTCCAAAATGGCTATAACTTAGCCTTATTTAAATTATTAAAATACTTAAGAGAATATTTAAATATATTAAAATATTTCCCAAATAGCGAACTAATAGCCAAAACACCTCTACAAGGTGAAACTCAACTCGTCACCTCATGTGACTGATGCCGGATAATCTGAAATAACTGGGTGTCTTATCCCTCAAAATTAGGGATACTCCTAAAAAATAGGAACATCTCTGAATCTCCCAAAACTGAAACCATAGAATGATCTTGTAGAGACTTGAGACTATAACCCATCTCCACCTCCTAAAATGTAGGAAACTCCTACAATTAAGGAACTGCTCTCAACTGCCCTCCTATTGTTTGAAACTCCAGATTCGAACACTGTATACCTTGACAGAGAATCTAAACACCACTGCTAGCCTACGAGACTCCCTGATAAGCTAACTCTATCGTCTCTAATGTCCACTCTAGAAAGGGGACATGACAATCCTCCCTTCCCGGAGATTGCTTGTCCACAAGCAATGAACAAACTCTTGTTGCACCACTCTGATATACACTCCTGGGTGTGTGAAATGAAGCAACACATCAAGGATCGCCCAATCAAATGCACTGCAGAGGATTATACTAGGATCCCACACTGGATGAGAGTGTTGTTAGAATCTGATAAGATTAATAACCCAAAAAGCTAGTGCAAAGAATAAATATCTAAACTATGAATGCAAATGATACAAAATCAAAATAGCATCATAGAGTTAGTCTCCAAGAGAGTAATGCAAATGCTGGAAGCAAAATAGCATTAAGAGGATGCAAAAACAAGAGATGCAAATACAAACCAGGTAGCATGCTTATATAGGCTAGGAAGAGGGAGGAGGTGGCAACACCAACCAATGAGGAGCAACCATCTATGGGACTAAAGATAGCAAAGTATCTTCCCAAGATAGCTAATGGATGCTCACATGTAGGAAGGTGACACCTCACAACCATTCACCTAATAAGACATGCTTTATTAACCTAAGCGAGATTATTAAAAGTGTAGGAAAAACCTAGCAAAATAGGAAAAATAAAAAACTACACTAACAAGTGTTCCCACAACCAAGGTGGTAACATACTAGAATCCCTGTGAGACAAGGCGTCAAACAAAACAACACTAGGGTTCCAACACCATTTGAACCAGCACCCATCCATCAGGTATAAACAGGGATAAATAGAAACCTCTATCATGTCATATCTCTCCGCAACCACTGTGATACCACCACGAAAGTAATAATCATCCAAAGCATCATGTCTGCTAATACCCACATCATCCTGTAACCATGATCCTGGATGAAGTCTCTATGATATAGATGTGATAGCCCATGTCGGAAACTGCTTGAAATAATGTTGGATCGTTTGCTGGTCCCACCAACCAATCCTCCCAAACTGCTGAGTCAGGTGCCTACAGTCAATAACTCTATTCTCTGAAGATGGAAGCACACGCACTATTGCAACATGAATAGTGTAAGTCCTGCTTCAATATCCCCATAGCCTTATGAAGAGCATGGAAATCTAGCATGGAAAATCCTCCACTATCCCACTCATCAGTCATAAGAGCACTCCAACTGAGTGTAGATAACATTTGTCGAGTGACATCAAAGTGCTCAACCACTATATCTACCCTCCTGTCATCAACCCTGAGTTGTCTAATCAAGCAATGAGGAGTTTGAAAATGATAGTTCTCAGGCATGTGTATTACCTTTGAAGCTGCACTATGGTAGAATACTGTGTCAAAGTCATGTAAATCGTTGTAAGGAGTATCCAATATGCATTCACTAATGCATGTATCCTCCTTTATAGTACTGCAACGTGGTACCTCTGAGACCACCTCCTCTGTCAATGATGAGACTGTTGTCGCCACACTTTGCTCACTCTCATCAGCTCCCCATGTGTCTACACATACAACTGAATCATGATCTTGGGATTCAGTGTCACTATGAGTACACACTACGCTGATTTCTAGGGTATGGTCTAAGGAATCAGACTCATCATGACATTAAGTCTCATCACCCAATGCCTTTGAAATACCTATGTCCGGATTACTCTCTTGTGCAAACTCACCAAAATAATCCTGACCCTCTGTATTACTTGTTGTTACATCCAAATCAAAACTCTCTTCTTCTTCCGTTGGGAGAAATAAAGTTATAATGGATGATTCCCTTTGTTTCCTTGCATCATCTATCTGATTATGGCATTCTTTGACTCTTTGGAGACATTCTCTTGCTTGGGCAGCAAATATCTTTGCTTGCATAGCTCTATCTAACCAATATTTATTCAACCTTTGACAATGTTTTATATCATCTACCCCAAAGTACACAAAATCAAGCTTATGATGACTTCTACCATTCCCATCATCACATCCCATGCTTGCACCATGTATACCCTCAAATATAGAATACAAATCATTGTTCTCTTCTTGACCAAAGGATGTCACATCTTGAGGTAACGAATTTGTGTCACTGCTGTTATGAACTTCAGAATTATTATGATGTGTTCTAGTTATATTTTTTACCCCTTTAAGTGTATTATCATAGAAAGCCTCATGGCCACCACTTGCATACGGGACTTCATGACTATTCCCAAGTGAAAGAGTTACCATATTACAAGGAGGGTGTAAGCTATCGCTGCCCTAAATCAGAGTTGTGGGAGCCTCCTCCATGCTTCCATTCCAATCATCAAACAACACCCCATCTTGATTCTTCACATGCTTAGATAGAAGTGGCTCAAAGAAGTCTTCAACTTGGCTTCTATGAGATTCAAAATCAGACTGCCTGCATATTAAACTTGTCATTCCATTCTTAAGTTAAATACCATCATCAACATCATTACCTCCATTTGAAATAAATGTTACCTCATGATTTGAACCGTTGTTGCAAATTTCAGAATAGGCCTCACACCTTGGTGTCACATTTCCAACATCTCTAATGGTTTGTCCCCTGATTGTAATCTCTTCCAATCTGTGACCAATGGCTTATTTATTATCATTTAATATTTCTTTCTATTTTTGCTGCTGAAACGAGCTTGTAGATACCCAATTATCATCTGCTTCAAGTACACCCATAAATTCTGTAAAGAAAAGGAGGTTGCGTATCTCCTTAGGAAGAGAACAATACTGATGGTAGCTACTCATAACTGCAACATTGAATGTCTTGCAAGAGGCATCTTACTTGTGCTTGTTAATGAAGATGAAACATTAGAGCACCCATTTTTATTTCTAGCCATGGTATTGGCCTGTAACTGAACTGATTTCTTTTCCAACAGGCTGGCAGGTTCTAGGCTCTGATACCACTGAAAGATCCCTGATGGATCTCTTCTGCTGATCTGCTGTAATTTTATATTTTTAAGTCTATTTTCCCTGTTTATTAAAATTTTCTTGTAGAACTACACAGAAGTTGCAGAAGGGTTTGATTGTTTTATATTTTTGATGATTTTTCAATAAGTAATAATAGAAGTACAATAACATGAACCAATTCTAAAAATGTATTCCAAATACATTTAAAGCAAAGTCGTTTCAAGCAGATTTTTTTGAATACACGCTTAATATGTAACCAGATGAAGATTTATAATAATATCTAGATGATTACAACCAAGAATAAAGCCAACCTGAAGGCATGAAGGTGAAATATGAGCCCAAAAGGAAGCTACGGCCAGAACCCAGCTCTCAAATGCTGCACGTGAGAAAGAATATGGCTACAGGCGTGGTTGTACAACTACAAAGTGCCCACACGTGGGTAAAATGCCCAAAACCCAGCTAAAACTCTGACTCAGTACTATGTTCCCCAAAAGAAAGAATGCACAATCTCCAAGATACTTCTGGCTGCAAGAATCCAAACCACTGTTTTGGGGGCTACGTCCCAAACAGGCAAAGCAAGTGGGGTTGGCATTCCAAATGCTGAAAGCTCAATCAAAGCCCAAAACACAAATCCAAAATGTAATATGTCAATAACGCCCTCGAACTTTGTCTTTACCTCCTTATAACCCACCAAACTTAGCTCGAACCTTAAAAATGTCCCCATGTGGCATTGGGTTATAAAATAATATATTTCTCATTTTTAAAGTGGTCAAGTATCCAGAAAATGACCTTTTTCCCAATAGAAAGAAATCCATTCACCGAAATGCTCTGAGTCAAAAGAGAAATATTTAGAAAAGTTCAAGACCTTTCCAACGAGCTATTACACCAAGGGATATTCACCCAGATGAGGCCAAAAAACACCTTATTGCTCCAAAATGGCTATAACTTAACCTTATTTAAATTATTAAAATGCTAACTTAGGAGAATATTTAAATATATTAAAATATTTCCAAAATAGCGAATTGATAGCCAAAACACCTCTACAAGGTGAAATTGAACTCGTCACCTCATGTGACTAATGTCGGATAATCTGAAATAACAGACACTCTCATCCCTCAAAATTAGGGATACTCATAACAAATAGGAGCGTCTCTGAATCTCTTGAAATTGAGACCATAGAATGATCTTGTAGGGACTCAAGACTATAAACCATCTCCACCTCCTAAAATGTAGGAAACTCCTCCTACAATTAAGGAACTGCTCTCAACTGCCCTCCTACTGTCTAAAACTCCAAATCTGAACACTGTATACCCTGACTGACTCTCTAAACACCACTACCAGCCTACGAGACTCCCTGATAGGCTAACTCTATCGTCTTTGATGTCCACTCTAGAAAGGGGACATGACACTCCTAACTCAAGTGGATCTCAAAGACCTAAAACATTCAATAAATTCCCCGACACTAGCAACAATGCATAAAGCACAACAAAATGTTCCTAACACAACTTGAAGAATGTCAAAAGGAGTTTGTTTGCTCAAGATATGCTCAGTCAAAGTCCAACAGGCCAAGAATATCGAAGGTTGACCAAAAAGTGAATAATTGATAGTCTCAAAATTAGTGAAAAATGGTCTCAAATCAAAGAGCTTGTCGAGAGCTTTATGATGCATTTTGAACAACCCAAATCGGAGTTCATATATGAAAGTTATGGCTAGTCAAAGTTTTGCAATCAAAGGTTGACCAAGTGGGTCAGTGATGATGTCAGATGATGTAGCAATAAAGGGTGATGTGGCAGTTTAACAAATCACCTATGGACACGTGGTATGTCATACAATCTACATGGCAAAATGATGCGACAATTCGTAGTGATGACGTGACAAAAGCCCAATTGGAATATGACACGTCTCTTTGGAGGTGAATATAAATTTGCCACATAGCGCAATCATGTGATGCCACATATCTTCCAAATTCAAACGGCGGTTTTAAAAAAATCCATTTGATGTGTTCGATGAGGGTTGAACCCGCAACCTCCCACCTCCAAGGCATGCACTCTAGCAATGCAGCCAGGTCAGCAAATAGTACTAATGTTAGCCGTCAATTACATTTATTAAACCATCGGATGCGTTTATTCAGCGAAGTCGTTGGTAGGGGCTAAACCTACAACCTCCCACCGCCCCAAGAAAGGGCTATTACACCATTTACTATTTTAAGTATCTGTGAGCAGCATATTAATTTTAAACGTTATCAATCGATGACCTTTATTAAATAAGATTTATAGTTATAAACTAATCCCACAAATGGCACACAAAATTTTGCTAAACAAATTTTGTTATTTGTTTAGCCCAAAAATAAATAAGGGTAAAGGAGGGTTATTTATTAGTTATGGTGGTGTTAGTGAATAGATTGTCTTCTAAAGAAATACAAACAAATTGACCCTAAAACACCTAGACAAGAAGACTCAATCAACACTAACAGTTGGGTTGCTTCGCTATTGGAATACGCAAGTGCCCTCTCAATTATTCGGGCACAGCTCTCGTGTAAGATTTACAATGAATTTGAATTTAAAAAGAATATTCATATATGTGTACTTTTACCAGAAAATACTTTACGTTCTCTCAACATACTCTTAGGTATGGAGGAATGCTTTCAGAGATTATAATAGAACTAAGACGAATCAAGAAACACAAAGTTTTTCGGATTCTTTAGACTTGGAAAAAAAAGAAATCAGAGGAAGTTAAAATAAATATGGCGAAGGAATGATAATCTGATACAAATGATAACCAATACCATGGAGCAATTGACGTAACGATTCACATAGTAAATATTACACCAAAGTTTAAACACATAGTATTGAACTATCCAATGCATTGATATATACAAATATTTGCCATCCGGCTCAAAGTCAAAAATGGAAAAAATCATATCACCAAAATCCTCCTTCTAACTTTCCATTAGTTCTGGCTTTCTTCCCCTCGTAACACGATGTCTACTCCCTCTAGCTAAAAACTGGAACCTTTCCTTTAGCTTTTTCTGACCTATTTATCTTTCTCGACAAGTTGCTTTTTAGTTATAAAAATTGTTTCTTGGAAGTGCATCCTTTCTCTTCTATCCTTTTGCTATCCGAATAACCATCTTTTTCTCAGATGATGTTTGTTAGTTTAGATGACTAAACCTTTACATTACGTCATGGGTTCCATATTCATAAATCTTATATTTATAAATGAATAAGAAAGGTGCCCGTGGCATTAAAAGTGAGTCCACATTTGAACAGGTGGCACTTGAGTTGTCATCGTTTGTCTAAACCTATCAAAGAATCTTCTCCAAGTGTGGCAATTGTTGCTGCTCTGAATTGAAGGACTGAAAAAATTCAAAAGCTTCCATAGAGACCCATCATTAATGTTAATCTGAGTCATAAGGTTCATAAGCTCCTTTCAATTGCTCCTTAGATTTGTCAAGCCTCTGCATTCTTTTGATGTGTACAGACTTCCAATGCCATCGAAAGCTGAAACCATACGACTCAAATGATGCTTAGTGCATTTTGGGAAGTTCATATATTTTGCAAGTTGCCAAGTTGGCAGTTTCAATGTCTTGGGATTCACCCGAGGGTCTACATATGTCGAGCCCTATTTTAGGATGTGACAAGATTGTTTACACATTTTTAGGTTTGAACCTCCCTCTTCTATGCCTTGTTAGAATGTGGGAATCACCTAGCTCCGTACCTTTGATGCTTTAATAAGCATTCTTATGCGTGAAATATCCATTCTGCCCAACATAACGAACTTATCTCTATGGGTTTGAATACACCTCCTACGAGTCCCTCGAGATATCCTTGTCCCTCGATTTGTGAAATTGCATAATAGATGCCTTCGACCGCTAATGTATTGAATTCTTCATTATACATATATCTGCAAGCCGAATTTGACAATGCACAGGGAAGCTCCATTTTACCATGCTCATGAAACATCATTTGACATTAAAATGAATCTCGAGCATCATATATGTTGCTTTGGTTCTGCATTGGGCATCACAAATATGATAAGCTTTGGGTATCGTAGTCACCTGAATTAATGTCATATTACAGTGAAGCTGTGAGGAACCATAGGTGATGTTCCTACCATTGACATCCATCACCTCCAATGGCTATGTTTCGCACACCGTGCCTTCTAGTGGCATCTTGTCAAAAGATTGGCTTGCGCTTTCTTCTATTTTCCAATATATATTCTACCTACAATCGACTTTGGCATCTATGACCATATTGACATTTAGTCAAACAGTTTGCATGCCTCCTTGATACCTTTACTGCGATCATGGGGCTTCATCATCATGTGGAACCGGTTCCCTTAAGTTTGGTATGAAATCGAATGACGTGGTCTATATGCTCCAACCATGCACGTGCCCAACACATCGATCTTCTACTTCTACCCGCAGACACTTCATCTTCTATTCTTTTACAACATATTCAAGGTTAGATTACCCTGATGCAGGAACAATCTGAGCTCTTGATCCTCATGTCAGGATGCCCATTGAGGACTTCAATTTTCCACATGCCCGATAATGAATTTATATATGTATATGGGAGCATAACCGATATCTTCATGAAGACCAAGTGTGAGACATGTGGAAAAACCAATGTCAAAATAGAATACTCATGGCATTTTATAGCCAAGCTTCTGACATCACTTCATTGGTCCACTTCGAGAGTTAAACCTTGCACATGGAGCTTTGAGAATATCATCCGAATCTGAGAGATGCGAGTGTCTATGTTGCTATAGCGGTGACATGACAGACTCGAGTGTTCTGTCAAACAGTTGGACCAGTTACCCACAAATATGCATAATTGCACACTAATTTCATAGAGTTCGTATAAATGGGGTATTGACACATGCAGTGTACACTAAACCCATCTAAAAGGCCATGTCACTGTCTTCATACCTACTTGGCATGAGGAATGTTTTGATCACTTCCTTGTAATGCACTCGATCAAAATCTGATGGACAAACTTGGACATTGTGGCTCAAAGGATGAAACTTTTCAAATGTTGGCTTCCATGTTCTAAACTTCTGAATTCATGTTCCTATTTCAAATTCAAAACTTGAATCTAAAATTTTCTTTTGCATTTCCATCATCAAACCTTGAACCACTAAACTTGAATATGAAATCCATGGGCCCGTCTCTGAAATCCCAAACTATGCTTCTGAAATGGGCTTTGCACTCTAAACCTATTGAACTTCTAAACCACTGAACTTTTATACTGAACCTACAAGATGAACCATTTTGAACCACTTCAAACCATTGTTCAAAGGAGTTCAAGACCATAGATTAAAAATTTAGTCACTGGATCTATATGGGTACCAACAGATGGTTATTCCCCATTCTAGAAAATGTTTATTTATTTAAGGGAGTAATGGGCTATTGCAAATTCATCTTGGAGAGGAAAAATTGGAAAAAGTCTAGGAAGAAAATTCTTGTAAGACAAGAACTTGTTCTTATTTCTGAACTCTTAGAGAGATATTTTGCTCTTAGTAAAGGGTTTTGGGGAAGTAATAGTTTCTCTTGTAAGTAAGTTGAGTGGTCTCTTGTGAGAGATAAGAACTTAGTGGGTTCCTTGAGAGAGTATTCACAACTTTATGTCATTATTGTAATAGCTTAATGCATATTGTATTCATGTACTCTTATTGAGAGAGAGTGAGTTTGCTTGCTTAGCATTGTAAATGTGACGAAGGAGTTGAGCACGAACATATTGCAAAGTAGATCCTATCATTGCAGTATGTGATGAGAGCAATTTATGTCCCAGAGTTTGCCATATTTTACCCTTTATATAAGCCTTCATGTTCATTTCAATACCTATTTTAATATTCCATTTTATCCTTCTATGTTGCATATGATCTAATATTTATGAGTAATATTTAATATAGTTATTAGATAGAATATGTGAATAAACAGATGAAATTGTCTTTATCTAACATGTTGATAATATGTTATGGTTCTTCCTCTCCCTACTATGCATCTTCCTATAGCTCTTTCATCGATATAAAACTCCATCAACTTTGAAATAAGATGCATTTGCTGCACCCTACGTAAATATGTGGAAAGGGCATTGAAGACTGGTGGAGGATATGATGTAATATGGAACCTTCTTGATATGTGCCACTGAATTATTCCATGAATCAGCAGCAAATGTGGACAATATTGTTTTGTTAGAACGATAGAGCTAATTGCTTATTCCTGGCATGGGATATATTTCTGTTCTATGCCATATATATATTCTACCCGTACCTGCAGTAAATTACATGGATACATGCTTAAAAACCTGTGGTTCTATGCATTCTGTTATAACCGTATTTCTTCAATCTTCTCCTTATTACTTATTGGTTACGGGTCAAACTAAAACCACAACTTAATTAAATATAAGGACAGGAGTATTCTGTTGAAACGAAATGACTATTCTCTGCAAATAGTAGATTCCTATTATAAAGTTGTTACGTAAAAGCCAATATAATGCTGTGTATATATAAGCAGCAGGAGATAGAATGTAGGTGTGGACAATCTTATAAAAAATGCAGAATATTGTAAAGGAGTTGTAAAGGAGGACATTGGTATTATATTGTATGAATAAAAGGATGCTCTGTATAATTTTAACAACATAGAAACAGTGTTTCTTCTATCCACCGTGCAAGCCAAGACTAAGGGCCCACTCCATGGTGAAACACAGTGATTTATTTCATTAGTGTGTTATTCTATTTTGTATAAGTTTATATTTCTTGCTTAGATTATCATCATAACATATTTTCGTGTTTCTATCAGTTAGTGAGTTTTAGATCAGTCATCCAGTAATTAGAATATAATATAGAAATGATTTCATTACTGTTTTATCTATAGATTATTGTCATTATTATTTTTATTTCAAGAATACAGTTTTGTTTCTAATGTTCCTGTCGCTGTAATCGTTCTGATTTCCTATAGATTTAGTTTTGAGTGTTTTAGCTGCACTCGTAGTCACTCAAATCACGACTACCATTCCTTGATAGCATATTGCTCAGACACCTTTCGCAAACTTGCACTCTCGGATTGACACATATAGACCAAGCTGAATTTAAAGTATTAAATATTTCTTATTATCTGCCCTAGTGTTGGCCTATCATTTTGGCACCGTTGCCAGGGAAAGGTGTCAAACGCATGTTAGTTTGATGATTTGAGTTAGGAACAATGCATTAGGATGAAAGCTTTTGCAACTGCTAGCCTTGCTTAAGTAATTAATCTTAATTTGCATTGGTTAAATCATATAGATACATTGCTTTAGAGTTTTGTTTTAGAGTTTGCAAGTAGGCTTAGAAATTAGATTCATTAGTTGCTTTAGAAGTTAATTAAATTTGATATTATCGTAAGATGTTGTGAGTTATTGGTAAAGAAAAAACACTTTTGAAAAAAAATGTTAAAAATAATGCATTTTCAAGGTTGTTCAAGTAAATCAATTTTGGTTGAAAAATGTTTCAAAAATGCAAAATTTGAAGGGAATACAAGAGGTAAAATGTGCTTGGCATCGGGGACGCTGGCCCTCAACCCCACCCTGTATTGCGACAGGGAGCGCACCTTGGACGCTCCCCCAGGACCCCACAAGGGGCGTTGTCCCTTGACCCCATTGGTGGCTACCGCCCCCAAATCCCTGCTTCCAAATTTAAAAACAAATGAAGAAATTGATGGGGAAATCATGTTGACCAAAGGTGATGTTTTAATACCCTCTCTACCTAATGAATGCATCTTAAAAGATATTGATCCTCCATCATCACAGGTATGTACAAATGGTATCTTTATGTCTAACCAAGAAAATATCATTAATGAATTCTTAGAACAATGTGATTTTGATGATGAAAATCTAACCACTTGTGGTTCTAATTGCTATAGGGAAGATGACCAATGCATATGCTCAAACAACCAAGAGTGCAAGGTGGATGAGGAACAAGTTATTTGTGAACCTTACCATGATAAGGGTGGAAGTGACCAACTATTCCTTATAATAGATGAACAATCTCAAGCGCCAATCTAAGAAGATCATGGTATGCATTATGTTGGTAACATGTATTGTCACTTTATTTCATTACAAATCTAACATGTTTCTTCAAAACACACTTCTTTACATTATATGCATGATAAATGGAATCAAGAATGCTCACAACAACCCATATATCCCTCTTATATTCTAGCATATCCATCCTTACCGTCTTCATTTCACCCATCCTTCTTATTTCCATCTACTTTATCTCCTTCACACTTCTTACCATATTCATTATCACATTCACATTGGACTCCATTCTATCCACCAAAGGCAGCCATATTGCCTCATACAACAATTCGTAATAAGGTGGCTGGAAATATATAACATCGAGCTTTCAAGGATCCCTATACAATCTAATGATTTGCTTGAAATTGATAATTCAACATTGGAATGTATTGATGTATATAAGGGATGTGATTTTGGTTTACTTAAATTAGAAGAACAATATTACTTATTGAATTATAATCAACCTTGTTCTTCTTTTCCACTTAGTGAATTTCAAATACCCATAAATGAGCCCATACTTCAAATTTCACCAATTTTAATTATTGGACTCATAAGTATGTGTGTTAATATTGACCATTTACTAAGTAATATTGAACCATATACATTCCATATTTCACAAACATGGTACCATATCCTCCACAATCTATATTCTACCACTTTTGTACTTATACATATTGATATTTGGAGGCCTACGGTTAAAACGTGCATTCCTCACATACTTGTTGATTTGGGACCAATAATTGATTAAGCCCAATTATAAGGGATTCTATGCATTAATGGACAAAATGTTAAAACTGGATGATTGTTATTCCTCATTGTTGATTCTTTCCATTGTCTTAAGATGACCAAATAAAATATGGATGATTCATTTATTTAACAAAGATCAAGGTATTAATAGCTATGTATTTCTCATTCTTGGCTCTTGTATCTTTACATGATCATTCATTGATTATACATGCTAATTTCTTGATTCCTTGAATGATTTGACCTCCCCATGCTTTTAGAACCTAGAATTAATTTGGAAGTGCATCCATTGAATTATTGAGATATTTGATCATTCAAAAAGACTCACAAAATTCTAATGATGTGTTACTCTCTTTGGGTTACCTAATTTCTTTGGTTATCCTAATGATTTTGTGACCTTGTAGCATGAAGTTAAGTTGGGGGGAATCCCTCTGATTTTGTGGTTCTTGAATGATTTCCAATCAAGCTTCAATGATTGTTTTGTTGGTCTTTTTAGCAAACCTCGACATGTGACACCTTAATGATTCAAGGTATGTGTTCTAGTGTTAATTAGCATTTCTATTATATGAACACAAGGA
This sequence comes from Cupressus sempervirens, assembly GCA_028749045.1. Lineage (NCBI taxonomy): Eukaryota > Viridiplantae > Streptophyta > Pinopsida > Cupressales > Cupressaceae > Cupressus > Cupressus sempervirens. The sequence goes on from CM053789.1 coordinate 211,864,395, forward strand.
TTTATTTGTATTTTTTTTTTTCATTTTATCAAATATCTATTCATATTAATAACTCTACCTATCATTTGTAAACCTAAAATTACCCACTTAATAATAGAGGTATTGAATGGATGATATTTCTTTACTATGCTTGATATGCTTGGTTTTGAGAATATAGTTACAGGTTCCTAGTTATGGTGAGATGATCTTAGAAACAATACCAGTTGATGATTCTTCTCTACACAAGCATTACAAAACATACTCTGTTGGCTTTGTTAAGATTGTGTGGGCTTGCTAGTTATCGGGTGCATGTATGTTTCACCTGTGGTTCACTATTCAAGATCACAAGAAGATTATGGCATAAGGTGTTTACCACGTTGAGATGAAATTTTTTTTTTTTGGTGATTTATCATATGGAGGAAAAATATACAACCCAATCTATGAGATTCATGATTATTCCACAACACATCTGATAATACTTTGAAGATATGTACAAGAATCTAGAGCATCTTGCCAGCTACCACACTCCTTCCTCGAGATGTGTCTCCTGCTCTCTAAAGTTCTATAGACACATTGGAGACTATCGTTGGTATTTCACTCTATGACCTTATCCTTGATAATAATCACGGTGTGTTTATTTCAAGAAATGAATATCTCTCATTCTTTACAAGGATTGGATATGTAGCACAACTTCATGCCAAGTGACCTAGTTTTGTCACTATTAGAGCACTGTCATATGAGTATCATCATCCTTGTGAGTACTTATTTCATCCAAGTGTCCCAATATGTTCTAAAGCTCTTCACGTAGATTTCAAATTCAGTGGCATGAGATACATAGATCAAGGTTGATTATTGCAGTGTTTCTGTGTTCCCAACTTTGTGGAGATTATTCCTGGTCATCATTTCAAGTTTCAACAGTACCTTCTGCATGGTCATGGGCAAAATCTCAAGTTTTGGATGGTATCATTCTTCATCATCCATGTCAAGATCTCATTTCTTTGGTCATTGTTTATCGTACAGGGTAAACAATTTATTAATGCATTCAGACAATAGACAAGAACATGTAACACAGAAGTATTCCTTTTATTATTCGCATGTATGCAGAAGATACTACAATATTCGATATGATTGATTACAATGATGATTACAATTCCCATTCCAGATGGTGTACATATAGCTTTCTGAAGGGGTGACTCAACTGTCACACGCCCGTTCGGATACTATTCTACCCATCGGCTACAACATAGAAATTACAGACATCATCTCCCCCAAAAAGTAAAGTTGTCTTCGGACGACAATTACAAAATATTGGAGATATATCAACCAAATAGAATACACTAACTGTGACTAACTATAACAGGATAGATCTTTTTCCATCACATCATATTCACATTTCTCCCGTGCTTGCACCAAACTAATCTCCAAAACAAGTTGCATCTATAGCCTCTTGCTAACACAACACTGTCACCTTAGCAATCTGACCTTGATAGCCACCCGTGCCGCCTTCTCTGCTTCCAATGCCTAGGTACGCTGAGCCAAGTGTCGTTCTACTGCCTCCAACTGGATGGTCAGCTCCTCCCAAGCTCTCTATGCATCCACCGAGACAGTCTGACGTCCAACACCTACTCTGAGTGTCTCAAAGCATAGCACCCTTCTCGAAAGGCTTTCTCTAGTGCTCTCTTCACCTCTAGCACACAGACACTATGCCTGCAGTAGCTCCAGGTCTCATCAACTGGTCACACTTCCCACGACTGATAACTGCATTGACTGGGGGTCTAGGGGGCAACGCCCCCAGCGGGGTTGAGGGGCAGCGCCCCCACGGGGTCGTGCGCTCCCTATCGCGATACAGGGCGAGGTCGAGGGGCAACGCCCCTGTGGCTAAGACTAAATTAACACCCTCAAACTCACACAGAAATCCATGGAACACACCATTTCTGTGATTTTCTTCCGATCCCATACTCTTTCTGCGAACCACTTATATTTTCTTCATTACTTGTTTATGTCTATCCCTCTGGTACCATACATTTTCCATTCCCAACTGCTTTGAACTGTCGCCATGTTTTTTTTTTTAGAACCTCCTATCACCCTTCTTCTGTGTTTACCAGTGTACTGCAATTTGCTTCCCTTCAAGTATGGTGATCTCAGACTTCTGTGTTGTAAAGTTGACTATGCCTATGTCGTACGTTGTACAGCTACACCATTCATTGCCTCCAGTTCTTCATACGGTCACCACAGAGTATGACTAATCAGTACTTGTGTTACTCCTTAGTGTCGTACGGTCGTACAATCTACTTCCTATCGTCTCCTTTCTCTATCTCCCTTTCCATACGGTGTATCATGTTCCACCTATGGAATTTCTATTCCTCTGTTTAGCCGTACGGTGGATTAGTTGTCACCTCCTATACAAGGTTGTACGGTCCATGTGCTTTCCTTATGGTCGTATGGTGCATTAACTTGTGCTATCCTTGAGTTCGGACCTTCCTTAGGTCGTACAATTACTACTTCCTTATGAATGTTGTACGATGGTTTACCAAGGTTATAATGTGAGGTCGTACAGTTATCCCCTTTTATCCTTGTCGTACGGTGATTTCCTACTATTGTACGGTGTTCTTGTCCCTCTTTCACTATTGCAGTATGGTCTTTACCAATAGCTACCAGTGTTCCTTCCTCATTACTTCCATACGGACGGTACGATATAGTTTTTCATGGCTTTTTGCTGATCCTCAGTGCTCCGTATGGTACCTTCTTCCTCTCATTGTGTCTATATGACCATACAGTGTCTTCCAGATGTTCACTGCTCAAAATACTCTATTTAACAACATTTTTTTATAGTCTCCCTTTTTTCCTAGTAGCCGTACACTAAGTTTCCTTCTGCTTGTGGTCGCACGGTCAATGATTTGTTCTCCTCAAGGCCATACAGAAGTGAGGTCATACGGTTCACTTTTCTCCCTGTTGCACATGGACTTCCCTTGCACCCAAGCCTTATGGACATAAGGGCTATTACAGATTTCTTCCTTCAATCTCCTAAGCATACGATATATCATGCTTCAATCCCCTATTCTCAAAGTCCTTACAATATGTCGGCTTCCACTTCTATGTCTTCTTATATCATATGGAATGACTACTTCTAGGAGTCCATACGGTGTACGGCTTTTGGTTCCACTTTCTATCTTTTATATTGCCTATGCGGTCGTACTATCATCTTCTGGTTATGTTTGTACTCTCTGTCTGGTCGTATGGTCTTAGTGATGTTTGCCTGCTTTTATTCTACGTATGGGTCATACACTGTACAATGTTTTGCATTTCAGTTCCCTCCTTCCGTACGGTCGTACGATATGAGTTGCCTGTCGAGTCATAAGCCCATATGTTTCTTCTTCCTTACATTAACGTCGTACGATATGGTTTGGCAATGGATTGTTTTTAGAAATTATTCACCGTACAGTTAGCCTTTATCTATTGGTCGTACAACGCTATTTCTTCTCTCTGTGTTCACCGTACGGCTACAATGCTACTTTTGTCTTTTTTCCCATACGATGACTAATAATGACCATACCATGCTTTTTTTCGTTGCTTTATGTGCATTCCTGCTTCTGCCAACGATGAAATTTTTAATTCTTATTTACAACTATTTACATATATACACTAACATTTATTATTTTTATACTATCCTTCAATTGTTCGTGCATGGAGGAGGTGCATTATTTCTTTCCTGGTAGATTTTCAACTTTGACCCATTCACTGCGTACGTCAACCCATTCACTACGTCAACCATTTCCTTTCTGTCTAGCGTCCATAGTCTGATTGCTTTGTTATCGCCCACTTCACAAATTTTATATGGCCCAAACCACTTTATTTTAAATCTACCCGGTATGATCTAGTTACGCCCATTATACTTTAACACTAGTTGTCCTGATTGAAATCTGTTCAACTTCAAGTGCTTGTCGTGCCATGCCTTTTGCCTGTTCTATGTAACCTTCGTGGCCCATACCATGAATTTCATCAACTACCACTCCTTGTTGTCAATAATTGTATTCTTGATTCTAGAACCTTCACTCCGTATCATTGCAGTCTTTATTAAGTCCTTCCTCTTTGTTTCCTATGCAAACCGTACAATGTGTTTTCCTTGCTGTCGGCACCTTTCTACTATATTCGTGGTGCGGTGTAACATTTTCTTTTTGCGCAATGCATTCATCGTGTACCGTACGGTAGAATCTTTCCTTTTGTTGGGTTTGTACAATATGTTCTTCCCTTTAGCTTCAACTGTAGCTACCTTTGCTTCTTCCACTTCTCTGTATTCCTTTGGACATCCATTTTCCTCTCCTTTCTCACCTTCGTCAACTCTTCACATATTACAACTCCGAAAGAGCTCGTAATCAATCCTCCATCTACCAGTGAAATAGATTGTTTACCAAATCCAGATCGTCATCCTTTGATCCACCTTCTAATCGTAGGACTCCTTCCTCATCCGGTTCGATTTGCTTCTTACCTTCGTCCTCTCCTTCTAAATCAGATGATCCGGCTTCTTCTCCCACCATTTGTGTGTGTAAATCAATAATAAATCTTCATCCTCTGCTCTCCATTGATAGTGCATTCTTCTTCTAGTCATGTTTAACCTTTGCTTGTGCGAGCCACCCTCGTCCAAGAATAGTGTCATATCCCCTTCTTTTTAGCAGAATGACTACAAAATCGAGCAAGAATGGCTATGTTCCAATAGTTACTGGTTGTGCCATCAGGATCCCTAGAGGCTTAATGTCATGTTGGTCTGCAGTTAACAATTGGAATGTGGGTGGCCACAACGTCGGCTGTCCCAACTTCTTTTAGGTATCTTCTAGTAGGACATTTACCCCTGAACCTTCGTCCACAATTGTGTCTGAAAGGATCGTTCCCAATATACCCATTTCTACGACCGTTGGATGCCTTCCTAATGTGAAGGCTAGCAGCATTGGGTTTGTTGCACTTGTTCCACTTCCCTTCTCCTTCCTAGGTTCTTCTGGTAGTTTAGCAGCTGAAGCCATGTTTGTGAGTGTCATTCGTAGTTGGGGCATTGCGAGGAACAAATCATTTAATTTTACTGGCACTTCTGTTTGTAATATCTGCCTTATGATATTTTGTTCTGCATAGTTCCTCATTGAGGTACCTGCAGTGTCCCCTTTCTCTGTTTGTGATTTCTCTGTCTGCATCCCCTTCTCAATTTTTGCCCATGCTTCTTCCAATCTCTTCTTTTCTTCCGTCGGGTTTGGGTACAGCTTTGCCTGCTTATGTGTAATTTCCGAGACTTCCTCTTCGTCTGTTCCCGATTCGATGCTGATCAAATTCACTCCGAGTTTTGATTTTGAGCACTTGGCATCTTCATGGTCTCCAGGACCACACCATTTGCATAACAATTGCGGTGTGTTCGTCATTGTACAGTTTCATGCAAAGTGGCCCCACAAGTTGCATGCCCAACATTGAACCATCGGTCGGCCATTCACATCACACCGAATCCAACTACGGCCCCCGTTATTATTGTCATTATTGTTGTTGTTGTTTTGTCCCCTTCTGTTGTTTTTGTACCCACCCAAGGTGGCATAGTAATTGTTTGTGTTTCTGTTCCCTCCTGATGTGGATGCTTCCTGTGTCAGGAGCACTTGTTGACGCCCTCTTGTTTTCATATTGAACGGGCATTCCTTTGTGGAATGTCCTACAATTTGGCAGATATCACAGAACTGATTCTTCGGATAGGATCCCTTAGTGTGACCTTCTATCTTGCATTTTGTGCACCATAGCTCGTTTTCTTTGGCCTGGTTATTCCCTTTCCACATATTCTTAAACTCTTTCATCATTCTAATCATATCCTTTTGGAGGGCTCGAACCTTCTTACTACCCTTTTTGTCACTACTGCTATCCTCAAAAGAGGATTCATCCGAGTTGGATGATCTGTTTTTCTTCTTCTTTTTTGTTTTTGGTTCACTCTCTAAGTCCATCGCTTGATTGTACGCTTCAGTGTTCGACGGTGGCGATACAATCTTCATTTTCCTTTTTAACTCCAGTCGTAGTCCTTCTATGAACCATCTCTTTTTTAGCCCATCTGTTGGCTTACTTTCCATTTTATTTACTAATTCTTTTAGCTTTCTAGCATATACACGGATTGTTTCTTTTTTTCCTTGTTTTGTGGTGTAGATTTCAACTATTATCTCATTGTCATCTCGTAGCAATTCAAACTCTGTAATAAATTCCTTCTTTATGTTTTCCCATGTCGTTAGCTTTGTCAGATCGGTGTCCGAAAACCAATCGGTTGCTACACCTCGTAAGGTGGCTGGAAATAGCCTTGCCCATTCATCCTGGTTGTTTTCTCCATTCATTGTCCAATTGTCTCGCAAGTTTTGCAGTGTCTGATTGAGTCAGTCGTACCATCCCCGTTGAACTTTGATAACTTTTCTTTTGGATCGGCCATCCGTACCCTCTCTTTTTTTTGTTGTGCGTTGTTGTTTGTACCCACGTTGTTATGTATTTTCATACCGCTCTGAACACCAGCATTATAGACACCTGCATTCTCGATTGACGTGAAGGCTTCCTCAAGGACTTGGTTGTTTCGACCAAACTGTATTTTCTCGTCAAGTGTATCAGGGACAAAGAGTTCACCCCACACTCGTGTTGCTTCGACACTCTGAGCCACACTGGCCCTTTCCCTTCCATTTGGATTCCCCCTTGACCTATACCAGTTTGCCAATTCTTCCTTTGTTCCTTCAATCACCCTCTTCCTTTCTCGGGCTTCTTCTATCAACCTTTCCCTTGATCGACTTGACAACTGCACTCCGTTCGTCAGTGCTCTCGTGGTACCATAGTCACCTCCTATGCCATCATTGCCGTACCCTTCGGCGAGTTGCTGGAGTTTGTGCCTCCGGTCACTTTGCTCTATGCGGTTTAATACTTCACGTGCCACCCTTTTGCCGTCATCTTCTGGATTCTTATTTCTATCTTTATTCAATGTGTTCGGCATTCATAGCACCCAGTCCTTATAGGCAACAGCGCCAAATGTTTACCGTATAGGGTAAACAATTTATTAATGCATTCAGACAATAGAAAAGAACATGTAATACAGAAGTATTCCTTTTATTATTTGCACGTATGCATTAGATACTAGAATAATCAATATGATTGACTACAATGATGATTAAAATTCCCATTCTGGATGGTGTACATATACCTTTCCGAAGGGGTGACTCAACCATCACACGCCCATTCGGATACTATTCTACCCTTTAGCTACAAATAGAATTTACCGACAACTGTCATTGTATGCAATTATTGAAAATTAAAAATTAAAAATTAAAAAAAAATAGAAAAGGGAAAAAAAGCAATAAAAGATCCAACAATGAAAACCTTCGGGCGTTGTCGGCCAGTTAATATCTGAAAACTAGTTTCCAGCGGATGTTAACTGCAAAAAAAATTCTTAGTGGTGAAAACTGTTTTTACAGCACCATTAAGCGGTAAGTGATTGAAAATTGGCTTGCCAGCGGTCACTTGTCGTTATCAAAATTTATTTCTAAAAAAAAAAAAAATTGGTGTTCTTGTTTTTCTTTTGCTAATTATTCTTTTCAAGAATACTCATTGTTTTCTGTGGTTCTTTCATTCTTGGCACCTCTTATTGCTCACTCTTGCAGCTCTGCTCCTCTTTAGCTTGATCGTCAAATCTTTAATCACCTATAGTATGTGTTGCTTGTTCAGTTGAGGTGTTTTCAGTAGAATTTGCTACCTACTATATGATCTCCAGTGCTTCAATTGATGATGGTGGTTCCTCAAATTGCCTTCTTTGTCCCAGTTGTTTGGTTCCTTCCAATGGTCTTCTCTTCAATGCTTTCAGTCAAATGGTGGTATTTTGTGGTGTTGCGGTTCTGAATACCTCTCTTTGTTCATTGTTGTGGATTCCTCCATTTTGGTGACCACAGTTGCTGAGTTGCTCTATGTTTCGACGTTGGTCTCTCTGCACATGCATGTTGGTAAAACAATTGATTTTGTTTTTCATTATTTTATCTCTTAACTTTATTTGTATTGCTCATTGTACTGATCACTATGCAACACCCCTACATAGCCTCTTCCTGTTTCCCGTGGACGGTCAACCTTTAAGTTGGGGGGGGGGGGGAGGAATGTCACCTTATTATCTTCCATCCATCGTCCTTAATAATTCCATCGTACAATAGCCTTTGTTTTGTCTCTCATCTCTCCTATTTCGCTCATTTAAACTCCTCTTGTGCAAATTAAAATAAATTTCTCCTATATGTAACCTTTTGAACCATGATGCTATAAAAAAAAAGAAAAAAAAAAGAAAAAAGAAAGGAGAAAAGAGAAACAACTTATGAAGAGTTGAAATAGATATCCCCATTGAAAAAGAAAAAACACACAAATCTTGTCATGTGAAGCAAAGAAAGCGATTTGTGTTTATCTATGAGTCATCATGGTTCAGGGTGGAGACAAAGTCTAAAGCCATAAATCCAAGTGCTTTTAGTTCACACAAAAAAAAAACTCCTTGATCATAATGATTGCACAAGAATGTGCAATAAGCTAATTTGGGAGGAATGATGAGAGCAATTTATGTCCCAGATTATGCCATATTTTACCCTTCATAAAAGCCTTCATGTTCATTTCAATGACTATTTAATATTCCATGTTATCCTCCTATATTGCATATGATCTAATATTTATAAGTAATATTTAATCTAATAATTAGAATATGTGAATAAACAAATGAAATTGTCTTTATCTAACATGTTGATAATATGTTATGGTTCTTCCTGTCGCCTGATATGCATCTTCCTGTAGCTCTTTCATCAATATAAAACTCCATCAACTTTGAAATAATATGCATTTGCTACACCCTACGTAAATATGTGGAAAGGGCATTGAAGACTGGTGGAGGATATGATGTAATATGGAACCTTCTTGATATGTGCCACTGAATTATTCCATGAATCAGCAGCAAATGTGGACAATATTGTTTTGTTAGAACGATAGAGCTAATTGCTTATTCCTGGCATGGGATATATTTCTGTTCTATGCCATATATATATTCTACCCGTACCTGCAGTAAATTACATGGATACATGCTTAAAAACCTGTGGTTCTATGCATTCTGTTATAACCGTATTTCTTCAATCTTCTCCTTATTACTTATTGGTTACGGGTCAAACTAAAACCACAACTTAATTAAATATAAGGACAGGAGTATTCTGTTGAAACGAAATGACTATTCTCTGCAAATAGTAGATTCCTATTATAAAGTTGTTACGTAAAAGCCAGTATAATGCTGTGTATATATAAGCAGCAGGAGATAGAATGTAGGTGTGGACAATCTTATAAAAAATGCAGAATATTGTAAAGGAGTTGTAAAGGAGGACATTGGTATTATATTGTATGAATAAAAGGATGCTCTGTATAATTTTAACAACATAGAAACAGTGTTTCTTCTATCCACCGTGCAAGCCAAGACTAAGGGCCCACTCCATGGTGAAACACAGTGATTTATTTCATTAGTGTGTTATTCTATTTTGTATAAGTTTATATTTCTTGCTTAGATTATCATCATAACATATTTTCGTGTTTGTATCAGTTAGTGAGTTTTAGATCAGTCATCCAGTAATTAGAATATAATATAGAAATGATTTCATTACTGTTTTATCTATAGATTATTGTCATTATTATTTTTATTTCAAGAATACAATTTTCTTTCTAATGTTCCTGTCGCTGCAATCGTTCTGCTTTTTTGTAGATTTAGTTTTGAGTGTTTTAGCTGCATTCATAGTCACTCAAATCACAACTACCATCCCCTGATAGCATATTGCTCGAACACCTTTCCCAAGCTTACGCTCTTGGATTGACACATATAAACCAAGCTGAATTTCATCATTTAAAGTATTAAATATTTCTTATTATCTGCCCCAGTGTTGGCCTATCAATATGGAAGCAAGAAGAGCCTGAAGCACAACAATCTTCCTTGGAGCATATTGTAACTCAGTGAAAGACCATGGTGATGTAAGAACATTTGCATCATAGTAATCTCATTGATCGTGCATGTTTGTGAATCCAAAGACGTAGCCATAATTTGGTGAACTTTGTTACCAAATCTCTATCTCTTTACCTCTTTTTCTTGATGCATATATTTCTCGATTTCTTCACTTTTCTGCATATTATGTCTTTATTTGCTCAGTTCACAAGCAACGTCAGTTACAATCTTTATGTTAAATCTGTATCCTGGTGAATCTAACAAATGCTAAGTAATTCATAACAAGGGGTTAACAAATCACCTTGAATCGCAAAATTGCAGATTCAAGCGTAGTCAATCAAAACATGCAAACTGTCATATTTTCTCATTGGCTCTCAAAAGCTTTGTAACCTTCCTATTGGCCCATGAATTGGTGCCCTCATGTAATTGATTGACAATTCGGTAACCCAAATTAGCGGTTGTAGGGATAAATATTGACCCTTGATCTTCATTCGTCATTGTAATTGAACAACTATAAAAGGCCAAGGCCTTCTCATTTGTAAAAGTTAACAGAGGAATTAGATTAGATTATGTAATGACCCTAACTATAAAGGTCACTAAATCCCAACAATGTACTGTGGCAATTCATCAAATAATTTGCAAACAACCTTCGAATACCACAGTAATCATCCTGCTGACTCACTCTCTAGAATGGTATCGGATGAATGCTTTTGATTTTTAGTACTTAAACAGATAACATGCAAATGAAACAAACTGAGTTTGCCAAAATCAATTCATGAATTGCATTTATAGGTTCTGCAATCATAACAATCATAGCTTAAAAACAAATACCCAACTAGGCACCTGAAACGTTCGTTGGCATATTCACAAGCTGAGTCGAATTGGGCTTCCAAGCTCACCGCTATTATGCTTGACTGTCTTCAATCCGGCCCTTGCCCGCCTGCATATTATCCTGGCGATTTTTCTTTATAATCTCCGAATATGGACACTGGAAGTTTGGATGTCTTTGACCTAGTTGCCGAAATTCCACTAGTCCTGTGCGTTTCCTTTATAAATCCGAACCCTCATGGAGAACTTGTTATCCTGTTGCCGAAATCATTCCCTTCCGTATTTCTTTCCTGATGCGTGTGCAGTGTTAGACTTCAGATTTAAGTGCTGGACTGGAGCGATTGAGGACTATGAGTTTCTGCACCGCTCTTGGATGTTCATTGGGTTCCTAGGTGGAGTAGCTGCGCGGCAAACGACCCACGTTCAGCCTGGAATTCTCATGTTAAATTTCTGAACCTGATAGCTTGAATCTGAATTTGTTGCTTGCTGGTAAACCCATGCTGACAATATGTGAATCTTACTCCGGTCTTCTCTTGCCCACGTCACTGGCAGTGGCTTGAGACAGCGGTTATTACTGATGAATTTCCCAAATGCTGAAGCGATGGCCTGTAGTCGCATATACAATTCGCACTTTCCAGTTTCCTCAGACAATGACTGAAATTCGTGAGGGGAAAGGCGTCTAGCATTGGCTGTTGCCGAGTTGAATCATTTTGATGGGCAATAGTGTTGTCTAATTAACCAATACTGGTTGTTCCAGAGGTAGATTTTTGGATCGATTCACAACACGCTGTAGGTGATCCGATGTGCCCAGACTGTATCGAGTGCCCTTCTTCAACCTTTCACCAAGAGATAATGCCGGTACAGATCACAAGCTCGCCTTTGATACTCATACGCTTTCAACTAAGGTCGGCCTGAATGATTTATGGCAGTGCTGCTGGAAGATTGACTAGGAGACTCGCCTTCTTTTCTAGATCTGTTCAATGCTGCAACTGATCCTGTAAACCTTATGAATATATTATATCTTCGAATATCAATCCTCAGAAAGATCCTCCGAAATTGTTGGCCTTGAGCCCACAGATTCTGTCCCTGATGAAATGACTGAATGTCACCTCCAATCTGCAATAATTCGGATGATATTTCACACCCTCAAAATTGCGCACCAATTGAGAGTTATCGTTCTCAATGGCCAACTGTGACAATTGCAGAAACCCTAGGTTCCACAATGCACCTGTGATTGAATCACAACCTGAAAATCAAAGAGAGATAATCAACTGCATGCTTCGAATGGAGCCCCGGGGTGCCTATTTATTCTTTTCCCTCCATCCTCTCCAGAGACTTCTAGAACCTTTTTTGATCTTATCCCTCAAGTGACTTTATTAAATATTTTCCAAGTCACTTTATTAAATACAAGGTTATCTTTTAATATTATTTATTTAATTAAAATAATTAATTAGTCGTCCTTGGACAACCATTAATTAAATTAATTAAATCGAACTGTCACCAAAAAATTTGGGGACATGACAGATTAGGCTAGCAAAGGGAGGGACTTGATTAAATTTTTGCTATGATGCTTTGAAGTAATGGATAATTTATTGTTGTTTCTCCATGGTGAAATACTTAATATTAATGTTATAGGGAGATGCGTCTTTGAAACTTTTTGCATCTTTGGAGTCTTCACAAATGGCTGGAAACTTCATGGCAAAGTCTCCCGAAGAAATCGAGTCTTTGATTCAAAAAATGAAGTTTCCCACTCCTCTCCTAATTAAAAATCAAAATTAAACTACAACATTAAGTCACTTCTGATTTTTTTTATAGTTCTGAGTTTTTTATTTGCATATCAGCAATTTAGCATCAAACTATGTATTTTAGAATTTAAAATTTCAATATGTAATGATAATCTTAAGGATTATTAGCGTCGTATGATGATGATCATAAGAAATATTCAGAAATCATATACGACTATGATACATGCAATGTGACTTCATATACGAACTATTTAACTCTATAATCGCCCCATCTCGAATTTTTGAAAAATAGTCATACCGAAAATGGAACCAATACTAGAGACCTCCAAGTCCCCCATTTCTAGGTAACCTTGCTTAATATTGCTTTGAAGTGTTGAATGGTTTCCTCAATCTTACACTTGGGAGTAGATTTCTTTTCATGTTGAAGTAGTTAGTTAGATGAAAGTAGTTGCAGTCATTGACTCGACAATTTTGGGCCACTAGACTCTCTGATCGTAAGTGTGTCGTGTATAAATAAGTTGATGGTTGAAAGCACTTAACTTCGATTGATATTCGATCTTTGGTTTGCATCAATTTAATGGGATTGAAGAAAGAGAAATTGATTTGAAAACCATTTGAAGTATTCCATAAACGCTTGCAATAGGTGGCGGAGTTGCTGATTAAGCTAAATTTGAGTTGAAGTAGAGAAGTTTGAAAATCATAACTACGTTTCCATTGCACGTTGTGAAGCCAAATCTTTAGGAGTGCAAGAGTTAATATCCATTGAATGAATAGTGTAAGTCCCCTAAATGATTACAATCAAATGACATCATTTCACTGAGCAAGTATTTTTGTTAATGGAACCTTGAAGTCATTTCATGATCTTATGACCTTATACCGAGAGAGGATTTAGTATTTGGTGTTTCATCTTGAAACATTGTGTTTGATTTTGCATGTTGTAATCAAACAAAACTCACATCAACAGGTATGTTGCAACTTTGCTACACTGAAGTCTTTGGTATTATTAATTCTTATACTATTATACATCATTTCATAACCAGCATTTCAAGTACTATATGCGTCCCACCATTGTCTCATCATTGTCCCTAAATCAAAGCCCATTTTTTCCCTGTCCCAACCTCCACCCAATGCCTATGTTACACCGCAGTAATATAAATGTTTATGCTCTAAATCTGAAGCATTGCTATTGAATTCTCACCATATGAACCCTTACTATTGCACAATTATAAAACCAGACCACTCAACTATTTATTCTCTTCATCTAAGTGATCAACATTTTATCACCAAACACGAATTATATACCCTGCTGGAGTTAGAAACTTGGAATCAAACCCTTCAGGCCTGAGATATTTGTTGTCCAATATCTGTATCAACTTCAGAGATACTCTTATCTGGTATCTGCTGAAAGTTATCTATCAAGATCATCCAGCCTAGTAGGCTTGATTTGTTCCTGACTTCAACCACTAATCACCAACAAATTAAAAAGGTTTGCAACAGACTTTCAGCTTGTATAGGTATTTGGTCTGCTCCTTGAGTTGATCGATCTACACTTTACAAACTGATACAACTATACTCTAGACTAGGTTTGAGTTTACACATCTGATTTTCGGCTCCTGGGTATATTCATTTTAGCTCTTTGTATGGATTTGAAATAGACTTTGATCTGCACAATAGTTTGCAGCCTTTTGGTCTGGCTTCTTTTGGTAATAATCTGGAGTGGTTGAATCTAATAGCCATGATTTCCAATGTTTTCAGTCGATCATGAACATTAATCCATATCATCTTAAACTTGGCTTATTTGGCCATAATTAATCACTGATGTAAGTCAACATATTGTGCTTCTCATTTGATCTTGCTTGCTTGGGCTGACTGAGTTTGCAATTTAAAATGAAGTGAGCCTTTTTATATGGCTATGGAGTTAGAAAGACAAAGTTATTTTCCCAAGCCGACTTAGTAAAAAAAATGAATTAGAAGCCAAATATTTAGTAAAGATCATACCCACAATATTTGAATCACATCATTAAATTGCATCCCTTTATTAAAACGAATCACGTCCTCCTCATGTAAAAGTCGTGCCCCATCATTTGTTTTGGGTCGCCTCTCATTGTTGGATGAAATCGTTGCCCATGAATTTTTAGTTAAGGCCCCTTCATTAAAATCACACCATATCCACTTCTTATAAATTGCACCCATAATATTGAGAAAATTGCACTTCCTTAGAATACGAACGGTTATAAATTGTTTCCTCAATTCTGCATTGCATTTAATTTCATCACCTCCTCCATTACAATTGGGCAGCCTTGAATCACTTGCCAAGACATTACTTAATTATTTATTGCCCCTCCATTTGTAAATTGATATCCGCTTTTAATAAAAACCAATCACCATTTAGTTCTTTGGTCTCCTTTCTTTCGATCCATCACTCCATACATGTAACCTTTGTCATTACTCTAGCCTTATTTTCAAGTTTGATGAGGACTTGTGGTCAAAATCACTCATTAAATCTTGGAGTGGAAACCACAACCTACTTAGGAGAAAACATCATATGCCAAGTGGAAATTGCCTTTGACTTGGGTAAAACCATCAAATGTCAAGTGGAAACCACTACCATGTTAGGAAAAACCACCATGAATGAAGCGGAAGCCACTCGTGACTTAGGCACATTTAGAAATCTTTTAGTGGAAATGCAATGCTACTTAGGCAAAACATACAATTGCTCAGTGGAAATTCCGATCGACTTGGGTAAGGTGTTGCAATGTGAAGTGGAAAACATCATCCACTTAGGTAAACTTGAAAATCAGAAGTGGAAATCAGATGTGACTTAGGCATGTGCGTAAAACTCAAAGTGGAAATAACATGGACTTAAGCAAGGTGTCATAGATGTGAAGTAGAAATCAATATAGACTAAGACAAGTCCATCTAATGGGCAGTGGAAATTGACTTGAACTTGGGCAAAAGTCACATTTGACTTGAAATGACTTAATAATTTGAACCTTATTTTCTATCACTTCAAGTTGGCATGAACTTACACTCCAGTGGGCCTCCTTAAAAAGTTGTTCAATTCCGATTCATTAATTGCCACCAGTTTTCATGCTTCCACTAAATTTCAGATCCACATAATCAAAATTTTGTTAAGTCCAATCTGATTTTCCCTAAGTCTGATTTAAATGGTGTTCAATCTTCTTGTTTCTCATGACTAATTCCTTGTCTTGCTTTTACCCATTAAAGCTAACGTTTTGAAAATGTTATCAATCTACTCAAACACTAACACCTACAGCAAACTAAGCTAACACTTGCTGGAATGCAAGAAAAAAGAGGGATTCCCCAAACTTCATGGGGTGATGGTGTGAAGACCTCAAAACAGGATGTTTGGCATTTCAATAGAAATGGTCAGGGATGACTAACCATCCTTGGGATCAGGCAAACCATCAAATGGTCTAGAATGGCTAGCCATCCTTGGGATCAGGCAAACCGTCTTGGCAAGAGTTAGTCGACTCATACAGCATACCTAACTTTTTAGGAGACTTGCATTTCCTTAATTATTTCCATTTTTCTTTCTAGTTTTCATGCAAAAACTATGTAAGCATCTCTTGTTGTTTCTTTATCACTGCCCATTGACAATGATGCTTCTCTTGGGAAATTTATTTTGATTTTTTATCACTCTAAAATCTAAATTTGTATGTTAATCTTCTGAAATAATTATATTGTACAGCTAATTTATTTACATTTGTAATCTTTAAAGTATTTATTGCATATGATACCACAAGCAGAAAATTAAATGCAATGAAAATTGCAGAAAAAACTTATGTTTTTGCTTCCACCTATGGATGCAACAATATTCACCTGCTCGAAAATTCACGCAAGTTTGAGAAAGATGTGAAATCCTTCCACAAAAAGACATACATGACTTTCACAAATTCACCCATGAAATTGCTTGGTGAAGACCTGCACAAATCAAAACGCATGCTAGAATGGCTCGCGTGATTGAAAACAATCTTCTCAGAGAACCTTGACCTGCTCTAGCACCATGAAATTTGAAATTGCTTGCTTGAATTAATGGATTCAAAGGGCACATATAGCAATTTACAAGAGCTTCAAATTGAAGCTAAAATCTTCTAAAAATAGAAGCCTAAAATAGAACTCCTAAGTGTCCATTAATAGAAGATTCTACAAAGCTGGCTAAAAATAGCAGGATACTAAAATATTATAAGAATCTATTCTAGTAAAATATTGTTAAACAACTTGGTTGTTGATGTTCTTTGGTAACCATCCATTATTTCTTGCCTGCTATTTTGAGCAGAATGGTTTACCTATATCTAGTTTTCATCATGTATAAAAGTCCCAGGAAAAATTTTACAAGGACATTATTTGTGTGAGCACATTACCAACAAAGACCTTATTGATTGACCTATTCCCTTTGAATAACTCAACCTTTTCATGCTGATAATCTGATTGCCAAAACTAAGAAATGTTTTTGTTTTACTCCACTTTTGAGTTGAGGTTTTCACGATCGCTGCAAATGTAATGACATTGCCTGTTCAGTATATATCCTCCAAAAGCAGCAACCCCTTGCATTTATAATGAGCATAAGCCAAGAAGAGACATGTCCCTTCATGGGACATGTCTATTCATGTATTAGTTAATTAATATAATAATAAATTTTAATTTTATATATATATATATATATATATAAGATTTTCATAGTTCATTGTTATATTAATTTCTCTCACATAATAATACTTATATATAGAGAGAGAGAGAGATATATATATAGATATATATACACATCTAAATTATATCTCATATAATATATGTATATATGTATATATGTATCTACAAGAGTATTGTCTCATCGGTTTATCCAACTAAAGCTACAAAACATCAACACTCCCTCTTAGCTAAGGAGGATAAACACAAGATAGATATTATACCATTGGTAATATTAGGAATGGCGAATTTTAAGAACATCTCTAATCAAAAGATCTCCATCATTTTAATATCATGAGTATTGGCCTCCAAAATATCAAGATATGATATTCCTCAAATACTTTGAGTAATGGCTTGCAGAATATCAACACGTGATATTCAGCAAGTACTAAACAAGGTAATGGCCTACAAAATATAAACACATGATATTCACCAAATACCTATCCTATATCTATACAAACAACTCATTGACTGTCAAGTGTATGACATTTAACACTTAGTAGTTGATTTGCAAGATACAATTTATCATGATCTATTTCAACATTTACATAAAATGTATATCATGATTTAAGTTATTGTAAGATCGTCACCTCCCAATAACCTCTGCAAATACAAGTGATAATCATTTGGAAGTCGTCACTTCCCCATGATGTACACAGGTGGTAGGCCCATTAAAATCAGTCACGCACATGGACTTTCGAGCCCCCTCTAAATATCAATCATTTGAGCTCCTCATCCAAAGTTGCCTTTGAAGAAGTGTCAAACTCCCTTTGAATCCGAAATCAATCTCTCTTTTCCTACAAGAACATTCTCAAACAAAAAGATCAAGGCAACTCTTGTAATACATATTGAAAATATAAATAAGAGAGAGACTAATATAATACTCAATATAAGATCTTTCCAACAAAATATAGATAATTAGAAACTAATGTCATTCCCTCTTATCCTACTTGAGAATGATCCCCATTACTCCAATATAATTTATCCTTTTTATGATTATAAATCCCCATTATAATCTCATTTAATTATTGTTCTTATCCTCATTGAAATATTATAATATATTCATAAGGAAATAAACACTATTGTAAATGTAATCACTATTTGTTTTAACATTGCTACATGTGGTCCATTATGCTTGTGTGATTATCACACATACTTACCTTGCCTCAATGGTGGCGTGACTCTAATATCATTGCCAAGTGCTCTTCCCTCTATTAATAATCTAAGGTGACCCCAAAAATAAAAATAATACTGAAGCCAACAAAAATACTTCTCTCTCCTTTATTATTAATGCTGATTTTATCGGTACGTTCCTTAGCATGCAGTCCTTAGTGGCCTTTGTGATTGTGATTATAATATATCCGCTATATGATTCGGGAAATCTAACGTGCAATATTTTCCTTGACTTCGTCAGTGGGTTATATGCCTATTTCTCTTTTCCACGCTTGGTGCATCTACATTCCTTATTTTGTTTCTCCATGTGTTTGCCTGGAAGTGAAGCTTTTCATGTTTGGACAATTACCCATTTACATTAAGTGTTTTGATTTCGTACCTCTAACCATACAATATTTCACTACTCAATGCCTTTGTGTTGATTTTAGACACATCCACAAAAGCATATACTACCAGTGACCCCGAAGCATTCGTGCAACTCTCTTGGAGAATCAACATGTTATTTTGGCTTGTATTACATGCTCGAAGAAGCAAAATGCAATTTCTGGGATGTGCACCGTTGGCAATGAGAGAAACCTCTTGCACTATGTTCCCTCTCAACATCACATCCCACTTTGCTCTCATTTGATCATCTCTAAAGAAATCAAGAATGTGATTTGGAGGAATCGGAAGCCAAAGAGAAGTGGCAGTGCATATAATGATCCTGTTGGGCTAGCTTGGATTACTGCTCTTTCTTGTTGTCACTCACACTTTGTCCTTGTTTGAACTGGATAATTGTCATGTCCCCATTTTGGCTGACATCATTTAGCGTGCCGAATTTGCCTATCATGGACTCTCGTAGGCAGATGGTTTTGGTGAGAGTCATTCTGATGATTATTTGGGGATTGGATGGTCTTATTTGCTCTTGGAGAGATGGTATTTATTATATTTTTATTATTATGTGTTATGCGGAGCCAAATGTTATAATTTTGAGTTGAGTTGCACTTTTTATTTTATAAAGTTACTTTTTATATAAAAGTGCATTATAAAGAGGTTTCATAAGAATATTTTATGGATACTTATAGAAGTTCTAGTGGCTTCTTAGAGAAGTGAATAAATAGAGTGCTTGGCCTCTCATTTGGACATCCCATAACTTGAGTTTACACTACCTTTCTCTTTGAGCGTTGTGGCACCATCTTGGTCTACAGATTATCATTTCTTCTTTAGGAACAGAGTCTCCTAAGGATTTTGCATAACTAAGAAGGTGAAATATCCTTTGAAGGGTTGCACATTGAATGTGATACTACAGTCACTTCAGCTAGGGCATCACTGGGCCTAAGGCCATTTTCAGCATTTCAGGAAGCCATTTTTAGCAGGGCCGAAATTATTGGAGGCCGTTTTTAGCAGGTCTGAAATTATAGGAAGCCATTTTTAGCGAGGCCAAAATTATTGGAGGTCATTTTTAGCAGGCCCGAAATTATAGGAAGCCATTTTTAGCAAATCCAAAATTTTAGGAGGCTTCTTTCAACAGACCCGAAATTATAGAAGGAGGGCATTTTCTGAGGACTATTCATTTTAAGTCATGGATTGATTGCAGGACATCTTTAGAAGGCTTAATTGTGGTGGAGGAAAGATTTATAGCTGCTGGTTCATTTTTGCTACAAGTCTATCCAATTTTCAGAATTTCAGGATAGGGCTTTGGAACCACATTTTTTTTCATATCTTCCTCATTACTCAGCATATCATTCTGGGTATTTTTGCATCGGATTTCTATCGTCGAGGAGATAAAGATTGGTGCATTTTGGAGTTCCAAAATGTCATGATTTATTTTTAAGGAATTTTTTCAAAACTCCTAGATATTTTTGAAAATTTGCAAGGAAGTACATTTTCAGATTTGGGGTGACTTTGGCTTGGGTGTTGGCATCTTCAACATTGGTAAAAATTATTACAGCCATCTACAATCAGGTTCTTCACTTCTCATTTGGCATTTGGCATATTTTCTGAAAAATGGTTTGATGATCAAATTATTAGCTGAAATATGTATGGCATTGTTGCAAATTGTTGATATATGAATGGCATATGGTTTTGAGCAATTTCCTATGTT
Organism: Cupressus sempervirens; assembly: GCA_028749045.1. Taxonomy (NCBI): domain Eukaryota; kingdom Viridiplantae; phylum Streptophyta; class Pinopsida; order Cupressales; family Cupressaceae; genus Cupressus; species Cupressus sempervirens. Next base: position 211,884,889 of record CM053789.1, read on the forward strand.
CAGCATTTACTTTCAGTAAGTCTTCAGTTGCATGCCAATTGTTTGACAAAATGTCAATTAGCTATAGGTTCTCTTTTTGGCATAAATAATGTTATAATTTTGCATACCAAGTGTTTGTGTTAATGCCACTTGGTTGTAAGTGCATTAATGCCATCTTAGGTTGCATCCAAAGTGTTTGTCATAATTATTAGTTGCTGTAGCTGCATATTGCAAGTAGTTTCAGTCACATATATGCATTAAATATTGTCAAAATAAGTTGCACGTTCATGTTAGGTCATTGTTTAGTCAATTTTGAGTCTTCTTGCAAGCATTCTCATTGATGCTAATTGATGAAAAGAGCCATTAAAGCAAACTGAAATGTTATATCAGCCATATGACCCTTGTATGTGAAGTGTTTGACAAAATTTTCAAGGCCAAAAATCAAAAGTTTTCAATCAGATTTGAGCAAGGTCATTACAATAATATTGTCCACCTGTGCATTGATGATGCACTTAAGTTCTCGCAGAACCTTCTCATCATCTGCCACGCCAGTTTCATCATGCTCCGCCACCCCTCAAGAGATGGTATCACTCCATCTCTCTTGCAGATTCAAGCCCCTAACATCATGCGCTTTGACAAGGGGAAGAGGCCACAAAATAGGAGCGCAATTATTTATTCCTCCTAGTTCGCTGAAGCAGTATACTTATTTATCGGACGATGATGTGGGCTCTACCCTTCATATTTGTCTACTTATATAACTTGCCTATATCATTTTCATCTCCTTTTGTACTTGCAACATGGGTCTGATACCAACTTGAGGTTTAAAGGATCACTGCAAATGTAATGACATTGCATGTTCAGCATATATCTTTCAAAGGCAGTAACCCCTTGCATTTATAATGAGCATAAGCCAAGAAGAGACATGTCCCTTCATGGGACATGTCTATTCATTTATTAGTTAATTAATATAATAATAAATTTTAATAGATATATATAATTTTCATGATTCATTATTATATGAATTTCTCATATAATAATACTTAGATATACATATAAATTTATATCTCATATAAATATATACATTTATATAATTATATCTCATATATAATAAATATATATGTATGTATGTATGTATGGATACAAGAGTATTCTCTCATCGGTTTATCCAACTGAAGCTACAAAACATCAACATTTAGTTAATTTAATCTATATTAACTTTTAGTTTCAGAATATTCTGAAATAAGGTATATCACATTCTGAAAAAAAAAGTGTGTAATGGTATAAATTTTCAATGGGTCTGAGCAAATATTGTAAAATTCTGAACAAGGCATAATTTAGCAGTGACCTTGAGAAACCTTTTGATAACCAAGGAGTTTATAACTAGTGGTACACAAAGTAGCTAGAAGATGATCTTTTTCAAATTTCAAGCATAAGTATTCATATCAATATGGTAAAATTTATACCTAGTCAATCTCTTATCAAACTCATTATGGGATGGGTTGGGTAGATCCATTGCAACACAAATGAGATTAAGACTCGAACTTTTTGCTCATAAATACAAAAAGTGTTAAGAATTTATGCAAATATGTCTATAAACAATGAGTATGTTAAGGTTGTTTCATATAACATACAGATCGACAATTTGTAAAAATTACATGCAACTTTTACATAATGTGTCATGTGTTGTCAACTAATGCAGATAAATTTTGCTAAAACCTCATTTGTTTGTCACTTTCTACAAAATGGAAATCAAAATATGGATTGAACTCCAATATTGTTTGCTAAGGATCTATCATGCATTTGATGATTGCCTTATCAATTCTATCATATGAGTATTTTTAAATTTTCCCCAAAATTTTAATAGCTGTCCCCTGCTATCCTCTTAAAAATGGCTCCCTCCTGTCTGTGTCCCCATCCTTGAAACATGTCCCCTAATCTCCGAACTTGGTGTAACATATGTTTACACTTTATTTTTGACGACATGAACAGCTTTTATACAGAAATTACCCCGCCTACCATGATTGTTCTTTTGATTAAAACAATCAGCCATAAAAATTTACCGTGTATGAATATGAACTGGTAAAAGTTAATAATGGTAATACTGTATGCTCTTCTTCTCAGTTTGTATGTTGATTTATCTTTATGCATTGCAAAATATGAACTGATAAAAGTTAATAATGGTAATACTGTACGCTCTTGTTCTCAGTTTGTATGTCAATTTATCTTTCTGCATTGCGATTGACCTGTTGCTCTTCTGGCCAACATTATAATTTTCATCACCTGTGAAAGCTATTGTAATTTCACAATTTTTTAACAAAAACAGTACTTTACACTTTCCAGTTCTGGATGTGTATTGTCAATCTACTAGATAAGGATGTTACAAAGTTAAACTGATACCTTGTTAAGGTTTCATACGAACTACTAAATCAAGTTATACTTACTTCTAATCACGTAGGTGATATAAACAAGCACATTAAAATTCAAATCAGGATGGCGTGCATCAAATTCTCTTTAGGGTATTGGCTAGAAGCAACGTCAAGAAAGTGAAATCTTTCGCCAAAAAGAATAGTGGTGACTTAAAAGATTAAATGCAGCCCTATACCCTCTTTTTCATCCTACCATGAGGAACTTGCCCCCAATTTTATATTCATGGCTTCCTCTGTTTTTCTCTATCCATGCAGCTGCGTATGTACAAAAGAGCAGCATTTTTGTTAATAGCAGGCTGTTGTATTAAGCTCTTCTCCTTTTGTTTACTTCAGCTAAATTTCTTCATTAACCATTCTTCTATTGGCTAGTTACTCAGTTCATGAAGCTGGTTCAATTATGTTAATAAATCTTATTTTTAATCATCTCTTTTTATTATAAAATACTTCTTTAACAACAAACAAAAAATAATGATGGCTTCCCCGCTATTGAATTATTGTCATTAAAAGTAGATAATAGCAGGTTTACCCCAGGTTTGACTGCCCCTCCTGATACTGTAAAATTTTCTGGTTAGGTTCAACATATAAAAAATTATTCTTAAAAATCTGGAACTGTTAAAACGAAAAAAGGATTTGCACTAGTAGAAATTGATCAAAACCAGAGAATCTTGCATACTACCGAATCTGCTCCGCAGGAAACTCTTTTTTGAATAAATCATTTTGGACATCACAGTTCAACGTAAAAAGAAAGCAATGATTACCGAACCATTAATTCCAAATCAAAAGGAGCCGAATTGATTTGAAGGAAAAAAAGAATAATGATACATTAGGATCACCTCTGCTCAACTGTCTAAAACGTTCTAGAAAAATGGAATCTCTAACTATGAACAGCACCTGCAATTTGAAGTCAAGATGCCAAAAAGAGCACTCATTGACAAAAATCCCCAAACGACAGAGGCCCTAATTCTTGTATTTTTTTATAATAATCCAATATTCTCAACTGAGTAAAATGAATGCCAATTCAGTATGATCTGTGCGATAATATATCTCTAATTTTACCCCAATTACCAGATCAGATGGTTCTCTTCCCAAAAGAAGAATTTATATTACCCTGCAAAAATGGGGCACTGCTTGTTTACCTCTAAAGGAGACCATAAGCTTGTGATCAAGAGATAATATGTTCAAAATTAGCACTATTTGTACCCATGTTTTTGAGATCCTGATATCTGAAACTACAAAAAGCACTTTATTCTCTTCACATCGTAACAATATTTGGAAACAAAGAATCCATTATGAGTTTTGTTTTTACAAGAAATAGTGATTATCGTACTTCTAAACAGAATGGCCTATTTTTAAATCCCTTCCCCACAATAAGAAAGCCTAAGACTCTAGCGGACATAATGACAGATTATTGTGATAATCAGAAGATATATTTGACAGTGATACATTTTTACAAATCATAGAAATTTGGTTTAAGTTTAAACCAAAATCTTAGAAGAATATCCATACCCTCAACTATAAATCGCACAGCTAAACGGCAAAAAGAATCCTGAAGATACAGAAGTACCAAGAAACTATTTAAAGATAAAATTTAAAACATGGAAAATTGTGAACAATATTCTTCGGTGTTAAGTAATTTAAACTGGAAAATAAATAATAACATCACAAAACAAAACGCAATTCCTCATTGCCGATTTGAACTTCAAAAACAGATCACCATGTAAACTTACTTGTACCGAAAGCTGCGGAATGGCATCAGTTGGATTTCCCTAAAACAGGAGCAGACGAGATCCTCTTCTGTTGAGACTAGTTCATCGAAATCATCAAGGCACTCTAATAAAAACCGAAATCTATTGATACCCACACGAGTAGGCCCAAGAAGAGGAGCAATGGTGTCCGGTTCCAAAACAAAGACAGGGTAAACTCAGAGCAGGATTGTCATGAATTCTCAGCCCCTTTCTAAACCGTATCAAAGAATTCCCTTCCACTGGTCTCTACTTAGCAAAAGAGGAATGCCCACAGGCATGAAGCAGACAAGGAAGCTTCTTCATCCAATGGTGTTATCTTCTTTTAGGCGGTCAGACAGAGAGCAATGGAATGATGGCGCCACAATAACTGAATTGCATTTGTCACCATTTCTCGTGAGATTAATTGTGGTACATGGGCTGTGGAGAACCAAAAACGGATATGAAAGCCATAAATCAACTCTGAGTTGTAGAGACGATAGATGACATTCGTATCTGATTGTTAAAAGCAAACGGTACTAAATATAGGTATATGATCGTTGAAAAACGCAGATAGTGCTGGAGAATTTTCAAAATCAAAAACACTAGAATATACTTGTTTGTTTATTTATTTTACTATATTTGGAATATACTTGTTCGTCTGTTTATTTTACTATATTGTGAAAAGGTCACTTTCAATGGTAGGTCACCACTAACGCTACATTTATTTCCCTTATGTGAGGGGCCAAATGGGGAAAACAACTTTCCATAATTTATATTCTATTTTATTTTTTCTTTCTCATTTTTTATTTTCTTATTTTATTTAAGCAAGAGGCCAAGTCACATATTATGAGTAGAAAGTAAAAACATGGTCCAACTCATGAGGCACTGAAAGGACGGAGTTGGGTGATAGTCTTTCAGTTTTGCCTTTAATATCTCATAAATTTTTACAATCTTCATTCATCGAGTTTGACATTTCCTCCCTCGTTGGAGCCTTGTAGAGAAACTAATTGCCCTAAAACATAAATCAAGTAGAAACAACAACAAAAACAGAAACATCTTCTTCATTTTAAAAGATGTTAGAAAATGCTAAATTAGAGAAATGCCAAGAATTTTAGGATTACCTCATACATAAAATAGAATAAATAAGAAGTAATACGTCATATCCATAAGCATCCATGAGCTCGAATTCAACTAAAATTTTGAACATTTTACAAAACATCCACTAACTATACTATCTAATTATTTATGAAGAAACAACACAATAATTGATTTAATCGTCCTGAATATCAATTGGCGGTAGAGGGTATTCCATTTCTGACTCTTCTTCTTGCATTGGGATTGGGAGTTCCAGGCATTCCATACTTACCTCATGCTCATTTTTCCATGCTCCTATCCTTTCTTCTACAACATATTCTTCCAACCAGTTGACATTTAACCAATAGGTGACCCTTCAATTTATTTAAAGTTATGCTAAGCTGCTTATTCCTCCCATACTTAGACATTGCCAATAGTTGAAATTAGTTAAGAGTTAGTTAGTAGGGAAGAGTCAATACCTTTAAATTAGCTAACTCATCTACACATTTCTTTACCTCCCTATATATGTGATTAAAAATGATTCTCTTAACATACTTACATAGTTCTATAGCTAGAGAATTTTTTTGCATTTGTTCCCCAGTTTGGTAGAGATTCGCATGGCATTAATAATAATAGATGAGTCTCCTTCTACTTCCAAATTTTGAATCTTCAAAGATTTACATAATTGAAGGCCTTCCACCAAAGTTGAGATCATTGCCCAATTGTTTGTAGCTTTACCAATAAACTTTGATAAATTAGTAGCTTTTATTCCCTAATAATTGTGAATGTTATAACATATCCCTGTCGGACCTAGGTTCCCTCTTGAGGCTCCATCAAAATTTAGCTTAAACAACCCATCCTTTGGAGCTTGTCAAACACAATCCCCTCTATTTAGTTTACTTTGGTTATCCCCTGATCCCAAGAAAGGGGGAATTTTTAGACCAATCCATTTGCCTCTCATCTTTTCATCCTAGTAAGACATTTTAGCATTCTTGATGTTCAAGTTAAGAAATCTATTATTAATCAATTCAATCATGGTTTCTTCTATCTTTTTCTTTAGATGCTCTGCTGACATGAATTTGTCCTAAAAAAATCTTCTATTTCTTTCCTTCCATAGTTCCATAGGTAATGATAGATATTGTCTGATCTAAGAAGAGCCCGAGAGGTTAACATTTCCTTAATAGATTTAGGAAAAGCTTGTTGAAAACCTAAGTGAGAACATAACCGCTGCCAGCAAGAAGAGTAGGGGTAGTGAAGGAAGAAGTGACATGTTGATTCCTCCTTTTCACATAGAGGATTTCTACTAGGACCAAAAATACCAAATTTCTTCAATCTCTCTACAGTAAGAGCCTTATAATGCAGGACAATCCAAGTAAAAAAATGGTTTTGGGGAGGTAGAGTTTGTCCCAACATAGACATAGAGGAAAAGAAGACTTGCGAAAATGTTGCAAGGATTCAAGGTATTGATACCCTTTCTTTTGATGAGTAATATAGATCATTTTCTCTAAATGTATTAACATTGCCACTATGATTGATGTCTTCTAAATGCAGATTTGAAGACTCATAAATATGAGAGGAGGAGACATGTCTCATGAAGAGACATGTCTCTATAGTTAATCATCATTAGTTAATATATTAATAATATAAATAACCATATGGGTAACTCATCTTTAAGCATGTATGCATTTATATTATTATATTATTATACTATATAATAATATATATTATATATATAATATAATGTATATTATATATATATATATATATATATATATATATATATATATATATATATATATATATATATATATATATATATATATATATATATATATATATATATATATATATATATATATATATATATATATAAGATATTTATCTTAAAGATGATTTACCATCAACAAGGTATCTCATGATAAAATCAATTCGACAGAAGCTACAACCTTAACACTCCCTCTTAACTAGGGAGGCTTTATAAAACACATTATGCTCTCACTAATAAAAAGAGATATCATCTTAGTATGATATTCAATTCACTATGAGGCTAAATTTCTCACCTTCCATAACACACAACTAAAGCAATTTCCATAACTTGAAAAACACCACCTTAAGTGTGGTCTATATGGTGTCTGGCAAGACCTGGCCCAAAGAACCATAACAAGTTGGTTATCATAGTGTCTAGCAAAATCTAGCTCAAAGAACCATGATAACAGGTCTACCATTTATAAGATCGCCACCTTACAATTGTTACCTTCTATCTATTCGTTATCATGATTTCCAGCACTACAAGACAATAATTTAATAAAGTTTGTCACAATCATAGGTATACCATTTATAAGATCATCATCTTATAATGGTTACCTTCTATTTATATATGTCAATGAAAGATTGTCACCTTTCATTACATATCATATGTGAAATAGTAACCATCATGAACCCAATCAAAGGGTGGTAGAAAGGTTTTCACCTCAATACTATCTCGTAAAGAGGAATACATTACAATAAATTTTACTTATAACTTCTCTTGATAGAGAAGATATCATTCACAAAGGATTGCACCTAAAAATTCTCCCTCTGAATAATGATCCTAGGAATTCAAGTCTTGTAGTCACTCCATTAGAAGCTCTCTTCGCCCAAGGATGCCTATTGAACTCTCTCTGAATCCAATATCAATTTTTTGACTTTCTAGTGATAACTTGTTATTTCTTCATGGTATACATAGGAGTAGGCCCATCAACATCATGCAGTCGCGCACATGTATTTCTAGACCCCCTTTGAGTATCAATCTTCTAAGCTCTTGTGTTGCCTTAGAAGAAGTGTCATACTCGCTCTTAATGTAGAATGATCTCATAATTTTAATTAGTAAAGATGTTTGCTTCAAGAGTCTCACTTCATCCATCTTGATCATCAGGGTCTTTGGAGCTACTATCATTAGATTGAGTCTGCACAATATTTGGTTCATGTGTAAAGTACCAACCTTCTTTTCATGTAAGAACATCCTTAAACATAAAGGAAAAGATCAAGGCAAATAACCTTTATAGTATGTATAGAATTAAAAGTAAGAGAGAGACTAGAAAGAGTATATAAATGTAATGCTTTAAGAATAATAAATACTTATATGTACATCACCAACATTTATACAAGTTGCCTAAGAAATGATTCATATTTGAAGATCTTATGATGTTCATTCTCTTACATCTCCCTTCTAAAGATGGTTCGAGTGGGAATGGAACATTTGTTATTATCTCCCCCCCCCCCCCCCCCCCCCCACAACAATATAAATTCCCACTTATTCCATTGTTTGTAATTTCCAATCACTTATTCATCTTCCCCTTTACTTCCCCTGTACTGTAATGTCCCCAATCTAGTCTTATATGCTTTGGAGAAGACTTCTTAAATTAATCATGAATACTAGAGTGATCTTCTTCTAATCTTCACTTCATTTTTTCACATTGAATTAAACAACATTAATTAAATATGGAAAGATAATTATATCATTAGCTCTTTTGAATATGTATTAGATTTGTATCCTTAAAATGTTGTCTATTATATCTTATGGTTTTGAGTATTATATTTCGGTTACAAAATTCTTTATTAATATCTACATATAGACTTCTATAATTGTAGACCTTGAAATTCTTTCCTAATTTTTGTTTTCCCTTACTATTACTTGAAGGATACTTTGTTATCCTAAAATCTACCCTTGACCATCGAATATATCCAATGAATTGTATGTTTGTTGCCTCTGATTTAATAATATAATTTGTGGACCATTATTTTTGCTCTATTCTTTACACTGAGCTTTTTCCTACTCCCTGCTCCATGTGACAGTGACTGCCTTCTCCTTTTTTATTTGTCAATATATTTCTCTTGCATGGATAATTTGTGTCTGATATATTAAATTTCATCAACAGTAATAGTAATATTGTTTATGATGATATACGCTCAAAGGAATTATGGTGTCTTTTATTTTTTTATCTTTGCACTATGTAAGTTGCTAATGGAACCAGCTACACATTGTTGCCTACTATCTTCTTCCTTGCCAATCTATTTCTAGTTCTTTTGATGTTGTTTAATAGCCTAAACATTGGGAGCCTTTGTCTTATATCCTCTTCTACTTCACAAACTCAACACCTAATATATATTCCCAGCCAGTTCCACGCAGTACTTGATATGAGTGGTTCCTCTGGTGAAACACAATCGCTACTTTTGTGGCATTGAACAAATGAAATTCTCCTCCTTTTGTTCCTTATTGATGATGGCCCTTTTCATTAGCTTGATGCTTGATGATTTACATATATCCATTTTCTGATTGATTTGCTACATCTGCAGCCTTGCTCTAATACCATGATGAGTAACATGGATATTTTTCTACAAATGTACTAACATTTCCCATGTGATTGTTGTCTTCCAAATGCAGATTTGAAGACTCATAAATATGAGACGAGGAGACATGTCTCTATAGTTAATCGTCATTAGTTAATATATTAATAATATAAATAGCCATATGTATAACTCATCTTTAAGCATATATGTAATATATTATTATTATATTATATAATAATATATAATGTATGATATATAATATATATTATATTACATATATAATATATAATATATATAAGATATTTATCTTAAAGATGATTTACCATCAACAAGGTATCTCATGATAAAATCAATTTGGCAGAAGCTACAACCTTAACATTTTTGAGCTATACTCCCCATCCTTGCTTCCGTCCCAAATAAGAACATCATTTCCTCCTTTGAAAGAGATTTTTCTAGAACTAAGTATAGCTTGAAGAATAGATCTCTCTTCCATTGAGATATCTTCTACCCAAGGTCCCTTCATTCCCAGCTTAGTCTGTCATCTCCAAAAATAACATAGTCTTCTACCCTAGAGCCCCACTTTGTCTCCAAGAGGGACTTAATGTTTCTAAGGGAGAGATCTCTATCAAGAGGCATGTATCCCCCCCAAGAATCACTCCAAAATAGAGTTGACCCTCCATCCCCTAGATTCCAAGAAAGCTTATTTTGTAAAGTTTTCCTACATTTTAGAAGAAAGTTCCAAAATCCCAATCCCCTTGGTGGATTTGTTTCTCTAAAGAGATTGATAGGATTGGGGGCAGACAAATGCTTATAAGAAAGGATTCTAATGCACTTAAGATTAGGAAAGTGAACTATTCTCGATAAGAACCTTGCTCCCAAATTCATCCCCTGACACTTGATATTCTTGATGCCAACGCCACCCAAACTCTTTGATCAGCATACTTGATCATGTGCTATGAAAGAGAAAACTTTCTCTTATCTAAATTCCCTTTCCAAAATAAAGTCCTAAGGTGACCATAAATCTTAGATGGTTTTATCATTGGGAGATCCATGCAATTGGTAAATGGGGAGGGCAAACAATATAGCAAAAGGCATAATTTTCCTACCTGCTAAAGACAACCATTTTCCCTTCCATCCATAGACTTTCTTTTTAAGTTTCTCTATCAAGGGCTCCCAAAGCCTTGAGCCATTCTTTCCTGAATGAAGAAGCAAAGCTAAATATCTACATGGTAGATCACCTTTATTAAAATTAAGAATGATGCAGATTCTGCCTTCTAAATTGGGTGAAGAGTTAAAGAAAAAAATGTCAAATTTCTCTCTGTTAATTTCTTGACCCAGAGCTTTGGAGTAGTTAGAGAGGACCACTTTCAAGGTTGTAGCCTCTCTTTCTAAACATTTCCCAAATAGCATTGTGTCATCCACAAAGTGTTAATGAATTGATGGTTCTAGTTATAGGGATACCTCTAATGTCCCCTTTCTCCTGAGCTTTAGAAATTGACTTGTTGAATGCATCTACCATCAAAATAAAGAGGAAGGGGGATATAGGGTCCCCTTGCCTCTATCGACAAGAAATGCCAAAAATGCTTACTAGGTCACTATTGATTAAGATAGACATCTTTAGGGTGGAAATACACTAAAAAATAAGGTTGATCCATTATTTAGGGAATCCATAAGCCTCCAAACATTTACATAATAAATGTTAGTCTACCCTATCACATGTTTTCTTGATATCTAACTTAATCAACATATTGGGAGATTTGTTATTCTAAACTGAATGTATTGTATCTTGGGCTATTATAATGCCATCATAAATTGATCTACCCTGAACAAAACCTCCCTATTCCTCATTAATGAGATCTAGCAATAATCTTTGGAGTTTATAGGCTTTAATTTTCATGAGAAACTTATAGAGTATTGAAAAGTGTTATAGGTTTGAACTCATTGAAAGAGTTTGCATTATCCTTTTTTAGAATAAGAGCTATAAATGTGTTGTTGACTTCTCTCAGTAGTCTACCCAAGTTTCTAACTCTATCTAAGGCCTTCATAATGTCTTCTCTAATAAAATCCCAATATTTCTAGAAGAAGAAGGTTGGAAAACCATCAAGACCAAGACTTATCTGGGTTCATCTATTTAAGAGTAGCTTCTACCTTCAGTTTAGTGATCTTTTGTAAGAAGATCTTGTTATGTTCCTCTGATATCATTTTAGGGATATTAGCAAGAATATTTTGCCGAGCTATTAGATTAGAGCTAACTCCATTTTTATAGATTTCTTCAAAATAGGTAATGACTTCTTGGTTGATGTTTGCTAGAGAGCTTTTGAGATTCCTGTCCACCCCTTTTATGGAAGTAATTCTATTAATGGATCTCCTCTATTTAGAACTATTGTGGAAAAAATTAATGTTATTATCCCCTACTTCTAACCATGTCTCCCTCAATTTTTGTCTCCAAAACAACTCCTCCTTGGCCAACACTTCTTCATATTGTTGCATTAATCATTGTTCTTGGAGGAATTGAGTATCTTCCATTCCTTTCTCCATTTCTTGCTTATTTAAAGAAGTCATTTTTTCTTCCAAGGTTAGTTTATCTTCAAATATATTACCAAAAAAATCTAAATTCCATTCTTTTGACTTTATTTATATTATATTTAGTTTACTTAGTTTATCTTCAAATATATTACCAAAAAAATCTAAATTCCATTCTTTTAACTTTATTTATATTATCTTTAGTTTACTTACTACCCAATACATCTTAGAACCCAAAAAAATTCAATTTCCATTCACCACTGTCTTATAAGATTATTGCAATTTTCATTTTTAAGCCACATTTGTTCAAATTTGAAAGGGCAATTACTAGGTCGTTTATCTTCCAAAATGTTAAGCTCAATAGGGTAATGATCGAACCCTAAAATAGGTTTGACTTCAATTTGGAAAGACATTGTTGTTGTTGAAAGATTCCCATAACATAGAAACCTATCTAATATCTTATAAATATTACTAAAACCCTTCCTCCTATTATTCTAAGTAAAGGTATTGTCCAACCTATCTAGTTCCAGTAGACCTAGCCTATTAACCTAGCAAAAGAACTCTTTTGATGCAACTAAGAGAGTATTGCTACGTCTTCTCTTCTCTAAAGATCGTAGAATAGCATTAGAATCTCTTTCTAAAATGGATAGACCATCCCTTTCTAATAATAGCCTATCTTTCAATTCCTTCCAAAGCCTAGATTTGTCCCCATTATGGATTGGACCATAAACATTAAAAATCCTATGGTGAAAATCATATCTGGTGTCTTTCACAATTCCACTCATCCAATTCTTATGAACTTCTAAATATGATATTGAAATATTCCTTGGATCTTAGATTATATATAATCCCTTAGAAGCCCCCTCCATTAGGAAGTTCTTAATTTCACTCCAACCTAGGGATCTTCTAAAGTTACCCATTTCCTCGCTACTGAGTTTCATTTCTTGAAGAGTAATTATATCTACTATAGTGTTTGAAATGCAGCGCTTTAGAAGTCATTATTTTTTAGGGGCATTTATGCCCCTAAAATTCCATGTTAAGACATTCATGATTCCTTGGGAAGACCTTACCCTTCCCAACATAAAGAATATTAATTAATTTATCTTGCCCTTTGGCAATCCCATCTTTCTAGCATAACTCCTGAAGAGATTTTTGTCCTCTCTTCTTGAAAATTTTGACACAATTTGGCCCTTCCTTACTAGGGAGGGTGACTCCTAATCCCAAGGATTATTCTAACTCCTTTCCTTATTCTACTAAATTTACTTGATTGATTTTTTCGTTACCCAGTCCTTTCTCTCTTTCTATGTTATCTATGTCCTTGATTTAAAAAAAAATCAAAATAGATATTTGTGGTTTGAGCTCATCCCCATTACAGATCTCATCTATGAATTGGTTCATGAGATCCTCAACCACCATGTTGTTTAAGGCTTATATAAAGGTCTTAATCTCTACTTCCTTTCTTTATGGAGTCTCCTAGATATTTTCCTCCTTGCTTGAAGTATTTTCACTTACCCTAACACTTGATCTGCTAACTTCTGTTGGACTTGAGATATTTGAGGACTCATTTTCCTTCTCCTAATTTGGAATAACTATAGTTAATTTCAAATAGGAAGTACAATTACTTCCTTCATCTCTTCTCTTATATTCCTTTAATTAATTGAGAAACCTCCCCCCTCCTCATTTAGGGTTATTTGAATATCCTCTGTCATTTTCTGATCATTATCTATGTTAAACTCAGACAGATATCAGTCATGATTGACTCTAAAGAGGTTTCTTGCAATGACAGGTTTAATAAAAATTGTTTTACCTTCTATTTTTAAATGTAGGATTTCAAATTCTAACATATTAATGTCCATTTTTACTATGATAATTAGACTTGAAACAACCAAATCTAAATCTACCACTCCTATATATATACCTAGTTTATATCCCATAAGTTTAAGTTTTTTTGACACTAAGAGTTCAATTGGAAGATTTGGCAACAAACCCACTTTTCTACTTCAAATTTAGCAGAGATTTTAAGATTGAAAAAGGGCTCCGAATTAAGAAATTTGACCATATAACCATAATACATTGAAGTGTTTCCATACAAATGTTCCTCTTTCAAATCTACACTATTATAGGCTAAATAAAGGAATTCATTTTCTATTACCCTAATATTTGCATGCTTACCTAGGAGATCTTTAAGTCATTTTTATATGTGTCTGACTTCCTCTCCAAGAACCTATCCATCAATAAAATAGACCCTATTCTTAGCATTTTCTTTGGGCATATTTGATCCATCGACTCAAAATATTGAGTTCTAGGCTTTCTTTTTTATAATCTCCCTTTTTGCGATGATCCAAATCTGACAATCCCTGAGCTAGGGTACCTATTCTTTTCAACAACTACATAAATTCCTTGGGGCTAGATTTTTCCTCCCTTCTTTCTTGAAGAGAGTCGAAGGAGTTTGTGAAAAAACTTACTATTTTAGAGAATATGTGGCTTTGGTGGAAGAAACTGCCTACTATCTATAGACAATCTACTATTATTCCTTTTGGATCGGTGACTTCAAACATGGGTCATCCCTCTTCTTGTTCCATCTCTTTATGTGGCTTAAGTAGTGTGGAATAAAAGGGAACAACATACTTTATTCTCCAAAAATAAGAGCATTGTCTAAAAAAATGGTGGTTATTCTGGAGAGAATCCTCTATGTCCATAGAAGCAGTATTGTTCACATTTTTTGATCATTGGGCAAAGAAGTTCGCTCACAGAGCCATAGTTTCTTTTATTTATTTACTTTTTAAGATCCTCTATAATTAATATTTAATTATTTTCTATTGAAGAAATTAAATTAGCACTTGTACCCCATAAGTAGTCACATCAATTTCTAATGCCACAATTTTGATTTGGATTATTTATTTTTATTCACTTTTAAGTGACAACTTCTTGGAACTCAACTAAACTTTTTTAATCTGATTTTATATAGGTGTTAATTCTTCAACCAAGTTGCAATTGAAGGAGTGTATACCTTGTCAACTATTAGGGTCCATTTTTTTTGTGGAATTAGTAAAATTGGGTTTTGATTCATATCCTAAATTTGTTAAAATTGGATTTTGTTTTTCAAAATTGAGTTTTGGGAAACTAGTTGGTCCTATTTGTTTCACCTGGAAGATAAGTGGGAAGATACATCTTCTATGTTTGGTTTGTAAAATTAGAATTGGAATTGGATAAAGTAGAGCATATCTTGAAGATCCAATTTGAGAATTATCTCAATAGTTTGTGCATGACCTACCCAGCAACAACATCTTCAATGTGGACAGGAAATGATGGAGATTGCAAAGAAATATTGTGAGCTATGAATTCAATACCAAATATCTAAGAAATTTCATTGTTGATTATGTACATTCTGAGACAATGGATCGTTTGTTTCCATTACTCGAGCAAACATCTCTAAGTGGAAGTTTCCTTGATTTTTAGGATGTTCTGCAACAGTTTTCATTCCAAAACATCTACAAAGTGTCATTTGAGATGGATCCCAATTGTCTTGACACCTTGATCTCCCCAAATATAGGTTTGAAGAGGTCATGGACATCATGAGCTAGTGGAAACTCTAAGTGGGCTTTGAACATCGACTCCAAAAAGACTCTTGCCCAAGCAACCCATTCTGTTCATGAATTTGTGAGAGACATAATTTGAAGAAGTGAGGAATCGAATATCAAACTAGACTTTCTCTTGAGATTTTTCCAACTCAATGAAGTGAATTTTGATGAGGATTCTTTGCGAGACATGATTAAAAATCATTGGACTTCAAAAATAAATACATTTTAATTTATTTCCAATTCTTAAAAAGCAAAACTTGAAAGTCAATTCCCAATTCCACCTATATGGATGGAAGTGTGGTAACTCAATTTGGGGATAAATTAGAATTCCAAAATTCTAATTCCACTTTATCATTTTCAACACAAATAGTGAATTTGGCAAAATCAAGTTACCACTATTCCAGTTCTGGTCTAATTCTACGAAACAAATGGGCACTTAGAGATTAACCTTACTTCCATAAATTTAGAATGACATAATTTGTAATCAGTAAATAACTTAGTTAAAGGACAGAGTGAAGGTTCCCCTATCCAATTGTCATTAGAAGTGTTGAATTCTATGAGCACCTAGATGAGGGATTGAAAAAAAGAGCTTTGAGTTTTTGGTCTTAAGTAGCAAAGTTTAACGCAGGATTTTCCTACTCAAATCTTATTGGTGCAATATTGTATTGTGAATAGAGGTTCTTGTAGTATGGAAAATAAATATTTCATAGACTTGATTCATTTAAAATGTGTCTACATATGTTAAAAATCGCAACAAAGGCATATTAGCAAGAACTCAAAATTATTAATTTAAGAATTGCACAAATATTCCAAAAAAATAGACGATTATGTAAGCACAAAATTTTTGTTTTACTTTTCTCTATTCTGTAGGCTATTATAACCTAGCTTTTAAATTTAAATTTGCCGTATTATTCTCACTATATTCTATAGTTTAAACCTCACCATGCCAAACTTGTTTTGATGCTGGATTTTTTCTTAAATGAATTAGGCTCACTTACTAATGAATTTTACTTCAAGAATAAGAATCCTATGCAATATTTAGCATATCGTCAAGAATAAGTGTAAGGAATTTATTAGAATACCTATAAACCATTAATGAAATCCTTTACATAGTAGCTTGATAGAAATCTAATTTGCTACTTGTCTTGATAGAAAATATTAGTTGGATATGCTTAGCGATGGTTAAGATATTACGTGTTGTTAATGCTTATGTTAGATCCATAGTAGCTTATAGTTTATCTATGTGTTGTGATAATAAACGTCGGTACTAGTTTCATGACTCCATTGGTTATGTCGAAATGATTTTAGCTAATATCAAGATAATTGAAATATTATTGGCATCATTATGGCATCTAGTTCAACATAAACATCAAACTAAATTTTTAGGTACCAAAGATATTGAGCATTGATTTGCATATTGAATAATAAAAAATAAATCTAGTGTTGATTTTCTAGCCATGAGACATTTTACAACACAATTACATACTTTTATAAGTATGTTGAATAACATGTAATATATCATATTATTATATCTCTAAGAAAAGGGGACCTAATTCTAGACAAGATGAAAATGCAACATATTGAGTAGTGTTGTTTCAATGTGTAGTAGTGTTTTACAAGCACAAGTCATAGTGAAGGAAATTAATAGCAACACAAAAGCATTTATTTAATCTAAAAATAGATGATTATGTAATATCTCGAAAGGTTTGAACCAACACAAAGTAGTTTCTGACAACTTCTATTTTTATACATCAAAAAAGAGTGTCTAATGCTTGCTTTTTTTACAAGAACAAAGGCCAATAATTTTTTTGTAGGATTTAGCTTTCTACATCAATTTGGGTCAACTACGGAAGGGTTTTGTTCCATACATGTTTCAAAAAAGTTTAGAATGTATGTTAATGTGTGCTAGAATTTCCCATTTTGTAATATTTATCATGTATTTTCTTTCCCATTCTAAAGTGCAATATTTTTCTAGTGTTCTAAATGCTATTTCAATTCCTTGCATAGTTGCTTCTATTTCCTCTATCTCATTGTCTTGTAGGCTCTGTGTAGAGGTATTTTCTTGGTTCATTCCCCTTATTATTTCCTTGTTATCAACGGTGATACTTTGGTGAGATGTTGGATCCATCTTTCTTTTGATCTATGGAGACCTCTTTCTTGAGTGCAACTAATAGGGGTGGATTTGCCTCTAAAATAGTGCTTGAAATAGTAATGACATCCCTAGGTATATTTATGTTTTCCATGTTGGTTAACCTGCATGCACCAATTATTATATAGTTATATTAATTGCAAAGGATATGTGCACATAATTAATATAATATTCATGGAATGATAATAAAGGAAATAATCAGTATTCAATTACTGTCGATATGTAATTCAAAATACTAATATTGAGGTTACGACATATGGTAAATAGCTACAACAAGAATATATTTCTGTAAAACTAAAGAATTCCATTATTTGGAAAATGTTGTTGGACACAAATCAATAAATTTGAAAACCACAAAAGTTTTGATCTTCAAAAAACTAACTATAAATGTGAACATGGAATCTAGAATAATTATCAAAGTGGTAAGATTTGTCAAATATCTAACTTGAAATGTTATTAAATGATGACAAAACTTACATTTTCAAATTAAAATATTTATCCAGATTTAGATAAAAGAGGTCAACAACATAAATCTCTAAGAGGAAATTTTAAAGTAAGAATAATAATCTATTTTAGAAGTGATAATTTTCCATATTAAAATTGAACAACTAACATACACAACCAATGATATCAATATCAAAATTTATCAAAGATTGAAAAAGCTTTTAGATTTTCATTTTGGTCTAAAAATTGATGACTTAAATAATTCTCAAAAAAGTGCCAAATTGAAGCACATAAATGTGCTTACCTTATACAATGCGGTACACCAATAGTAGTAAAGAGATTATTTAGTCAACAAGATTTAGAGAGGAATTGGCTAATGAAACTAAAAAGGATTATAAAGAACTAAGGTGCATGGCTATTAATAATCATGGTTGGTGTAATTATTACACAAGTAATGAGATCTATATTCATGATGAACAACACCAAACAGGGGAACAATGAATGCATTCGACCATAATAGTCATCCAAGGATAGCATGGAACAAAGATAAAGTTGACATTTGTTGCATCAAGAGAAGAAACCATCCAAGATCAAAAAGCAAAGACAATATGTTCATTAGGAAATGTATAAGATTATTTATGGGCTTATGGTTTGACATTGAATATCATACACTTATCAACACTTACATCATCATACTTTTTGCTAATCCTCTTCATCAATCAAATGATATGGCACTCTATTGAATGGTCAAATTATCTATGAATAGCATCTAGGACATCTTAACAAAATATATAAACTATAATTCATGTTCGTGAGTGCTCAAAATGGCAAGTATGATTTGAAAGGACAATTCACATGGCATTGAATGCTTATTTCATTTTATATAAGTTTTGTTCTTTGAGGTTGATGTTGAAATTTTTTATTTAAGTTTGTTGGAAAATTGGATGGATCTTACCATCAATAAAGAGATGGCAGGGGGTACAGGAAGAAGATTCTAAAGCAATACAACTTTTTGTGTGGTCCTACATAGGAATCTATAATTTTTTGGTTACCTCGTGCAATATTTTAAATCTTGATGACAAGATTTATTATATTATTTGTACATATAAATGACTTCTATATAATTATTTCAATGTACTTGTAAAAACTTCTATATCTATAAATTGCTTTCTATTGAAAGAATTTTTTTATCCAACCTCTTAAATTATAACTGAATGTTCAGAAGGACCATTATATCTAAGGTTACATTTCCTCAAGGCTTGTTGAAACTATAGCTTTCTATTGTTAATTTTACTAAGGTATATTCTAAGTCTTTTTAAATAATTTTTGAGTAAAATTTTGATAGCCTCTATTCAATCATACATTGTTCCTAGAATCTCTTGCATAAGAGTCGATACTATTTTTTTTATCAAGCAATACATCATAGTAAATATATTGGATATGAGAGAACATATAAACCACAACTAATATAAATTAATTGAAGGTCATGGTTCCTATTTTTTGTTCTTGATGTCAAACATAAGCTTGTCTCAAATGTTTGTCGAACATCACAGCTTTTTAACAAGCACAGACAAATAGATATATAAGATGCTATTAACTGATAATTAGATGTTGAAAAAATCCTATATTATATCAAATATTGTGTGTCCAAACCTAAATATTAGATTTGTAAAGATTTTCAATAGAGATTTATCATGGTCACTCTTTGTAAAGTTATTGAAAACCTAGAGTAAATCAATAAGTATAGATCCTCTAAAACTTTGTAAGAATTTTTCATTTTCTGCCAAAATAATTAATGAATTATATAAAAGTAATTTCATCTATCAATTAAAATTCTTCCATATTTTAAGCATATTTTTCAACCACAAATATTCTCTATACATAGTTACTTAACAAAATAAATAATTGGTGCACCACCCATTTGTCTTTTCATACCAATACATTAAAAAGTACTTTTCCTTTATGGTTTTTTATTAATATATAAAATAGAAGTTAAGTGGAGGTATCTTGATGTCCTTGGAAAAATGCAACTAAAGAATTTTGAGGACAAACATCTAAGCACAAGTGGTAGGTAGCATACACAACTTTTAAGCTAGGAAAAAAATTCATAATTACATCCAATACATGCTCATCATTTCAATATTGTCCATTATTTTTGGATAGCCAAAAGGAAGTTCACAAATTATGAACAACATATTCTTCTATTAAAATTTTTTATCAATAACTACCATGCCAAATGTCCCAAAATGATCCAATACGAATATGATTTTTTTAAAATTTGTTCCCAAAATTATTCTTGTTAAACATTTTACCTAGTTGATTTGCAAGTATTAGTGAGCTTCAAATTATCATGTATCCATGATCTAATTCTTAAAACATGACATCCTTGGTGCATCCCATATATTTGTTAAATAATATACAATTGTACATGAATCAACCCATATGTCCTACATAAATTTATTGTGGCTAATAGTTGTGTAGAAGTAATGAATCATCCTAGGCCGTCCAAAAGTTAACAAAAGGTTATTTCTAAAAAGAATTACAAAGATCCCTAATATCAACACTTATTGAATACTTGGGCAAAGATTATTTTGAGCAAGGTTAACATGAGTTGGAATTCTTAGTATTTGATTGAAATTTAGATAATTGTTTTGAATGTGGGAGAATTATGCCTTTTGTTGAAGTTGATGAAAGCTCAACCCCACAACTCCCAAGAACCACCTACGTGCAAACACTTGTCATAGAAGAGGGGAGAAAAATCTATGGAGGTTGGAATTCCTAGATCTCCATAGAGGAGACATTGCAATTGAATCAAACAAAAATATATTGAGTGAATGAATGTGGTATATATGATTACAAAGCAAGATCATCCTTATAAAGGAGATCCAAACCCTAAAAGGAAAAACCTAGGTTGCATGATAATAACTAATAAAAGAATTAATTATTAGATATCTAAAGTTTAGCTTGATTAAAATAGATTTAATTAGAAAATATCTAATTTCTCTAACACCCACCCTTAAGATAAACTTAGGGAGTAGCTAAAAACCTAAAAACTACAACTTAAAGTAGATTTGGGTCTCAATAAAAAGGTCTAATGAGGTACCCGAGTACAACCAAATCTCTATAAAGAGAAGAAATACAGAAAACCACATGGAAAAACCCTACTCCAAGAAGAGATAGAAATAATACTGAAAGAAATAATGAAGGACTAAATAAGTCTCCAAACTAGATAACTTCTCAGAAGATGGGAACAAAAGAGATGATTGTGTAGAACACTACCGAAGCATGTAGAAGCGTAAAGCTCTGTCAAAAGTAACTATTGATATGAAGAAGCTACACTAAAATAGAACCTGACCAGGTAGAGAAGACTATAATCTACATGAGTGCTCTCATAAGACACTACTCGAATCAAGAGGAAAACAAGGAAAATAACTAAACTCAAAGATATAAATGGCATAAAACACCAAATCTTAAAGAGTTGATCAATGAAACAAGAAGGTTGCAACCAAAGTAGGAGAAAAGAAGAGTGTCTATATAGTAAATGATCCATCTTATCAAAATGCATAGGTACCCAGCCACTGCATCCACCTAGTACATAGGAACAAAAATTGAATAAGTAACTCACTCCATCAAACCAAGGAAGCATAAGAACTAAAAAAAGAACCCTTGCTAGTGCGAGCAAGGGTGAGGTGATAAGCAACTAGAAAAGTGGTCCAAAATAACTGCATGTCAAGGAACCATGATCAAGATGCACAAAAGAATAAACATGTGCATACTAGGTGATCAATCTCAAACACTTCATGAGGCTAATGTCATGGAAGGAATACTCACTAACAAAGGAAGATGACAAACAAAGGCAAAACATAAACCCCCCATGACAATTTAATCAGAGTAGTGCATGTACAATAAAGCACAAGATATGGTAAGCCCCAATAATACAATAATCCATATGAGTGTCCTCAAATAACATTGCTTGAATTAGAAGGAAAAATAAGGAAAAATAACTAAAATACAAATATAAATGCAATATGGCACTTTATCTCAATATGTTTGCAAAAAATCATACAATAGATGTCTACAAATACCAAAAGAAACATAAGGCTAGTATAATAGATAGTAGAACCCATGAAAAATCATCTAAAGCAATGAAATTGATCCTCAGACCTAAAACAACCAAGATATCCACCAGAATGCAAAAATGCAAAAAAATAAATAGAAAGTCATTAGAACATAATCTGGAAAAACAACCAACATCATTGGAAAGATCTTTGAAAGACCTTTCTAACTATATAAAGGATTCCCAAATCAAAGATTGATGCTCAAGATATGTCTCTCAGAGTGCAAAAAGAGCTCCTAACTTTTACAACAAAAAATCCATCAAAACTAAAAATTACTTGCACCACTATGAAGGCCTCAGAACTAGATTTTTGGCGATATCCTATTTGCCAAAAATATAGTTTGAATGAGCAAGATATGGAAAATAAACCACAAATAGGTCCAAAAAATATCCAGGAGGGCGTGTAGGGTATGTTGATTCAGTATCCAGGTCGACAAGTGATGAGCCCAAATTTGATGGTCAAATGGTAGTCGAGGTAAAAACAAATGCCTAAAAAATGTCCCCATGCTAAAAAAATAACTAGCCAAAAAAAGACAATCTGCTCAGGAAAAGCTCACTAGAAAATGTCAAGTTGCCAGTAATAAAGACATGCTAGAGGTTGGTGTTGGATAAATAACGGGTGGCCAAAAATTTGTGTGTGTTTGAAAAAAAAATCCAGTTATGTGTACCATAAAATACTCTTCAAAAAGGAAAACCATGAAAAAAAAACTACCTTTCAAAAAAGGGGGACAATAAAACTACTCATTTAATGCAATTGTCGATATTGGCAACAGATTGCGAAAAGAAATGGTGAGCTCAATTTGCACATGACCCAAGAGGATAATCTGAGGTGAGGACTGATTGGAGGGGGCCACTACAAGAGATTGGGTACCATATTGAAGTTGATGAAATCTCAACCCCACAACTCCCAAAAATCACCTACATGCAAACACCTGTCACAGAAGAGAGGAGCAAAAGCTATGAATGCTAGAATTATGATATCTACAAAGGAGACATTAAAATTTAATCAAAAATAATCATATTGCATGAATGAATCTATTGTATATGATTAGAAAGAGAGATCATCCTTATAAAGGAGATCTAAACCCTAAAAGGGAAAACTTAGGTTGCATGATAATAATTAATAAAAGAATTAATTATTGGATTCTTAAAGTTTAGCTTAAGTATAATAGAGTTAATTAGAAAATATATAATTACTCTAACACCTTTTCTGGTCAAATTTGTGGAATAAACCCCTAATCCACCATTAAATTTGTCTGGACACTTAACTAAACATTTAAGAAAAGTTTGAGAGCGGGAAAATTATACCAATGTCTAATTCAATGGTCTCACCTAGTTTAAAGACATAAATTATCAAACTAATCCAAAGATGGTTAAAATATGATCATCAATGAAGGTAAGGTAGTAACAAAAGGATTAAAATAATAATAAATTATGTGTGAATGTGTTGGAGTATGTCAACTATAGAAGATTGTCCAACCATCTAAATTTAGTAGTTGAACCAATCAAAGTTGATGGCAATTCACAGAAGATAAAATGATTGAACAAGATAAATTGGTGACCTTTCTGACCTGCTTTATTGACACTTGTTTGCTTACTTTGAAAGGTAATTATTGAAGGGTAAATGGATATGCCAAAATTATAAGAGAGGATATGGCCAGTTCATTGTTGCATTTCTACAAGGTATCAATATATCGCAATGTCCACAACAAAAACTTTGGTACTAATGCACATACTACAAAAGAGTTCATCAATCAATCAAAAATCTATTGGATGAATATTTTTTGTAATATTTTATCAATTATGAAAGGTAGGGACCCACCTAACTAATCCATATTCATTGTTGTCAAAGGGAAATATAATAAAATGTTGGCTAAAATTATGAAGTAAACATTAAGACAAGCATTAATTTAATAGTTTTGATTAGCTAGATAACAAATATCAACCAATCCTATGGACTTGATATCTAAGTCTGATTAAAATTCTTCTTATCTAATGTTTGTCTCTAATCCAATACTTGAAAACACCATAATTATGTGGGTATGTAATATGTTGCTATTCTTTCTATCCAAGACTTACGTTAATTAGGTTCATCATTTTTGCAATAGACTTACTAATAGTCTTTATTTCAAGATATGTGTACCTAACTCTTTCACTTTTAACAATATTGGAGGTGTGTTTACCCTTTTACTAGAAGGAAAAAAAGAGGAACATTAATAATAAACAAAAGATTTTCTTATCTTTTTGTGCTAAAAATTATGCAAGTTGGTCAAGGTCCCCATGGTTTATGAAATAATGGATGACATAATGCTATCTAATAGTAATACGATGTAATTAAATTATGATCTCATAGGTATTGTATTCAAGATATCTTGATAAGTGAATAATTAACCTAATAGGCAAATTGGGTAGTTTAAAAACACAACATTTATTGCTTGTCTCCAAGTTCCCATATAATTTGAAAAGGCGACACAAGGTTTTGGATTGCATTTTGAGTGCTAAAAAGACCATAATCCCATCTTTGAAGTATTTGTACTTGCTCTCTAACTACATTGTGGACCACTTCGTCAACTTGACATTGCTTTCTATTCATAACAACTTCTCTTTTTTAATTATTATATATACAAAACACATCCTCTCTCTTCCCACCAAAGCATTTTGTATTTTTTGATCTCTCTATGATTAAAGTTACTAAAAACTATCGAGTTCTACAATGACAAGAAGTGAGAAAAATCCTCAAGTGTTGGTTCTTAAGTGTATCATTAGGGCATTTTGTAGGTTTTTCAAATCCCATAAAGAAATTGGGTGTAATATTTTCCAAAAAAAAAAAGTATATTGCATTTGAAGATAAGATGATGGGAAGACCTTGCAGTGCTCTTCCACTAGATGTCCCAAAAGGGTATTGTGTAGTGTATATTGGTAATGAAGGAGATCATTTTATCATTCCCACAATTTACTTGAGTCATTCTCTATTAAAGGCATTGCTAGAGAAAGAAGACAAAAAATATGGGTTTCATCACCAAATGGGAATAACCATTCCCTGTGATGAAGTTGCTTGGTGAGATTCATTTGGAGAAGTGGGACAACTTTTAGAAAGTACATCAGGTTGTGATATTGCTATCAAGATTTAACTATGTAGTTGTTTTAGTCAAACTCATTGACCCATATTTCAAGAGTAGTGATTCAACATGAATCAATCTCTCGTGAGAATAAATGGAACACTTAGCACTCATTGGATCTAGGTGATGCTCACAGAGGTGAAGCACCGGGACTTCCCAAGAGGTCAGTCATCCTAGTAGAATAAGGCTTGAAAATTAGATCATTAGAAAGGAAAGGGTTCTCTACTTTTATATTTTAGGCTTACAAGTGGGTTGCAAATGGGATTCCTGTATTTAATCTTGAGAAGCTATCAACTTTGGATGTTTATTTTTAAAAAATGCAGTGAAAAGTTTAAATATTTCAATCGATTTATGGTATATAACTACATTGAAACTATGGTGGTTAGGGAACTTAGCTTATGAGGAGATTTAATCTATTAATTTAGTTTCAAAAATTTGACACAAATCCTTGTCCGATTATACTTGTGTAATATAATATGATTAGATTATATTTTACAAATATATATATATAATTGCCAATAGATTTATAAGTCATCTTCCCTTAACTACATAACTAGCCACTACATATAACTTTATTTTATCCATTTTAACTAGAAACAAATTTCAAATGCAGGGGAGTATTGGTTTTCTCACTTGGGTTCTACTAACCCATTATCAATAGCACTTAAGAACTACAAGGAAGTATCCACAAATGTTTTTGTATATTATATAGGTAAGTAATCTAGCACTTAAAATATAAGGACCATATCAACTAGTTGCCAACCTTTATGATTCCCATATCTTAATAAATGTTGTTTTCTTCTACAAAATCTTCAACTCTTGAGTACTCAAATCATACCATCCATCTCATTTCATTCTTTGTCTATGAAGTACCAATATAAAATAAATTCAAGGTCACAAGCATGATATTTATTAACATTTCACTCAATAAGAACATAAAAAACTAAAAAACTTGTAATGTCAGTGAAAGATATCTATTGTGCTAATCGTCAAGTTAGATATGATCTCAAATCATAAATTTAAATCTCTTGATATGGACAACTGAGCTATCCATTTACTATAAATTTATTGTGTATGAGTTGATAGGTGAATACATCTAGGGAATACAGAGAAGGAAAATTAATGAAGCATGGACCACACACAATCAAAGAGATGATTTTCATATCTATAATATGTATGGAGATAGAGATCAACCTACATACTAGGAACTTATCAAAGAATGTCAATAATTTATCCCAAAAAATAGTGTCTTTGAGTTCCATGTAAGTTTCTATCATTTTTAGTATCTGTCATCGTGGAATTGAGATGATTGTAAGAAAATAAAGGGCAAGCTATTTTAGTTTAGAGATCTAAATAGGAGCAATAAATTTTTTTTTTATTGAATAAATTGAGACAAAAATACCATAAAGAGTAAATAAAAAAATACAAATTGTTGGCAATATGGTCAGTAAGATGTCTCGAGTGTTGTCATTTATGGCAACATATATTCAATAGTTCATTTATGCATTTAGAGTTACAAATTTGTCTAAGTGTTAGATAATTTGCAACAACATAGAGACATATATAATGTGTATAGACGAAACACTTCAAATTAGCTTATGTGTAATTGAGGATAGTTTTATGATTATACCATGATAATGTGCTTAAGTGCACATAAGTGTACAGACAATACAATGCAAGTTATAGATGAATTACCAGTATAGTTATTTGACAGAGTAGACTAAAGCATAATGAAGAATTGAGTTGTATGACTTAAGGAATTATTTTGGTAACAAAATAATTACTAAGTCATGATGAGCCAAATTTTTGGATATTATTCCATAAATTATTTTATATTATGTTAGGCGTGTGAGCACATGAAGGCCGACTGAGTAGAGAATTATTAATTTGCGAAGTATGAGTATAGATCTTATCTTGTGCAAAGAATGTGAAGTTGATGAGATGATATATGATATGAAAACCATTGTACAAATAGCTTGAAATTTATATGAGCCTTATATGATGTGAGATCTAATGTATGATCAAAGCAAGTGTGAATCACAGTAGTGAGAAAGTATTGTATGTATATCTATTCTTGTGAAGAACATTTATTGTACAAATGCATGTTAGGGAAGTGGGCTCTTCTTCCATACATTGTATTTGATCTACCAAATCCTAACAAGGTTGAAGAAAATCCTAATAGAGTTGAGGCTTCTAACAAGGACTCGAGACACTATATGTACTTCATGGTGTAAGGAAACTTGGCAACAAAGAATATAACCGTTTCCACATAACCCATAATAAATCTGAAATAATCACAGAATTAAAATCCACATGCAAGAGAATAGACAACATACCCACAAAATTGTGACACAAGATATACCCTGAGAAACCCTCATTGAGGGAAAAACCCAGCCTCCAAAAGCATCCATCACCATGTATTATTCAGCAAAAATACCATTTCCATACAACCATGGAAGCCTTCATGGCCATAGCCACAACCGAGCAAACTATGTGAACAAGCATGAATCCACACATCCCATGCCATGCTTTCAACCTTCACAAATGCTCCCTTGGCTAACCTGTCAAGCCTTGTCCCGCTCAACTCTTGCCTTTTGTCTTCTCCTTGTCACTCTCTCACTCTTACAACAACTACCCTTGTGGCTGCTTATATAGTAGCAAGTCCCACAAAACCACCAAGTGGTATTACATAAACCATGTGCTAAAACCATGTGCTACCTAACCCACTGACCCCACATTTAATATTGGGCATTTAATTCTTTTCTCCAATATTAAATAATTACATAAAATATTTTCACAATATTACAATACAACTCATCAAGAATATTCCATGGGAATCTTTACATGTTGCATGTCCATCTAGGTACAACATTAAATAATAAAATAAAATAATAAAATAACAATATTATGCAATGTGTGCAACACCCATTATCTCAACAATCTCCCACTTGTTGTATACATTGCATAGGGTCAATCCGTAGCCACATAAATGAACAAGGGAACAATCCCTCCTAGCACATCCACCATCATGGATCAAGATACACCAAGTGCTCCATCCTAGTACCCGCAACAAAATTAAAGTATCCAGGATCTCAAACATGAATGATCTCACCTCTTATTATGCCACTCCCACTAGACATACATAGAAGCCATCCAAAGAGAAAACCACAGAACCTATTGCATTAGAAGATCATAAAATCCTGTACCAACTAAAATTTCAAGCACAAATAACCTGATCCAAAGGTAATCACATGTATCCGTAGTTGTCAAAATATCCATAGCTGAAATAGCACCCACAGCAAGTGCCAAACCCATCCAACTATCCATACCTCAAAGGTATAACAAGTGAATCTCATATCACTGACATATCCAATCTGCAACCTGTAATCATAAGCCTCAAGAGCAATATCTGCCACATATATACCAAGAAGCTCCCACTACAAAAGATAATGTCAAATCTATAACCAATCCACTCAACACATCTCAAAGAAGTGAATCCATGTAGTATCAAGGACATCCACAATACATAAATTGATATCTTGCAATAACAACTCTCATAACAAGTCTCCAATAGTCTCCCAAATTCTCCACAACCAACAGAGGAAAGAGAAAGAAATAACCATGTCATCACTCACATGACATACATGAGCACAAACCAGTGATCACAATCTCTAACCAATCTCAAATCCAATGTAAGAAAAACTGAACATCCAAGAAGATAACCAAGACCAGAGAAACCATGCAAATCATAACCTGTATCATGTCCTTCTACACACACCTCTAGATGTAAACTGTGCAAGTATGATCTCCTCCATAAAACCCCAACAAGAAGCCTCAACAACACCCAAACCATACCATATAACTAATCATGGATGTAAGCCTCTCACAAGAAGATCAAACTCAATAAACCCATTCCTAAACCAAGGAATAACCATTCCTAATTCAAGGAATATGCCCAATATAAAACCATCTCCCAAACTCAACCAGCATAACAACATATGCACATGGAGATAACCAATGCTAAACCATCTCTCAAATGAACCCTCCAGAACTAACTCATGTACCATAGCTCAAGTTCCATATCCATGAAAGACAAGCATAAATATAATGCAACTGAGAGAAAATAATGGGCTATACCTCTCAAGTAGCAAACCGCCAAGTAGACCAAGAGTGGGGAATGAGAATGCTCATCAAGATACCCAAGTCTCCAACCAAGACTCATCTAAGAACAATCTCCTCTCGAGTCCATATCAGGTGACTGCCCCTCAGACTTCCTACTGAAACCATCAACCGTCCCAACAAATACTTCTCTAATCCAAGAGAAATCAACATCACCACCATCTCTAAGTATCCATGAGCACCTATAACCAATCAATTCATGCCAACTCCAAATGCAACATAGCAATATCATGAAGTATCTAGCTTATGATCAGTGTACTCAATACCAAGAAACTAAACCAAGATCAATGTCAAAGTTCCAACCATGGCCTCAGGAACATAAACATGACAACATGATCTAACCATCTCAACCAAAGAGATAACATGCTCCACATGAACACACCATAACATGTCACAACTCTAAACGCGTATCAAGAGTATACCATGACATAATAATGAAACCATCCTGATACTAAGGATAACATGCCAAATAAAAGCATAAACCACACCTTTGCCAAGAACCCTGTGAGTCCTCAAGATGCAACCATCTCCACACACCATGAAGAAAACCATCTCCACATACTAGGAAGAACCATCTCCATACACCATGAAGATAACCAAGAACTCCATGAGTCCTCAAGATCTAACCATCTTCAAACACCATGAAGATAACAAGTGCACCATGCAAATGTCAAAGATGCTTCTGCAGCAACAAGATCTAAGACAAACCTTCAACATCTACAAACACTCAATAAATATATCAATGCCAACAACTCCCACTCAACTGTGGTACCAAGTCACCTATGGCATCATACAATCCATCCTCTCCAAACCAAGAAGATATAAACCAAACCAGGAACTAATCCTACACTGTCACCCCATCACTGTCACAAGCTCCCACTAAACTGTGTATCCAAGCTATCCATGACATAATGATGAAAAAAACCATCCTCTAACCATGAGAATCAACCAAGGCATCCAACCATCAAAGAACTCAAAGTGCACATCATGAGCTCCTCAAAAGAAACCAAATAACCATGATCCTCAACCAAGAAGATATACCACCATAACCAAATCAAAAAATCCAAGCTAATGAACATCAAGGATGTACCTGTATAACCAATCATGTCATGCCAAAATCCATAACACCATGATCACATCCATGAACCGAGCATCTGGCTCTCAATATGTCCAACCTATCAGCATAGTCAACCACAATCCTCCACCATGACTGTACCTAGTAACAACATCTCATCCCTTCTATATGAAGATAAAATCATAAAATCATGTGACTTAGGGCATAGACAACCCAAATCCAAGCCACCAATCTGAATATGCATCAATAATGAAAGATCAATGGGCAAAGACAACCCATAACCAAGCTATAAATGCAACCTGTAAGTATAGACCGCTTACAACACTGCACAACTTGTAGACCCAACAAGTCATCATGCATATCCAAACCAAACATTGATAACCATATCATCATGAGACCAATATGAATAATGAACCGAGTATACAATGACATCAAAACTTAAATCTCCAATGCCATAAACTCACAATGTTACCATAGTCAAAATATACCTATAAACTGTTCAGATAAATACATCACCAAATAAATCATGCCAAACCTGCACCAAATCTGAACCATTGTGTAAAGCTCTCCAAGAGCTTTCTGTTGACTACTCGAAGTCCAAAATCCGACTCCGTATGCCCAAGTTATGCCCCAATTTGTGCTCAAAATAAACCACATCTAACTTTAGGGCTCTTAAAACCTGACAAAATTTTAAAATCATAGAACCAAACCTACACCATCTTGTAGTGCTCTGAATTAGCTTTCCAACGCCTATAAGAACTCTGAAATCTGATATTCTTAGAGAAAGTTATGGTTGTTTTACTAAGACAGTCTTTTTACCATTTTTAGTACGATTTTTCATTTTTTATTTTTTCAGTGAAAAAATTCCGACGAGATTAAATTTGACGGCCATCATGGGCTGAAACCAAAAAAACTCTTTCATTTCCTCTTAACATGGCCAAACTAGGGCATATTATATATCAAAATTTATGGAAATGTCGACCCGGATCCAATGGTGAGGTCTATTTTTACCCAAGAGGTCATTTTTGCAAGCTACCCCCCAAAACCCTCATTTAAATAAAACATCCGAAAAACTCTTTTTGTCCAACAATTTCACATGCCCAAAATATTTTAACATCCCATCATAACAACAAATCCAAAACCCTCAGATCTGCAATAAATCATTCATATATCTTGCCCTTTTCTTATATCCTCTCATGCATTCCCATGGATTCAATCTAGGGTTACAAACAATAAAACCATAGCTCTAATACCACTTGTAAGGAAACTTGGCAACAAAGAATATAACCGTTTCCACATAACCCATAATAAATTTGAAATAATCACGGAATTAAAATCCACATGCAAGAGAATAGACAACATACCCACAAAATTGTGACACAAGATATACCCTGGGAAACCCTCATTGAGGAAAAAACCCAGCCTCCAAAAGCATCCATCACCATGTATTATTTAGCAAAAATACCATTTCCATACAACCATGGAAGCCTTCATGGCCATAGCCACAACCGAGCAAACTATGTGAACAAGCATGAATCCACACATCCCATGCCATGCTTTCAACCTTCACAAATGCTCCCTTGGCTAACCTATCAAGCCTTGTCCCGCTCAACTCTTGCCTTTTGTCTTCTCCTTGTCACTCTCTCACTCTTACAAAAACTACCCTTGTGGTTGCTTATATAGTAGCAAGTCCCACAAAACCACCAAGTGGTATTACATAAACCATGTGCTAAAACCATGTGCTACCTAACCCACTGACCCCACATTTAATATTGGGCATTTAATTCTTTTCCCCAATATTAAATAATTACATGAAATATTTTCACAATATTACAATACAACTCATCAAGAATATTCCATGGAAATCTTTACATGTTGCACGTCCATCTAGGTACAACATTACATAATAAAATAAAATAATAAAATAACAATATTATGCAATGTGTGCAACACCCATTATCTCAACACATGGACTCCTAATAGGGTCAATATCCTTAACAAGATCCTTTTGTAACTTAGTGAATCATCTCATGGGTATCATCCCAATTGGAGTTTCCCCTAGTTAACAAATAATGGTGTTATGAGTTCTCTATGTGTATGGTTATATTTACTACTCATTATTGTTGGCTTAATTTCATATCTAAGTTATAAAGTAATTAACAATATTTAATTGTGGGCAAAATTTTATAGAATATTGATTGACACCCCCCCCCCCCCCCCCCTCTCTTAGTTTTTCTATTTCTGACAATTGGTATCAGAGCCTAGTTACTCTAAAGAATCTTAACAACTTGAGTAAGATCCCTATGGATATGGAATAGTTAAAGAAAAACCTTGAAGAAGCTCTTGAATAGTGACCTTCTTACTGAAGAAAGAGATAACTTGAAAGATAGGTGTGAAGATGCAAAATTTTACATCGACAAACTAAAAGATAAGATTGATGATCTGAAATCTAGCAAGGAATCAATTGTGTAGACTAATGACAATGATGAAGAAGGAAATCTCAAGAAATAAAATGAGATCTTGAAACAAGAATTAGAAATTCTTGAACTTAAGTTAAGTATTAAGAAAGATGGTAGTAAAAATGAGCCTAAGCTAAAATCTAGGAATGCATACCTTAGATCCTACTTGAGTCAAGTAACATCTAAATTAGACTCTATTAAGATTAAGCATGCAGAATTAGAAAAGTGCAATATCATTGTGAAAGGAGAATTGACACAAGCCAACCAAAAATTAAAGAAACTTTATTCTAGTAGTGAGAATATTGATGAACAAATATTTCACCAAAGACCTTCTTATGATAAGATAGGACTTGGATATCTTATTGGTGAGAAATTAGCCAAGAAAGTTCAAATCAAAAGAGAACTAGATCTAGTTGTTGAATCCCCTAAAGAATTTGATCTGAGTAAAGTAGAATCAAGCATAACTACTGAAGTATCTAAAGAGATTTAATTAGTTGATTTGTCCGTGAAACATGATGAACCTAAGAAAATAAAGCAAGTTGATAAACCTAAGAAAGGTGAACCACCCAAGGAAGTAAGACATGAGTTTAGAGGTCAATGTTTCATATGTAATGAAGTTAGTCGTATGAAGAGAGATTGAATAGGTAATTCTTTTAAACCTATTACTAATTTCTATTATTATAAATGTCATGGTTATAGACATAAAGAAGTAGATTGTAAGAAACCTAAGTTTGATGGTAATAA
Organism: Cupressus sempervirens; assembly: GCA_028749045.1. Classification (NCBI taxonomy): domain Eukaryota; kingdom Viridiplantae; phylum Streptophyta; class Pinopsida; order Cupressales; family Cupressaceae; genus Cupressus; species Cupressus sempervirens. The sequence goes on from CM053789.1 coordinate 211,918,811, forward strand.
TACAAATACTAGAATGTTTAAGAACACTAATGCTATAGGTAATGAAGAGGGAGATCATAGAGAAAATCTAATGATGGAGGAAGATCTAATGGAGAAAAGAAACAATTTGTGTGAACATACAAGTGTAACAAACCTAGACACATTGCAAGGAATTGCAGAGTACCTGATAGTCAAAATGGAACCAATCAGATTAGGAATGCACTTATATGTTAGTTATGTAATAACTTTGGACAAACAATGAGATATTGCAGAATGGGCAAAAGGAATTTCAATAGGAATCCTAACTATAGAAGGAACGACAACAGAAATGACAAAAGGAATGGAAATGGCAGTGATAATGGAAAGAAGGAAGTAATCAATGAACACGTTGAGGAATTCAAGTAAGAATTTGTGAAAGCTAAGGATCTAGAAAGTTATTATATAGTTTTGGAGGAATAGTATTTTGATGCATTTGATGAAACATTAAAGTCAACAATTGTTTATGACTCATTCTATCTGAATTGAACAATTGTAGTGAAGACATAGGGTTAATTGGTCAGAACTGATGATAGAGAAAGGATCATAAGGTAAAAGACATAGAAAGGAAGCTATGGTCAAGTGCACAAAAAAAAATGCTCTTAGGAAGATTTGAGAAAGAAAAAAATGTTGTTGGTAAACAAAGATAGTTTCTGAATCTGTGGTAGAGATGAATTTAATGCATAGTGCAATTTGAAATGATTTAAGGATTGTGAACAAGATTATGAGTACCATTTGATCATGTGAAGTGTCTAGAGTGAATTGAAGAGTGATTTGACAGTAATTTGGAGTGCGAAAAGAAGTTCTTGAAGCACGAAATTGCAAAATCCCTAAACATGATTTTAAGGTATTTTATGGAGCTCTAATTAAGTTTTTAGTGCATACAATTAAGATACAATTTTTGGATAGTCATTTTATTATGTTAGTGATAGATTAAGATATGTATTCAAGAAACATCCCTTTGTTTCTCTTGTGGATGATCTATTAGGCACATTTTCACACATCTCGTAGAATGTGCTTCATGTTGAAGACATTAGAAGTTATATTCATTGAAAGATTGAGAGTATAGGAGATGAAGATATACACAAGGACTTAGGAGTCATGTGTAATAATGAACTAAATCTAAAGTCTAAGTATGTGCACCTAAATGAGTTAAACTTAGTGAAGTATATGTTCTACACTAAGTTTGATAATCACAAATAGACCTGAAATATTATGAGTAGGGTACATGATGAAATGTTTTGGTTAGGAAATGTACATGTCACAATTGATAATGACCTAATTCACAAGGTTACAAGACTAATTAATGAGAGATGCAATCTTGTAAATGAGAAGAATATAAGGAATATGGTTGAAACAAACCTAAATACAAGATTTGACTAAAGAAACATGAAGGTTGTTACTATTTAGGATAAATGAGTAAAGTTATTAAGTAATATTTAAGGATACAAGTTTAACCATGGTTCAAGGGTTAACTTAGTACTAGCTGGATTTTTGCATGCAGCATATGTAATTGAAGTTTAAGGAAGGAAAGTGAATCTGTGTGATATAATTAGATTATAGCTACTAGATAACATTGCTAAATTGAGGAAAACCAAGAACACAATATTCAAATTTGAGTCCTCATTGACTCATTTGTTTTTCTATGCAACTAAGAAGTTCCTAGGGATGACTAATTGGGAGAGTAAGGAGTATGCAATGAAGTTGGTTACTCAATGCTACTGATCAAAGTTGTATAATGTCAGAGATAATGACATTGATAGAATGATGAAGAATTTTCAGACTAAAATGAAATAAAGGTACAAAATACCTCCCTCCATGGTGGAGAAACACAAGAATGATTTATGCTTCATGGTGGAAACTAATAACACCTGCATGGAAGTTATGGAACCAAGGGTAAAGCTCACAAAGCCCATGGGATATCAGATGAGTGCAAAACTTATTAAAGGATATGCGCAAATCATACTCCAATCTAAGAAGGACACTGAGTGCCCTAGATGGGGAACTTATGAAGAGAAGATGAGAGAAGTTTATTCTGAACTTCATAGTAAAGAGATAAAGAAGGGTGTGGAAAAGAAGATTGATTCCATCCTTACAAAATCTAGTATGACTTGTGAGGAGCTTAATGAAGTTAAAGGCATTGCACTAGAGATGAAGGAAAGTGGGCAGTTAGAGATGATAGTAGATTGTTGTTGCAAGACCTTTAGTAGGTGTAACTATAGTTGAACCTAGTGTGTAGGCACCTTATGTAGTAGTGGCACAAGTGCAACCAATAAGAACAAGAAGTGATCAACGAAGGAGGCAGTCAAAGGTAGATACACCAATTGTGCAGAGAAAGTCAGAGAGACTAGGAAGAGTAAGCAAGAACCATCACCACTCACTAGGAAAAGGGTCAAGGAGGCCACCAGTGGACTAGAAAAGAGAAGGAAGACATTGCAAGTCAGTGATTTTGAAGATTCTAGGGATGAAGTAGAGGATGGACCAATAGAGAAAATCATGTAGGAAGGCTTGACATCAGCACAAAATAAAGCACGAAATTCAAAGGTAGAAAACTTTAACATGAAAATAATTAATGATGACAATTTTGTACAGTTGAAAAAATACCATAGTTTGTACAATAATATGGATAGAAGGCAATTAGAGAATGCAATAGTTAGAAATATAATTTTGAAAAATAAGAGATTTGATAGCATTCTGAATAAGATACTAGAAGACCTATATAATATGTTGTTAAATAGAAAGAAAAGAGTTACAGAAGAAGATACTAAGTTGAGGGAAATAATGATCAGTAAGTTATGTGAAGTTAACTCTAAGGAGGATTTAAATAGAATTTTGAAGGGTATTGAACCCTTACTAAGGAACAAAAGAAGAGCAATTATTCTTATGAGAAGCAACTATGAGGATGCAAAAAAGGAAATACATGAGGCCATTGTGAAATACATGACCTCAATGCCTACAATAGCAGAGGTGAGTGCATAGTCCAAGCCTGATAGCCCTATTTATGTATATGCAAACACACCTTCTAGCAATGAGGAAGAAGCATGAGAGACACAATAGGCATTGCCACCACCACATATTATTATGGGTATTGAATCCATGAAAGTGGAAAGTACACACATAACTATGGATGCAAAGGAGAGTCCTTCTACAGCATTTCACCAATCCATTGTTTGTAATATCATAGCTTATTCAAGCTCTAATGATGATGAAGAATAGGAAAAAGAAGAAACAGACTGAGGAGAATAGAAAAGAAGAGAGAAGAAGAATGAAGAAAGATAGAGAAGAAGAAAGAATAAGAGAAAAAGAGATAAATAGGGAGATTAGCAGAGAAAAAGAGGATAGAAGAGGCAAAGAAAAAGCAAGAAGAAGAAGAAGAAGAAAGGAAAGAATGAGAGGAAAAGACAAAGAAAGAAGAAGAGGAAAGGAATAAAGATGAAGAGAGGTCAAAGAAAGAAGCTAATAAATTGAAAGAAGAGAGGAAGAAGGTTGAGGAAGAGAAGAAGAATGTTGAACTGAAGACAGTAACACTTATCCCAGTAGTAACTCCAGTAGCAATAGTAGTACTTCCATCTGATGCTGATGATGATTAGAAAGGACTAATGAGATCTTTGAGTAAATTGCTCCAAAAGAACAAATGTGTAAGTCTTTGGAGAAGACACTAACTAAAGTCTTTGACAGAATATAGAAGATAGTTACCACAATTGTAGCTAATCCAAACTTGCAATCAAAAGCTAAGGAATTGGTGAAGACCTTTGATGTGGAATTCACAACTTTAGCTAAGGTAGCTTCATTACAAGCACAAGCCAAACATGAGGCATCACTATTTGATGTGTGCATTAATGTGAGAAACAACTTGAAGGCACTTGATGAAAGCATCAAAGAGTTAACAAAACACATTGATGAAGGTAAGAAGTTGTATGGATAGTGTGCGCTATCATGCAAATACCTGACAAACTTTGAGAGTCAGATAAAGGGTAAGTTGAGTGATCTTGATGCACTCACTGCAAAATTACAACCCCCTAAGACCAGTATTAAGAACTATAGAACAAAAGTGGAGAAGATCCACAATGTGATCAAAGGTTTAGAGTCTGATAAGGAAAAGATGGCTAAAAAATTCTCAACTCTTAGAGAAATCTTGTCACCCAAGATTGCATTTTGCTGAGGCAACTAGAGGAATGTCTTGCAACAAAGACTTCCTATAATTGTTTGCCTATACTAACTTGAGTGCAATTGAAGTGGCATCTTATGCACTGTGCACACTAATCAGTGTCTTTGATGTAGTAAAGGAGAACTGGAAGAAGGAAGTAGAAAGACTAAAACTTGTATATGCAGATTATTTTTCTAGGATATCAAGTTGATCAACAATAGGCCACAAGTTTTTGTATATAGTTTTTGACACCCTTGCCATTAATGTCAAAGGGGGAGTAATATGTAAGGAAAATGATACATATAGAAAGGAGTATTATTATGTAAATTGTATAATTGTATATGTAAGGGGGAGTACACTTATGTATCAATGTAAGGAGTGATAAGGAATGTAATGATCCATTAAAACATGAATAAAATTGTTATGTTTTGAAGGCAATTTTGTGTAATTACTTTATTTATTTTTCTTGTGTATAACATCATTTTGGATCATAGCCAATTTTCCCAAATGTTGCCATCAATGCCAAAGGGGGATATTGTTGGCAATATGGTTAGTAAGATGTCTTGAGTGTTGTCATTTATGGCAACATATATTCAATAGTTCATTTATGCATTTAGAGTTAGAAAATTGTCTAAGTGTTAGAAAGTCTTTGGCAGCATAGAGACATATATGATGTGTACGAATGACACACTTCAAATTAGATTCTGTGCAGTTGAGGATAGCTTTATGATAATACTATGATGATGTAGTTATACGATGCAAGTTACAGATGAAATACCAATACACGTATTTGATAGAGCAGAACAAAGCATAGTAGAGAATTGAGTTGTACGACTTTAGGAATTATTTTGGTAAAAAAATAATTACTAAGTTGTGATGAGAAATTTTTGGATATTATTCCATAAGTTATTATATATTATGTTAGGCATGTGAACACATGAAGGTCGACTTGCCAGAGAATTATTAATTTGTGAAGTATAAGTATAGATATTATCTTGCGCAAAGAATGTGAAGTTGATGAGATGATATATGATATGCAAACTATTGTATGGACAACTTGAAAGTTATATGAGCCTTATGTGATGTGAGACCTTATGTAAGATCAAAACAAGTGCAAATTACAATAGTGAGAAAGGATTGTATGTATATTTATTCTTGTGAAGAACTTTATTGTATAAATGCATGTTAGGGAAGTGGGCTCTTCTTGCATACATTGCATTTGATCTACCAACTCCTAACAAGGTTGAAGCAACTCCTAATAGGTTTGAGGCTTCTAACAAGGACTTGAGATACTATATGTACTTCATAGACTCCTAACAACGTCAATATCTTTATCAGGATCTTTTTGTTTAGTGAATCATCTCATAGGTATCATCCCCACTAGGGTTTTCCCTTTGCCAGGATTTCCTTAGTTAACAAATAATGGTGTTATGAGTTCTCTATGTGTATGGTTATATTTACTATTTAACATTGTTGGTTTACTTTCATATGCAAGTTATAAAGTAATTAACAATATTCAATTGTGAGCAAAATTTTGTAGAATACTGATTCACCCCCCCTCTCAGTATTATCTATTTCTAACACAAATAATAGATAAAATAACTTTGTTATTGAATAGAGAAATCTCTAATTTGAAGGTTGAAAAAAAATTCTTAATTAGAGCATTGCTCAGAAAAAAAACTATTACAATGTATAACCATCATGCCTTCTTTATTACATTCAAAACCAACAAATAATTGATACTCCTTATTTGCTAACAAAAATAAACTTAGAGTGAATAATTCCTAAGGTGGAGAAACTCAAAAATAAATTGCTTGTAAGAGAAATCATCACTTATTTAAATGGAGTTTAGAAAGATTATGCAAATTGAAGAATAAGACTTTGTATTATTAAACTATATAATCCTACCAATAATCATGCACTAACATGAGACTATAACTACAAATGATGACCTTAATTTTCTAGCTACAAGAAAACTAAAATAATAAATGATGGAACTAAAAAATTTATGCTCTACGAATAGAATTATCAATCTTCATATTGATGCTCTAATAAATTTATTTTTTCAGGCTCCAAAACAGAGCTTGATCTATTCAATAACAAAGTTCTTTTATCTGATATTTATATTTTTTAATTTACTCTTTGTGGTGTCGTTGTCTCATTTTCTTCATTTATCATTATGAACTTGTCTGTCAAACATGCATTCTTATGAGAAATATTTCCTGCATAGTGTCATAGATGTTGAGCACTATGCATTCCCTAGAAGGAGAAATGCAAATGGAATAGCTAACATTATACTTGTGATGATCCATGTCAGTCAAGAAATTCTAAGCTATGAACACACAAGTATAGGCCTATGTGGGGAGCCCTGTCCCAAGTGTCATAGGAACTACAATCCCAACTATGCTGATGTCATTACTCAGATGAGTTTGTGGGAATATAAATCTGTAGATAGATTTGTCTAGCTTATATCATGTGAGCATTTATTTGAAATAAATAGACTTGATACATGGATGAAGATGGATGAAAGAGTTCTTGAAGATGAGCATGTTATTATTGTGGTTAAGCTTAAATAATGGTGAGTTTAAAATTCTATATTTTAATTGATGTATTCAAAACCCATGATTTGAATAATTCTAGTTAGCAATTTGCAAATGAAATGGTTTACACTTTGCAGTCCTGAATGTAGAACACCCATAAGAAATTCATTGATGTACTCTAATGTTGTTAAGGCATGATAAAAACAAACTGAAGAAATGGACTAGATTCCCCTTATGTATACCCAATATGTGTCACTTTTAAGTGCACAAATGATTCACAACCATACAATATAGGACTCCACTATGTGATTCCCAATACCCACTCTCTTTAGAATAGATCAAATTCAAAGTTTAAGACACCTCCTTGAGTTATAACAAGACACAAACTTAAGAAAAAATATTTAAGGATGAAATATGGATTCCTTCAAACCTTATATGTAGTTCCCCAATGTTTTTTATACACAAGTTCCACAATATTTGCTTAAGAAATCCAATTACACACCTAAAACTCCAAATAGGGCTACAAGGAGAAAATGAGGATATGTGAAGGAAACCTTTGTGGAGCTCCACCATATAAGGTATTAAGAACCTTGAGACACTCCAATCCCTTCTTCAACAACCCCTACCAATTTAGGACTCTTGAACAATCTCCCAACTCAAGTTGTTTGCAAAACTCTCCTAGGCCTAATAGCGTTAATTAGCTCTCTTTTCGAAAGAAAGTATAAGAAATTCAATACATATTAAAAAAAAACCTATTGTAATACTTTAGGGACATGCCAAAACATCTAAATCCAAGTTCCTATGGTTCTATTCCACCCTTGGTCCAAGTCGTGCCTCAAAAACCCAAAATTGAACAGTAACATTTAGGTGCCTGTCTAGAGGGTTTAGTAAATTCTCCCAACATCTTCTGCCTAATATCCTAAGACACAAATATTTTTAAAATACATCCTCTCTCCCTTCTTTCCACTAAGTTTTATCTTTTTCCCATGGTGGAATCTCTAGGAAAGAGAATTTTCCTTTCAAACCCTAGTTAGGGCTTCCCTTCGACCAACAAGCAATCAAAAATCATTTTCTCCTAACAAATATGACTTGAAGACCTCAAACCACTTGTAAAACCTTTATAAGGAAATTCTTCAACTTTTCCAATGCTTTAGAGTTTCATGTGAATCCATACAATTTTGTACAAGCAGTTTCTCAGGTAGTTTTGATAGGAAAACAATAGATTTTTATTGATTTGATGCAATGACTATAATAGATTCATCTCTTCTGCATTCAAAAAGGTTTTTCAATCTTATTTAAGCCATTAAAAAATAGTTCCAATCAATAAAGTTGGTTGTGAATTTTGAAATTCAAAAGTTGCATTTTTTGCACAAAAGTTGCATTATGCAACATTGACAACTTTTTGCAAAAGTTGTCAAGTGTCTCTAAACTCTACTAAACTTTAATCCTTTACTCTACCTAGGACTCTAAGAAGGTTTTGATCAATAAACAACCATTATTTAACCTTCTAGATTATCTTATCTTATTTCTACCTATAAATTGCCCATAAAATGACTAAGGTAGACAATTAGGTTTTTAACACACCTAATGTCTCCTTGCCTTACAACTTGGACATAATTTTTATCATTGGATTCTATATCCAATTACTACCCTAACCATTTTTCTTGTATCCTTTTGATGTGCTTGCAATGGTAGGTATTGGAAGTACTACTGCACCATACTCCCGGGGTGCACTAATCTCAAGTCCTCCTTAGATAAGCTCCTACAAACTTAGGCCATGTTTTTGGATCTCTTATTCATCCATCCATATAGACTCTTCCTCAAGACATCCCTGCCACTGAACTAATACTTCTTGTATGAATTCTTCCTAGTTTTTTTGATGACCTTGGTGTCCAAGATCTCATCAATTTTTCTTGGCTCATGGGCTAGTATCCCTACAACATCTTCTTCAGGTTATTTAAGTTTCACTTCTAAACCTACATTCACATCACCTTTATATGGGGTTATATCACAAAAATTACATCTAGGAGAGATACCAAGGTTTGAGGGGAACTCTATCTCATAAGCATCCATTCCATGCTTTTTTAATATCTGACAAGGTCCTACTTTCTTTATGATTAGTTTGGTATGCTTTTCTTTTGGTAACCCCTCCTTCTTCAAGTATGCCCAGACCAAGTCCCCAACCTGCAATTGAACATCTCTTATATGTTTTTTTTTATCCTACTTATACTTCCCTACACTCTTCTCAAGTGCCAACTTTACTGAGTCATGAATCTCCTTCATGCTTTTTGCAAACTCCTCTCCATAAGCACTTACTAGAGTGTTGGAAGCCAGTTCCCTAAGTTCTAGAATACCTCTTTGAATATGCCCATACACTATTTGAAAAGGGCTCTTCCATGTGTTCCTGTTGACTAAATCGTTAGTTGCAAACTCTGCTTGTGGTAGGAGTGACTCCCACTTATCTCCATACTACTTTTTCAAGCTTCTAAGTAGATTTCCAAGAGACTTGTTAACCACTTATGTCTACCCATTTGTTTGTGGATGAGGCAGAGCTAAAACTTGAGTTTTTTCCCAATTTCTTCCACAAGGTCCTCCAAAAGTGACCTATAAACTTCACATTTCTATATAATAGTATGGTTAAAGATAAACCATGAATTCTAACAATCTCGTTGAAGAATAAACTTGTAATTGCTGATGCATCATTGGTGCTTTTACAAGGGATGAAGTGGGCCATTTTGCTAAATCTGTTCACTACAACATATATGCTATCATTTTCCTTTTGTGACTTAGACAATCCCATTACAAAGTCCATGCTGCAACTCTTCCAAGGCCTTGTAGGAATAGGCAAAGGTTGGTATAGTCCTACATTAGTGGATGTACCCTTGGCCCTCTAACAAATTTTACATGTTTCCACAATCTTTCTCACTTGAGTCTAACATTATGGCCAATAATAGAACTTTCTCACCTATTCCAAGGTCTTGTCCAATCCAAAATGTCCCCCCATGATACCTGCATGCTTCTCTCTAATGATGTTCTCCCTCATTGAACATTATGGAATGCAAAGTTGATGCCTCTTGAATAATAACCCATATTGAATCAAGTAGTCAGCATATTCAATGTGACATGCCTTAGAGAAGTTAGAGCACACCTTATAGATTTCTTTAAAATTGTTATCATCTTTATACAAGCCTTTCAAAGCATTAATCCCTACACCTTGGAGTTGGATTTCTTGCACAACTAGATTACTCCTACTTAGTGCATCTGCCACTTTATTGGTAACTCCCTTCTTGTGTTTTATTGAAAAGGTGTACGCTTGAATCGATTCTACCCATTTCATGCACTTGTGGCTTAATTTCTCTTGGCTATTCAAGAAACTTAAGGCTTAGTTGCCTATGAAAACAATAAATTCTTTTGTAGTGCCTCCATTTCTTCAATGACTGGACTAAGGCATATAGTTCCAACTCATAAGAGGAGTATTTCCTCTTGGCTTCATTTAGTTTCTCACTAAAAAAGGCTATTAGTTTCCCTTCTTGACTTAAGATAGCCCCTATAGCCAAGTTAGAAGCATCACATTCAATAGTAAAGATTTTCTGAAAATCAGGGAATACTAGGATAGATTTTTCCATTACCTTCTTATTTAGCATTTGGAAGGCCTCCTTTGCATCATTGTTCCACACAAACTTACACTTCTAGCCACCCTTTATAGTCTCAAGGATAGGAGCACACAACTGGTTGAAACCTCTGACGAACCTTCTATAGAAAGAAGCAAGCCCATGAAAGCTTCTAACTTCAGTCATGGTCCTAGGGGAAAACCAACTCAAGATGGCTTCCACCTTCTCAGGATCCATTTCTATGTTTCCTTCTGAGATTAAAAATCCCAAATAAACAAGTTCTCCCTGGATAAAACACACTTGTCCAAGTTTATAAAAAAATTTTCTTCATGTAATCTCTTCAACACCAAGTTAAGATGTTCTAAATGTTCCTCCTTACTCCTACTAAAATTAAAGATGTTATCAAGGTATATTATGACAAACTTTTCAAGAATGGCTTAAGTACCTCATTCATGAGTCTCATGAATGTCCTTGGAGCATTTGACAAGCCAAAAGGCATCACTCTCCATTCATACAAGCCCTCATTGGTTTTAGATGTATTTTTCCATTCATCATCATCCCTAATCCTTATTTGGTGATAGCCACTTTTTAAGTCTATCTTGGAATAGTACCTTGCTCCCCCTAGTTGGTCCAATAGGTCTTATATCCTAGGCATAGGGAACCTATACCTAATAGTGATTCTATTTATTGCTCTAGAATCAATGTGCAATCTCCATGTGCCTTCTTTCTTAGGTTCCAAAAGGGAAAGTACTGCACAAGGACTTGTACAATACCTGTGATGTACTCTAACATTGTTAAGGCATGATAGCAACAAACTAAAGAAGTCAAGAAGTTAATTATAGGGTTTGAGAACCTAAACAAGGGGGATAAAATATTTAAGGGGAAATCCTATTACAAAGAAATTCAAGAATTTAATGAACCATTCCAGTATAATCTAGGGTCCCATGAAGCCCATATGGGAATGATGGAAGCCCTCTATAGTTTATAGGTTTATAAGCAGGACATAGAGAATTATTTCTTCATCTTAGAACGCAATTCACATAAATCTTGAATCCAACAAAATATTCCAGGACTAATCTAGAATAAAAATAATGTGAATTTCAAAAATGAGAGTGATCAAAATATTAAAGTTGAAAAATGAGTTAGCAATTCAGTCACTATTGTAGTAGATGTCAATTCACCCTTCCTGCGAAGACTTTAAAATAGGTTTTGACAATTTGGGAAATTATTCTAGAGCAAGCCCCCATCCATGCAAAAATTGAAGAAATCAAAAGAAACCTTGAAAGTGGACAAGTTATAGAAGAGGTAGATGTGAGTAGGTTAAGTGCCTCTCTAGAAAATAAATACAAAAAATACTTTGACTAGATATTGGTGCCAACAGTGACTAAGAAAAGATAATGAAACTCACCAGAGATCAAACTACATCCCTATGTGAATGATGTTCATTCTGCAAGCTAAAGTCCTAAAAGAAGTAAGAGAAAATAATTAGTTTTATAATCCCATCATAAGTCAATTAGCAAATTTGTGGTAAATTATTTCTTTTACCCAAATACTTATAATTAATGCTAGTTGTCTACAAGAGGAGGTATTAGAAGCATCATTCTTGTTAGATTGTGGTGACAAATTAGGTAAGTATTGTACATACTCCATAATTCCCCAGCTATTTTATGGTCGACATGTTGTAACTAGTTTTAAGCCTAAAGTGGCAAAAATACTTGTATAAAAGGGTTTAGGGTTAGGGATTGTTTCATTGTGGGTGATGTGGAAATTGCTTCTTGTCGTGGTATTGAGTTGTAAGGGATTACAAATTGTAATTAGATTGTAATCATTGGATTGTAATAATATTGGACTTGTTGTTTGTTGGACATAGCCTAGGGATTGGGTGAACCATGTTAAATCTCAGTGTCTTGTGTTCTCTTATGTGCGATCTATTATTTCCTGTTATTGTTTATATTTACATGTATTTGTTATTTCTATTTGTGGTTTTATCCTAACAGTGCTTGCAAACACCTTGTCCTAACCTACTTGTTGTCCATCATCATTTGAAGGAAACAACACATTGTCCATTTCTATCAGACGAGAAATATTGGTCAGCCTTAAATCACAATCTATCCAATGTTGTTATTCAAGTTAAATCCATACATGAGGAGGAGGATGCGGTAGTAGCTCAAAAAATGGTTGATATAATCTTCTTACTATTTCTCAAGGTTAGTTTTTTATGACTTGAATGGGATAATTTCTAATCAAGAATCTCATAGTACATAGCTTAATTGGATAATAAGGTGTAAATAATTTGGCAAATGATTAAGCATAGTACATTGATAGTTTGCACAAATTTCAAAATTAGAGACTAGAGTTTTTGGCTATGTAGATCAAGGACATTTTTAAAAAGATCACAAATAGTACCTTTCTAATTGAGTGGACAAGTAGTGTTGTTATACCTCTTCAAAAGAGGAAAGATAGTAAGAATCCCTAGTCCAAATATTGTACAATTATGGTGAACCCCCTTCTCATATTTAACTCTTTGGTAGTATATTAAAGTATAGAATTAATAGTTGGGCAAAAGAAGAAGAAGAGCAAGGGGACATGTTGGCTTTGGACCAAAACATTTTACCATAGATTATTACATCGCCTAAAGATATTTCATTGAAAAAGATTGTGAGAACCAAGGAGGAGAAGATTTTAAATATTTTATAGACTTTAAGAAAGTTTTTGACATCATTCCTAGGGATATTTTGTAGAATAAATGGAAGAATTGGATGTCCTAAAAGAGTACAAGGTGGTTGTTTATAAGCTATATTAGCAAATCAAAGCCAAAAATAGAACTAAGGAAGGTATATTTGAATGCTTTGGGAGGGAAATTGAAGTCAAATAAGGGTACCATTTATCCTTGTTCACAACACACACCCTATTTTCAACTTGAAAATGGGGACCCCCCTTCTTTTTTTTGCTTTTGAGTCACAAGGACCCGCTCTCCAGAATAGGGCATCTTTTGAGATACCTTGGGGAGTGGGGCTACTATAAGTCAAGTCTAAGAGTCTAGTAAATCTACATCATTCAAGATCTAGCAGCTAAAAAGGGTATTTTTTTCACTAAGTTACCTACTGCGCACTTGCGCACATGCACTAGATTCACTACCCTAATCAAAAAATTTGACAATGTCAAGGTTTACACTTGCACATGTGCACCCTTGGTAGGGTGTACAATTTGTTCTTCCTCCTAAAGTGAACCTATAAATGCAAGGATCCCCCCTTCCCCCCCCCCCCCCCCCCCCCCCCCCATGCATCTGCTCATTTTCACTCGCAACCTCCCAGTCATTACAATGTTGCACCCTCACTGCTTTGCAACTTCAATCCTCCATAGAGATTACACTAAGGTAAAGTATCATCACAAATGTGCACCTTGTGCACCTACATAGGTGTGTAGGGTACATGACCTCTAACATTTCCCCAAATGTGCCAAGTATGGAAATAAACTCCCAATGCACAAATAAGTGGTGCATAGTTGTGCACCTTAGAACACACATGTGTTGGTGAGAAACATGTGCTGAAAGACTAAACACAAGCTTCCCATAGCTAATCATGGGCCCATTAGCACACCCTACACATGTATGCAAAGTGTGCTAGTGTGCACCTTGCATTTTTATATGTTTTTTATCCAATTTATCAATTTTTTGCCATTTTTTGCTAGTTGTTAAGCATCTTTGGGCCCCTAGGTAGTAGTATAATGATGTTTGACATTTTGTGCAAGTTATAACGGCATCTTCATCTTCCATATCTACAAAGATCGCACCTAAATTGGTGGCCTTCAAGTTTTAGGGTATACCGAAGAAGTTCATATTCATAGACTTATACTTTGAGATTCAAGATACAAAACTTAGACACATAGATTAGATTGCATTCCTTATGTTGTGCAATAAGCCATATGAGAGATCAAAGATGATATCATTACTTATTTTTAGTAGTTTGGTGAATGTGGCATGCACCCAGTATCAATGCAATCTTTAGATTTGATTATGACATTGGCTCAACACTACATGCTCAATGAGAAGGTGGTTAAAAGTGTAACTAGAGAGATTGCCTTGGACATATGGCCAAACAATATCGAGAAGGTATTCCACCTACCTATCATCACTTAATATCATAAGATTACATATGACATAATGAATAGATGGTACAGAGAGAATGAGTGAGCAACAATTGACCCAGTGCAAGATAAATTCTTGATCAATGAGACCCCAAGAAATAGGAAAGAATGAAAGGTGGACATGACTCAAAGGTACATGATTGATGATACTGGCTACAACATCACTCTTCTGAGTGGAGTAATGGGGCTTTATGTAGCAAGTCATTTGGAGACTTGGATGGTACACTTCATAGTGACAATCAGAAGGAGGGGCCTTGAGGTTGACTGGGGAACTATCATCAGTTGTTCTCTAGATGAGAAAATAACTTTAGTGCAAATAGGCCCATAGTTCTATATAAAATCATATGTAGTCTACTTACTAATAGCCAAGGTAACAAACTATCTAAGTCTAGTGAGGAGGGGAAACATACAAGAATCTAATGCATGGCCATACATTGTGTACTCATAGTTGGTACAAAAGAAGCTCCTAGATAAGAGCCTAAAATATAGATTACTAAATGATGCCTTTATCTTTTCCATAATCTAGTCTATTGAAGGTGATTACAAGAAGAGGCTATTAGTAGACATTATAGCTAGAGTGATGCAAGTGGATGGATACTTTATCCAATACCACACATTCACATATGTTTGAGTACCTGACACTCTCTATAAGAATCTACCTAAGGGAAGAATTCACCCAAGACCAAGGAACTCAAAACACAAGCACAAATTAGACTAGAGTATGATCAAAATAATTGTATAGTATTCAATTCAATGTCCAAGTACACTAGGAGTGCTTGTATATAAAGGCCTCTGAGATGCATCTAGAATGCCTCGAAATCAACATCATGATAAGTCATACAACCAGGCACATGTCCACTAGATATGGGTTATCCTCCATTAAGCACGAAAGTAAGTACGATGATGACAGGATAAGCCTACAATGGTGTGACACACAAATCAGTGTTGTAGACAACATGTGCTAAATTAGGAGTGCAAATAATTGTGTTGTCTATATGACAACTCAATGAATGAGGCAAACTCCAGTGTTCTAGACACCATGTGCATAATTAGAGTTGCATACTTCTGTGTTGTCAACATGACAACTCAAAAAGGTGTGCACACTCCTAAGTGTCTCATGAAATAAAATAATAAAATAATGCACTAACCGAAGTAAACCTAAGTAAAGTGTAAATAGTAAATATCTATTTATACCAACAACCCCCCTAAAGTGAAACTTAGGGGAATGCACTTAAGCTCACAAATGCATGATGGGTCCTAGCTATGAGGCCATGTTAGGTACCCATGTACAAAAGCAATGCTATAGAATGATGCAATGTGATCTCTCATAAAGTGGAGAAAAAGGGAAAACCTCATGGGAAAAACCCTCCTCCAAAAAGAGAGATGAGTACAATAAAGAAATGAGAGAGAATAAGACCTTAGATGAGGAAAAAATCCCTCCTAGAAAAATAAAAAGAAGAGATAAGTCGAGGGACTCCTCTTTCTACAACATCCTGCACCCCCAAGAGATCTCACAGATGAGTATACTTGACCTCAATGAAGGGTTTGGTGAAGATATCAATGACCTACTCTGTTGTAGGACAATATTGTAGTGCAATGATCTGCTCATGTATAAGCTCTTTGATGTAGTGCATATGAACCTCAATGTGCTTAGTCCACTGATGTTGAATTGGATGCTTAGAGATCTCAATGGCACTCTGATTATCACAACAAATAATTGTAGGCTTAGGTAGATCAAATCAAAAATCCTCTAGGATGTGTTGTAATTGAAGAGCCTCTGTAGTTGCATTGATAACTCCTCGATACTCAGCCTCTATGGAAGAAAGAGAAACATTATTTTTCTTCTTACTTTGCCAATAAATAGGGCCAGAACCAAGGTGAAATATATAACTTGAAGTGGACTTGTGACAATCTAAGTCCCCTGCATAGTTTGAGTCTGTATTTCCAACCAATTGAATTCATATACCTACTTCATAGTGTATCCCATGTGTATATGTACCCTTTATGTAGTGAAAAATGTGCTTGGCATCTTTCCAATGAAGCTCATGTGGTTCTTGCATAAAGCATGAAACATACCAACTGCAAAAGCAATATCAAGGCATGTATGTGCCAAGTAGATAAGGCTCCCAACTAACTATTTATATAATGTAGCATCAACAAGTGGAGTTGTGCACTTAGTCTCTAGCTTGACACCTGATAAAAAGGGAGTAGGAGTAGGCTTGCAGTCACTCATGTGAAACCAAGAAAGCAAGTCAAGAGCATACTTGGGTTGTGAAAGTGATATCCCTACTGAAGACTATGTGATCTCAATGCCAAGGAAGTAATGTAGCAAACCCAAGTTTGTTATAGCAAATCTGTCCTGTAGAGAGGTCTTGACACTAGCAATGATGGATGTAGTGCTCCCTGTAATGATCAAGTCATCAACATAAACCACTAATATCAAGTGAGATTCATCTTCTGCAGAATGTATACATTCAAATCAGAGTGACATCTGGTAAAACCTACTGAGAGGAGGAAGGAATCCATTTTGGCATACCAAGCCCAAGAAGTCTACTTAAGACCATAAATAGACTTCTTTAATCTACAAATCATAGTCAAATCCTATACGAACCCCTGTCGCTACTCCATATAAATTTCCTCATGAAGATCACCGTTCAAAAAAGCACTCTTAACATCCATCTAGTATACAACCCAACCATGAGCTACAACAATTGCTAGTGTCAGGTGAATGGAGTTCATCTTGGCAACTGGTGCAAAAGCCTACATATAGTCAATACCTAGAACCTGCAAGAAACCTTTGGCAACTAGTCTAGCCTTATGTTTATCCACACTTCCATCCACTGAAAATTTGGTTCGATAGTGTTGTCCTGCATTTTGTCACCAAAAATTGTAGGTAATAGTATGAAACTTTTTCAAATTAATTTTTCATTTCTCTAAGTTTATTTCATTATTTAATTGGTTAGTATTGATCAACCAATCAATACCAATTGATACAATAAATTTTTTTATTGAAGGCCTTCGTCAAGTCTATTTTATTTTGCTTTTTGTCGAGCCTTTGCTTGATTTTTGAAGCCTTCAAAGTCCATTTTTTGCTTTTGAGTTTGTGTTTGTTTGTTTTTAGGCCTTTGGTTTTTCTCATGTCATGCCTTTCATTTTCCCCTTCGATTCGGTCTAACCTAGAGGTCAATCGGAATTGTCAGTCAAGAGATATGGTCATTTTAGAGCCTCAAAAGTGGACATTTTAGGTGCAACAGCACGAATTTAAAAAAAATGATGTTATATTTTCATTTTGACATTCACTTTTTGAAAATATAACATTTTATTCACATTTTGTGATGTTTTAAAGTTACTTTTCATTTAAATTTATAACTTAAAGTGACTAGAGTGCACTTTATGTTATAATTTTAAGTTGAGTTACTTTTTAGTTTTTCACTTAAAGTGACTATAGAACTATATAGTTACTTTTTAAATTTTTGATTTTTAAATCAAATACTTATATAAATATCACTTTAACTTAATGTTTATGACTTATATTGATTAATATAATGCATAAATATTATTTTTGACCTATATTGTTGACATTTTTATAAAAATGAGTGAAATGCATAACTTAAAAGCCTAAAAGTGGACATTTTATGTGCATATGCATGTAAAAAACTATAAAAAGTGGAAACTTTTCATGCTAATGCATATGAAAACTCATTTTGAGGACTTTTTTCAAGTCATTACATCAAAAGCTTGTAAAAGTGGACCTTTTTTATGCAATGACATGAAAATTTGAGTTTTCATGCTTGTGCATGAAGAAGGTGAGATATGTTTATAAAATATGTAAGTGAATCCAAAAAGTGAGATTTTGGAGACTCGCACATTTTAAAATATCTAATGGGCTTCACAAAGTGAGATTATATCTCAAGAAATATTTTAAAACATGCATTGGACTCAAAAAGGTCCTATTTTTCCTTCCTACATGTTTTAAAATATGTAATGAACATAAAAATGTCCTATTATGTGAAGAAAACAAGTTCTTGCTCCAAAAACCTCATATTTTGATCATAACTTTTGATTTTCTCTATGGATTTGAATGAGATCAGTTGCATTCATCATATTTTAGAGAGGTGATCATTTTGCCCTCATAAAAAATCAAGTTATTGCATCCAAAAATGTGTTTGAAACTCTTAATCTAGGGCACATTTTTTGCATAAAACTCCATAAATCTGCCAAGTTTGATCATGCTTTCGCATGAGATCAAGTCATTTTTACCTCATTAGGTGATTACATTGGTTGAGGATCATTATTTTGGTGTTAAATCATCAAAATGTTTTACTTTGAAGATCACGTTTTTTACTTGTTTTGGCAAAAAAGGCTCAAGAACATGCAATCTTTAAAACGTTGCAAGG
Source organism: Cupressus sempervirens (assembly GCA_028749045.1). NCBI lineage: Eukaryota > Viridiplantae > Streptophyta > Pinopsida > Cupressales > Cupressaceae > Cupressus > Cupressus sempervirens. The sequence goes on from CM053789.1 coordinate 211,937,667, forward strand.
AGGAGCTAATCTAGGGCACGTTTTGGCATTTGCTAAATAATCTCCTTGTTTGCTGCCCTTCATCATTCGGATTTTGGAGATTTGAAAAGTTTTCATCATTTTTTGAAGAAAAAATCAAACAAAGAGCATCTTTTCCTTCATTTTTGGCACATATTCATCGTGTAAGTGGACCTCTTCTTTCTTACATTTTAATTCATTATTATCCTTGCTAATTTTATGCATGAAATCATTGAATGGATGCCATTTTGTGAAAATATTTGCCTTAGAATGTGCATTTTTCCTTTAAAATGTGAATTTCTCCTTCATTTTGATTTTTTTGGTTCTTCCCCAAGTTCCAAATTCGAATTTCATCTTTGCAGTGCATTGCATCTTGGCATGTTTTGAGTTCTTTTCAAAGGTATGTTTTTCTTTTGTTTTGGTTTTGTGTGCTTGTTGCCAATTTTTCTCCATTTTGGAGAAGTTGCAAGTTTTTTTTCAAAAACTTGTTTTTCCTTCACTACATGTGAAAGTGTTATCATTTTTCATATTCCATTTCCATGTCATTACATCTCATATTTTATCCAACAAATTCGATTACATATTTTTCACTTCATTCGCCATCCGCACATGCATGTAATCCCATTTTTCACTTATGTTTTCACCCATCTCACCTTTCGCTTTCATTCACACGACACAATTACATGAAATGTCTTACATGTAATTGCATCTAAAAGGTCCAATTTTGACTAAAAGTCCCTTTTTGAAAAGTCAAAAAGATGTCATTTTCTCCTCTTCATATGCATTCACATCTCCATGAGCAAATACATGTTTATGTATCTTTCCATGCTTTTCATCTTAGCCTTCATTTGCATATGCATGTAAAGCGTATCTTTCACTCACACTTGCATCTCATTTCACCCTCCACCTTCCGTTACATGTTGCATTTACATGTAATCCATTTTTTGTGCAGTGACATCTTGAAAGCCCAAGTCACTTTTTGAAAATTGATAATCTCCATTTACACACGTTCCCATGCGCCAAGCACTTTACTTCAAAAAAAAAGGGAGTTAAAGGTGCTGATGGAAAGTTGTTTCGAGTGTACATCCGAACATCATCAAGAAGGTTTTCAAAGTGTCAAAGACTCCAGTTTGTGTTGATCTACAAAGGAGAATTCACAACAACTTGAGCGAGAAAAGATGGATCACATCAAGTTTCCACATGATAATGGACAATTCATCAAAGAGAGCTAGAGGTTGTCAAAAGATGCAACACTATGGTTATGCAGCAGTACAAGGTACATGAACTCCCAATCCTATTATCATCTGGGATTGCATTGTCAAGTACAAGGCCCTTCAGAATTGTTCTTTTCTCTTTCATCTTCTTTCTTCTTCTTTCATGTTTGTAGTTAGAGAAGATGCATTACATGAAAAAGTGTAATACATGTAATGTGAGTTACATGTATGTAAAACGATGTAATGTGAGTTGCATGTGCAGTTGCATGTAACCCTTTATTTTCTCTTGTAGTTAGACTTGGTCAAAGTTGGTTGAGTTGCTCCCACTTTTTCCTCCCCCTTTTTCTCAATTTCTTTGCCTATATAAAGGAGTGCCCCCTCATTGTAAAAATTATCTTTTGTTGTATGCAAGAAAGCTTTGCCATATTTGTGCAAGCATAACTTTGATTGTGTAGTATGAATTTGGGAGAAAAGTGAATAAAAGAAGCAATTGGATTCGAAGCTTTGACTGGAAGCAATTGTGATAGAACAAATTAGAAGCTTTGACTATAATTTGTGTCTATTGTCTTGATTCATGTTATTATTGTGTGTTCAATAAAAGCGCATAGAGAGTTAAGAAACAATTGAAGCCTGAGCTTTGACCAGGAACAATTGTGAAAATCCATAGCTAGAAGTTTTGTCTATGGCTTGTATTTTCATCTTAATTCGCAAAATAGTTAGATTGTTGTTAATTTTAGGAGTCTTTGTGCCGTAATTGTAAACATTTTACCACATAGAAGTACAATAGGACTTAGAGCCAAACTGGTGCGTTTTGGCTACCCTTTGAGTTAGTTAAAATTTATCAGTATCACTATTTCCAGCTTGTGATAGAAGTGTAATTAGAGATTCACCTTGCCCATTATTTGCCTTAAAAATAAGTGGATCCTTTCTTGAAAGTTAAGAAGAAAGGATAATAGTAACACCCAATTTATAAATCTCTCAATTTCTTGCTTACCTTGAGTTGATCCAAGGAACAGTGAGAAGGGGGAGCCTTCCCTTTAAGGTAGGAGAGACTCTGTCTCACATGTTATGGCTAGTCATCCTATTTTGTGACTGAATTTTTACCCAAAATTGTCGGTTGCAAAATATCCACCCAACAGATAGATCCACTTACATCAAACCACTTTTCTTCCCTTAGGAAGGGGAACTAAGTCCCAATTGTTGTTTTTCATCAAAGAATTATATTATTCCTCCATAACCTTGTCCCATTCTAGAATCCTTGATGCTTCCTTAAATGACTATGGATCTGAAGCAATGGCTATATATGCATGTGGAAATAACTTATGTTGTGACCTCATCCTCCAAGTGTCTGAAGGATTCCCCACCAATGAACCTGTTGCATCAAGGGTTTGTTGTGCCCAATGAGGTTTAGTGGAAGAAGAAGAAGGAATGGCCTAAATTATTTATTGACCCTATGAAGGTGGTGTCCTACAAGTCAAAGTTGGAGGAATCTCATCTTTTGAGTCATTGTCATCACTATGATCACTTTCCATGAAGGAGGAAGAAGGAGGAGTTGAAGAAGCCAAGCTTGGACATGTTTCTTCAAAGTGAACACTCCTCTCATAAAATATTTCATGAGTCTCTGGATCCATTAGTTTGTATGCCTTGAGATGGTCAGGATATCCAACAAATATGCATGGTTTGCTTTGTGGTTCTAATGCCTTTCACTTTTGTGGAGGTATCCTTGCCCATGCTAGACAACCAAAAACATTGAAGTGCTTAACACTTGGTTTTCTACCACATCAAGCCTCAAAACGTGTTATTCCATCTAAGGCCTTATGCAAACTTATGTTTTGGATGTAGTTGGTGCAACACATAGCTTCAGCCTAAAACACTTGATCTAGAGACTTGTGTTGAAGCATACAAGTAGTCATTTCCTTAAGGGTTCTATTCTTTCTTTCAACTACACCATTCTGTTGTGGTGTGTATGCAACTAAATGTTGAAGATCTATACCCTTATGTGTGCAAAAGTCTATAAGCCTAGAGGTGACATATTCTCTACCGTTATCTATTCTTAGGATCTTGATGGCTTTCCCTAATTTTTTCTCAACTTGAGCTTTGAAGGTGATAAAGTTATCAAATACTTCACTCTTATGAGCTAGGGAAAAGACCCAACTGTACCTTGAAAAGTCATCAATAAATGTGAGAACATAACAGGCCTTACCAAAGGATGGTACTGGAAATGAGCTAGCTACACCACTATGAACCAATTCTAGAATAGCAATTGCCTTCCAAGACTTCCCCTTGTCATATTTCTCTTCAAGATGCTTGTCTCCTTCACAACCTAGACATACACCCTCTGAAAACTTGACTTGAGGTAGACCAATGACGATTTCCTCACTGTTGAGTTGTTGAAGGTAGTGATAATTAAGATGTCCAAATCTCTCGTGCCATAGTTTACTTTACGTGTTTGAATGAGTCAAAAAAGCAAGAGAAGTGGACTTAGGCACAAAATATGAGAAAGAATAGAGTCTTGTCTCATGATTTACCTTTCCAACCACCACCATAGAATCATCTTTGAGATTTTTCACCACAACTATATCAAAGAGGAACTCTATTTTGTTGCCACATCCTTAGTGAGTTATTTGATAGATGGAGAGAAGGTTGGTGCTAAGGTTAGGAACATGTAGTACATCCTTGAAGATGCCATTTTCCAACTCAAAATTTCCTTTACCTTCTATTTCCACTTGAGTATCATTGCCCACATAGATGTAAGGTACATTTGATGGTTTAAAAGAGGAAAATTGCTCCCTTGAAGCACCCATATGATGTGTTGCTTCATAATCAAGAAACCATTCCTCAACATTATTTGTACTAGCTACCAAAGCTTGTCCCTTACCCTTTGAAGTATATGAAGATCCCTTATCCTTATATGCATTTAGTACATCAATTTTGTGTTTCTTCATTATGTTGACCAAATAATCAATCTATTTATCCTTGCACTCATGTTCATCATGACCATTCCTCTTACAATAGGAGCAATTTTTCTTCTCCCTTTTGTTGGAATTGTTCCCCTTTTGATTTTTTTGGAAGAAGACTTTCCTTGTTGTGAAGAAGACTGTTGAGTGAAAGAAGATTGACTTGAGGAAGATTGTTGTTTTGAGGAGGACTATTGTGTGTCATCTTGTGTTTTAGCCTTCCACTACTTCTGCTTCTTATTGGAGTTTTTACCACTTGAATTACCTACATTTTCTACCAAGGCTTTTGTCTTGGAAGACTTGAGAATTCCCATACCCGCTAGATTATCATGTTCTAAGATCAACATTTCTAAGAATTTCTTGAATGAAGGCTTAACATAGGCACTGCCCATTGTTAATTTGTGTGTATTAAAGCTAGAAACAAAAGGAGCATATTCAGGTGGAAGATGAGTCATGATGTGTTTGATCATCTTTCCATCCTTGATGGGTTCACCAAAATCCTTAAGTTGTACCCTATACATTTCTACTTGGGTGAGATAGTCTTTGATGGTGTCAAAATTTGTAGGATCCAACTTATGAAGTTTTTCCTCTATAGTGTAAGCCATGTCTTCATCTACTGTCTCATACAAAGCTCCAAGTTTAGCCCAAACCTCTATTGGATCAGTAAGCTTCCTAATGTGAAATTTGACAGGATCAGAGATGTTTTTCAACAAAGTTCCTAGGGCCATCTCTTGTTTGGATTCCCAGTCTTCTTTCTGAGCTTCATTAGCATTAGCAAGAGGTTTCTTTGCTGCACCAGTGACATAATGCAATAAACCTTTTTCTACCAATGGTTCCTTAATGTTTTCTTTCCAAGTAGCATAACTATGTGGAGTTAACTTTTAAAAAAAACCCATAATGCAAGAACACAAGATCAAGGAGACATAGTACATAGTACACACCCCCCCTTTTCACTCAATCAAAAAATCCTTCCCCCCAAATGAATGATTTTGGCACTTTATATATAGTGCATTTACAATGGGCCACTTGTCCAAATGGACAAAGTGCACTTTCTAATTTTTCTGATTACAACCTCTATATAGAGTACAAATTTGGACCTTTACAATGTAGCTCAACAATACAACAATTGTGAAGCAATATAATGCAAAATAGGACCTATTTCTGAAAGTGATACTTTTGTCCACACAAGACTAAAATATTACTATAGATCTGAAAACTAGATGAAAAAATATACACATTCAAAAAAAATAGAACCTAAAAAGGAGTCCAAATGAGCCCGTATGATGCGTTTGAAGTTGCAAGATGCTAGATTAGATAGGTACAGTCGCTAAAAATGCTAATTCTAACAAATCCATGCACCGAAACTAGAAAATAGCTACACCACTAAAAAGTTCAAGAAATTTTAACCAAAATCAAAAAAATTGCACCTAATTTGGAGTCCAGATGATCGAGTTATGGTCATTTGAAGTCAGGCTGCCAAATCAAAATTGCATCTGAAGAGGGGTCTAGAGAGGAAAACTTTGTGTTAAATTTGGAAATCAAATAGCCATCCCCAAAGTTCAAAAAGGCCCTAGAATGATGGTTAGATGGCTGTCAAATTTAGGCTCATACTTTGTTGATGTTAGTGAAAATGACAGGCATGTGATGATGTCACCCTACACATCTGCTAACATCAATTGTATTGTCTGTGCAGACGTGTACAAAAAAATTTGATGTGTACTATTGGCATGTCCTATGGAGTTTGGTGTGGATAGCTTGCATGGCATGTTGACATATGCGGTCTAATGGGTTGATGTGTCTGCCAGCGGTTGTGGTGACGTAGAGCTATACTTGACATGTGTTTGTGTTTGATTTGGCTGCATGGCAGACTGGGTCTACGTTGTTGCTAACAGGGACTTTGCATCTTTAGCCACATGGCAAAATGGGTAGGCACTACATGTATCTATGGGTTGGCAAACTTATGTTCTGTAGATTGTGTAGCAAACATGAGTTGTAGTGTTTATTCCTTGTGCCTGAGATTTTTAAATGCAACGTCACCAGATTATTGATTTGCAGTGCCAGTTTCTTTGCAGGTGGTTAGAAGTTTTTAAAAATGGCAGGGATCTCACAAAATTAGTCCCACATTTACCAATTCAATGCTGACAATATGATATAAAAGTTGATGCCTGCAGTGAGAATGTAAACAGTGAACTCACTCTTAGTTGTGACCACCGGTTGTTAGCTTGGCCACTCACCGTGGGTGTATAATGCTCGATCGTCGGTGGAATATTTGAACTGCCAAGAATATGAATAGCCCATTGTGTATTGCTTGGAATGCTTGTGAAATAAAATAAAGAATATTCTATGAAATATTCTTAGCATAAGGCTAGGGTGTGATTGCCTAGTGCTTGTGCTAAAAAAAAATTCTCTATCTGGATGCCCAAATCAAAAAAATAATTCTAAAAAAGCAAAAAATTAAACTAATTCAAAAATTAATTTAACAGATCAAATAAAGACCATACCCAACTTGCAAATCGTGTCTTCGATTTTCGATTTGCAAAACAATTTTGCCTCCCAATCGACTATGGCCTAAAATAGGCAAATTTATAGTCAATCTTCACTGAATTGTTACTTTGGATGCAATGGTGAGGTTTGCTTTGGCTCTAAACGCTCCCAATTGTAGCTGATGCTCTAAATCTGAATCGAGTCCCTTTGAGAGATGAAACAATGAGGCCTCTAATGGCTATGTGACAAGTATTTCCCTCAACTCTAATACCATGTAAGAATCTACCTTAGGGTAGAATTCACCCAAGACCAAGGAACTCAAAATACAAGCACAAATTAGACTAGAGTATGATTAGAATAACTATATAGTATTCATTTCAATGTCCAAGTACACTAGGAGAGCCTGTATATAAAGGCCTCTCAGATGCATCTAGAATGCCTCAAAATCAGCATCATGATAAGTTATACAACCAGGCACATGTCCACCAGATATGGTTTATCCTCCATTAAGCATGAAAGTAAGTGCAATGATGAGAGGATAAGCCTACAATGGTTTGACACACAAATCAATGTTTTAGACAACATGTGCTAAATTAGGAGTGTGAATAACTGTGTTGTCTACATAACAACTCAATGACTGATGCAAACTCCAGTGTTGTAGACACCATGTGCATAATTAGAGTTGTGTACTTTTGTGTTGTCAACATGACAACTCAAAAAGGTGCACAAACTCTGAAGTGTCTCATGAAATAAAATAATAAAATAATGCACTAACCTAAGTAAAGTAAAGTGTAAATAGTAAATATCTATTTATACCAACACTCTCTAATGCCCCAAGAAGCTACCACATTATCCATTAGATAGACTTATACTTTTGGAGATTGTTAGGCAATTAGCTTCTACATATGAGAGAGTTTAGAAGATTCATAGGAAGACATGGGTGTGGGTAATCACCATTGGGCCCCATGAAGTGAAGTAAAAGCAATACATTGCCACCTATGTAGTAGAATGGGGGAAGTCTCCTCTAGAGGATTACCCAGTGCCCCACCCAAAATTTGACAACATTGGTATGATCTAACAAGTTATAGGAAAGGATTTCATACCGTTGTTGAAGATCACTAGTTGAATTGTGTAGATTACTACAAAATTTGAATAAGGAACTATTGTAGGATGAGTTCATCACTAGAAAAGAAGGCACTGAACCTGCATATATCTCTCAAGGTATGGAACAAGGATAGGTTGAATGTCTTAGATCCCCTCTACAATAGATATAAGATCTTTGAAGGTCCCATTATGAATGCAAAGGTGAGTAGAGAGGAGAACAATGATATACATCATTGGGCTAAATATTTCGTTGAGATGACAAAGTAATGGGTAAAGAAAAATCATCACTTGGATGCAGTACCTAGTTTTCCAAGTTTGAAGACACTTGCTAGACCAAAAATGGGAAAAGGGACCAAAGTCATTGTCCCCACCTACTAGGAGAAGTTCTTGATCATGCTTGAGGTTGTGTACAGATATGCAAGGGATGTGGCATACATCCAAAAGGACAATAAGTTAAAGGGAATGAAGAAGAGGAAGTCTGTTGAGGGAGAAGAAGAACAAATTAAAGAGCCTCTTTCTTGGACTAAAGCCTCCTTATCAATCCCAAAACAAAGAAGAATAGAGATAGTGGTAGTATGGGTAAAGAGGAGGAAATTGAAGAAGAAAAGTATTGCTTCACCTCATATTCCTAAAACCATCCCAGAGATTGAGGAAGAAGAACAAGAAGAGGATGAGATCGATAATCACCATCTTAATAGGAGGACACATTCAGCCTAGGCCATTGAAGAAGAGAGGAGGAGAAGCACAACACAATTGCCCCCAACAACTTGAGACTAACCCATAAAAATTGAAGAAGAGTCTATTGATCAAGAGTATGAAGAATGGACTAAGTCAACACTAAGAGAGGGGTCATATGTGTTTGATCTCTCAAATTTTGATTGGGTGCTCATTGGGGACATCTAGAGGAAGAAGAGATAAGGGATACACCATGTTAGGAGCCATTAGGTGATTACTATAATACAATACCTCCTCTCCCACAAGGTCCAATTGGCATACCTCCCCCACCTCCAAGAAAGCCAAAAACATCTCCTCTGCCTCCACTAGATCAGGAAATAATGTCACTACTCCCTCTCCTACCAAAAGAGAATTAAATTTAGAATATTGTTAAGTGGGGGACACATGCAATTCATACAGAGGAAGCCTTGGTAGAGGGTCAGATAGTTGGAATAGAAGATCAATCTCCCTTGATGGTGCAACCATCTTCCTTCATTCCTATTACAATAATGATCACCTTAGGTGTGGAATAACTAAGGGTAGAGGAGACCCCAAAGAGCACAGATAGGGAAAAGGGATTATTAGTTATGACAAATTTTTTGTCTAGTTGATATGTGTCTTTAACAGGTACTACTCTGACATGATTGACACAGGTGATGGAGACCCAACAAAGAGGATATATACAAACCTCGAAGGAAGGATTATTAGTTTTGATAGAATTTGTGCGAACTGCAATGTTGTCATGCCCAAAATACAAGGGCATAAAATTCACCAATTTTTTATTTTAAAGATCCACTAAGTTGATATGTTTGGTTTCATAAGTTAAATTGTAGGTACATTGAAGACAAATATGAGTTCTCTTAATGATGTCCTGACATCCTAATTAAGTTTATAATCATGAGTAGGAATAGATCGATAAATTTAAACTTTCATTATTAAATCGATCAATTAAATTAAACATTCCAATTTCATTTAATCCAAAGATCTAACACATTGTCACTTTTATTTACTTTTAAAATATTAATGAATAATACATTTAAATCATTCAGATAACAATATAAATAAATACAAATCTAATTATCTTAAAATTAAATAAACTTACTAACATAACTTTATAACCCTTCACAACAACTTAATATCAACTTTACACTTATTACTATGATATTCTATTACTAATTTCAAACTACTTAGAATAAAGTACACTAACTATCTAACTTTAAAATATACTAATTTTCAGTACTTAACAAATAAAAATAAAAATCTAACTACACTTAACAAAATCTAAAATAACATATACTAACTACATCACCTTTTTCCCTTAACATTCACTAGTCTCACATTATCTACTAACTTAACTTATTAAATTTTATAAATTAAATAAAACACTAAACTATACTAATATAAAAATATTTAAAATCAAACTAACTAAACAACACATATACCAAATTTTACTAACTAAATAATAAACAAAAACTAACATCTAACATTAATTATAATAATTTAAAATTACTAAAATAAAATAATACTAAATTTAACTTACACTACAAACTAACTTACTAATACTAATCCTAAATTAACATACTAACAACAACTTTATTAATACTAACTTAATAAAACAAAAATAATAACTAACATCCTGAAACATACCCCTTTACTAACCTAACTTCACTACAACCCTTAACACACCCCCCCTCAAACCTAGCGCCCATAAATCCTTTTCCCCCCACATGGGCACAAGGTCCCAAGCCTGTGCCATGCTGACCAATATTTTTATAAAAAATGCAGCCCAAGCATATTGCATGGAGAAGGTACGCCTGGCCTAGGAAAAAGGCAAGAATAAAGAGGAGTTTGAAACTTTAAACCAACCTGCACATAATAAAATCTGCCCCCTTAATCCCAATGACAAGCCAAATTTTGGGGCATGTGCGGTACTTTTAGTTAGCCAAGAAAGCTCTCAATTCAACTAAAATGGAGGGAGTGAGATAGGAGTTTTAATGTGCATAAAGTTTGTTTGGTAAGAATAGGATAGAACAAGGAGTCATGTCATAAAGTAAAGTAGTTAGGGTCCTAGGATATTTAAGATATTAAATATATTTCTTTCTTTACTTAATTTATTTTTGAATTTAAATTTTAAAAAGAGTATCTATAGGGAATATTCCCTGTCAACACAAGGGGATTATAATTTTTTCCCCATACAAACTCCAGAGATTTTTTACTCTTAGGGGGTATTTTTTTTGCCAAGTTCATAATTTTCTAAGTGTTAATTTTTTTAATGCAATTTATTTTTATAACAAGGAGGTTTATATTTTTCTTTCTAATTGGATTTACCAAATACTTAGTTTAACAAAGGGGTTGTATTTTTTTTTAAAGAGTGAAATAGGATTAAATGCAATACATGAATATTCAAGTTGAAGTATTCTAACTTCCTAATACTCACAAAAATAACTAAATGAGATACTAATCAAACAATGAATCTTCTTTAACATATTTTGATTTTTAAATGCAAAATTATACATCATCATTTATATCAAATTAATCCAATCAAATGAATATGATTACGAAACATAGGAATGCCGCAGAAAGAGTAAAATATCATTACGTCTAATTTTTAAGAAACATATGTAAAATCTAAAAACAAACTAGAAGACTCATTTGCAAGAATGATACTCCATTTTTTTATTGAACATCCTGATTCAAAGGCTCCACCGAGAAAGAACTAGGAAGAAAACCCGACATCATTTCCATTTCCACTATAAGTTAAACTAACATTTTTACACAAGATTTCAATCCTAAGGATAAATCTTCCAGCATAACTAAAATCCATTAACAATTTTCAATTTTCTTCTTGGCTCTTAACAAGGGATCCATTAAGAATTCTTCAATACATCACGGTGATCATGGAGAGAATGAAAATTGACCGAGAGACAACCAATCATAACATGAAGACAAAATCAAACATTCACTCTCATTCCAAGTTTGCACAAAAGGTTTGACTTTGAACTAGAATAGGGAGAAGGTGAATTTTTTCAACAGGAGACGTCAGACACAACACCATAACAAGTGCCCTTTCAAGGCTATAAACTCAAGAACTTTCGTTCTTCCATTCTTACATTCCAAAACTCAAAACGTGGTTTGTGTTGATAGGTAGGGGCCCATAACACCCTACTCTCTCTCCCTCTTCTCATCCTGAGAAGAGACTCTACACTATCGGAGTCCAACTATAGACCTCCTCCCATACATGGCCACTTCTACCCTATTTAAGGGTGAGTAATGCCAATACAACTCATACAATCCCTTCAAAAATTAAAGGAAAATTCAAAGGAAAACCATTCAAGAAACAAACCCATTTCAATCCCTCCCAAACATACTCAACACACACATGAACATACAAATGCAAACACAATAACTTAAGCATGAACAAAACATGAAAAACATAAGCTGAGGGAATTCCTACCTTCACAATAAGTTATGGAAAGTGAAAAAAATTGAGATGAGCTTGCTTTTCTCTCCTTCTCCTTCAATCCTAAATTGCTCTCTAAGACTAGAGGTTGGGTGAACAATCAAACCCTCTCAAATTTTCCTCTAAAAAAGATCCTAAACTCAACCATTTCTAAAAGGTAATAACTTCCCCACTTGCCTAATAGTTCTAGAGTCTTCTAACTCAACTAGACATAAGGCTAACCTCAAGGTGGAGTTAAAGTTACCCAACTCATGATGAAAATATTCAATTTTCGCAATAAAGCAAAAATGGAGTTTTTGAGTGACCATAAAAGTCATCAAAAGGGGCTAGGGGGATGGAAAATGCCCCCAACCCATACCCATACCCCTTAGGCATTTATTTTTCATGATTTAGGCCTCCAAGACTAATTAGGGACCTATCAAAAGCTACGAAATTTTAAGACTTCTAGCAACCTTCAAAAATGTAGATTTAACACTAATTCAAATTAGGGGTAATTAATCTTGATTACTAATTGATTAGTAAAAAGGTCACTAACCTAGACCGACTTAGATCTTTTAGGTTACCCGGTTAATCCTAACTATCATGTTGAGATGCATATACAATTCATGAGTGTCAAGCGACACTAAAAATCATTGATACAAAACATTAACACTTAATGATTACAAAATGATACATTCATTCAATCCACAACACAAATAAAATATGAACAACAGGGTTTGCATCTTTCATCAAATTTAACCCTGGTTTCCACAAATGGTACATAGGGTTCAGTTCTATTTCTCCATTAAATTTTTTGGCTAAAATATCTTGCACACTCACTACACACATCAGTAGCTCAAGAAAATCTCATGCATGTATATAACTTATTAGGGAAATCTCATAAATTAAAACATGAATCTTTCATGTAACTAACTGTTTAATTAATTTATACTCACATTTAATCATCAAAAATCACATAATCAATATAACATAAATTATTCATTAATTCAGATTAAAATACTAGAATAATCATCATTAGGCATGCATATACCTAGACATCATAACATCACCAATAGGGCATACTGAACCATTTGAATTGCATATAACCCAATCATCAAGGTACCATAATCAAAGTCATCATCATTGGGTGAAAACACCTCGTATCATAGTTAGTGAAATTTTAAAGTTTAAACAGTCAAGATAATGTAGTAGCTTTCGAATCACTAGGTATTAAAACATGGATGTATCAACTAATCTCTATTTTCATTAGGGCATTCACAACATAAAACATTACTTCATATCCATTTTAATCTCCTATAACAGTTTTAATAGAGAATTCATTTTTGATAATTACATATGAGGAGGGACCTTACAAATGTGCCACATGGAGGAGCCACATCAAATGGTCTTTCTCACAAATAACAGGCAGGATGACATGGTGACACATGTAGCTATTCCTTCATTCCATGTTGATCCAAAAACCATGATGCCCCAAGATTATCAAATATAGAATGTGGTATTAGGGAAGCCTACTAAGGACACTAATAAAGCATTAACAAACATGGGTCTCAAGCAGGTATTCCAACAACTTGACCAAGCAAAGGAAGAACTCCAAGTTTTGAAAAGATAGAATGATGTCTTGAGAGAATTTTTGAAAGTGATGGTGGGTCTCATTGATTCAAATCATGTTGAGATTACTTTATCAATAACCCTCAAAAAATGAGCTCTGGCCTCAAAACCCAACAATTCATTTTTTGATGCTTGTAAGAGATGGTAGCTTAGTTTTGAAGAGCAAGGGGTAGAGATTATAGAGGCAAACATACATTCACTACACAGTGTACAAAGGAATGTTAAGAATCTAGCTACTATAATCAACCAAGATTTTGGAATAATGGATGAAATGTCTAGTTGGACCAATGATTAAGAGGCGCTACAGATGATAAAGGGACTGATATATGACATTATTGGATGTATATATAGGGAAAGAGTTAGATAGGATAGATGATTGGATTGAGAAGATATAGGTCAGTAATAAGGACCTATTAGCTATGTACAAGGATATTCAAGATATGCAAGGTAATACTTACGCCCAAATTGGAGGCAGATAAGCACTATAGCGCGACTAGCCTAGAGATTTTTTATGATGTCTCCAAGACACATCTATGCTCCATGGAAATGTTAGTCCAACAATTCTGAGCATCCATTGAAGTGGTGTCCTTTGAGGATGATGTTTGGCGAATATTTAATGTTGAAGAGACACTAAATGAATTGGACTTCAAAATGGATGATTTTGTGGAAGTGCAATAAGAGGTCCAAGATTTTCACCAAGAAGAGCCAAAAATCAAGCCATATAATTTTCAAAGCCTCAGGAGATTCATTTTACCATTTAAAGTTCAAGGCAAATCATCTAGACATCATTTTGGTCAAAGATCAACAAGACTTAGATACTAGAAATTGGAATTTTGGGACATAGAAAATTCCTGCTAGTTTTGACCATGTGGCACCTAAAGGTGCACAAGTGCATAGGTGCACAATTTTCCAAAGTGCGCAGGTGCACCAATTTTTTGAGCACTTGCGATGGCACTAATAGTTAACTACTAGTTCCATTTTATGGGCATTTCATGCATTGAAAATACATTTTGGCGATAGTTTAACTAGTAGAGACAATCAGAGAAGGTTGAGTTCACATTTCTAGGAGTCCAAGAGACTCCAAGATCATCTAGAGACTCTTTTCTGCTTATCTCTTTCTTATTTGATATATTTGAAGTCATTTAAAGGTCCATGCCCATGTAATTAATAAAATAAAGAATGCATGCCTACTTAGCACCTAGTTAAGAGTCTATTTGTACATAATTTTCTTACAATTAGTGTTTTTAGCATGCTTTTTCCAAGGAAAAGGCCCTAGATATGAAAATTGCATGAATGTTGGGGTTTCTTATAAATACAAAGATGTAATATGAATTCATGGTCAATATTTTGATGCAATAAAGATGTTATTGGTGTTTTGTATAGTGTTTCTTATTGGAATGTGTGTTTCCTTTATGAATTTTATATTCATGAATGGTGATAGAACCAATAGTTTTGTTGCATGTTAATGCTCGTGCGATCATTGAGTTCTAGTATTTGTCATATTTGATATAAAATTCCTCTATTGTGATGAGTTGGTGGAAAGGATCACCTTTGAGTTTTTACATAGCATTTGTCTTGTGTACGTGCACTGTCTGTCACTGCACGATTTGATGAATCATGAAACATCATACAATTATAATTAATTCCTATAATAATTGCACCAGTGGAGTTAAGGACAAGCTACTCCTACTTTCATTAGTTTCCTTCTTTATCCTTTTGAAAATTCAAATTTTAGATGTGTTGTTACTATGACTCATGTCCATTAGAAATTTCCTTTTAAGCAATTTGCTTTACTTTATTGTTACCCTGTCTCAATAATTTGCTTCTGAACATGTGGTTAGAAACATAATTCAAATAGTTGCATTGTGAAAAACTTGTATTAAATCATTAAATTTTAAATTTTAAAAACAAAATTGGTTTATGGTCATGTTCTTTCCAAGTTCTGCAAGATTTACAAATACTAACAAAGGCCTCCTTGTGAACAAACACATTTATCTTCAATTGAGCTACCCATTAGGTTGAAAAATAATTGTTTGTAACCTTGGAGTTGGTTAAGCTGATCAACTTTTCAAGAGAGAAATTTGTTAGGATTTTTTTCATTTTCATCATGAAAAATGACTTCTCAATAGTCCCCTACTATATTTGATCTATACGATGATAAATTTGAAGAGTGGCTAAATAAGGCCAATGGAGAAGATGTACATTTAGAAAGCTATGTAGTGAAACCACTTCTATATGTCGATGACCCTATACTTGTTCCTAAATCTACTCGAGGTTTGAGAGAACATTTAAAAAATTTGGAGCTCTTTTGCTAAGAAGTGTAGATGTGACTAAATACCAACAAGACAAAACTCATGCTATTTTCTTTGAAAAAGAAAAAAGAAACAAAATAATTTTATGTTTGAGGGAATATCTTTAGATATCGTGGATGAGTACAAATATCTTAGAATTATTTTCCATTGTAGACTCAATTGGGAGATACTGTTGGAATGTTCAAAATGGGAAGAGTACTTCTGAGAGGGGGGGGAATCAAAAGTACTACACTTTTCACCTTTTTCAATCCTTTAAACATATAACTGAAAAGTAAATTGCATGCATGTAAACATATAAATGAACATAAAGTAAACACATGCAATAACACATAACACCTGATTTGGTAACCTAGAAACCCTCTAGGAATAAGAAGGTAAAACTAGGGTGGGGATGATACCCACAAAAATTACTGTAGTAATAATTATTTGACCACTTCTAATGGTCTGCCCTATGAAAGGCCTGCCCTGTTAAAGGCTTTACACTGTGTCAATAGTGACCTAATTAGAGGATTTACAAACACTTTACATGAAGTGTCACCCTATTAAAAGATTTACAATAGGTTGTTAAACCTACCTAATACAATAGGATTTTCAATCACCTTCTCCAAAGGTTCTCCTACCTAGCTATTAAGCTAACCTATCAATATAGGATTTCCAACTTCTAATACAATGGCAAGAAAGTATTAGAACAATGAACTTGACAGTATGCAATCTTTAATTGCTAGATTCAAGCACTTGATTTTCTCTCTCTAATGTGACCCTTGCTTGATCTAATCTCTATTCTTATTCCTTGTGTTGTTTTGATCAACTGAATGTATAATTGTTGCTCTATTCCTCTAAGTCTTACTCACTTCACACTGAATTTTGTTGTAATCTCCCCATACATTATTCGTATCTGCATACACAATGGGGTTTTCAACCTTGTTTTAAAGATTGTGAAGACTTAGGGTTAGGTATGGATCTATGATCCATATTGAATCTTAAGTTCCCACTCATTCCTTGCATGTTTATCATTGGTTGCATGCCTTCTCCATTTTTTTGATTTGTTGCATGCAGATCGTATAGGGAATGTAAAAGATTTGTCCTTATCCTTTTTCTCTTTCAAAATCTCTCTATGTCAGCTCCAAAAATGGTTTACATTTGAGTTTTTGACAGCACAAATTCATATGTTGATTTTGTGTTACTTGGCACATACTAGGCTACTGGTGCTCGACACATATACTATCCTAGATTGCTCAGCACCTATTACACAATGTCTTACTATCCTAGATTGCTCAACACCTATTACACAATGTCTTTCTTGGCACACATATGATTCTGGCTCACTCAGCATATGAAACATTCTAACTTGCTCGGCATCAACTGTCACTCAACACCTATATGTCACTCGACACTTATATACTGCTCAGCACCTGAAGTCACTTGACACCTATTGGAATTCTGACTTGGCACACACTATGGCTCTACATACATAGTGTACTCAGCTTCAATGTAGAAAGTGGTTAAGTGTGTTGACACTCAAATGTCAAAACCATCTAAGATCAACAGATACATAGATAAAAAATAATCTAAGGATGATGGAAAACCTCATACTTTCTCCATAATAAGTGCATTTGTTGGAAATCTAATAGGGAAATCAAGATGCTGAGAAGGAGGGTGATTCATGATCTATAAAACATTTACCATTTCAAACATGAATCGCATTCATACTCAATTCACCACACATATCAACCTTAACCTTAAAACTTAACATGTACCATCATATATCAACATGTAATATTAGATCTAACATCTAATAACATGAATAACACATACAAGCAATAGATCAACACATAATACTAGATACGGTAACATAGAAACTGTTTAAGGTGAAAGTAAAACTACAGTGAAGATGACACCCACAAAATCTTAACTATTGCATCAATAAAATGTGTCTATTAGGGCTACAAAGTTTGATCACTTCTAATGATCTTCCCTATGAGGGATCTGCTCTGTTAAGAGCTTATAAGACTATTATGTCTACCTTGATTAAAGGACTTTTACATTACAATAAAGTGAGTACCATGTTAGGAGATTTGCAATAGGCCTAGAAGGACCACTTTGTTAAGAGATTCACCTGATACACTAGTTAGAATGTAATCAATACCATGATCCTTAACTTTCTATTTTTCTGATTAGCTAATCATACAACATAGGGATTAGCAATCCATAATTATAGTCATAATTAACTCTATGATTAATTCCTCAGTCATATAAAGATGCTTCTAACTTAGAAAAATGGTTTATCTATGAGTTTGGACCATTCCAAACTCAAATACAAAAAGCTATGTTACTCAACTCATATAGCCTCTAGCACTCAGCTCTACTTTTTCTAACATGTTATCCCTTTGCATAAACTTGACTTGGCTAAAACTAATTTTACCTTCCAGATTGTTCGACACTTGTTCCCTATTGAATCACTTGACAACTATCAAAATGCTTGGCGATGCTTGTATATGCTCGAGAACTATAAATCCCTCTACACATACTAAACTTTTTCACTTTACTACTTAATAGCTCAACCTATATAGTGGTTCAGTCATAGTGATGACCAACCAACATTGCCTAGTAAATGACTAAGTGTTTTACACTAACTAATAATACTATGATTTCTGTTAGGGTAAAAAATCTCTCCCTTTGGCATTAGTGGCAAAAATACTTATCATTATAAAAAAAATGCTCATAATAAATCTTCAAAATTGAAACTCCCCCTTTGGCTATACTCCATACCTTAGCTTAGTAACTATATACAATGTTCTTCTCCTCGATCTACAAAATTTTCCCTTCTTGTGATCTCTGATCTCTATAGATTTCCCATTGTTTTTGTCACGATTGCCTTCTAATGGTAAGTTGGGGACCAAGAACTAAATGATACTTAGTCAAAAAATGGTTTATGCCATTGCAAAATTAGATTCATTGTAGTATCCCAAATTTTCTTTAGTGTCAATCTCCATTTTGGCAGCTAAGTCTACCATATTATCTACAATGGAAAAATTCTAATTATTCTACATCATATCCTTGACCTTCTACAAATTTCTTTGCATTACCTCCAAATGAGGTGTTAGTAAAGCTTGAACTGAGATAATCTATGCCCTTATCTTGCTCTCTTCCTATATTAACTCAAATTTCTTGCCCTGCAAGAATCTCAACTTTGAAAAATGTACTAAGCTTGAACTTGCATCCAAGGTTAGTGTGTCACCACTCTATTATAAATCAACATTAATCTTGTCCATTTTGTCTCTATTTATTTTGTAGGTGATGGAATATAACACAATTTCATACATAATGCATTTACATTTTGGACTAGCTTCTCAAAAGCATTTGCAAGGGTAGAAAGTTCAACATCTTTAGCTACAATTTTTGTGGCAACTTTCTCCATTACTTTATTCTCAAATTTTCTCTTTGACCTCTGAATGAGATTTTCTCTTGTGTCTATATTAGGATCATTCAACTTCTCCACAATTCGAACTATCTGTTCAATGATTGGGGCATGTTCTTTCAAATTCTCAACATTAATAATTTCAAGAAATATATCCTTGATCTCATGCAATATGTGATTCTATTGATATTATCTTCTTATTTCCTCTTGTTTGGCCTTCCTTGCTAATAGTTCACTCAATGCTTTCATCTAATCATAGGTTAAATTGTTTGTGTCCTTGTTAGGAATTGTTGAAGTTTATCAAAGATCAACCCCACAACTCCCAAGAATCAACTAGATGCAAATACCTATCACAAAAAGAAAGAATCAAAAACTATAGAGGCTGGAATTCCCAGATCCATTGATGAGACATTCTTGACAAGCAAAAAGAGAAATTTCTATCATCAAAAGTGAGTCAATGTGATAATTAAAAGAGAGATCATCCTTATAAAGGAGATCAAAATCGTAATAGGTAACTAACCTAAGTTGCATGATAATAATTAATAAAATAATTTATTACCTAAAGTTTAAGTATAATAGAGATAATAAGTACTTAATAATTAAATCAATATGAATTAATTAATAAGAAAATACTTTATTACTCTAACATGAATCATAATCAATTCATCTAAGGTAACAAAATGACCTTAAATTCCCTTTAGAGACTTGATTTTTATTTTATTTTTCCTCTTCCCCTTTTAGTCTGGGGTGCTGGAGCTCAACACAGTCATCTATAGACCTTCATTCTATACACTTAATCTTGGTCTATGTGTCTCCTTGTTTTGAGAATGCTCCACAATTATTGTTTGACCCTCAGTTGCAGTCACCTTCTCTTTAGGTGCATTCTCCTTTTCTATCTCACCATTAGTAGTGAATTCACCTGTAGAACTTGGTTGCACAACCTCCTTTGCTCCCTTAATCTAAGGTATTGAGTAAATTGATCTTTCACTTGTTGTGGACTGATCCACTTGATCATTCAGACTCTTTTTAGTATTCTCCTTTTTTATGTTCATATTTACTTTGCCCTCATTGGCAGTATTTTATTGATCTAGTACTTGCGTAATTTTCTCTTTAGTAACCAACACATTCTATTGCTTAGCTTGACTCTCACTTATATCTCCTTGTCCTTGAACTTGACTAATTATGACAACTAGTATATTAGGAGTAATAGGTGTAGATTATACCTATTATGTGGACTCCCATGCATTAATTTTGGGATAGTCATTTACTTGCATGATCACAGGATTGGGGTCCATTAATTTATCATGAGCTATCATTTGTACTGACTTGGTATGTATAAGATCTTCTCTCAGTTTCTCAGGCTCAGCTATGTCATTTACTACAATCAACACATTTTTGTCAGGGCTCTTTTCTAGTTCAACATCAATGACCATTATTTTTGTCTACCCTTCACTTAGTTGCACCAAATTGTGAAAATATATCAACAAGGTTATCTGTCCCATCATAAATATCTTTAGTATTATCTAGTTCCATGTATTCTTGTTCATCTTTTTCTTCCTCATCCTTTTGTTCATCATAAGATATTAATCCATAATATCTTCTTCCATATCAATTTTCTATCCTCAACAACATTTTTTATTTCATTCTTCAAAATTAGAAAAGACCTCCATTTAGGTAAAAATCTGTTATTGAACTCTTTCATGAACTTTGATATATTTTTCTTGTTCAACTTGGGCATGACTTGGGTAAGTGTGCCCTCTCAAGTTTGCCTCTCACTTGTCAATGCATACTTCCACTATGCATGTAGTCTACCATAGATCTCATTGGGAATCATATTCCACAACTCTAATGGTGTGTAATTAAAGTTATCTATCATGTCTAAAATTGCTTCTTCTACTTTTTTCTTGTCCTCCTTATTCAATATATCAAACTTGATAAGATGGAATCCTGATATTCTTGTACTTCCCCTAATATTTTCACATACTTATTCTATTGTTTTAGGCTTATTATGCACAAAAGATCCAAACTAGCTTGTACCCTCATATTCAGTTATATCCTCATCATCATATTCTTTTGCAACTATAGGCCTTCTCTTTGGCTTCTTCACTTTTTTTCTCGACTCAGCCTTGTGTGGAGTTGTTTCCTCTTTACTGCACTCTTGCCTTGAGAAGGTCTTGTAACTTTTACTGCTCCTTTCCTTGGTGGCTCAACAACTTGCAGTAGTAGTTACCTTAGTTCTCTACCTAGTCACTCTCTACATTTCAGGGGTAGGCTTTGAATCTTTCCTCTTACCTTTTCTAGTTTGTGGTTTGGCCACAACTATTTCTTTACCTTTACCCTTATCATCTTCTTCTTCTTGACCTTATTATTCATCATTTCTTTCATCTTCATATTATTATTCTTCATCTTCATCAATGGATAGATCTTCAACAATTCCTTCTACAATTTGCAGGGGTGCCTCCTGCTCGACACCTTCACTCAAAACTCTTTCCAAGTTCTTTATCATTCCTTTTCTCTTCCTATTCATCTTAAGAACCTTGATTTCCATCATGATTTTGACCTTATCTATTTCATATGTTTTGAATGGTTCAACATCCTTGTCAATAGTTTCAACAAGCAATGTTGTGATTGTTTTCACTACTTCATCAATGTTAATCTCACAATTTAGTGCCTTTAGCCATGTGATTCTAGGTATGAAAGCTTGGATGTAGGTCCTATCTATATCTACCAGAAAATAAATGATTTTGTAGTAATTTTCAAATAACAAATTAGGTATTCTAGACCTTTCCTTAATTTTTTTGTTTGAATTCATTACAATAACCATCCAAAACTGATTCAAAATTATCTCCCAACTGATTAATAAAATTGTTGATTTGTTGGGTGATTGGCTTCTTCTTACTCCATGTAATGTTACCTTTGGTAGGAAAAGAGTTTGTACATAAAAGAATAAGTAGACTAATAGAGAACTGAACTTACACATTGTGTTTTTTGCCTTTCTCGTACTTTTTAGGTTCTCTTCCAATTACTATAGTTGTAGGTTGGCTAGGTCATAGGAATTACATTTCTTCACAATTTTCAACTGCAACATAGTGAACGATGTCTGGCCAACTTTATTGGTAAAACTTGTGAGCTTTAACCCTCATAGAAAAGTTTCTCTCGATGTCCTTTAATGATAGAGATTGTCATACCACATTTATTTCAAATTTCCATTGTGTTAGCTTCAATCACATCCTTACTCTGACATCAAATGGTCTACACTTTGTTTGTCATAGGGTAACCAATCACTTGGTCAATGATTTTCTTTATCATTTCCACTAGTCCACCCTCTAGCCACAGCTTTATTTCATGCACTCAGCTTAAAATAACTTTGATCCATTCAACCTTGAAAACTTTGGGAAAATCTACGACATGGGTGAGTCCGACCTCACTAATGTGATTGTATTCTTCTTTCATCTTCTCATCAATGTACAATATTTCATATATATTCCTTACCTCAAAATATCCCATTTCACCAATCTTACACATATAACATGACCTCACATCATGAATCATTATAACCGTAGGTAGGATTTATGATAGGGAACGAGATGCATCACCCTTCATTGCAATCATAGGATATGTCTTAAAATTTGGAAGTTTTATAGCTTCATTGCAAATTAATTGCACATAACTAATCTTTGATGTTTTTCCCTTCTCAACAATCAAACTTGATGTCATTTTTACACTTATGGTTTCAAATTTGAACTTCTACTTCACTTGGTAGTGACACAACCTTAAAATCACTTTCAGTTGTCAATAACACGCTATAAGATCTTCGTATGAATTGCTTAGATTCACTTTGGAATTTTTTTAACTTGTCTGCTTTAAAATCTTAAATACAAAGTATTCAAAATGATTGAAAATATTCACTATATAGCTCCAAAACTCAATTTTAGGGCCTCATAAATGTCTCATACACATAGTGGGTGCACAACACTTCTCTCAGTCTTCACTAAAAAAATTGATAAACATACTTCACACTTCCTTCAACTTAGCTAGTATGACAACTCAATCAATACTAGCAATCTAACTTGATCGCTTAACACTTTAATCCTCCAATGTTGATACTCAACAATTATTAAATTTTCAACTTGACTTCCATACATTACTTGGTTCAAACTTCAAATGCATCTAATAGTATGCTAATTTGGACTTTTGCAATTTCAATATTAGGAACGGATGCATGACTTAGCAAATTTAAAATATGATTCCATATATACCTCTTTGTTTAGTTTGAGGTAGGGGAACCACCTAATCTGTTTGGATTGGGTGATCACAACTTCACCATTTGCATTACCTTCTCCTTTAGTTTTCTTCTTCCAAGTTTGATTCTTTTGGGTTCTCACTTCATCAACATTAACCTTTATCTTTCCATTATTCTCTTAGTTATTTGATATCGGTGCTCGGTTCATGCAATCTCTTCTTAGGTGATCAACCTTCTGACAATTAAAGCATACTAGACCAAAATTCTTTCAATTTCCTAATGTTCCTCTGAGATGTATCCTTGTACAATTTGCTACAATGTGTCCATACTTTCCACATAATTGACAATTGAACTAGGTATTATAATCCCAGTTTATGGTATTGCCTTGCGTAGTTGCTTTTCCTAGACCTTTAGGTGTCCAACTATTCCTTGCATTAAATTTGCAATCTTGTGCCTTATGATCATACTTCTAAGAAGTGTAACAATAAGCTTCAAATCTAGATGTAAATTGTGTCTTGTTGGTCTTTGGTCTACATTCATGAGCTTGATTTCCATGCATGTTATAATTAAATTAATTACCATTGAATTTAGGCTTGAGATTTGACTTACCAATTTTTCTCTTGCAAATGTTTGTTTTTGGCTTGATTTTACATAGTGATAACATTTAGGCTTATTTTTCTTACCATTCCTTTGGTCTCCATGTTGTGATGACTCTCCTTGCTCAATAGATGATATGAACTTGTTATAGCCTAGCCCAAAAGTGTCATGAGGTCTTCTTTGTGCTCTTAGTTGTTCATAAAGTTATCTAATAACCTCTCTAGATCTATTCATTCTCTTCATGATTTATTTTTCAGCTCTCAACTTACCTTTTAGTTGATTGTTCTCAAATCTCAACTTACCTTTTAGTTGATTGACCACATCAAATTTATTGTGACAATCTTTGTACTTCATTGATCTTTTCATCAATACTTTTAGCCATTTGCCTTTTATCTTCATAAACCATTACCTTATCTTATTCAACCTTTTTGTTTTATTCATTCACTTCACATAGCCTCACTGATTGTATTTTATGTTCTCTTTTTAATGCTCTTATTTATTCATTAGGATATTGTTCTCCAATAGAACTACTATTTTTGTATCAGTTTCACTGGATTTTCCTTTATCACATAAGTCTTCAATGCTTTCTTCCTTGTGTCATGTGTCATTTTATTGAATTTCCATCTCCTTCCCATCTTTAGGGATTTCTTTAGTTCATCCTTGACTTTCTCAAATGAAAGCTACAAATCAATCTTTTGATTGTCAAAAACCTTTCCCAATTTGTACACTTTCATCTCCAAGATCTTTGACTCTCAAGTGATTAGATTTCTTCCTTAGAGAGATCAACTATGATACCAACTATGGGAAATCTAATAAGTAAAGTAAGATCCTAAGGGGAGGGGGGGCAAGGTGTGGTGAATCAAGATCTATAAAACATCTACCACTTCAAACATGAATCATACTCATATTTTATTCACCTCACATTTCAATCTTAACCCTAAACCTTAGCATGCAACATCATATATCAACATTTAATATCAAATCTAATATCTAATAACATGAATAACACATATAAGCAATAGATCAACATATAATTCTAGATAGGAGACTAGTATGAGCGGACCTGGAGGGTTGGCTATGATGATGGGGAAGGAGTTCAAATTTCAAATGGGAATGGCTATGGTGTAGGTATGTTTGGCAAAGGAGATCAAGGAGAAAAGTCATTAGACACTGCGAATGGGAAGGATCCCGATGGAAGTGGGATAGTTGAGAACCTAGTGGGGACCCAGACACAAGGTTTCTACAAATATTCCTACCTAAAAATGGTCAAGTTTGTTTGGCATTAAGCCGATAGGTAAGTCATATTTTCCTCTAATTCAAAATATTTCTCCATCTGAACTAGGTACATTTATTCTAGAGATTTTAGATCAAATTATTGATAGGAATATTTCTAGAATGGATTTGACCCTTGTGGGGAGGTTTTTAGGTGCCAAACTAAATATAGAGGTGACACATCTCTTTGTTAGAAAGGAATGGGCCTTGAAAGGTTAGGTGGAAATTGTGGCCATATCTAAAGGATGTTTATCTTTTAGGCTTTCATGTGAGGAAGATAAAAGGGAAATCCTATGCAATGGTCTATGGATTGTTGGTAAGCATACCCTGATTCTACAAAAATGGTCTCCAAACCTAAATACTCATGATGAGTCACTGGTTCAAGCTCCTATTTGGATAAGACTTCTAGGTATGCCTTTAGATTTGGTGGACAACATCTTTCAAGGTATTGCTAATGCTTTTGGTGAACTTCTATCCATGGACCCAGTCACAGTTCTTAGAAGGAGATTAACCTATGCTAGAATTCGTGTAGGGTTTTTTCAAGGAGTTGATATGTCTGAGGTTATTTAGGCAAAGAGTTGCCCAACTTTAATCTGCTTGCAAAAAAAATCTAAGAAAACATGGATTCGTAAAGGAACTAAGTGTAGACACCTAAATTTGATTACATCGCTTCGGTAATCCTATTTAGTTATCTCTAAAGGCATCATTAATTAAATTCTTATTTAATTAATCCTTTTCCATCCCTAGCTAATTAATTTAATTAATCATCTATAGTCCTAATTGATAAATCAAATAACCTATTATTTATCAATTAAATCCTATTCTTCTATCTAATTCCAAAATCTCCATTTATTAAATAAATCTATTTGATAAATAAAACCCACAAATCTAATAACCCTTAACTTATTCCTAAACCCTCTTTTTAGCCTAATCCACTCCATCCACCCATGCTAACCAAGCTTAGCCACTAACTCACCCACCCTAATGAATACCATCCACTTGCAAATCTCTAACATCCCTAATCTAATCCTAAACCCAAGCTAATCCACCCCCTAATGTTGTCACATTCTCTAAGCAAGCTTAAGACTTTCTTAAGCCAAGGAAAGTCAACAATCTCAACTCCCTCCAAAATATCCCAACCACCCAACAATGAATGCTCTTACAAAAGCCATAAAGACTCTTACAAGCTCTTACAAGCCATAATGAAGGGTCTTTATGAAGATATTATCCTTTGAGCCTCCTTTGTTGACTCATCCTTCCCCTTTCCTCCATCCACTCACCCTATGACATGTGTCGCTCCCTGATTGATGCTAAACAAGCACAATCCATGTGCTCCCTTTTGAGTGCATCCTAGCCCTCCTTAAGCTTTTATCTTTCCTTCCATCTTTTCCTCCATCCCTCAAGCCCTTAGCCTATAAATTGAATCCCCTCCCAAGCCATTTCAATCACAATCCATCAAGTAAAGTTATAATGCCATTTTGAAGCCAAATCCATGCTTTTGCATGCATCCACACAAAAAATCCCAAAAATCTCCATTGAAGCAAGTTTGAAGCTTGAGCATACATCCCAAATCCTATCAAATAGACTCATCCCTAAATCAAGTGACTATCCTCATTGGGAGAGCCATTCCATGGCTCATATTCTCATTTGAGGGTTTCACTTTGTCTCTCATATATGTTATGTCTTTTATGCTAGTTAATGCTTTGTTTTCTTAATAGATTAGTATTACTTGCTAACATATTTCTCATATACAGTGAGAGTTGGCAGTAGCGGTTAAGTTTTAAGGTCGCAACATTGCATAAAGTTAGAGATAACCTAAAGTTAAATCTGTGATGTTGCAAAATGCTTTGTTCAGTCATTCGTAGGGTTAAGGCCATTGTTAGAATAGCGATCATAATGGTGTGAATGATAACTGACAGATGGATTATGGCTTCACATCATTACACGATTAGAGGGTTGTTCAGTCCAAACCATCACAAAGGTGTGAGAAGGCTAAATTTTATGATGTTCACATGGTCGCAACAGTTAGAGGGCTAAAGTGATAAAGAGCTATAGAGTAGCAATAAGGCATAAAATAGGGAGGTCACAGTTTTGCAAGACCAAACAATTAATGAAGATAATAAGTTGCAAAGCCAAAAATAGATGTGGGCGCAGGTCAACAAGATGGTCATAATGTTGAGTGAGGTAGCAAAGTATTTCAAGGGTATGAGGCCATGTGGCAGATTGAATATTTCAATTTAGTTGACTTGATGATGTAGCTGATCTGGCACATTGTGATTTCAATCCATGCAATAGTTGGAAAGATCAAAGAGAAATGATTTGTTTGCCTGCAACTAGATTTTGATGTCCTTAACGCCATTGCACTCCATGCTTCTTAAATGCACATCATGATCGATTTAGCTTTGATTTGATCTCTTACGACTGAGTGCACTCTTTTCTGTGTTCATTCTATGAAGTATCCCCGACAGGATGATTGACTCTTTAAGCACTAAATTTCTTGAACTTCAATGATTAGGCATTTCGTCAAACAGTTAGCACCCAAACTGGTTACAAACTTCAATGTTCAGGGAGAAATTTACAATCAAATGTTTCATGATTTAATAATGGGCCTGGACCGTAGCATCATTGTACCTTGCTCCTGAATTTAGCAATGGTTGACATTCCTCCAGCTGCGTTGTCAACTCATTCAATCTTCTACAGATTTCTCGAGACTTTGAATTACATTGAGCTCCAGCTAATGAATTGCTTGGGCATCCTTATAAGCCGGCATCTCCTAGGGATCTTTAACGTGGGCATCAACTAAGCTAGCACCAAACCCTTCAATTTATACAATTCATCCAATGCGTGCACCTTTAATTTGTACAATTATTTCCTTTGAACTCTTATCTGAACATTCAAATCTGCACCCTTATTTGGGCATTCAATTTTTGCAATCCTCTGCATTCAATTTTCCATAAAAAAATCCAATCATAGATAACACATTTCCGTTCACGGTGCAGTTCCCTCTGGTATCCAAAAGTGGGCGAATCCGAAACAATTAGCAGAATCAAGAGAATTGAGCAAAGTCCATCTCCAAGACATGCCAGGAGGAGCAGAGGCACTAGAAGTGGCAGCAAGGTTCTGCTACGGAGGCAACCCAGAAATCACACCCCTAAATGTAGCCATGCTCAGATGTGCCGCAAGCTACCTTGAAATGATGGAGCACTACACAAACTCAAGCCTTGAAACACGCACAGAGAACTTCCTGAAAGAATCAATCTTCACCAGCCTCTCAGACTTAGTCACAGTCCTCTACACCTACGAAAGCCTTCTCCCCTTCGCAGAGGACCTCAAGATCATATCCAGATGCATCGAAGCCATCACATCCGCCGCATCAAACGAACAGCTCAGAAGGGGGCTTTCCAGGCTCATAGCCAGCGAAAACCAATCTGAATGGCCTTCATCTCAAGAACATCAGAACCACCAATCCACAAAACTCTCACCACGGCCTTCATCTCAAGACCCACAAACCCACCTGAAATAATAAACCTTGCGAAAGCTTAAATCTACGAATATCAATTCTTAGAACTGATCCACCAAACTTTGGCCTTAGACCACCCGATTCTGCCCCTGATGAAATGACTAAATGTCACCTCCAATCTGCAATAATTCAGATGATATTTCACACCCTCAAAATTGCGTACCGATTGAGAGTTATCATTCTCAATGGCCAACTATGACAATTGCGAAAACCCTAGGTTCCACAATGCACCGGTGATTAAATCACAATCTGAAAATCAAAGAGAGATAATCAACTGCCTGATTCGAATGGAGCCCCGGGGTGCCTATTTATTCTTTTTTCTCCATCCTCTCCAGAGACTTCTAGAACAATTTTGATCTTATCCCTCAAGTGACTTTATTAAATATTTTCCAAGTCACTTTATTAAATACAAGGTCATCTTTTAATATTTATTTATTTAATTAAAATAACTAATTAGTCGTCCTTGGACAACCATTAATTAAATTAATTAAATCGAACTGTCACCAAAAATTTGGGGACATGACAGTCCGCCCTTCCTGAAATTGCTTGTCCCCAAGCAATGGCTGAACCATGAACCAATCAGTCTTCCTGGATCCCAAATGTAAATTTGTGTATCATCCCAATCCTCATCATACTCCCGTGGAGAAATCATCAATACCAGTAGCTGAGAAACTATACTCAACATCCAAACAACTGACACTTCTGATGAAATCATCTGAAAACCAACTGTAGATGTCAGTAGAAGAAACCATTCTGCGGAACTCAAGCCAACTGAAACATCAACTCTATCAAAACTCAAGCCCTCGTCAGAATGACACTTGCCCCCAACTGCACTGTAGATATGACAACAGCTATAGGTACCTGAATTACTGCCATCAAATCCAATCTCTGAAAAGCTACTCCGGGCGAGTCGATGCGGCAAGCCGAGTAACTTGCTACTACCAGATTTATCTTCAAAAGATGGTGCCAATCTATCCCCTAATGGATGGTAAGAAACTGGAGCCAATCTACATCTGTGTGAAATAAAATCTTCTATCTCTGTGTCAAAAGAAAACTGATGAGCATACCCTACCGTATAATGCCGATAAGAACCTCCAAACTCTGCTGCTGGCTCATCATCACTGAACTGGGAATCAACATATGGCTCCATTTTCTGACTCCGAGTGACTGTAGGTCAGATAGGTCCTTGTGCACTCTGCTCAACAAACCCCTCCTCAAGATCCCTGTGAGGTAGCATAGTAGAAAGGACCCCTATAATCTTCTCAACCAATTCGCGAATAACACTAGTATCTCGAACGAGAACACCTTCTGTCACCTTATACGAGTCTGAATGAACACATGCATTATTCAGGAAATACTTCATGAACGGTACAGTGCAGTAAAAATTATATGAGGAAACATTTACATACTCCCCTTTACACCACAACTGGTCCTCCTGTAAGGATGGCATACTCAACTGTACCACACTATCAACTATCTGAGTAGAATCAATCTGGAGACTTGACTCTACTGGTATCCCAAACTCATTAGGACCAACTACTACCAAATCCTGAATGTATGTGTTGGCCTTAACAATATGCTCCTTAGTAGTAACTGCGGAAGTGTAATTACCATCATCCACCTCAGTAGTCAAATGAATTGGGTCTGGGGCTGGTTTTGACCGCAAATGCTCCAACTCCACGGTCACCTCCTTCAACTGAAACTGCGACTTCTGTAGATCCCGTTGTGTGTCCTCTAACACCTCAGTAGTCGCTATGAGCTCTTGGGAAAGCTCACTCACCTCCTCTTCACGATCCAAGAGTGCCTCATAGGCTGTACTCCCCCACTCAACCAAGTGATCACGGTCGGCTACCAATCGTAAATAATCTTGCTTCAAAATCCGAACAGCTTCACGCAAGGCATGAATCTCTGCCAAAGAAAAGTAACCACCGCTGGACTCATCTGTCATAGAAGAACCCCAACCAGTAACAGCCAACAACTGACGAGCAGTATCAAAATGCTCACAAGCAATAGTAATGTCTCGCTCACTAACTTTCAACTGGCTAACCACATGATGGCTCTGGCTAGACTGTCTTCTATAAATTCCCTCCGACACATTGCCTAAAGGAGTATCTTCAAAGATACTGGTCTCTGGATTATTATCATCCATATTTTTCAAATCAACTTCAAAACTCATATCAACATCTAGAGTGTCAAAATCTGTAGTCCTGCTATCAAGCTCTTCTGTATCTAAAGAAACTGTCAAGGAAGCTGAATCTTCAAAACTGTTCACTTTATTCTCCCGGATGTCATCAAGGCCAAAACGATCCTGGGACTCATCTATACATGCTTCCAAACATGAAAAATCTTCAACACCCTTCAGCAAGAACGGTCGTCTACATATATAAACCAAACCTAACATCGGTGTATAAAAACTAATTCCAACATCGGATGTTCTGCTGGCACAAGGAAAAACAACACCGTATACTCTGCTGATCAAATCCATGATAGCATCCAAATAATCACGGCTACCATAAAGTGCTTTCCAGTCAACTAAATCCCAAATGCCCCTGAAACATTCTCGAGTCCATATCCGTAAACAAGGAACAGCTGGTAACTCAAGCAAACTCCTTACCTGAGTAATGTGACCAATACCAATTAACTTCACATATCTATCTGCCATTGTCCTTGTATCCTGGATGTGAATGCAAGATGAACTCGTAGCATTATCAGCAACCTCACATGATCCCTCTTCCGTCAAAAATTGAGTGCAAGATGAACTTAAGCTCAGCTCCATGTCGTGCTCATTCCCATGTCTCTCCCAGTCCTGTAATGCCAAAGTTGCTCGAGTGTCCTCAAGCTCGCAAGAAAGTTTGACAACTTCCTCCTCCTTCCTCCTCAAGGCATCTGAATAGTCTTTGGTAAGGCTTAGAAGATGGTCACGATCTGATAGAAGATGTAAATAACTCAACTTTGTTGTTCCCATTCCTTCACCAATTGCATGTAAGTCAAAGCAAGAAAAATTTGCCTGAACTCCCTTATGTCTTTCTTGTAACTGAATCATCTGGATGTGCCCTTCTAACATCTCCCGCATCCTGTCATGATGAGATAAAGAAGCCACAATACTATCTTTGCTTACCTTTAGCTGGCTGGACAAATCTTGTGAAGTACTGCCATTCTCATCCTCATGTGATGAAGCATCTAACTGAGCCTGGTACTCTTTGTCAGCAAAATCATGGATACTCAGTGTTTGCTCATCTCTACCTGGTAGCTCATCATCAACATCCTTATCATCATCTGAACTTACTTCGCTGTAATTATTGCTTGTCGGAACCAAACTACCTTGAGTACATGAGACATCGCCTTCGGGAAACTCGTATTCAACTGTCTCAACTTGAGTGTCAAGTTGAGAGTTACTATCCATCAGCGTAATGTCCTTCACCGCTTCTCCCTGTGACCAAACTGAAGCCTCTGACTGGTTGGACACTTGTTTCTCGAACTCCTCATTAAGGTTCCTAGTAGCATCTCTCATTGTAACTGTCAACGCTTTGTGAGAAGATTTGTCAAAACAAAATCCAGTTGATTTACTCACCTTAGCTGGGACGGATAGCCTGTCAAGCATACGGTGGTGTTTAACCAACAGTTCAGACATGTTATGTTTGATCTTTCTGAGCTCATCCTGAATACCTGAATAGTCCTCCTTTCCACATTTCTGACTCTGCATACTCTGTCTATTACTTGTCCGAGATTGTGTCCTTGGAGACTTTGTGATGTACCTGTCCATCTTGTTTGAAGTAAAGCGCTGATCACCCATGTAATTTGGCTCTCACCCCATAGGATGGCAAGAAAACCGCTCTGATACCATTGAAGTATCCCCGACAGGATGATTGACTCTTTAAGCACTAAATTTCTTGAACTTCAATGATTAGGCATTTCGTCAAACAGTTAGCACCCAAACTGGTTACAAACTTCAATGTTCAGGGAGAAATTTACAATCAAATGTTTCATGATTTAATAATGGGCCTGGACCGTAGCATCATTGTACCTTGCTCCTGAATTTAGCAATGGTTGACATTCCTCCAGTTGCGTTGTCAACTCATTCAATCTTCTACAGATTTCTCAAGACTTTGAATTACATTGAGCTCCAGCTGATGAATTGCTTGGGCATCCTTATAAGCCGGCATCTCCTAGGGATCTTTAACGTGGGCATCAACTAAGCTAGCACCAAACCCTTCAATTTATACAATTCATCCAATGCGTGCACCTTTAATTTGTACAATTATTTCCTTTGAACTCTTATCTGAACATTCAAATCTGCACCCTTATTTGGGCATTCAATTTTTGCAATCCTTTGCATTCAATTTTCCATAAAAAAATCCAATCATAGATAACACATTTCCGTTCACGATGCAGTTCCCTCTGGTATCCAAAAGCGGGCGGATCCGAAACAATTAGCAGAATCAAGAGAATCGAGCAAAGTCCATCTCCAAGACATGCCAGGAGGAGCAAAGGCACTAGAAGTGGCAGCAAGGTTCTGCTACGGAGGCAACCCAGAAATCACACCCCTAAACGTAGCCATGCTCAGATGTGCCGCAAGCTACCTTGAAATGACGGAGCACTACACAAACTCAAGCCTTGAAACACGCACAGAGAACTTCCTGAAAGAATCAATCTTCACCAGCCTCTCAGACTCAGTCACAGTCCTCTACACCTACGAAAGCCTTCTCCCCTTCGCAGAGGACCTCAAGATCATATCCAGATGCATCGAAGCCATCACATCCGCCGCATCAAACGAACAGCTCAGAAGGGGGCTTTCCAGGCTCATAGCCAGCGAAAACCAATCCGAATGGCCTTCATCTCAAGAACATCAGAACCACCAATCCACAAAACTCTCACCACGGCCTTCATCTCAAGACCCACAAACCCACCTGAAATAATAAACCTTGCGAAAGCTTAAATCTACGAATATCAATTCTTAGAACTGATCCACCAAACTTCGGCCTTAGACCACCCGATTCTGCCCCTGATGAAATGACTGAATGTCACCTCCAATCTGCAATAATTCAGATGATATTTCACACCCTCAAAATTGCGTACCGATTGAGAGTTATCGTTCTCAATGGCCAACTGTGACAATTGCGAAAACCCTAAGTTCCACAATGCACCGGTGATTAAATCACAATCTGAAAATCAAAGAGAGATAATCAACTGCCTGATTCGAATGGAGCCCCGGGGTGCCTATTTATTCTTTTTTCTCCATCCTCTCCAGAGACTTCTAGAACAATTTTGATCTTATCCCTCAAGTGACTTTATTAAATATTTTCCAAGTCACTTTATTAAATACAAGGTCATATTTTAATATTTATTTATTTAATTAAAATAACTAATTAGTCGTCCTTGGACAACCATTAATTAAATTAATTAAATCGAACTGTCACCAAAAATTTGGGGACATGACATTCTATCATTTCTTGTGAATGTTGCACTTCATGATCATATTTTCTTCTGATTCTCAGTTATTGCTCTCATCTATAATCCAATCTCATGGTCGTTGGAATTTAAACTCAAGGTTGTTTCTAGGTTATGTGTGCAACCTATAAAGGTAAGTTTTGTTGTTGTTCAAGGGATCTCTCTCTTTTTTGGTTTGTTACAAATATTCCTTGTAAATGTTCTTGCCTCTTATTCAATAGAAATCATTACTGTTATATCCATTCTCAACCAATAAAGATTGTGTAATATGTTATGCCTCATTTTCTTGGATGTATTTTAGTAGTTACAATAGCATATGATTATGTGCATATCAATTAACTAATCTATCGAGTGAATTTTTTGCATTCCTCGCATGCTTATGTAATTTTTTGGCTTGTCTATGGTGTTAAGACTAAAGGAATGTAGATAGTGGTATATCTTGTAAAGTCTATTAGATTTTAGTGCAGTTATTGGAAAGAAGTAGATCAAAAATACTATTTGGTGCATCACCCCCTCTAGTTTAGGGTAGGTAGTTTTATTTTCATGCATCTCTTTTTCCCTTTTCTTCTTAAGAAGTAGTTAGGTGCATCCTAATAGTAAGGAGGTCGACCTTCTCTGAAGACTCAATCTTTGATTGTAAAGTCCCACACTTCTGAGATTGTTTCCATGCTATACAATGTCACTTGAGGGTCATACCTTAAGCAGGGGTGCAAACTTACATGTCAATAGTTTTTTGCATGCCCGATGGGACATATATTGAAGCATTTCTTAAAGCCTATTAGTTCACTGGTGTCAAAGAAAAGAACTTCAAATTAATGGTGAGGAGATAGTGTTACTCTTAGGTATTCCAAGCCTTTAAGAGGTTCACATTCCAGCACCTGAAAAATCCATCTCTACATCTTGGTTTCTAGACGAGAGTTGTTGTGATTCATGCCCAAGGCTCACACAAGGGAATCTTCTATAGGTATTTTTAAATATAATGAACTTTCATTTTCAAATCCTAGAAGAAAGAGAAGTAGATTCTCTCTGTCACCAGTTAGGATTTTAGAAGTAACACGTACACATGTTAGATATCTTTCTACTCCTCTAGTTGATAGGTCACAACCTAGGATACCGTCTTTCTATTTTAATAGACCTTTATTCCACATGGCCCTCCCTAGAAATTAGGTGTTTTCCACCTTTAATGGTGGGAGTCCTCTTATTTTAGCCCAAAGACATGATATCCTAGTTGCTGCTCTTAAAAGTCTACTAGATTTTACTGGTGAAACCTCTATTTCTCCAATAGAACATATTCAAGAGGTCTCTAATATCTGTAACATACATGGTATTACAGAAGATAATATTGCTGTTAGATTGTTAGGTTCATCTCTAAAAGGAAAAGCCTTACAATAGTATAGGGGATTACCACATAATTCTATCAATAAGTGGGATGTGCTAGAAGAAAGATTATGCAAACATTTCAAAGATAAAATTGATCAATTATTACTCTTAGAAAAAATAATCATAATTAAAAGGGCACCTCATGAGTTTATGATAGATTTCAATTATAGATTCTTAAAAACATGGGATAGAATCCCTGCTACAGTGAAGCCCTCTTCTGGTAATGCTTCCTTGCATTACCTCAGAGCTTTTAACAATGACATTGCTACCACACTGCAAACTATGGGAGGGGACACTTTGCCAGCTACTTATGAAATTTCTATAAAGGCAAAGAACACTTTAATTCAAGGAGGAAAGCCAGCTCCAAGGCCTCCAATGCCACTGTTTCATAACATGCCTACACACCAACCTGCAATGAATCCCATCCCAAATATGATTATATGTCAACCTCTTATTGTTGCCCCTTCAACCTCCACATCTTTAAATGAGATAGATGAAATTAAGGCCATGATGCATGATCTAATGAAAAATATAGATAAGATGAAGGATCATAACTTTGATATAGATAAAATATGTTAGGATCAAAATGTAGTGATGCAAAAGTTGAATAATGAATTGGTGACTTTAAAGAGATAAAAAGCTCAAGTTAGTAGGCCTTTTTAGACCAACTATCATAACTCTCCATTCAATAGCCAACCATACTATGGTCAAGGCCCATTTAACCAAAATAGACTTATGGGTAATGTTGCCCCTGTAAATGCAAGTGTAAATCTAGTAAGGATTATAGTTGCTCAAAATAATTTGGCTCAAGAACAAGAATATTGTTCAGTTTATAAATTTTAATACGAGCAATGTATCTACCATAAAGTGGAACCTTCTCAAGCCTTGACTAACCAAGTGCAAGCAACAAGACATCAATATCATGCTAATTAACCACTATTGATTTTTAATCCCAGTGTAATGCCCCACTCAAGAACTTGAAAGAAATAAACCTAATATGTTACAAAGTTTATTGAACAATTTAAAAAATAAAAAGTTCAAACAACATCAAAGTAACAATAGTGCAGAAGCAATATATACATACACATCAAAAATACATAATCAATTGCAAATATAGTTTCAATTCCTCAAGGTTTCCTTCATGTTGAGTCATATTTAAAAAAGTTTTATTAATAAGTTTAAATCTCAATTAAAATGTCCATAATCATAAAATAAAGAAACACATACATAGTCATATAAAAAAATGCATAAGTACAACTAATAATGTGAAAGCACATCTAATGAATAACATCCATTGCGCATGTCACATGGTATATGAAAATAGATACAAGTATATCAATATACAATACAATATCTCATAGGATCTCCAAAACACATGATACATAGATACATCAAATGAATAGAAGTCTTCAAGATAAGAGGAATAATGATAATGGTACCACTGTATCAAGGAGCATCCAACATCTATCAATCTAAGGGGGACTCAAATGGTAAGTATACACTATCTCCTGACCGTGTGGTCACCTAATTAGGCTCTCACTCCCATCGTGCAATAGAGATAATGTACGATCCATACACAAATAATCAAATCATAAAATAATCTCAAGCAAGGAATCCTGATAGCCAAAACTACCTCAAGGGTAACACAAACTACTCAAGAAGAAGAGATAATCAAAATCAAAAGGACACTCATCCAATACAAACACCACATACCAAGTCAACATACAAATACCAAGACCAAAAATATACAACCACCTTGAAATCAATGTCAAGTGTCACAAGCACAATGACCAACAGATAAAAATTGTCATTAATAAAAGTAAACTACCAATCACAATCTCCAACAATAAAAACACCACCAATAAATGACTAATCATTCATTAATAAAAGTTAACTATTAACAATAAATGACATCCAATCAATAAGTAACAATTCACAATAAATACATCATCAA
The DNA here is from genome assembly GCA_028749045.1 of Cupressus sempervirens. NCBI lineage: Eukaryota > Viridiplantae > Streptophyta > Pinopsida > Cupressales > Cupressaceae > Cupressus > Cupressus sempervirens. The sequence goes on from CM053789.1 coordinate 211,975,349, forward strand.
AAGCAATATCCAACAAGTACACCACTAGAGGCAAATGTAAAAAAATCATGAAGGAGACTTAGGCTACATACTATGGAGTGTCATTACATGAGCCAACTCTAGAGCTACCCTGGTAATCTCTTAGGACCTCAACTCTCTAGTGACTCTATGCGAAACCAGAATACCCTCTCATGATGACAAGGAAACTAGTTATACCTCTCAAGGTATTATCTCCATCTCATACTTAGTCTATACAAGTACTCAAGGCATGGACGAGAAAAAATCTCTTAACTTATCTTTTTAATGTATCTTAAGGCAAAGAGCTAGGCAAGATATTTTAATTACAATGTTATCACTTGTTACACAACTTACAATGAGTTACCCTGGTAGCCACTTTGGGCCTCGACCCCCATTCCAAGCCACTCCCATAGACATGCACCTAGACTACCTTTCTAAAAATTGCAAAACACAATAGTATTCCATACCACAAAAAATAATAGTGATTGAATTTGGTTCCTTAATAAGCAATCAAAAAAATAACATTGGTTCTCAAAACTCAAGTTCTCAAAATTACTCAATAGCATAAAACTCATAAAACATAAATCTCAATTTAAATAATAAAGTTCATCATGACATCCAGTCAAATAATTATAAAAGAAATCTCAAAAACTGCCTCTAGTTCACATCCTAACTTGGCCAACTAAACAACTCACAAAGAAAAACCATCATGAAAATAAACATCACAAGGCTATAAATAGAATATTAAAAAATACATGATTTAATTTCACTAATTTTTCTTGTTTAGTTTGGGTTATAAAGATGTGTCTAGAAATAAGGTAAGAATATATATGTTAATATAAATTGTTATGCTAATACACTTATTTAAAACAATAAATATTTAAATATCCAATCTTTTTGTACATATAAAATATCATGCAATATTATCATATTATTGATTTAAATTATCTTAAACCATAAATGATTTAATTAATAACATAAATGTATATTATTGTATTTAAATATTGATATTAATTTCAATTTCTAAAATATTAATATGACTTTATTTAAATTTAATATTATTATTTACTTTTCCTTTGATTCATAATGCAACTAGAGATAAAATTATATATTTAATTTAATTATTTATAATTTCTCTCATAAAGTCAAATAGTTATGAACTAAATGATTACAAAGTGAACTCTAATACAACTTCTCTTAAAATATAATAAAATTATAAATATTTATTTATTAACTTCTCTTTAGCATTAATAAATATTAAATTATTTATATGCAACTAAGAGTTTAATTAGACTTAAAGAATCACTAATATTACTAACATTCACTTTAACTAAATGAATAATATTTATTTAAATTTTTAAAAATTAATAAATAATTTTAAAATTTTATTTTTAATTAATTAATTAATTTTTTTACAAACAAATAAATCTGAAAATTAAAATATATTAAATAAAAATACACATGCAATTAGTATTTTCGCATGTCTTTGATCTCTCAAATCATGGAACCATATTATGCTTTCTATTTTAGTATGTTTGTTTTCACATGCATGTAACCTTGCTATACTTAGCTATTTTTTAGAATATTTGTTTTCACATGTATGTAACCTTACTATACTTAGCTTTCTATTTTTAGCATATTTGGTTTCACATGCATATAACCTTACTATACTTAGTTTTCTATTTTTTGCATATTTGTTTTCACATGCATGCATAAGTTTAGTTACAACATGTTTTCCTCTCAATTAATCATATGCTTTCTAAATAAATATTGTAATTAAATTATTTTAGATATAAGAATAATATTCATCTATATTAAAAAAATTCATGATAATCACATAGTTCTAATAACAAATTTAAAGTTAGAATGCTAATGTTCAATTTATTATTTTCTTCCAATTTTCAATAATCAATTTTTTTGTTATATTAGAAAGGGGTTTATAAGAATACAATCACAATAATTTTCTACAATTTTTAAAATAATTTTCTGCAATCAAGTTTTCTTGATTAATAAGTTTTCCTTTTTCAAAATCTACAACATAATTTCTTATTCAACAATCACTACAATAAATTAATAAGCAACAAACAAACACTCAAAAAGACACAAAGTAGATAGATCTTTCAATAAAATTGTACCTCAAAACCACAGTTAAATTCTGAGACAATCTGTGAATGCATGCAAATCCAAACCCTTTAAAACTTTCAACAATTCTTTTGATCCAATTCTGAATTTTGCTCTCCAAAATCTATGTATCTAGAAATGAGCTCTAATTTCCTTAATAAAGAGTTTCTCCCCCAAATCAAAGCTTTGATCATGCAATCATGTAAAAACCCTTTGTCTTTAATTACTATATTTTAATTTTTATGCACACACTTTACGCAATTTAATTAAAATAAATTTTATTAAATTAAAGCTTTCTCTCTCTTATTAAATCATTTGACATTTTTAATATAATATTTGTTAATTTAACTAATAATATTATTTAGAGTTTAATAAAAATAAAACTCTTAAATAAATTATTATTAAATTAAATAAATATAAATATGCCTAAATTATAACTTTAATCAAATCTTTTAAATTTAATTCTTTCATGCATATTTAAAAAACTTTTTAATTAAAATATTCTTTTATATTTTTCTTTTCCTTTACTTATTAGTTAGTGCAAGCACTAATTAAAGCATAGTTTATTAATTAAATTAATAATAATAATCAAAGCTCATTGTTTAAATGCAACTCTAATTTAATTATTATTAATAATAAATAATTATAATAAAGTAATATTAAATCTTTAATATTTTAATTATCTTTTTAAATCTAATTTCTTAAATAAAACTTTTGAATTAAATCTTTTAAACTAAAGTACATATTTAATTAATTAATTAAATATCATCATATTGCAATCTCTTTAACTAAACTTCTAAATTTAGACTTCTAAATTAAAATATATATTTAATTATTATTTTTAATTAATTAAATATTCTCATGCTTTAATATTTTCTTTTTTAATCAAATAATATTTAATAATTGTTAATATTATATTATTAACTTAAATATTATAATTAGATCATTTACCAATTAAATCACATAGCAAAATCCACATAAAAGCAACATTACCAAAATAGACTGAAACTCAAAATCAAACAACATAGACAAAGATAAACTCACGGATTTTAAAAAGGGTGGAAAGTTAGTTATGAGTCCTTGCAAGACAAGTATTTAGGCTATGGTTGAGATTGGACCTGAAGATTATCTTCCCATTTTTACCATTGAGTTATTGTGATATGACACACTCATCCTGACAATTTAGGGAAGTCGATGCTTGGTACCTGCAATCCTGCATAAAAGATGAGCATGTACATATGCTTATATATCTAAACTAAACAGGCAATGGCGGGGAGTGGTACATCATGTAGATCTCGACTAGCAAGTGACTACGATTCCCTCCCTTAACCACATCAAACACGACAAACAAAAAGATAAAATAGACACATGCACCATACACATGCAAGTATGGGGTAAGTACCATAATAATTATAAGTCAAACATCAAATGCTTAGATAAAATTATGCATCGTTACAAATATGAAGTAAGCATCATTAAAGCATCATTAATACATTAGTAATCATAATCATCAATAAACATGTGAAATATAATCAACTAAGTAATTCTTTATTGATATACGTGTAATCCAAGTCATGAAATAATTTTATAATTATAAATCCAATACCCTTGAAACTAACACATCCATGACATAGGCATAAAAGAATTTAATAAATATAATAGAAAAATAAACTATGGGTGGGCACTCCACCCAGGAGCAAGGGGACTACACTTTCATGAATTATTAGCTTGAAGATTACTGCCATGTAAATCATGGTAGTAATAATGGGATAGCTCACAATATTAGAAGAAAAAGAAGGGTTGTAGAGGAAACTCCATCCTCTTCATCAAGTCAGGCTACAACTTTGAAGACTATTCCACAAGCCACAAGTACAAATGTACAACCAAATGTTGTTGCTCTATTGTAAAATTAGAGCAACAAGAAGACTAAAGAGCCACATGTTACTCCCATTCATATACCAGACCTTGTAGTCACCAAGGTTCTAGCCAAGTCAATATACACTTCTCTCAACATTGTAGATCGAATGAAGAGGACCAATATCAATGTTCCTATGTGGGAAGTTCTTGCAATGCCATCTTAATTAGAATTGTTGCAACAAGAATTAAAGACTATCAAAGTGCGGGATAGACCAACCACAATGTAAGGAGCAACGAGCTTTGTGCAACCTAATAGGGAAGAAGAAACAAATAAGAGGAGTAAGCCTTCTCCTTTTTATCTCTCTTTGATTATAGGAGTTAAGTAAGTTTATAATTGCATGATAGATTGTGGAGCTAGCAACTCAGATATGCCAAAATGTATGGCTGATGGCCTTGGAATTTAGTATGAGCCAATGGCTAAAGGGCTTCTTTAGTTGGATGGTAGCTCTATCACAACAGTCGATGTGTTTAAAAATATAAAGATGGCATTACATGCATGTCCTAGTACTGTCACACAAGAGATATCAGTTGTTGAACTCCCTCCACATTTTTCTATTTGCCTATCTAGGGACTACACTGCACAAATTGGTGGTTATATTTCATTTGACTAGTCCTACATGTTTTTTAGAATCAAATATGGAACAAAGGCTTCCATAAAATTTGAACCATTGGCCCTCGATCACATAGAAACTTATACTCCCAATCCCATAAATATGAATTGTACAATCCAGGAAGAGGTTGAGGAATGTATAACACATGAATATGCTACACTCTTAACAGGGGTTCTTGACTAGATTTTAGATGAATGGTAAAATGTTTTTCAACTTGACCCAATACAAGAAGTTAAGGAGACAGATCTTGGGACTTACTGTATATTTGAAGAGGATGCTCCTATTCCTAATCTTATGAAAGAAAAAGAGGATAAAGTGGATTGTGGAATATGTTCCTTGATGGTTCAAGGAAGAAAAATGGTTTAGGTGCTGGTGTAATGCTTGTTTCTCCTAGTTTGGAGAAATATTACTTTTCATATAAACTCCAATTCAGCTACATTAATAATGTGGCTGAGTATGAAACCCCGATCCAAGGTCTCTAACTTGCACAAAAGAGAGGCATTAAGCTCTTGAAAGTATTTGGATACAATGAGTTGGTCATAAATCAAATCAAAAATTACAATATCATGAAGATCAACCTTCTCAAGTCATATGAGCATAAAGTTTGGAATCTATATAAAGGCTTCCAAGCATTCAACATTCAGAGTGTTCCTAGGAATAAAAACAAACATGTTGATAGGCTTGCAACAATTGGTGCTCATCATCACATACTAGAACATGTTGCTAATGCAAAGGGACAATAGATTAGACTTGTTGTAAGGTCTAATGTTCCAGATAATTGCACAAATTGGCAAGTATTTGATTCTAATTTACAAATTGTTAATTTATTGCAAAATGAAGTAGAATTCTTTGCTAAAAATCAATCCAAATTAAAAATTTAGTATGGAGATCAGATTTTGAATCTTAATTCTAATAAATTTCCTAAAGATCTAGTCACTTTAAAAGGTATATTCAAATCTGACAATCAAGCAAGAAGCAGGGGTTCAAACCTGACTGCAAGGAGAGATGACTACATGCTTGTCACAATTGCTAATGGAAATAGTCTTAACTTGGGAATGGTATGCATTAAGACTGAACAAGAAGTTTTCATTAAATTATGTTAAGAATTTAGTTATGTTATTGCATGGACATATGGAGACTTAAAGGGTTTTGACCCAAGCTTATTCTAACGTACTATAGATTTAAACCATGATACAAAGCCTGTTAGACAAAAGCAAAGGCCAGTTAACTCTAAGATCAAACCATCAATGAGAAAAGAATTGTCTAAGCTCATAGAGGCTAATATCATTTTCCCTATCAAACACTCCTCGTGGATAGCTAATCTTTTATCTGTTAGAAAGAAGAATGGAGAAATTAGGTTATGCATGGATCTTAGTGACCTTAATAAGGCTTCTCTTAAAGATCACCATCCCCTTTCTTCTATAAAACAAATTTTGTCCAAGGTTAGTGGTTCAGAGAGGTTTTCCTTCTTAGATGGTTTTTTAGGTTATAATCAAGTATTATTCCAAGAGTCACTGATACAAGACAACCTTCACTACCAAATGGGGTACCTATGCTTACTGTAAAGTGCCATTTGGACTAACCAATGCAGATGCTACTTTTTGAAAGGCAATGGAGATGGCCTTCAAGGGCGTGTTAGAAAAAATTGTGCTGGTATATCTTGATGATATAAATATCTTTTCAAAACATAAAACAAATCACTTTGATTATTTGAGGAAGGTATTCATCAAATGTAGAGAGTATGGTGTGTCTTTAAACCCAAAAAGGTGTGTCTTTTCCACTGATCAAGGAAATATCCTAAGACACATTGTATCAAAAAATGGAATAGCAATAGATTTAGAGAAGGTAGAAGAAATTTTCTCTCTCCCACTTTCCAACCACAAGAAAGGATTGCAGAGCTTTCTTGGTAGGATCAACTTCATGAGATGGTTCATCCTTGATATGACTTCCATGGTGAAACCCCTCACAACCATGTTGAAGAAAAATATGATGTTCACTTGGACCAAGGAAGGAAAAGCCAGTTTTGAGGAGATCAAGAAATCAATTACATGGGCTCCCACTCTTGTCAATGCCAACTTTGATAGAGATTTCATCCTTTACTCTCTTGGAGGAGAGTCAAGTATATCAATTTTTCTAACACGGTTAAATGAGGAGAATTTGGAGCAGCCCATTGCTTTCTTTAGTGAATGGCTTAAAGATTATGAGGGTAGATATAGCTATGTAGAGAAGCAAGTCCTTGTTGTAAGGACTCTAAAAAAGTTTAGACATCTCCTATCTCATAACAAGGTCTAGCTCTTGGTCCCAGATGCAATTGTAAAGGAGTTCCTTCTTAAAAAGGATATCAATGAAAAGAGAGTTGGATGGATCACCAAGGTTATGGAGTATGACATTGATATTATGATCACCAGCTTGTAAGAGGAAATTTTTTTTGTGAGAAAATGACCTCATCTTTTGAGACACTTGAAGAGGTTGTCCTCTTAATACAAGGTGAACAACCAGTAGAAAATGAAGATCAAAATGATTGGTTGCACAACATGATTACCTTCTTGGTAGAAGGAAGATATCCTCAAGGTCTAAATAGAGCCAAGAGAAGACAATTCAAATTATAGCGTATGTCTTGGTGGATGAAATATTATTCTAATGGAGTCTTATTGAGGTGTATCAAAACTTATCAGATCAACAAGTTGTTAAAAGAGTTGCATGATGGCCCGGTTGGTGGTCATTTCTTAGCTAGGATTACAATAATGAAAACAATGAGGGCTGGTTATTATTGGCCTACCTTATTCAATGATTCTCATAAGTGGGTGAGGAAATATGAGAAATGTGTATTCTTCTGAGGAAAACAAAGATTGGTTGCCCATCCTCTTCATCCTATTCAGGTAGATCAACTCTTTGCTCAGTGAGGTATGGATTTCATTGGTCCAATAAATCCACCCTCTAGTTCTGGTCACAAATGGATCTTGGTAGCCATAGATTACTTCACAAGATGGAAAAAAGCAATAGCTTTGAGAGATGCAATAAAGTCTTTAGTGGTTGAATTCCTTGATGGAATAGTGACTAGATTTGGTGTTCCATTAACTATCATATTAGATAATGCCAAATCTTATGTTGGAACTCATTTTTGCTCTTGGGCTATTGCATATGGAATATATTTGAGCACTTCCTCAAATTATTATCCCCAAGGGAATGGCTTGGCTAAATCCTCCAATAAGAACCTCATCAGAATAATGAAGAGGACAACTAAAGATAATCTGAGGTGTTGGCATGCTAGGTTGAGGACTACCCTTTTGCCTAATAGAATTACACCCAAGAGAGCAATTAGGAACTCACCTTTTATGCTGGTATATGGACAAGAAGAAAGGCTTCCTATTTCACTTGAGATCCCCTCTCTTGAATTGGCTCATCAATGGAGCTAACTAAGAATTACGCTATGATAGCTAGGCTAGCATAACTAAAGCTATGCATACACTTGAGACATGTCAACAACAGGTCAAAAGGATTTTTGATGAGAAGGCTATAGCCAAAGTTTTCAAAGAAGGAGACCTTGTTCTCAAGTGGGATACAGACATAGATAAACCAAGCAAACACTCCAAGTTTGATGCTATGTAGAGCGGCCCATATGTTATCACCAGTTGTAAGGAGGCCAATGATTTTCAATTATCTAGGCTCGATGGTGATATTCTTCCAATTCCAATTAATGGAATTCACCTTAAACATTACTTCTAGGGAAGGTTGAAGTTTTTGTATATAATAAAGTAGTTTTGTGTTTTCAATAAGTGCATGGGCACATGCTATTTCTTTGTGAGATAGAAAGTTTTGAAGTTTTACAGTTGTAGGGGTTTCAAAACAAGATTCATTTCTATGACTCCATGCCTAGGATTGCTCAAGGCCATTGGTCCATGCTTAGTAGGCAAGCATCCCTCCTGCATAACTAGAAATGTTAAACATTTTAGTCCCCTCTTCCTAAAATTTCAATGTTGCCAATTTCATGAACATCAAAGGTGATAGCCATGTCTACATTCATTAGATTATTCATTTATTATCATGCAAGCATATTAGGGATACATAAAACTTTGACTCTTCCTTTTTATCCCTAAGTCTTTTAATCCTTCAAATCGAATGAGAGATTTTAAGTGTGATGATATGATTCTTCCTTCATTTCCCTATCACTCCAGTTCATGAATTAATTGTTAGATGAGATAGTCAAATCCACAGTTAGCATGGCATCATAGCTATTAGGCTAGCATTCAGCTTTAAGTTGCAAAGGAGTGACTGCCTATGGATCACGTGATCACATGAAGCATTAGACTTAAGGGGATTCAAGTTATGATAGTAAAAAAGCTAATCAATAGTTCATTATAGTGTTTTTGCATCATTATGAGTGGTCAAGGTTAACCCAGAGTCAAGGTGGTGAGGTTGTGAAATACTTTATGGTCGCGTTGTCATAGGAAGTTTAGAGTAGACCAGGTTTAAGGTTGCGAAGCTATGTAGGCCTTTCATCGCAACATCATAGAGTTTATTATTGAGTTAAGAACTTCAGTCACGATGGTGCAATGGCAATCAGGTAGAAGGTTAATCATCATTTCACAGTGGTTAGTTGAAAAAGACAACAAGTAGTCACGATGGAGTGATCAACAGTTGAAGCATGACTTCGCAGTTTTGTAAGTCAACAAGATCATCAAAAATCCTAAGTTATAATAGTGTGAAGGTTAACAGTGGAAGTTAAGGCCAACATCATTACAACATCGCTTGCAATCAAATAAACCCCAGGGTTTAGGTCATGAAGTTGCGAGAGATGGAAATAATGGTTAAGTATTAAGGTTGCAACATCACATGAAGTCATCTAGATAACCTAGAGTTAAACCTGTGATGCTACGAAACACTTTGTTCGCTCACTCATAGGGTTAAGGTTGTGGCTAGAATAGAGGTCATGATAGTGTGAATAGTAATGCTAATAGTTGGGTTATGGCTTTGCATCATCATGTGGTTAGAGGGTTATTAAGTCTAAACTATGACAAGGGTGTGAGAAGGCCAAATTTTATGATGTTGGTTGGGTCGCAATGGTTAGAGGGCTAAAGTGATAAAGAGCTGCAAAGTAGCGATAAGACATAAAATAGGGAGGTTGTATTTTTGCAAGACTGAATAGTTAATGAAGATAATAAGCTGCGAAGCCACAAATACATGTGAGGACAGGTCAACAAGATGGTCAGAATGTTGAGTGAGGTGGCAAAGTATTTCAAGGGTATGAGTCCATGTGGCAGACTGAATATTTGAATTCACTTGACTTGATGATGTAGCTGATCTGGCACGTCATGATTTCAATACATGCAATAGTTGGAAAGATTAAAGAGAAATGATTTGTTCACCTGCAACTATCTTTTGATGTCTTCAATGCCATTGCATTCCATGCTTCTTAAATACATATCACGATCGATTCTACTTTGATTTGATCTCTTGCAGCTGAGTGCACTCTTTTCCTTGTTTATTCTGTCATTTCTTGTGGGTAATTACACTTCATGATCAAATTTTCTTATAATTCTCAGTTATTGCACTCTCATCTATAATTCAATCTCACGGTCATTGAAGTTTAGACTTAAGGTTGTATTTGGGTTATGCTTGTACCCTATTGTTAGTGAACAAATTGTCCTCTAAGAAAACGTGTGAAAATCTGACCCTGAATGCCCAAATGAAAGGACAAATCAACACCAACAGTTGGATAGGTTATCATGGAATTGATAACCTTCCTCTGAATTTTATCAGGTACAGCTCCCCATATGAAATATTCAATGAATTGTTTGTGAATGCTTTTAACCAAAAAGCATAAAAGGATACCAAACGTCTATCCATAAATACAGCGTAGATGCGAGAAAAACTAAACAACTACAAGAAATTAAATGGTAAATGACACAAAGTCCATTCACCTTGACATGCTACAAAATACGAAATCAAGAAACACATTATCCATCTTCTTAAGAAAGTGTAGAAATGAAGATATGGAGATATAACAGCATATTTCAAAGAAAACCAAAGTGACACAAAGATCACAATTAGTGGAAAGTAGATTGCTCGAACTCAAAGTTTTGACAAACAATTAACTCTCAAGTCTCCCTCCTCTAAAAGCATAAAATGCATTACTATTACAATCACCATTAATAAAATCTTGAGGTTTTCTTTGCATTTCAAAATAAAACACAACTCTCTTACTCCTGACACACAGTTTAGAAAGAAAGAAAGAAAAACTCGTCTTTGCTCCTCATGACCCTCACAAGAAAATGGGCTAATGCTGGAAATAATCTGGAAATGTTTTCCCCTTTGCTGAAGCACAAAGTCTACAGTCTCGGAGAGAAAAATCTATGTAACCCCCTAGCTCAACTCTTTTGTTCTGCAGCATCAAAGTCTCTAGCACCGAAAGAAGTGGAACCCCTGCTCTTTCTACTGTTGGCTTATTTATTATCTTTTCATCTCCCATGAAACCTTTTCAGTTTCCATAAGTGAATCTTGAAACCATTTCTCTTCAGCTTCCTTGATAGATTTTCTTTGATTTTTATGACACTTAGCTTTTAAAGGTTTTTCACTAAATCAAATGTCATCTTAGCATATTTGGACAAGTGGCAAATGAATAAATCAGTCCAATAATAATAATAATAATAATTTTCTGCTGGGTGGATTTGTTTTGACAGTCAAATGGGTCTCGGTGCGGGGGCCATAACTAATTATTCCACCGTTGGATTTTCTTCATTTTTGGATATGTTGGTGAGATCCTAATTCCACACAAGTTGACCGAAGCGATTGAGAAAATTATATCTAAGTCGAAAGTTATCGAAGACTGAGTGGAGGTATATAAAACTGTCAGGATAATCGAACCCGTTGAACCTGTTTGAACCATTCGAACTCATTTGAACCTGTGGGATGAACTCTTCTGAACTTGTGATTGCACCGTTGGATCTTCTTCATTTTTGGATATGCTAGTTTTAGACTAGTCATTTATGTTCTCACCAGAGCGATTTGTGAAATTATGTCCGGGTGAAAAGTTACAAATCACTGTCTATCAGTATACAAAATTGTGATTTTGAACTGTCATGCCATCGAACCTGTTGAACCATCGAACTTGACATTTGAACCTGATCTCTGAATCACTTTGAACCACTTTGAACTTCTGAAATAAGCCACTGAATCATACATGTGAACCTCTCAGAATAGATAATTAAACCTGTATGAGCAAATTGAACTATTTTGAAACACTTTGAATGACTTTGAACTTCAGTTCGAAGTGGTTCGAAACTCTGCACTTGAAGTTTTGCAATTGAATCCTTCAAACCAGATCTTCGTCTTGATCTGCACTTTTGCATCTTTTGAAACTATTGAGCTGATTGAAACTGAATTATGAACAAAGACTGGATTCTGGTATTAAGTTGAACACAATTTTTGAACCATTCTGAATTAACAAATCTTCATTTTCGAACCCATTTGAACTGCTTCGAACCTGTCATACCCCATGAACATTTATGAACATAGAATAAGCCACATCAAACCAACAAGCCTATAGGCTCATTGAATTATCATGAGTTGGAGCAAAGCATTTGAATCGCTACATTCTGAACCCATAGGACCAATCTGAAACTTGCTTATGTTGAACCTACAAGATGAGTCATTTGAACTACTTTGAACTAAGGTTCAAAGTGGTTCAAAAACACAAATTACAAGTTTTAAAATTATGACCATATCGGGTACTAACACCAATAAAGAAAAATTTTGTTGTTGTTCAAAGGATCTCTTCTTTTTTTGGTCCTCTTATCCATTCTCAACCAGTTAAGATTGTGTAATCTATTATGCCCAATTTTCCTATATGTATTTTAGCAGTTACAATACCATATGATTGTGTGCATATCAATTAACTAATTTGTAAAGTGAATTTATTTTATTCCTCGCATAGTTATGTTATTTTTTGGCTTATTGTGAAGTCTATTAAATTTTAGTTCAGTTATTAGAAAGAAGTAGATCAAAAATATGATTTGGTGCATCACCCCCTCTAGGTTAGAGTAGGTAGTTTGATTTTCATGCATCTCCTTCTCCCTTTTCTTCTTAAGAAGTAGTTAGCTACATCCTAATAATAATGAAGCCAACCTTCTCCAAAGACTCAATCTCTAATTCCAAAGTCCCATACTTTTAAGATTGTTTCCATGTTACACGAGGTTGCTTGAAGGTCATACCTTAAAAAGGGTGCAAACTTATGTGTCAACATAACCCAATTATTATAATTAAATCATTTACCAAATAAATCAAGTAGCCGAATCCACATAAAAATAACATTACCAAAACTGACCAAAGTTCAAATTAAACAACACAGATAAAGATAAACTCATAGGTTTAAAAAAGGTGGAAATTCAGATACATGTTCTCCTTCTTAGGATAAGTAATTAAGCTATGGTTGGGATTGGACCTGGACATTATCTCTCCATTCTTACCATTGAGTTATTGTGATAGGGCATGCTCATCCTGGCAATTCAAGGAAGTTGATGCCTTATACTTGCAAACCTGTACAAAAGATGAGCATGTACATGTGCATATATATCTAAGCTAAACAAAAAATGGCGATGAGTGGTACATCTTGTAGATCTCAACTAGTAGGTGACTATGACTCCCTCCCTCAACCATATCAAGCAAGTCAAACATAAATATATAAAATATATACACACACCATACACATGTAAGTATGGGGTAAGTATAATAGTAAATCCTAAATATAAATAACATCATATTCTAAAATCAACATCTCATCATAAATAGGAAATAATAAACATTTTTCTAAGACACACCATTGTAATCACCTAAAAATGGTCATCTAGACTATTAGCCCCCTTCTCAGCATTTTGGCTAAATTAATTTAATCATTTATCTAGACCAAATTGCTAATAATCAATTTATTTGATTATAACCTATAGTTTGACTATGCTATCCTAAGTTCATTATTTGATTAAAAGAACATGTCCCTTTTTAATTAAATAAAATACCCCATTCTTCTAACCCACTTAAAGTGTACACATAAAGTCCTTTTTCTATTTTGCAATTAAAAGAAAAGGCTTTGTGACTTTTGTCTTATATGACAAGTCAACTTATATTCTATTGGTTGATTTGTGTGTGCACATGGATCACTCCTCTTTTCAAATTCCACCGTTGATCATCCACCATCTTCATCTTGATCTTTACCATACATACATCTTTAAAAGGGAGAGAGATTTCCCCCTCAATCAATCCTCATTTTGAATATTGTTATGCTGCAGGTTTTCTAATAGGTTTCTTTGGAGCTTTGTGGAGAACTTCTATTTCTTGTCTACATTCTCTCATACCATAGCATTTTAGCTTAGATTCATTTGCATGTTAGTTTAGCTTCTATTTTGCAATAATCTATCTTACATAGCTTAATATTTGGATTGTAACACTCTCATCCATGCTTAGAATAGCTGCACTTTTCATATTCATTCTAGTTTAATCTTTAGTTGCATTGAATTCTTGAGGAACTCCTTGGGACATTTGCATTCTTGCATCTTGTCTTTGGAACCTCCCATTGCATGGTTTACTAGCAAGAAGAGTATCTCTAAGGCTCATCTAAGAGCCTTCTTATTCTTCAAATATACTCTCTTGCACTCCCTGGATAGGGAGCTCTAAGCTGGCATCCAAGCATTTCGAACTCATGGAATCGTTTGGATAGAAGGGTTTAGAGTGGGACACTTTTGAGTGTACATAATTGGCGCCCACCGTGGGGCTTGAATCAAGTTTGTAGCTCCATTTGCTTTTATTTTTCATCTCTAGTTTTTTACAGTAGCATATTGGATCTAATCAAATGCTTTTGTAGAATTATCACTTGGATTTTAAGGCCAACCCATAAGTAGATTGGTTTGAAGGCCAAAAATCTAGTTGGTTTAAAGATTTGATCATATCTTTTAAACCACTTGGAGTTTGGTTCTGAATTTTTTTTTGTAAGTTGGTTATATGCTCAAAATGTCTCAGTCCAATTTTCAGAGCATTGTGACATGATTTTTGGGAGTTATGAGTTTTTCTTTATTTTTCATAAAAAGTCGTTTCTGGTCGCAAATCAGCGTATTTTTCAAAAAAATTTACATTTCCAAAAATTATTTTCAATTCTAATGGGGGTTACTTTTTTGTGTTTTGAATTTTGAGGTCGTATTAAAGATCAAAAACTCGATTTGATAAATTTGGCTTGTTTTGACAAAATTGATCTCTAGAGTGCAAATGAAGAGATTTTTTAAAATTTCTTGCATTTTTTGAAATCTCTCTGATTTTTAATAGGGGTCTCTTCTTTTCATTTTCATTTTTGGATACAAAATCATAGTAAGCAAGTCCAATCTTGTTGACTAGGTCAAAATCAAAGAGTAAAAATGAGAGCATTTGTGATTAACTTGCACTTTCTTTGCATGTACTTGGTTGGAAGATAAATTAGATTTTTGAAGCAAATCACCACTTTTTATTGCAGATTTTTATGTTATTTCACACTAACTTTTGTTGCTAACAAGTTGTGATTTCAGGTTGCCATCCTTGTGAAAAAAATTGAAACATTGCATAAAAAGAACGCATGTCAAAGCTTCAAATGCACAAGGGCTACTAACGATTGTTTGCAGGGCTGCCCAAAGCATAAAAACCCAAAATTTCTTGCTTTTTTGTTTTCATGTGTGGCATTGAATAATTGTTCATTTTTCATAGGCACATAAAACTTGTGATTGGAGTCTTTTGGTAATAGGAGAGTATGCTCTTCACCCTTGTGGTGAATCAGAAATCTTGACTTGCCATTTGGTTTCAAAAGCAAGGGGTAACTGAATCTTCTTGGCGTGTTTGGGAGAAAATGATTGGAATAGGAGAGTATGCTCTTCACCCTTGTGGTGAACCAGAAATCTTGACTTCCAAAATTTGATCCACTTTGTGTAGTTAGAATCCTTTAGAGGGCCTGCTCTCAGACAACCTGAGAGGAACGACCCAAGTGGGGACAAGCAGATTACCCAGCTCTTCCAACCCACTATAAACTCAAGGCTATCAAGGACACAAAACTTTGGTAGACGTAGTGTTTGTCTTTGCCTAGTGTGATTTCTTATGGGATTTCGACCATAGGGAGATCACTAGGCAAGAATGCTTAAGGTACTCTTGTGATCATGAGATCGGTTACTCATCGCAAGGTGAGGTGTCCCGTAATTGGGAGCAAGAGGAACACTATGAACGGAAGCTCGATCTAAAAAATCTAAGTTAGTAACTACCTTTTTTTTTAGCCGCTCAACTTCTTGGTGCAAGGATCGATCCTAGTGGACTACCCGGATCACCTCAAGATTTACACTCACCATATGTGTTCCCTTGGTTGTGCTTATGGCACTTCCATGACAAAGCCAATATCTCTTGTGGGCAACCACTTGGTGTGAGGTGAAGGAGCATCAAGCGTGGGCCAAGTTGTTGAGTAATGAACCATGTCCTTTAGGTAGATATTGCTTGATGTGTTCTCGAATGTGGTATACCTATGGAAATCTTTGGAACATACACATGATGATAGTTATACGGCTTTCTTTTAAGACCTCACATATGCTTGTATCATGCAAGGTTGCTTTGTCCCTTGCTTGATTGTTTGAAGACTACTCCATGTGTCACTATCTTGCTTGGAAATAAATTGCTTTTAAACATCAAACTTGTTATGCTATCAACTATTGTCAAACTTTGTCAACCAAGTCAAAACATCAAATGCAAACATTTTTTTGTATTGCTTGCTAAGGGGAGTCTCATCATTTGATTTTTATCTTCTATGTCTCTAGTTCTTGAACATGCTTAAAGTGGCTCTTTGGTCTTAGTGCTCTTGGTCTTTTTGTCTTCATGGTCTATGCATGCTTGCTAGTTATCCTTTTACTAAAATGGTTACCTTGATTTCTTGACTACACTCTTGGGTTGGGAAAGTTATTCACTTGTCACCCTGCTTGCTCTATCTATTTGGCTATTTGGGCATCTTGCCTAGCTATTGACTTGAGTCATTCATGTCGTAAGTTTCTTGGACATATTGTTTGACTGGTCGCTTTAATCTCTCTCTACTATCTTGACAAGAGAACACTCTACCTCCTATAGTTTCAACATCAAGTTATCTTCTAGACTATTTTATGCTTGGCTTTGCATCTAAAACTATGGGATCTAAAACTTGTGCTACCAAACTTCAACCGAATCTAGATGATCATGATATCCTCCATGTCACTAAAGAGTTTGAAGATCTATATGCACAATACAAAGAACTAGAAGAGACAAATGATCTTTCTTACCTTCACCTCTCTAAGCGCATGATAGAAATGAAGTCTAAACTTGAGAAAAGGTTGGAGGAGAAGATTTCATCATTACATGAATCTTCCTTAAGGTCTTTACATGCATGTGAGTCACCTTCTTTGAGGTCATCCTTTTCTTCTAGGTCTACATACTCTACTTCAAGACATCAAATGTCTTCATCTTCTAGATCTAAAGACCTCTTTAGAGAACAAGCAAGTGATACCTCCTTTGAGCCTATGCCAAAATGTCATGATGGACCTATCTTTGACCAAGATAATAATGAATACATGGATGCATTCCATTCACTTGAGAAACAACAAAAGGACTCTAGACATACTTCTAATAGAACTTTTTCTCCCTTGGAAGATTCTTATGATGACACTTTGCAAAAAATTCTTAGCAATAAGATCATCATGTTACCAAAGTCTAGCTCATATGGAAACCCATTCTTGGATATCTATTGTGCTTATCATCAACATAATGAGCATAGTACTTTAGATGGCATTGAGCTAAAACATAAAATCCAAGATCTTATTGATAATGGAATTATTGGAACCTCTAGTGACTCATGTGTTGAGGATACTTCTCTTGAGCAAGATTACATTGATGAACCTATGTCTAGTAGTGGCTCCATTACATCTTCCACTTCTTCCAACACTCATGCATCTCCCAACATTTCAAAGCTTTCCAACATGCCTGCATCAAACAAAAAACCTAGTGCTTTCCATATGCAATATGTGTACCCTCAAGGGCTACCTCTAAAAGAAACTCAAGCTAACCTTCACTTGGTTGCAAACCTTTTCCATGCTACTAATCCTAAACATCCTCAACCTTCATGCACTACTATGTCGAATCCAAACACTACTCCATTCACTCTTCATTCTCCCTTGTCCTTATAAATGGCTCCATGTCAAGAGGACTCTCAAAAAGAAAAAGCTATAAATGTCAAGAAAGATCAAGATCAAGCACCCTTTCATCTCTTTCAAGATTTTTCCCCTCCATATCATATATCTTGCCCACCTCCTAAGTATGATGAAGATACCACTTACATTTCCCTTGAGCTTAGTGAAAATTATGAGAAAAGTTCTCTTCATATGCTATCCAAAGCTACTTGTCAAGATCAAAGCATCCCCTCATGTTCTACTTCTCTACATCCACTTCAAAATTGTGCTCAAGCTTCAAGTGCTTCTATTAAAAATTTTGTTCCTATCAAAGGTACTCATGAGTCTATTGATGGCTTTGATCATGTTTCTCACTCTAAAGATGTTGATATCCCTTCCCACTATCCCTTTGCATCTTCTAAATCTATCCTTGGTCCTTATCCATCTAAGCTAAAGCATTCAAACCTTCCATCCATTTTGGGGCCTTATGTTCCTCCATCTCCTACATTCACTCCTAGCTCATTCCCTAGCTCTCCCATCATACCTCAAGATCAACAAAGACACTCATCCTTGATAAATTTTCACCCATCTATACATCTAAACCAGTCATATCATCCTTATTCATCCACAAATCCCAAGTCCCTTGGAAGTGAGAATAAACATAAGAATCCATTGAAAAAGAAAGATCACTATGTCCCATCTAATCGACATGTGAATGCTAAGAAGGAAAATGCACAAAAGAGACCACAAAGGTCCACTATTAAGAGAGCTAAATCAAAGAAAATGTGGGTTCCTAAATCCATCATTGAAGAAATGCACTCTCAAGCACCCAAAGAACGAGGAAAATCTAAAGCTATGTGGATTCCCAAGTATCTTTTAAAAGACTTGAATATTGAAAATACTTCAAAATTGACATTCAAGCTTCCAAAGGTTTCCATTCCATCTTCTTCCAAAAATCTTCCTAAAATTATTCCAAAGCCTTCCACTCGATTTTTTTCCAAATCTCTTCTACCAGCTCATACATCTAAATCTCAAGCTATTTCATCCATCATTCCTCCATCATTCCAATACCCTTCAAAATGTGTGTCAATGTTGATCTTGTACAATATTTCAACTACCCTCGTGAAATCCTCTAAAGCTTACACTAACTTTCTATACATGAACTCTTATCCTCCATATACTCTTCCTACTACCATTTCTCTTTCATCACCTTATCAACATCTTTGAGCATACCTTTCTATGGTCTTGGCTTATCATGGCTTATCTTTCCTATAGGAGCACTATCAACATTCAAAAAGCTTGAGCTCTTTCTAAAAATTCAAAAAAAAAAAAAATAGAAAAAGAAAAAAAGCAAAAAAAAAAAAAAAAAAGTGCCTTGGTGAAAACCACTTCTTGTGGCACCTTGGTAGCAAAAGTAAAGAGAAATAAATTTATCCTATGGTGAAAACTACTTCTTGTGGCACCTTGGATAAGTACCATGATGAAAACCTGGCAAACAGGCATCATGCGTAATTCTTCCATCATCCATCTATCCCTTCTTCTCTCTTTGATCTTGACAATGTTGAGTTATCTTTGCATATTGGCTATCTTATCCACCAGATTTTCTATTGTGCTCTCCCATTCACTCATAGCCTCTATCTTGAGCTTTATTTTTATTGCTCTATCCCATCACTATCCTATCTAGTTGACCCCTTGGTCTTGATCATAATAAATGAAAAATGGTTTTTAGATCTCTTGATATGTCTACTCTTTTGGACTACACACTTCATGCTATCTCACTTATTGGCTTCATTTCTTATCCTACATGCTATCTTTCTCATTACTTCCATTGCTTATCCAAAATATGCTTCATATGACTATTTCACCTCTTTCCCTAGCTTGGGTACTCTTGAGGAGTCAGTCCTTGAGGATCATTTTCACTTGCTTCATACTCTTTTTTCATCCATCTTTGCTTATCCATTGGCTCGTTGCTCCATCATATCTTATACCTTGCTAGACATTGGGAGAAAATGATGTGATCTTGCTTGAGAACTAGTGATATCTAAAACCTTCTAAAAATTTCCAAAAAAAAAATCATATATGATGTTGAAAAAATCCTAAAAATCAGAAAATGTCCTGAAAAAAAGATCTTCTTAGTGAAAACCTAGCAATAGGCACTTTGATGTATCACCAAAAAAATCAAAAATACAAAAATATAAAAAAATTGAAAAAATTCCTAACAAAAATATGTCAAGTGGTGAAAACCTGGAAACAGGTGCTACTTGAGAGCCTTGCACCTCTTTTTATCAGTCTCAATCACCTATTTTGCTACACATTTCCTAACTTGGAATTGTTTCCTGTCCTCATCTTAGGGGCACAACTTCTTAGCCTATTGAGGTATTCTTGTGCATTAGGGTTTCTTTGACAACAAACAAAATAGTATTTCTCAACACTTCCCCCACTTTGACATCAAGTGTTTTTTAACGCTTTACAGATAGTTTACCTACGGTCTCTGATGTCGCGATATCTCACTATCAGAATCAAGTCTGGAAGAAATGGCCAAGTGACTTACACACATGCACTTTAACACTTAAATGACTGAGCTATGCTGACATTTATCTACTTTGTGTGTTGTCTATGATGATTTCTTTGCCATGTATTCCCTCCCTAATAGTCTTTCAAGGATGTCATTGACTAGAAGACTGGGGGCATGGGACATATTTTCTTGATTTCTGCTTGTGGGTATACTTTTGTTTGTCTATAGTGTTGTAAGCATTCATGCTTGTCCTATTCAACACTTTGACTTATAAATGTATCATCCTTGATTGTTTTGCAAGACTGCACTCAGGGTTTATCCTAGCGCTTATGCCTTGATACAGGTGTAATCTTGCTAAATTAAACGTAGGGAATCTAATCGTGTAGTTATCTTGACTTACATGTCTCTGATGCTTAGATTGGATTTCCACATACCTATCTAATATCGATCATATTCATATCCTCATAGTTATACTAGTGATGGTTGTATGATCTCATGATGTCCCTAATAAATGCTCAATGATGAAATTAAGAGTCTAAATGTTATACACTTCTTGCTGGTAAACCACTTTGCATATTAGCTTGCATTTTAGGTTCATTTTCTAGCTTAGTCTTGCATTCTTGCATATGGGGAGAGCTCTCTTTCTTCATCTTTTTGTGGACATATCAGCTAACTCCTTTCATATATTTCTTTACTTTCTTCTTTTTCATGTCTTTTCACCTTCTTAATCTTTCGCTTCATCTCTTTTCTATCTTGTCATCACATTATATAAAGTTTTGACCTCTTAAATAATTTTGACGTCCTAGATTCATTTTCGGGATCGAAATCCAAATTTGAGTTAATCTTGATGGTCAAAATTGTCTTTTAAAATTCTACTTTCTTCTGAGCAGTTAGTTGACCTTTTGAGGTCTAATCTCTGAATCATCACTCGGGCATCTTCATTTCTTCATGTCTTCATCATTTTCATACTTCACATCTACTTAAATTCACTATTTCATGTCTAAAATCACCTTTCTACTCATTTCGACCTTATTTTTATGCTATATCCTTCAAGGTCAACTCTAGTCAAACTGGGGCATTTTATCAAATTTTTAATATAGTCATTCTTGGGTTCTAATCATCTATCTGTCATCTTGGACATTGCTATATTCTAATTTTCTCATTTCTAGCCAGTTTTTGCATCCCCTTACCTCATTTCAATTTCGATCCCGAGGGGGCAGAAATACTCTATCACTGCTTAGGAGCATTTGTTTGATCTTCTCACTTGCTCTCACTCTATCTAAGTGTTAGTATTCTTCTTGAATTCTGACATCATCTCTTCCTAGTGTTCAGTACTACTGCTATCAGGCTGTGCATTCAGGACTTGCTATCTATCTCTGCATTTCACTCTTTGGAATTAGACATCTATATCTATCATCGCCTACTTGGCTTCGATTTTCTTTGACATAATGTGTTCCCAGATCAATCACACATTAGTCAAAGAGGGGCAAATGTAATCACCTAAAAATGGTCATCTAGACTATTAGCCCCCTTCTCAGCATTTTGGCTAAATTAATTTAATCATTTATCTAGACCAAATTGCTAATAATCAATTTATTTGATTATAACCTATAGTTTGACTATGCTATCCTAAGTTCATTATTTGATTAAAAGAACATGTCCCCTTTTAATTAAATAAAATACCCCATTCTTCTAACCCACTTAAAGTGCACACATAAAGTCCTTTTTCTATTTTGCAATTAAAAGAAAAGGCTTTGTGACTTTTGTCTTATATGACAAGTCAACTTATATTCTATTGGTTGATTTGTGTGTGCACATGGATCACTCCTCTTTTCAAATTCCACCGTTGATCATCCACCATCTTCATCTTGATCTCTACCGTCCATACATTTTTAAAAGGGAGAGAGCTTTCCCCCTCAATCAATCCTCATTTTGAATATTGTTATGCTGCAGGTTTTCTAATAGGTTTCTTTGGAGCTTTGTGGAGAACTTCTATTTCTTGTCTACATTCTCTCATACCATAGCATTTTAGCTTAGATTCATTTGCATCTTAGTTTAGCTTCTATTTTGCAATAATCTATCTCACATAGCTTAATATTTGGATTGTAACACTCTCATCCATGCTTAGAATAGCTGCACTTTTCATATTCATTCTAGTTTAATCTTTAGTTGCATTGAATTCTTGAGGAACTCCTTGGGACATTTGCATTCTTGCATCTTGTCTTTGGAACCTCCCATTGCATGGTTTACTAGCAAGAAGAGTATCTCTAAGGCTCATCTGAGAGCCTTTTTATTCTTGAAATATACTCTCTTGCACTCCGTGGATAGGGAGCTCTAAGACGGCATCCAAGCATTCCAAACTCATGGAATTGTTTGGATAGAAGGGTTTAGAGTGGGACACTTTCGAGTGTACAACCATATGACCTCATCATAAAAATAATTTTATTAACTAACTAAGAGCAATTAAAGCATCATCACTACAAGTAGGAAATTGTTATAACATGATGTAATCAATTACTCAAAATAACAAAGTGCTAAATTTTAAATATCAAATAAGGGCTAAGAAAACTATTAGAGAGTTATATAGAACTTTAACAACCAAGTCTACAATGATAGCAAATGAGGGGTATTACAGAAATAGGGGATAAAGTTAGATAGGAAAATATAGATATAGATGGAGATGGAGATGGCGATGGCAATGAAAGAGGAATAGGAAGAGGGAGAGATAGGGATGGAAAGAAGGATAGATATGCTTGACAAAGGCATAGGGGATGAAGAGAGTGTGAAAGAGGGATAGAAGGAGAGATGAAGAGGGAGAAAGAAATAGAGATCAAAAGAGGGATGAAAAGAGAGATAGGTGTTTAAAAAGTGGATTTTGAACCTTCACATGTATTAAATGTGATTTTTCCTTTGTGTTATGAAGTTATGAATTGGGATTAATCTCTATTATTTGAGTCTACAATGCCTTAATTACTATGGTTCAAATACTTTGTTTCCAATTTTATTAAGGGACTAGAAGTGGACTAATCTCACTTGCATTATTACAACTTATATATCTAGATATTAACTTAGATATGATATTAATTTTATTGAGACAAAAGTAAGTAAATTTTCTTTTTTCTCTTTTTTGGCTATTTGAAGGTGAGAAAAATTAAACTTTAATTATTATACATAGCTTTATTCAAGTATCCTTATTAGGAAGTATTTCCATTTGTAGGAAGATTTGTTTTTAAATTGATAAAAGGCTATTGTCAAAGATTTTATTAATTTGTAAAATATTGCAATATGTTTTTGCTTCATTCAAAGTGCAGGCACCAAGGGAAAAAGAATGAAGAAGAGAACCCTTGGTATAGCCTAGGATGATTGTGTCTTGTATACTACAAATCATACATTTCCCTTGTTCTTATAATGGGTGTTTGGAAGAGCATACCTTCCCTTATATGAATAAATTGTAAATGCATTTCCTCTATTTCTAGACAGGGTCTTGAGAATGCGTTCCTTCTCTTACAATTATAAATTATATTAAAGCTTCTAAATTATGTCTCGTGTATTTATTTTTTGTTAATGTCGGATCAATATTAACTCCTAAAAGAAACTCAACTTTTGATTGAAATCAATTGTTAGTATCTTGATAAATTTCCTTCGTGATAAGTTTTGTATATAAAACATTTAAATTTGATAGAGGAGAGAAAAACAAAGAAAGGGTGGGGTGGGAGAGCAAATGCCAAATAGAAGATGAGGAGAGCTAACCTGACAATTATCCAAGAAGGAATGAAAATGAATACATATTATTAATAAGAATAAAGTGAAAAGATGGATTAATAAGATTCTAATAATCATAAAACTAAAAATTTAAAATATGGTGCCTTGCTAAGTTAACATTAGTAAGAATTTAAGTATTTTACAAGGTTTAAGTCACACAAATCTATATCTAAAATGTTGAAAAAGGAAAAGTGGAGGACATACTTTAGGTTGAAGGATATTGTTCTAATAATGAATAAATTTCCCCATATCCTTTCCCTTGTATATTTAATTAAAGTAAATAAATCATCTATTTCAAGATAACCATAGATTTGTTCACTAAGACATCTTCAGTGAACAAAGCGTGTATCAACTATAACTATTTCATTGTGCAAATTTGTGCATACCCAAATCCTAATTCAGATTTCCTTTATACATGACAAGAAAAACATTATGGAAAATCATAATAAATTCCTATAGTTTGAGTTGAAAATACATTTGTACCAAAACATTCAATGATATTTAACAATCAATGTTGCAATAGTCACAAATTTAAAGATGTCTCACACTGTTGAATATTTCCTAAAACTTATAATGCTAATTTGAACTTTAAATTTTATACATTTATCTATCGGATAAATACTTAATCATCAAACCATTACGACTTTGAAACAAAGGAGTATATATAATGATCAAAATAGTATATCTATTGTTGCTATTATAATTAATAGAACTAATTACTTGTTTATAAAAAAATATCTTAAAGTATAGGGTCAAGATTAGGATATTAAATTTATACAATAGGCCCAAAATATTGTCAATACAACTATACTCCATTAAAAAAAATTATGTTTTAGAAAAACAGGCACCCAACGGAGGTAACAAATGACTACAATTTCATCCTTACAGTCGTTTGAATTAATTCCTTTTGGATTAATTGTTTTACCTTTGCCTACTTTTTCTTCATTATATTTGTAGAGTTTTGGAAGGACAAATTTGACATGTTCCAAACTATTCAAGTCCAACGTGGGAGGATTCTGGTAACCATATCCATAGAGATAACATTCAAGCCATAGTGGCTTTTCTCCCTAATGATATTGAAGCAACACATGAGGAAATGTATATTTCTTTCCATATCTAGCCAATGCTTTTTGAAGGTCTTCAAGTCTTCAATTACCAATATTATGTGCCTAGAAATTTTAGCTATTTCCAAACTTCCAACTAGAGCTTCCATGTAAGCCTTTGGGTAGGGGATTTCTCTCCTTTCATTGATGATAAAGACTACATTACTAAGTCCTTTTAACTAGCTCTTAACAAATAATGCTTGTGATATTGCTATTAGGATGTAATTGTGTAGTTTCTGAATCAAACTTATTGACTCGTGTTTCTTGTTTCATTAACAAATAATGCCTGACATAATGTCACAATGTCATAGTTTGTCCATTTGGCCTGAAAAAGGCAAGTTATGAAGGAACCTTTTGTATTATACAAAGATGTTATTACAAAAGAAGAAAATAAAAAATAATTATTTTGTATAATTATAATTCTGTTTTATTATAAAAAGAAATTGTACAATGGAGTCATTGTTATATTTAGACTTTAATATTGACATGTATAATATTATAATATCTTTTTAAGGCACTTTTGTGGCACTTGATTTCTCAAGTATCTTTGTTTGAAAACATTGCAAATTTTTAGGAAAATATTAAAAGAATTATGAACTTTGAGTAGTGATCTCAAGCAGTGATCTTTTTATTCTCATCAACTCCTAACAAGGTTGGAACCTTTAACAATGGTTCAAGGTCTCCTAACAGGGATCTATCCTTTAACAAGGACAATTATAATAGATAAATTATATTTGATTCCTAATAGGGTCACATCCTTTTATAGGGAACTAAAATATAAGTACAATATCTAGTTGTTATCACCCCTACTAGTATTTTTCCCTTTGATCAAGGGTTTTTTTTTTAGAACAAAAATTAGTGTGTTATGGTGTATGGTTTATTTTTTATTGTTCTTAATTACATTTATACACAACTTTCACACCACCTTGCATTAACAAAAGTACCCCACCAAATGACAAGCCCCACTTCACACCAAACTTTTCTTACAATAATCATTTTCTTGTTTCTTTATTTCTTTGCATAAGGAATATTTTCTTGAACTAAATTGAGGATTTACTATCTTAGATTGCCTCTATATTTATTTCAAACACCAAGCTAAGATTCCAAACTCTTCATCATACAATATCCACCTTTAGCACCCACTCTATTATATGCTCTATTTTGGCATTCAACAATGTA
Source organism: Cupressus sempervirens (assembly GCA_028749045.1). Taxonomy (NCBI): domain Eukaryota; kingdom Viridiplantae; phylum Streptophyta; class Pinopsida; order Cupressales; family Cupressaceae; genus Cupressus; species Cupressus sempervirens. The sequence continues at coordinate 212,001,735 of CM053789.1, forward strand.
GTTTGGAATAAATAGACAATAAAATTTTACATATCAATGAATTCCAATTATACACACATTAAATTAATGTCTCCTTCATGGCATAAGACAATTTCAACAATAAAAATTTAGAGTAGGAAGTACATGTAAAGACTATCCTTTAATTAATTTCACTCTATAGAGAGACTCCTTCAACTCGTTTCTAACATCTTATTGTGACATGATACAAGAGATCAAAAGAGTGTTAATCTAATCTCGTATGATCTCCTTGCAATTAGGAACTAGAGTCTCTTTATCATAGTAATTTAGATAGTTTGTCGCAAAGGTAGAGAGGGGAAGAGTTGAATACTTCATCATTTTATTAGGACAAACCTATATATAGAGCAAGGGAAAGTCTTCATGCATCTTCTAAGTTTATTTTGGCTATCAACTACTAAATTTTTACTAGAAATTTGTGGAGCTAATTTTCCCATGAATAAATAAAAAATTTCCTTTTTTAATCAATACTTCGAATAATATTGTTGTGGGGTAGGAAATGTGAATAAGAGGATAAAACCTAAGTTCATCACATAACCTACAAACATATGTGTACTTGCTTGTGAGTGGGTGATATAGAAAGGGGTAGATAAGGGATATGAACCTTTCAATCCCAATTCTAAAGGACTAGGTCTAGTGATATTAATGTTAATTGAGTTTTACAATGAGTACTAATGCAAACTAGATCTAGAAGAATAGGGGAAAGATAGCCAAAACCCTTAAAGAGCCTTAATGTGTGTGTGTATATAAAGACACATTGAGTTGACAAAGGAGGGAATAATAACTCACCTTTGAAGCTTGTTTATGCTTGTTGTAGTGACCAAAATGAGACGAAAACTTTGAGTCCAAGCCAAAATTGTGTGATAGAAAAAACCCATATTTTTTTTGGTGATCTATCAAGGGAGAACTAGTGCATCAGGGGTGCAGTGCAACCCTAATTGACTATATTCAATATTGTTTTTTTTCATAGTTTTGAAGAAAGTCAAAAAGGGTACTCCAATCTGCAACCTATTCGTTGATTCGACATCTTCAACCTACAATAAATGGGGTTTTTGTTGTTGACGGGGGTTTGCCTCAATTCCCAATTTAGGAATTGACCTTGAATTGAAGTAATTGAAATACCATGAATGTAAAGAAAATGTACGAATTCCCCTTAAAAAGCCAAATCTTTTGAATCTAATGCATTGTGCTTACCTTCACCAATAGATTTGGACCAAGAAGATGAAGATGAATGGATGTAGAAGATGTACCAAATGAACTTGAATAAATTAAAGATCTTGAAGATAAACTCCTTCAATTTCTTGAGTGCTTGAATCCTTGATCTTCAATAGAAGAATGCTTGAAGGCTTCAAACTTGAATGCTTCAAAGCTAGACCTCATGGATGCAATTTCTTGATATGATATAATCATATATGTGAAATGGAGAAAACGAAGGGATTTATATAAAGATCAAAATCAACTAACTCTTGCAGGCTGACTATCATAGGAGTTTGTACATGATTATCCAAAACATGAGACCTAGAGAAAAAGGGCCAAAATAAGGTCCTATAAGGGGCACATTGCTACCGTGATTTTCAGGTGCACAAATCTTGGGGATAATCTAGGGACCCCAAAATAGGTCTCAAAGTCTGGAATCATGTCTTAGACTAAGGAAACCCTATTTCGATGCCAAGAACAGATTCCTAGTGGAAAGGTGGATGGAAAGGAAGGACCTAGGGGAAAATATATCCTACCTCAAGCTTATCACCATGAAAATAGGATCTTTAAAGAGGATCCATTAGGGTTTACCCCAACTCCACCTAGGAGAAAGGACAGGGAAAAGAAATAGAGAAAGTGAACATGATGATCCCATATTAAATAGGTGCTAAACTTTAAATAAATTAGAGTGCTTCCAATTTAAGATGGTATAATTGTAAAATAAAAATTGTTATTGTATTTATTACAAATGCAAGTTGGAAAAAGAAAAAATTTAGGCAAGTAAAAAGGAGAGCGAAACACATGTTGAAGATATGTGACATTTTTCCAATAAGTACTTGTAGATTATTTCCAAGGTTCATTTTCTCCGATGCTTCTTTTTAAATTTTAATCAGTTATCACTGGATTAAAATAGGAAAATGTACCAACCAATACTTTCCCCTAATAAAGAATTTATATGGGAACACTATTACTGCTTAAATTTAAGTAGAAATTATTAATAAGTAACCACATGGGGACATGGGGTAACAAAATGGGTAGTTTTAATTGTTAGAGTAATTAGATTTTTTCTAATTAACTCTATCCTACTTAAGAAAAACTTAAGGCATCTAATAATTAATTTCTTTTATTAATTATTTTGATGTAACCTAGGTTTTACCCTATTAGGTTTTTGATCTCCTTTTATAAGGATCGATCTCTTTGTAATTTTTTTCATTCACTTTTGTTAATAGAAATTTCTCTTTTTGCTCATCAAGAATGTCTCACCTATGGATTTGGGAATTCCAACCTCCATAGTTTTTGCTTCTCTCTTTCTCTATGAAGGGTGTTTGCATGCAGGTGATTCAAGGGGGTGATGCACTAAGATAGATTGTTACGATTACAACTCTGTCTACAACTGCACAAAACATGAATAAAAATCCCAATACACTAATCTCAACTCTATTTATCTCCCAAAACTCGCACACAGGTCAAACTAATGAACTGTTACAAGGAAAATGACTTTCACAATATAGCATTCACAAGAAAATTGACATAACATGTAAACTAGAAAGACAAGAAGAAGACATTCAACGTAAGGCAAGAAATATGCACATATAGCTAAATGTGAGAAGAGGAAAACTAAAATTTCTATTCATATAAGGAAAATGAAAGTTATAATAACAAAGCATAAGGTTACTGTCATGAACCAGAGAAGAACCCCAAAAAAGATATTTACAACTGCCTTTTAAAGAGTTCAGGCATAACTCAGATTTAACATGAAGTTCAAATCCCACAAGATGGAGTCAAGTTATAGGGAGCAACAATAAGTGGATATCAAAGTGAGATCTAATCATAAAATACAACATGTTGTAGAAGTGACAGGAAGAAACCATAATCAATGTGCCCAGCCGTAATAGATCAAATCCAAAAGATTTGATCATTACAGACATTAAAGAGGCATGGAGATGCATTAAGGTCATAGACCAAGGCCCAAAATATCTATCTACATTGAAAGAACAATCCTTCTAATGTGTTATGGCCACAACAAAAGAATCTATGCCACTATAAAAAAAAAAAATACGAGTGAGGGGGGTTTAACATGCAATGTTAACCCACCGCAAAAATGTTGAGTTGAGTCGCATGGAAAAAATCCAATTTTCCCAGACAATGATACAAACCATCGATATAGATCTTCATTCTAAAATAGATGGTCCAGATGCTGCAAGAACTCTCCTCAATAGAAGAATAAAACTCAATTGTAGATTTGATCTGCCTTATTTGAAATGGACACCTGAAAGAGCCCAAATCTAATGGTCATCTCATCTTCCCATGATCAAAAAGGAACAACATGAAAATATGAGGGTTGTCAAATCAAAGGCAACCCAGTAAGAGGAGAAGCTGCCATGTGGCCAAAATCTATTGGTTGACACAATTTCCAATGCACGGTGAGGAGGTAGCAACAATTTCACGATTTTGCAAAAGCAAGAAATAAGCTTTCCAAAATGAGAAAAATGGGATAACACACAAATTTTCCCCCCACCACATGACACAAGTCCATTCACCACAAACTGATGTCACTATTTTGTAGAAGAGAGGAATGAAACTTTCTAGAATAGCGAATTCCACTATTTTGGAAAGGACAAAAAGTAAGCCTTCTAAAATAAAGAATTTTTCTATTTTTGAAGGAGCATCAAATACATTCTCCAAAATGGAGAAAAATAGTTAACACAAATTGTTAACCCCAAAAAGACAAGTGTTAACCCCAACCAAAATCGCATGTTAACCCACAATAAGAAAATTACCCATTGAAAATATCTTTGATCGATTATTAATGATGGGTTGAATGGGGGGAAAAAATGGCCAACAATAACCTTCATTTATACCATATCCTCAAAATAATTCCTTGAGTTAGCCTTGAGGCTTTCCTAATTAATTATAATAGGACCTCATTAAGATATTGCATCATTTTACAATTACACAACACTGTCAGCTCACAGTCTTTACAACTTCCCACACAAGTGACCTCTGACCTTTTGCACTTGTTGATGTCATCATCATACTATCTATTATCATTGTATAACTTTTCTTATCACTATTATATCCATGTTAAGAGATACAATTATAACATCAAAACCACTTCTTAGGTACTCTGTATGCACAATGTCCTTTGCAATTCTTGAATAACTCTCACATGTCTTCATCGCTCTATATGCACACTTGTGCACTTCATCAGTACATAATGTAGAATGTATCCTCAACTATGATCAACCTCATCATCAATACACAATCTATATGACCTTGTTCTCTATCTACTACTTTGTCAGTCTTCATGAAAATAATACTATATTGACATCAATGACAAACACAGTCATGAATGCAACATGTTAATCATGCTAACCATCTCTCCAATGCTTAGGATACTCACCCCAAGGGAATATCATCAACATTCATGCTAACAATCTCCTCCTTTGGCATTGATGACAACATAGATAAAAAAACATCTAAGTTCCAAGAACACTGTTCATCCAACTCTGTTGTTGTTGTCGTCATTGTTCTCTTCTTTTTAAATCCTCTTCATCAATAAAATCTAAAACTCATAGGAACGCTTCTCCATCTGTACTTATTCATCCTTAGGATCAACATCAGTTGTTCACTCTCTAACTTATTGGAAAAACTCTACATCTGTGCTTTGTCATTCTTTGCATGCATGGAAATTGATTTTTCACACTTCTCTCCCATTGATATAATTCAATGTTTCTTCCTATTGACATCAATCACTCTCAATAGTACGTCTCCCCCATTGTTACACATCTCCCACATATTATCATAAGACACAATTTCTCCCCCATTCTTTTAAAGGATGTTTTTCATGTACACTTCTCCCCCATTGACATCAATGATAGAGGCTTCATAATGTCAATCATCTACTCCAATTCTTTAACTAGCTCGAGTGTCCAAACACATTGTTCTTTAAAAACTACCAAGAGTCCTTGATGATTCTTCTCATCACAGATATTCCCCATACAAGAAGCATCAACATTTAGTCCAAATAAATAATAGTGTTATGTACCACTGTACTGATGCATTCTCTACATCATCTACTCATAAGTAGGCAGAGGCATAACCCCAAGCATACCTCACAAATACTCAAATGTATCTTTAGGAAAGGACTTTGTAAAGATACATGCAATCTACTTTTTTTTGTTCACATACTCGACTCTAATTTCTTTGTCTACAACTTTCTTTCTCAAAACATGATACTTAATGGATATATGCTTACTCTTAGAATGCAACACAAGATTCTTAGACATACTTATTGTACTTGTGTTATCACAATGTATGATAACAAGTTCTAAAAACTCTACCCCAATGTCCTTTAACATCTATTTCACCCACATAATTTGATTACAATTGTTTGTCAATGTTACATACTCTTCTTCTGATGTACTCTGTGAGACATAGTCTTGTTTCTTGCTCAACCAAGAAACCAATCTTCCTCTAGGAAAATATGCTCCACTGTTGGCTCTCTTTCTATCATCCATACTACTTGCCCAATTTGCATCAAGATATGCACACAAAGTAAAGCCACTTGATATGTCATATGATAAGCCAAAATCAAGTGTACCCTTCAAATATCTGAATATTATCTTTACTGCTGCATAATGTGCTTCTCTAAGATTTTCTTGAAATGTTGCTATTATATTAACTACATTTTCTATATTTTCTCTGGTGTGATTTAGATATTACAAACCTCTAATCATGGATTTGTACTTCTTTTGCTCAACTGTAAGTGTCTTATCTTTGTTAGATAACTTTTGACCAATTATCATAGGTGTACCAATAGGCTTACAACTTTCCAAGCCAAATATTTTCAACAAGTCTTTTAAATACTTAGTCTGTGATAGAAAGATACCATCATAGTTTTGCACAATCTCTAGACATAAGAAATATTTCATCTCACCAATTATACTCATCACAATTTCATTCTTCATCTCATAAGCAATTTTTTCACTTGCTTCATCATTACCTCCAGAGATTGTGTCATCCACAAATATCAAAATAATCAACAATCCATTCTCAATTTCTTTCAAATACAAATTTCTATATGTTGTACCTTTAGCAAATCCCAACATTTCTAAATACTTGTCCAATCTCGCATGCCAAATCTAGGTGTTTGCTTTAGGCCATATAATACTTTCTTTAATCTATATACCATATCCTTTTTTTTGTCAAATGAAATCCTTTAGGTTGCTCTATGTAGACTTCTTCAAGTTCTCCATTCAAAAATGTTGACTTTACATCCATTTGATACACTTTGAACTTCTTGCTTGCTACATAAGCCAAGAACATCCTTACTACTTCAATTTTGGCAACATGGGAAAATATCTCGTCATAATCTATGTCTTCTTGTTGTGAGTATCCTTTGCTTACAAATCTTACTTTATTTCTCACAAACTCACCCTGTTCATTCATCTTGTTTCTGAAAACTCACTTAGTTCATATAGCATTCTTGTCTTTAGGTATAGAAACCAATACCCATGTCTCATTCTTCACAATTTGATCTAGTTCATTTTTCATTGCTTGAATCCAATGATCATCCTTGCATGCCTCATCTACACTCTTTGGTTCAACTTGATAAATTAAACACAATTCTTCATGTTCTATGTTTCTTGTCATTAATCATTTTTCTTTACTTCCAAAAATCTTATTAGCAGGGTGATTCTTTGTTAAATTCTTGTTAGGTGTAGGCATTACTATTTCAACTCTTACTTCTTCTCTAGGTTCAGATCTTGGTTCTTCTCTCTATTCAACAATTTGAACATCATTATGCAAATTATTATTAGTCTCAATGAAAACTTCAATATTTTCTCTAATAGGCTTAGGATTATCTTCTTCTTCATCACAGTTATAATCCAACATTCTTTCTTTAACTCTAAACTTTTCATCCACTTCTACATTTGTGCACTCAACAATAGTCTTAGTTCTCTAATTAAAACATCTATAAGGTTTTATTTTCAATGAATAACCAAGAAACATACCTTCATCACTTCTTGCATCTAACTTACCAACATTATCATCTCTCTTTATGTAACACTTACTTCCAAAATTTCTAAAATACTTCACTAAAGGTACATGTCCAAACCATATCTCATTGGGAGTCTTCTTTGTACCTTTTATATATGTACTATGTTCATTGTGTATATTGTTCTGCTTATTTCTTCTCTCCAAAATGTATTTGATACATCATTCTCAAACATCATGGCTCTTGTTGCTTTTGTTATAGACCTATTTCTTCTTTCAACAATCCCATTTTTTTTTAGGGGTCTTAGGTGCTAACAATTGTCTCTTGATGGCATTCACTTCACCAAAGTTTTTAAACTCATTTGAGGTAAACTCTCCACCTCTATCTGATCTCAAACATTTTATCTTTAATCCAAAATCATTCTCAACTCTATTCTTAAACAACTTGAACTTTTGAAATGCCTTAGGATTTTCTTTAAGAAATGCTACCTACATCATCCTAGTGAAATCATCAACAAAAACCATGACGTACATTTCACCATAGAATTATGTTAAGTAACATGGATCGGTTTTTGCAAATGTAATTATACTGTCATTGTTATAGGTGTGTTCCAAATGTAGATTCCAATCTCTTATAAATGTAAGAGTAGGAGACATGTCTCTATGATTAATCATTATTAGTTAATATATTAACAATATAAATCACAATATAACATATCTATTATATATAGTATATATGCATAATATAATATATTTATAATATTATATATATAATAAAATTATAATATTATATATATTATATATTATATATTATATCAACATTGTATGTTAAGATTAAATCAATCCGACTGTAGCTATAATCTTAACATGCCCTCTTAGTTATGGAGGATTGATATAGAACACATTGTGCTCTTAAGTATATGAAGAATATCATCTTAGTATGATATTCCTAGAATGGTATATTTAAGGATATCAACATAAATCTATCAGCACACATACACATATATTAACATATATTACATATGGAATTTGCTTCAATTCACTATGAGGCTAAATCTCTCAACACCCCCTCTTTAGCAAAGAGAGAATTAAAGCAATTATAATACAAGATTTGAACACCACCTTATGTGTGGTCTATGATAGTTTTAAGTCATGGTATCTAGCAAGATCTAGCCTAAAGAACCATAACAAATTAATTTTCATGGTGTCCGAAAAAATCTAGCCCAAAGAACCATGATGAGTTGATTATCAAGGTGTTTGGAAAAATCTAGCCTGAAGAACCATGATAACTTGGTTATCAAGGTGTTTGGCAAAATTTGGCCCAAAGAACCATGATAACACTTGCTCCAACACATTTTAGTGTTAGGAGATAGATAAACTAATAATAAGGTAGTCACCTTACAATAATGACCTCACATATATGAAAGATCATCACCTTTCATAACACACAATTGCAAAAATTTAATCTTTTTGTGACAACAACTTTATGAAGTATGTTATGATACATTCATTATCATGACTTTCAGCACTCTGGGACAAAAATTTAATGAAGTCTATCATGATATCATTTCTACCATTTATGAGATTGTCATCTTATAATGATTACCTTTTGTTAATATATGTCACCTTCATTACATATCATATGTGAAATAGTAACCACCATGAACCAAGTCATAGGGTGGTACAAAGGCTTTCACCTTAATTTTATCTCATAGAAAAGAATGCATTACAAGGAGTTTCAGTTAGAGCTTCTCCTCATAGAGATGATATCATTTACAAAGGATTGCACCTAAAAATTCTCCCTCTAAACATCGATCCTAGGAAGTCAAGTTCTCTAATTACTTCCTTAGAAGCTCTCTTCACCCAAGGATTTTTGTCAAACTCACTTTGAATCTAATATCAATCTTTTGATTTTCTAGTGATAAACTAATACTTCCTCATGATATACATAGGAGTAGGACCATCAAAATCATGTAGTCACACACATGTATTTCTAGACTCCCTTTGAGTATCAATCTTCTAAGCTCATGTGTTGCTTTAGAAAGAGTGCCATACTCCCTCTTAATGTATAAGAATCTCATAATATCAATCATCAAGGATGTTTGATTCAAGAGCCTCATTTTATCCATCTTGATCATTAGGGTCTTTGGAGATACTATCATTAGATTGAGTTTGCACAATATAAGGTAGCATATCTAAAGTATCAACCTTCTTTTCCTATAAGAATATCCTCAAACATAAAGGAAAAGATCAAGGCAAATAACCCTTATAGTATATATAAAATTACAAATAAGAGAGAGACTACAAAGAGTAGATAAATGTAAAAGGTAAGGATAATTATCTGCACATGAAGATTCAAAAATTGTCTTTTTAGATTATTTAAGAATGGAACATCTCCCCTCTAATTAAGGTTCAAGTGGGAATGGAAATTTGACTATTATTCCCCCCACAACGTAAAACTTTCACTCATTCCTATATTGTTGAACAATTTTGTATCAAATATGACAACTCCTTTCTAAGTTTTGACTTGCTCTTTTTATCCATTGAAGGTCTAAATATTCATTTAGCTTAATAGTAGAAGTGAACATGTCCTTCCATTTTCTCAAACTCATTCAAAATATGGCAATATCTTGATTAAGTATGATTGTGCCACATGAATAAATCTACAACTCATACATTGAGTTTCATTCATCAAAGAGAGACTCGTAGATGGTTCAAATGAATTTTTAAAAGCTTCATTAATGTGTCACAACAACTTAAATTTTCTTTTTTCATAGAAAGGTATTTATTAGATCTTTCGATTAATCTTATATTATGCATCACATAAGATCATCATCATATATCAGCGGGCAGGCCCATTAAAATCACATAGTCATGAGGTATATTCATGAATCCTAATCATCTTGACTACTACAATTTATTAATCACTGAAGACTCCATCTCATATCCTCTATATTCTCCCTCTCTTTCAAGGTTGCCTCTAATGAAGTGTCACTCCCTCTTTTTCCTACAAGAATATTCTCGAAGGAAAAGTTCAAGGAAAATAACTCTTATAGTATGAATTAAAAATATGAACAAAATAGATAGAGATTACTACAATATTCAAAATATTATAATAAATTACATTCACTATTTTGCAACACATCAATTAATCCATAAAATTTATTGATTTATTAAATCTCATATTATTGAATATCATCTTAAAATTTTATCTTCAAACATTCTATATGTTTCTATTTTTATTTAAATCTTACCATATATCTATTAATATATAGATAAAGCAAGTAAAATAATATTTAAAAATATTATACATATACATTTTACCTTAAGTGGGGGTTAGTATCTAAGTCCTTACCTTACGGTTTAGTTTTACCTTGTTATATTCCCATATAACATAATGGGCTTCTTATATTAATTTGCTCCATTTAAGCTTTTTTTGGTGGTGGGTCCCTTAGCATCCGAGTATCATGGGATATTGTTGATGATGGAATATGTTAGGTGTACCTTCTCATTGTTCAACAATGTCACAAGGTCATGCTAGTAGGAGGGATCGTCATTTATATTCCAATGGGTACCCACATAGATTGAGTAAAATAGTTTTAATTTTTCTTTGACACCTTTGATTGTAGGTTGTTCCATACTTTCAATAAGGGTGAGCCTGTTAATATATGTTCTTCTCTTTTATATTTGAGCTAGGAGTTAAGTGGTGGCCATATTAATATGAACATTTAGAACATTGACAACATGAGCCATGCATTGGTTGTTGTTGATGTGATCAGTCTGGACCTTGTTTTGTCTTCTTATTTTGTAGGTCTCTTGCTTCTTGATGGAGGCTTGTACTTTGAATCCCATTCCCTTTTTAATTACTAATGTTCATTGAAGTATATAATTATTCAATTTAATTAAGGATATTGTCCTAGTGATCTTTGACATCTGAATTGACCATGCACCATGATTAAATATATTTGATTATAAGGTGATCTTATTATAGAATTTGTTTATGGTTTATAACACTTATAATTATAAACCATCATCTTCTTGAATAAACCAGATACATATGTTTACTCCAAATTGCGTCCACTTGTATACCTCTAGACTATGCATGTTGTGATCTTGATTTTGGAGGCACATCTCAGTGATATTTTTTGGAGATGTCCAAGAAACATCCTTCCTCAAATTAGTGATCCCATTTGGATCTAAATCAATACATTCTTGAGAATAGACTTGGGATTCATCTTCTAATATGCCTTGTTTATATATTCGTGGGCCTCAAATATGGTGTGTAGATTCTAATTTCCAATTAGCAAACCTAAATTTGGCCTTCACCTTGATACCTAAAATTTTGACATGGCTTAGAACCAATTGATGATACCAAGAGAAGACTTAATAAAGTCATTGACCCTCTTTACTTGCAGGCCTAGTTGCATGCCTGACAATTTATTTGATAACAACAAATTGAATGAGAAGAAATTTAAACAATGATATATGTGTATTGGGTCATTTTTCTCAAAGTAACTTTTGATCTATCAAATGTACTTGGGATTATCCTTATCCTATGTTTTGTCCACAACTTTAGTGATTTCATTCTACTTTTTCAATTTATCCTTCATTACATTTGTAGTTGGCTCTAATACCATGTTAAGTAACATGGATCAGTATTTGTAAATGTAATTACATTGCCATTATTATAGGTTTGTTCCAAATGCAGATCCTCATCTCTCAATAATATAAGAGTAGGAGACATGTCTCATAAAGAGACATGTCTCTTTGATTAATCATTATTAGTTAAATATATTAACAATATAAATCACAATATAACATATGTATTATATATAGTATATATGTATAATATAATATATTTATAATATTATATATAGTATAATTATAATATTATATATTATATCAATATTGTAGGTTAAGATTAAATAAATCCAACTAAAGCTATAATCTTAACACTCCCTCTTACTTAGGGAGGATTGATATATAATAGATTATGTTCTTAAGTATATGGAGAGATATCATCTCAGTATGATATTCCTAGAATAGTATATTTAAGGATATCAACATAAATCCATCCACACACACACACACACAATTTGCTTCAATTCACTATGAGGCTAAATCTGTCAACAAATTCTCTTGTTATGGTAGGACAACTCAAATATGTATGAACAACCTCCAATTTCACCATGGTAGTCTTGCTAGGAAAGGAAATTTTTGTTAGAAATAATAGTCCACCAAGATAACTAAGGGTGTGGGGGGGGGGGGGGGGGGGGGGGGGGCGGCGGGGAGGGGGGTGGTGAATTAGTTATCCAATTAAAATATTTATCTACCTTAATTAATCTTAACCATTCAATCAAAGTAAACAACAACCATAACAATTACAGGTCAGATTTGTTAACCAGGGAAACCCTTGATCAAAGGGAAAACCCTGGTGGAAATGATGCCCACAAAGATATATTGATTTATATTCCTTGTTAGAGGATGGACCCTATTAGGAGTCTATAAACACATTTAGTACATAAGAGTCCCTGATAGGAGACTTTGAATCCCTGTTAGGAGATTCCAACCTTGTTAGGAATTATGCCAACCTTATTAGGATTTGTAGAAGGCAGAAGGACCCACTATCCAAATAGCTTTTGGGGCAAGACCACTGAACTTCACCATCCAACTTATCTCTCAAGTATTTCTTGTAGAATAATTGTTTATACTATGCTTAATCCTCTTTCCTTTATCTTATCAATCAAACCAATCACTATCAAACCTTGTAGACCAAGTCATGAACCTCAAATCCAAATATCAAACCTCAAATCTCAAAATAAAACCTCGACAATGAAGTTTTCTTCAACTTCACTCTGCTCTGCTTATCTTTGCAATTATATATTTTCTACTTCTTTTTGCTCTTCTTGCTTACTTCATACTTTCTCACATAAAAAATAAAAATGTCCTTCCTTTATACCAAGCCCATAAATAATTCCTTAAGTTAGCTATTACACCTTCTCAATTATTTATTATAGGACCTCATTAAGAACACGTTTTACTTAGTGATAACAAAAATCTATCGCTTTGTAACTTGAATAACTTTTGTACGTGTAATATTATGATGAGCAAGCTTAGCCACGTCATCTCTAACATGTCTTCTATACGCTTTAACCTTGCTTCTCATAATAACAACTTGGGTAAGAGATATAACAAGTTTACCAAAAAAGTCTTCACCAAAACTTGCATAACTTCTTCTAGACTTGATATCTTTTGCAGATGAGGTCAGCTACATATACTAGACAGATAATAGTATCACCCTTTAACCTCGCTGGTGAAAATACTCAACAATTTGTCTATACCAACTTGATCTTCACTGTTGTTCTTCTGTCAAATACCACAGAAAACTATTATATTCACATCAATGACAAACAATCATGAATGTAACATATCATCATGATAATGATCTAATCATTTTTCTACAATACTCCCCCATAGGAATATCATCGGCATTCATGCTTCGAACAATCTCCCTCTTGTTCAAGTTCTTCATTCAAAAATGTTGACTTGACATCCATTTGATACACTTTGAATTTCTTATGTGTTGCATAGGCTAAGAATAACCTTACTACTTCATTTATTGCCACAAGAAATAGGTTTCATTATAGTCTATTCCTTCTTTCTATGAGTAACCTTTACATACCAATTTTGCTTTGTTCTTTACAACTTCACCTTGTTCATTCATCTTGTTCTTGAATACCCATTTTGTTCCTATCACATTCTTGTCTGCTGGTCTAGGGACCAATTCCCATGTCTCATTCTTCACTATTTGATCCAATTCTTCTTTCATAGCTTGCTCCAATAGTCATCTTTGCATACCTCATCTAAATTCTTTGGTTCTACTTGAGATATCATATTTGGAGGAGATGACAGTGAAAGTGACAAGTTTTCAAAAGAAATGAAGAAGAAATTTGAAATGAGCATGATAGGGGAAATGAAATACTTCCTAGGATTACAGATTATGTAGGATAAAGAAGGAAACTTTATTTCTCAAACTAAGTATTTGAAAGATCTATGGAAAAGGTTTGGTTTCGAAACATTTAAACCAGTTGGAAAACCTATGATAACTGGACACAAGTTATCTACAAAGGATGAGATACCTATTATTGAGTAGAAGTATAGATCTATGATTGGAGGATTGTAATATCTGATTCACATAAGGCCAGATATAGCAAATGTAGTTGGAATTGTTGCAAGATTTCAAGCTGATCCCAGAGAAGCACATTATGTAGCAGTTAAGAGGATATTTAGATATCTGAAGGGAATACTAGAGTTTAGATTGTGGTATCACATATCTAATTATTTCACTTTATATATTTATACTGACGTTGATTAGGTAGGTAGTATGGATGATAGAAAGAGCACCAGTGGTGGAGCATTCTTTCTTGGAGGAAGATTGGTTTCTTGGTTAAGCAAGAAGTAGGATTGTATCTCACAAAGTACAGTAGAGGCAGAATATGTTGCAACAAAAAACAATTGTAATCAAGTTGTTTGGATGAAGCAAATGCTGAAGGATATAAGGATAGAATTTAGTGAACCTATTGTCATACATTGTGATAATACAAGCACAGTGAACATGTCTAAGAATCCAGTGTTGCATTCTAAGACTAAGCACATTTCTAGCAAATATCACAGGTTGAGAGAGAAAGTTACAGAAAAGGAAATCAAATTAGAGTATGTAAGCACAAAAGAGAAGATTGCAGATCTTTTTACTAAGCCTCTTCCCAAAGAGACTTTTGAGTATTTGTGAGATATGCTAGGGGTTATGCCTCTACTTACATCAAAGTAGATGATGCAAGTATGCATTAGTCTAGTGGTATAGAGCACTATTATTTGTTTGGGCTAAATGTTGATGCTTCCTATATGTGGGAGTATCTGTGATGGATAGAGTCATCTAGGACTCTTGGTAGATCTTGTTTTGAATAGTATCTTTGGCCACTTGAGCAGGTCAAAGATAGTTGTTGCAGAGATTGATAGGATGCAATGATAGATTGTTGTTGAAACCTCTAACATTGATGTCAATGGGGGAGAGATTATAGCATGAAAAATATTTTGATATAGAGAACATTGAGGCATATCAATGGGGGAGAAGCGTGTCAATGCAAAAGCCAGTATGATTGATGAAGAGGATTTCAAAAGAAAGGATAACAGTCTTTAACAGTTGGTATTCTTGGAACTAGATGTTTTTCATGTTGTAATCTCTCCCCCATTGACATCAATGTCAAACATAGTCATGAATGTAACATATCATCATGATAATTATCTAATCATGTTTCTACAATACTTCCCATAGCAATATTATCAGCATTCATTCTTCTAGCAACTTTATCTTGCGTAGCCATAACACATTCTTTGCACACAACATTAGTAGGCTTTACGATTTTAGGTAAATCTCTAACAACAAATGTGCTAGTAGCCTTCATAATATTATTAGAGTTTATAAGAAAAAATATTCTATTCTATAACCAATTTTTATCCACCTTTGCAACCAAACATGTCATCTTTGTAGGTTTCAATTGAAAAACATTAACTCTAGATCATGTACTAGTGCCAATCAGCTTACCATCTTTATCCTTGATAATGCATGTCTTCTCTATGAATTGCAACTGATATTCTTTGTCAACCATCTAACACTCAATAGGTTACAATTTAATCCATCAAAAAAATAGAAATCATCAGTGTTAGTCCCTCCATTAAGAGTAATAGATCATATTCCCTTGATATGACAAGTTGCATTGTTACCAACTTTGACAATCCCTCCATCCTGATTATTGAACTTAACAAACATATTCATGTTACCAGTCATATGATATGAACATCCACTATCTATGATCAAATAAGCTTTCTTTTCAACCTATGAAACTAAGATTTTCTCTTTAACTTCTTTAATAGCTACAAATCCTATCTCGTCATCACTTTCACTCTAAACTCTTTCATCAAATTCATCATCTTCATTTGCATACAATCTCTAGGTCTTCTAGACTTGAAATTATTTATATACATTTTCTCTCTTTTAGGACACTTAGAAGCATAGTGACCAAATTCATTGCATGTCCAACATTTAAAGATTCTCTTACTCTCTAGTTATCTACTTACAAGTAGGGCAATTCCTTCTTCAATTATTTTATCCTCCTCAGATCTGGATCTATTGCTGCTAGCATAGTCTCCACTAGTGCTTGCACTTCTTGACAAGGAAGGGTTAACATTTAATGTATTAAAATTTATTTCCATTCTTGGAAATTCTCCAAATTTCTTTAAGCTCACTTCTATTTCTTCCAATCCTATAAGTAGAGTCTCTCTAGTAAACTTCTTAGTACAAGGTATCACTTGCTCAATCAACTAAGTTGTTAGTTTAAATGGTAGTGTGACAGTTTTCAAGATCTTCCATACAATCTCATCTCCATCTTTAGATCCACTACAATACTTAATTCATGCAACAATTTATGATATTCTACCAATATAGCTTCTTACAAATTCATCTTTCATCATTTTAGCATCTTGAAACAAACATATCCAATTATGTAGTATGATTCTTTAGCATGTGTATCACCTTCAAAAGTAGATTCTAAAGCTTCCTAGATTGCATGAGATGTCTCTAAGGATTTTACCTAATTGTATTTGTTCTTAGGAAGAGGTGTCAGTAATGCTTATCAGGTAAGCATATTGCACATAAAGAGATCTCTTTCGGCTTCACTACAATCTTCAAGTTTTCTTTCTTCCACAATTTTCTTTCCATTCATCCTAGACCCATACATAGAAAATGAGGCTTTATCTTCTCCTTCTTGCTATCATAGTTAAGTTCATCGAATTTAGGACTTTCTTTTCTAAAGTGACCCGTCATTGATCTCCTTAAGCTATTAAGCTTTTTCTTCAAGGACTTGATGCTCTAATACCAATTGTTAGAAAATAAAGTCTACCAAGATAATTGAGAGTGGGGGGAGTCATGAATCAGTTATCCAACTATTAAAACATTTATCAACATTGTTAATCCTTAACAATGTAAGCAATATAACCAACAACCATAAGAAGATACACATACACAATAATACTAGATATGTTAACTAGGGAGAACCTTGGTGGGGATGGTACCCATAAAATGATGTAATAATATAAAAATTACTCGTAAGAGGATGAATTTTATTAGAAGGAAATGAAATAGATTCGGTACATATCAATCCCTATTAGGAGACTTTGAATACCTGTTAGGAGTTGTAGAAGGCAAAAGGACCTATTGTCCAAATAGCTTCAGGGGAAAGACTAGCAAACTCATTATCCAACTAATCTTTGTATTATTCCTTGCAGAATAATAGAAATGAATAATCTTGAACTCCTCTCTCCTCTTGCTCAAGCCAATCCTCTTCTTATCTCAATACCAGATCTTTGAACTTCGCATCCAATGAATCCCTTGGATCGCTTACACACATTTACCAACTTCACATATCACTTGTACAATTCACACTTGCACAATCATTCGCATTGCTTGCTTGTTTGCCACAAGGAAAATAACCTTCATTTATACCATATCCTCAAATTAATTCCTTCAATTAACCTTGAGCCTTTCCCTATTAATTATAATAGGACCTCATTAAGATATTGACATCAATGACAAACACAATCATGAATGCAACATGTCAATCATGCTAACCATCTCTCTAATACTTAGGATACTCCCCAAAGGAATACCATCAGCATTCATGCTAACAGTAATATTCTAACACAAGAAAATAATGAATACTCTTCATTTAGTGACAAATGGTAACTTCAAAGTTTTTGCTTTTTTTTTTTCTCTTGCATAAAATTTTGGTGAAAAATAATGAAAATAACAAAGAATTAAATGACATTCTATCCACTTTGTCGTTTTTGTTGACATTTTATTATAATTGTATTTTATTGTGTCTCATTAGGTTGCTAGAAAATTCTTATTGGTCTTCATATTGTCAAAAAGATTAAGGTTTTATTATTGTGCATGTGGTAGATCTAGGCATTTGGCTTGTATTTGGCACATTTGAACATCCCTACTATTCAAAGCTTTTGAATTTTTATGTTACTGTATGTTATTTTTCAATGTCTTTGGACCATGCTAAGGAGGATTGTTGAAGCATTACACAACATTCAAGGATTGACATCTTTTCTTAATTGTTGCATCTAACCTTGATAATTTCTCATCTCACATATCCTCCCTTATTTTTCCATAATGTAAAGTTCCACAACAATTATTTATCACAATGTTATGTACAACATATAAAGCAGCCCTAAGAATGTTAAGCTCATGTGATGCATGCAGCTTTAGATCCCCTAAGAAAATGGTAGATAAAAATTAAATGAATATTATAACATTATGCAAGGTACACAACACTCATTTTCCTAGTTCAAACTTTAGTTGGAAGGATAAATTACATAACTACAATTCATTCACATGTTAAAATATTTTAAAGATTTTGTAAGATAAACCTAAATCAATATCTATTTACTTCCTAAGCATCATAAATTCTCACAAAACTTAATATTTTGAAGGCAGAATGAATCAATAAACTTTTTCCCAAGTTTATTAAGTTGAAAATTGTTCATATCAATAACTATCTTAGACTTAAAAAATAAAGGGTATCATTTTTTACCATAAGAAAAATGAGATGTGTTGTGGGATGCATAAAAATACCTCAAACATAATATAATTAGTAATTATTATTATTATGCATCTCTTTAAAAAATAAAATAACACAAGGTATATAAGGATATAAAATAATGTGCCATGTCCATAACATTTATTCCTAGGATATAATGTATAAATTTGGTCATGGATGTTTGAGATAAAATCTCTCACTTAAGTCCACAATGATCTTACACATGCACATATTTCTTATTTTGTAATTGTAACTCTTTTGGCTCTTCTTGTCCCTTTCATTGTGTCTAGAGTTTGAAATGGTCAACGTTGAGTCTATTCTTGTGTTGGGAAAGAGATTAATAGCATATTAGAGCTGACCTCTATTTTTGTACCTTCCACAAATATTATGGGGAAGAATCTGAGTTCATAAGGGCTTTCTAATCTTCTAAACATGGTGTTCTCTTTTCTTGGTACTTTTGGGTTATGTTCTTTTGAGGTTATGCATATGAAATAAGTTTGTCATGTGTTTAATCTACTTGGTCATGTGTCTTCTCTACTTGGAGCTACTCTTGGTCCTCCCACTAAGGATGTTGGTCATTTTCTTCCTTCTATTGGCCCTTGTACTGGTGTGATGGCTCTATTCACACTATGGGCACCACTCCTATTATTATTGCACCAATGTATCCTCCATTGTGGTTGAGTTTGACGCTATGGATATCTCTTCTCCAATGCAATGTTCTACCTTTATCACAAGCCCTAGTTTTAATGCTAAGACTATTATCCCCATTAGTCATTTTTTGACAAAAACTTGTACTTTTCCCATGGTGTCTAGTCTTTCTTGTTGAGGACAAGTGAACGAGCTTCTCTATACGAAACCATCTCCATCAATGTCTAAGATGTGAATTTCACTAAAAATAAAGACTAGTGTAGAGTCTTAGTGTGTCATTTGTCATCCTTTTAGCCTTCTTTTGTAGACTTGCACAATTGGATTCTAGCTTCTTTTAAGCCTATTGTGGTTGGTAATATTAAGCTCTTCCCTTATATATAAAAGTTTTCTCTTTGATCATTTTCCTTTTCTAAGCATAGAAACTTGGTGTTGGTTCATCTTTGGATTTGGAGAGAACTCTCTCTCATGGTCAATCCCTAGTATTTTTTCTTTAAATCCTTGACCAAGCTAGTATATGTGTATTTAACTTAACTTAGAACTTTTAGCAACTGGAAATATTATTTTATGAGGCTATTGGTAACTCGAAATGTTTTTCAAGGTTGATGATCCATGTTGGCTATTTTTGCCACCATTGCCCCGACATTGATATCTATTGGTGTAAATAAGTATTTACTTAAGTTTACTTAGGTTAATGCATTAGTTTATTATTTTACATTATTTTATTATTTTTATTTGTGAGACACTTAGGAGTTTGCACACCTTTTGAGTTGTCATGTAGACAACACAGGAGTACACAACTCTATTTAAGCACATGGTGTCTACAACATTGATTTGCATGTCACACCCTTTTAGGCTTATCCTCTCATCACCGCACTTACTTCCGTGCTTAATGGAGGCTAACCCATATCTGGTGGACATGTGCTTGGTTGTATGACACATCATGGTGTTGATTACTAGGCATTCTAGATGTATCTCAGAGGCCTTTATATACAGGCACTCCTAGTGTACTTTTACATTACATTGCACATTGCATGGCATATTGAATACATTGTCATTTTGATCATACTCTCTCTCCCTCTCTTTGGTCTACTGTGTGCTTGTGTTTGAGTTTTTAGTTCCTAGGTGAATTTTTCCCTTAGGCAAATTCTTACATGGTATCAAAGCAACTTGAAGACTTTTTCATCGCAAGTCGTTCGAGACCTCTTGTTTGCTTCATCACCTCAGCCCAAATTCAGCATATTGCAAAAATTGGGAGCGTCTAGAGCTGAATCTGACCTCGCCATTGTGTTTGGAACGCTGAATCGGTGAAAATTGACTATAAACTCGGTTACCTTGGCCCAAAGTCGACCGTGAGGCAAAAAAAATTTTACAAATCGAAACCCGAAGGCCCCAATTTGCTATTTGGGTATGGTCATTATTTTTAGATTTGTAATTTAATTTTTGGATCTTTTATTTCTCTATAATTTTTGTCATTATATTTTGCGAAAATTTTCTTTGCCCTTCAGGCACCCGACAAAGAAATTTTTTTTAGCAAACCCGGGCTGTGACACTCCGAATTTCCTATTTTTGGAAGGTATTTTCATTTGTTCACAAGGTTTAATTCCATTTGAAAGCGCATTGGTTGTACCTCTACAAATCGGCAGAGGTCGTACCTTCCAAATTTGGCAGCTTCTTTGTCTACGTACATTGGCGGTGAGTTTGTATTTGTTTAGCACTTAAAGCGCACCCACATTGCATGTGGGATTAAACATTGACAATCTTGGCACGCAACTGCCTTTTCCAGCACCCCACAGACTTACCTTTTCGGCGAGTATTTTCCATTCGGCAATACACCCTCCGCAGGCAAGATTTCAATGCATATTACAGCATTTGCTACTACACTCTCGGCCTATGTTTCAGATTTTCGATGACGTTGTGTGGTTCTGGCATGCGCAATTAACCCGTGACAGTTATAGTCTCTAACGTGGTCATCAGTTTTTGGCATCCTACGCAGTTGTTTTATGAAAAGTTCTTCATTTTTGGTAGGTTATATTCGTGCGACTACATTTCCCACCTGCAGCCATGCATCAGCTCTCAATTGACCATGCAGGAGTAAAGCCTGTGCACTTGTAAACCAACGCCACGCAAGTTTCCTGACACCTCAGCGAGGTACATCCGCAGAAAAATCTTGCCACGCAGACCAAGTTTTCCACGTCAAAATGTTGACTGTGTATTGACACATCAGCACATTTGCCACATCACTTAACACATCATCCGAGATTGCCACATTGTCACGTGGAACTCGACCTTTGCCACATCAGCGTACGAAGTTGACATGTGTCTTAACCGTAGGTCCAGTCAGCATCCACTCATCTGCCACATCACCTATGGAATCCAAAATTGACTGACACATAAGCATTCCATACATTTCGTACAGTACGAAAATCCAAGCCAGCTCGCCACGTCAATGTAGGGTGCAAATTTTTGCTGACGTCATCATTTTATGAAGTTAAAATTGATGGTCCTTTGACCGTCATTTCTAAGCATTTTACAACTATAGTGATGGCCATTTGATCATCAAATTGAGCTTCGCAATTTTCCTTCCAGACCCCTCTCCAGATTGCTTTTCAATTTGGCAGCCTAACTTTGCGAGTTCATAACTCGGACATTTGGACTCCAATTCAGGTGCAATTTTTTTTTAAATTAGGTAAAATTTCATGAATTTTCTAGTGGTGGTGTTGTTTTTTGGTTTTCATGCATAGATTTTGTAGAAATTGCATTTTTTGGTGATTATACCTGCATAATCTTGCATTTTGCAACTTCAGAAGCTCCGTACAGGCACATCTGGACACTTTTTCAGGTTCCATTTTTTTTGAAAGTGTGTATTTTTTTGTCTACTTTTCAGATTTGAAGTCAGATTCTAGGGTTGTGTGGACCAATTTCTCACTTTCAGAATTAGACCTTCTTTGGCATTGTAAAGCTTTGATTTTTTTTTAGAATACTTGTAAAACTAAGCTACATTGCTTAAGTGATAGATTTAAGGCTCATAAGGCAGTTGTAAAATCCAAATCAGAAAGTCCACTTTGTTCATTTTGACAAGTGGCCCATTGTAAATGCACTACTTATAAAGTGCCAACAGCATCTTTTTGGGGGGGTCTTTTGATTGAGTGAAAAGGGGGGGGGGTGTACTATGTTTCTTGTGTCTCTATATTGTGCTCTTTTCATTTCTGCATCATGGGTTTTAAATGTCCTCCTCTAACTTCACGCAACTATTCTACATGGAAAGATATTGCATGGAGTAGATTAATGGAAGGATATAGTCTTTATGTTGATGGTACAATTACCAAACCTACTGATGTTAAAGAACTCATTGATTGGAAAAGACAAGACCGACAGGCTTTAGTTGTTATCAGGAGTTGTGTACATGGGGATCTTCTCTTTCACATTAAAAATTGTTCAAAATCTAAAGAAGCTTGGGATAAACTTTAACAGTTGTATGGTAAAGTGGATGAAGAAAAGGGATTTCAGATTGAGGATGATCTACTTCTCTTGGATCCTAAGAATTATGACACAATTCAAGACTACATCATTAAAGTCAATGAGTATAGGGCACTTTTAAAAGATTGTGGAAATCCCATGAAGGATGACAGGTTGATTCATCACATCCTGAAGAGGCTACCTTCTGAGTACGCTAACTTTGTTTCGAGTTTTAATACTCACAGGTTGACCATGGGATTTGCCTACCAAAAGCCTTCCTTTGATGGATTTGTAGACATGTTGATTGTTGAACAATCTCACTTGGTGGATTTTGGACTTCTCAAGTCATCTAAGACCAAAGCCTTGGTGGCTAGTGATGATCACAAATCAAGTCAAGGGGGAAAAAGCAACAAGAAGAAGAAGCAGTGGAATCAGAAAACACAATCTGAGACACAACAATCCTCCTCTCAACAAGGCAGTTCTTCTTCAAATAAGAAAGGAAGTAATGAAAAGAAGGACAAACTCTTTTGTGCATACTACAAAAAGCCAAATCATGACGAGCATCATTGCAAGACATAAAGAATCGATGAGTTAAAAAATCTACTCAAGAAGAACAAGATTCAAATGCCAGGTACTTCCAAGGAGCCTACTCCTACCTCTTCAAAAGGTAAAGGTCAAGCACTTATGGCAAACACAAGTTCTTCGAAATGGATACTTGACTCAAGTGCCTCTTACCACATGGGTTCTTCAAGGAAAGGCTTTTCTTCATTGAAGCAGTCAAAGGTACCACACATCTTCGTGGGAGATGATGCTAAGATGGAAGTTGAAGGGAAAGGACATGTGGAAATGGAAAATGGGGAATTCAAAGATGTTCTCTATGTTCCAAATCTAAGCTCAAATCTCCTATCAGTTTACCAAATCACTCACTTTGGAGATGGTCATAAGGTTGAGTTTCTTCCAGATTCAGTGATGGTGCGAAGTCTCAAAGATGATTCATTGGTAGCAGTGGGGAAAGTCAATAATGACAAGAGGCTTTATTCCTTCTCCCACTTCGTGCCTAAGAGTCCTTCCCAAGCCTTGTTAACTCACTCTACTTCACACATCAAATTATGGCATGAGCGGTTTGGTCACCTTGACTTTCGCTCTCTTCAGCAACTTTGCTATAGACATATGGTCAAAGGTCTACCCAACATAAACTTTTCTAAGGGAGAGTGTTCATCTTGTTTAGTGGATATGAATCTCAAGGAGAAGTATGATAAAGGGAAGTCTTCTCAAGCTCCAGTTGTTCTTCAGCTAGTTCACATGTTATTAGCAGGACCCTTTACAGTGACTTCAGTCAGCCAAGGCCGCTACATACTCACATTTGTTGATGACTTTTCGAGATTCACTTGGGTCTTCTTCCTTCATCATAAGAATGAATCAGTTCATAAGCTTCAAGACTTCAAGGCTTATGTTGAACATAGGTCAAGGAAAGCCATCAAGGTACTAAGGGTGGACAATGAGAATAGATATGTTGACAGAAGACTTAAGAAGTTTTGCAGAATTGAGGGGATTAATCTTCAAAACTCACCAACATTTAGTCTGCACAAGACAGATGTTGCAGCTATGAGGATTAGGACTCTCAAGACCATGGCAAGTTGCATGATTAAGGCCAAGTCTCTCAATCCTACACTTGAATTTGAAGCCATTAGTAGTGCTACTCACATACTTAACAGGTCTCCTCTTCTAGCCTTAGATGGCAAGACACCTTTTGAGGCATGGTGCGGCAGAAAACTAGTTGTGAGTCACCTTAGAGTCTTTGGTTGTCTAGCATGGGCAAACCTTTCTTCAAGGAGTTGCAAGGCACTGACACCTAGGCCTTGTACCTTCATTAGTTATGAAGACAATGTAAAGGCTTACAGACTTATGGATCCAGAGACTCATGAGATCTTTTTGGAGAAGGATGTTCACTTTGAGGAAAGTTCACCCAACTTGTCCTCTACTCCTCTCCGCACATCATACATAGTGGAAACGGATAGTGACACCAGTGATAATGCTTCAACAGGTTCAGATATGTGGGGTTCTATCGACAGTTGCAGTGAGAGGTCACATCAGTCTAGTCCACATGTTTACATTGCCACAGTGAAAGATCCAACATAACATGGTACATCTCGTCTTCCACCTTCAGCTTCAGTTGACTTGGGAGACAGACTTGAGGAATTTCATCTTCTCATTGATGATGATTCTTCTACAGTTGTTGCGAGGGCTCACTCTGACCCTCATGTCCATTCTCTACATGATCAATCTTTGCAAGTTGGCGTGATTGTGGATCCTTATGAATAGCAATTAGTGGAGGTCTCTTTGTCAGTTGAGGAGACAGATGGTTCAGTGGAACAGGTTCAGCAGACATCCTTTCAGAATCTACATTCATTCTTTTCGGCATAGTTGGAAGGGGTGAACACCAGTACTAGTACAGGGATACTTGAGCAGGTTTCAGGGCTAGCACACATCTTCAGGATTGTACCTTTGCCTTTGTTTCTTCCTAAGGGGAGGAACACCATTCTGCATTCTTGGACCAGCTTCTTCATCAGAGCGACTTTCACTTGTTGGCATTCTTCTTTTGGGGGGGGGAGCCTATTCTATCTCTCTTTTTTCTCTTATTCTCTTATGTATATACTGGATGTATGTCGTAATGGGGGGGTCTTGATTACTCCATCCATCAATGCATCCTTATTTATCTCTCTTTTTGGGGGAGGGTTTTTCCCATGAGGTTTTCCCTCTTTCCCCGCTTTATGGGAGATTGCATATCATTATGTACATGGGTACCTAACATGGCCTAGTAGCCGGGACCCATTATGCATCTTCATCCTAGTTTCGTAAGCTTAAGGGCATTCCCCTAAGTTGCACTTAAAGGGGGGTGTTGGTGTAAATAAGTATTTATTTATTACACTTACTTAAGTTTGCTTAGGTTAATGCATTAGTTTATTATTTTGCATTATTTTATTATTTTTATTTGTGAGACACTTAGGAGTTTGCACACCTTTTGAGTTGTCATGTAGACAACACAGGAGTACATAACTCTATTTAAGCACATGGTGTCTACAACAGTGATTTGCGTGTCACACCCTTGTAGGCTTATCCTCTTATCACCGCACTTACTTCCGTGCTTAATGGAGGATAACCCATATCTGGTGGACATGTGCTTGGTTGTATGACACATCATGGTGTTGATTACGAGGCATTCTAGATGTATCTCAGAGGCCTTTATATACAAGCACTCCTAGTGTACTTTTACATTACATTACACATTGCATGGCATATTGAATGCATTGTCATTTTGATCATACTCTCTCTCTCTCTCTTTGGTCTACTATGTGCTTGTGTTTGAGTTCTTAGTTCCTGGGTGAATTTTGCCCTTAGGCAAATTCTTACAATAACCAATCTAAGACACCTTCACCATGGGGTAAACTCTTCCAAGGCCAACTCATCATACTAATCAAGGATTTGGTGCTAACATATCATGTTCTCTCTCTTTGCAGACATCATTCTATCATCATAAAACTCAACAATCTTTGCAATGATCAATGACTCATAATTATGCGCATTTGTATGATTATCTCAACTTGCTCATTAGAGTATAAGGAAGAAAGTATTGTGATATTTGTGGTGTGCAATCTAACGATAACCCATCTTGTTTGTCATGTTGATGTTTTCTTTTGTTGGCATTAAGATTTGACTAGTAACAAAACTCTAACATAGTTATAGGGGTTGAATTTAATGCTAAACTTTTTCTTTGGGCTTATATATATAATTCATTGTATCTTGAATGCATGTTCACCATTTGGATGTATTTATTGGCCCCTATCACTTCTATGGATCAACTTGCACTCAGAAACCATTTTCCTATCTGATTTATGATCTTGTCATACAGCTTAACTTTAGTCTAGTTGGAGTTTGAACTTCAATATAAAATTAGAGTTGTTCATGATCCATAAAGGCAATTCTTGTACATATTTTTTAGTTGTTCTCTTCTAGTTCTCTTGTGATATGTTATGCTCGACAACTATAATTTTATTTTTTTGTACATTGATTGAAAACTCTCTTCTTACCTTTTCTTGTCATTCTTCTATCTTGTGTACTTTTTTGCCTTCTAGGGAATGTTTCTTCTATGTTTCTCTAGTTTATGTGGTGTGTCTAGTGTGCTCATGAATATTGTATTGTGAAGATTATCCTTCTTTGCAACATTTTATTTGTTTTGACCTACATATGAGTCCTTAGGGGTAGATTAGAGTCAATATTTGTGTATCGTGGGTGCTTTATTGACATTTTGTATAATCATAAGTAGGAAGCAACCATGTTTCAATCTAGAGCATCATTTCTCCTTTATATTTTTATAAACCTCCTCATTTTTCCCTACAAGTAGCATGCCTTAATTTGAAGGAATTTGACCTTCTCTAGACAACCAATCTCACATATGCAAGGTATCATACTTGCAGGTCAATTCAATGTTTCACAAGGTTTCTTTATGGCCATACCCCAAGCATGGGTACAAACTTTTGTGCTAAGATTTTTTGCATGCCTATTAGGAAAAACTTTAAATTAGTTATCGAGACATTTCCTCGTAGACCAATACAAACTCATCCTTCATTAAAAAATTGGTTGTTTTTCTTAGTGTCAATGGCCTTTGGAGGCAATTCTTCAAGCACCATGGCAAATTTGAGTGCACATCTACTAGTTTCAAGCAATCCTAGTGTTAGCATGTATAATATCATCTTTTATCTTTTGTAGTTCTATGTTTTCTATGAGCTTACAACTTTTATGAAGCTCTAACATAGATTAGTTTTGTATAAATGCATATTATTCTTTCCCATGTCTTGATATCCCTTCCCCTTATCCCTCCTACTATTCATATGAATTTGAATCACAACTCAATTGTGGTGCACATTCATTTGCAACATCACATGCCCAACATGTCCAATTTGCTCAGTACTCTTCTAGTTAGGTACTCCATCTCCCTTTTCTCCAAATGACATTAATGAGCTCAAGACCATGATGTTGGACTTTCAAAAGTTGCATCTTTTAGACAAATTAAATATTACTGGGCAATTGCAGAGCTTTAACAAACATGTTTATGAAATCAAAAGGTAGCAAGAGATTGGCAAGAAGCAAGAGGAGGAGGCTTATAAGGCCGATCTCCATGAACAATAGATGGAGGCTCATAAAAGATGATAGTTTGAGGAGAAACTCTCAAGGAATATTTTTTCTATTGATAAATAGATGAAGCTTATGTTATCTCATTTGCATACCCAAAAAGTAAACGCAAACCCTTCCCTCAAATTTTCATTCCAAATCTTACAAATCCCCCTCCATCACATGAGCCTCCTATATCAAAAATTACAAGTTTCCAAGGATCTCAACATGTTTCTATAACTCTGTTGGTCCTTGTGCAAGAAGTCTCGCCTGCTTCGTTTTCTATTCTTGACACCATTAATACTCTTTAAGTGTGGACCAATTGTGTGGACTATTGATGGTCCTAACATGTCATGCTTGGAAAATAAAAGTAAACTAAAGTTTCCATGAGAGGAGTTAGAACATGTTGTTCATGAGCATTTTTAGGGGATGGAATTGGATGAGTCAAAGGACGAAATAAAGGATATGTAAGACTATATTGAGAAGGTTGTACTCATTCAGGCCTTTTTGTGGATGGAGACTAGACAAAGGAAGAGGATCCAGTACTCTTATTCAAAGAGCTTCCCTCTTTTGTTGAAGAAAATAAGAATAGTGAAGTTGTTTATGTCCTTGATGGGCAAGTATTGGCTAATGATCCTTTACAAGAACCAAAGGAGCTACAACAAGAAGAAGAGAAATAAAATCACTGGTTGCATTACAAAGACCTCTATAATTTAGAGGAATCAAATGAGGAAATAAAAGCTTTATAAATGAGGAGTTTGATGAAGAGGATTTTTTTGGGGAAGAATTGGAAATATTTTAGTTATGAGTAGATATCAAGCAATGTTATGTTCATCAAAATGGCATGAATTTAAGCAAAAACATACCAAACACACTTCAAATGGATCATCAACAACATGAGGAAGAGGTGCAAAAGTTCATCTCTTCACAAAAAGCAAAACCACATTCAAGCTAGTAAGCTATTTAGGTTGCAAAACACAACAATGTGATCAAAGTTGATAGCTTAGACCCAACACAATTACAAGAATTCCTCATAAGGCAATTGTCTCTACAAAAAATATGCAAGTTTCTTACTTCAAAGCCCAATGGTGAATATCACAAGAGCAAGCTTTTCTTGCTCAAAATGAAAGTACTCAATTGTTGGAGAATTTCTTTATTCTCTATACTAGGGGGGCATTCTAGCAGTATGAGAAATGTCTATCATTCTTACTACCCTGGTTGGTTTCTCATACCCATTAAAGGAACCAAAAGTTTTTCATAAAGGGCAGCTACTTCAACATGCCAACCAATGGATTTGTTTCACGTTTTTATTTGTAAATATCTGTACATATTATGTTGTATTTTTTTCCATCCAAGAAGTGCACGAGCAAAAGTTATTTCCTTCCTGGAGATAGCAAATTTGGTTTTTTGTTTAGGTTGTAGAGATTGCATATTTCATGTTGTTACAACTAGCTAACACATAATTTTTTCAGCACTAGTAACTATAAGGACCTTCCTCGTATGTAATTATAAAATATGAATTCTCTGTTAAAATTGTTATAGGAGATTGAAATGGATATGAAGTAATGCTTATATTGTGAATGTCCTAATGAAATTTAGAGTAGTTGATATACCCATGTTTGAATACTTAGAGATTCAAGAACTACTACATTATCTCAACTATTAAAACATTAAAATTTCACTAATAATGATACAATGCATTTTCACCTAATGATAAGGGTGTTGATTTTGGTACCTTGATGATTAAGTTTTATGCTTTAAATAGTTCAGTATTCCTTAATTAGTGATGTTTATGATGATAGGTATATGCATGCCTAACTATGACTATTCTAGTATTTTAATTTAAATTAATGGATAAGTTATATTATATTGATTTTGAGATTTTTGATGATTAAATCTGAGGCCTCACCCTGACCCATCGTAGCATAGTTGATACAGTATTATTTTGATACTCGTGACTCGATAGGTCAAGACACTATCGAATACACTAAACATATTATGGTATTTCATGTGTGTGATGTTTTACTTTCAGATATTTGATTTTTTCATTTAATGCTTTGTGAACATGTATACTGATGAAGTAAGTAAATGAAGAATTAACACTTTGATTATGCAATTTTAATGATTAAGAGTATGAACATAAATGAATTAAATAGTTGATTTTCTGAAAGATTCATGTTCTGATTTATGTAACTACCTAGATAGGTTTTAACATATATGCATGTGATTTTCTTGAGCTACTGATGTGTGCAATGAGTGTGCAAGATATTTTTAGCCAAAAAATTTAACGGAGAAACGAAACTTAAACTTATGTATCAATTGTGGAAACCAGGGTTAAATATGATGAAAGACGCAAACCCTGTTGTTCGTATTTTATGTGTCGTGGGTTGAATGAATGTATCATTTTGTAATCTTTAAATGTTAATATTTCGTTATAGTGGTTTTATAGTGTCGCTTGACACTTGTGAATTGTGTATGCATTCGAGCATGATAGTTATGGTTAACCGAGTAACCTAAAGATCTAAGTCGGACTAGGTTAGTTACCTTTTTGCTAATCAGTTTATAATGGAGATTGATTACCCCTAATCCGATTTAGAGTTTATTTTACATTTTAAAGGTTGTTAAAAAGTCCTAAATTCTTTCCTAGCATTTTTTAGGTCCCTAATTAATCCTAAAAGCCTAAAATCATTAAATCTAAGTACCCTAGAGGTAAGGGCATGAGTTGGGAATATTTTGCACTCCCCTAGCCTCTTTGGTTGACTTTTATGGTCACTTAAAAACTCCATTTTTGCTTGAGTGCAAAAATTGATTGCTTCCTTCTTGAGTTGGTAACCTTGACTCCACCTTGAGGTTTACCTAATGTCTAGTTGAGTTAGGATGATATTTAGAGGCATCTTTGAGAAGTTTTGGGTGGTTACCCAATCTCTAGTTTTGGAGAGAAGTTTTGAAGATTGAAGGGAAGAAAGGAAGAGCTCATCTCAAACTTGTTCATGTTACCATAACCTTATTGTGAAGGTAAGAGTTCTTCATCCCTTTTGTTCATGTTGTTCATGTTGTTCATGCTTTGTTCATGCATAATTCATTGATGTGTTTTTGTTGGTATGTTTGTATGTGTGCATTGGTTATGCTTGGGAGGGATTGAAACATGTTTTCTTGAATGTTTTTCTTTCATGTTTTACTTGAATTTCGAAGAGATTTTGTGGGTTGTTTTGGCATTACTCACCCTTGGATAGGGAAGAAGTGGCCATGTACGAGGGAAGGGCTTAGTTGGAGCCCAATAGTGTAGAGTCTCTTCTCATGGCGAGAAGAGGGAAAGAGGGTAGGGTGTTATGGGCCCCTACTTGTCATCACATACCATGTTTGAAAATGTTGAATTTTGGAAGAAATGAGAGAATAAAAATCCTTGTAATATTGGCCTTGAAAGGGCATTTGTGGAAGAACGGAAGTTCTTGAATTTTTAACCTCGAAAGGGCTATATTGTGGTATAGTGATCAACGTCTCCTATTGGGAAAATCCACCTTCTCCCTAATCTAGTTCAATGTTGAACCTATTGTGCAAAACCGGGATGGGGATGCATGCTTGATTTGTTCTTCATATTATGTTGTTTTGCCTCCGGGTCAATTCTCATCTTCTCCATGATTCCCTTGATGCATTGAAAATATTGGAAAGGATCCCTTGTGAAGGACGTAGGAGAGAATTCAATTTGTATTGTAAAATTATGAAGAAAAAAAAAATGTAATTAAATTTTGATGTAGTGGCAAGGATGTTGGGTTTTCTTACTGGTTCTTTCCCGACAGAGCCTTGAGCCAAGTTGAATAATAGAAGAGAAAAACATTGAGTAGTGTTCCTTGCTTAAGAGAAGTTCCATTGTATCATTAAAATGTGGTTTTCAATAAGCTCTTTCATTGTAATTTTGATCTCTGTTTGGAAACGAATCACAAAGTTGTCTCGAATGCTACCTTATATTATAGTGAAAATTTTATTCCCTCGTATAAATGATGGAAAGATATTACTCTAAATATGATTTGTGAATTTTTCTATGAGATCAAGTGTGAAATGAATAATGAACATAATCCTTCAATTAATCTACTTTAGATATGATAAAATTGCATAGAATCCTACCATAATTATCAAATAGGTTTAAGGGATGCATTATTAGTTTCGTAAGCCATATGAAACATTAGGAATTATAACTCCTAGGTTATATTATCAACGTGTTAGCCTTTCAAAATATGATCCAACTTAGAGAAAATTAATCTGCCTTTACATATCATCTCAAAGAGAGGATTCATATACTTTAAAAAAAAGGAGAGCAAGAAATTTTCTCAAAACACCCACCTACAGGATGCTGGAAACTGTATGGGAGAAATAATTCATTCCCTTGCTGAGACAGAGAATATTCCTTATTGATTTCCTTGGAAAATTTAATTTTCTAAATTTGTATAATATCAAAATGATTTATAAGCAATTAAATAAATATCCTTAAAGACTATCTACATAACTTTAAAACATAACTCTTGTTCTTACCTAGAAAACTTTTTGCACTTAACTCTTATCTTACTTCTCCCACCCTGGGCAATTTGATAAGCTTTCATGAGATTGCTTAAAGTGCATCACGTATCCATGAAGTCTTCGTGGCAGTAAGGTTGGCAGATGTGATTAGGGGCAGATTTGTGTGGAGAAGGGTTGTATTAAAGTCCCCATCTCTTCGTACTTCCTTTTTACCTCCTAGTTCATTTTTTTATTCCTCCTTGTCTTCCTAGGCGTACATCTACTTGGGAGGAAGACAAGACACATTTGCAGGTCTTGGATCATGTGATGAGCCCTTTTGAGGTTGTGTGGATCCTTGGGAAGTTATAGGTTTTGCTTGCTTTGAAAGGTGGATAAAATATCCAAATCATATACTCCCAGACTTAAATCTCCTTTTGCCATGAGTTGACCAGGTGTACCTTGCAGGGTAAAGGCTGTCTTGGGCAACGTATATCTACCTTGGGACAGCGTGCAGCCTTGGGAGGCCACCCAAGAAGTGTTGGGAAGTGGGGTGTGGAGTTAGGTAGTGGGGGTTAAGTTTAGTGGTAAGCGGTTTGAGGTAACTTAGATTTGGCATGTGTGTTAGTTTATTCTGTTGGATAGAAGGTAGGTGATAAAGTTAGTAAGTGTTCTTTTTGTTTTAATGTAAATTTTAAATTCAGTTCTTAGGTTAGTATAACTTTTTAACTTGGATGATGTTAGAAGTTATAGTTAGATGTTAGTAAGGATAATAGGATGTAGGGAGTTAGTAGGATAGTTAAGGGAGTAGATTAGTTATATTTTAAATAAAGTTTTTTAAATTAAATTAGTATGTCTTTTTAACATTAGGACATGCTAATATGTTTTAAAGTTTAAGGTGCAGGGATTATGTCGGAATATTAATGTTAAATGTTAGTTAGTTTTTTGTTATTCGTTAAATTTTAAGTTAGGATTTTATTAGTAGAGGTTGAAGTTAGCTGTAGTTTAAATTAATTAGCTAGTATGACATGCTAGTAAATGTTAGTTTTATTTCACTGTATTAAATTACTTCAATTAGGATGTTTTAGTATTTAGTTGTTGATTATTTGAGTTGAATGTATAATTAAATTAAATTATACGTTTTTATTATCATTTGAGTTAGTAAAATTTAGCTTATTATAATGTAATTATTAATTAGTTGTATTAATTAAATTAATGTGGTTTTCATTTATTTATTATGATTAGTATTATTTTAATTTTTTTTTTTTTTTATGAGTATAAATTTTAGAATTGTGAGTTGTTAATGAGTAGTATTAGATTATAGATTGTTTTTAAATTAAGATATTTAGTAATAGAGTTGTTTGTTTTGTATTAAATAAAGTGATAGTTTAAATGATGTTAAGTTAGTATTTTTTTTAATAAAGTTTTCTTTAAAAAAAAAGAGAGGATAGATTAAGTTATGTTAATTAGTATTTTTTTTTTGTGTGGTATCAAATATAATTGCTTTAAAAGTATAGTTGTGTTATTTTAATTTATTAAAGTATTTTAGGTTAATGAAAGTTGCGGAGTTAGAAATTGTTAGTTGTAGAAATCATTCGATGGTAGATAATGTTAATATCTTATTTATTTAATTATTTGTTTATTTTAATCTAATTTTAGTAGTAGTATTATTTGATTGGAAATGTTCTATTTTCGAATAGATTGTAGATTGAAACAAATTATTATTGGAATAAAGTTTACATAATTGCATGTAAGACATTATTTTAGTTAGAGGGTACTTTAATTAAAGTCTTGAATAATTTGATTATATTATTTAATTGGTCGTTTGAATCAATTGGTTATACTGTTAAGTGATATTTTGCCTAATAGAATTATTATAGATTAAAGTTAATAGGATGTAAATTTATTGAATCATGTTTTTCTATTGTTCTAAAGATGTAAATATTTAGTATTAAAAAAATAAAAATAAAAAATTGCGTGTGTTTTTGCCCTGTATTTTTGGGCATGACAGTAACTCCATGCCCAATGGATTTCTTAAGGGCATTGATCATATGCATATCAAGGAAGCATCTCCTATGAGTCACCAAAAATGTTAGTTATTTTTTGTTGTCATTGACCCATCATAGATAACCAATCTAAGACACCTTCACCCTGGGTTAAATTCTATCAAGGCCAATCCATTGTGTCATCTAAAGATTTCCTCCTAACATGTTGTGTGATCTCCCATTACAATCCCCATTCTATCATCATAAAGCTTGAGAATCTTTGTGATGATCAATAGGTCAAATTATGTATGCTTGCATAATTATTTTAACCTATTCACTAGAGTTAAGCGCACAAACATGTTCAATAGTTAACACATCATGTAGCCCTATGGTGGTGTAAAGAAG
Source organism: Cupressus sempervirens (assembly GCA_028749045.1). Classification (NCBI taxonomy): domain Eukaryota; kingdom Viridiplantae; phylum Streptophyta; class Pinopsida; order Cupressales; family Cupressaceae; genus Cupressus; species Cupressus sempervirens. The sequence continues at coordinate 212,036,758 of CM053789.1, forward strand.
AAAATAATGTGATGTTTGTGGGTGTGTGAGGTAGTGGTAATTTTTCATGTTTGCTACACCAACATTTTTCTTTTGCCAACAAACAGATTTGACTAGTGAGAACTATGACATGGTTGCAGTAGCTAAATTCAATATTGAAATGCATCTTTGGTCCTATATAGGTGATCCGACGTTGCTCCCTTTCCTATTTAGCATTTGGATGTATTTATCGTCCCCTTATGTCACTTTTATGGATCAACTTGCATTTAGAAATCATATTCTTATCTAATTTATGATCTTGATATTCTGCAACTTAACTCCTATCTATTTAGAGTTTAAACTCAAACGTAAAATATTAACTGTGCATAATCTATAAAAGCAACTCTCGTACATTTTTTTGGTGGTTATCTTTTAGTTCTCTCCTAGTAGCTTATGCTCTACAACTGTAATTTTTTCTTTGTCTTACATTAATAGAAAACTTGTTCTTGCCTTTTCTCACCCTATTGCTATCTTGTGCATTTATTTTGTCATGTCATGAATGTTTTTTTTAAATCTATTTTTGTAGTTTATGTGTTGTATGTATAGTTCTCATGAATGTTGTTTTGGAAAATTATACTTCCTTGTGACATGCATATGAGTCCTTGGGGGTATGTTAGAGTTGATATTTGTGTATATTGGGTGTTTTATTTATGTTTTGTGTAGTTATGGACACAAAAGAAAACATATTTCAATATGGTACATCACCTCCCATTTACATTTATGTTATCCCGTCTCCTCCCTTTTCATTGCAAGTTGTTCATTTAAGTGTGACCTAATTGGAAGGAAGTTTTCCTTATATGAAGATTAAACCTTGCATACGCAAGTTCCCACACTTGGAGGTTGATTAAATGTTTCACATGGTTGCTTTGGGGCCATATCCCAAGCATGGTTGTAAACTTTTGTGTCAACAATTCTATTTCTCATATAGGGCATTCCATCTTTTCTTACAATTTGGTAAATATAAACATCTCCAAACTACTTAATAGAGGTGATTTTGATGGTACTGGATAAGTATTAGACATAATTGTTGGATTCTAAGAACCTCCCCTTCATATTTCATCAATGCTTACACTACCAAGTCATTCAACTTCATATTGCTCTATTTTGGATTTAAAAATGGAACTATTTTGATTGAAGAATGCTAAGAAATCTCACTTTACTATCAAGGTTCATGGGTCTCTTTTGATGATAATTCTTCCTAGGACTTGGATGAGATTCTTCTATTTTTAAGTGTAGCCCTATCCTACTTTGAATTTTTGGTACCTCTTGTTATGTGCTTAATGCTAAGAATCTCACTTTACTATCAAGGTTCATGAATCTCTTTTGATGATAATTCTTCCTAGGACTTTGATGAGATTCTTGTGTTTATAAGTGTAGCCCTATCCTACTTTGACTTTTTGGTACCTCTTGTTACATGCTTAACTCTTGTTTTAACTTATTCCTTTTAGTCACCCTTCCATTGTGGTCAAAGACTGTATTTTGATCTATCTTTGGTCAAAATAAATTTTGTCTTCTGTTGATTTTCTGACACCAACTTCTACTGATAAATCTTGCCTTAAAGTTACATTTATTGTTATGAGACTACTCCATTTCTTGTGATTATCTAATCAAAATTTATTTTCCTAGGCATGTGAAAGAGGACCATTTAATTACAAATTCCTATAATCTCTACTAAAAAAAGTGTGCGCTATAAAATCAGTAAGAAGCTTATACACCTATTTATTTATGTAAATAAAAGATGGGTGAAAGTTCAATGTGTCTTCGATGTTTTGATATTAAAAATAAAATTATAAACTAAATGGAGTTCTCTTATAATAAAAAATAAGGACATCTCTATTTTGCAAGGAGAAAGACATCTTCTAGATTCTCTATGGTATAAAATTTCAACAAAAATTTGATATCAATGTAAACATGTTAATTGACCTAGCTACTTAACCTAACAAACTATTTCTCTAGTTTGTTTTAGTTTGTTAACAATTGAATGATTTTACCCAATACTTTTTTGTGAAATGTATTTGACAAAAAAAAAATGTTTCTCAAGATACTTTATTAAATTATTTGTACTTGGTTATTAGATTTTATTAGCATAATTAGTATTGTAAAGTGTAATATAGGATTGAGAACCCTAAAATAATTGAATATCTATTCTTGTTCATTCCCTCTTTATCTAGCATCAAAGTCAAATAGAGTTGTAGATTTAATAAATCAAGATACAATTTGAATCTTGGTGGCATCACAATTTAACTTGCTATGGAAAAAATATCTCTTAGTTAACAATTGATGAGCTTAAAGGGCTTTCTAATGATTGGTTCATGAGGCACAACACATGGTTAAAGTTTTGCAAATGGGGTTGCAAGCAAAGTGGGTTTAACCATGGAGAAAACTTCAAAAGTCTCTATGCTTCACCTCTGTGAGCATCACCTAAATCCAGTAAGTGCTAAGTGTTCCTTACATTATTATGTGAGAGGGGTTTATGTTAACAAGTACTCATGAAACATGGATCAATATATTTGACTCAGTAAACTACACAATTACATCACAATGGCAATATTACAATTTGACTTCTTGTGGAACATATTCCATACCAATGGCGATTATTCTTAACATTTACACACCAATAAGTGTGTAAATTATCTCCTTGGGCTTGTCTCTTTTGTGGCAAAACTAAATCAATTAAAGATGCCTTAACACACAATTTGACTTCTTGTGTAATATATTCCATACCAATGGCAATTATTCTTAACATTTACACACCAATAAGTGTGTAAATTATCTCCTTGGACTTGTCTCTTTTGTGGCAAAACTAAATCAATTAAAGATGCCTTTTAACTCTTCTTGTGCTTCCAACAAATGGTTCCATTTTTTTCTAAGGCTTGCGAGTTACTTTTTACGTACCCAATCGTGGAAAAATGTGTTTCTCGATGCCTAATCCCTCTACGCTATCCTCACCTAAACTTGTAGACGAGCTATTGACACCTTCATTTGCTAGGTTCCTTATTGTATACCCCAATACCTTAATTCTCATACATTACAAAATCTAGAGTTCATGATCAACAATTGTTTCTCTAGATTAAAGTGCAAAACAAATCCACTCTATTTACTTATCATTTTTTTAAATGATCTCTTAACAAATGCAATTATTGCAACTTTCATTTGCACTCGATAACCATCATTGGTCAATTGCTAATGATACAAGATTCCACGACTCTTACTAGCTTTCTAGACAAGAAAATGAAACAAATAGTCCATGCATAAAATCAATAAAATTGAGTAATCAATAAAACAAAATAAAACAAAAAAATTATGCAACTTAAAATATGCAATTTTGACAAGAAAACTAAATTAAAAAAGAGGCAATATAAAAATGGCACTATGTATTGATTAACTAAAAAATTCGGACGTAGTCTAAACCACAAGCAGTTACCATTATTTATATTATATCATATTATATAATGATGTGAAAATATAGAACATCTCGATTAATAGTGCTAAATTCTCCAACTATTAATAATTTTGAACTCGGATGTAAAATACATCCTGAGCTACATGGCTAGAACTGTTTGGAAAAGCAAATATATTACAACCTTTCAATTTAAGATGAATATTAATAGTACACAGTTTTTACACCATTTCGAAAGATGGATAAATAATCAGTAATTTCCAATATAAGACAACTCTAGGTACAAATCCAGTTGAGATTTAGACTCCATAATCATTATGATTCATATAAGATTTCGTTAGTTTATTATCTCAATCACTACGTGTTCATCATTTCACGTACTAAATTTATGCCACCCCCATTTTGATGTTTTTGCACATCTTAACGATGTTATATACTGATAAAAACTATATCAAAATTACTACTAATACCCGAATAAAGTTTTTTTTTTAAACATTAAATATAGAGCCCCATGAAACACTAATGTTGATTATCTCTATTATCCTGCTCTTTCACATCCTGATGATGGATCATGTAATATGATCCGAAATGTTGCTGGTAAAAAAGCATACACAATCGAATCCAAAAAAAATCGTTTTTATAAATGGATTGTGGAAATCTTATGATGTTAACTAATGTTTATTAGTAAACGCCATGAGAAAGAAAGCTACACATTCGCATAAGCCAAATGTTGTACATGGTAACAAGTACACGTTCACAAATCAAGAAAAACATATAGAGCCCTTGGACAAAATATGGGAGTGGAGATTATTTATGAATCCAGAGAACAAAATATTCATTACAGATTTCCGAGTTGAAATTGTTATCATTGACAATTAATGTAGGTCAATACATCGTAGTACGTTACTCTTGTTAGGCTCTAAATTTATACCGCAATGGAGCTCATTGCAAGGTAATACAAGGTAATACAAGGTAGTAAAAAATAAGTAGTTGTTTCTGGACTGTTTATGTTTTAGTTTTTTCATCAACACTTCACATCATACTCTGATCCATCGTCAAGATGTTATTTCGCTGAGGTACATATAATCATTATCAGTAATTTTATGCACCTTTCATTAAGGAAAAATCTGATATAGAGAATGAGAGCTACCTTCCCTTTAGTAGGCTGTTGCCCTACTCAGAATATGGCTAAATATAGAACCACATACAAAACAAAAGGTTCCAACTTTTTGAAAAGGCAAATTTTGCAGCATCTACTTAAAGTTGATAATGACAAAGGTCCAGCCACATTTTAGATATGGGGTCGTAAATGCACCCTGATAGAAATGTCACAATGGGGAGGGGGGGGCGAGGGACTCTTATAAAAAATTCAATCACATTCACATGTTCATAAAACCTCGGGATGCCATGGTTGTTTGCAATTAAAACAAAAGCTTGTGAAGAGGTTCTGATATAACTTTCTATCATAACCTTGCTATGCTTTGCTAATATTATAGAACTTGTATTGCAGGCAGTAGCCAGATGTTCGTAGTTTACGTAAAAATATTAGAACCTGCAGCGTGCACGTCATGTACATCCTCCACAAAAACAAGACGATCAAATTGCTAAAAAGCCAATCTTTTGCTTGAACACGCCAATGTGGAACTGGTAAAACAAAGACATTCTAAACAAAAGGATCAAGCCTCCACTTCAGATACAGACACCAAAAAATGGTGTACACAGGTAATACAATCATGTTCCCCTAAAGGAAGGGATAATTCAATGAATTCAAACAAATAAAAGAGAAAAACACAATACCTTGTTGGCAGTGAGACCTGCACTACACAATAAAATGAGATAGATAGTTGGAAAATGAGAGTAATCTACCACAACACATACAGCTAAACTATGTAGTTCAAGACCCTCAAGCCATGTCAGCAGCAACAGGTTATACATTAATGTCTCCTTTAACAGACTGCCTGGAAAGTGACAAATTCTGTATGAAAAGCAGAACACCTGCAATACACATTTGTTGCAGGACAAGAGTAGAAACTTGTACTTCATTAAATTAAAAACACAGCAACCTTGTGTGTGAAACATTGTCAGCTTGAGCAGGGACAGAAGTTCGAGACCCTCAAGCCATGTCACGCACAGGTTTTGCATGAATGTCTCCTTTTACAAACTGCCTGAGGTGACAAATTCTATGTGAAATGGAGAGCTACTGCAGCGCATTCACAAGATTAATATCACATCATATTTGTTGCCAGTGACGAGCAGAAATTTGTACTTCATTAAAATAAGAACACAACAACCTTGAGTGTCAAACATTAACAGCTCGAGGAGGGGCAGAAACCAACAATAAGCTTGCGGCATCTATAATACTGCAAAAAAGTAGATTGAAAAGAACCAAAACCAATCACAAAAACAGGATCATGATCACATACTCATACAACAAATTAATTCAAAGGTATTTTGATCACTACCAGAAAAAAAGAAAAAAAAACCTAGCCAAACAACACCAACTTGCAAAGTGGAAAATGGCCTCAAAAATCTCGGGTCCATTTGAAGTAAAGAAACATTAACCTTAATTGCCTCCATAATGCAGGGATTTTGAGAACTATTTGTGTGGAAGTCCCTTGCATTAAAATATTAACATACAGGTGTGCAAATATATTAATGTGTAATTAGGCACTCTGTGCATCTTTACTGTCATAAAGTTCTTCCTTTTCTTGTCATGTATTACAATGTGAAAAGAAATTCGAAACTTAAAATGCAATCCTTAAGCATGCCTTGGAAATATGCCAAGTCAACTAGCAATTGTTCTTTTGAATTCATAGAAGACAAGCCAAAATTAAAGGTGCTTACAAGCACAACACAATAAATTTACTCCAGCTAATTTATCTTGTAAATTGTAACTAAAATCCATGATAGAAAGATTTGAATATCACCATCTCAATTTTAAAATCGCAAAGAAATGTTTTTAAAAATAAATTCTCAAAATCATTTAGGAATTTTACCAATTAAACAACAAAACTAAAGCAACAATTGCTCCACCAAGTAATAACTAGAAATTACAACTTTGTCTTCACCGCTTTCCACCTCCCCCGCCAAGTTTAGGACCTTTAGGCATAGCAGCCTTGGGCAACTTTGTTTGTGTTTTCTGAGACTTCGAAACATTCTCTGCCTTTTTAGCTTTCTTCTCATCTTTTGTCTTCTTTATTCTTTCTTTAATTTCTCTGAAATTTTGCAGTGAAAACAACAGTCAGTAATTTGCCTCTCAAGTAAGGATTCAAAAGCATGCTGAATGATCACATAGAGATAAAGGGGGAAAATATATCAAATGTACAACAAAACACGTTAGTGGAAGAGACTGTACCTCAAAGCAGCTTCACGAGCAGCAGCCCTTACTTCTGTCTTCTCAGACCTCTTCTTCTGGATAACTTCCAAAGAAGCACCCACAATGGACCTAGAATAGGGCTTGCTAGACTTGCGTCTTGTCTTCTTGGCAAGTTCAGCATGAGTATCCTGGTAATAACAACAACAATATGAGTGGGAAATAGTAATATATGCTAAAATTAAATGATTCAGATTGTAGTGCAATACTAATCACTCACCTTCTTATGCTGCTTTCTATACATTGCTGTCCAGGTTAACTTGGATGGCTTCAAACGATTATGGAAATATCGCTTGCACTTAGAGTTCATGAATAGAAAAACCTGTGAATTTCAAGATAAACACATAAGGTTTATTAAAATGTGATATAAGCTAAGTTACCGGATTCGCACCCTGGAGCTCGGGTTCGGGTCCGGATTCATTCGGGTCCGGATCCGAGCCCGGGTCCGCGACCGGTCCGGGCAGGGTCCGCATTTTGGCCTGCGGGTCCTCCCGGGTCCGTGCAAGCACGGACCCGGGAGGACCCGCAGGCCAAAATGCGGACCCTGCCCGGACCGGTCGCGGACCCGGGCGAATCCGGGCGGACCCACGGCAGGTGGGGCCAAAAAATGGCCCAAAAAAGCAATAAAATAATGTTTTTTTCATTTTATTTTTGCCAAACCCTAAAGTAAGGCCTATTAGATGCATTTCATTCATCTAATCTCTCATTTGCTTTGTCATTTTGCTCTCTCATTTTGGTGTGGCCATTTTGCAAGTTTGAAGAGAAGGTTGTAGAGATTATTTGTGGAGTTTCAAATCCTTCAAATAATCAGTGTTGAGTGTTCCAGGTATGCATTTGATCCTTCCTTTTGCTTCTTTCATAGTTTGTTTTTAGTTTTTTAAATTTTTTATATTTATTGTTCTAAATTTTTATCAAGTTTTGTATAAGTTTTGAAATATTTTTTTAAATTTGTTTTTATAGATTGCAAGAATCCAAGAATGAGTAGTCAAGGTTCAGTGGGTGGGGTGGGATCCCAAAGATTTAAAATTGATAAAGGCTCTTCTTTGTGGAAGTATACAACAAGAATTGAGCAATGTGCTGGTGGGGGAGGGTATATATGGAAATGCAATTTTTGCCAAAACCAATATAGAAGCTCCTATTTCCGGGTTAAACATCATTTGATAGGTCCACCAGGTCAAGGGATTTCCATGTGTGAGGGGCCCCCAGAGGGAGGTAAAAAAGGGTTGTCAGCTCTTCAAATAGCAAGCATGTTAAAAGAACAAGAAGAGGCTGATAGGTTAGTGTCAAAGGTAAAAAAAGATAAGTCAAAGCAAATACCACCAACACCACCCTCTCAAACAATTAGTAAACCACATCCCTTCCTACCTACCCCATCTATGGATGAAGATGAAATAGAAACACCCGCATCCCGCAAGAGAGGCCCATTAGATACGGCATTTGAAAATGACAAGAGAGAAATTGCTGACATAAAGGTTGGGCGTTGCCTCATTACAAATGGGGTTTCATTCAATCTAGTGAGATCCCCTTATTGGAGAGATGGTGAAAGCAATAAATGATGCACCTCATGGTTACCAATCCCCTGGATATGAAAAGTTGAGAACCACCATATTGCATAAGGAGAGAAAGAATGTAGAAAACCTCCTCAAACCAATAAGAGATTCTTGGATCCAAACGGGGGTGAGCATTGTCTCTGATGGATGGAAAGATTGCAAAAACCGTCTTTTAATAAATGTGATTGCTGTTTGCTCCAAGGGGGCAATGTTTTTGAAGGCGGTTGATTGTGAAGGGCAAGTAAAGGATGCAAATTTTATTGCCCAACTTCTCATTGAATCCATAGAGCCCGTGGGAGTTGACAATGTTGTCCAAGTAATAACGGACAATGCTAAAGTTTGTAAGGCTGCAGGTGCTTTGGTAGAAGCACGATATGAGCATATCTTTTGGACAACATGCACTGTCCACACCTTGAACTTGGTGATGAAAACAATGGGCAGCCAAATTGAATGGATGAAAAATGTGTATGAGGAGGGTGAGCAGATCCAAATGTTTGTGACAAACCACCATATGTCACAAGCAATTTTCAGAACTTTCTCCCGCTTGGAATTATTGAAGGTAAATTTTAAACTTTATTTAGCTTCATTTATCATATTAATTTTTGTGTCATACTTTACAAAATTTAATACATATTCTTAAATTTTTGTGTTATCAACTTATCATATTAACTTACAATTTGAATTAACATGGTAATAGGTTGCTGAAACAAGGTTTGCTTCACACACAATTGTCCTTAGACGACTTGTGAGGGTGAAAGAGGCATTGGGTCAAATGGTTATTAGCAACAAATGGGGTGGATGGAAGCAAGCTGATACAGAAAAGGCCAAAACTGTAAAGGATTTGATCTTGAGTGATAATTTTTGGAATAGGGTGGAATATGCATTAGAACTCACCGAGCCCATCATGTCTATGCTTCGGTATGCCGACACGGATGAGCCTTGTTTGGGAAACATATATGATGCCATGGACTCTATGCTAGAAAGAATGAAATCAGTAAGTTTAAATTTTTATACAATACTTTATCCTTGTTTATTGAGAGATTTTGATTTTTGATTTTAATTAAGTTATTAACACTACATCAAGATAACTTACATGTACATCATTTGACATCCCAGGTCATTCAGAGGAGAGAGCAGGATCCTGATACCTTGTACACTAAGGTGGAGAAAATTGTTCTACATCGTTGGAACAAGATGACTACACCTTTGCACCTCTTGGCATATGCACTTTCTCCTAGATATTATAGCAGTGAGATACTTGCGATTCCTGGTAGAGTGGCACCATATAGAGATCCTGAAGTTGCTGCTGGGTATAAGAGGGCACTTAACAGGCTCTTTAGTGATCCTGATGTGGCATCAAATGTTAGGAGAGAGTTTGTTGATTTTGTCTCAAGCAAAAATGCAGAGCCTGATGCAATCAATGACCAAAGTAAATTGGATGCCATTGGATGGTGGTACTTACATGGGGAAAGTTACCTGTACCTCCAACCTCTTGCCATTAAGATCTTGTCACAAGTATGTATTTAAGTTTTTTTTCCTTTTCTTATGGCTACTTAGCTTGTCGAATTAGCACTCTTAAATTCCTATTGTATTGTAAAATTACTTAGCTAATTTTTTAAAATTTGTTGGTTGTCTCTCTAGGTTGCAAGCTCTTCTGCTGCTGAGCGGAATTGGAGTACATACTCCTTTATCCACTCAGTGAAGCGTAACCGGTTGGGTTCAAAGAAAGCAGAGGACTTGGTATTTATTCACAACAATTGGCGCCTCTTATCACGCAAGGATCCAGGATATAAGAAGGGACCAGAGAAGTTGTGGGATGTACTACCTGAGACTTCTAACTTGGATATGACTGTCCAAGATATATCTAGAATTGCCTTGCTAGATGTTGAGGAGGACAAGGAGGAGGATGTGGCTGCATCTGGGGCTAGTGGAACCGGTTTGGGTTCCAATGATGTGGAAAATGTCAATGATATAGATGAGGATGAAGCCATTGATCCCTCATATTTTGATGACCCATTTGACCCTTGAAGGGCATTTGCATCTTTGATAAACTATGTTTAAACATTTGTCATTGACTCATTGAGTCATTTATGATTTATCACTATGTTTCACAGTTTCAAACTTTATTAAGTCATAATTTATTATCTATCAATCTGATGAAGTAGTCTATGTTTTGAAATTCCATTTTGCATTTTAGTAATTCAATGTATGATTTTATTTACAACATTGGCATAGATTAATGAGTGAGTATTTAATGTTTATCTTTGACATTTGGCATTGATCAATAATCAAGTAACATTGATATATTCATACTATGGAATGACTTAGTTTTACTTTTACAACTATATGAGTTTATATTTTTTTTGCATATATATATATATATATATATACACACACTAACGAACCCACCCACGAACCCAAATGGGGAAAAAAAAATTGCCCGAACCCACGAACCGAACCCCGAACCCGAACCCGTCCCCGAACCCGAATCGGCAACTTAGGATATAAGGTTAACAACTTATTAGAACAAATATATTTTTATATTTAGCTTTGGTTTGTACTTCAATATATAGAACACAGTCATGCATCTGAAGCTTTTTATTGTTGCAGTGTTGATTGATATGCCTAATTTTAAATTTATAAAGACAATTATAAAGAATTATGAACAGTCTAAAAATAATTATCCAAATTCTATCAAATGAGGCATCAAAAAGACAAGAATAAAAAAAATACCCATATACCTGTGAATCTGAGCGCACAAATCTGATGCCTTTCCCAGGGTAAATCCTGGAGCCGCTGAAACGGCAAACTTCTGTTCTGCAGATATTAAAGATAACGATTGTTTACTAACATGTAGTAAATAAATATAATAATCACTGTTTACAAAGAACATGTACTAAAGATAATGATTGTTAACAAATAACATTATGATCGGACACGAAAAGACAGGAAAGCAGAAAAAACATATAAATCCCAACCAGCCAATTGATAAACCTTAAATGCATTACTAAATGAAACAGTATAGTGCATGTTTGTTTTCAGAAAACATGAAGTATACATTTAGCGTAATTGCAATGGTCATCATCAATAGTCATTGTTACAATGAACATAGAGCAAACTGAATATGAAATATATATTCCAAGGCATTCAAAGACAGGTAATCTTGTAGGTATTCAGTGGATCATTCAATAAGCAAAACATACCCTCGAAGTAAAATTGCACTCCGGGTTCAACATACTAAAAACAGATTTATCTATGAAGGCTGTGTGTAGTGATTTTCATAAGCTTTCTTGCCAAACAAGAAGTATGCCTCAGAATTATGTGTTAACACAGGCACAGTCACAACAATGTGCCAGAAAAAAATGAGATATAAAATGACTTCTAAATAATTTGAAATGCTACAATTTCCTGGGAAAGTAGTACAACTACACAACCACTCTCAATCCGGTAAAAACAATGTAATTCATCTCTGAAATCAGGAAATTAACATAGACACTCTCAATCCCAGCAAGCGCTAAGACCCATTTTGAAAAACATTATTGTAATAAAAAACATAACCATTTCCAATAATGTACATATAACATATTTTAAAAAGAAAATTTTCCAAAGTGGTGAACTTTAAAATCCTTGTTTGCTTGAATAAAGCATTTATAAGATATGTTCATGTGGCTGCGCCTGAGAAGATCTTACAGGTTACAATATAGGTAAAACAGTTTACAAAAACTTTCAGAAGTGGTGATTGGCCAATCCTAATTGCGCATGATGAAAGCGTTTCTATGAAATGTTCGTAGAAATAAGCAGAGAATAACTTCTAGGTTGCAATACAGATATAATAGTTAGCAAAATGTCAGACAGATAATACCAAAAAAGATCCTGTAGATGCAGAAACTTGTATGTGCTTTCTTAGCACTCATTAGCCATAGTATTCCAATGTTAGTCATTGGATAGAAGTTATGTCCATTCTTATTAAAAAATGGTATCTGGTATTCAAGCCGTGTGAAACCTTTACAACTTTAATTCTCATCTGCCTTATCACAGTTCATGCCATAAGGGTGCTCCGCATTTGGTGAAGTAATTTTAATAACATACAAAATCTAGATCTGCAGTGACCTCAAATGCATAACTACTTTATTCTAATTAACAGTGCTTGAAGTGTGATGTGTAACATTTCAACCATCTTCAACTCATCTGAAATTTCAAATTTCAAGCTTCCCTCATGTTTGAATGAGGGATCACTTACGAAAAAGATAATTCTGGTCCATACAAAAACTAATTGGTAATCACAAATTCACCTACTCTTCACTGGCATGGTAGAACATATCACTTTCGAAAAAGATTATTCTGGTCCATACAAAAACTAACTAGTAATCACAAATTCACCTACTCTTCACAGGCATGGTAGAACATAGCCAACATATGACAAGGTAAATCACTTGTTTTGGTGCCATTATTGGAATTGCCTGATGGTTTAATTATGGCATTCATGTTCTAGCCAAAAAGGTTCAAGCCCCATTGGGTTGTTCATGTGTTAAAAGTGAAGAACTCCCCTGTTTGTGACCTCACTCGTTCATAACTCCGGATCAAAGATATTTAAACTCTTTCATCCAAAAAAACACTTCTTTAACAAACATCTAGACTAGCAATAATATCACTATTAACAATATCTAAATGAAAATTGGATATTAGCTAAACAACATCCAGAATAGTAATCTAAACATGCGGTTACAATACAAAAGATAAATTCGAGAAGAAGCTGAATCTGTGGAAGAAAAACCAGTCCCACACCTCTGCTCCAACCAGAGAGATATATGATAGTAAGAAATCCAGATCCATTTGAAACCGTCCTATTATTAAATAACAAATTTATTATTATAAATGGAGCTATGCCCACAAATAAAATATTAAATTTTTAAATGCACATTGTACTATAATATCAACTGCAACTGTGGAACTACAATCCAAGCAAGAAAGAACTCAATCTCAGGTATACATATGAGCAAAAGCTTTCATATTCTGTTCAAAGCTATTGCTTAATCATACATAGTATGTTTCAAATTTCCTTAGTTATACCTACGATAAATCACTGCACCTGGTGGGCCTCGGGGGCACATTCTTCGCAGTTCATTCCCCTATCACACTTCAATTCAATCAGATGTACCTTCAAGTAAAAATATGATAAACCCTAAACCCACTAAAAGACCACCTTACACTTTTCTCACAAAACTTAACAGCTAAAACCCTGCCCTCGTGTGTATTAATAAGATTGACAAATGATGCATTTAGCAGGCTTCGTATAACACTAAATTCGAATCTCCACTTGCCATTGGACAAAATTGTCATCATCACTGGAATTTATCGTTTATTTGCATGGTTTGATCTATCGCTGCCAGCCTCGAATAGTTATAAATGAAACCCTAATATCATCGTTTCAGTTGTATGAAACAATAAGAGAAATTCACAGAGCTAAAACCTAGTCATTTGTTTTGGATAGCCAACCAAATGCAAATCGGACAACAACTTACACTATTCCTTAACGCTACTATTGATCTCTGGGCCATCGTTAAGAAACTTACTTGAGCACCATGGCGCCTGTTCAAATCCTCCTCCGCTCCTACCGCTGATCCTGCTACCTTCCCCTGCCTGCTGCAACACCAGCAAAAGGAACCCTAACTAAAGACTACTTTAAGAGACACCATACAACATATAGAACTAGGGTTTAAAAGATTTCATTGATTTTGTGGACACGAGCTTAGAGATGAATCTAACCGTCCGTTGATTTGTTAATCTAACGGCGGCTAGTCTTAGGCTTTGTGTCATGTGTTTTTATGAAGTTTTAGTTGCCGATGACCATTGTGGTAAAAAGAAATTATTAACAAATATTGTTCCAATAATAATAATAATAATAAGTGTGGCTTAGTACTTGTCTTCATATTATTGTATTATTGTAATCAGTTCAACATATCTAGTGGTTAATTTTTTTGCATCTCGACCTATTAGATCTAATTATTTTTCCTTCTAATTTTAAGTTTTGATTTTTGGATTGTTTATATATGAGTTTTTAACATCTAAATTTATTTAAACTATTTTACTTGAACTTGATTGGCTCTTATATTTGTGCCTTTTAAGAGCGATTTTCCTAGAAGCACTACCCGAAATTTTAGCATTCACTTAAAAGAATAACATTGTATGGAAATAAATAGTTTTGGGTTTGTAAATATTAATTTTATCACCAGTCATTCTAGTATTTGATTGTATTAAATTTTAAATACTTTGGCAATTAACTAATGTATATATTAAAATATAGTATTTGTGAAAAAGGGTATAATAATAAATGAAAAGGTATTTATATAATATAAATAATTATATCTTTCTTCAAATACTTTGTTATTAGACTAAAATCTAGTACATTTATTTTATGATTATCTAGGGCCAAAATCTCTACATCTAAATACTATTTATTTTCTAAATGTTTATTTATCTATAGTTAAAAAAATTATTAATATATTAATATATCAATATGCTAAAATAAAATTAAGTAGTTATAATAGTATCATTGCATTTATGTGAAATTTAGATTTTTTATATTAAAGTTTTATCTAAAATATATATCAAATATTAATCAATTAGTAATAACATTATATTATCAATTTTTCACTTCATTATTCTAATTAATTAAAACTATTATAATCTACGGCAAATACAAGCCACTACGTGGCACTTGTTTTAGTATAAATTTAATTTTCATTTAATTTTCATTATAATATATAATATTTAGAGTAATAAAAGTATTATATAGTTATAGTTTTGATAATTATAGTAATAGTTATATTTTATTATTATTATATAAATAATTATCAATTAATAAATATAGAGTATAATTAATTTAAATATTTATTTTTATTTTTATTTATCAATATGGTTATTGATAAATATTATCTATTTGATGTTAGTATTATATTATAAATAAATTATAATATCAAAGTGATAATATTTTAATAATTTAATAATATAAAATAATATTTCTTAAAATATTATAGAATATTAAAGTTTATAGTATTATTTTATCATTTTAATTGAATGACAATAATCACATTTTTTAAAATATAATGATGGAAGTATAAAAATCTAAATTAAATCAATACATTTAAAATTATTTAACATTAATAAATCATTAATAAAAAACATTTCTTTCAAAAAATATCTTTTAAAAAGTATTATGATTTTAAATCTATGAAATCATGAAATCGATTCGTCCAATCAAATTATAGAAAAATCTTTTGTAAACATCATAAATTTAAAAATCTTGCATCTATATTGTACACAATTTATTAATTTTATAATAAAACTTTAAAATGATTATTTTAACGGTAGAAATGAAAAAAATCAATCACTACTTAACACGTGAAATCTAAAAAGTGTCACAATAGTACTTAGCCTAGTACTGATAATAATATATAATGTGTAATTTATTAAATATATTGTTCATAGGATAGAAAATTAGTGAATTTTTTTTATTATTATAAATATTGGATAAGTAATCAAAATTAAAATTTTGTATCATGCAAAGTTTATTTTATCTATAATTTATTAGAATTAAATTATATTGGGTGTAAAATTTTGAATGTGGGTTATATAAAAGAGTGATGAAATTGAAAGTTTGTATTGGGAAAGGACTAGTGGTTTGATGACATTATTTGATGACATAAAATCTTATTAAAAGTAATTTCCTAAGTTTGAGAGTAGAGAGGAAATATCTTGTCCATAAAATCTCTTTACATTGTATGTTACGTTTCTATAAAATAGTTAAATAAATGAAATAGAAGAAATAGAAGAAAAATTAAGTCTTAAAGGAATAAAATAATAACATAAATTTCAGCACTCTAATTCTAAAGAATATTAAAGTTAGATTAAAATTAATATGATATCAATGATTATTGAAAATTGTGTTAGTAGGTTTTAACAATCTATAAATAATGACGGATAATCTCTGAGATCGATATAAAAATAAAATTGTGATATTGCTATCAGGATTTAACTATGTGATTTTGAGTCAAACTCATTGACCCATGTTTCATGAGTAGTGATTCAACATGAATCCATCTCTCATGAGAATAAATGAAACACTTAGCACTCATTAGATCTAGGTGATGCTCACAAGGGTGAAGCACCAAGACTTCCTGAGAGGTCACCCATCCCAGTACTACTCCAGCCTGAGTGCACTTAACTACAGAGTTTCCTCCATGGTTAAACCCAAAGCTTGCAACCCCATTTGCAAAACCTTCACCACATGTTGTGCCTTATGAACCATTCATTAGAAAGCTATTTAGGCTCATCAATTGATAAGTAGGAGATAATTTCCAGATCAAGTCAAATTGTGTTATTGCTATCAGGATGAAACATGGGCCAATGAGTTTGACTCAAAATCACATAGTTAAATCTTGATAGCAATATCACAATTTGACTTGCTATGGAAATCATCTCCTGCTTATCAATTGATGAGCTTAAGGGGCTTTCTAATGAATGTTTCATAAGGCACAACACTTGGTGAAGGTTTTGCAAATGGGGTTGCAAGCTTTGAGTTTAACCATGGAGGAAACTTCGTAGTTAAGTGCGCTTAGGCTGGAGTAGTACTAGGATGGGTGACCTCCCAAGTGTAGATGTTCAAAAATGGTTTGCTCCACTCTTTTATCACCTTTACATCCAACTTGTCCCATTTTCTCATTTCACTAACTTTGATCTTTTGGCCAACTTGATCATCATTCAATCAAAATGTAGATCATCTCATAATCAACTGAAAACAGTTTCAATGTCATTTTATCACCATCAATCCTTTAGGCATTGTTATGTCCTTCAGTTCCTTATCAACATTCATTAATACATGTCATGTGTCCTTGGCATGTTCTCATTTTATCACTTTGATCCTTGGCATTGTCACATCTTTTAATGTCTTATCAACATCATCAATCTTTGTCATGTATCCTTAACAAGTCATCATTTCATTTCCTTCGTCTAGCATCATTTATTTCATCAATTTAATCGAGTCCCTGATTCAATCCAATGTCATCACATTTGATCTACATTTTCATTATAATCCTTTAATAGGGTTATTCCTTGTATTTATTTTATCATTTGGTCAATCATTTCTATTAATTTTCCTTATAGGAATAAATAACCCATGCTTTATTCCTATGTCTTAATCATTTAATCAATCTCATCTTATTAATCCATCCTCTTTTATTAATTATTCCCAATTAATTAATATATTAATTATTCCCAATTAATTAATATATTAATTAATTGATTCCATTTCCATGAATTTTTGGAAATTTCTATTTCCTAAATTCTAATTCTCCATTTTTTGAGGGATTTAAGAGTTTTTAAATTCTAAAATCCTAACTCTCACAAATTCCCACTAATTGTGCTTCCACTTCCTATTTTCTAGCTTCCACTCTTACACATTCTACTCATTTTCTTACACCTTCCCTTTCACTTTCACTTCTTCTATTTAATGTTTTTGTGTGTTTCTATGCACATCTCTTACAATTTGTCATAATGTGCCATTTTATGAAACATTTTCTATTGTAAATCTCTTAATCATGGAAATTTTCCAAGTTGTGCAATTTAACAATGACAATTTCCAATTGCACATTTTCCTTCCATTTTTGCATTTTGGCTCTCAAACTCTATAAATTGAGCCTCTTTGCACTTGTTTTGGCGAACCACATTCTTTCAACCACATTCTTTTAACCACATTCTTCCAATCACATTCTCCTATTATTCTCATTATCTTGTCATTTTGTCATATCATATCATCATCTTGCTTTCAATTGTAGGTACATCTTGTCAAGATCAAGAGCTACAAAAAATTCAAATTAATGGAGAAGAAAGGAGAGCATAGGAGCTACACATGAAGGGAGTTTTGCTATTTTAAATTATTTTATATTTCAAATGGCTTTTATGTTTGGATTAGATTTGATTGTATTGTGTTATATGAGATTAGTGGTTCTCTCATTTATGCAAATTTACTCTTTTTCTAGTCCTACACCAGGAAGTCTTAGTGCTTCACCCTTGTGAGCATCACCTAGATCCAATGAGTGCTAAGTGATTCATTTATTCTCATGAGAGATGGATTCATGTTGGATCACTACACATGAAACATGGGTCAATGAGTTTGACTCAAAATCGCACAGTCAAATCCTGATGGCAATATCACAATTTGACTTGCTGTGGAAATTATCTCAAATTTATCGTAAAAATAAAAGTCAAAGAAGATAATAATGAAAAAGTAATAAAAACTTTGTAAAGGTGTATAGGAGCAAGACTAGAGGTTTTCTTATTCGTTCTTTCCTACCAATGCCTATTTGAACAGAGATAGTGTAAATTTTTATTTAATTTTACATAAATAATATGGATACGACCTTTTACCGATCAACAAAAATAAAGTAATCAAAACTAATAATAATAATAAAATGAAAATAATAATAAGAAACAACAATGAATAATATTAATATTAATATTAATACAAATAATAATAATGATAGTGATGATAATAATAACCAAAAAAGTAATCAAAACTAATAATAATAATGAAATGAAAATAATAATAAGAAAAAATAATAAATAATATTAATATTAATGAAAATAATAATAATTATGAAAATTATAATAATGATGGTGATGATAATAATAACCAAAAAATCAAAATAAAGAGACAAAGATCACCTCATTAGAAATTCAAAACTTCTACCCCTGAAATGACTTGTCCACTACGCCACAAAAAGGAGGAACACCAAAAACTAAAAAGCCAACCCAAAAATGTCAAAACAAATACATATCGATATGCATGTATATGAATATATATATAATATATATTGATATGGATATATATCTAATTATGACATATATCTAAATATGTGTGTGTGTGTGTGTGTGTGTGTGTGTGTGTGTGTACATAGATATGTATAAATAAGTGTGTTTGTGTACGTAGGTATAGTAGGCAATATGAGTGAGTTCCCAGTTGGTTGTTGGATGTGATAGGGTTTGTACAAATAAGGTGGTGAAAAAATTATGTTGTCCCAGTCGATGCAAAGGGAAGTAGTTTTAAAGCTTCAATACTCATTTTCTTTCAAATATTATGTTGTCCCAGTTGGTGCAAGGGGGAGGTTGTTTTAAAGCTTCAATACTCATTTGCTTTGAAAAATTATGCCCTTGTGTAGATAGATTTTAAAACCAATCAATTCTTCTCTTAATAGATTGATCATGTGAATATCATACATAAATCTGTCCTTTTAAGGTATATATGTATATAATTGTTGTCTAGTGTGGAGTTTGATCATTCCCCAAGTGGGAGATTGTTAGTTTGTGGTGAATGATCAAAGAAGTATCATACATACTTCATAAAAAAAAATTGGCTTATGGCCAACGTATGGCCGACATGTTGTAACCCTAAAGCAACATAAAAATACTTGTATAAAAGGGCTTAGGGTTAGGGATTATTTCATGGTGAGTGATACGAAATTGGTTCTTACAGTGGTATTGAGTTGTAAGGGATTACGGATTGTAATCAGGTTGTAATAAATGGATTATAATAATATCAGACTTGTTGTTTGGTGGATGTAGCCCAAGGATTGGGTGAACCATGTTAAATCTTGGTGTCTTGTGTTCTTTTTTGTGTGATCTATTATTTTCTATTATTGGTTATATTTGCATGTAATTGTTATTTTTTTTGTAGTTTAATCCTAACAAGTGGTATCAGAGAGAGGTTGTTGTTCAATTATCCTCTGCAAGAAAGTCTCGTGGTTGAGTGGGAGCGATGGCAGACGAGGGTAAGCTAAGGGTTGATAGGTTTAATGGGCAGAGCTTTTAGTTATGGAATGCAAATGGAAGACTATCTTTATCAAAAGGATTTATGGAAGTCATTGGAAGGTAAAACCAAGAATCATGGATCTATGTCAAATGATGACTAGGATCTTTTAGACAGAAAGGCACTTGGAAGCATTTGATTATACCTGGCACCATTGGTGACATTTAATATTACAAAAGTGAAGACGAAAAAAGAGTTGATGTAAACCTTGGTGAAATTATATGAAAAGCCCTCCGCTTCAAACAAGGTATTTCTCACAAAGTGTTTATTTAATATGAAAATGGTAGAAGGTAGATCTGTTGCAGATCATTTAAATGAGTTTAATACTATTACTAGTCAGTTATCTTTTGTGGCTATCAATTTTGATGAAGAAATTATGGCTCTCTTGATTTTGTGTTCTTTGCCTAAAAGCTGGAATGACTTAGTAATGACTGCGAGTAATTATGTTCCTGGATCTAGTACCCTAAAATACGATGATGTGATCAGTGTTGTTTTGAGTGAGGAAACTCATAGGAAAACCTCAAGTGGATCTACATTAGGAAGTGCTTTGAATGCAAAAAGAAGAGGTAGAATGACTGAGAGAGGAAGTAATTTTGGAAATCATGGGAAATCAAGAGAAAAGTCAAAGGGGAGGAGGTCTCAATCGAGAGGACCAAATGACTATTGGTACTGTGGGAAACTAGGTCATAAAAAGAAAGATGGTTGGACTTGAAAGAAAAATGAAGGAGATAAACCAGATGGAGACAAGGAGGCAAATGCAGTAAGTAACAAATCCAAAGAGGACACTTTGCTTCTATCTTTAGAAAGTGTTGATGATTCATGGGTTTTAGATTCTGGTGTTTTATTTCATGCTACACCTCACAGAGGTTATTTCATTGATTATGTCTAAGGGGATTTTGGGCTTGTTTATTTGGGGGATAATGAACCCTATTAGATTGTTGGAAAGGGAAAAGTTAAGATTAAGTTGTAGAATGGGAATCATTGACTACTACATGAGGTAATACATGTTCCAAGGCTGAGTAGGAATTTTATTTTAGCAGGAAACTCAATGATGAGGGTTGTGTAGTTACTTTTAATGATAAAAATTAGAAGGTTTCAAAAGGTTCCCTTGTAGTAGCAAAAGGTGTGAAAGTAGGCACCTTATATCTTTGTATAGGTCATATTGTTCCTTCTACTTTAATTGTTTTAGAGAAAAATGAATGTCCAGGAATAGTTGCTGCAGTTGAGCAGGGAGAACAAATAGCTACTGTAAATTTTGATACAACATTGTGACTTGGGCACATGAGTGAGAAAGGTACGAGAGTACTTCATTCAAAGAATGTTTTACCAGGTTTGAAATGTGTTAATATGGATTTCTGTGAAAGTTGTGTGTATGGAAAACAAAAGAGGGTGAGTTTTGTGAAGACTAGGAAGGAAAACAAAAAGGAGAAATTAGAGCTTGTGCATACCGATGTATGGGGATCGATTTAGGTATCTTCCTTTGGAGGCTCTCATTATTATGTTACATTTATTGATGATGCAACTAGAAAGGTATGGATTTATTTCCTTAGACAAAAATCTAATGTATTTCAAACTTTTAAGAAATGGAAATGCTTGGTTGAAAATGAGACTAGTAAGAAATTAAAATGTCTTAGATATGATAATGGTGGTGAGTATTATAGTCATGAATTTGAAGATTATTGCTCCACTGATGGTATTCATAGATAGAAAATTATTCCAAAGACTCCATAGGAAAATGGAGTGGTTGAACACATGAATGAGACTATAATGGAGCATGCAAGGAGCATGAGGTTGCATGTTGGATTTCCCGTACATATGTGGGTAGAGGCTATCAATATTGTTGTATATTTTATTAATAGAGGTCCTTGTACTCCTTTGGGTTGTGGTATTCCAAAGGAAGCATGGACTGGTGAGAAGGTGAGTTATTCTTTTCTCAAAACTTTCAGTTGTGAAGCATTTGCTCACATAGACTCTGAAAATAGAATCAAACTGGAAGCTAAGTCAAAGAAATGTGTATTTGTTGGATATGGCATTTATGAATTTGGTTATAGGCTTTGGGATTTTGAAAATCGTAAAATTGTAAGAAGCAGGGATGTCATATTCAATGAGAAAGTGTTGTACAAAGATCAGTTGCAACAACATGAGAAGAAAGAAGATGATTATGTGGTGCTAGATGATACCCCAAAAGATGATGTTCCATCCATTCCTCATGATGTGCAACAACCGCAACAACAAATACCACACACACTAGTGAATGTTAGATGGTCAATAAGGCAAACTAGACCTCCACAAAGATTTTCTCCCTCTTTGTATTCTATTTTACTTACTGGTGCTGGTGAACCAGAATGTTATGATGAAGCTGTGCAAGTGGATACTAAGATTCAGTGCGAGTCTGCAATGAAAGATGAAATGGACTCTTTGTTGAAAAATAAGACTTGGGATTAATACAAATTGCCTGCAAGTAATACTCATTTTCTTTCAAAAATTATGTTGTCCCAGTCGGTGCAGGGGGGAGGTTGTTTTAAAGCTTCAATACTCATTTGCTTTCAAAAATTATGCCCTTTTGTAGATAGATTTTAAAACCAATTAGTTCTTCTCTTAATAGATTGATCATGTGAAGACCATACATAAATATGCCATTTTAAGGTGTGTGTGTGTGTGTGTGTGTGTGTGTGTGTGTGTGTGTGTGTGTGTGTGTGTGTGTGTGTGTGTGTGTGTGTGTGTGTGTGTGTGTGTGTGTGTGTGTGTGTGTGTGTGTGTGTGTGTGTGTGTGTGTGTGTGTGTGTGTGTGTGTGTGTGTGTGTGTGTGTGTGCGCGTGCGTGCGCGCGCGTGCGTGCGTGTGCGTGTGCACACACAGAGAGAGAGAGAGAGAGAGAGAGAGAGAGAGAGAGAGAGAGAGAGAGAGATATGTATGTATGTGTGTGTGTGTGTGTGTGTATATCTATATCTAACTATGTGCATGTGTGTGTGTGTGTGTGTGTGTGTGTGTGTGTGTGTGTGTGTGTGTGTGTGTGTGTGTGTGTGTGTGTGTGTGTGTGTGTGTGTGTGTGTGTGTGTGTGTGTGTGTGTGTGTGTGTGTGTGTGTGTGTGTGTGTGTGTGTGTGTGTGTGTGTGTGTGCACGTATGTATATGTATGTATGTATGTATGAGGGATCCATCTTTAGGTTGCCCTTGGAGATGACAAACCCCAAAAATATAAGTTCCTCCTACAAGAACACACACTTTTCCAAATTGATCTTTAACTGCTCTTCATGTAACCTCTTCAATACCATATTAAGATGTGTTAGATGTTCTTCTTCATCTTTACTGAAAATTAAGATATCATCCAAGTAAATAACAAGAAAAAAGATTTATGAAAGGTTTAAGGACTTCATTCATTAACCTCGTAAAGTTGCTTCGAGCATTAGATAGGCCAAAGGGCATTACAACCCATTCAAACAATCCTTCATTGGTCTTGAAGGCAGTTTTCCATTTATCCCCCTCTCTGATCCTTATCTATTGGTAGCCACTTTTCAAGTCCATTTTGGAAAATTACTTCACACTCCCTAGGCAATCCATAAGATCTTCCATTCTAGGCATTGGGAATCTATATTTGATAGTGATCCTATTGATTGCTCTAGAGTCAGTGCACAATCTCCATGTCCCTTCCTTCTTGGGAGCAAGTAATGCTTGAACAACACAAGGAATGATACTTTTTCTTATAAAACCTTTCTCTAAAAGACCTTGTATCTGCTTGGCCACTTCTACATTTTGGGTTGCTTTATTAGGCAATGTAGAACCAAGGATTAGGTCAATATAGTGACTAATATCCCTCATAGGTGGTAAGGTAGAAGTCTTTTCATCAACAATTATCCCTTTTCTATTGGTCTAACAGATCTGCAACTTCCTTTGGACCTACTCTCCTTACTAGTTTTGCTATTATTTATGGTTTCACTATTATGGCAAAGCATGGAACATTCTCCTCCTTTAGTGCTTTCAAGAATTCCTTTTCTCCATCTAGGGTCACACTATTACTTAAGGCTTTCCCCCTTTATCCTTAGGCAATGGTGTCATAATGTAATTTACTCCATCTTTGACCAAAGTGTACACATTCCTTTTCCCCTCATGTTGAGCATCGACATCATACTACCATGGTCTCCCTAAAAGGAGATGGCATGCATCCATGTTAGCAACTTCACACAAGACCTTGTATTTGTACTCCCCTATCTGAAATTCTACCCAATATTGCTCATTTATTGTGGTTTGTTGGTCCTTGTTTAACCAAGACACCTTTTAAGGGTTTGGGTGTAGATATTTCTTAAACCAAGTTTATTAATCATTTATATATATGCTAAGTCTCTATTGAACCAAAATCAACAATCACTTTACAAAATTTTCCATTTACCTTACAACGTGTCCTAAACAAGGTTTTCCTTTGGGAAGGCTCCTTTTGCATTGGCATCTTCAAGAGTGTTCTATTAAACATGATGCATTCTCCTTTCTCTGGCTCAATAGGTCTAGAGATGCTTGAATGGTAAGAGGTCACACTTTGATAGTCCTCCTCTTGGGTAAGTTGTACTCTTTTGTCATTGCCTTGATGGCTTGGGCTTGCTCCATTCTTGCTTGGACATCTAAAGGATTCGTGACCCACTTGGTTGTAGGAAAAGCATCTACCAGTGAACACATTATTGCCTCTTCCATTTGATCTTCCCCTACTATTTCCTCTGCCTCCTCTAAAGCTTCCTCTAGAGCTTGTGTCTTTATAATTTTCCTGATTGCTTGATTCTCTTTGAGGTCTTGGTTTTGACCCCCTTCCTTGGAACCTTCCTCCACCTCTAAAATTAGTTCCTCTCCCCTTGTTCTAATCATTCTTTCTCTTGATCTTATCCTCAATCTGAAGAGTAAATTGATATCATTTGTGTACTGATTCTATTGATACTAGAGATAGTTCATCTTTTATGTTGTGCTTGAGGCCATCAATATACCTGGCAAGTTTTTGCTTCTCATTCTCATATACCTTGACCCTAAGAGTCAATGTATGGAACTCTTGGGTGTAGGTGCCCATATCTATGTCCCTCTGTTTAAGGTTCTAAAATTTCTTATGGATCATAACTTCATAGTCATCAAGGAAAATTTGTTTCACTGTCTCTGCCATCATCCTCTTCCAAGTGGATATGGGCTACTTCTTCTCTTCCATCTTCTCCTTCTGAAGGAAGTCCCACCATCTCAATGTCAGTCCTTTCATTTTAGACTTTTTTTTCTTCACCTCCTAGCTTGTAGGGATCTCTTCATAATTAAAATAGTTCTCAAGGGCTTCAAGCCACTCCATGCATGATTCTAGTTCCATCTTCCCATCAAAAATGGATAAATCTCCTTTATCCTTCTTCCCCACGCTCTGCAGGGCCACCACAATCATTCTTTGATCTTTAGGCACACGAGGCAAGTCATCCTCCTCTTCTTCTTCTCCTTAAGACTCTCCTTGATCTCCTTTGTGCACTTGTCTGTTCAATTTTTCAATCTCTATTCTCATAGTCCTTTTTTCTTCTCTCATGGCTCTACTCTCAACCATCTGCTCTTTGACAATCTTTGCCAATTCTATATTAGTGATCCTCAAGGGAACATATTCCTCTATCATTTCCACTAGACCTTAGTGGCTTTGATACCACTTAGTCCAGAGGTCTTTAGAAAAAGTGTGAATGAGTCTAATCACAATCCTTCAAGGCAATTCTATACCTTCCAATGATCTCTAAGACTCCCTTCCCCCACACTTCAACTTTCCATGATATTCTAAGACAACTTCCACAATCTCCTTCACAAACTCCACAAAGTGACTCTAAAAGTCTACTTTGAATCCTAGGGCTCAAACTTGGAAATGATCACACCACAACTCCTTGACTCCAACCAAGACTTGGAACATTTAAAGGGAGACACAAGGATTAGGTTTCAACCACAAATTGGACTCCCCAGCTTCTACAACCATCAAATGCACTAAGAGGCCTAATTTCTCCTAGTAGTACTTTCTATGGGTTTTAGGGCAACAATTTGGAAATTTCCAGTAAACAAATTATAGTTTCAAAAAATCTTTTGGGCCTTCTATCTATCCCCCAACTCTCGACTTCCTAACCTACTCTAGCACCCCTAAACTCACATAGGCTTCTCAGGCCTAATTGGCCAAAAGAGGCTCGGAACACCTGTCAACTAGCAAGAACGGGTTCCTAGGTTTAGAAACTTATGTGGAAGGTCTTCCTCCAACTTATCCCAACATGAAACAACTTTCTACCAAGTTTTATACTTCCATCTCTTTGTTTACCCTACAAAACCTCACCAAATTGGTTGAATAAATGTGAATATTCAACCTAGGGTTCACTATTAGGACCTCCAAATCTCCTGATGCAAATTTGTAATTAAGGAATCTATAATTGCATGTCCTAACCTTGTGAAATTGAGGAGGCCATTGAATTCCAACCATGGATTTACAAGTTTGCACCCAAAAGCCATGAAAACCCTCAACTTCAAGGTTTGCTAACGCAACCTTAGTAAAACAGAGATATCTTCCACCAAACTTTAAAAAAATGACTGAAACAAAATGCAATGGACTCAGGATTCACAAGTCTATCAATTCATGTCATCTGATCTAGACAACCAATCTATACAATTTTCTACACATAATAAATGTTCATAATTTTTTCTTATTTCTCCTTAAAAATTGATTTGTTTTTATTATGCTTGGTATTTTCAGGACTTTATGAGTCACTATGCTTTTAAAGGCTTTTATAGCCTTACAAAATAATTCCATTACAATTTTCTTTTACATACATACATACATAAATTTACATATGTGTGTGTGTGTGTGTGTCTCTCTCTCTCTCTCTCTCTCTCTCTCTCTCTCTATATATATATATATATATATATATACACACACATACATACATATACATATACATATACATATATACATATACATATATACATATACATATACATGTACATATATATATATACATATACATGTACATATATATATATATATATATATATATATATATATATATATATATATATGTATGTATATGTATATACATATGTGTATATATGTATACACACACACACATATGTATTTATGTATGCATGTATATAGTACATATGTATATAATAATTCCATTATAAGTTATAGTCTCTTCACTTAGATCCATTTTCTGTGTCATAAATCAAAAGTAAAATCAGTAACCCTGCTTAGGACATCCAATAACTTCTTCAAAATGACTCCAAATGAAACTATACCAATTTCACATTGATATTCTATGAATCTATTTTCATAATATGTAATCCATTAATCCTTCCAATTCATAAATCATTTTACAAGCACAAATAATTGTCTATAACTTCAATGGAGATCCTTAAAAACCAGTCTTTACTTAATTACACATAACTTACACAAATCTAAATGAAAATGACTTAAACCAATTGGAAATGAAATATAGTTCACATTTATTTTCAATTAATATAAATAGAGTTTCTATTTCATCCAAATATGTCTGTACCAAACATTGCAATCCGACTGCAGTTGGGCATCCTCAAATAGGAAAATAACCACTTTTACCAAAAATTGCATAACTTCTTCAAAACTTAACAAAATTTATCCAAACCAAAAAGAGAAGTAATTTTATTCATCCTACTATTCAAACATAAGCTATACATGGGTTCCAAGTTGTAAATAGGCGTACAAGACCTAGAACCAACACAAAACAATTAACACCAATCAAAATGGCAATTTCTTATAAAAAACCAATTGATTCAAAAATAATCTTCTTATCCTCATTCATAAATCTCTATTTTTAATGACCAATACAATGATTTTATAGTGATTGTGGTGGTTTACAACTTCCCAACTGCTTTTAAAACCAATCCATTACATTCTTTTAACCCTTTTGCATTTTGACAACATTGTATGCACTTTATGCATTTTTGCATTACAACTTTCATATAAACCAAAATTATGACTCTAATGACTTTATATGGATACAAATAGATCCATTCACCTATTAAATAAGAATTTTGACATTATTTATCATTGTAAAACCTTCTTTTACAATTTTGACAACTTATTACAAATGGCTTCTCTAGCCTTTACAAATTGGCTCAAAAGACTCAAATATATCATAAATGGATCACATTAATTCAACATAAGAATTAAGGACTCTAAACCTCCTTTTTATCTTGAATTTTTGGTGCCTCTACACCATACTCCCAACCTTGGAAACATGGAACTAATAATCTGCAATAAAAAATATAGACCAAAAATCTTCATCTTTACCTTTTTCGCGTCATGCCTTTATCACCATAAGATTTTTTTTCCTTTAGCGATATATGAATTTCATCAAAATTATCTTCTTAAATACTCCTTTCAGTGGAGCATTAATGACTGCAACTCCATAGTGCTTTGTCAGTTAGAGATCCACCTTTACCTTGCTACCTCAAAGTCACCATAAACAACTCTCCCATATGCCTCACGTAGGAGTTCTCCCCTTTGCCTCTCTCCCTAGTCTCTTTGCATACATTGGACCTTCCCATGGCCCTTGACAAAACTTGCATATCTATCAACTAAAAAAACAAAAAATTCTTTTTGTAGTAAGATGGATGAGAACCTACAACCAAAAACTCTATCAACAAATCAAAACCAAATCTTCAAGGTCCTGGTGTGGATTGCCTCCTTTGGCTCTATACCCACACACTAGAGATCTTTAATATCTGATACTAATCCCTTGAAATTTTCAAGTCTTGGTTGGATTCAAGGAGTTGTGGTGTGATCATTTCCAAGTTTGAGCCCTAGGATTCAAAGTAGGCTTTTAGAATCACTTTGTGGAGTTTGTGAAGGAGATTGTGGAAGTTGTCTTAGAAGATTGTGGAAAGTTGAAGTGTTGGAGAAAGGAATCTTAGAGAGCCTTGGACCATATTAAATACAATGTAAAATATGAATTTATCCATGAGACATCCAATGAATAAGTGCTCCTACACCATACTCCTCAACTTTGAAATTTTTCCAAGTCCTCTTGGAAATGGGGTTTTAAAGATCTCTTCTTTTTCACTTTTGGTCTTGCAATCCCTTTGCCTAAGAATATGAAGTTGTTAAGAATAATTTTATGTCCTCTCCAATCTTATTTTATGATCTATATTGAAATGAGAATAATAATAAATTCATGGGCAAAAATCAATTGGTTAGTTTCAAAATCAATCACAAAACTTGCATCTTATTCTCAAATCTTCTTAGAAACTCTTCCCTTTTACCATCATTCTCATAATAAATCTAATGAATCTTTAATATTTGTTTATTATCTTACTTTATCTCTAAAATTACTTCAACGTCATCATTTTCAACAATGTCCATCTTCATGGAGGCTTTTATTGGTTCAACTTCCATATTAGATTCAATCAACTCTTCCTCTTTTGTTTCTTCTGTCCTTGTTTCTCTTTGTTCTTCCTTAAGTTCATTCTCTTTTTCAACTTCTTGAACCTCTGAAAAATTAAATTCTTCATCTCCTTCACCATTTGCAATTCTATTTGGTGCATGTTTTCATATGAAATTTAAATTTGGATATTGTATTTTATTTAGTAATAATATAATTGATGTTTGTGAAGGTAGTCAAGGCATTGATGAGAAACTTCCAAAAGGACTTAAAAGCTATCCTAAACAATTTGGTAGGTTGTTGTACTATGAGCACCTCCCAATTGTACATTTGTTTGATGCTATGCATATTAGAAAGAATGCAACAAAGAGACTATGGAAAATACTGGATGGAAGGTGTGACAAAGAAAAATTGGTCAAAATTTACAATGGCATTGATGAATCCAATCATGCATTGAAGTTTTTTCTTGAATCAAATAGCAATGGAAATTGATTAATACAAGTGTTATTCCTTGGTTATTAACGCAACAACAAACTAATGCCATATATGAAGCCATAATAAAACTAAATTTCTCACTGTATTTGCTACAAACATAAGTAGTCTCATATCAAAGAAAGGTGATTTTGGGTTAGGGTTGAAAACACATGATTGGCATACCTTCGTCAAGGTAAGTCATGTTCTTCTCTATGTACAATAAATTTGTAAAACATCATGTACTTTTGATTGTTTTATTTTATAATATATTGAAAAGATCATTTTATTATTACTGCAGTATATTCTACCTCTATCTCTCCCACACAACTTTGACAACATGAGTGTCAAACATGTTATATATGATCTTGGGAAATATATGAGGTCAGAAGTGTTACTTTTTAGATTGGTTGTATAGAAGTATTATTAGTCTCATTAATATGTTTTGTGTGATGAATATCTTCTAGGTGGTTGTCATCTAAAGAAATTGATAAAAAAAAGAAACAAAGCATTAGAAGAGAAAAATTTCTCATCTTTTGTGTGAGATTGAAAAGTGTCTACCTTTAGCTTTTTTCAAAGCACAAGAACACTACCTTGTACATATAGTTATGGAGATTGAATTGTGTGGAACTATACCAACTAGGTTAGTGTGGATGGTTGAGAGGCACTTGAAATTTTTGAAGGGCTTGGTTCAATAGAGATCACGTCTTGAGGGTTCTATGGTCGAGGGATATATGGTCTACCAGACCATGGTGTACGTTAGTAAATATGTTCCCAAGTTTGCATCAAAGATCCATGTAGATCACATTTGAGATCCCAACTCCATTAACAAATTCTAAGGGGAGCATTTGATGGGGAAAGGTAGATTGAGGAAAGTGAGAGGTAATTAAAATATGTTATTGTAGGCAATTAATTCTTATCCATCATCAATATAATTTGTTTCTAACTGGTCTATTTATTTTTACAATTGCTCATGAGTGGGATGCACTTCATTTGTATATTACAAATAATCTTGATTGAACGATGGTATAGATTGAACAATCTCAACAAAATGGTTTCTCATTAACATGGGAAGGTGTTGCTTCATTGGTTAAAGAAGCTCATTGTAATGGAGATTCCAATGTTATGCCAACAGTAATCGATCTAGCAAATGGTTTAAGAGGTGGAAAGGTACGTATAAGTTATTATATCATGACCCATTTGTTTAATATCATATTATAGATGGATGCATAATTTTGACATGTTCAAAAAATAATAGGTCAAGCACCACAAAACTATGTACTACAATGGTCGTAAATTTTGCATTAAAAAGGTGGATGACACTAAGAGAACTTGTGATTCTAGGATAATTGTAAGCTTTGAGGTCACCAATATTTTGTCTAGAAATGACATGCATCCTCAACAATCTGAAAATAGATACTATGGCATTTTGGATGATATAATTGAGTGTGACTTTAATTTCTTCAAACTAGTTTTATTCGTTGTCAAATGGTACAGGCTATGACTTAATCAAAATGATCCTGATATAACTATTATTGAACATGATAATGGATTTACAATAATTAATACAAAGTCATTTGAGCCAGTTGGAAATGAGCCATATGATCTTCCAAGCCAATGTGAGAAAGTGTTTTACTTTGTTGTTCCACTTAAATGGGTTGGTCATTTGTTGTTAAACATG